>CM048746.1:233901055-235151055 GCA_026315105.1 Locusta migratoria | reverse complement strand
CATAATGACATGGAAACCGCGAAGTACAGCACTAAATCGTACAGATGAGCTGACCTGCAGAGATCGACGCCATTTGAAGAGGGTCGTACAGTGTAATACCCAAGCATCTAACCAGACCATCAGACAGGAACTCCCAACTGCATCTTGATCCATTACAAGTACTGTGATACGCGGGAGGTGAGAAAACTTGGATTTCATAGTCGAGCGGCTGCCCGTAAACCACACATCATGCAGGTCAGAGCCAAACGACGCCTCGTTTGGTGTAAGGAGCGTAACCATCGGACTGTTGAACAGTGGGAAAACGTTGTGTGGAGTGACGAATTACGGTACACAATGTGCCGATTCGATAGCAGGGTGTGGGATGGCGAATTCCCCGTGAACGTCACCTAACAACGTGAGTAGCGCGGTAGTGTTACGGTGTGGTCGTGTTTTTGGTGGAGGGGGTTTGCACCAATTGTTGTTTTGCGTGGCACTATCACAGCACAGGCCTACCACAGTCTAACATATACAGTCACAACAATCACTGCTGTAAAAGTTGTTACCAACTGACAGTTGCAGCGACACTAGCGCTCCAAGCAGGGGGGAAGCCGCCGAAGAAGTGATGTTGGTTTATAATTGTTTTTGTACGTAATTAACGAAATAGTTTGAATAATCTTTGCGTTACAGTCATTAGTAAAATATCAAGAGGCATACATAATACGGAAATTAAAGTAAAAACAGCCGAATTTTGCTGATTCCGTGGTATAAAAAGCACCATCGTCATGAAAAAATACGTTCGAATACGTGTGTATTTGCAACTTATTTCGCTGAAAGTAGAATATAAACATAAGGGAATAGTAAATTTCTATTATGGTCTTTAATAATACGACAGGCAGTTGTTTTTTTTTTTTTTTTTTTTTTTTTGGTGTGTATCAATTCGGTGTGGAGTCTAATGATCCGCACATTTTTACACATCACTCGTCTTTCTCGTACGTGCATAATCTTTTGACTGTTATTACTTTAGCTTAAAAAGCCAATGTTTTGATGATTCTTGCCGTTTGTGGTTCATATGTAGCAACAATTATGGAACTGGGGTGTTCTTTGTTGGAATACAGTTTGATTGCTTTTGTCGTTTTATTGCCACGTCTCTGACGCTTTTCATTCAGCTACAACTGTGGTAGCTGATTTGGTACCTTTAAATGCTGTAGTTATTACATTCTATGTACGTTTCCTACGTTACACCGATTTTACTGGAAAGAAATCTTAACGTTCCTGCGTAGAAAAGCGAAGTCTCTCTGATAAAGGTCACGTCTTCTGGTGCTTCCGAGCAGTTTTTTATTTTTAATAGAATATGAAATTATTCATTCATTTAAAGCCTGTATGTTACAAGATAATTGTAAAGAAACTGTCCTGTAACCTACCGTTTCGTACCTTGTCAGAGATTTTAGGAATCATAAGGACGAGAAATGTGGAGCTATTTTTAAATTATTACATATATGTATGGCACTACATACGTTCTCTATCGTAAAAAGTATGTTAAAATCAACATGCCCGACACTATTCGCACTGATCCCATATCGTATTCAGAAACGTAGCTTTCCAGACGCTTGGAGCGCTCCTGTCGCAGCGTATAACAAAAATCTGTATATGCTAGACTATGGGTCTACATTGATGTTTTAAGCACGTTCTTGCTTTTTCCACTGTTGATGAGCAATTCGGGGATGACGATTGCATCTTTCAACACGATTGAGCACTGGTTCATAATGCATGGTCTGTGTCTGAGTGATCACACGATAATAACATCTCTGTAATGGACTGGCCTGCACAGAGTTTTGGATCGTCGATTTCGTACTAGGCGTCACCGACCTAAATCTCCTCAGTGCTACCTCCACTGAATAATGGGCTGCCATTCCCCAAGAAACCTTCCTCCACCTGACTGAACGTATGCCTGCGAGAGTGGAAGCTGTCACCAAGGCTAAGGGTGGCGCAACACCATATTGAATTCCAGCATTACCGATGGAGGGTGCCACGAACTTGGAAGTCATTTTCAAAGAGGTTCCCGGATACTTTTGATCACATAGTGTATGAAGATTTGAGTCGGGCGGATATGTATTTGGGTAGTCCGTGCTGTTGTGTTAAAGCCGTGTGCCTGTGGTGGCGCCGGGGTTTAGCGCAACTGCGTTGTAAGCAGGAGATTCCAGGTTTGACTTCCTGACCTGCCACTAAGCTTCATATGCCCGTGTTGTATGGTTATTGCACCTAGCACTAAAAGAAGCTATAAATCCCAGTTAAAATGCGAACTGTGTTTTTTGCAATGAGTCCGAATTTTCTTAGCAATCGTCTAAGAAATCCGCTTTATTTTTCCAGATTGATAACGAACAAAAGAAAATAGAATTATGCATTTTCGTCGTTCAGATTCCTCGGGCCGTAAGGTTACACAATCTGAACAAGGTGACGGAGTCGGATGACTCACGCAAAAGAGTTGGACAGCATCATAATAATTAGTAAAATACATGAAATGAACAGCATGGACCAATACCAATCTATAGATATATTTCCAAGTTGTCACACAGAACATAAGCGAGGTTCATAATCGATAATGAATGGACAAAAGCGGTCTGCTTACCACCGAACACAAGTAACATGAAAGTGGCTACCAGAGCCAAGAGCAGGAAATCAAATATGTAGGTCACACCAGGCAGGTCGCGATGAAGCGAAGAACTGGTCCGCTCTGACACTCTTAACGTATGTCCGCTGGCATCGGCGACGGGCTTTTCCAAGGGCCACGACTGTTAACCCTTTAACTTATGGTCTTGAGTTCATAGAAAAACTACATATAAAAATGCATTTTTAATTATTTCCATGCACTTAGCAAGTTTCGAACTTTTCTTTCCCTAGAAACATCACACAGGCATTTAAGAGTTAAATAAAAAAATAAATAAATAAAATAAAAAAATAAATAAATAAAATAAAAAATAAAAAAAAATGCTAAGTCGGTTCAGCCGTTTTCAACTCTTGCCGTTATCAACGAACAACATTCCATTTTATGTAGGCTAGCTACAAGGCTGTGTTTTGCAGCGGCATATAAATAAACGTTTTTCATGATGTCGCTTTCCACGGTTCTGAATCATTATAGTATCACTTACAAAAACTATAAACAAATACAAATGGCCGGCCGCGGTGGCCGAGGTGACTGAGGCGCTCCAGTCATGGTCAGCACGGCCACTACGGTCGGGGGTTCGAATCCCCCCTCGGGCATGGATATTTGTGCCGTCCTAGTTCGTAAGCAGTTCATAAGTAGTTTGTAAGTTTAGGGACTGATGACCCCGTAGTTAAGTCCCATAAGCTTTACAAACATTTGAACATTTTTTTCTTAATAATGTCAGATTACATCCTTTTGAACTTGCTTACTGCATCCCTCTCTCGGTCGCCCTCTGCTATTTTTACGCCCCACACACACTTCCTTCCAATCCTAAGTTGACGATTCTTTGATGTCTCAGAATATGTCCTACCAAACAGTTCCTTCTCTTAGTCAAGAAATGCCAGAGATTTCTTTTCTTCACAATTTTGTTACACACCTCCTTATCCGTTATGCGTCCCACCTACTCTTCAGTATTTGTTTGTAGCGCCACGTTTCAAAAGCTTCTATCATTTTTCTGTCTCAACTCTTTATTGTTCACGTTTCAATTCAGTACGTTGATAAAGACCAGACAAATGTTTCCAGAAAGGGCTTCGTAACATTTAAATTAATTTTGGATGTCGTCAAATTTCGCTTCCTCGCTTTTCTTCCCATAGCAATTCTGCATTTTGTACTATCTTTTCATCGACCATTACAAGTCATTTTGCTAACCAAATAACAAAACTCATCTACTAATTATGTTGTTTCATTACGTAATCTAATTCCTTCAGCATCGCCTGATTTTCTTAGAATGCATTTCATTATCACTGTTCACAGTACAGTCCCCTTTCAGGGCACAGTCTATTCTGTTGAATTGCTCTTCCAGGTCATCTGCTGTCCCTGAAGAAATTATAGTGTCTTCTATGAACCGCAAAGTTTTTGTATCTTATGTCTGAACTTTAGTTCATCCTCCAGATTTCTCCTAGCACTTCTTCACAATGTACAGCTTGAATACTATTTGGGAAAATCTACAACCCGGTCTTAATCCCTTCCCAACCACTGCTTTTCTTTCATGCCTTCGATTTTAAGATTCTGCTATCTGGATTTTGTACAAGTTGTAAATAATCTTCCGTTCCCTAATTTTACCCGTACTACCATCCGTATACCCTAGCCAATGTCAGTTTATTTTCGTTAAGATTGCGGCGCTTAATTCTGTCGTTCAAGTAAACTTCCGAAAATACCGACAATTATCACACCAAACTCGTACAACATTTAACCAGATGTTTATAAGTTTTAATTTTGTTAAAACAAAGCCTGTATGTTGCCCCAAGTTAATTTCACAATCAGTTTACCTGTGAAAAATCCATTAAAATTCTTCTAGTAGTTTTGAAGAGAAGCGTGTTCAAACAAACACGAAATTTATAGATTGACATTACTCTACTTTTTCTTTCCCTAATCCGATTTTGATAAAATAAAGACTATATGATGGTGAAGTCTCGTTCAAGTTACCTGTGAAAACCTCATGAAAATTATTTAGTTATTTTTGGAGATAAGTGCTTTCAAACGGATTCATGACAAATACGACGGTTTTACAGTTTTATTATTAATATAAATATTTGCTTATGGCCTTTAAATATTTTTGAACTCTTTATAGTGAAGCTTATGAACGAAAGTGAATTGCAATTGATGGTTTAAGTAAGATACTTGGGTAGGATATTTCCTGTTTCAAACTGGGAGTTTTGCGATCCGCTATGTTAAAAAAATATGGATTAAAAAATCCTAAGACAAGATAGCAAAACAGCTTTATTAGTAACAAGTTTCAGCTCATTGACAAGCAATCTTACCATAAAAGGAATATCAGTTAATCAGTGAAGGCTGATACACATTGAATAAAATAATTTTGCATTCATGTTATGATGCTTCGTGGGTGAGCAGAAACTTCTTACTAAAACACCGGCATCTGTTTTGCTATCTTGACTTTGAAGTTATTGGCACATGCATTTTAGGACCTTTTCATTCATATTATGGAATTTGATTTACAGACATGCAAAACCAATCTGTTCTTTACATTACACTTGATCACAAATATTATCAGTTTTATCTTTTGTAACTGGTCTGTATTAAGTACACTGAAATATCACAATAAAACAAAGTATGAGGGGTATTGGTGTATCATGGACAAACGTGCTCTAAACTAGACCCCGTCGCACCAAAAAAAAGATTACTGATCTCCTAATTCTGCACACACTACACTCTACCCGATGAACTGTGTACAATAGTAACATCATGGCGTTTTGATAATGAAACAAAGTTTTGCGTGAGTCTAAATTTTTTTATTATTATTCCTAATACATATTGGCAGGTAAGCTTTCCTAAAAGTAGAGCTTCTTGAAGAAAAAGGCGTACGTTTAATTCTTCACTTTGAACCTTTTCGTTAAGATATTGGTTAAAATTATGTTTAGTTGTCGTTGAAATGCTCTAAACTGGACTCAGTTCAGTTGCTCAAACTGAATCGTTTTGTTTTCTTCATGTTTAAGGACTTTCTATATTAGTACATATTCTTATTATTCACATTAAGGAGAAGGTTGATCAAAGGAAATAGATTCCTTTAAGGGCTAAAGTTATTGATGCAGATCAGAAAAGGAAGGTGCGTTTGAAAGAAAAGGCCAGTAAACATTTCAGTATTCTTATGAAGTGCAGCACATCCGACGAAGCAGTAAAAACAAAAAGAAGCAGATCTAAAATTTTGGTAAAGCACTTGTGGAAAATCTGGTATAGTATTGCCATGTAATAGGAAATTATTTCTTTGGGCGTACTCCTAGTGACTCGCGAAGAACGTTCGTACAATCGGCAGAAAGAATATCGCCGTACATCGTTTCAAAGATGAAACTTCTGGGAAAAAGTGATCTAGTATAAACACTGCAAAACCAAACAGCGAGTAAGAAATAATTTCTGGAACACCCGATAACAGGACTCTTGGGTTCAGCAAAGAGAACATAGAGATATTAAATTTCATTTTCTATGAATTTATATAATTTTTGCTATGATTCAATAGATTTTCCGAATACGTTTTGTGCCATTTTGTTAATATTCAGAAAGAAATCGAATTTAAAGACTGTATTTAAAACTCGCTACATGTAAGGTTTTAGAAAATAATTGACTTTTTTCATAATAACTTTTAATTATATATCCAACACCACTTGTCTTATGCAGTGTTACTCAACGCCTTGTATATATGTTATGGAGTTTCGTCTAATTTAATTGACATTATGGTCACTGGCATGTCCAAACTGATTGTTCCTTCTGCCATTCTGTCCTGTTTCCACGTCTGGCTATCTTACTACGTTAATTGCATACAAATTAACTGCAAAAACTCTGCAGTTCAATGCGGTGACTTACGTTAGTGCTGGTGAGTCAAATAACTGATTCAAATATACACCACATATAGAACGATTGATAATGATGGATGTGCTTTTTTAAGGGAATTACTGATGTTTTTCCACGAAAGTTTATGTTAATTATTAAGAAACTTTCTCTGGTTTCGTTAGAAACGTCTTCTAATTCCAATCAAAATTACGTGCTCTGTACAGATGGAAATGTGAAACATATGTAATTGATGGCAGGTCGTTTTTGAATGCTTACACACAGTGTTTCGTAAGCCGTAAACTTGCTTGTTTTTCTTTTTTATTTGTGACATACTAGGTCAACAAATATTATTTTGCTATTTAAATTTGGAGCTCGCCAACGATTACATTGCCAAAGTCAGATCATACATGACACAGAATGTTCAAGAATTCTTCGTCCCCACTGGATTGTAGTGCTGCTTTAGACTTCTTGTTCTCCAGATGTTTCGTCGATCTGAAACACCTAGTCGGTGACTGCGAAATGGAATATACCACCCACTGCTACCGCAATGTGTTGAAACAGCATGGGTTGTTATACTATAATATCACATCTAGAGTCTCTTCTATGCGGAGGCGTCTAGCAGCTGTTATAGCCACCATTGACGGCAACACTCAATCCCGATATCATCTTCCTCACTGCCATGCACTATCAGCATGACACCATGGGCGGTGTAGCACCAAAACTATGCGTGGGCGGCAGAGGATGCTCATTGAGAAAAGTCTGTCAGTACGTACACACGTAAGGCTTTTATTTAGTGGTTTTAACAGCAGCAGCGGAAACATTTTATGAGTTTAAGGAATTCAGGTTAGATTCTTGGTCGGTCTACCGATTTTTAGTATCATTTATGTCAGCTCTAGAAATCTTTGAAAAATTCCTCGTTTCGCCCGGCTTGCGAATCTGCATCAAACTGTAGGTCTATTGTGACGAAGAGAGCCACTGATCCTTTCTCCAGTACAAATGCTCACTATGCTCGAAGTCTTATGGGAATCGGCGACATGCCGCGAATGATGAGTGATAATGAGCAGGGGCAGTTACGCCAGTACTGTGCGCTTAAGAGTCACCTAGCGAGGTGGCGCAATGGTAACACACTGGACACTCATTCGGGAGGATGGTGATTCACATCAACCTCCGACCATCCAGATTCAGGTTTTCCGTGATTTCCTAAATCACTCCGGGCGAATGCCCTGATGGTTTCTTTCAAAAAGTGCACGGCAGATATCATTCCCCATCCTTACCCAAAACTCCGAGCGTTAGCTTCGGCTATAATGATCAAGCTGTCGATGACACGTTTAATCCTAACCTTCCTTCCTTCTTGTGCGCTCGAGGTCTGACAGGAGGCGTGCTACGGCAGTCCACTCAGTCATCGTGTTTATTGTGTCTCTCGTGACGTTGTAATTGGCGGAACTCAAATCAAATGCCGGCCGCGGTGGCCGAGGGGACTGAGGCGCTCCAGTCACGGTCTTCACGGCCACTACGGTCGGGGGTTCGTATCCCCTCTTGGGCATGGATATTTGTGCCGTCCTAGTTCGTAAGTAGTTCATAAGTTTAGGGACTGATGACCCCGTAGTTAAGTCCCATAAGCTTAACAAACAAACAACATCAAATCAAATGTTTGTTAAGCTTATGGGACTTAACTACGGGGTCATCAGTCCCTAAACTTACAAACTACTGATGAGCTTCTTACGAACTAGGACGGCAAAAATATCCATGCCCGATGGGGGATTCGAACCCCCGAGCGTAGTGGCCGTGCTGACCGTGACTGGAGCGCCTCTGTCACCTTTTTTTTTTTTTTTTTTTTTTTTTGTTTTGTTTTCTGGGTAGTTCTCTTCGTTGCGGACGCTGATCGTTTTTGTTCGAGGTTGTTCGTTGAATATTTGGCTCAGCTTTTTTATTACAGAGGACGTGGAGCCCTCTGACCGGGCGCGCTGAGCCACGGCGCCCGGCTGTCACCTCGGCCACCGCGGCCGGCTTTGCGGAACTGCCTAGTAAACAGATCACTCGTGTTTGAATCCCGCCTGGGCACAAATTTTCAACTTTCCCTAATGATTTATTTCGATATCCACTGGCAGCAGCTAACCTCGTAAATTCCCTCCTATAGATAACTTGATTACCACAACGCTGGGCTTAAGAGGTCTGCATATCGGGGTTTTTGCTCATCCGTATTCACTCCAGCGCGTCGTGCTCGAATACTGCTTGCTGCGTGCTCGCTGGTCTGTAGTTGTGGGCCATATCAAAAGTTTGGCAGCTATGTGTCATCATTTCTTGGTACAGTTTCCGTTTTTACGAATATCTTTTCTTCTCCAATATGTCCTTATAAGCAAAGACCGTAGTTTTACTAGCTAATATTTTTACTCGTTTCATGATCAACATGAAAGTTGCGTGCTACTAAAGTTTTAAAATCCATCTGTTATGTACTGTTTAAATTTGAGGTAGCTCACATTTAGCACCACTTTGTCAATATAGAAACTAGTGTCGTTTTCGTGGTAGACTGAAAATGACGCCAAAATGTATCCCGCTGGTGAGAAATTAGAAGTGAAACGAAAACAAATATGAGGAAGATGATTAGATGAGTGCGAAATTAAACTAAATAGCCACCGAAGTCTACTAAAACATTTAACGTCCATTGAAAGCCATTAGACTTTTACAGGGGCTGAAGAAGGGAAAAAAGACTGATTACCTCTTAAATTGCGTACTCTCTCTTTTTCTTTTTTAAGTTTTAAAACCCCTTCAGGGGCAGGCTGGCGATATCCAAATATTTATAATAAAACTGAAAAACCGTCGCGTCGGTAGCGGACTCTGCGTCGCTCTACAACCGAGAGGCTTACATTGCAGAGGAGACTAAAACATCTACATGGAGATAATAACCGACACAACGATACATATAACGGAGACAAAATTGGTGAATGGGAACTTCGGAAACGGAGAATAGAAAACAGACAGCTTAAAATGTTAGTCACGTTGGCTAAAAAACACTGAATGTCAAAAACTACACGTAGGCGGCGATGAAGAACGGAAACACTCTTTAAGATACACTAGCAACACAGCTTCTGTCGATGATGGCGGTTGCGGTCACTAAAAATTCCAGAACATCACAACACTGACACCAATAGTTAAAACTGCGCAGGTTAAAATGATGAACAAAGAGCCCACAGGGGAACAGGAGGGAAAAGAAGGCGCGTAGGGGTGGAAGGAAGAGAGGGTGGGGGCGCGATGGGAGGGGCATAAAAACTTCATGGGCTAGGGGTAGGAGGAGGAGTCCAAGTGTGGGAGGAAAAAGGGGGAAGGGAAGAGACACTGCGCGTCATATGTGGGGAGGGGAAAGGACTAAGGTTGGTAGGAGGGATAGATATCAGGACGGAGGGCGGCTTGCGGTAGACAGAGGTGGCGAAAGTTATCCTCGGAAAGGATGTGGAGAGTGTGAAGGTGTAGAGAGGGAGGATTGGTACATGCGTGACAGGGGCCCGAGATTTAAGAGGAGAGGAGACACCAGGGGATGACGGGATTCTATCTTGTGGGATACATACGGGATGCGAATATATTCGAGGAATCTGAGGAGATGCGAGAAAGGGATGAGATCATAGAAGATCCCCTTTGGGTGTGGTAAAGCGAGGTGGAGGACGTGGCGCTCCAGGATTTGAAGAGACTTGTAACAGGAGGGGGGAAGCTGATATCCAGTCGGGATGGAAGCTGCAAAGGACAGGACGCATTAAGGGTAAAGGAAGGCAGAGGGGAGAAGTCCCCGTGTTCGGTTGGACTTTGAGCAGACTGAGGCAGGAGAGGGCTTTTTCACAGACGGTCTTCAGGTGGTGGGTTCAGGAGAGGGAGCGGCGAAGGGCGAAGACAGGGTAATTGAGAGTGGAAGTTTGAGAGATGTGACAGTCATGAAGTGTAAGGTAAAAGTCGTGGTAGCAGTTGGAGTGGGTGGTACGACCAATGATGATTGCCTGGGATTTGGTGGGGTTGATGGAAGGGAGCCACTGGTTGAACAAAGTGGAAAATTCGGAGAGGTAAGATTGGAGCAAGTGTTGGGACTGGGCGAGGGCGAGGGCTAGGAAGGCAGTGTTGTCATGATGGATGTGGATGGGAGGCTGGGGTTGCGGGAAATCAGCCGAGTAAATGAAGCGACGAGAGGACAGAGCTCTGGAGCACTCCGACAAATGGGTAAAACAATCGGGATTCAGAGTTGTTGACAGTGACATGGGGAGAGGTAGGAAGCAATGAAACTGACAAAATTAATGGGAAGGTCATAGGTCTGGAGCTTGAAAATGTGACCAAAATGCCATACATGGTTGTAGCCTTCTTGATGTCATGGGATACGAATCATGCGGCGCGATGGGAATTTAATTGGATAGGAAGTGGGTGAGGTGGAAGAGTTATTGTCGACAGAGAAGAATGGTTGGAACCCACATTTGGAGAGATGAAGGAGCTGGTGTTGTCGGAGATGCTGGTGTTTACAGCGGGAGAGGATAGTTTGCAAGACCTTGCTGAACACCGAGGTCAGACTGATGGGTCAGTAGGAGGCGGCCTCAGAGGCAGGCTTCCCGGGTTTTGGGAACATGGCCGGTGAAAAAGCCAGTGTAGAGGGTAACATTATACAAGGATGTGAAGGCAAGATGGAAGCGGTAGGGGCAGGCATGGAGATGCCGGTAGGTGAGGAGGTCATGACCGGGGGTGGTGTTTCGCTTGATTGAATGTCGACAGGGGTAATCTATGTACTAAGTTGTGAGGGAGAAATGTGATACAAGTACTGGAAGCTGGGGGTGGGGGAGGGTCAGAGGTGTTGTTAGCTCGTAATCGTTGGGAAAGAGAGAGTAGTCAAATAGGAGATTGTTGGGGACGGATAATACATCATAGAGGTCAGTGGCGAAGTGTTCTGCCTTACTGGCGTTGTCAGGAAAAGGACGGTCGCCAGCCGCAGTGGTCGAGCGGTCTGTGGCGCACAGTCTGCACGGTCATAGTCTGCACGGTCGCTACGGTCGGGGGTTCGAATCTCCCCTTGGGCATGGATGTTTGTGTCGTCTTTAGTATAAGGTAATTCATAAGTAATTTGTGAGTTTAGGGACTGATGATCCCGCAGTTAAGTCCCTAAAGCTTAACAAACATTTGAACAAAAGGTCATTGTGAATGAGTGGGTAGATGGGGGCGGGACGGCTGCCAGTAAGGCGGTAGAAGGCTTACCAGTACTTGGAGGAGATCATGGGTTAAGATGGGTGCAAGTCAGCCACCAAGACCGGCGTCGTTTCGCCGTCAATAGGTTTCTAATATGTCATTGGAGTTGTCGGTGGTGTTGGAGTGTGTCTCAGTCACGAGTGCGATGGAAGGAGCGGTAAAGGCAACGGTATTCTCGGAGTAGGGGAACGGCCTGTGGAGGAAGGGTGAGGCAGTGGGGATTGACTGCTTTGGTAAGAATATGGGCTTTGCGGCGTCAGGAACAGTTTGGTGTAGGATGGAGGATGCGTGTTTCATGTCGGGGCAGTGTGGTTGCGTAGTCTCGAAAAAATCGGTTGAAAAACATTACGGAACTAAAGAATTAAACGAAATTAAAATTTGCTCTTTCTTTTTTACACGAGAAAAGTGAAGTTTACGACGCAAAAATAGACACATAAAACGGTGTAGCGTAGTCGTGTATAACTTCAAGCGGTTTTTACACCAAGCTAATCGGACCAGAGTTGACGTTCAAGAAATTGAAGTATGGCATACTCTAAAGAGCATAAGGAAAATGGAATGCAGTTGCTCTGTGCGTACTAAGAGACTACATTGAGATCTGTTGGACTGAGACGGAAGTACTTTACGAGCGAGCATAAAAACCATATGCAGACCTCCATAAATTCAATGTTTGTTAAGCATATGGGACTTAACTGCGGGGTCATCAGACCTCTATAATATATCTCTATGGCACTAAAACGATTGTTTGAACTGATGACAGCATTATATGTTGATACAATGGTAACTGTTTTATTTTTTGCGTTTCAGCTTCAGTGGCAGCTACCAGTACGTAACGTCGCACCTGATCAACACGACGGAGGGCGCCAGACTGCTGTCATACATGGAGGCGTCCTACCGCGGCCAAGACAGGTGAGCAGCGCGTGTTTGTGTCCTCGCCAGTGGGCTCAAAGATAATGTCGAGTTAGTACTGTGTATTACGAAATCGTGACGCTCGACACCACATTGGTGAACGTCTATCCAGTGGCAGACTAAGGCTGTCTGAGGGCCGGAGCGGCGGCAAAACAAAATGAGACCCCCCGACAACTTGGAAATACATATATTACTACTAGCTGAAAACCCGGCGTTGCCTGGGTATTTATTTATTTATTCCTGTCATTTTTGTTGTGTATATTCATTTTTATTACTGCTGTATGTAAAATCTCTTGGAAATACAATTAGTACTAAAGAAGTAATACATTAAAACTTGGTGCGTGATGGGGCGGTTTTCCATGAACGTTATTGTTTATGTGCTCATATGTCGTGAACTACGTCTCGTACTGTCATACAGTTTAGTAGGTACACTCAAGTATATGCGTGTATACTGTCTATAAAATTTCCTGAGGGTACAGTTTGTAGTGTATGAATTATAAATTGTAACGTCATCCGAATGCCGTAGTTTTAGTCCATGAACAGCGGAACGTTACTATTTATGTGCTCATATCTCATGAATTATGTGTCATACTGGAATGCAATTTAGATCGTACATTCAACTATATGCGTGTATACCGTCTGTAAAATTTCCTGCGGCTACAATTTGTAGTGTACAAATTATAAATTGTAACGTCATACCGAATGCCGTAGTTTACTCCATAAACAGCGGAAAAGTAGTAAGCGAGAAACTTATTTCCTTTTATCATTTCGCTGTGGGTGTTAGCGAGAAAAAGTTTAATAAAGGTTTGAAAATATGTTTAAAGTTTGTTGCAAGTCGTTAAGTACTCTTATTCTCATAGCGTATTTATAAAGTCTCGCCTCATTATGTGGCAGTTTTCGTTGATTCCTATTTTTCATGACGTTATATCTCCTGAACCATGTGTCATATGTGGTTCGTACGCGTACAGTAATTGTTATTTCACGTAAGGAATATGTGTACCAAATTTGGTTGAAGTCGGTGCAGTGGTTTCGGAGAAATTGAGCAGCATTGTCGCTAAATGCAGCAGTTTTAGACACATTTCATTGTTTTTAACGTCATATTTCGTGAACTATATATCGTATGTGATTCTTACACTTACGGCGACCGTCCTCATTGATTGAAGCTTACGTGTACAAAATTTCATAAAGATTAGAAAAAAACTGTAGATTTGTATGCAACACGTACAAATATACGGACAATCTGCTTTATATATTAGATAAAAAATAACTTTTGAGATTTGGAGGCTCCCCAGAACGGGAGCAACGGGACAGTCTAAAAAAAAAGAACAATAATAAAACAAATGAAAAATAAAAATAAAAATTTGCTTTCGAGGTATTTGGAGGCCCCCCAAGACGATAGGCCCGGGGCGATCCACCCCTCCGCCCCCCCTCCCCCACTGCGTCTATCTGTCATCTCAGACTTCCATCATCTCATACACTATGCAGTTGTCAGTATTATTTACTTACAATGAATTTAACATTCTGAAATTTCTAATCGTTTCTACTACTTGCTTTCGTAGGAACTGATATACAACAGTCACTTCCTGTTCTCAAAATTTGAATACTATTTACAAAATATTCGTGGCATGTAAATAATCGTACTCCCGCAACGGAACGATAGAAAGACACGAGTTATGTAAAACGTAGTGTTATATTTTGTTTCACAACTAGCGTTTCTCGCACATTGCATTTAATAAATAAAATACATTGTTATAGACAAAAAAGGTGTAAATACGACAGATTCTAGGCGTATGATGTAAGACCGATTTTCCACACAGCGTGCCTATTCAGTCCGTGAGCTCAAACGTAAATCAGTACAAACAGTGGCAAATATAAAACTGAACTCGAGAAGTACCGACTATAGCAGTGCAACTTATTAATTTAATGAAATGTAATAGAAACGCTAGTTCTGAATAAAAATATAATTCTTCAACCATAAACGACACAAACTTTATCATTATAGTTTTATTAAAATAATCCATTGTTAATCAGTTATTTGGAGAGAACACAAGGTTCAAACAACAACGCGACCTATACGTACGGAGTTCCCAACATAACTATAATAGCCAGTAACGATTTTCACAGATCCAAACCACAGCAGTTGTGTATCCAGTGTTAATAACTGAGATCACTGGTCCTCGCGGTCGGTGTCCCAACAGCTGCCTGCAGTCAGTCTTGCGGTCAAAGATAATTTGGAGTTAATACTATGCATCACGATGTCGTGACGCTTGACGCCATATTGCTGAACGTATACCCGTCATAAACTATCCAGCTGTCAGAATTATGGACTTATAAAGAATTTAACATTCTCAAATTTCGAATCGTTTATACTAGTTGCTTTCGTACAAACTAACTCGTATACAAGGGACGCTACCTGCTCTGAAACTCTGAATACTATTTACAAAATATTCGAGACACGTATCAGGGTAATACTGCAACGAATCAGTAAAAAAATGCACGAGTTATGTAAAATGTGTACTTGAGTTATATTTTGTTTCAGAACTAGTGAATGAATAAATTACACTGTAGTTGACAAGTAAATAAAGAAGTAATGACGACAGATTCGATGCGTATGATATCATCATGATTTTCCTCATAGCATGCATATCCAGTCACAGAGCTCCACGAAAATCTGTATAGACAAATGGCAAATATAAAACTGAGCACCAGAAGTACCAACTAGAGTAGTGCAATTTATGAATTAAATGAAATGTTATATTTTGTGTCTCTGCTAGGCAGCGTGGGAACGAGGTGGGCCGTGACTAGCAAGTATGTGGACATGGGTCTGTAACAAAACTTTCTTGATAACATGAAATAAACACTTTGATGTGCTTGCTCTGCTCTGTTAAACTTCTGGGTCGAAAAAGACAAACTGCCTGCAACTGACCCGTACTCTCTGTGTTGTCGTTGCTGTGGTGCGCCGGCATATGTTGGCGAGCCCCCCCCCCCCCCCTTTTCTTCCTACTGTACGGTGCGCGAAGTAAACAAAGAGGTACCGAGACTGCGGGCGCCCCCGACGGACGAAGTTCTATGGAGCGACCTACCGCTCTTTTGTATACTGGCGCGGCGACTTGCGTGGACCGCCTGCGTTGTGATGATTAGCGACGCCACAACATTATAGAAGCATAGTTCTGAATAAAAATATAACTCACATAAGGATCTGAACCCTACTTCCTTTCCTTTGAGTTCTCCACAACGATAAGCGACACAAATTTATTAAAGGAATCAATCGTTCTTAAATTGTGTATGAGTGCATGTTTTCGCAGCGATATCCATTCATAAAATCTTCTCGGGTTACAAGCCGCGTCATGTGTTTACTGCCCACGAGCTTTCGACAGGTATCTCCATTGCCATTGACAAGTGAATGACTGTCATTTCGAGGACGCTGCCGTGCTTATATAGCCGCGCCGCCGCCAGTGACGTCACTGGTGCCCAGTTCCTTCACGTTATATGACAATGATTTGGTCGCGCGTACGCCGCACCCGCTTCAGCTCCGCAATTACAGAATCGCATGCCGCACTGAGTTGCAAGCCGCCGTCTTTATTGAAGGTTTTTTTTTTTAGAAATTTTGATCTCTACTGCCTCGTTTATTACACTGTTCCAGTAGCTGTTTGTCCGTTTAGTCGAAAGGAATGCGGTGTCCGTTATTGAAACCATGTTCCACTACAGCTGACTTTTCGGGATAGCGTAATCGAAAACACCGCTCACGTTCAGTGCGTCGCTGTTCAATAATGCGAACAGTCTGGACGACTTAAAACTGCCCACACCACACGGAATTATATAAATGCCTGGTGTTCTGAGACTTACATCATCTTTCACAAGATTCATTAGTCATTTTATGTCAGCTACAACGTTCGCACTGATGAACAGCGACGCACAGAACATGTGTGGTGTTTTCGAAAAGTCAGCTGTGGTGGAACATGCCTTGGAAAACGGACTCCGAATTGGTTTCCACGAGACATCTATTATTAAATGGACGAACAGCTTCTGGAACAGCGTAATAAACGAGGTAGTAGAGATCAAAATTTCTGAAAACACCTTCAATAAAGACGGCGGTTTGCAGCTCAGTACGGCATGGGATCCTGTCATTGCGGAGCTGAGGCGGGTGCGGCCTACGCGCGATCAAAACATTGCCATATATGATCAAGGAACTAGGCTCTAGATGACTACGGTATAATAGCTCGTCACGATTTTCACACATCCGAATCACTACGTTTGAGTATCCGGTGTTAATAATTCAGATCACTGGCCTTGCGCTTCGATCATACTAGAAGACAGGGCAAACAATAAATGTTCAAATGTTTGTAAAGCTTATGGAACTTAACTGCGGGGTCATCAGTCCCTAAACTTACAAACTACTTATGAACTAATACTAAAGGCAACACAAACATCCATGCCCGAGGGAGGATCGAACCTCCGACGCGGTAGGCCGCGGGCAAACAACAGAGCCGTGTACTCATGGCTGGGTAGCAACATAGAACCACGTGACTGTTCGCAAACAGTAGACGGATATAGACAACAGATTAGCAATTTTTAAGAAATGCTGTTATTTTAAGCTAATAATACTTATACGGGAAATTTAATGATACTTTCCTCACCATAAAGCTATAAATAATCTTTCATACAGCTGGCCATTGTTTTGTCAACAGTCACGTCGTATCGCTGTAGAGATGTTGGTCTCATGAAAATGATGTCACGCCCAGTCTATGCTCAAAGGTCTTGCGCCTCCTGCCACCAGCACGAGGGTGAAAGTCATGTAGGGACTACCAGTAACACGACTGTGGTTCGTTTCCATGCCACTTGGAGCGCTGCAAATTTATTAGCTAGTCACCTCTATTTCAATCGCGCGGCCTCCCGCGTCGGAGGTTCGAATCCTCCCTCGGGCATGGATGTTTGCCCTGTCTTCAGTGTAATTTAGTTCATAAGTAGTTTGTAAGTTTAGGGACTGATGACACCGCAGTTGAGTCCCATAAGCTTTACACACATTTGAACATTTTATGAATTCTTCCGTATTTGTTTTAGTCACGTTCAAAACAGAAGTTGAATTCACAACACCGTGTTTGTGATTTTACGCTTTTGTGTATGTTTTATACTCTGAATTGCAGCGTGATATGTCACTGGTTGCCTGCTTGATGTTTGATCGCAATGCCATTACTGGGTGGAGTAAAAGATACCTTTTTTTTATTTCATGTACCGTATAACGGAAGCCGCTTTCTAGCAAAGTGTTCTGTGGACTTATTTTGTCCCCTATTCATACTTGTGTGAGCTGCTCGATTCAGACGAGTTGTAAATATATCTTTCTTCTTACTCTGCTGTATTTTAAGTAGCATTAGTTTTTCGTAATTTCTTGCATGTAATGGAGAACTCCATCTTATCAGCTGTTGAGAGAATTGACACACATGCTTGGAATGACCTGGGGTTTTATTAGAACCAAGAAAAAGGTTAAAAAACGTTCGACAGATGACGCTTCCTCTGATCAGAAAAGCAATAATTAGCATAACAAATTAAGATAAAACATTTCTTTACAGCAAATGATCAATATGTTCACCATCATTCCTCAACAATAGCTGTAGTCGAGGAATAATGTTGTAAACAGCACTGTGAAGCATGTCCGGAGTTATGGTGAGGCATTGGCGTTGGATGTTGTCTTTCAGCATCACTAGAGATGTCAGTCGATCACGATACACTTGCGACTTCAGGTAATCCCAAAGCCAATAATCGCACGGATTGAGGTCTGGAGACCAGGGAGGCCAAGCCTGACGAAAGTGGCGGCTGAGCACACGATCATCTCCAAACGACCCGCGTATAGCAATACTTTTTTAAATTTTTTTTGGTTCTAATAAAACCCCATGTCATTCCAAGCATGTGTGTCAATTTTTACCTCTCTGTCTACATTATTCCGTGATTTATTAATTTTTTCAAATTTATACTGATTTTTTGATCACCCAGTATACCAGTCTACTTAAGAATAACATAGAAATAGATGCCTCAAAGTAGTGAAGCAACTTAAATCGCTTATTAAAACCGTCTCTTCCACTTCAGATTTTATTAGATAATTATTAGAGTACGATGATGCGACAGCTCCATACTTAACGTTCATTTACAACCGCTTGCTCAACGAAGAATCCGTAACTAAAGACTGCAAAGTTGCACAGTACACTGTAATATTGAAGATAAGCAATTCGAGGAACCTAATAAATGGCAGGCCTATATCATTGACGTTTTCTAACATATACTGTGTTCCGACATAATTACGTATTTCGGAGTGAAGATTTATTGACCCTTGGTGAACACGGATTTTGAAAATATCTTTCTCGTCTTTATTCGCATGAATCTCATATTCATTCAACATTTCTAGATTCAAACCGTACCTCACAAAAAACTGTTAATGAAATTGCTTCCGTATGAAATATCTCAGATTTAAAGTGCGTTTGTAAATTTCGGTAAATGGACACATATTTTACAAACCGCGCAGGCAAGGATAAGACATGCTAACAATCGCCCCCTATCGTGCGAAGTGCTGCAGTGACGCGGTCGTGCACGCTGCGACGCAGCTAACAGGGTCAATGTGGCAACTCGCGTCATACAACATGGAGCATAATATGAAGCAATGGAGCAACGCGTTAACATAAAATTTTGCTTCAAATTAAGTAAAACGGCGATAGAAACCAATGGGGTGTTAGTGTAAGTGTATGGTGTTGAAGCAGCGAGTAAAAATGGTGTGTTTGAGTGGTTGCGGAGGTCCAACAACGCGTTGCCTCATTGCTTCGAGGATTTCCACAAGAAACAAATAAATGAAAAAAAAAAAAAAAAAAAAACATAATTTTGTGTGTGTTCTAAGAGTTTATTTTGTTAACTGAACCGGTATCCGGCTTATAAGGCCATCTTCAGTTTTGACTGCTGTGACAAATGACACTTTGACACAGCAATCAAAACTCTGAAGATGGTCTTATAAGCCGATAACTCATTAAATAGACGAAAATAATCTCGTAGAACATACACAAAATCGTGTTTTTTTTAACGTGCTTATGTTCCACCAAGAAGCTATGAACGAACCATTAAAAAAGAAGAAAATACTGTATTGCAGCAAATGGCGAATAATTTGAAGAGCAGTAAAGATATATTGTTTGTAACTTTTGTTTTCTATGTTTGATGAGGTCATTCCCGAAATTTTCAGACTCACTATGTATGTGAAAACGTGATTTTCCATCAGAGAGAACATGGTTCGTATTAAAGGAAACACATTGCCTAAAACATAGCTGATTTATGGCTTTCCTGAGGACTGTTCCTTATCTCCATAAACAATTTGAAAGAAAATATGATCCCTGCCTAGCGATTTTAATTGTTTCTCTATCGGTCGGTAATTTCTTACGACTTGTGTAATTTTTCCTTAGCCGGTTTTGAGAAGAGATCACAGTGCCACTCGGGTTCTCAATTCGTCACACGTGTGTTGTTGTAAGCTGTCGATTACATATGTAGGATCACGCTAATGAACTATTTCGACGTCTTCCTTTAATACGATCTGATGATCCCGATCACTCGAGTAGTAGTAAAACTTTATCCCATCGGTGATCCTCAAAAGCTAGAGCACTGATGTGAATCTTACGTGCGCAGCAGTCCGAGATAGTTCTATTAATAGTCGGAAAATTCTGTGAAATCGGTTGTGCAGAATGCTGGCCGCGACCGCCGATGGCAGCTGCCTGTGAGGGTGCCAGTAATGCCGAAATTGCAGTGTGTCGCAGCGCGCACCCTCCAGGATGTGCCACTTGGCGCCACTCAGCAGGCAGACAGGCGGAGCTGCGCGAGGACTGGTCTCCACACAACTGCAATACACGAGCAGTGTAAGGCCCGTGATACGATACGGGAACAGCTCTCGAAGCGACGTGGTAGTGTTCACTGAAAACGAGAGAATACAGCGCGGAAATCTTTAATTTTTAATTCAAAATAAGCTATTAAAAATTCAAAAGTTTGTGAACTCAAGGGATCTTAAGGTCTTATAAACAGTGATCACATACAAAATTGTTGTAACTCAAGACACACCACTATTGTACAGTGGAATTGCTAATGATGCATGGAGAGGAGATGTAGTTTGAAATGTAAAGGTAAAGTGGTTGAAGATCCCATTTTACAATAACTGATACAGAAATTCATCCAGGGGCACCGACTCCGTGGGTGCTCCGGGGCTCGTGCACCCCACAAGAATTTTTTGGGGGTGCTGAGCACCCACATGAAATTGAGATGGAAAATAAAACTGTATAAATTAAAAAAAAGTCGGGAAAAATCCAAACCTACCTTATGACTCAAGAGGCAATGCAAAACGTGACCATAGCGAGAGACGATATTTCATACATGAAAGAAATTGTCAGTTTTGTTCGCGGGTCCCCAAGCGAGTAGTAATGAGTGTCCGTGTTTTACCCACTGTGCTAGCTTTGTTCATGCTGAAGCACGTCGGTCCTTTGACCTTTCAGGTGTACGTATTTATGAACATTCAATCGTGTTCTTTCAGGAATTTAGCTTGAAGAATCAGATACTGATGTTAAAGTTAATCGTTTTGTATTTATCTTTGTTGCCTCCCTTGTTATTAAAATTAAAGATTCGGTTGAAATTTTTAATGCTTTTCTCTCAGGCTTAAAAAAAACCTTGGACTATATTAATACTGTCAGAGATGTGATGAAGTTATTTCGAAGTGATCAAAGTTTCGATGAAGTATACAGCTCTTGCTTGGAACTGTCCAAAAAAAGTATAATGTGGGACTTCAAAATCTCAAAATATTTCAATGATTTCTTTAAACCTTGGTGAAGGTGTTCTACCGAACGCTTTTGTCAGAAATAATAGCTTCGCACAAAAAGTGTTAGATTAGTGTACAGTGAAAAATTATTTCTTTGGTCGTGTAGAAGTTTTGAGGTGTTACTTATATCGAAATATCCACTTCGGCCAATTAGATCGCTTTATTGTAGTGTCCTAATGTAGCCATGGTTTCGCTTTCTTCCTCCTCCTTCTTCCTTCTACCTTTAAAAGGCCAGATAACTGCCTATTTACTTTTATCAAGTATTGCTCATTCAAAAAAGCATGCACATGATTTTCAGGAGGGTTGGTTTCGAACATTTGTGAACCGTGATATAGAGCACCCACACTGATTTTCAAAAGTCGGCGTCTCTGAATTCATCTCTGGTAAATGGTGATATCAATCGCAAAAAAATATGCACAAAATTAGCGGAAACAAAGTTATGATATGTAATAGTATGATCTGAAGGAAATGTCTGACAATATTTGATTAATTGGAGTACGTTAACAATCGTAGAATAAAGACAAAATATTGTAGGAACGGTACGGTTGTTTTGCACGCTATCATAATTTTATCAGAGAGTTTTTGGCAGTTTACATTAAAAATGTAATGACACTAACATTTAAGAATTGTGTATAATAGTGATGGCTTGTTGCTTTGTTCCTTGTGGTAGAATTCAACGATTCGCTTGCATATCATCGAGTGTTATTCTAAGATGTTTTTCGCGTATTTGTGATCGTTAGAGGTTAAATATGACCCTAGTCAGCAGAATTTCTGGGGTATAATCCTGAATTTAAGTCAAATCTATAGGAAATGTGTGTGGTCTCTAGCTGACTGTACGTCGCCTGCCCGCAGGGGTCGGTCTTGCGCAGTTTTCCAGTACCGGTGCCCAGCCGCCACGGAGGAGATGATCAACTACGACGCCCTCTGCCTCTGGAGGGAGATGGTGCGCTGGCTCACCATACACATCGTCGCGCCCAACAACTGAACACTCCTCCACACACCTGCGACCGACCTGGCCGCGGGCCCACTGGATTTTTCTGCGCGTCTTCACTAGACGAAGAATCTCAACGCTAGAGCAGTCCCATATGGTTATTAGCTACTGAGGAAGTACAAAAAATAGTTCCTCATTATTATGCCGTGTATAGAAACTAGTGTCTGGGACAGATTCATACACGTCCTCTTCTTGCATGTACTGTGCTTTTATTTCAGAGGAGGACTGCTAGCGGAGCTAACTACTGTTATTTATCCAGCTACATTGCGGAAAATTCAGACCAACAACTAATTCATCAAATATCTTCATAATTAAAAGCGTTTATCTGTCATCAGCTAACCTAGAGGGTAGTGAAATAATCAGGAGGCAGTCGATGGTGTATCAGCTTACCACCATCGCTGAAGCAAAAGGAAGACTCTCATGTTACTCTATCTGAACAGAAAATTCCGAAAGTTATGTTAGCTAACTGACTACAAGTCACTCATAGCTGATGATATCATGCATCCGCTTCCGATTAATCTTTATTTTGTTTTTGTAGAGATCGTCGCACAGTATTATTTACAGCTCTTTGTACCTGTCATCGCAGTTGTTGAAGTAAAGTACAACTAGAATACAACAGTACCTGAATTTGTGCTACGCTCCATATAAATCAAAGTAAGGTGGAGCAGCGTGTTCTATGGTAAGCAAACGAAAGGAACTGCGGTATGAACATCGGCGATGGTGCATCGCTTATTTAAAGATGTATGCCTTTTGTCTTCCCATGTATCCATTTGTAACAAGAATCTTATAACTAAAGACTATAAAAATAAACTGAATCTGCTAATGTAGTTTTTAAGTAACATTATGACAAAATGTTGATTTATTAACTCCACGTGTCTGAATGTGTGTGAGTTGATAGAGGTATCTCCCTGTCTTTTTCTTTCCCTCTTTCTCTTTTTGATGTGAATGTGTGTGTGTGTGTGTGTGTGTGTGTGTGTGTGTGTGTAAAAGAGAGAGAGAGAGAGAGAGAGAGAGAGAGAGAGAGAGAGAGAGAGAGAGAGAGGGGGGGGGGGAGGGAGGGAGAGAGAGAGTATAATTCTTTTTCCTTTTTAGAATTTATTTTCATTTTTAAGGTGCAAAATATTTTACTTGAGAAAGCAAGTGTGTTGTTTTCTTTTCCAGCAGTCTTTGCCTTCCTCATAATAGCACGTTAATTGCTCTTGGTGAAAGACTGACGACCGCATAAAGTGCTAATATCTGTAGTTTTATTATTATTATTTTTTAAAGATTGGTCCCACTGTCACTAGAAATTTTTGAAGATCGACATTATTTCAGTTAGACCTGTAAATTTTTTAAGAACAGTGTACTTTTATGCCCTTGTGTAGAGGAAGGAAGCTTAGGGTTTAACGTCCCGTCAGCAGCTTGTCATTAGAGACGGAGCTAACGCTCTGAGTTTTTGGGTAATGCTGGGGAAGGAAATCGGCCGTGCCCTTTTGAAAGGAACCATCCCGGCATTTGCCTGGAGTGATTTAGGGAAATCACGGAAAACCTAAATCTGGATGGTCGGAGGTGGATTTGAACCACCATCCTCCCGAATGCGAGTCCAGTGCGTTACCACTGCGCCACCTCGCTCGGTCCCCTTGTTTGGTAGTCGGTATGATGTACATGTTTTGATTCTGTCATATAATTATCACGATTATATTTCCTTGTATCCTGATCGACTACCGTCTCCATCTGCAGGTGTGATGTGTACCATCTTTTCACAAATCCAACTTCAACTTCTAGGAAGTCACGGACACAAAGTTACAGCATCATAGGACACTCTTCCTGGATGTCAGCATACATTATGTTACAGGTGTTTTAGACTATTTGAACGATTTTTTTATATACAGTTCATGTGGAATGAGCCTGTTTACAAAAATATTAGAAAAAAAAAGAGAAAAAGAAAACAGGTTTTACAACAATTTTAATATCAAAGTGAATGAGTTTCAATTAAAAGGATCTTCCCAGTGGGATTTCTCATCCCCTCTCTTCTCAGGAATTCCTCCGACCCTACCCTTGAAGCTTCTGTGTGTGCGCAGCCAGGTCTCATGGCCTGGACCTCTCAGTTATGGACCCCATGCCCTACCTCCTAGGGGAAATTCCAATTGGGCAGGAAATAATGAAACTGATGGTTCTGTATCTCCTCTGATCTCCCCGTCCCTTCTCGTCTTAAGTCAGCTGGAAGAACTACGTCACTGACTATATGGGACTCAAACCCTGGTCTCCCCGTTTCTGGACACCTTAAAAACAGTCTGAGATATATATTTTGAAATGGTAAAAGCCGTGTGTGACATATTGAAATAAATAGACTGCGGAATTAATTGATAAACTAAGCAAAATTTTGGGTAGGATTTCCACAAAAATGTATCTGGTACAAACACTATCACAAATTCTTGCCATTAATAAATTCCTTAAATATAGTTTATCATGGCCCTATTTATAATATATGTTAATTTAGAAGAAATATTCTTTTTATGGCTTATGTGAATCAAATCTTTTATGTAAACAATTACAGTGTGTAGCGTGCTAACTGACTGAAATAAATCTGACTGCGAAAAACAATTTTTCTGTATGGGAAAAGTGAATTTATACTACCGGCGAGAATCTATTCTGCTCTATAAAATGTAGTGATATGTAGTTTCATATAATAATGACCTTCATCTAAGAAAGTATTGATAACTTCAAACAACAATCACAATCAGTAATATTCATATATCATTTTATGCCGAATCAAGAAAAGGATTTTTTTTTTTTTAAATTATCAGCTTGTACTCAGTAGTTCTTTGAACATCTATGATAAGTTGAAAGAAAGGGGTAAGCCATCTAAGTACTTGAATGAAACAATGCTGCATATAAAATTAAGAATTATTATTACGCAAGAGCAGCTGTGTTCATTACCTCAGTTTTCAGAATATTACACAAAATAGCACATACAATAAGTGGTCTTGTCTGCCCTTCCAATAAAGGATAATTCTGAAGCACAATTTCTATGTTCGATTGATCCGCACAACTCCTCACAGCCACTGCATACTGCAGCTGCCACTACTGAACTCTACCAACACTACCGCACAACTGATCCTACTGCAGAGCAGCCTACAGTCTAAATCCTTTGACAAAGACACACAACATCATGAGAAGTTTGCTATGTCACAGATCAGAGATAATAAAGCTCAGTCAGTCTTACGCAAATTACAATGATACATGTTTCATCACTCTACAAATTCCAATGATACGTGTTTCGACCTCCCCTACTGGCAGTAAATTTAAAATTTTGCTGTATATTAAATTCTCAATTACTTTGCGTTGCAAAGAAGATAACAACAGAAGTTGTTTATAAAAATTTAATTTCGGTAACGGGTATTTCAAAAACCGGTTGGAGTTACGAAAATCGGTGATAATCTCGAGCTCGTGAGAACGGCTGAAGAGTATTCTGTATATTTCGTAATCATCTTTGGGATGTTTGGGCAGTATTGGAAAATCAACAATATTTGTGAAATAAAAGGTTTCAGCTTGGTAGGCGATGTGAGATGTTTATTTTATTAAAATTCACAACATATCGATTTCGTTCCTACGATGGAACATCATCAGTGCGTGCTGTTAAAAACAAGGTACCTTAGTCAGACATTAAAATCAAGATAAAATTACATACACCTAGAATGTGACAATTATATAATGGAATTACATACCAGAATTGCAAGTCATGATGACCTATATGCTCTGCTTAAAACATTTTTTCGTCATATCATAAAATACATTTAAAAGGTCTTGCTGGTACAAGTCACAAGTATAAAATGAGGTAGCTGCTTACGTACACTTACGCAGCTTAGCCTGTAGATAGATGGTGCCTGGCGCCCACTTTGTTTAAAATCGATTACAATGTGACATTTCTAAAAAGAATTAATCATATTAAACACATAAGAATGCAAAAATGGTGATTCCAGCCGATTAGAGTGTAACAAATAACACACACAGATTATGCAATATATAATAAAAATATAATTCTGTAGTGGGCTGGCACATTATGGAGTCTAATTACAAACAATTTTTGTATTTGCATTGCTGACTTCCATAAATTCGTTTATGGGGTGGTGCACTCGAAACTCTTGGCTGAGTAACATGGTAAACATACAGCCTGGCTTTCCTTTGGCATGCAGGTATCAACAACTTTCGCAAATACAGCAGGCTACGCTTATATTAATTTTCATGTCAAAATGCATGGATCAAAATAGTGGAAATTATATCTGTGTGAAAGAAATTCATTTAACGATACTACAGATATTTCCATATTTTCACTACATATGTGTAGTTGAAAAAGACGAATTCATGTTGGTATCGAATGTGTCGCCATTCTCGCCCTCCTGTCCAATTCAGCGGTAGCGAAATCCGAAGATACTGCATTATTAACTTTTTCCGTAGTTTTCTATCAATGTAAGAGCGAGAGAATTTAACTCCTTCGCGGTTGTGACCGCCGATAGTTTTCTCGACCCTCACGAATTTATAATACCGCGAATTTCTCTGTGACATCTTCAGTTTCACAAAGAGGGAAGGTATAGGGGGAGGTTAGAGGAGATGTTCGAATAGAAAATTGGCAAATGAACTTATTTTAGGCAATTACCTTCTTGTGGCAGAATTTCGATTGTATAGTGTGGCTGGGTAGCACAGTGGTAGAGTGCCAGGTTATGAAGCCAAAGGATGCGGGTTCAATCGCCGCCAGGTTCAAGGTTTTTTTATCTGTCGCTTTCCACTTCTTCCCCCTCTGACAATGTTGCTAACGTCAAAAATATCGAGTAACAGCGTGGTTCGGAATCCACGTTAAAGTGTAGGTTCTCCCATAACTGGCAGGATAAGTCAGGTCGGAGGAAGGCAACGGCAAACCACCTCCAAACAGGACCATGCCTTGTAATGCACTGTGGTGTTCGAACCAATCTTCGGATTGTTGACTGCTTTACCTTTATTACTGAAAATTAAACCAGAAAATTTGTATACTGCGGTGATTTACCACGAAAACTCTGAAAGTAAATACATAAGTTTCCCCTGCTGCCATTAGGGCGTACTCTAAAGGTAGAAGCATTTTATTGTGGATACTGCGAAGATCACTGTTAACCACATCGACAATAAACATCAGCATGATACCGAAATATTAAGACAGCGTGAGTTCGGTTTCCAATAAACATCGATAACCAAAGGCCATCAGTCAGCGCCAGTGGTGTTATGTAATACAGTTCCGTTCCAATATTCTCCATATACCAACTACTTAACTGTCAATACTTCAGTGAGATTCTGTATGCATGATGGACATCTTTAGGTTATTATTGTTTGTAGTGGGCCGCTGAATACAGTCTTACGGCAGCTTCAAATTTAACTGCAAATAACGGTTTAACGTTATCTGAGACGTAAATTGAATAAGTGGACATACATTTTTCCGTACATATCAACGTTTCAGAGATATTTGCAAAAATAACGGCTATTTGACACTGATTGTCCGTAAAGTACTCCGTCTTTGTAGGTCGCGTCATTCAAACGATCGGCACGAAATTTTACAGACGTATTTATTGGTCTCCAGTGATCAGTCCTCCTCTTTTCACTAGATGGCGGCACTATGCCCTAAGTTATTATTCGTCGGATCGGAAAAAAAATCAGGTTAAATTTGGGTAGTATGTAATATCGAATAACTATTGTTTCATTTTTTTTTCGATATTTTAACTTTGAGTGTTGGTAAGTCACCCTACCATAATATTAATGTGCTGTAAATCATTTCTAATATCGTTTTGAAGTTGATATATAGTCTAGGGATGAATATGTCGCAGTCATTAAACCCGCTACTATCACGTTGTTTTGTGCAATATTTGTTGTGCAACCCGTTTTGCGTACGCTGGTGTGCCCTGCGCCGTCTGCAGACGTCTTGGCATATAGTCTGGCGCCACGAAGTGCCGTTGTCTCCGACTGCCGACGAGGGACACGCCCGGCCGATCCGGATCGAAGTACGTCGTTTCGACGCCCCGTCGACACCCGACGCCCCTGGAGTCTTCGCGGCCGCCTCCGTCCCGCCCCGGATGGTGCTTCCCCCGGCCCACGCCGGGCTCGCAGCCCGTCCAGCGCGTTCTAGCCGCCCCTGCCCGTCGGAGCGCGTCCCACCGCCGACGCCCCGCCGCCTCGCCGCGCTGCACCGTTCCCACCCCGGCCAGGGTTGCCGGGAGGCATGTCCACCGTCGCTGCTCCTGATGCAATGCTGAAGGACTTAGGTGACTTTTGAATGTCATTATATCGTTCCTACCCCCCACTACTGTGTCATCCAACATCATTTTTACAACGCCCTCCAATGCCCTCGCCACTATCTCCTGGAGCACCACCTCCCCTCTCCTTCCTGCCACGATTCCATCCCTCCTCACTCTCACCACTCCCTCAACTGTCGCCCTCTCCTCGTCCCACAGTCTCTTGCCTCTTCCACCACCCCCCTCCTCTCGATTCCAACCCCCCTCCCTGACTCCTGCGGTGACACCTGGCAGGCCGCCGTCTACTACTCTCCCCTCCCTCCCCACCAGACGAAGGCGCTGCTGCCGCAGGACCGGTCCATGCCATCTCCCTGTCACCCCTGTCCCCATTCCCGTCTCCCAGTCACTAACTAAACCAAAGAAAACTGAACGAGCGTCTACAGACGTCACCTGCTAAGTCACCAAAAGGGCCCCCAATCCTCTCGCCACTGGCCCTCCAGTCCCAATGGAAGCCGCCCCTCCCCCCCCTACCCAGCTTGCACCACCTCCCCAGCCCCCTCATTCCCTCCCAACACCCTGCTCTCCACACTTTTGTCCTCAATACCCTGATCCCCAACTCCTAGACTGCCGTGTTCTCAGTCTCCTCTGCCCCCATCTCCCAAATCATCCTCCAGAGGGACTCTGTCCTCCTAAAATGCACAATCTGATCCTCCCTCACATACAAGTCAACACCAACCCCTAGCTTCTCCACCGTCATGACTCTTCCCACCCCCGGCATGAGGCGAGTTGCTTTTGGCCACCTCTAGCACCACCCAATTCAGCCACATCACCTCCTTAACATCCCAAATGAACACCTCATACACACACTCTTCCTCCCCTCTCTTACCATTACCACACCACCATTCCTTATGACTTCCTTGCCCACATTGATAGCACCTTTCTGACCTATGTGATTGCCAATGACCTCAATATTTATTCCCGCACTCCCGCCAAACTCCGACAATGGCATCACCTTCTTCCCACCATTAGTGGCTATGTCGTTCCACTTCCCTGTCATACCTGGCCTTGTAGCAACACTACCTTGACATCGTCATGATGTCCCCCAATCGCTTGGGGTGCGTCACCGCCGAAGCCCTTGACTCCATTGGCAGTGACCACAACCTGATTGTCCTCACCCTCACCCAAAATGTCCGTCTCTCCCAAACTCGTCCATGACTACTCTCAGGCAGACTGGGATGCCTTTCGCCTCACCATCACGCACCAAGTCGAAAGTCATCCCCTCCCTGAAACGCTCTCCTTTTTTATTTTAAACCCCGACTGTGGTAGAGGTTGGGAAGGGGGGTCTACCATCGAGCCGGCAGGAGCTAGGACACAACGGTCCCTGAGTGGAAGGTCACAAGCTATCTTATAACAAATACCTTTATTAGAATTTAAGTAATGGCTCTATTACTAAGGACTATCAGGCACAAAATTTATGATTACAAGTACTTGACTAGAGCATTGACAAGTTTGTGCATTAAATTATTGAACAGAATGCATTACTTAACCCCCTTCAGATAAAAATCTGGCCACTTGATCATTAGCTCACTAAGACTAAATTTTCTTAACCAGAAGCAAGACTTTTATCATGCCCTGGACTGTTTGACTTCAGTAAAATACATGCAACACAGCAGAGCACAAGCTAAAAAACCACTTTATATCTACTTAGAATAACAATACAGCAGGGCCGTAGCTTAATTAAACTGTCGCCCAATTAACGACGGACACCAGCTCATTTACTCGAAGCGAAAATTGAAGACAACTGGTAAAGTGCTTAACATCTACGTAAAATACCTACAGTTTAGCATAGTCCAGCACAATGAGGGGCGAGCACTAGCTCATTTACTTTCAGCAAAATTTTAACGCAATTGGTAAATCACTTAACATCTACGAAAGATGACCACTAGCGGATTTAACTTTAAGCCAAAACGTTTTAAGGCAACTTAAGATGCTTAAAATCTACTAAAGATCAACAATAGTTCATTTAAGTTCAAGCAAAACTTTTAAGACAACTAGTAAGGTGCTTAACGTCTACGTACAATACCTCCAGTTTAGCCAAGTCCAGAACAATCAGGGGCGAGAACTAGCTCATTTAATCTTAACCAAAACTTTTAACACAACTGGTAAATCGCTTAACATATACGAAAAATGAGCACTAGCGCATTTAACTTTCAACAAAATTTTGACACAACTGGTAAATTGCTTAACATCTACGAGAGATGACCACTAGCGCATTTAACTTTAAGCAAAATTGGTGAGGTGCTTGGCATTTACGTAAACTACAGTGTAGCAGAGTACCTTATCATGGACGAGCACTAGCTCGTTTAACCTTCTAATTTAAAAAATACTTGAATCATTAGAGAGGCAAGATAATGAAAAATATCACCTTGAGGTGCACAATCGTGGCCAGGTTAATACACACTTGGCGCTTTGTATCACATAACAGAAAATCCATACCACATGTGACGCCTATAAAAAAATCACAAACTATATGTTTTTATACTTTAAACTTCGTCACTCAATAATGCACGGTGTGTTTTACACTATCGAAACAACATTCCATTTTTTTGGAGGGGGGGGGGCACCAAGCTAACGCTAGCTCTGATAACGATCAATAACGTCTACCACTGACCAAAAGAGAGCTAAAAATGAACTTAATCTCACACTGGAGTACACAGCAACGAACAGTACTCTGAAACTTGGCGCTATTCAAACAACAACCAGCCGTGCCCATCACGGTGACAGAAACAAGTACACTCATAGTTCATGAAAGCTGGTTAGTACAGCCACTCAAATAGCGTCGTCGATGGCGAAAAGAAATGGAAATAGTAACTTGTGATTGCGCGGTCACGCGTCCTTTTCAAATCGCACCGACGCTGCTTCCTGCGTCAAATCCGCCTCTCTCAGCTGATGTCGGCTGGCCCTCCTGTTTACCACACGCGCCACACTCCACCGCCTATCAAATACTGTCCCCTTTTTTGCAAGACCCCGGACGATGCCCGATCATCACCATCAAGCGACCACGCCCCTTGCTATCGATGGTGCGCGTTATTATCTCTGGACATGCTCGATATTCAATCCCATGGGCACGCCTCCAGTCTCCTAATGATATTGACCTTGCTGTCTCCTTCCTCCATCAGACCTTGTCTGACGCCATCGTTTCCCATATTCCCACCCCAACCTCCCCTCACAGGCTGACCTGCTCCTTGGAACCCCACCACCTTTACTGCTCCTTTCTCCACACTCTTGAAAGGAAAACACTCATCCACCAATGGCAACTCCAGTGACACTTACACAGCCTCCTGACTACCAAAAGCAATGGAACTGTTGTCAGACAGTTCTACAGCTTAATGGTCACCTCCCAATCCATTTGTCCCGGTATTGGAATGCATTCCACTGCCTCACTGGCTCGAACCCCAAGCCCACCTACCCTCTCCTCCACCTCGACCAGTCCCTGCCTGTCAATGCCAGTAAGGCTGAACATTTCGCCATCTTCCTCTCTGATGTCTTTTCCATCCCTGATAACCCAAACTTTGATTATTCCCTCTTCTCCGACGTCCATGAGAAAACCAACATCTCCATCCTGGCTTCCAATACCTGGTCCGCATACCCCCCTCAGATCTTAATACACCCATCACAACACACGATATACAGTTATTACTACGCACTAAATGTACCACAGTTCTCAGCCATGACTGCATCACCTACCACCACCTCAAGGAATGCCCCGTCCCATTTCTGACCACCTCATGTTCCTCAAACCAAACAAACCTCCATCTGACACTTCCTCCTACCGACCCATACGCCTCACCCTGGTGTTCAGCAAGGTCTTTGAAACTATTGATGCATCCACCACCATCTCCATCTTCATCACCAACTGCCTGACACCCAGTTTGGCTATCGACCTTCCTTCTCCTCAGATGACAACTCCTTGCCTCGCCCAACTCCTCTCCCTCCAGCTCAATTCCCATCATGCAGCTACCTTTATATCCTTGGACCGTGAATGGGCCTATGATTGGGTCTGGCATCTCTGACTGCTCTTCAAACTCCAGACCTATGCACTTCCCATCAACCTTGTCTTGGTCATTGCCTCCTTTCTTTCCAATCGCCCTACATCACAGCCCAGAATTCTTACTCCCATCTGTCCTACCCCTCTGCCAGCATACCCCAAGGTTCCATCCTCTTTTCCCTCCTATACCTCCTCTACACCTCTGACATGCCAAAGCCTGCCCCTCTTGTCCATCTCTTTCAGTACACTGATGATACCGCCTTTCTTGTCTTGGCTCCCATCCTCGCCGGATCCAAACATTTCCTCCACCTTGATCTCTTTGCCACTTGGTGTAACCAGTGGCTCCTCTCTATCAGTCCCACCAAAACAAAGGTAATCATTGTAGGTCAAACCATCCCTTCCTTTCATCCCCACGACTTTTACATCATCCTACATGGTCGACCCATCCACCTCACTTCACCCTTAAATACGTAGGCTTAACAATAGATCGATCCCTCTCCTAGACTTCCTACCTTTACACTATCCAAGATAAAGCTCGATCCCATCTCTGCGTTCTGAAACTCACCGTTGCCCTAAAGACCCATATGCCTCACCCTGGTGTTCAGCAAGGTCTTTGAAACTATTGATGCATCCACCACCTTCTCCATCTTCATCACCAACTGCCTGACACCCAGTTTGTCTTTCGACCTTCCTTCTCCTCAGACGACCAACTCCTCTGCCTCGCCCAATTCCTCTCCCTCCAGCTCAATTCCCATCATGCAGCTATCTTTATATCCTTGGACCGTGAATGGGCCTATGATTGGGTCTGGCATCTCTGACTGGTCTTCAAACTCCAGACCTATGCACTTCCCATCAACCTTGTCTTGGTCATTGCCTCCTTTCTTTCCAATCGCCCTACATCACAGTCCAGAATTCTTACTCCCATCTCTCCTACCCCTCTGCCAGCATACCCCAAGGTTCCATCCTCTTTTCCCTCCTATACCTCCTCTAGACCTCTGACATGCCAAAGCCTGCCCCTCTTGTCCATCTCTTCCAGTACACTGATGATACCGCCTTCCTTGTCTTGGCTCCCATCCTCGCCGGATCCAAACATTTCCTCCACCTTGATCTCTTTGCCACTTGGTGTAACCAGTGGCTCCTCTCTATCAATCCCACCAAAACAAAGGTAATCATTGTAGGTCAAACCATCCCTTTCTTTCATCCCCACGACTTTTACATCATCCTACATGGTCGACCCATCCACCTCACTTCACCCTTAAATATTTAGGCTTAACAATAGATCGATCCCTCTCCTAGACTTCCTACCTTTGCACTATCCAAGTTAAAGTTCGCTCCCATCTCTGCCTTCTGAAACTCCACGTTGCCCTACACCGTTCCACGGTTCTTTACACCTACAAATCCTTCATCTGCACCATCCTTTGTGTAGGCCATCCTATATTTGTTTCTCTCTATTTAAGAAACTGACTGCATTTTGTTTTATAGCTTCTTCACCTGAAAGGATCACAGTGTACCTTGCTGTTATTTTACTGAAGAAGATCTATTCCATGTAATAACTCATGTCAGACGTTTCAGTAATCAGTTGACCATCACTCCAATTATGAGAGTAGAGTCTGTAAATTAAAGTAAATAACCGTGTGTTATGTTGTATTCTCCAAAATTTTATTGCTAAATCAGTAACTGCACTACTGCTGGAGCAAACGTAGTTCAAATTCGTCCCCATACACGAAAATCCCAATTTTTAAAGGAACGGATAGGACTAAGATAAATATGCCACTCCTCACTTTTTATTGGTGGATACCGATACACTTTTGGACACCACCTTTCTTGGGGAGCGAACACAGGCTGCGGAACTTAAACACAGCCAGTATATTTAATTCAGGAAACATCATCGGTGACACGGAAATGCTATTTCCCACATTATGATTTTCCCGTTTTATGTCTCCATCACTCATACATCGAATTACTACCATCACACAAAACCTTGCGGTACATTCTCTAAGTATACAATTAAAGCTGTCTCCTGAACTTGAAAATCCTTAAAAATGAAAGGATAAATCACCTTAGTTGGCACTCCTACTGACTCACGTACACAGAAACTGCTCAGAGTGTGTGTAAAAACTCAGAAACTATTAGAATTGTGGACTAATTATCATATGCAGGCTATACCTAGTGTTTGATATTCGTTATCAGATCAGCAGTCTAGTAATATGTCTACGTAATGCATAGAAACAGCTCTTTGACGTGCACAGTGCAGAAACGCAACATATACATTATTAGATTACAGATTTTTAGCAATTCTTCAATCAGAAATTAAGACATTCTCTGTAAGCACATCACTTCGTATTGCTGAATTTCCACTTTGTAATTCTGCATGTAGTGCTTCTTTCGCAAAGGAGGCTAGTTACCAGGATTTCAGTCATGTAAGTATGGATCTTTCCCTATCAGCTATCCTAAGAAATCTCTCTGCACATCATCAAATAATGTGAGAACACGCATAATCTCCAAAGTAGCGTTCAAAAATTTACATGAATGGTACACACCTCTGTTACCGGTGTACACGTCGTCTTTTCAATAAAAAAAAGTTAGAAACAAACGCTGCGATTTTATATATGCAGTGGAAAAATGTTCTCAATAACCACTGCGATTTTTTGTGGTTTCTCCAAGGCTTTTGATTATGTAAATCATGGAATTCTTCTAGATAAACTAATGTATTGTGGTATGAATGAGACAGTGTACTAATGGTTTAAATCATACCTACCAGGAAGAGTGCATAAATTTGACATAAGTAGTTCACATAATATGCAAAAAACAGCTGATTCCTCAAACTGAAGAACAATTAAAAATAGGGTGCCACAAGATTCGGTCTTGGCCCTGTGCTGTTATTAATATACCGGGTGATCAAAAAGCCAGGATAAATTTGAAAACTTAATAAGTCACTGAATAATGTAAGGTAAAAATTAATACACATGCTTGAAATGACATGGAGTTATGTTTGAACAAAAAATAAATAAATAAATAAATAAATAAAAAAACGTCTGCCAGATGTCGTTTCATCTGATCAGAAAAGCAATAATTAGCATAACAAATTAAGACAAACCAAGGTCAATGTTCTTTATAGGAAATGCTCAATACGTTCAACATCATTCCTCAATAATTGCTGTAGTCGAGGAACAATGTTGTTAGCAGCACTGTAAAGAATGTCCGGAGTATGATGAGGCCTTGGCGTAGGATGTTCTCTTTCAGCATCCCTAGAGATGTCGATCAATCACGATACACTTGCGACTTCAGGTAACCACAAAGCCAATAATCGCAAGGACTGAGGTTTGGGGACCTGAGAGGCCAAGCATGACGAAAGTGGCGTCTGAGCACACGATCATCACCAAATGACGCGCTCAAGAGATCTTTCACGCGTCTAGCAATATGGGGTGGATCGCCAACATGCATAAAAATCGTACGTTCCAGCAGGTGTTTATCAGCCAGGAAGTAATATTCTCTAATATAACGGCGTAGCTCTCACCCGTCACTGTAGCAGTCACTGATGTTTTGCTGTCCAGCGCCATCTGTCGGACATTCTTATTTTATTTATTTTGTTCTAATAAAATCCCATGTTATTCCAAGCATGTGTGTCAAGTTTGCCTCTCTATCTATATTATACTGTGATTTATTAAGTTTTCAAATACTGACTTTTTGATCACTCAGTTATTAATGACTGGACATTCTATATTCGTGAAGATGTAGGGCTGGCTCTTTTTGCTGATGATACAAGTATAGTTATTACAACTGACAGACAAGAACTAACTGAAGAAGTGTAAACGACGTCTTTCAGAAAATCATTAAGTGGTTTTCAACAAATGGACTATCATTAAATTTCGATAAAACACAATTCTTACAGTTCCATACAGTAAATGGAATGACACCATTAATAAATATAGACTTTGATCAGAAATCCGTAGCAATGGTAGAATATTCAAAAAGTTTAGGTGTATGCATTGGTAAAGGGTTGAACTGGAAAAAACACTTTGAAGATCTGCTGAAACGTGTGAAAAAAATGTTCAAATGTTTGTATAGTCTATGGGACTTAACTACGGGGTCATCAGTCCCTAAACTTACAAACTACTTATGAACTAACTAAGACTAAGGACGGCACAAATATCCATGCCCGAGGGGGGATTCAAACCTCTGACCGTAGTGGCCGTGTAGACCATGACTGGAGCGCCTCAGTCCCCTCGGCCACCGCGGCCGGCGAAACGTTTGGGTTCAGATACTTATGCTATTACGGTAATTGCAAATTTTGGTGATATAAATCTCAGTAAATTAGCTTACTATGCCTATTTTCATTCTCTGTTTTCGTATGGCGTCACTTTCTGGGGTAAGATCATCCTGCAGACACTTATTTAAAGAGCTAGGGATCTTCACAGTAGCTTCACAGTATATATATATTCACTTACGAAATTCAAAAGCAATATCAGTATACATAACTACAACACTAGGAGAAAGAATGATCTTCACTATTCAAGGTTAAACCTAGCTTTGGCACAGAAAAGAGTGAATTATGCTGCCATCTACCAAACAGCATTAAAAGCCTGACAGATAGCCAACTAGCATTTAAAAATAAATTAAAAGAATTTCTGAATGGCAACTCCTTCTACACTATAGATAAAGTTTTAGATATAAATTAGTAAATCTGAATAAATAAATAAATAAATAAAAAATAAAAAGGAAAAAATGTGTCATGTAATATTTAGTACAAAGTAATAATTTGTAAAGACAACTTTCATTAACCTGACACGTTCTACAATATTATGAAGTGTTATATTCATAATCTATGGAACAAGTACTAATATAATCTAATATGTGTGGTGTAACCATACAATTGTTTCACAACCTTCCACAAAACTACCGAGGGTGGAAAATAGCTCACTTAAATTTCGAAATTTCATTGTAAATTTCTCTGGTTCACACCTCTGCCCTACTACATCTAATTAATTAATAAGTAAACCATATAACTGTCGTTATATGGTTTACAAACTGATTCTTTTCTTGTAGTGTAATTATACTGGTAGTGCAACATATCTTCTACTACTGTGAACACCTGCCTTCTAACAGGGTGTACAGACAGACCGACTCTCACCTATGTGTTGCAGTAGTGTCGAATACATTGCTGATATATTATACTGATTATGACCACTTCAGTTTCAGTTTTAAAAGATGTATACTGTTCGACCTAGAGGTGAATGTATCACCAACCATATACTTCCCACTGACATCTTGAATACTTTAGAGAAAATTGTAAATGTGATGCACCCATTGATCATTGTCAGCATATCACCTTCAACGTACCCCAATATTGATGTTCCTAACTGTATTGAAACCACATCTGCAAATGGTACATGTGTGATTGTGTGCTGATACAGTGCATTGTAATAATTGGTAACAGTAGTTGTTGTATGACTTCTGTGATGAAACTATTACTAAAAAGCATAATAGCATACCTTTGGATGATTGCTAAATTGTGGTCTGCGGTTACAGAAACAATGGAATTTCAGAAAATTAGGAAGATGGAAGTTGAGGCAATATAGTTTCAATTCTGATGCAGAGAATATAAACACAGAAATCCGCTTTGAGTATCCAAGTATAGGCCCTTGCTCTGTATTGATGCTCTGTAGTGATGAAACTCGACACAGGTAGTAAAGGATTTGGTATATAGTATTCAAACAATGGTTCATTGGCCCCAGGCCAATATGCTCGGAACCACCAATCTATGTGAACGTGCCTGTTTAACAATGCCATGTTATTTCCAGATCGGACCACTTACACTTGTATTTACTACCGCCACTATTATTTTTATATATGAGTACCGATTTCGGTCTGTTCAGACCATATTCAGATCCATGATGGATGGCGGTGTTGGCTAGCGGAGCAGCTGTCGTGCGGCACGGTCTAGTAACTGCAGATTTAGAAAATATTAATAATAGTGATAGTAATAAAATTGCGATGAGTGAGTCGTTACTGAATCATAAAATTTGGTGAGACAAGTGAAATTCCATCTCAGAAAGGAAATATCTAAACAGTCGCAAATAATGATAACCATTAACAATCCACCTGTAGAATTATTAACGCTCTTGTTTCATCCAATTTATTCCTCAGCTAGATCCCATGACATCTCTGTGTTACAATGCTTCAGGTAGGAAATTAGTGTAAACACATTTTTACATTTACACACCATGTAGGTATGTTACTCCAAGTAATATACCAATCCAGTTGATATTAAGACGGGAGATGCTACTCTCTTCCGCGACAGCTATGTTAATAAGTATTAGTGACAAAGACAGCAGGTGAACGATACCCAACGTTTATGTATATAAGTGTCTCTGGATATTTTCACGGTAATATGACTCTTATGCATTGTCTATAAAATTTCAATGAGGAACATCTAGATCTACATGTACATGGATACTCTGCAAGTCACAATGAAGTGCATGACATCGAACCACTTTTAGGATATTTCTCTATACTTCCACTCTCTAATAGCTCATGGGAAAAAGGAACACCTAAATCTTTCTGTTTTCGATCTCATCTCTCTTATTATGATGATCAAGTGTCCCTGTGTAGGTGGGTGCTAACAAAATATGTTTTCATTCTGAAGAGAAAGTTGGTGAAAGAAATTGCGCAGATTTCGATGCAACAAATAACGTCTTTCTTTTAATGATTTCCACCCCAAGTCTTGCATCATTTGCTTGATACTCCCTCCCCTATATCGCGATAATACAAAATGAGCTGCCCTTCTTTGAATTTTCTCTAAATCATTCTTCAGTCCCACCTGCGTGGCTCTCACAATTCACAGCAATATTTCAAAATAGGACGCACAAGTATAGTGTAGCCAGCTTCTTTAGTAGAACTGTTGCTTCTCCTAAGTATCGGTTGTCAAGTTCTATAAACTCCAAATCCGTTCTCCATGTTGTATTTAAAAAATGTCTCTTTTATGACAATTTGCAGCATTTGTGAAACTCCTGTCTTACTGTTCAAATCGTGTGACTGAAGAGCGGTACAATATGCCGCTGACAGCCAGTGCTTGCAGTGAATTTAAAGTTCAAGTAAAAAGAAAAAAGGTTTCAGCAGTCTTGATGGTTCACCGTAAGATGGCTAACAGTGTACAGTCAAGAAGTTGAAATAATGTTGAGTGAAGTAAATGACGATGGACTGAAAGCTCTAAATCTCTTCAAACATTGAATTAGCCGATAAAGTTAACTTTCACTGAAGCAAGCATGGCAGTAAAAAACAGAATGGGAAAGTGCGGAAAGAGGAGATGTGGCTCAGATTTGTTACAGGGTAGTAGAAAAAGACAATGCTATAGACAGCAGGTACACTACTGACAGTTAAATGTCTGTGACATTGACACAGAGGGATACATCCTAGTTATCAAAATATACAGAATGTTACCGTCTGAAGTGTAGCTACTATGCCGTTGTGTTGCACAGTGACACACACAGCCACCGTGGACAAGAGAGCAAATCTGCATTAATTTTTCTCGTTTTGCTTATGTATATCTTCCGGTGATACTGGCACTTCCACACCAGCAGCTCACCTACCAATCAGATAGTGTATCTTAAAACGCCGTATGGCTCGCCGGCCAATAGCGATTCAGCTAACGTCTCATTTAGGAATTTCCTTTCTGACTTGACGGAGCTAGTTTGGAATTCGAGTTCCACCTACAGCTAACAGCTGCAAGTAAACACCTCTTGTTGAGAGCAGTATTGTAAGGCTTTTAAAAGGATTTTAAGCATCCCTAATTCCCCAAGATGGAAAGTAGCTTTCATGCCAAAGACCGCTGGGGCGACGGAGTGGGGTGGGGATCCTACCGCCCTCTTGTCTATTCCCATTGGTTGCTGGTGTGTGGGCGCCTTGCCTCGCTTTAGTAAAACAAGTGAGTGACACTTACACCTCAATTAACTTGTCGCACTTCCGACATGATCTCGTAATTGGCATATCAAACTGCAATTATTATGGTTAAACACCTATACCACATTGAGTTTGTAGTCGAACGATTCGTCTTGATGAGTAGAATGTGATTTTAGGTTGGAATATGTAGGAAATGAGAGTGAGGGAAACTTTACTCCTTACATATCACTCCCCTTATGACAAAAATTTCGTCTGAGGTTTTGTTAATGCAAAAAAAGTTAACAAAGACAGGCAAAAATTACCGATTCTAAATTATCAATCAGCCACTCCTAACAATTTTAGATTTTCTCATTTTCTATTTAGATTTAACAATTAGTTATACATCTGTGTTTTCGTTAGTAACAAAAACTGACTTTCACAATGTTTCGTTTCTTTTTTCTTGCCATTGCGTGTTTCTGTTTTTCATAATTAAACTTTGCAATTGATTTATTTCATTAAAATCATTCATGTACAGTATTAAGGTACATAATCTTTCATGGTTTAATATTTTAGTGAGCTTTGAATGAAGTCTGCAAGCGCTTTTCTGTTTTCCTATTTTAGTTGTAGACTTGGTTTTATTTATTTGTGTTTCTGCACTACAATTAAAGAATGAAGAAGCTGTTCTAGCTCTCTATACCTCGTTACTAGTCATCATCATCATCATCATCATTAGAGACTGATTATGCCTTTCAGCGCTCAGTCTGGAGCATAGTACCTCTAATAAAATTCCTCCATGATCCCCTATTCAATGCTAACATTGATGCCTCGTCTGATGTTATGCCTTTTACTTCAAAATCATTCTGCACCGATTCTAAGTACTTTCTTCTTGGTCTACCTCGACTCATCTTACCCTCCGCTGACGAGCTCATGAGTGTCTTAGGTAACCTTGCTTCTCCCATGCGTGTAACATGACCCCACCATCCCAGTCTGTTCGCTCTAATTGCTTCATCTATGGTGTTCATTCCCAGCTTTTCCTTGATTTCCTCATTATGGACACCCTCCTGCCATTGTACCCATCTATTAGTACCTGCAATCATTCTTGCCACTTTCATATCTGTAACCTCTACCTTATAAGGTAACCCTAAACCACCCAACTTTCACTCCCATACAACAAAGTTGGTAGAAAGATAGAGCGGTGCACTGCTAATTTAGTCTTGGTACTTACTTCCTTCTTGCAGAAGAGAGTAGATCTTAGCTGAGCACTCACTGCATTAGCTTTGCTACACCGCGATTCCAGTTCTTTCACTATGTTGCCATCTTGTGAGAAAATACATCCCAGGTACTTGAAACTGTCTACCTGTTCTAACTTTGTTCCTCCTATTTGGCACTCAATCTGTTTAAATCTCTTTCCCACAGACATTACTTTCGTTTTGGAGATGCCGATCTTCATATCATAATCCTTGCACCTCTGATCGAGCTCTGAGATATTAGTTTGTAACCTTTCAATTGAATCGGCCATTACAACTAAGTCATCCGAGTATGTGAGACTGCTTATTTTGTATTCACCTACTTTAATCTCACCCTGACAGTCTACTGTTTTCAACATATGATCCATGAATAGTATGAATAACAGTGGTGACAGGTTACAGCCTTGTCTTACCCCTGAAACTACCCTGAACCATGAGCTTAATTTGCCATCTACTCTAACTGCTGCCTGACAGTCTACGTAAAGTCCTTTAATTGCCTGCAGAAGTTCGCCTCTTATACCATAATCTTGTAGAACTGACAGTAACTTCCTCCAAGGGACACAGTCATAGGCCTTTTCTAAATCTATGAAACATAGATGCAATTCCCTGTTCCACTCATAGCACTTTTCCATTACCTGCCGTAAGCTAAAGATCTGGTCCTGACAGCTTCTAAGAGGCCTAAACCCACACTGATTCTCATCTAACTTGTCCTCAACTAATACTCGCACTCTCCTTTCAACAATACCCGAGAATATTTTGCCTACAACGCTAATTAAAGAGATACCTCGATACTTGTTACAATCTTTTCTGTTTCTCGTTACTAGTTACTTAAAATTTTTTCAGAATAAAAAATGTTAGGTAACTTTACAATGATCATAATAAAAACATAGAGGCTACTTTAAATTTACATACAAATCAGTTCAATAAATTATATACAGGGTGTTTCACTAAGTTTGTTTGCCTCTATAACTTATAAAATAGTAGGTGACGGAAAATTTTAATGCGGTAGGCCACACAAGAAATGTTACACTTTCTGCGAAGCTATGAACATAGTTTATTGTATCATTTTCCAAAGAGTTACAGCACAAAGATATAATTTTTTAAATGGAACAATAGTTTTTTTCTATCTTTCATTGGATTCGTTGAAACCAGCTGCGTCCAAATCAATTTCAACTACATTCCTACCACTGTTAGTCTGGGAGCTACAACCCTTCAAATTTTAGGGGGCGGAGGCTACGACAGCGTATCTGACTGGCTGGTGGTCATGAGAGAGTGGGCCGTGCCCCAGGGGATAGCCACTCGGCTAGTCAGATACGCTATCGCAGCCTCCGCCCCCGGACCTTTGAAGGGTTGTAGCTCCCAAACTAACAGTGATAGGAATGTAGTTTAAACTGATTTGGACGCAGCTGGTTTAAACGAATCCAATACACGATAGAAAAAAACTATTGTTTCATTTAAAAAATTATATTTTTGTGGTGTAACTCCTTGGAAAATGACACAATAAACTATGTTCATAGCTACGCAGAAAGTGTAACATTTCTTGTGTTGACCTACCGCATTCAAATTTCCCGTCACCTATTATTTTATAAGTTACAGAGGCAAACACACTTAGTGAAACACCCTGTATATACAGGAAAAATATTTCATGCAAATTGTCACACACTGAGCTACATACATAATTTCCTTTTCCCCATGTTCCTATGGCAATAAGTGACAATGAATTTGAATGCCCAAGGGGGCAGATAGGGAACAGGGCACAACATGTATTGTAGGTAGTCTAACCACTAATGAGAAGGCGAGGCATATGGCGTCAAGTGACAGTCTGTGTGACACTGCGACCAATGTTAGCGCTCACACCTATCTCGTACCGTTTTTCTGGTTGGTATCATGTAACATGGCCAGTTGGCAGAGGGAAAGTAACTTGTGCCCTGTTGCCCTGTTCCCGATCTGTCTCCTTGCCCAATGTTGGAGCACAATAAAACTTAAAAGTCCTCTTATATTTCCAGATTTTTACCATTCATTTGCATTGTCACTTATTGCCATAGGAACATGTGGAAAACGAATTTATATTTGTAGCTCAGTGTGTGACAATTTGCACGAAATATTTTTCCTCATTTATGACTCACCCTTTGTAGATGGTTGAATACTGAATATCACTTTACATAGATAAATTACATAAGAAAAACAGTTTTTATTATTCTTTGTTGCACAAATCACTGATTATTAAGGTTTCACATGTAATATTAAATAATGAACTAATTGTCTTTTTCTTTTTACTATCACTCACTTTTTATGATTTCAAACAGTTTCATGTTCTGCTCCAGTAATTGATTTCTTGTGTGACGATCTATTGTAGTTGTGGAATTTCATCGACTGTCTTTAGAGTGGTGTACAGCATGAGATCAGTACCATAGCATGCGATGTTGGGTTTTATACTTGTTGTGGTGAAATGTGGTGGCATTGTGCCTCCAGTTAACCGCAATTGACGACTATCAGCGGAGGTATTGAAGACTTGATGTAACTCTTCCGTCACACCTGAATCAATATGGCAGCATCTCAACATTGCTTTTGTGGTAGAAGAGTCTGATTTGCAGCAGTATTTCATGTTTCTTGTTTTTCGTAACGATGTATTGTAAGTGCGGCTTACATAACTTGCTGGATCAGTTTGCATTTAGTTAGCGATGTATCATTGAGATTTGGAAAGTGTGCAAACCATTCTAGAATGATTGTGGAAAGATTTTGTTAATTGTTTTAGGTTCGGCGAGAAAGGTATTTCAATCTTCTGCCCATCTTCTGGCCTTTTGCGATCTTGGCTATTTCTTATCTTATTTCTTCACTTTTTTCTTCTGAATTCCCTTCTTTTCTTCTCAGGCTAGGAATAGTGATTTATAGGGGGATTTGGAATCCGACTGTCTTTCCTATTGTGTACTGAGATGATGATAGGTCTCAATGTACTGTAGTTTTGCTACACTTTGGAACATGACTATTCTTCTCTTATACGTGCAGATTATGGTTGTGACGTATTACAATATCTGTGGTATACGTTGTTTTGGTGAAGCCTAACCTGGATGCAACCTGCCTCTCCAGTGGAACGCTGGTCTTCATTTTGTGTTACCCTTACTGCTGACTCAACATGACAATACTCTCTGTCGTTATCTCGACGTTGTAGTTGCTGAATGGGATGGAGATGGTCTCTGACGATTCTCCTCCGTGGTGTCATGATGTGCAGGATGTTTTTACATTTTTTATAAACATGGATTTAGATTCTTCTTACCTTATACAATGCAAAATTCTAATTTTCTTGCTGCGACATAATCTTTTTTTTTTTTTTTTTTTTTTTTTTTTTCAATTTTATATCTATCACTTCTTCATTCTTTTTTAAAATTATCTTGGAGTAGTGTGTTGTCTGTTTACCTACTACCATATGAAATTCTGAAATTGAAATTAGTTTCTATATTGTTTTTATTTAATGTGTTCTCTTTGTATTTTGCAAAATTTTTATTTACATGATTTATCATAGTATAAATACATAAAAAATTTTACCTCATTTAGATTTTTTACTCTTCTTTACTCCCAGTTACTTCTAATTACTGGTCCTCTGTGCCCTGCAAAGAACTCCCTAAAGTCTCTTAAGGTTTTAAATTTATTTCTTTTTTCTTTTGTATCTATGTTTGATCTTGCAAAACTTATTATTATTTCGAGTTGTTTTCCCTATACGTGTAACTTTACAAAGGTCTGCTTCTTTCTGTGTTGGTTATGTGTTTGGTGGTGAATCACATAGCGGTATCTGTCACTTTCTGTCTGGATTTTTCTCTCTCCTTCTCTCTAGCTTCTAGACATTCCCTTATGTACTCAGTTTCAACATCAGCGTAATTATTTTTGTTATATACATTACGTGTCTTTTATTGTATCTATGTGTCATTTTTCTGTTTTTGTGTCTCGTTTTTATCCTTGTTGGTTTTGTAGAATACATCGATCAAACCTTTGAGTAATTCCTCTTCTGTAATTTCTTTAATTTTAGGAAGAGATGGCAACTCATTTTCGCTTTCGGAATTTAACCAACTAATGCTATCTTCACATGGTTTGTAGTGTGCTTCTAGCTGTTATGAAGTTAAATTGTAGTTTGAATTCTGAACTTTATTTTGTTGGTTTAAACTGTTACTGTTATGATCTGCTTGAATAGTGGCCTATTTCTTTACTTGTACACAATGAATGTATACAATGTGGTCAATCCTTACGTTTTTCGGGATTTGGTGGTCTAACTTTAACATCTGGATGACCTTTGTTCACTCTTGTCCATGTGGACCTTCATTTCCCTAAATTTGTTTGAGTCCTGATCTCGCCAGTTTCCCTTTCTCACACAATTCCCTCTGTCAAAATATCCCTGATTATTGTTTTGGTTTCTGAATCCATATCCACCTCGATATGAATTACCATACCCATTTTTATTATTACGATATCCATTATTTCTATTCCCATAAAAAAGAAGTTAAATAAATATACTAAAATTTGGGGCTATGCTCTGGGAAGGGGGCAATACCTGTATGCTTCCTGTCTTCCTCAGACGAAATTTCTGAATTTTTGGAAGTGAATAATGAGTACATAGTTATTCATTTGAAATTATTCCGTGTACATCTCAGATAAAGATGAAATAAAGAGAAAAATTATCAACCCTCCACACCAACGTAAGCTCCATTGCCGCTTGTCGAAAATCCTATCGATTTTTTAAGTTTGCGACAGTGAATTTCCGTGGTTATGTTCTCTGTATTGTAACTGTGAAAATTTGAATGTCCAGGCAATAAGAACGGAGTGGAGCGAGATGGGTTTTGGAATTGGGAGTCCAGGTTTAGAACCTTGGGTTCGGTGATTCAGAATGGTGGCTTGGAAGCGGGGAGGAGGGAAGAAGGTAATTCGCACTGGCGATTCCCAAAAGGGTTATGAATGGAGAGGAGAAGTAATTAATTAAAACTCAATCAATTTGTTATCAAAACGGGTATGAAAATGGATTCGTCCTCTACTTATATATACAAAGGGTTATGAATGGAGAGGAGGAGTAATTAATTAAAACTCAATCAATTTGTTATCAAAACGGGTATGAAAATGGATTCGTCCTCTACTTATATATACATTATTACCAATAAACATAGTACTTATGACTGCTGCTATACTAATATGTAATAATAATATAAAATTTGTAACAGGCTACCAGTATTTAATTAGAAATCATTCATGGAATAAAAAAGTTGTCAGGTCACTATTAAAATCTACTTTGTTAGCAGTAGATATTTTATGTTATGGGGCAAAAGATCAGTAATGATTACTGTTCCATATTGATTTTTTTGGGTCAGTGGTAGTCTTAATAACAATAATTTTTCATCAAACCGTGAGTGATTATTTATGACAAATTCCGCTAGGGAATGTATGTGCTGTGCTGACGTATTTAAAATGCGTGGCTACATGAACAGGTACCTACGTGCTGTCCTTGGGCGGAAACCGTGATAATATATTTCATAGAATATTATTGATTGTAAATATATGCAGAGTATGCCAGGCGGTTGATCTGTTTGTTTAGTATTTAAAGAAAAAAGCAATTTTTTTTGCTGGATGCAACAGGTGGGCCCTGTTCTTTTTCCTTTCTCACAATACAGACAGTTGCATTGTGCCAACTATATAGTCTGTTGGGGTAGGCTTCAGATAGTCTGTAATCATTCAACATTTTCTAGCGCTGAATGTTTACTTGGAGTACAATGATCTGTATGAAAATCCATATTAGGCTGCAGGTAAACCTTACTCTAATAGAACCCTGATAGATCCGTAGGCAGATTTGTCTCAATTTCGTCAAAACTACTGGCCTGTGCCACATATGCTTTGTTGTCGTCACACTAAAGGTTTCTTGTATTTGCAGTCAGCCAACGATTGTGCCTGCGGATTTTGATATCAAGTGCAGCTGAAACATTTTATTGAGGCTGACAATTTTCATGTAGTCTACAGTAAATACACGGTGCTCGGCAAGGTGTGAAAAACCTCAAATTTTGCGGAAGAGTAGTGATAAATTAAATGAAATGCAGTAATTGACGTTACTGTAATATGTAGACAGATGACGAAAGGTTCAGCATCATCCCGAAGAAATTCAAAAGCATGTTATTTGAACTGAGTAAGATTCAAAGGCAGCATGGAAGACTTTCCTTATGTTCTCTGCTTCCTCATTTACAAGTAGAGGTTTAATTACAGTTGAAATTTATACGGAAATATGCGGTTGCAGAAGTTATATACTTGTAACATCTGGATGTTTCTAAGCCCGAAAACTGAACATCTGAAAAACCTTGTTCTCACATTTGAAATGGTATGATGGCTTAGTTGTTGTTGTTGTGGTCTTCAGCCAGCAGACTGGTTTGATGCAGCTCTCCATGCTACCCTGTCCTGTGCAAGTCTCTTCATCTGAGAATACGTTCAGCAACCTACATCCTTTTGAATCTGCTTACTATATTCGCCCATCGGCCTCCCTCTACGATTTTTACCTCAAACACTTCCTTCTAATGCTATGTTGACAATTCCTTGATGTCTCAGAATATGTCCAACCAATCTATCCCTTCTCTTAATCAGGATATGCCAGAAATTCCCTTTTCCCCCCATTCGGTTAAGCACCTCCTCATTAGTTACGCGATCTACCCATCTAATTTTCATCATTCGTCTGTAGCATCACATTTCAAAAGCTTCTATCATCTTTTTATCTGAACTCCTTATCGTCCACGTTTCACTCGCATACAATGCTACACTCCAGACAAAAACATTCAGAAAGGACCTCCTAACATTTAAATTAATATTGGATGTTAACAAGTTTCGCTTCTTTAGAAACGCTTTTCTTCCAGTAAACATTCCGCATTTTATATCTTCTGCAGTCTCTTAAGTTCTAATCTGCAGTTCATAACCAATAAGTTATGGTCAGAGTCTATATCTGCCCCTGGATAAGTCTTACAGTTTAGAGCCTGGTTTCTACATCTATTGCTTACCATTATAAAGTCAATCTGTTACCTTCCAGTGTCTCCTGGTCTCTTTCACGTATACAGCCTCCTTTCATGATTATTAAACCAAGTGTTGGTGATCATTAAATTGTGCTCTGCGCAAAATTCTACCAAGCGATTTCCATTTTCATTCCTTTTTCCCAGTCTATATTCACCTACTACATTTCCTTCTCTTCCCTTTCCTACTACCGAGTCCCAGTCCCCCATCACAATCAAGTTTTCGTCTCCCTTAACTTTCGGTATTATTTCATTTATCTCCTCATACATTTTCTTCGATATCCTCATCATCGGCCGTGCTAGTTGGCATATAAACTTGCACTACTGTAGTCGGTGTTGGCTTCGTGTCTATCTTTACTACGATAATACGTTCACTATGCTGTCCATAGTAACTTACCCGCATTCCTATTTTCTTATTCATTATTAGACCTACTCCTGCGTTACCACCAACTGATTCTGTATTGATAACCCTGTACTCACCAGAAATCCTTTTCATCCAGCCACCGAACTTTACTAATCCCTACATATCTAACTTTAACCTATCCATTTCTCTTTTCAAATTTTCTAGCTTGCCTACGCGATTAAGGGTTAGAACATTCCACGCTCTGACCCGTAGAATGCCTGTTTTGTTTTTCTTGATGACTGCATCCTCCTGAGTAGTCCCCGGTCGGGGACTATTTTACCTCCCGAATGTTTTACCCAAGAAGACACCATCATATGGTCATACAGTAGAGCTGCATGTCCTCGGGAGAAGTAACGACTGTAGTTTCCCCTTGCTTTCAGCCGTGGCAAAGCCACATTAGCCACATTAGCCACATTAGCTGATGTTATAAAGCCAGCTCAGTCAATTATCCAGACTGTTGCCCCTGTAACTACTGAAAAGGCTGCTGCCCCTCTTCAGGAACCACACGTTTGTCTGGCCTCGCCACAGATACTCCCTCCACTGTGGTTGCACCTATGGTACGGCTATCTGCATCGTTGAGGCACGCAAGCAGTACAGTTGGTATATATGACACCAAAGGTATGTTTTAGGTACTTTGAATTTCCCTCGAATGAGTAGTTGTTGACCTTTCTCGTCTGTAATTGTATTTTAATTTGGAACTGACCTGTTGGGATTATTAATGAAACAGGTCAGTAGTTGTCATGCTCTGTGACAGCTTTTGTTTGTATCCAGTTCTGAAAAGATCTTTTCCTCATATCGATGTTCTCTGATAGTAATGTCGTTTTTTTCAAACAGATCTTTATCAAGTAAAATCCTGTTCTGCATAAACTGAGCTGTACGCTCAGACAGTAAAGGAAACGAATATATGGCGTGTCACAATCATAAGACATCGACACTATGTCACACTTTTTTTTTTTTTTTTTTTTTTTTTTTTTTTTTTTTTTGCAGCATCAAAGAATGCTTCTTACAGTTCAGCCATGGAGGCTGTAAATATTCAGCATGAAATAAACATTTTAAATTTCTTTCACCGACTTACCTTGAATCTGAACCTGCCTCCCTTATGTAAATGAGTGATCTAACTAATGCAAATATTCGTGTTTAACACGAAATTTGTCAATAATGACGTTATGAATCATGTCGGAAGATTACTTATAAGCACTGATCTTATCAGTTATAAATACCACATGGATTAAAGCCATTTTTATATCCACGACTGAAAATGATTGCCCGTGGCCTATTTTGATGTACTTTACCTATCTCATTAGCATGCTCTAGTCCAAAGTATTACTACTGGAGTTAAAGTTATCAGTTTTTTTATATAATGACATGAAAAGTTAGTAGTAAATTTGACAAGGAACTCATGACACAACATTCCATCTCTGTTCCTGACAACTGTAAATTCTGGCCAGTATACACTGCTTCTACAGAAGAAAGTTGTCATAAATAGTTGTATAAATAATTACCATTATCAGCAGTATTTGGAGTCTACATTGGTACTCGCAGTAATAATGGCGAAGTGCACGTATTGGGGTGAACGTAGTGAGGTCTTCTGATACAATACACAATAAGTGAATAAGTAAAAATATCTGATAAGTGATGGTAAATTATAATAAAAACATTTCATTTATTGTTAAGCAGAATGATATCCATGTTGCAAGAAAGAATAAGGTAATAATTAGAAAATATTTTTTACGGTCTAACCACACTGAAAAAATTATACCGGAGATTCACCATCATACCCTGGCCTTGGTGATCCCTTTCCTTAAATTAAAACTCATCTATCAAAAACCGGAAAGCACTCGCTGTTTATGACGAAACGTCTTTTTTTTTCCTTTTTGCTAGCGATGTTAGTGAATCTTTAAAATCTGTAACTATAAAAGCATCTAATCCAGAACTAGATCATGTGGCAGACATTCTTTAAGATGAAATAGATGCTTTTCGACGACTATTATAGACAGACAGAAATTAGTTACAAAAATTAATAATTTATTGCAGAACTGAATTTAGACGAAGTTATCAACAATACATTACGTAGGGACAGAATGACATATAGGCCCAAGTATGTTGGAGTACCAACTTATGATGTTAACTTTTACATGATATAGTTCTTCTCCGATGCTTATGCTATGGTTGAAATCTAGATCTGTCAGAAATTAAAGTTTTTTATGATTTTTTACTGCCATTCATTGATTATGAATATACAACGGACGCTGAAAAAGGCTTTGTGTATGGGTTCAAATGTGGTCACATAATATTACACGCAAAATCTTATCCTATTTGTTGTAGAAAATTGAAACCCCAGATCTTTATAACACAAGTTTATTTCAAAAGCGAATAAACTGTCCATAAAATAAATACATAATAAATAAATAAATAAATAATCAACAAATGCATCAAAATCATCTTTACAGAAACAGCAACAAGTGAGGGGCATTAAACCCAATGTTTCACAATATGACAATGTAACTGTAGCGACAGAGATGCATTTACCTTTTTTTCTTAATCAGTGGTATTCACACTTGAGCAAGAGACGTGTTCTTATTATATAGGTACAAAATTCATAGCAGTTTAAAGAAACATATTATTTAGACTTTAAATTACTTTCTGTACTGAAGAACATTCAATAAGCTATCAGACAAACATTATCCACTATGGTGAACACTTCACATAAAATCGCAAATTAAGAAATTCTAACGACGAATTTTGTAACAACTGACACATTTATTGTTTTGATATTTACATATGCGATTTATTTTGTCAAATGTAGTGAAAAGAGTTTGGAAAAATTTGTTCTATATGTTGTGTGTATTTCTACATTATAAAAAACACGAACAATGATTTTTTTCAACTCTTTTCGTCAACAAGAAAGTAAATTATAATCATATTCCGGCCGAAAACTACACAGCATAAATAAATGCCACGAATAATTTTGTATTTAATGTTTGTTTTTTGTATTTACTAGTCTTTCCATTTTGCAACATAACGGATTGTTTCAGTCGCTATTGCCCCAGGCCAAGTGCTTGAAAGTGTCCCAACGCTGCGACGTCTAACATCACTCATAACACGTGACAATTCTTAACGCTGCGCAAAAGCTGAGCTACTTCAAATAAAGTTTTGCAAATTTTATGCGTAGTTAATGAAGTTTATCTGCGTGTAATGGAATCGCTATGTGTCAGACGACCAGGCTATAAAAATGTATCTGTTTAATTAAGGACAAACGCTTTGAGGACTCTGACGAAGAAACTTTCTTTATTTTTACTTTTTGACTTTTGCGCGAAATGCCTTCACGTTAAGACTTTAACTAAAAAATAGTGAATGTAACAAATTATTAAATCGGAGATAGAATAAAAATTTTGATGAAGCTTGTCACAATGTTATGAACTTACCGAATACGCCAGGGAAAGTCTATCATAGACACGCTTCTCTCCACAAACGATGTTACTTGTTACAAATGGACTACATTGGGCATGGCATAGTTTATGATATTACTTTTAAAAAGATCTACTTTGTATTCTGTCGTTACAATATGACTTTAGCGGCGATAAGAAACGGCTACTGAATATCGCACAATGATTTCAATTATCGCCCAACGCTGGCAATTACGACAGGTATGCGAAGAGCTACAGGGAGTACTTACAGAACGATGTATCCTGAGATAATGCAACATGCATTTTACTTTATTAAAATGTCAGAATAAATAATGTGTTAGCATTCGGAAGTTGGTTGGTAATGTTGTAGGCGGACAGTTTCTCCACACTGGCCAGAAAGTAGGATTTCTTTAATAGTTTGTTAGATGTTCACTGCTACCTGCAACGTCGTACTGAACAATCGTTCAGACATTAACCCTTAGCGGTCAATAGACGAGGCATCCCCGACCGCGTAAATATAGCAATAGACTGGCATATCTGGCGACGCCCAACACAAACTTCATTTCGTAATACATGTGTAGCAGGGATGTCACTGAAGTGTGCTGACAAGCGAAATAGCTATGATGGAACGAATGTCTCGATTCCAGTGTCAATAACGGCCAAGGATGAGCAATTCATAAAGAGCGAAGTCATTTGTGACTATAACAAAACTTGGGTGGAATGGATGTATCCGAGAGGTATTGTGCATGCTACAGCTTCGTCGTGAAATCAGTGATGGAGTCATAGAAACCACTAGTCAGCAGTTTCACTCTGTACAATTTGGATGTTACTTCCAACCAGAAACCTAGTTGAGCCACAAAATATACAGAGTAGCTCTTCTCAAAGCTCTGATTGGAAACGTACAGGCATCAAAAGGAAGAATGACGGTAACACCATGTATTTCCGATGGTGAGGAAAGACTATCAAATCGTTCTTTTACTTCAATGAAAATGACGAGTGCAGTGACAGTATAGGGTAAAAAAATGAAGTTGAAAGGATTAATGTTTTACTGATGCATAATGTCCAGTACGTTCATTTAGCGCTTAATAGCAGGTGATTCCACTTTGTACGAACCAACTTGCGACCCACATTTGATCCAGATGCGGTATCCAGATATCTCATCGTTGATTCTTTCCACTTCCACACCAGGACACTGTACTCAAGCAGTGTACTTCTTTAGATTAGTTCTCGCCTGTGGAGTAATGAGTCTGGAAAATATGAATAACGGAATAGACCCGACAGAAATTTTTCACGCTTCAAAACAATCAGTCAGGTGCGAGGAGTGAATCAGTGATGGCTCTTTCTGTGGAAGCGGATGGACTACTGGGAGGACAGACTGGTTTTTCCCGTTTGGGAGCAGACAGCCCGACAGCCAAGGATGAGCAATTCATAAAGAGCAAAGTCATTTGTGACTATAACAAAACTTGGGTGGAATGGATGTATCCGACAGGTATTGTGCATGCTACAGCTTCATCGTGAAATCAGTCATGGAGTCATAGAAACTACTAGTCAGCAGTTTCAGTCTGTACAAATTGGATGTTACTTCCAACCAGAAACCTAGTTGAGCCACAAAATATACAGAGTGGCTCTTCTCAAAGCTCTGATTCGAAACGTACAGGCATCAAAAGGAATGTATTTTCGATGGTGAGGAGAGACTATCAAATCGTTCTTCTACTTCAATGCAAATGACGAGTGCAGTGACAGTATAGGGTAAAAAAAAATCAAGTTGAAAGGATTAATGTTTTACTGATGCATAATGTCCAGTTCGTTCATTTAGCGCTTAACAGCAGGTGATTCAAGTTTGTACGAACCAACTTGTGACCCACAATTGATCCAAATGCGGTATCCAGATAACTCATCGTTGATTATTTCCACTTCCGCTACCAGGACACTGTACTCAAGCACTGTACATCCTTAGATTTGTTCTCGTCTGTGGACTAATGAGTCTGAAATACATCAATTATGGAATAGACCCGACAGAAATATTCCATGCTTCAGAACAGTCAGTCAGGTGCGATGAGTGATTCAGTGACGGCTCTGGCGGTGGAAGCGGATGGACTACTGGGAGGACAGACTGGTTTTTCCCGTCTGGGAGCAGACAGCCCGGCGGGTGTGTTTACTGGGTTGATCGCTGGCAAGTCGGCCGTCGTCCAGGCGGCGGAGGGCCTCCAGTTCCCGGAGGCCGGCGGTCAGTGGGTCAGAGCTCGGTGTTGACGGTGCAGGCCGGGTACAGCGCCAGGCAGTCCTTCTGGTCCTGGCCGTCGCGCGCCGCCTGCACGTACCGGTGGAAGCGAGACACCGCCGAGTTGGCCACCGCCGGCCGCTGCAGCTCCTCGGGGTCTCTGCGAACACGGCACAGCATGGCTCAAGAACTGCGCTCGCAATGGGGACACTGGCAATGTAGCGGCTGCACTGTACCGAGTGATTATACGCTGGTAAAGACAATTAGGGTATTAGCTGAGGGAGGGAGCTTGGAGTTTTTCGTCCCGTCGACAGTGTGGTCATTAAAGACGGAGCTTAGGCTCGGTGTTGTTGGGTAAGGATGTGGAAGGAAATCGGCCGTGCCCTTTCAAAGGAACCATCCCGGCATTCGCCTGGAGTGATTTAGGGAAATCACGGAAAACCTAAATCTGGATGGCCGGAGCTGGATTTGAACCACCGTCCTTCCGAATACGAGTCCGGTGTGTTACCACTGCGCCACCTCACTCGGTGATTAGATGAGATATCTGAATTATTGTCATCGGCAGAATGAGCTTAAATGTTTCGACGTCTTTCTGTCGGTTCTACGGAGTGGTAATAACAGGAAGTTGTTGCAGACGCGGTTGGTGTTGAATTGTTTAGCAAACGAATTACCAAAGTAGAAGGGATCACATAGTGTAGTGAGCAGGTAGTGCAATGCAACAGCATGGCTTACGCGAACCAATGGCAAGGAGAGCTACAGGAAGGTTGGAAGCGGGACAGACACAGAAGGAGGTGGCTACAGCTATTGAAGTGTCCCAATGTAATTCCCAGGACCTTGACGCGATTTCAAACAACAGGAACCGTTAAAGAATGCAAGACCGAGGTCGTCCACGGGTAACATCAGCAAAGGTTGACCATTATTGTCAGTTAAATACCAGTCGAGACAGGAGGCTGAATGCAACTCAGCTACAACGCACCCTCCAGACATCACAAACACTCCGAAATCGCTTTCGCGAATGTGAGGCTGGGGTTGGGTTGCTTGGTTGGGATAGGAGAAATAAACTGCTAAGGTTATCAGTCCCCCGGTGGGGAGGAGAAGGAGTGAGGATAGGAAAGGAGGGGAGGAGGAAAGGAAATGCAGTCTTCCTTCCTTCTTTAGTTCCCGGACTGCATTAGCTCGAGACCCCGTGGTCGCCACGCACGTACTCACTAAAGAACCGTGAGCCCCCTGAGGGAGGGGGGTCCGGAATGTGACCTCTACGCACGGAGGATTACGGTGTGTCCTCCATTAAAAAACGACACCGTTTAGGCCGTAGAAACTGGGTGGGGAAACATTGTAAGATTTTGGTAGCAGCCGTACAGTCGTCGTTGTCTCATCTGGAAAGAAGATGGAACTATCTTCCTAATAGCAGGAAACACGACCGCATAGGTGGTGAAGGAATGGTGTGGGCAGGAGGTACGGATCTCTATGTCGTTCAGTATGACGCCTTGAATTCTTAGAGGCATAGAGAGGAGACACTTTGACCTTTCTTGTGCCATTCACTTGTGCTATAGGAGATGGGTTCCTTCTGGTGGACGATAACGTTCGTACCCACAAACCTGCACTGGTGGATAACAGGCTTGAAGCTGAGGTAATTGAACAAATAGACTGTCCACGTTGTTTACCGAACTTAAACCTAATTGAGCATGTCTGGGATGCACTTGGCAGACGCATTGCAGCCAGACCAGCACCTCCCACAACTGTTACAGAGTTGGATATTGCACTCGTGGTTGAATGGCCAAATATCCCTCAAGAGCTAATTAATAACATCAAACTGTGCATTCCACGCAGGTGTGCAACTGTATTGGCCGTCAGAGGTGATCACACACCATATTAGAGGACAACAGGAATGACGTTTTCACTATTAGGGTAGCCCCATGGTGCCTCGCTCTAGGTAAACGCTATGTAAACCTCAAGTAAAGAGTTGAGACAGCAAAATACCGTACTGTATCACACAAAAATTCCAATCAATATCTGAAAAAAATACCGTATGTATATTGTGTATGGTATCTCACATGATTCTCAAATTCTTTTGAGCAGTGTAATTAAACTGCAGCTACTCACAGAGGTCCAGTGTTGGCTGTTACCATCCTACTGCAGCGAAACTTGGGATAGAGGGCATCCCACTTAAACTTTCACCCCAGATAACTTTGGAACAGCAGTAGGTATTGAAATACGACTTTGGTTGGTTAGATGGAAAGGTGCAGGGACCAGACAGCAATGTCAGTCCCTGCAGTGCGACTTTAACAGGCATAAACTTACAGCAAGTGTTCGTCAAAGTCAACTCTATGAGGCAGGCTTTAACATTAACAAATATTACTTTCAACACAAACTTTATTAAATGGATACGCCATATTATTTCTGATGCTGTCAATAGCATGAATAACCGCAAAACAAATGGCGTTGGTTATATCGAAACATGTCAAATACGTCGCGAAATATTGATAAGGGAGCTGATACTTGAAATAAATGAAGCCTGCAGCTAGCGAACGATTATGAAAATGTGAGGTTCACACTGGAGCTACGGGAGGTGCTTTAGCTGCGCGCTTCATTTATTTCAAGCTTCAACTTCGCTACACAATATCTCCGGATGTAATTGACTTATTTTGATTGAACCAACGCCATTAATTTTGCGGTTATTCATGCTGTTAATTGCATTATAAATAATATTTGGTATCGATTAAAAGAAACAACAACATAAGTTTATGTTGAAAGTAATTATCTATTTATTCTCATAAGCCCCTGCAGTAAGTTAATGAAAGTCGTATTTCAGTAACTATTGTTGTTCCAAAGATATCTGGAATGAAAAGAAAATGTGACAGACTGTATATGGTAATACGTTAATAAGAAACCTATTTACGCTTGAAAAATATAGTTCTAGCTCTAGCTCTAGCTGTGCGCTTCATTTATTTCAAGCTTCAACTTCGCTACACAATATCTCCGGATGTAACTGACTTATTTTGATTGAACCAACGCCATTAATTTTGCGATTATTCATGCTGTTAATTGCATTATAAATAATATTGGGTATCGATTAAAAGAAACAACAACAACACAAGTTTATTTTGAAAATAATCATCTCATACTATTTATTCTCATAAGCCCCTGCAGTAAGTTAATGAAAGTCGTATTTCAGTAACTATTGTTGTTCCAAAGATATCTGTAGTGAAAAGAAAATGTGACAGACTGTATATGGTAATACGTTAATAAGAAACCTATTTACGCTTGAAAAATATAGTTATAATATTTTTCATGTTGAATGAATCCACTCCAGTTGCACTTCACACAAACGTAAACAACCAGTTGCAGGATATAGATCCCACCTTCAAATGCTGTTAACAACAAGGGAGACTGAGCTGGGTACTAACTAAAACAATGATATTAAAGGAATTCATTTAAATGAACAAATCATGCCTGATTAAACATCTCATGATCTCACAAGTCAGATAACAACACCTATAAATTATAGTGAATAGTCACGTCGGTGAGGCGTGTGTAGCTTTAAATTCTCCAGTTAACAGGGTCTAAACGAGAAACCTAGTGCAGTGGCAAGAAATATTCGTTCACCAACAATCCGAGGAGCCAGGGAGACGCACTGGTTGAAAGATAAAATGACGGTCAAAACGTCGTACAACGCCTTCATTTAAAATGCAAAGTTGCTTACATAGGAGTGATGCACTAACTGTGCCAGGTGCGTTAGTCTGTTGTATGATTATGCTGGGCGGACACTAGATGCCTAGGGCCAACCACTTATATCGTAAGAAACAGTGAGTTAAAGAGCTTACGATGTTTTGCCCATCATATTATTTTTCATCCTGTGTACCTGCCTGGTTCCTCGAAGTGATTAGTGGTTGCATTATCGGTCAATGAGCATTTCTCTTTGCTGCAAACGGTTTCTTGCTTATGATCTGTTAACTGGCGAATTCAAAGTTCCACACGGATCACCCACATTGGTTCTCAACCAGTGGCGTAACTAGGACTTGGCTTTGGGGGGGGGGGGGGTTAGATCTGCTTGACGAGCAAAATTTTAGTCAGACAGACTACAATCTACCACTTTCGTTGAAGAAACTAATTCACTCCCATCCAATGAAAGCTTATGGTAAAACACCAAAAGTTACCAATCTTTACCTTTACCAGATTGCTGTTATTCGATTTTTTTTTCTTTTCGGGTTCTGGGGGGGGGGGAGTTTCTATCCCCCTCATCCCCCCCATAGTTACGCCACTGTTCTGAACATTATATTTTGTGGGTATTGTAATATGACTGGTAAGAGCGTTAAATCGAATATTGTTTGTGGATGATGAACAGCAGCCAGTCGGAAATATTTACCGTATTTAGTGTCGCAAATCTAGTTTTCGGTCGTTGTGTGATTATTATCAATGCTTTAAAACGAAGTTTCAAACATACAACAATACATATTGAAGATTACGTTCACACTCAAAACTACGTTTTAAAGCATTCGTAATGCTCACACAGTGGCAATTAGTATAAATTAGTTTAAGGTGTTTTAAGCCTAGGGACTGAGACGTCCCTTAGATTTACATTTTTATGTCCTGATTCAACGATTGTGTAAAATAATCTCTGTTATTACAACAGGTATAGATATGTTCACCATGAAGAATTGCAACAACAGTTGTGGATGTCCGACAAAGACTATTCTACTTTCAATATATATTGTTCTTGGCAAAGTCTACAGTGCTTATTCTGATCAAATTATGTAAGCGATGACTAACAATAAAAGTAATGACTTTTTTACTTGTTTCTGTCCATATCTCGTTTATTATAAGTTACTGGCAATATGTGAAGGCGTCAGTGCAACGATTTGACCTCAACTGCCATCAAGCGTGTGATGATTAATGGAAATGTCTGAAAATGTGTGCGTCGGCCGGGATTCGAACCCAGATCGCTAACGTACTGGGGAGTTATCAAAATTGGGGTCCCACAAGGTTTGGTCTTGTGTCCTTTGCTGTTCTTCATATGTATTAATGACTTGCCATTCTACATTCACGAAGATGCTAATCTAGTATTTTTTGCTGATGATACAAGTATAGCTATCACACCTGACAAACAGGAATTAACTGATGAAATTGTAAATGATATCTTCCAGAAAGTTATTAAGTGGTTCTCTACAAATGAACTCTCATTATATTTTGATAAAACCCAGTATATACAGTTTCATAGAGCAAATGGCATGACACCATTAATAAATTTAGACTCTAAACGTAAATCTGTAGGTAAGGTAGAATATTCAAAATTTTAGGTGTTTACATTGACGAGAGACTAAATTGGAAGAAACACATTGAAGATTTCCTGAAACGTTTAAGTTCAGCTACTTATGCTATCAGAGTCATTGCAAAATTTGGTGATATACATCGCAGTAAAATAGCTTACTACGCCTATTTTCATTCACTGCTTTCATATGGGACCATATTCTGGGGCAATTCAACATTGAGTAAAAAAGTATTCAATGCACAAAAGCGTGTAATCAGAATAATTGCTGGAGCCCACCCAAGAGCATCCTACAGCCATTTATTTAGGGATCTTCACTGTAGTTTCACAATATATATATATATATATATATATATATATATATATATATATATATATATATATATATTCACTCATGAAATTTGTTATTAACAATCCGACCCAATTCAAAAGTAATAGCAGTGTGCATAGCTACAACACTAGGAGAAAGGATGATATTCATTATTCGAGGTTAAAACTAACTTTGGCTCAGAAAGGGGTGAATTATGCTGCCACAAAAGTCTTTGGTCACTTACCAAGTAGCATCAAACGTCTGACAGACAGCAAACTAGTATTTAAAAAGAAATTCAAGGAATTTCTGTATGTATTGAATTCTAATCTACAGTTTTGTTTCAGTCTTAATGAAATTTTGCATCCTTCAAACCAAGAGAACAGTCGCCATAAGTATAAGGATCACGTACAACAGATATGAAGTCATAAACAATCATATATGCGAAAACCTGCTACATCACGTAACAATGTTGCACTTTTTCTCCTAAAACACTGGACCGATTTCAGCCAAATTTGATAAACCTATTCTTTACCATGCGATAACAATTGCTGTAGGGATGAGGACCACATACGATACATGGTTCAGGAGATAAAACCTCATGAGCAATAGGAGTCATAAAAACAACCATATCATACGACGAGAATGAGAGTACTTAACAACTTGCAACAAATTTTAAACATAATTTCAAACCTTTATTATTCTTATTCTCGCTGACAGCAAGATCAAAATGAAGAAAGAAAAAATATTTCTTGCATACTAATTTTCCTCTGTTCATGGAGTAAAACTACTGAATTCGGTTTAAGGTTACAATTTATAATTCCTCCACTACAAATTTTACAGACTGTATACTCGCGTGCAGACGAATGTACGTTCGACATTTATCTTTCACAGTACGACACATAGTTCATGAGTTATGAGAACATAAACAGTAACGTTCATTGAGAACCGCCCCATCATGCATCAGGTTTTAATCTATTAATTCTTTACTATTAAGTATATTCGCAAAAGATTTTAAAGACATACAACACTAATACAAATGAATATATTCAATGAAAATTATACAGTTCTGCAACACATAGTTCAATAAATACCAGATCATATATAGTGCGATCGGTTAAAGCCTTTCACATCATGCATCACGTTTTACTTAATTTCTTATCTACTACTATGACATTACTGTATTTCAGTCACCTTAAGAAAATTTCTGAAAGCTGATAGTGCTGTTGACAACTTTGGATTGTGAAGCGCACACGGCTGGTGGCGAAAGCAATAGACTTCTATAGAGCTACAAGGAAAGGAAGAGAATGAAATAGTGTAGATCCAACGCGTACCCATTATTTCCGACAGATCTACCTTTTAACTTGAAGAGACTACTGTATTCAATGAGAATTGAACTTTATATTATGATTAATAAATTTCAGGGCTGTCTATTAAATACTGGGGATTTGACACCTCCATGTTTCTCAGACGGATGACATTATATCGCACGCTCAGGGTTGGGCTCACAAAAGAATTTATTCAAATATTCTTTGTAATAAAGTTTGGAATTAAATGAATGTTATGTATAATTTCTATTTTGATTACTTTGGATACTTCACTTATAATTTTATACGTCATTCAAGGCAATTTTACTTCTGATATATTCTCCCATAAATAAAACATGTTTTTACAAAAAAGGAGATGGACGGAGAGAGAGAAAGAAAGGATAGGAGAAGCACTGACTCATGGCTTGAATGAATAAATAATCGAACAACGCCGGGTTTTCAGCTAGTACATTATAAATATGACAACTGATGCTTTATTTGCCTCAATAATTAGACAAACAGTTGTACGATGGCGTCAAAAGACGTTACAGCAAGTTATAGTTGCAAAATACTAAGTCGAATTACTTACAGATGAATGAAAATACTTGTAGCATTCGACCTTGAGTACGATCAGTTTGTATTTAGGAGAAATGTAGAAACACGCGAGGCAATACTAACATTACGAGTTATTCTAGAAGGTAGGTTAAGGAAACACAAAGCTATATTTTAGCTTTTGTAGATCTGAAGAAAGCTTTTGATGATGTCGACTGGAATACACTCTTTTAAATTCTGAAGGCAGCAGGGGTAAAATATAGGGAACAAAAAGTTGTATACAGCTTCCACAAAAACCAGACAGCAATTATAAGAGAACGGAATAGATAACTGCAATGAAAGCTGGTTAAAAATTAACATTAACAAGAGAAAAACAAGTGTAATGGTATGCACTGTAAGAATATCAGGCGATTCCGAAGAGATTAGATCAGGTAACGAGACAGTAAAAGTAATAGACGAGTTTTGTTATTTGGGTAGCAAAATAACTTCTGATGGCCGTAGTAAAGAAGATATAAAATGCATGACTATATGAAGAAAAGCATTTCTGATGAATCGAAATTTGTTCACATTCAACATTAATTTAAAAATTAGGCAATCCTTTCTGGAGGCATTTGTCTCGAGTTTAGCACTGTACGAAAGTGAAACGTGGACGATGAGCAGTTCAGATGAAGAGATGATTCGGTGCTGCAGACGAATGCTGAAGATTAGATCGCGTAACTAATGAGGAATTGATGAAGAGAACTGGGAAAAAAGGTTTGTGGCGTATCTTGCCTAAGAGACGGGATCTGATTGGTGGTACAAATTCAGCATTGGAGAGGAGTGTTAGACTAAAAATCGGACAAGGGAGACCAAGAGGTAAATGTAGTAAGCAGATTCAAATGGATGTGGGTCGTAGCTCTTATTCAGAGATGATGAGTCTTTCACAGGATATAGTAGGTTGGAGAGATGCATCATACAACTCTCCGTACTGAACAACAGCAAAAATGAATTTTACTTGTAGGAGCATGCCACAGAACTGCTAAAGTGCCTAAAAATCTTTAGTTGCTTTGTGAATGTTGTCGGACAAAGTCCTCCAAGACCAAAAGCGTGTAAAACGAATTATTTGTAGTGTTATCTCAAGAGTGTCCTGCAGAGGGCTGTTCAAGGAACTAGGGACACTAACTAGTGCTTCCCTATGTATTTGTCCTTTAATATTTGTCATTTCAATACATACAACTAACAGCTCTCGAAATGAGAACAATATTCGAAAAAATTGAAGTCACTCCCTCTGGTTCAGAAAGGTGTGCACTGTTCGGAAATGCAGATTTTTACTAACTTGTAAACAGCCATAAAATGTTTAACTGAAAATAAATTTCAATTTGAGAAGATTCTAAAGGGCTTATTAACCCTCTCAGTTAGCCGTGTGGTCTAACGCACAGCTTTCCGAGTTGGGGAGGGGTACCGGCCCCGGTTCGGATCCGCCCGGCGAATTAACGAAGGTAGTCGGATTGCCGGCCAGCCATGAAGTTGTTTTTAGGCGGTTTTTCACATCCCCCTAGGTGAATAACGGACTGGTCCCCAAGTCTCGCCTTACTTAGATGATTCACAAACATTTCATAACACTTTACATTACTCACACCTATAACACTATACGCCGATATTTGGGTACAGATTTCCTCCCAGGGAGTATGGGGTGGCGACAGGAAGGGCATCCGGCCACCCCGTCAATATTAACACGCCAAATCCCAATAAATAAATCCGACCCTGCGCATGTGCGGGAACAAGGCTAAAGAGAAAGAAGAAGATTCTAAAGGACTTATTGGTAGCTAACTCATTCTACTTCGCTGATTAATTTCTTTGCAGACGCAAGTGATGGGTGTGTGTTATTATTAATATCACACATCGTGAATAGTTTGGTCAATATGTCTTTTGTAAGGTCTTGTGCAGTGATTGTTGTAAATAATATCGAGTTGGTTTGTTCCTGTGAAAAATGGAATATTCCTCCAAAAGACAAAGGATTAACTTCGCGATTGTGAGAACACAGAAGAAGATGAAAATTTAGTGCTCAGTTCATGCCCTTAGTTCTTTTCTCTTACTTTGCAGATGTTCGAAACATGGTAAGTATTTCTCGTTTTTGTTCAAGAAATACCTGTACTAAAATTGATGCTAATGCAACTCCTTTTAGTGAATCAGCTGATAAACGTTAAGATTTGATCATTCAGTAATTATTTCTATTAGAACCCTGACACCGTTTTCGTGTAGGAAGTTTATTTTGAATTACCTGTCAGTAGGGTCATTCTTACAACAAAAGTGCAAAAAGGCTTGGATTGTTAGCTGTATTCTGAAAGAAAAGTAATAATAACGAATCTAAGAATTACATGTGCACATTTTGGATTGCATTTAAAACTGGAAAAATCGAATAGTTAACCAATTTTCAGGACTTAAATATTGATTTTTGCCACGTTTTCGTTAATGAAAGTCATTATTTGATATTAACGAGAGTAGACAAACAATTCCTACAAGATTGAATTTTTTAATAATATGGTTTTCAGTTGTCTGTTGGTGTAGTGGAGAGTGCAACTGTATTGTAAGTGGAAGGCCCGGTTTCATATCCTGGTCCAACACAAATTTTCTGTTCTCCCCATTCATTTACTTTAGTGACCACTGGCAGTTAATGTCGTCAGTTCGTTTGTGTCTTAACTGCAATTTAAAAGATGCTATTACTCTTGTCTGTATTCCAAAACAATTATATGCAATAAACATTATATATGGCTCACTCCGACGGAGCCGCAACCATCTCACGGCAAATGGCACAGGCATAAGGAGGTTACTGACGAGGAAGCTGTGGTTACAGCGACAGTTAACGTTTACTCGTCCGACACTGGCTGTCGTACGCGCTAGACAGCGGCGTCCCGTCGACCCACTGTCACAACGTGCTAAGTGAGAAAGCTTCTCACAGGAATTGTGTGCCTTTTCTGTTACTGCTTTTGTTGGGACCTCTTTCCGTTTGTCAAGAAACCGTCGATAACACTGTCAGTAACATAGAGTAAATAGACGACTTCTCTTTTAAAATTACAGTCGAAATTTCAAAATTATTTAAACGTTTTAGACCTGGGGGACCAAAGTGCCTAGTTCATCGATCCCTAGACTTAAAAATTACTTAAACTAGATTATGATAAGAACAACGCACACCCGAGGGAGGAGTCGAACCTCTGACGAGAGCAGCAACGTAACCCGTGACACGGCGCCTAAGACTGCGCATCCATTCCAGCGCGGCAGAACCGAAATTTATTCTGCGGTCAGGTAAGAGAAGAAAGAAAACAGCCAACCGTCTTTAAAGGCATTTTTATGACTCTCAGCGTTTCCAGTGCTCCAGATTACGGGTTTTCGCAACATGCAACAAATATTGTTCTAATAAGCAACTTTTTTTTTGTGACATCAACTTCCATAGTTTTACGAGCTTGTTGAAAATATCGAAACAAATAAAACATACCTGAACTAATGTAAAAAGGAAAACACATTGTGTTATATCGAATGTAAGATAGCAGATGAACCGAAAAGATCTTAAAATGTACGTGGGAGAAAATGTCAGTAACAAATTACATACATAAAATAAAATAATAGATATAGAAATAATGTAGAAACTGAACAGACAAGAAAATGGATGAACATGGAACGATTAAATATAGGAAAGAAAATCTGGTAAGGAAAGATCAGCTGACAGTAGGGGAAAAAAGGAAGGAAGTATGAAAGAGAAGCAAATGACAACTGAAAAAGAATTGAAACTGGTAGGCTGTAGATTGACCTTATTTAGCACATCTGAGATGAAAAAATAAAAATCGTGGTACATTCGTGGGAATGTATAATTCAACTGTAGTATGTCGACCCATAATCACCACAATATTTGAATAAAAATAACAACTTTAAAGCTTAGTTGTGCTATATAAACAGTTTATTGAAAAATATCACGCATCGATTTCCTTCACATGATCGAAAATCATCAGGGGAGATCTCGAGTCCTGAGAACTTAATTACACTGCATAAAATATTTAACAGTTAAATCCATAAAACATATAAATAGAAAAAGCCTCTACAGTGAATGTTAAAAGTTTAAAATATTTTATATTGCACAGTTAACCTTGAAATTTGGTATTTTTATTATAAAAATTTTTATTGATATATTTACGAATGTGTCTCAGTGAAATCCAGATCTGCACCTGCTATGAATATTTACAAAGTATTTGTTTATAAGTTCGTCAATTTATTAATAAGTAATCATTTCAAGATTCCTTATTTTACCACTATCGTATCGTAATGATTGTAATTCTTCTTATTATTATTCTGTTATGAAGAAATATTGATCGAAGAGGATGATGGCAGATAATGAACTCAGTGCAGGCTGCAGGCAGACTTGTAGTCTGAGGATAACAGTGGTGAGCGACGAGTGACGTCTCGATACCGTATTCAACAACCTCGTAAAACTTTGAATCTAGATTATTCGAAATGTTTTAAACGTGAATGGCTGCAGAACAGCAGCTATTATGCAAGATGTGCAAATGCGTGACTCGTTGGGAGCATCATTCTTTTGTCAGATGCATCTCATACCTGAATTTGTCTACTACAATTACCAATTCCAGTTTTAGTATTTCTTACTAGATTAGAAAGAAGCTTAACCTGCAGTCTTTGTGTAGAAAAGGCACTTGTGAAATCAGACTTTTCACTTCTGGAAACAGTATATTGCTTGAAGATATTGTATTTCTTCATTTTAATATATTTTACCCTAAATCAGTAACTGTAGAGCACATTACTGAAGTGTGAAAGCTGTTATTCGACATTATTTGTTTGATAAAAGCGTTATAATAAATACCGTAAGGGGTCTGAGGCGACCATAAATTGAATTTTGTAAGAGAAATACCACCATGACTGGTGGAGCTCCACACCCATTTTAGTTACTTGCTCTTTAGAATTAACATAAACAAGAAACTATCCCTCTGATCACGAATGGATTATTCTGCATCATATTCAACATGATAGAGGTTTTACCTGCAATCACCAACGTACCATATGTCAGCAACACTTCATTTCATAAAGCAGTCGTGTTACCGTGACGGTACAAGAAGAAATGAGCAGATGCGTTGTACGGCTTGCAGTCAGGTATAATAATGTTGAAAACTATTGATGTTTATGAACATGAAACTGTACAATGATGACTAGAATAATTCAGAAATAAAAACGCTTCAGAACAATGATATCACTTTTAGTAGATTTTTTAAGTTTGCATCAACATTTATTAAGTCATTGGGAAACAATGTAACCAACACAGAAAGGCATTTACGACATTAGCAACCGGTAGGCATTGAAATAAATCAACGGGGAACGTTTAAAATTTGTACCAAGCTGGGATTCTAATCCATGTCTCCTCCTTACAAGGATGCGGATGAATGGGAGGAAGGTCGAGTGTGCACGGGACAAAGTTTTCACAACGAAAAAGAGTTGGACTACTTTCACATTCTGGCTCCATTCAGAGTCGGCAGACTTCTGCGATTCAGGAATACTAAAGTGTGTCCCACGATAGGATAAAAATAGCTCAGTGATTGCTCTCCCTGTCGCCAATGAAGTTTTTCATAACACTAAGTTGTCTATTTTGAATAATGGGTAAACCTACTTCCTGAATGCGATTTGTACAAAGAATATCTTACCTGTACATCTTTATACTTATAAGACGCATTTGTTGTCTGTCTGTCTGTTATCTTATAACTCAAGATCCAGACACCCAAATAACGTGAAATTTGGTACACGTACACAGTATTATATGGGGAAGGTTCTTAAACAAACCAACCGGAAAATTTGAGAAAAAGTGAAAGTGCGTTTTTATATCTTCGCACTGATCTTGATGAAATTTTGCACAATTGACAATCAAAACAAGAGGAAGGGCACTGTCTGCATAAAATTTCGTTCGGTGCATGGTGGAGGGTACTTATGGATTTCGCCAAAATCCAGTTTTGCTCCGATATTGATGAAATTTTGTACACTTGACCTTGAAAACAAGATGAATGTTACTGTTTACATAAAATTTCGTTCGGTTCATGGGGGAGAGTGCTTTACTTACAGATTTCGATTACAATCTCTATACATATAACACGCATTTTTTGTCTGTTTTCTTAATTTTAAACCCGGGCAAAGCCGGGTACTTGCAGCTAGTGTTCAAATATAGCACCATATCTCAAATGCTGTGATTCTCTTCTTGTGAATGTGGATAACCACAGAGAATTAAACATTTGCTCATGTTCGCAAGAACTGAATTTCTTTGCACAGAGTATGGTTTATTTTTATGCCTTTTATGTCTTAAAGACCCTTTAGTCGAAAATTTTCTTGCTCTTTGATTCAATGTTCTCTATTGTTTTTTGTATATAATTTGCAAGTCGAGCCTGCACCCTATCTTTAACGCAGTGGTTTCAGTTACCTTCTACATCCTCAAGCTGTTGATCGTTGCTGAGTATTCGGTATTTTAGGGACTGTTTCCCTCACCGGTTAAGAAATTGCTTGAGACTGTCCACTCCTTCGCCCTCTCACTATTCTGTTGGCTACTGGTAGCCTTGACTGCCACTGCTGGAGAATTATTAAATTAATAATTAAAAAAGAAATAAAACACACAAGGAAGACAGTTACATGGAATGAAGTATAATGTCCTCTCCGTTTATTCGTCATGATTACAGCTCGGGCTTTGGATATTATAGGAACTTCTTCATTTATGGATTTCTTGTACTATCTTTTGACGGCATCTATGCGGTCGTTTGACTTCGTTACTCAGTACTTCCGTATTGACTTAGTGTTACAGTGGTCTGTAAAATTCGGAACTACTGTATATAAAATAAAGCCTATAAAAATCCTGCTGTGCACATAAAAGTAAAAACACATATGCATTTCACAATCTCAGATCTACGTTAGTGTGATGGTAGGCTTCTCATACAAAAATATACGACTTATTAAGAAAATTACTCATTTCGTAGCTCAGAATGTTGACAAAAGATCGTAAATGCGCTTGGTCTGAGGTAGTCTGGTCTTGTTTATTGCTGTTGCGATGGTCGTCAGCTATCCGAAGGCTGGTTCGTAGATGGTAATTTATACTGGGCAGTTCCATTCAAATGTGCATAACTAGTACATGATCCATCCATTTGTCAATTCGTTAATACAGCAGGATATACCCTATCAACTTAACCCCTATTACTTTCAAGCCGCGCGGGAGTAACCGAGCGGTCTGGAGCGGCACGATGCGGTACGCGCGGTCTCCCGCGTCGGAGGTTCGAATGCTCCCTCGGGCATGGATGTTTGTGTTGTCTTTAGTATAAGGTAGTTCATAAGTAGTTAGTAAGCTTAGGAACAGATGACCCCGCAGTTAAATCCCATTAGCTTCACAAACATTTGATTTTTTTATTTCAGTCAAATTATGTTACATTTCAAATCAGTTCATAGAAAATATATTTGGGTAAGAAATAACATACTGTTGTACGTTATACGGTAATAAAATTGTGTAATATAGTTTGGGGCCTCATTTATGTAATTCTTGATGTTTTAGTTGGACGTTTTCTTTCTTCTGCTATCAACAGAACTTTCAGGCTATTCCTCTCTTCAAAGTCAATTTCACGCAGGAAGTAAATTAATGTGTTTGAAAGGCATGGAGATCTAGCATCTTCCTTCATAGCCTCCGTAAGAAGAAGAAGAAGAAAAAAAAAAAAAAAAAAAAAAAGACGACAAACTACTGTAAATGTAGAGATATTTAAACGTAGCTCTTACTAAACGATAGTGAGGTGAACTAAATAGCAAGCCCAATACTTTGCTCATGAGACACATCCACATTCGAACCAGAAAATTATTTGTTGTTAGCACAGTGAAAAACACGTTTCACGTCTCATATACCACGTACATAGAGGACATGTGAATACACAGTATCTACCTAGGTTTCCATATACACATAAATGACGTACACGGCTGTGGCATCTTTATACTCTTCTTGTTTGTGGGTTGGACAGTCGCTCACCAGCGAGGTTTTTATACGCTTCACAGCTGACGTTCTTATCTCGCCGCGTTGGAATGGCCGAGGTCAGTGTCTTGTTGCGGAGTGCACGGATACTCCCCGTCAGAGGTTCGAGCCATCCATCGGGCATGGATATGTGTGTTATTCGTAGGTAAGTATGAGTTCGTTTAAGTAGTTTGTAAGCCTAGGACTGATAAACTCAGTACTTAAGTCAAATAAATTAAAAAATCTTAAAGAGTAAGCGCTATAATATTATTTCCTTCGTTGTCGATTTTCTACACAGGTGTAAAAATCCGTGTTTGGTGTTATAGCGTACACAGTACGCTTTTTGGTGTTACAGTGTACACATGGTGGGTGCCTGAGATAAAGATGCGAGGCTTGGTTCTTCGGTTAGAGTGGTGTGCTGTTTGATATAATTATCCTCGGAATATTCAGGAAAAAACGGAAAAAATATCGAGTTTTTTCAGCTTATAAACCGTGCATCACTAAAAAAGACGTCACACCTGCAATGTATTGGACGGGAACATGCCGACGTACAATACTTGCACAATCTGTTCAACTTTGCTGATAAAGTAGCGAGTGCGGTAGTAAGTATTATTGTGGTGAAACAGCGTAACTACAAGATACATTAGTACCAGGGCTCTGATTTTAATTCTCTGTAGTAGTTTACGTAATCAGAGTGGCAGTCTACTTGATGCCTATTACATATTCTATCAATGTTCTTCGAAAATCAAAGATTATCAGATTGAGAAGTCATGAAAACAATATAGCTCACTTTAAATGAAGTTTGATGACAAGCAATGATTTTCATCCTATTTGGCAAGATTTTTCTTTACTAACACCTTTGTGGCATTCAGAATTTCACTACTTTCAGTTATACTATTGGTATGTTCAGCCGAAAACTAGTTTATCAACAATGGTGTAAAACGCTGACAGTGCAAATAATGGCCGCTATGGAATGGCCGAGCGATCTGAGGCGCCTACTTGTGGATTGCGCGGTTGCTCCAACTCGGACGTTCGAGTCTTCCCTCAGAACTCTCTCTCTCTCTGTTTGTGTGTGTGTGTGTGTTATTCTCAGGTTAGTTTAAGTAGCTTGTATGCCTAGGGATAGATAACCACAGTAGTTAGGTCCTATAGATTTACAAGATTTGAATTTGATTTGCATACTACGAAAGATAGTGTTTAATCCTTGATTAATATAATGCTATAACAACGCATCCCTGAAAATTTATTGAAAATTTTTACAATGATGAAAAAAAATGTCTCAAAAGCCAATATCGCTAAACATGTTATTTGTCTTTTATTTACCGTTTACAACCGATACTGAATGTTATCATTTGATCCTCGGAACTTTGAATAAATTCACTTATTCCGTTCCCATTTTTAGATTTACGTTAACACTTTGGTTTGTCCATCATAAAAGTAACTGAAAAATGTTCCAGTCCGAGCTCAAAAAAGGCACACATGTTCTTATTGATGAGTCTGACAAAAGTAGGGTACTAGCTGTCTCAGTCCTCATTTTGACTTCCTCGGGAAATATTTTGTCATGCGAACGTTTTCGCGTTCTTTTGACACGTAACATGCTAAATTATTTTACCAAGTATCATCGTAATGACTATTCATACAAAATATCGATCACTCACTGTCTCCTTTTTTCCAATTGGCACTTTTTCTTCGTCTGTTTTCCCACTGTTATTGTTCTCATCACTTTTGTCGTTTTTCCTTAGAATTGTCTTCACTCTGCCACTGTCATTGTCTCCATGCCATTGTCCTCGTCCCATACTGCTTCTTCCACATTGGCGCTGTCTTTCTCAAAGCCTGCTGTCTGTCTCTCCAGTCAGCAATTTCTCCTCCATACACATGTCTCCGAGGATGGTTTGATGGGGCTTTTAACCCCTTGATCGAGAAACATGTGTGTATAGGAGAAGGGAAGGTAAACGCCATATTTCTTGTTAAAGGTGGCCGGTCTGGAGTATAAAGACTACCAAAGCTTATGCATAGTCTCATCTCTCGTTCTCAATTACACTGCCTCCTTTCTCTCTCGTTTGCTCTTTTTCCCAGCTTTAACCATTTATCTGGTTTACTTCCACTGTCTCTTTCTCTCGGCATAACTGTCTGCACTCTCTTTTTCTCTCTCTCTCTCCCAGTGACACTGTATTTTCTCTTTCACTCCCACTCTCTGCTGTTTTCTTTACAGCACGAAAGGCGCCAATATGTTTGTACGCGAAGAATTTTGGTGACTCTTTAAAACAGGAAAATACTTGCCTCCTTGTGTCCGAGTATTTTTCAGCCGGCAAAAATTATGTAGCTCAGTAAGGACCTGAGAAATGCTTTATACACTTCGCCACATTTATATACACGGTATGACAAATAACAAAAAGAAATTAAATTTAAGTAGAGACGTTATGTCTGTATGATGACCAAAATAAAATACAGTTTTCTTAAAAGAGAATTTTCTAACAGCGGCCAAGTCCACTTGGATAGAAGTGGCCACAAAGTGCGGGCTTGTCTGCCGGATATGAAACTAATAGATCAATAACACACTGAAATATAGTAGCATTCTCAATTTTAAATGTGTATATGAAGGTGAATCGTTGTTGGTTAAAAACATGAAACTTTATTGAACGATTTACTTCAAATTTTGCACGACGCTAGTAAACGTTCTGTTGCACATAGTATATATAGTGTGTATACTATTCATAGATAAATTGTTCTTTAACGTTGTTACAAAAAATCTCAAATAGTTCTTGACCGACTTATTTCAAATTATCACGGTAATAAACATTCACATGGAAAAAATACCTGACCTACTTTTTAAACAACACGGAACAGTTTTTCTTTTACAAGCGACTCCAAGGAATAAAATTATGTGCTGTGGTATGAGAATTTGTGGTTTCGTCTTTTTTTATTGAAGTCAGATTCAACTACTATAGGAGAACATATTAACCACTAGAAATATCGATTCTTCCGTCTTTACTCTACATATTAATATACAATTTCAAATTAAATGAGCAGTTTTCTTTCTCGCTGTCGGGTTTACAGAAAATAAGAAAGTTATATTTGTGGCTTATCAATTTATGATTATATGGAATAAGGAATATGGATTGCCACACGTTCCCAGATTAAAAGAATTCTGTAATTGAAGCTATCCTCACATACTACAAACCATTGAAGTATTGCTCCTTCAGCGCGTACTACTCCCTTCACTCATTCATTCATTTTAGGTTTCTTTTTTTGTAACAGTATTTGCTGCTGAAGATGAGAGAAGAGGTGGAAAAAATATTGAAATTTTTGTGAATCTATGGGACCAAACTGCAGTGGTCCTCAGAGCCTAGAATTACGCCAAGGACAATACATACACATTCATGCCCGAGGGAGGGCTCGAATCTCCTGCGGGACGCAATCTCGTGCAGTTAACTCAAATAGGTAAATTTTAGAAAAGAAACTTTAAGCATCAGCATAAAAATATATCTATCATCTCCCGGTTCCAATGAAAATACAATCATCAAAAATACAGGGTAGAGCAGATAATTTAGAAATAACCACCATTTGCCTTCCAAGCCGAGACAGCATCAATGTTATAACAGTGGTGTTTTTTTAATCAACAGTCATAATCCATCTATGAAATACTATTACACGTGTTCTATTTTCCTTTCAGACTGCTACATCATTCTCACAGAAAACTCATTTATACAACAATCTAAAGAAGTCCTTGAAGCCGGCCGCGGTGGCCGAGGGGACTGAGGCGCTCCAGTCACGGTCTGCACGGCCACTGCGGTCGGGGGTTCGAATCCCCCCTTGGGCATGGATATTTGTGCCGTCCTTAGTCTTAGCTAGTTCATAAGTAGTTTGTAAGCTTAGGGACTGAGACCCCGTAGTTAAGTTCCATAAGTTCTACAAACATTTGAACTTTTTTTTGAAGTCCTTGAAATAGTACTGAACATATTTGCTTAAAGTGAAAAGACAGATTAAATAATATGTAATTCATACATAGATCACATGCGAATACTAAACACGCTGCCGCGGTAGGGTGGCCAACGCGCTCTAAGGCACCTTGGTGTAGAGTGCGCAGTTGTTCACCGTCGGAGTTTCGAGTCCACCTTCGTGCAACAGTCTGCCTGTGTGTGTGTGTGTGTGTGTGTGTGTGTGTGTGTGTGTTTGTCCTTACATTAGTGTAAGTTAGTTTTAATAGATACTGATACCCTCAGTAGTTAAGTACCATAAATTTACAAACATTTGAATTTGAACTTCACACGCTTCAGATTCACGTGATTACCGACACAGTAATGGACTCACCTTGACTGTCCGATACCACCCGTCAGCTTTGGCCAGTTGCGTCATGTATTACGTCATTTTGTCGTAGATGTGTTTTTATTTGTTTATTACTATTCTCTGATTATATCGTAAATGTGTCAGAGGTAATATTTATTAGAATGCATTTATTTACACGGTTCGTGATGAGCAATTTTAAGATTGCATTTATTTCTTTACGTATTTCGTTTTTGTATAATAAAATATTGTGTCATAGGTGGTTTTTATTAGAATGCATTTATTTATTTACCTTCGAGTTGGTGTTGAACAATTACTACCGTGATAGGAAATACTTTGAAATATTAAAAAATGACTTCAGTTATGTTTATAAGGTCTGAAGTGGAGTTTAAGAGACCGCGAGTGGTGTTTCATGTGTAAACGTCAGCAATGGCGCCGCAGCCGATCATTCTTAATAAAGTTACAGTTCGTGCCTGTGCGCTTATTAAACATCGATCTGCTCGCATCACGCGACGTTTCTTTTTTTTTTTTTATTTTCATTTTTTTATTTTTTATTTATTTTTATTTTTATTTATTTATTTATTTATTTGTTTTTGCTCAGCACATTAATATGGGCATTCCTGTGACTGCAGTAACAAACATACATGTCTGCGACACGTGATATTTTTATTTATTTTTTATTTTACACATCACATTAATCAGGGCATTGATGTGACTACAGTAGAATATAGTTCTGTCTGCATCCAGTAAGATTTTTCTTTTTATTAAATTGAAACATGAAGACTTATGTCGCATTTAAACGCAAGCGCGAAAGCGGGTGCGTAACATTTTTGGAAGCGGTTGAACTTCTATCAAATTTATGGTTTTATAGGGACAATGATGACATTATTAAAACTAGATAGCTGGTATCCTGCGCTTTAATTGCCAACATGTGGCATCTTATGCTTTACTTCCCATTAATTTACTAGCAATGAAATGACCGGCAATCAAATGATTTTAAATTATCATTCTTAATAAACTTACATATCGTGTCTGTGAGCTTATTAAACATCGATCTGTCAGCATCACTTGAGTTGTCTCCCCACCCCCCCCTCCCCTCTTTCACAGCACATTAATCTGGGCATTTCTGTGACTGCAGTAAAAGATAGATCTTTCTGCATCCCATATATATATATATATATATATATATATATATATATATATATATATATATATATATATATGGTGTTTCACTAAGTGTGTTTGCCTCTGTAACTTATAAAATAATTGGTGACATCTAATAAGAAATGAGTTACTGAAAATATCCTACACACCAGAGTCAAATTTACACATTTCACACTTTCTGCAGCCCAATGAAATTGAACAAATCGGTTACGTGTGACCTATTATTGGCTTTATACGGGTTACAATTACACCTTTTGCTCATGAGCCATTTCTGAGAAAACTACGAAAAACCTAATTTTTTTGGTTCCAAAACTAGAAATTGTGTCATGGGCTCTTATCTTATTTTTTATTCACAGCAGCTCGTTGAAATTTTATGCATATATTATTGGTTAAGATTCTCAAAAACGTATATTATTCCGATATCTTTACCTGTTACCAACATCCAGTGTCCATAAGAATGCTGACTAGAGATTTCTAGAAAAATTTGGAGTAAATCTTTGAGGTACTTTTCGAGATTTTTGTTAATAAGTTTAAGCAACTACTTGTCTTATAAGGTATTGTTAGATGTTATACAATTCGTGTAAACAGTTTCATCTATATATCCAAGACATCAGTGGAATATGCGGGCACCTCTTCAGATGTTTGTAAATCTATCGGTCCAAACTGCGTGGTCATCAGTCCGTAGCTTACAAACTACTTAAACTAAAGTAAACTAACTTAAGGACAACACACACACACACACACACACACACACACACACACATGCCCCAAGGAGGGCTCGAACCTCCACGGCGAGCAACCGTGCGCTCCGCAGCGAGACGCTTTAGACCGCTCGGCTACTCCACCGCGGCCAATTGGACTACAGGAACTGCTTGTGTAATATTAGATTGTAAAAAAATAAATAAACTACAAGGCCTTTGGTACTTGTTATTTCCGTACCTGAATAGCCAACAGAATGCCTTTGTGCAACGGTGAGTCATAAAATTCTGAGACTGTCGGTCGTGCAAACACGCAGAGAAAAAGGGCATCACCAATGAAAGGAGAACAGGCGGTGTGATTAAGAGGTGATTGGTACATTCAGCGAGGAACAGGAAGAAACTGATCACATGGAGCGTTAACCCCAATCCAGGCCTGTAGCCTACAATCAATTTGTTTGTCGCGTAATAAACTGCTAGAGGGCCGTGACCGGGGCGGGTGGGGAGGTATTCGGGGCAGCGTGTGACACTGACCGAGCGCGCGCAAGGTGTGGCCGTGCGCATGCGCACTCGCGCCCTGCAGCCGCCGCGCAGGCGCAGAGCGCAGCCAGCTGGCCGGTCCCGTTAGCGGCGCGTCGCTCCACATCTGGCGGGCGCTGGCCGCATTCTGGACGCGCGGCCTTGCTGCCTCACGCACGCTTCTCCGCTCCACTCCTGTACCCAGCAGGCCACGGGCTTCCGTGACGTAGGGTGGCTACGGATAACACGCTATAGTCGAGCCGCCGTAAGAACGACTCTGACAGCTAGCGGCTATGTTGCCAATGCTGCTACGCGGCTGTGGCTGTTTGTTGTTACGCCGTGCCAGTCGCCGGCATACGAATATAAAGTCCGAATATTTTGGAACTGTTGCTATGTACTACTAAAGAGTGAACGAACGATAACAACCACGAAGTGATGAAAAACACTCTTTTTGCAGTTAAAAAGAAAAGTTTAGAAATATATGTCGAGTTAAAGCTTCATATATTCCAGTATTCCATTAAATATAATGTATAATTTAGTCTTCAGCCAAAGGTCGCTAGTTGAAGAATTTTGTTTATATATTTCATCTTCTATAGCCATTTTCCACAAACTCTGTGTTATTACTCGGACACTGTACTGTGGCAGTCTGCCGAGAGGGTAAACAAATGACAACCACTTTACAAGTAGTAAAATCGCCTCTTCCAGTGAAATTATTTGTCTTCTTACATAAAAAGAAGAGCGTTTTTTTCCCCTCATTCGTTTACGGTCGCTGTCGACTGCCATAGTATAGTGTCCGAGTAGTATCATCAGATCAGTTTCGACAGCCAGTCTATTTGTCACAGAAGTAACTTTCTTACGGTTACAGGAAGAAGCCATCTCACGCACGTCTGAAATTAACGACACGTAACACGGCACGAACAAACCGGTAACGATGAACACACGACAGATGCTTTGTACTTTGTAGCGACTGAAGCATGCCACCCGCCGGCCGCGGTGGCCGAGGGGACTGTGGCGCTTCAGTCAGAGTCTGCACGGCTACTACGGTCGGGGGTTCGAATCCCCCCTCGGGCATGGATATTTGTGCCGTCCTTAGTTGTAGCTAGTTCGTAAGTAGTTTGTAAGTTTAGGGACTGATGACCCCGTAGTTAAGTCCCATAAGCTCTACAAACATTTGAACATTTGCATGCCACCCCGTGCGACCTTGAGTGGCTGGGTGGCAACGCGGCACCGTTACCCTGGCAACGTTTACGAATTCGAGAGCTCAGGTTGGTGATTGAGTGTACCCCCCACACTCTGCGGCCCACGTGCGAGAACTGTCAGGGGCGTTCTTTCGGCGGCCCGACTATAGAGCCCTGTATTGGGAGAGTACCGCCAACCGGGCGAGCGCCGCCATAGTAGGTCTACCTCGCAATAGCAGCGCTATGCGCGGCGCTTTTAAATTAAAATTTATGATGAAGGGAACCGGTCTGTACATCAACGCGGTATGACAATACGTCAAGTAAACAATGAACTTATGTTTTTAATCGTTTCATCACATCTACAGCGAATATTAAGGAAAATTGGTAATCTGAGATCAAGACCTTTAAAAATTGTTTCGCACTAAAATTTAAACCCTGTACCATATGCACTGCTTTCGCAATAAGTGACGTTCCTGCTTTCAAATTAGCTAAGGACTGACGTTTTTATCTGTAATATATTGGTTTTTATCAAAGTAGATGTAGTTAATACATGTTGCTTTCCATTAATCTAGTGCCTAATGTTGATAGGTGTTGCGTGCTAACCTACATGTGATATTATCACATAACATAAACCTTTCCAAAAATGTTAGTTCAGTTAAAGTTTTTACACATTGTTATCGCACTGCTGAGTACTTCAGTAAAATAAACTTTATCTTAAAATTCGAGTTTTGGAAATCTATTTAATGGGCGGTTTCATTTACCGCCCAAACTTTCGTAATGTGCAGGCTAGGTATAAATACGAAATTCGTCAAATACGGCACATTATGTTAGATTTTCATGTATTTATATCTTTAAAAAATATCTTTTCTCTTACATGTTTGTCCGATCAACGTTGCTCGCAAGAAACTTGTATGAACAAATAAACCTAGAAGTTTAGCCGATATTTCAATACAAAATTTTGCATTCTCGTATGGAAATTCATTTTTTCTTCCAATGCGGTGTACCCACAATTCGCGTCTTTTCGCATCTCTTTCGCCTTGTGGAATGCGTAAAACTTGCTACCTCGGACTGTCTTAGTATAACAATTCACTGCCAACAATGCGGCATTTTTCACCGTATAAAAATGGAATATGCTACGTTAAGCTCTTAATTTAATACATAATGAGTCTACACATTTACAACACCTCTAAATGTCAAAATGAACTTATGTTTTTAATCGTTTCATCACATCTACAGCGAATATTAAGGAAAATTGGTAATCTGAGATCAAGACCTTTAAAAATTGTTTCGCACTAAAATTTAAACCCTGTACCATATGCACTGCTTTCGCAATAAGTGACGTTCCTGCTTTCAAATTAGCTAAGGACTGACGTTTTTATCTGTAATATATTGGTTTTTATCAAAGTAGATGTAGTTAATACATGTTGCTTTCCATTAATCTAGTGCCTAATGTTGATAGGTGTTGCGTGCTAACCTACATGTGATATTATCACATAACATAAACCTTTCCAAAAATGTTAGTTCAGTTAAAGTTTTTACACATTGTTATCGCACTGCTGAGTACTTCAGTAAAATAAACTTTATCTTAAAATTCGAGTTTTGGAAATCTATTTAATGGGCGGTTTCATTTACCGCCCAAACTTTCGTAATGTGCAGGCTAGGTATAAATACGAAATTCGTCAAATACGGCACATTATGTTAGATTTTCATGTATTTATATCTTTAAAAAATATCTTTTCTCTTACATGTTTGTCCGATCAACGTTGCTCGCAAGAAACTTGTATGAACAAATAAACCTAGAAGTTTAACCGATATTTCAATACAAAATTTTGCATTCTCGTATGGAAATTCATTTTTTCTTCCAATGCGGTGTACCCACAATTCGCGTCTTTTCGCATCTCTTTCGCCTTGTGGAATGCGTAAAACTTGCTACCTCGGACTGTCTTAGTATAACAATTCACTGCCAACAATGCGGCATTTTTCACCGTATAAAAATGGAATATGCTACGTTAAGCTCTTAATTTAATACATAATGAGTCTACACATTTACAACACCTCTAAATGTCAAAATAACAGCTAGTTAAGTGAAATATGTCATGTACGCTGATGGATTGCTTAGGCCTAAAATGGCGGACGTGCCCCACCCGCGCTCAACTGACCAATAGCAGCCGGCGGTTGTCGGCAAGCCACACATAAAAGGTTGGTGCTACTCTCCCAATACAGGGCTCTATAGCACACGCGTTTACAACGCTCCTTGCGGCAAAAGCTGTAAATTAGTCGCCGGCCGCGCTATACTAGTGACATATGGCAGCAAGAAGCACGAAACTAAAAGTATGTCCAGTAAACAGGCCATTGGGTCTCAATGTAAAGCGAAATCGTATAGTGTTCTAAAATTAATGAAAATTCGGTGTCCAATATAATAGACGCCAGGTCTGAAAGGGTTAATATAAGCAGCAGAGGCCGCAGCGTTGCAATGCGTGTGTGCGGCTAAGGTTCAGATTCTCTTCCGAACCCCGTGGAGGAAGCGTATGGGCGCTCCCAAGGCAGGGAGGGGCGAGGGGAAACGCCGCTTTCAACATTGGCGTTGGAGCTGGTAGAGACGCCAGCTCCTGGCTACCCAAGCTCTGACGGTTATGCACGAATGGTCGCGAAACAAATACAATGGAGCTACTGCGTACCTCGCCTTGCGCATCGGCAAATCCTCCATTAAGGTATCATCCGGCATTCATATTAGTTTTTAGCGCATTAAATATTCATTAAAAACACATGATATTTTAATTACCTGACATCTTATTCAGGTTGTCTTATAGGAAGCGATCTTTAATGTAATGGTTATGAATCCCTTTATGAGATCTCTATAGATGGCTTATTGATTTTACACTGACTAGTTTCGACTCTTTAAAGAGTCATTATTAAATTTTAATTTACCAGGCATGGTAAGTAATATGTTTCAGATGTTGGTTCATCTGAAAATTAAGATTTGACAATGACTAACGAGTCGAAACTAGTCATCAATGTAAAATCAATAAGAGATCTATGGCAAATAAAGATCTCATATAGGGACTCATAACCACGTTATATTTGATAAAATATAAATCAAAGACGCATCAACTGGACGAAGTGTATAAGTCTATATCGAGACTATGTTGAAAAATAAAGATGGTTTTCCAAAAAGTTAGTAGCTTTTATTTTTGTACGGAATTTCCAAACGCCTCTCGTATTACTTTCTACCAATCCAAATCTGCTTGTGAATTATTATGGAAAATCTCAACTAACGACCTGTGTGTAGTACTGGACAGCCATCGCTCGATTGTGACAGTTCCTGCCAATATTTCAGCCGATCAGCTTTCATCTATTAGGCAACGGTCATTCTAAAGAATATAACTGGCTGGATATTTTGGTGGAAAGATCATCGAAAATTCAGTGGGAACGTTACACCACGTCTTGGATAAGGTCCTGTTAATACCCCCTAACAGACAGGTGACAATTTCTGTGCGGATGCACAAGTAAGTTGGATCCCTTGCGGTGATTCACTTAGGCTGCGAGCAAGAGGAAGTAATAGACAGGTGGCACTACAATCGTGGTGTGAGATATGTTGAAAATTTGGGAGGGCCGAGAATTTTTTTTTTTTTTTTTTTTTTTTTTTTTTTTTTTTTTTTTTTAAGCTTATGGGACTTAACTACGGGGTCATCAGTCCCTAAACTTACAAACTACTTATGAACTACTTACGAACTAGGACGGCACAAATATCCATGCCCGAGGGGGGATTCGAACCCCCGACTGTAGTGGCCGAGCTGACCGTGACTGGAGCGCCTCAGTCACCTCGGCCACCGCGGCCGGCGGGAGGGCCGAGAAGCGTGCCCTGATAACCTGATTGGTAAATAAAACGCCGATGAGAGCTAACGAAGGCCAATGACGAGCGTAAGGACGGCCTGTAAGGGGTGTATGGACGCCCGATTATGAAAACAAAGAAAAAGGAAAAAAAGAAAAAAAAAAAATGTAAAAAAATGGCCAAGGCAATCGTTGGCCCAAGCGGAAATCCGGTTCGAGTCCCGGTCCAGCACAGATTTTCAACTTGATCGTTGAATTTATTTCAATACCATGCAACGACCGAAATGTCTGAATATTTCGAATTCATAAATTTTCGGCTATTAATGTCAGCCACATAATTATCAATACTGTTTAATGTTTCTCTGTAGTTTGTTTACCAAATAATAAATTAAACGTACCTAAACGTGTTCAACTTGCAGTAGTCGAACGTACAAAACACAAGGCGGATGTGAGGAATGTTACAGAGTCTGTAGGTGTCTTGCTGTCACGCAAGTAATCGGGAGTACTGTCCTGTCGTCTTTTTTAATGTAACCAAAGCCTTTGGCAGTGTTTGGCACAGAGGATTACTTTATCATTTCTACCATTAGATCCTCCCTACAAAATTCGTTGAGCTCATTGAGAGTTACCTCGCTGGAAGAACTTTCGTTGTCCGTGTAGGGCACAGTTTCTTGACGGTACGACCAATAGCGGTGGTTGTTCCGCAAGGGAGTCTTCTTGGTCCAGTGCTATACATAATGTACACGGCAGACGTTCCGACGTCGTTCAGAGTCCTCAGGGCCATGTATCCAGACGATACAGCCTAATTATACGAACTCGATGGCCTGAGTCAGATTACAAGATGCCTTTTGCGATACATAATGATGGGATTGAGAATGGAGGGTGTCGTTCTGCCCAGCAAAGACACAGGCAATGGTCATGACTAAGAAACGGGATCAACCTGTCCAGAATGTACAGCTTTTCTGACATCAACTAGAATGGAAAAATTCGGCCAATTACTTGAGTGTGACCAGCGATAGGAAGGTCAACCGGCAGGAGCACATTACTAAAGTGCATAAACAAACGGCGTAGCGGGCAGGAGTTCTATACCTGCTGCTCAACGAAAAATCGAAGCTATCAATCTCAAGCGGAATGCATATCCACCGCGACTGCATTCGACCAAATGTGGACAATGGCTGTGGGGTCTGGGGAGACGCGGCACCCACTCAAATCAAGAGGTTATAACAGCGCCAAAACAGGATATTACCTAGAGTATTTTACATCCCACGAACACTTCCATATCGCCATCTACATGAAACGGAGCAGGAGCTTCTCATCCAATGAAGAATTCGTCTTGCAGTGCGACTTTGCAAAAGTTTTGTTGGCTAGATCACATGAAGCGGTACTGAACAGAACTGGAAAGAAAAGGAATGGTTTACGGTAAGCAAAATATCAATTTTGTGCTAGATGTTCAGTAAGGCGCGCGGTTTTATAGAGATGTCAGACTACAAGATGTCCACACAAAATTTCTCACACAGTGTTCTTTTCCTAACACAGTGGGAGACTTCGGAAAGTGTTCTTGAAATGTAATGTTACCTACTCGTATTTCGAAATAAACGGAGGTGGGAACGGAGGGTTCGTTCATTAGATATGAAACCAACGTCTTGATAATACAATGAGACATTACTGTGTTCTTAGTTTTAAATAAAATTTCGGTATCCCCTCTAAATTTGATACGCTGATCTGTATAAGCTAAAATCAAACATATATCCAAAGTTTTAGTGTTTTTACAACTGCAAACTCTTCTAAAATCTGTTACGAAGCATCATCCTTTCTTGGTGTATCTTGACAAAGGATTTAGAAAAGGAGAGAACGACATGCCACTCGGGAATTGCCGTGCACTCTAAGGCGCGTTGCTGGGGGGGGGGGGGGGGGTGCGTCTGCTCCCCATCCGAGACAGGTGCTTGTGTTGTCCTTAACATAAGTTAGTTCAAGTATAGTGTAAATCTAGGGACTGATTACCACTGTAAAGCTGTCTCACAGATTTACAAACATTTGAATATTTTTGAAAATGGCGTTTCTTGATAAACATCTATTTCTTCTAATGAAATACTGGGGTTGTAAACATTTTGAGAACCTAGTTGTTCATCATTGTCGTGCATATGGCTCAGGCGTTCCTGATGGCGCACTTTAAGCTGTTAAGGTACATGAAATTAGAAAATAAACTGATTGCATCAGAAACGTGCATTTGAAGATGGTAAGGATATTAGTAATATGACATTAAAAGCAGAGATTAGAAGTCATACAAGGGGTGACGGACACTCATTCATTCCGCTCACTACTCGTGACTTAAATGAACAGTAGGAGACCAATTAACTCCTTCATAAATTTTATGGTCAGAATATTATACCGGTAGCTTCTTTTAGCATTGAGATATTTAAAATAAATCGTCTTGGGCCTTCGCCTGTATTTTTCTTCTTTGCTTCTTAACTAGTTTCGCATCTAGTAAGTATCACTGTGACAAGTATCACTATCATTGTTACCGTTAAATTGTACAGTGTACATGTGTTCACTGTCTGTATCAAAGTTGTTTGATACACCTCTATACTACGTTTCTGCATATGTATCACATGATTGAATTTATTTAACATTAGCCTCACGCACTCTGTGAAAAAAACATGATCGTGTAAACTTTAATTATAAAATTGTCGTTATTGATCTCTATGAAGCTGTTCTTCCTGCAATGACGCTTGCTAGAAGCGAAAAGAATCAAAAGCTGAAAACATACAGTTCATGGATAATTTTTTTTAATTGGACCGCACAATGAAGAGAATCGCTGCATATTGGTCAAAATGTCGAAATTTCGTTTGCTTACTGTCTGATAATGCCACGGCCAAACACTCAAAATTATTTTCTCCGAAACGATACTGGCGGTGGAAGCCTACAAACATATAGCTGAAGGCTGAAGATGATTTTTTTAGAAACATTATCAAAGAGTTTAAACATGTCCGCCATGTTTGATGCAAACTGAGCGCGGGGTAAAAACTATTAATACAATACACATTTAAGAGACAATATAGAAATGAAATATAATCACACATTTAAATTACATATTTACCATGTACTACTACTTCACAAGGTTATTATCTTCAAAACTGCTGTAAATTAATTTTCTGGACGCTGGTCGTAAGGTTTTACCTTTTTTGTAAATTTTGTGAAGAGGTAAAGACAATTTGGATTGCTTTTAACAAATGACACCTCTAAGCATTCTTGCTAACATAATTATTTAAAGTGAGTCTAGTAGATGTAGCCGGCTGTAGTCGTAAATAATTTTTTTCACTTTCATATTTGCTGGCCATCTCTTTCTTACCTCGGTATCTTTGAAAGAAAACCTGTAATTATTTCAAAGATAACTTGATAGATCTGAAGCATTGAATTAAAATTTGTGATGCGGCCGGGAATCGAACCTGGACGTCCATGCTTACTAGGCAGACGTCTTAACCGTTAGACTACCACACCACTAACGATTAAAGCGCCTCGGAATAGTCTATGTACGATTTCCCTCCAGACTTTAATTCAGCTTCTTTGTTCCAAAGATAATTTCCACTACGGCTGCACCACAAATTTTAATTCAATGCTTCAGATCTATCAATAATGTCTTTGACATATTTGAGACGTAAATCCGTCTCTGGGATTCTTTAATTGTATTAATTGATATTTATATAATCGTAACAGGATTGTTCCACCAAGTCCATTGCTGAGGTGCTATTAGGTTGCATGGGGAGCCTTGGCAGTAGTGGCAATTATCTTTGGAACAAAGAAGCTGAATTAAAGTTTGTGTTGTGGAGGGAAATCGTACATAGACTATTCCGAGGCGCCTTAATCGTTAGTGGTGTGGTAGTCTAACGGTTCTGTAAAAAAAAAAAAGCTGAGCCAAGAACAAATAGAACACCAGTGAACGATCAAGATCAGCGACCGCAATGACCAGAACTACCTAGAGGACAAAAAAAAAAAAAAAAAAAAAAAAAAAAAAAAAAAAAAAAAAAAAAAAAAAAAAAAAACGGTTAAGACGTCTGCCTAGTAAGCATGGAGGTCCGGGTTCGATACCCGGCCGCACCCCAAATTTTAATTCAATGCTTCAGTTCTATCAATAACGTCTTTGACATATTTGGGACGTAAATCCGTCTCTGGGATTCTTTAATTGTATCAAAGATAACTGTTTTCTACTTTCCTTTCACTTAACTGAATAGTTAAAATTACAAAGACACTCAAATTCTGATCTTGGGGGTACCAAGACTTGCACAAAACAGTGTTTACCATGTGGTATTTACTACAATATCTGGGATTTTGTGACATGTTGTATACTTGAATAGTGTCATCTGTAATAAGGAGTGGGTACTATTTTTATTTCTTCAATGTCGTACCACTGTTTCTTCAAGTAGGGCGACAGGCCAAATATAGCTGTCCGATGGATTGTTTGGCTGCCCCTGTCATTTAATAAGTGCATTTTCTGATTATCGTGTACTACTGTACTACTGTACAGTTGTTATTTAACTGACCAAGTAACAAAACTCATCTACCACCTTCGTTGTTTAATTGCTTAAAGTAATTCCTTCATCATCGACTGATTTTCTAAGACTACATGCCCTTACCCTTGTTTTGCTGTTGGTAATGTTCATCTTAATCGCTACGTTTAATACACTGTCCATTTCGTTCAATTTGCCAAGTTATTTTCTGTCTATGACAGAATTACAATGTCATCAGCAAAAAGCAATGATTTTATTTCTTCACCTTGAACTTTAATTCCTTCTCCAAATTTCACCTTTCTTTCCTTTATAGCTTGCTCAATGTACAAATTGAATAACATTGGAAAAAAGCTACAACTCTCCCTTACTCCGTTCCCAACCACTGCGTTCCTTTCATCCCCTTCAACTCTAATAACAGCTGTATGAATAATGTACAAGTTATAAATAACCTTCCGTTCAGTATATTTTATCCATGCTGACTTCAGAATATGAAAAAGTGTATTCCAGTTAACATTGTCAAAAGTGAAACTTCCTGGCAGATTAAAATTGTGTGCCGCAACCGGGACTCGAACCTGGGACCTTTGCCTTTCGCGGGCAAGCGCACTACAAATGTTCAAAATGTTCGTAGAGTCTATGGGACTTAACTACGGGGTCATCAGTCCATAAACTTACAAACTACTTATGAACTACTTACAACTAAGGACGGCACAAATATCCATGCCCGAGGGGGGTTTCGAACCCCCGACCGTGGTAGCCGTGCGGACCGTGACTGGAGCGCCTCAGTCCCCTCGGCCACCGCGGCCGGCAAGCGCACTACCGACTGTACTATCCCGACACGACTCACGATGCCGCCTCACAACTTTACTTCCGCCAGTACCTCGTCTCCTACTTTCCAAACTTCACAGAAGCTCTCCTGCAAACACGCAAGACTAGCACTCCTGGAAGAAAGGATATGGTGCAGACATGGCTTAGCCACAGCCTAAGGGATGTTTCCAGAATGAAACTTCACTCTGCAGCGGAGTGTGCGCTGATATGAAACTTCCTAACAGATGAAAATTGTGTGCCGGAACCGGGACTCGAACCTGGGACCTTTGCCTTTCGCGGGCAAGCGCACTACCGACTGTGCTATCCCGACACGACTCACGATGCCGCCTCACAACTTTACTTCCGCCAGTACCTCGTCTCCTACTTTCCAAACTTCACAGAAGCCCTCTTGCAAACACGCAAGACTAGCACTCCTGGAAGAAAGGATATAGTGCAGACATGGCTTAGCCACAGCCTAAGGGATGTTTCCAGATAGCACAGTCGGTAGTGTGCTTGCCCGCGAATGGCAAAAGTCCCAGGTTCGAGTCCCGGTTCCGGCACACAATTTTAATCTGCCAGGAAGTTTCATATCAGCGCACACTCCGCTGCAGAGTGAAGTTTCATTCTGGAAACATCCCTTAGGCTGTGGCTAAGCCATGTCTCCACCATATCCTTTCTTCCAGGAGTGCTAGTCTTGCGTGTTTGCAAGAGGGCTTCTGTGAAGTTTGGAAAGTAGGAGACGAGGTACTGGCGAAAGTAAAGTTGTGAGGCGGCATCGTGAGTCGTGTCGGGATAGCATAGTCGGTAGTGCGCTTGACCGCGAAAGGCAAAGGTCCCAGGTTCGAGTCCCGGTTCCGGCACACAATTTTAATCTGCCAGGAAGTTTCATATCAGCGCACACTCCGCTGCAGAGTGAAGTTTCATTCTGGAAACATCCCTTATCCCTTAGGCTGTGGCTAAGCCATGTCTCCACCATATCCTTTCTTCCAGGAGTGCTAGTCTTGCGTGTTTGCAAGAGGGCTTCTGTGAAGTTTGGAAAGTAGGAGACGAGGTACTGGCGGAAGTAAAGTTGTGAGGCGGCATCGTGAGTGGTGTCGGGATAGCACAGTCGGTAGTGCGCTTGCCCGCGAAAGGCAAAGGTCCCAGGTTCGAGTCCCGGTTCCGGCACACAATTTTAATCTGCCAGGAAGTTTCATATCAGCGCACACTCCGCTGCAGAGTGAAGTTTCATTATTGTCAAAAGTGTTCTCCAATTCTACGAAAGCTAGAAATGTAGGTTTGTCTTCCCTTAATGTAAGTTACGTCTTAAAGTGAGTATTGCCTGTCGTATTCCTACATTTCTCCTGAGTCCGAACTGATATTTTGCATATTCAGTACCTATTAGCTTTTCCATGCTTCTGTAAATAATTCGTGTTAAAATTTTGCAACCATGACTAATTAAACTGATGCTTCTGTAATTTTCGAACTTATCTGCACCTGCTTTTTTTTTAATGAGGATTATTACATTTTTCTTAAAGTCTGAGGGTATTTCCCCTGTGTCATACATCTTACACACCAAGTGAAATAGTTTGGTCATGACTAGTTCTCCAGTAGCTCTGAGAGAATGTCATCAAATGAAGAGGCCAAGTTTAGACTTAGGTGTATCAGTGCTCTGTCAAATTCATCTCTCAGTGTAATATCTCCTATTTCATCTTGATCTAATTCCTCTTCCCTTCCTGTAATGTTGTCGCGAAGTTCATTATCTTTATAGAGACCCTTTAGACGCTGTTTAAAGCTTTCCCATCTTTACTCGGAACTGATATTCATACTGCTATTTTCCTTGTCTCCAAATTTCCCTTTTATTTTCCTGTTGGCTTTATCTACTTTTTTCCCGTAACAAAATCCTTTGAATCATCAATCGCACAGAATGAGGAATACCACCTTCTAGGAGGAAGACATGCATATTGTGTCTGCATGACACAGTTTCAAATGTTTGTTTAGCTTATGGGACTTAACTACGGGGTCATCAGTCCCTAAACTTACAAATTTCTTATGAACTAGCTAACACTACGGACGTCACAAATATCCATGCCCGAGGGAGGATTCTAACCCCCGACCGTAGTAGCCGTGCAGACCGTGACTGGCGCGCCGCAGTACCCTCGGCTACCGCGGCGCATGGCACAGTTCGTATTAGACCATAGTGTCTGTAACAATGTATAATTGAATAATGTCTAGCATTGACGCCGTGCGTTTCCGGACGTGCATTCATCTGACCACTTTTTTCCGTATCCTGTCCCCAATATATCAAGTATCTACACGAGGGAAAAAATTCCCCCTGAATACGTTTTGCGATCTATGTCCCTCAAAGAAAATCGGTGTTGCGTACAGCCGAGTTTCAATTTCAGTATCGACGTCTATAATATTTTACTTTCTTTTTTTCATTCTTCTTAAATTTATGTGCAGGTCAGAAGTTTCACTAACAAATCCCTGAACTGTTGGGAACTAAAAAGAGTTGGTTCATCTCCACTTCCACTTAAGTGGCTGTTTGAGTTGAGGTAGCGGATGGAGAAGCGGGTCGTCTCCTATTAGTTTCGTCCTCATTGAGAAAAGTGAGTGGTTGTAAGAGAGGAGGGCCGGGTTTTTTCCTAGCGGCAGCTTTCACGGCCAGCGGTAACGGAGGTACTGGCTGGCGTTCTGCCGCTCCGCCGTCTGTGACGGCGCCTCGGCCAGACGCCAGCGGGCCTCTCAGCTAACGAGCACCCGCCTATGGAGTCTGCAGTCACGCCGCTACCAACAACACTTATGTCTCTGCCGCTGATGAATGAAACAGTAGCTAACAGGGAAAATGGAGGGCAATTACGTAACTGAATACAGCCGCACCATATCTTCTTTAATAAAAATATTCAGAAAAAGCGGATCTTCACGGAAACAAAATGTTGACTGACTTTGTCTAGTACGACATGGGACATGTCTACACCTACCTGCCGAGATGGCCGAGCTGTCTGCGGCGCGCCAGTCACATTCTGCACGGCCACTACGGTCGGGGGTTCGAACCTCCCCTCAGGCATGGATATTTATGCCGTCCTTAGTATTAGCTAGTTCATAATTAGTTTGTAAGTTTAGGGACTGATGACCCCGTAGTTAAGTCCCGTAAACTCTACAAACATTTGAACATGTCTACATCCACATCTACATGGGATACTCCGCAAATCACATTTAAGTGCCTGACAGAGGGTTCATTGAACCACCTTTGTACTATTCTTCTCCCATTTCATTCTCGAATAGCAAGCGGGAAGAAAGATCATCTGAATCCGTTCGAGCTCTGATTTATCGTATTTTATTCTTCTGAAGGTAGGTGGGAGTCGACAATATATTTTCGCATTCGGAGGAGATTGTTGATGATTGGACTTTCGTATGTATACCACTTCGCAGCGATAAGCACCGTTGTTGTAATGATTCTCATACCAGGTCCTGTGTCATTTCCGTGACGCTATCTTCTCTCTATCGTGACAATACAAAACGAGCTGCCACACTGGACTAACATTCGGAAGGATGGTGGTTCAAATCCACCTCCGGCCATCCAGATTTAGGTTTTCCGTGATTTCCCTAAATCAATCCAGGCAAATGCCGGGATGTTTCCTTTGAAAGGGCACCGCTGATTTCCTACCAAATCCTTACCCAAACACTACGAGCGTAAGCTCCGTCTCTAATGACCACGCTGTCTACGGGACGTTAAACTTCAAGCTTCCTTCCTTACAAAACGAGCTGCCCTTCTTTGAACTCTTTCGATTTCCTCCGTCAAACCCACCTGATAAGGACCCACTCTGGGCAGCAATACTCCACAAAAGGACGGACAAACGTAGTGTATGCAGTTTGTTTAGTAGTTCTGTTGCATCTTTTAAGGGCTCTTCCAGTAAAACGCAGTCTCCGGTTCGCCTTTCCCACGACATTATCTACGTGTTCTTTCTAGTTTAAGTCTGAAGTAATAGTAATTCCTAGATACTTTGTAGAGTTTACAGCCTTCACGTTTGATTGATTTATCTTGTAAACAAATATGTAATTACAATACCAACGTATGGTACAAAAACATATAAAGAGGCTGAAGTAGAATGAAGTTATACGGTTCAATATAAAACGTCTGTCGCGGTGGAGTGGCCGAGCGCTCTAAGGTGTCTTGCTGCGGAACGTGTGGTTACTCACCGTCGGAGATTCGCGTCCTCCCTGGCACATGGGTGTGTGTATGTGTTATTCTAAGTAGTTTGTAAGCCTAGGGACTGGTGACCATAACAGTTTCGTTCAACAGGTTACAAACATTTGAAGATTTTTTTTTTTTTTGAACAAATGTCTGTCAAAGAAGGTGCCATCAGAGTACTTCAAGTAATAACACTATTAAATAAAAGCTGTTGACGTCGACAGCCTTCAACTGGCGAGGTTTCCTTTTTGAAGCTGCAACAGTGATTACGTATTACTAGAGGACCTGTGCGAATACTTCGCACAGTTAGTGGAATCAGAAAAAAAATGAAAAAAAAAATGGAAGTAAAGTTGAATGTTCACGCTTAGCTTTCTTCAGAATCAAACAATGCACTTGTTTACAAGCGCAAATGAAAAAGCTTGATCCGCTGAGTGTTGTTATGCCAAAAAGAACTGCGTACCTTAATTAGAACTGAATATATCGTTAAGCAAACCGATTAAAATATTCAATGTAACTAGATAAAGATACCGTGTTTGAATAAAAATGAAGAATGGAGAGACTTAAGATAATTCTAATACTTGATGACAAATGTGCGAATGATTACCTTCCGTTTGAAGAAAAAATGAAAGAATTCGGTCGGATAGAAAGGCCTGACCGACAGACTTTAGTTTACAGCAAGGACATCCCCATAAGGTTGAGTATATAAAAAGGAAGGCGAGAGTTATGTAAATTCTTATATTTGATGAAATTTTTTTTTGGATGAATACATTTCGTTTAAAACAAAAATGAAGGAAATCGGCCGGGTAGTTTGGTTTGGCCGACTGACTTTAGTTTTCGTAGATTCTTTTAATATATAAGATTAGATTAAATTATATTCTTAATCCTACATCTACATACGTAGGCTAGACGTCAATCCACCATACGGTGCGTAGCAGTAGGTATTTCGTACCATTACGCATCATTTCCTCTACTGCTGTATTCGCAAATGGATCTAAGGAACATCGAATGCTTTTCTGCCTCTGTGGTTATCTTAATTTCTATACCTTTTTAATCCTTACGCGGAATCTAAGATGGCGGCAATAGAGTCGTTCTTCTATCAGCTTCAAATATCGGAGCTCAACAGCTTTCTTTCGAAAGAACAGATTTCCTCCTCGGGTTCCCAATTGAGTTCCCAAACCACATCTGCAACACTCACGTATTGATTACACCTGACAATAGGAACCCTAGCATCCCGCATCTGAATTTCTTTTGTCGTCCTTTCAACCGATGTTGCGGGATTTCAAACACTTGAGCAGTACTCAAGAATACACCGCATTATATTCTATAGCCGTTCTCCTTTGCAGATGGACCATTCTTCCCACAATTCACCCAATACACAGAAGTCGACCATCCGCCTTTTCCACAACTGTCCTTACAAATTCGTTCCATTTTATTTTGCTTTGCAACGTTCAACGTTACACCTACACTGAAAAACCAAAGAAAATATCACGAAGGGACCCTCCGAGAACGTAGATGTGCAGCAACACGATGTGGCATGGACTCGACTAATGTCTGAAGTAGTTCTGGAGGGAACTGACGCCATGCATCTTGCAGGGCTGTCCATACATCCGTAAGAGTACGAGCGGGTGGGATTCTCTTCTGGAGAGCACATTGCAAGGCGTCCCAGACATGCTCAACAGCGTTCACGTCTGGGAAGTTTAGTGGCCAGCGGAGGTGTTTAAGATCAGAACAGTGTTTGTGGAGCCGCTCTGTAGAAATTGTAGACGTGTGGGGTGTCGCATTGTCCTACTGGAATCGCGCGCAGGAATGCACAGTAGACATGGATAGGTGCAGGTGATCAACCAGGTTGCGAACGTACGTGTCACCTGTCAGAGTCGTACCTAGACGTATCAGGGTCCCATATACCCCAATTGTAGACACTCCACACCATTATAGAGCCTCAACCAGCTTCAGTAGTCCTCTGCTGACATACAGCGTTGATGGATTCTCCATACCCGTTCGTGCCGATTCGCTTGATACAGACCATGCAATGTTTTCAGTCATCAACGTCAATGTCGATGTTCATGGGTTCAGGGAAGGCGTTAATCTTTGTGAGGCGCATTCAGCAAGGTAACACGAGAGGGCTTTCGGCTGCGAAAGCCCATATCGATAATGTTTTCTTGAATAGTTCTCAAGCTGACGGCATTGAAAACCGCAGCAATTATGCATAAGGTTTGCACTTCTGTCGCGTTGAATGATTCTCTCGAATCGTCTTTGGTCCCGTTCTTGTAGGACATTTTTCCGGCCGTAGACATGTCGGAGATATTGATGTTTTACCGGGATCCCGATGTTCACGGTGCGCTAGTGAACTGGTCGTACGGAAAATCCCCAACAAATCGGTACATCGGAAATTGCTCAGCCTCATCTCTATAACTAGGATGACCAGATTTCCAAAATATAAATACGGGACACAAATTGTAAGTCGAAATGAAGCCACATTTTTTGTAACATTTCGTAACTACTGCATCTGAAAGTTCAAAATCAAATGTTCAAATATTTGTTAAGCTTATGGGACTTAACTACGGGGTCATCAGTCCCTAAACTTACAAACTACTTATCAACTACCTTATACTAAGGACGGCACAAATATCCATGCCCGAGGGGGGATTCGAACCCTCGACCGTAGTGGCCGAGCAGACCGTGACTGAAGCGCCTCAGTCACCTCGGCCACCGCGGCCGGCTCTGAAAGAACTGTTTGGTCCAAACTTCAACTAATGACAAGTTTTTGGTTACACTCAGCGTAAAAATACGTTGCAATATTAATGGCGTGAATATTTCATTGTTGTAACATGAAGATACATGTCAATTTATTTAATAACTTATTTTAGTAGAGCGGCAGCTATTATTTTGTACATAGGTTACATATTTCGCACTCACTAAACTCTATTTGTCATACAGGAGTATGATAATATGAAATACAGTTTTCTGAAAATTAACATATGAAGCATCCTAAACATGAGTCTTGGTTGTAATTATTATATCCTTAATACTTTAGGTACTAAACCTCTTGTTTTCAATGGCGTCAGATAAGAGACTGTAATTATGGTAATTATGGGCTGCAAAATTTTGCAGCCGATATCACTATATGAATTAAATTCAAACAGATATTTTTCACCAAGACAGTATTTCTAAATTCGTGTTTGACCGCTTCACAAACATTTTTAACATTATTCATTTAGTGCTCTCCTTTGACTTGGGGAAACTATGTTTTTTGCATGGAAAACATGTAAATTTTCGCTCTGCTGTAGCAATTTTGGAAATCAAAATTTGGCTTAATTCTGTCAAACTCACTTAAATCGTGATGACTTGCCATTGTAACATTAATAATCGTTCTTACACCTGCGACAGACTCGTGTTGTTTTATATAGGCGTTGCCGATTGCAGCGCCATCCTCTGTGTGTTTACAAATGTCTGTGTTAGTACACGCACACCTATACCAGTTTCTTTGGCTCTTCAGTGTATGTAACAGACGCAACTGTGTCAAGCGGTACAGCACTAATACTGTATTCGAACATCATGGGTTCGTTTTTTCATTTGTTCTGACTCAACGTGTTTTAGAGACAGGGAGCTTAACTTGCTACATGTAACGATGTAAGAGAACGGGTTGTAAAAGGCAATACTGAATTTGAATTACTTTTTTCTGGACTTCAGGGGTAACACGCGATCTTGTGTAACACTCTAAATAAATACAATAATACTGGACGGGACACGAAAACTAAATCTGAATGGGACGGACATCGATAAATGTAATTTATACGTACAGACAACTAAATACTACAATTTCATACAGTATTGAATGACTAAACCCCTACAACTCTTTTAGAATATTCCAGATGGTCTCTGTGTACATGTTATCCCGATAGTTTACCCTTCTGAAACTAAGTTTTTAGTGATGTTCTCTCCACTCCATTGTGGCTTGCCGTCTTCTCCATACAACGTTATATTGATGCATGTTTGAGGCTAGTTGCAGTTCTCGAAGCTCCCACTCTTACTGAAAAGTTGCAGTTCTGTCATACATAAAATGATATAACTTGAATGTGTTATATGACAATCTAAAAATCATACTTTTCCAAAATGCTTAAATGCACCTGGTCAGGAAAATGACTGAAAAATGGAAATAAATTGCCTGCACCTGAAAGACTAATTTCTCCCGTTTCCAAAAATGTATGGTTCATTTACTTTTAAATAGTTATTATAGTCTTATACGGTCTTTGAATAATGTCAGTACACTGGCCACGCTGATGCTTCAGGCAAGGAATATCACCATAAATATTCCATGCCTGCCACAGTCATGGAAACAATAAAGGCAATATACACGGTCCTTGCAGATAAAAAATCACTTAGAAATGTCTACATGGCCGTACACAAAATCGTAATGAGAGTTTCAACAGCTGCGTGTGGCAATGAGTACAGAATACAGTGTTTGTTTCATGGAAGGCACTGAAAATAGGTGTGATGGATGCTGTTACCTGTTTCAATGGCGGTGTAGTTAGCAGGACAAAATTAATGGACAAATTAGGCACCCAGTTAGGAAATAGCATGATAGCCGTTCTGACTGCCATAGATCGTCAGCGACTAGTTGAAGCTGAAAGGGCTGCAGAAGCGGCCACTAAAGAGTCCACAGTAAGGAAAAGACTCCTGAAAAGATCTGCAGAGGATAAAGAAGCAGCTGGCCAGCAAGATTATGCCACTGAAATGTTCTGAAAGAGGTATACGGTGAGTGAAAAACACTGTAAACATTCTTTTCTCATTTTCTCGAAACTACATTTTCAGAGTATTAGGTACATATATCTTCATAATGGTTTTAGTTATGTTCACCATATGTCTCCCAATTAAAGAATGGCACGGTATCTTTGTAGTATGGCTAATACATTGTAAAAGTGATCTATGTTTGTTATTCTATATATGATTTTAACGGTAATTTTTAGATATAATAGTATAATAGTAATGAAGTGCAATAAGGTCTTTTTTTCCCCTCAGATATACTCCAAACTACAAAACAAGAGACATGTGGTCCTACAAATGTTGACAGCAGCCTGCCACAGTTTAAATACTGTTAGACTGACGATGCTCTTGTAAATGGTTCCAGAATGCGAACGTGTATTACTAAAACATCTATTAGGCAAAATATTGTACTTGTTAAACTATAGCCGGCCGCGGTGGCCGAGGGGACTGAGGCACTCCAGTCACGGTCTGCACGGCCACTACGGTCGGGGGTTCGAATCCCCCCTCGGACATGGATATTTGTGCCGTCCTTAGTATTAGCTAGTTCATAAGTAGTTTGTAAGTTTAGGGACTGATGACCCCGTAGTTAAGTCCCATAGACTCTACAAACATTTGAACATTTGTTAAACTATAACAGATATTCCAACATATTTCCTATTACAGCTTGCGTTAATGACATTCAGAGCCGCGGTGGAGTAGCCGAGCGATCTAAAGCGTCTCGGTGCGGAGCGCGCGGTTGCTCGCCGTGGAGGTTCGAGTCCTCCCTGGGGCATGGGTGTGTGTGTTTGTCCTCAGGTTAGTTTCCTTAGGTTTAAGTAGTTTGTAAGCTGCGGACTGATGACCACGCAATTTGGTCCAATACATTTACAAACATTTGAACATTTATTTTTGAATGACATTCAGTGTTGGTAGAAAATCGCAACTTCCTCCGTATTGTAGATCAAGAGTAATGGGCACCGGAAGCAAGGTATGGAAATGCAGCCCGTTCACATCTAGGTCCCCTTAAAGAAGCACTACATCCGACTGATACAGAAATATGGAAGAAAATCGGAAATGCCCCTCTCAAAGGAACAGTCCGAGCTTTTGCATGGAGGAAAACTTGCATCGTGATAGCCGTACGCAGATTTGAACCGCTCTCATTATGAATAGAAAGGAAGTTAATGCATTCACAAAGGACAATTTGGCATATAACACTACCTAAAATGGGTTCTTGTTAGAGAAAAGGTAATGGAGTATTATCAACCACATTTACTGATTGTAGGTCATCTAACTATGCTTCCATGACTCGTCAGCGTGTCTGCCGCTATGCAGAGGAACGGGATTCAATGCAGGGTTCCGCTAAGGAGTTTTCCTCGATGAGATGAGTGGGTCGGGCCGCACTCAGCCGCGGGAGACCGCTTAACCAGCTGCTTCACTGAGAGGTGGCGTCTAGAAAGCCGGCAGCGTGCGCTGACCTCACGCCTATCCATACCTGCCCCGCAATAACAGCCTGTGCCAAGGGGGACCATTAACCGCGAGGGAATGGCCTTTCAGTTCTAGGCACCATGTCAGGGACTGCGCGGCTGCTCGCATCGGAGGTTCGAGTCCTCCGTTGGGAAAGGGTGTTTGTGTTGTCCTTAGCATAAGTCAGTTTAAGTAGCTTGTAAGTCTAAGGACCGATTACCACAGTAGTTGGTCTCTTAGGATTTCAAACATTTGAACATTGATACCTGTTCCGTAAGAAGGAAAATATGTACTTGTGCTATTTGTCGTAATTTGGTACTGTGTACCTGTAATGAGCTGCCGTTTGTGTATTTCCCTTCCGCCTTAACGAAACTTCTAATGATTGAAATTAGTGCAACGAAATAACTAATATTCTTAAGTAACACTAATGAACTATATTTCACATTCGGAGAAAAATACATTGAAATACATACTGAACACTTATCGTACATAGCAACAAGAAATGTACCCACAAATACCAGAGAAGTCTATTACACAATATACGACGCACTTGCTGTAGTCACAAATAAAATACTGTACATAGCCCCAAGACTTCCCTTTGAACATATACACTACTGGCCATTAAAATTGCTACATCTAGAAGAAATGAAGATGATCAACAGGTATTCATTGGACAATTAAGTTATACTAGAACTGACATGTGATTACGTTTTCACGCAATTTGGGTGCATAGATCCTGAGAAATCAGTACCCAGAACAACCATCTCTGGCCGTAATAACGGCCTTGATACGCATGAGCACTGAGTCAAAGAGAGCGTGGATGGCGTGTACAGGTACAGATGCCCATGCAGCTTCTACACGATACCACAGTTCATCAAGTGACTGGCGTATTGTGACCAGCCAGTTGCTCGGGTACCATTGAACAGACGTTTTCAATTAGTGAGAGAATGTGCTGGCCAGGGCAGCAGTCGAACATTTTACGTACCCAGAAAAGCCCGTACAGGACCTGCAACATGCGGTCGTGCATTATCCTGCTGAAATGTATGGTTTCGCAGGGATCGAATGAAGGGTAAATCCACGGGTCGTAACACATCTGAAATGTATCGGCCACTGTTCAAAATGCCGTCGATGCGAACAAGAGGCGACGAGACGTGTAACCAATGGCAGACCATACCATCACGCTGGGTGATACGCCAGTATGGCGATGACGAATACACGCTTCCAATGTGCATTCACCGCGATGACGTCAAACACGGATGCGACCATCATAATGATGTAAACAAAACCTGGATTCATCCGAAAAAATGACGTTCTGCTATTCGTGCACCCAGGTTCGTCGTTGCTTACACCATCGCAGGCGCTCCTGTCTGTGATGCAGCGTCAAGGGTAACCGCAGCCAAGGTCTCCAAGCTGGTAGTCCATGCTACTGCAAACGTCGTCGAACTGTTCATGCAGATAGTTGTCTTGCAAACGTCCCCATCTGTTGACTTAGGGATGTGTCTGCACGATCCGTTACAGCCATGCGGATAAGATGCCTGTCATCTCGACTGCTAGTGATACGAGGCATTGTGATCCAGCGCGGCGTTCCGTATTGCCCTCCTGGACCCACCGATTCCATTTTCTGCAAACAGTCATTGGATCGCAAATAACGGGAGCAGCAATGTCGCAATACTATAAAACGCAATCGCGATAGGCTATAAGCCGACCTTTATCAAAGTCGGAAACGTGATAATACGCATTTCTCCTCCTTACCTACGTTGTAGGTGTCGCCACCGACGCCAACCTTGTGTGAATTCCCTGAAAAGCTGATCATTTGCATATAACAGCATCTTCTTCCTTTCGGTTAAATTTCGCGTCTGTAGCACGTCATCTTCGTGGTGTAGCAATTTTAATGGCCAGGAGTGTATTTCGGGGGTTTCTTTCACAAGACAATCCGTATAAACCGACAATCTCCTCAAAATTGTCCTTCTCCAATGGTTTAGTTAAGGTCTGCCAATATTACTTCTTTGCCCAGCAGTTCACTTCATTGTTCGATTGTTCATTGTTCTATATCTCTATGTATTCTGCTATGAAATGGTGTCATATGTGAGGCTGGTTTGTTCTAGCAGGAGTGACATAATTTTTTGCCAAGTTAATAGCACTCTTGTTGTCGCATGCGATCTTTGTACGTTCCGTTCTGCTATCAGGTTCAATTTCACCGATTAAGGTACTCAGCCACAACGTTTCCCGTGTAGTTTTCGATAAGGCTTCATACTCGGCCTAGACATTACCCTTTGCGACAGTCCTTTACCTCTTACATATTACATAACCATAAATGAGCCTTCCATTACTTTAAAGCAGCAGCCAGGTGGTGGTGTGCCTATCACATAATTCACTTCCTCAGTCCGCATAACTGTAGCTCAAAAGTATTGCGTTACCTTCATTATAATATTTTAATTCATAGTTTGAGGTTCCTCTTAGATATTTAAATATTCCCTTTAGTTATTTCCAGTACTTTTGCTTTGATTCCTTATAATATCTGCTTACTACTTTAGTGGTGAAAGCAGTGTCTGCCCTACACGTTTGAGTATATATTACGAACTTCTTACTGCTTCTAAATAAGGTTTGTGCTTGTCACATTCTGGGTCTATCTTATTTAAGCTTAACTTTTCTCCTACTTGTATTGGAATAGCTACGGGCCTACAATCACTCAGGCCAAATTTCTTTAAGATTTTTGTTCCGTGTATGATTAATCTATCCTGAGTTCTTGTGTCTCTTCGTCCTTACTAATCAGCATACCTAAATATTTTTACCTCTCCCTGACCATGCATTTTAAACTTGGTTTACAGCTGTTTCTTAAAGGTGCTTATTTGTATTTTGTCTTCTATAGGGATAAATAAGTCGTCTACCCATATTGACATTATTGTGAGTCCTTCTTTTCCTCTTCTGTAGTAGACGTTTCGATCTGCTTTGGATTGTTTCATATGTTCATATTCAACAGGGTTTCTTGTAGACATCGATTTCAGCACCGTCCGTTCTGTTTAAATCCATAATACACACACACACACACGCACACAGACACACACACACATACGCCAAGTCGTTTTCCTTCTTATGGCTTCCCTTGGTGGAATAACACGTATCGCCTTCTCCAATTTTCAATTTAAATATGCTGTTTTCATATCTATCCGGTGTATTATTAAATTTCGTTTTACTGACAGAGCTAATAGATATCAATGATGCATATGTGAATACAGGCGATAAAGTTTCTTTATTGTCTACTCCTTGCCGGACGCAGTGGTCGAGCGGTCTGCGGCGTGCCAGTCACGCTCTGCACGGTCGCTGCGGTCGGGGATTCGAATCCCCCCTCGGACATGGATGTTTGTGCCGTCTTTAGTATAAGCTAGTTCATAAGGAGTTGTAAGTTTAGGGACTGATGTCTCCGTAGTTAAGTCCCATAAGCTCCACAAACATTTGAACATTTTGTCTACTCCTTCGTTATGTGAGTTTCCTTTCCCTAAAGTCACATTTTTTATTTTGCAATTCTGGGTTCTTGAAACTGAATACCCATCTTGTCTATAACGATTTATTGTCTCCTGGTGCATCTACCCTGCGAAAGGTTTTGTTTTCAGATAAAGATTCAAATTCCCTTTGCATTACTTCTTCCAAATGTCTGGAGTCCGGGTAATTCATTGCCTCTTTTGCTATTACTGGATCGTCATTGAAAGACTGCGGCGCATAAACCTTACAATCCAGGTACTCTTTCGGATTTGATATACGAGAATAACTTCTTACATTCATTTCTTCCATTTCTTCACATATCACTGTCGTCAATGATTATCTTCATTTGCTTGACTGTTTCCTTCCTCATCTTCGCTCCCTGTGTTTTAACCCAAACTATTACCTTTAGAACTAGGTGCTGTTAACTGATTGTTTATACACTCTTGATATTTTATTTTTAGATTTGAAGAAAACTCTTAAGTGTCCAGGATTTATGTTCGTAGTCCCATTTCATTTTCAGACTTACGTTATTCAGGGCTTAGCAACAGCAGAACTTCCGTGTATGTTAAGCTCCAACCATACTGTTTTTATCGAGACAGTATTAGTCAAGTTGGTGTTGAGTATAACAGTTGTTTTTATGTTCAAATGTTTGTAAAGCTTATGGGACAACTGCGAGGTCGTCAGTCCCTAAACTTAAAAACTACTTATGAACTACCTTATACTAAAGACAGCACAAACATACAACCCGCGGGGGGATTCGAACCCCCCGACGGGGAACGACCTCGCGCATCGTAGTATGGCGCCTCAATGCGCTCGGCCGTTTTCCTTACAAATGTTCGCCCTGTCTGCATACTATCGAAGTGATCTCTTTCAAAGCCGAAAGAACACGCATTTAAATGATAATTTTTGTTAATCGTCGCAGATCAAAACGTGTACTGAAGTGCAAGAAACGTTCAAGACTTGTTACGTCAGTTGCGCACTGCGGCTGCGTCTTAGTGTTAACATGTAGGCAAAGGTGCACCAAGATGAAATAAACTGCATGGTGTTCAGATAATTTTGTGCCTCCCTTTATGTTGGATTGCTCACTATTCAAATTGCATGGTTAGGAAAGCATTCAAGAGTAACAACACTTTTCCCAAGTTAGGATTCCCTGAGGTCCGAAATGATTCACTCTCAACTACAAAAAGCAGTGTTCTGACCACGGCTGACACTGGCGACATATTGAGGACTAGCTTAAACCCGCGGCTCCGCTCGCGTGTTGGTTGCTTATGATAGTTAAGCTGTCTTTCAGTAGTATGCTATGAGATCAAATAACACGTGAAAATGCAATCGTTTCGAAGAATCCAGTCACGAAATTCAACAATAATGATGTAATAATATCACAGATCAATCACTTGATGTAATGCGCGAAACGTCAAATCGATTTTTTTTAAAGAGTTGTATTAAAAGAAATTTCTTTTTTACTGCTTTATTTATTTATTCTTATTTTTCCTTATTCGTATGTTTATCCTTACAGAGAAAGAGCCGAAGACATTGTAGCACGCATAGACCAAAGATATGGTCTGTGCCGTCACGTTTCGCTGTATGTAACCTCCGTGCTATAGAGTCGCAAACCTTATCGCTGCCCTTCAGTCCGATTTTTTTTATTTTTATTTTGACGACTTTCAACCACCATATCTTCCACCCACTTATAGGTATCGGCTTGGAACTGCTATGGTGTACAAAAAAAAAAAAAAAAAAAAAAAAAAAAAAAAAAAAAAAAAAAAAAAAAAAAAAAAAAAAACTTCGAACATAAATTACACACAGACCATACGGTTGCGTTCAGTAGTTTTCGCTGCAGAGCGAAAAATTAACAAACTTACACACACACACACACACACACACACACACACACACACACAAACAAACACGTAGAATTTTATATACACCGGTGACTTTCCATCCCAATATACTCCACCCTTTTATCATTATCAACCCTCAAGCAACAATGCAAACTATAAAACAGTTTTCAAAGAGTAAATATAATTTTCAAAGAGTAATTGATGTTCAGCATTTGCCGTTATATTCTTCAAATTTCTAAATATCTATTAGATCGCAATAAAAACAGTGCCCAAAACCTTCCTCAGGTATAAATTAGTAGCTGTACAAATATTTCAGTCTCTGCGTCTTGTCGTTCGGACATGATAAGCGTACAGACATTCACATTAATATATATAGATAAATAGTTATCAGATCGCCATAAAACGGTGCGTAAAGCATTCCCTGGGTAGACATTAGTAACTGTACAAATTTTTATCTCAGACGTGATAAACGTACAGGTGTCGTTCGTGGTAACGTTCAACGGCGGCACCTGCTCCCTAATCTGCCATCTGCACTCATGCAAAAACACGCATTTGTCGCGAGGTTTCCTAATTTTAGTGCAACACCTGTAAATGATATGAGATAAATTAATTAATTAAAAACGAGTTTTGCCTCATCCTGTAATAACGTATTGAATTTATAACTGACACCGAACACTGATCATTTATTGTATTAAATAAACACCGTCACAGTCTCAACCTTCCTGTCTTCGTGACTACGGATTTCAAACTGCATTACAGACCTTCAGGTCTGACGCTGAAAATTGTTGCTTGTCAACAATTTTCTTTAACTGTTAAATGGCACTTCGTGGCATCAAAAAATGTTCAAATGTTTGTATAGCTTATGGAACTTAACTACGAGGTCATCAGTCCCTAAACTTTTAAACTACTTATGAAAAAATGTTTCAAATGTTTGTAAATCTATCGGACCAAACTGCGTGGTCATCAGTCCGTAGCTTACAAACTACTTAAACCTAGGTAAACTAACCTAAGGACAAACACACACACCCATGCCCCAGGGAGGACTCGAACCTCCACGGCGAGCAACCGCGCGCTCCGCAGCGAGACGCTTTAGACCGCTCGGCTACTCCACCTTGGCACTACTTATGAACTACCTAATACTAAGGACGGCACAAATATCCATGCCCGAGGGGGGGATTCGAATCCCCGACTGTATTGGCCGTGCAGACCGTGACTGGCACGCCGCAGACCGCTTGGCCACCGCGGCCGGCTGCATCAAACCTTGAGATGATCTTCAGTCGAGTTTGAAATCAGTAGTAGATCGCACATAAAAGTTGTGAATCCGAAGGTGTTTGTTTACGTAATACTTATTAACGGAACCCGGCCACGCTTCCCTATGGTCCTATGAAATAACGATTTCTTGCGAAAATAGAATCACCGATAAAGTACATAAAAAGTCAAGACTCTGATTTTGGTTTGTGGCACTGTGGAATGAAAGAAACGTTAGAAAAAACAAATATTGTCGGAACATCATTCATCTTAAAGCCATTGGATACCCAAAACTCCTTTTTGTCCGTTTCCTGTTATCGGGGACTTATAATTGTCCCTGATAAAAGCAGTTTTTGAAGATTCTGGTCATCTACTTCCCATTCCCTCTCTCTGACCATCTCGACCCATTCTGTCTATGTCCAACTCCGCATCCTTCAATCTATACCCCATCTGTGTTCATCTCTGCCGTCTTTTCCTTATGTCTCATTCTCCTTCCTCTATCTGTCCATCTCCTCCTCCACGTCTCGGTCTATTTTCCCTCGGCGCAGACATTCAGAATTTAAAAATTACGAACTTACTTCGAATTTTGCAATAACGGTGGAAAATGAACACTAAATTACTCTTACGAAAAAGTTAACGAAATACCGACGCTAGTAAACAACGATATTTAGACGATACGTAGATGACTTGATTTCGACTGCCGACATCATCAGAGTATTGCAGCTACCAGGTACCTGCTACTCAAAATGAGCTACTTAATCTCGAACAAGCCTAGAATGCGATTTCACGAAATTTTACCATACATCCTGATTGGCATACAGGGCAGAAGTTTGTAGGAATTTGGTTTTAGATCTTCTCTTATTATGACGGTTTGAGACTTTACGCGACAAAAAAAAAAAAAAAAAAAAAAAAAAAAAAAAAAAAAAAAAAAAAAAAAAAAAAAAAAAAAAAAATTAAAAACAGCGGAGTATATTGAAGTAGATTATTATTAATTCTGTTAGCTTTCGACAGCTCATTCCACGAATCCCATCTACGATTTAAATCTATCATAAAACTACCTAGATGATCAGATCGATCGGCCACTCCAACGCGGCCTAAATTTCTCGGAAAGAACGTCGCCTTCCTTCCAGCGACTCCCATTTGAATTCCCGAATCATTTCAGTAACACTTGCGCATTGATCGATTCTACCTAGCCGACCGCATCTGAAGTACCTCAATGTCTTCCTTTAAACCGTTCTAGTAGGGATCTCAAACACTTAATCAATACTCAATATGGGATCGTACAAGCGTTTTATATGCAGTCTCCTTCACAGACGAAGCACATCTTCCAAAAATTCTCCCAATAAAGCGAAGTCGACAATCCGCCTTCTACATCTACATACATACTCCACAATTCACCGTAAGGTGCGTGGCGGAGGGTACACTGTACCACTACTAGGTATTTTCTTTCCTATTCCACTCCCAAATTGAACGAGGAAACAAAGAATGCCTATATGCCTCCGTACGAGCCCTAATTTCTCTTATCTTGTCTTTGTGATCTTTACGCGAAATGTAAGTAGGCGGCAGCAAGATCGTACTACACTCAGCTTCAAATTCCGGCCACCTAAATTTACTTAACAGAAATTCACGAAAAGAACGTCGTCTTTCTTCCAGCGATCCCCAATTGAGTTGCCGGAGCATTTCCGTCACACTCGCGCATTGGTCGAACCTACCGGTAACAAATCTAGCTGCTCGCCTCTGAACCGCCTCTACGTCTTCCTTTAAACTGATCTGCTGCGGGTTCCAAACACTTGAGCAATACTCAAGACGTGGTCGTACAAGTGTTTTATACGCGGTCTCCTTTACAGGTGAAGTACATCTTCCCAAAATTCTCCCAATAAACCGAAGTCGGCTGTCCGCCTTACTCACAACTGTCCTTACATGCTCGTTCCATTTTATATCGGTCTGCAATGTTACGCCTAGATATTTGAACGACGCGACAGCATCAAGAAACTCACTACTAAGGCTGTATTCGAACATTATGGGATTGCTTTTTCTACTCATGCGCATCACCTTACATTTTTCTACTAGAGCTAGCTGCCATTCTTCGTACCAACTAGAAATTTTGTCTAAGTCATCCTGTATGCTATTACATTCAGTTACATACACCACAGCATCATCAGCAAACAGTCGCAAATTACAACTTACTCTGTCCAACAGATCATTCATATAGATAGAAAATAATAGCGGTCCTATCACACTCCCCTGGGGCACACCTGACGATACACTCGTCTCTGATGAACACTTCCCACGACTGTCCTTATATGCTCGTTCCGTTTTTATATTACCGTGCAGCGTTACGCCTAGATATTTAACTGACGCGACACTGTCAAGCAGCACACTAACAGTGCTGTATTCTAACATTAAGGGATTGCTTCTCCTAGTCAGCTGCGTCACCTTACATTTATCTACATTCAGAGCTAGTCACCATTCCTCACAGCACCTAAAAATTAGGTTCAACTTATCCTGCACCTACTATAACCTACTACAGTAATTTAATGATGATACCTACCCGTACGCCACAGCATCATCGGTAGACAACCGCATATTGCAACTCACTGTGTCCGTCAGATCATTTATATAGATAGAAAATAATAGCTATCCTATCACAATTCCCCGGAGCACTCGCAACTATACCGTATCTCTGATTAATACTCGCCATTGAGGACAAAGTACTTTAAGTAGTCATCGAACCATCGAGCCACTCAAATATTCCATATGCTCATACCTTCGTTCGCAGTCTGCTATAATAATAACACAAAAATGTTCAAATGTTTGTAAACCTATCGGACCAAACTGCGTGGTCATCAGTCCGTAGCTTACAAACTACTTAACCTAAGGTAAACTAACCTAAGAACAAACACACATACTCATGCCCTAGGGAGGACGCGCGCTCCGCAGTGAGGCGCCTTAGACCACTCGGTTACTCCACCGTGGCTAATGATAACACAAAGAGTAGAATAAAATAATAACTCGATGCGCGCTATTCCGAGGACAGCGACACCGTAGCATTGCCCTTGGTCGCACAAAGGCCACAACGCGGAGAAAAGAGGCGTGACGCTGTAAAAAGGAAAAGTTGCGCAAGAGCGGCATAAGTAGCACAGGAGCGGCGCGACCGCTGCAGTCTGGGTGTCAGAAGTAGCGGCGGCGAAAGCGCCGGGAGAAGGCGGGCGCGCTTTTCGTTTACGCCCAGTCGTAAAAAGAAGAGGAGCAGCGGTTTCTCAGCTCTGCTGGCTGGATACTTTCTTGGAAATTCTTCTTCACTGCCTGATTCTCACGGGCGGTACCTCTCATATCTGAAATCGCGGCTGGTAGCGCAAGTTCTGACGAGGAAAGATTGCACCAATTATGGTTTTTACCCCTGTCCCTTTCCCACACAGTTTAACTTGGTCATGGTAAATTGTGACCTGTTTGCTGAAGATTTCCCAAAGGCTATCCAGGATACGATCCACTTCTGTTGCACGTCATCCATCTGTCCAACGGCTTCCAGGACGAGAAACCATTTGCTTTTCAATGGCATGCAACGTAATTGGCCACCTTTATACATTTAATACTAGCTGAAAACCCGGCTTTGCCCGGGTATTTATGTATTTATTCCTGTCACTTTTCAGGTATATATTCATTTGTATAAGGGCTGTATGTCTGTAAAATCTCTTGGGAATACAATTAGTAGTAAAGACGTAATACATTAAAACTTGGTGTATGATGGGACGGTTTTCCATCAACGTTACTGTTTATGTGCTCATATCTCATGAACTACATGTCGTACTGCGATAAAATTTAGTAGGTATATTCCACTATATATGTGTATACTGTCTGTAACATTTCCTGCGGTTAAAATTCATAGTGTAAAAATTATAAATTATAATCTCATACCGAATGCCGTAGTTTTACTCCATAAACAGCGGAGAAGTAGTAAACGAGAATTTTTTTCCTTTCATGATTTTGCTATGGTTGTCAGCGGGAAAAAGTTTAATAAATGTTTGAAATCTTATTTAAAGTTTGGGGAAAGTCGCTAAATACTCTCAGTCTCATATATCATATTTCGCCGTGTTATGTGGCAGTTTCTTGCAATTCCTATTGCTTAGGACGTCATATCTTCTGAACCATGTGTCGTACGTGATTCTTAACGCTGCAACAATTGTTATATCACGTAATTAATGTGTGAACCAAATTTGGTTTAAATCGGTCCAGTGGTTTACAAGAAAATGAGCAGCAATGTCGCTAAATACAGCAGTTTTTGGCACATCTCATTGTTTATGACGTCATACTATGTATCGTACGTGATTCCTACACTTACGGCGACCGTCCTCATGGATTGAAGCTTACGTGTACGAAACTTCAAAAATATGGTAACAAAACTAGATTTGTATGCAACACGTACGAACATACCGACACTCTTCTTTATATATATTAGATGTTGTCATATACTACTAAAGTCAGATTAAATATACTTGCTACTTGACGTTTGTCACTTGGCGCTACAATGTTGCCACACATAGAGAGCCTAGATTCTCTCTAGCTGCTTAGGCAAGCCTGCTATCTCTCGGCTGAAGTTGCGGTGGAGTGGCCGAGCGTTCCAAGGCGCCTAGCTGCGGAGCGCGCAGCTGTTCGCCGTCAGAGGTTCAAGTCCTCTCTCGGGCATGGGTATATTTGTTGTCCTTAGCGTAAGTTAGTTTAAGTAGTTTTTAAGCCTAGGCACTGAACAGTCTAAGAGAGCTACTGAAATTGTCTCCTAAATCGTTTATAAAAATAAGGAACAGTAGGAGCCCTATATAGGTATTAAGTTTCGGATACTCTGAGCAAGAATGAACTCAATACTTCACAAGAGATCTTACGATAACGTACGAACTACGAAGCCTCCAAAGTACGTGGAATCATGATTTACAGCTCGGTGAACTCCATGAGAATACTTCATACAAAAACAGGTCAGTATTGACTAATTGTTAAAGCAATGTTTAAAATACAAATTCTGGTCTCCCACTGACAAATATATGTGAAGTAAGTGATTTAATGTAAAATGTAGTGTCTAAAAATCACAACTGACTGGCAAATACCCTCAATTTCACTGTAATCAACAATGTTTTACTTCAAAATCAACATTTGGCCGTATTAGCGAAATTGTCTGACTGGAACACATGTCATCGTCAGGGCACCATATATTTGTTTCAGGTTTTATATCTATTTTTGCTGAGACATATGTGTTTACTGAATTTGGTCATTCAGTTTAAAATTGCCTAGGAGCCCAAACTCCACTAACACGAAAAACATTGCAATTTATGATATTCAGAGAATGTATGACATCAACTGCGATTGGGCAAAGCTGAGTGTACTCAGCCGGGATTGTAATCCTGATCTCTTGCTTTCCAGGCAGTTGCGCTGACCCCTACACCACTGGGGAGACAGTGATCATCGCACCTGCAAGGACTACCTAAGTACGCCTCCAGTCAGATACAAATCCCCGGCTTCACAGTGTCCACAGTACTCAAACTCTTAGTTATGAAAATCATTCCCCGGCGTATTATATATATATATATATATATATATGTTCAAATGTTTGTGAAGCTTAAGGGACTTATTATATATATATATATATATATATAATATGTGTGTGTGTGTGTGTGTGTGTGTGGCGTATGTTTCGAAAGAACAGACGTCACTTCTGATCCTGCAGTTGTTATTTTTTGATATATATCCTTTCGTTAGTGGGGAGGGGTGAACAAGTTTGTGGCCCTTACTTGTACGGGAATTAGTTTGAAAACTACAAGTGTGAGTACTGTGGGCAGGGTGAAGCTGGGAATTTGTATTTGGCGGGAGGCGTGCTTAGGTAGTCCTGGCAGGTGCGGTGATCACTGTGTACCCAGTGGTATAGGGGTCAGCGCAACTGCCTAGAAAGCAGGAGACCCGGGTTCGAATTCGGGCTGGGTACACATTTCAGCTTTGCCCAATCGCAGTTGATGTCATATATTCTGTGAATATCAAAGAATAACAACTACAGGATCAGAAGTGACGTCTGTTGTTTCTAAACAGACGCCACATGTATATATATTGCAATTTATGCCAACTAGGATGCAATGATGTCATTTAGAAATGACACTGGTTTCGTATGACGCCGACGTACTCTTTCTCAGTGCAAATGTCTACGCAGTCTACGAAAAAGCCGGCTTCACCGTACAGTAATGACGGCCAATTACATTCATGTAACATACTCTATCCTTCAGGCTACACTCGGCATGACAATACGCGGGCCCGCTACTGCCGCGAACACGGAGCTGCCATCGCACAATTACGCCACATTTTTCTGTCTGCTGCTGGACACAGCAATTGTCCATTTCCCATTTGGCCACGGGATTCGTCCTCAAAGCGTCCGCTCTTGTCCGCGAAGCCCCGGAGAAAGTAGGAAACGTCTATCAGCGAACGTCTATCAAGCCACGACGGACGTGTCGTGGAAAGAAACACCGGCTCTGCCAGACAGCGGTGGCTGGCTGTTTGGGGCCGCCGGGAGCGACCTGCGGATTTGTGGGTCGTTGCGTCGAGGAATCCAGTTTGTGGCCACTGGGTGGCGCCAGACCTCCGCGTGTCGACCGTTACGCCGAGCGCGGACGCAACCGCGCCGGATGACGTCGAGGCGACTGGTTTGCCCAGTAACCGAGCGACCCCGTGAACGGACGGGGCGTTGTGAAACACTGGGCTACTACCTGTGCGACATCCGGCAACCGTCCGAGCATGTGGCTCCAGAGGAGGACTGACTCACGTCAGAGGAATGTCTCACAATTTACGCCAAATAACGGTGCGATATGGCTAGGTTGACTCTGTAAGAGCGATTGTGATGGTTAAATTTAATTTTAGTCATTTAACCTGCAATTTTTTTAAAAATATTTCTGTCAGCAGAGTTAAAAAAGACAATTAGATGCAATGAGAAATACTCATCTCACAATGGCTCAGATGGCATGTAGGCATGTTTGATTGCTGTCATTTTGTTATTTCTCATGTAATAAATTTAAAGTATAAAAAGTGTCCCCATTTTTCGCTTAAAATATAGAAAGTGTCCTCACTTTTCAAACCAAACACCGAGACCAACGGCCTATATAAACTACATAGAGAGGCTATCTCTGTGTTAACAGCGCTCCTTGTGGCAGCAACCAGGAATTGTGTCAGCCATTTTTTTCAACATCTAGAGCGCCGAATACGAAAGTTAGACCGACGCTATTTGCGTGTTTTGGTTTCACATTTTATGTATCGTAGTGAGCTTGAAAGGTTATTTATTAAGCTGAAATCATGCCGAGTGTATGCGCAGCATATAACTGTACGAATCGCAGTAATAAGACTGTTGGAATATCGTATTTTCAGTAAGTATTTGTATGTTTTCCTTTCTAACATTTCGTGTATTGGTCTTTAGTACTTACGACATTTCTGGATACATTAGTCCTATGGATGTGTATGTGTTTAACTGTAACTAAAGTAAGCTGTTATTATATTTGTCAGTTTTCCTTTGAAAAATGAAAAAAATACAAATCGATGGTTAGCCAATATGAGGTGAGATAAGTGGAAACCTAATGCATACAGTTACATTTGTTCATCGCATTTTGAGGAGAAATCATGTCTGCAACAAATGATACAAAGCGGCTTCTGGCTAATGCGATTCCGACGATATTTTCGTTACCTGAACACCTTAAAACAACAAAAACGCCACTAAGGATATAAAAAAAGAAAAAAGTCAGATGACTGAATCAGCTTCATTTGAAGATATGTCTTGTAGCCAAGCAGGAGACATGGTACTTCTTTTATTACCTATTGCAAACCATGATGTAAGTCATTTAGAGCAGTAGGCCTATTAAGTTTGACCATGACATGTGCCAGAATACGAAATGCTGACATTATATTCCGAAAAAGTAGATGCATATATTTCTGGAAGCATCATTAGGCAAGTGAGTAAAAAACTTACGTGTTTAGACTGCTTGGAAGTTCTCCTTGTTCCTAAAAATATGAGTAAAACGGTATTAATGGGTTTAAAAGACATAAAAGACAGTCGGCTCAATCCCTCTAAAGATCTTGTAAAACTTTTCGAAGTGTCAAAAAGAGTTCTGAGGAATCATGTCATTAGAAAAAAAAATTTCTTTTGCTAATGTATGGGAAACAGATCTACTTTATTTACCAACTACCAGTACTTAATGGTATACTCGGAATTTTGGAGGGAATCTCATTACTCTAGAGTAATAAAGCTGTTATTAAAACATTACTTCAGTTGTAGAATATATCATTTATGTAAAGCCATATCTGCGGAGGAAAGAGGTAAGCAGATTAGGCAAATGTACACGAAATTAATATTGTTTGAAGGACAGTGATGAAAAGGCATGTTTTTTGTATGAATGAGACGATGTTTAGCCGGTCCAGTGTATGTGACATTTATAATTAACTTTCCGATATGTCTACCAAGCACTTGTTGTCTATCATTTCTCTTTTATCCATATTTGCTTGGCTATAAAAATAACAATAAGCAGGTAGCGAATGGTTTGTTAAATTATTGCACAAAGTGAAAGTGATATGATTTAGTGCTATAGCAGACGACTGGTTACACCTACGTGACGTTGTAAAACATGACGGCCGAACTTTCAATTTGCTTCAGGTATGGCAACCGAAAGGTCTAAAGCGTCTCGCCGCGGAGCGCGCGGTTGCTCGCCGTGGAGGTTCGAGTCCTCCATGGGGCATGTGTGTGTGTGTTGTCCGTAGGTTAGTTCAAATGTTTGTTAAGCTTATGGGACTTAACTACTGGGTCATCAGTCCCCAAACTTACAAACTACTTACGAACTAGCGTATCCTAAGGACGGCACAAATATCCATGCCCGAAGGGGGATTCGAACCCCCGACCGTAGTGGCCGTGCAGACCGTGACTGGAGCGCCTCAGTCCCCTCGGCCACCTCGGCCGGCCGTAGGTTAGTTTTCCTAGGTTTAAGTAGTTTGTAATCTATGGACTGATGACCACGCAGTTTGGTACGATAGATGTACAAACGTTTGAACATTTGAATTTTCGGGCATGGCAGCAACTTAGCCAGTCTTATGTTGTTTATATAGGTCGTTGGCCGAAACAGTGGCAGCCTCATGTGGCCCGCCAGTGACTCGTCCTGCTGACCCACGGGCCATTTGACCCTCCGTGGCCCTCCCTGTTTTGGTTTCGTTGTTTCAGATAGGGGGACCAAACTGCTAAGGTTATCGGTCCCCCGTTGGGGAATGAGAAGGAGGGGAAGGGAAAGGAAATGAAGTCCGGGGAGGAAAGAAGGAAGAAAGACTGCACTAGCTTGTGGCCCCATGCTCGCCCCCTGAGGGTGGCCCTCCCTGATCTAGAGGACACTGCGTCGGTAGAAAAACAGTTTATTTTGCAAACGTAGGCTTCCGCGCAGTTGTCACTATCAATAAAATTCTTCTGGGTATGACACCGCGTCGTCATTTTATAAACTGTACCGACGTTTCGGTCACTGTTGCAGGTGGCCTTCATCAGGGTCTGTGTCAGACACAGACCCTGATGAAGGCCGCCTGCAACAGTGGACGAAACATCGGTACAGTTTATAAAATGACGCCGCGGTGTCATACCCAGAAGAATTTTATTGACAGTTTATTTTATTTGAAAGTATAATCCTTCACTGTTTTCAACTTACGCGGCTGAATCACCTCAAATTTCTTAAAAATTTCCTCCATCTGTAAAATCCAGTTTTTTTTTTTTACTATCTTCTAGATGCAGTTATCTACATACATATACTGCACAGCTAACAACGCTATGAGAAGAGAGCCTGTCAGAGACTGCCTACCTGCTGAGCTCGTTGGAGACGAGGTTGCTGTGCGGGCTGTAGCGCGCCGGCCGCTTGTACATGCTGCAGACGAGCCGCTCGCGGCACGCCTCCTCGTTGAAGCCCAGCTGGGCGAACACGTTGTCCATGCGCTGCAGGATGGGGCTGTAGAACGGGTCGTACGCCACCTGCACCGTCGTGCCCGCCGCCGCCGGCCGCGGGGTCAGCACCTGCGGCACAGCGCGAGCTGCCTCTTGTACACAGCAGTTTATAATTATGATAACAATAACAACAATAATGTGTTGTGGTCTTCAGTCCGGAGACTGGTTTGATGCAGCTCTCCACAATACCCTATCCTGAGCAAGCCTCTTCATCTCCACATAAGAACGACAACCTACATCTGTCTGAATCTGCTTACTGTATCCATCTCTTGGTCTTCCCCTGCGATTTTTTCCCCACACACTTCCCTCCAACGCTAAATTAACAATTCCTTGATGTCTAAGAATGTGCCCAACCAATCTATCCCTTCTTTTAGTCAAGGTATGCCAGAAATTCCTTTTCTCCCCAATTCTGTTCAGTACCTCCTCATTAGTTACGCGATCCACCCACCTTATCTTCAGCATTCTTCTGTAGCACCATATTTCAAAAGCCTCAATCCTCTTCCTGTCCGCACTGTTTATCGTCCATGTCTCACTCCCATACAAGGCAACACTCCATACAAATGCCCTCAGAAAGGACTTCCTTAGGCCTAAATCAATATTCGATGTTAACAAATTTCTCTTTTTCAAAAACGCTTTTCTACCCATTGCCATTCTGCATTTTATATCCTCTGTACTGCGCCCATCATTTGTTATTTTACTGCCCAAGTAACAAAACTCATCTACCTCCTTTATTGCTTCGTTTCCCAATCTAATTCCTTCAGCATCACCTGATTTTCTTACACTGCACTCCATTACCCTAGTTTTCCTCTTGTTAATGTTCATCTTATATGCTCCTTTGAGCACACTGTCCATTCCGTTCAATTGCTCTTCCAGGTTCTTTGCTGTATCTGACATAATTACTATGTCGTCGACAAAACGTAATGTTTTTAATTCTTCCCCCTGAACTTTAATTCCTTCTCCAAATTTCTCCTTGCTTTCCTTTACAGCTTGCTCAATGTACAAATTGAATAAAAATGGAGAAAGGCTACAACCCTGTCTTACTCCCTTTCCAACCACTGCATCCCTTTCATGCCCTGCAACTCTGACAACCGCTGTCTGGTTTTTCTACAAGTTGTAAATAACCTTGCGCTCCTTATATTTTACTCCTGCTTGCTTCAGAACTTTTAAAGAGTTTATTCCAATCAACATTGTCAAAAGCCTTCTCCAAATCTACAAAAGCTAGAAATGTAGGTTTGCCTTTTCTTAATCTATCTTCTAGGATAAGCTGTAAAGTGAGTATTGCCTCCCGAGTTCCTACATTTCTCCTGAACCCAAACGGATCTTCCCCGAGGTCGACTTCTACCAGTTTTTCCATCCTTCTGTATATAATTCGTGTTAATATTCTGCAACCATGACTTATTAAACTGATGGTTCTGTAGTTTTCACACCTTTCTGCACCTGCTTTCTTTGGAATGGGGATTATAACATTTTTCTTAAAGTTTGAGGGTACTTCGCCTGTCTCATACATCTTACACACCAGGTGAAACAATTTTGTTATGGCTGGTTCTCCCAGAGACTTCAGTAGCTCTGAGGGAATATCATCTACTCCAAGGGCCTTGTTTCGACTTAGGTCTTTCAGGGCTCTGTCAAATTCTTCTCTCAGTACAGTATCTCCTATTTCATCTTCATCTACATCCTCTTCCCTTCCTACAATATTGTCTCGAAGTTCATTTCCTTTGTAGAGCCTCTCTATATACTCTTTCCACCTTTCAGCTTTCCCTTCTTTGCTGAGAACTGGTTTTCCATCAGTGTCCTTGATATTCATAGAGCTGTTTTTCTTATCTCCAAATGTTTCTTTTATTTTCCTGTAGGCTGTATCTATTTTTCCCCTATTTATACATTGTTCTACATCCTTGCATTTGCCTTCTAGCCACTCCTGCTTAGCCACTTTGCACTTTCTGTCAATCTCATTTCTTAGTCGTCTGTACTCCATTTTGCCTGTTTCATTTTCTGCATTTTTATATTTTCTCCTTTCATCGATTAAATTTAGTATCTCCTGTGATATCCAAGGATTTTTTGTAGGTCTTTCCTTGCTACCTATTTTGTCCTCTGCTACCTTCACTATTTCATCTCTCAATTTTACCCATTCCTCCTCTACTGTTTTATTTCCCCCCGTTTCTGTCAATTGTTGCCTAAAGCTCCCTCTGAAATTTTTAAGAACCTCAGGTTCCTTCAATTTATCCAGGTCCCATCTCCTTATTTTCCTACCTTTTTGTAGTTTCTTTAGTTTCAGCCTACAGTTCATAACCAACAAGTTATGGTCAGAGTCTACATCTGCCCCTGGGTATGTCTTACACTGTAGAACCTGATTCCGAAATCTATGTCTTACCATTATAAAATCTATCTGATATCTTCCGGTGTCTCCTGGTCTCTTCCACGTATACAACCTTCTTTTGTGATTCTTGAACCAGGTGTTTGTTATAACTAAATTATGTTCTGTGCAAAATTCTACCAGGCGGCTTCCTCTTTCATTCCTTTTGCCCAGACCATATTCACCTACTATCTTCCCTTCACTTCCTTGTCCTACTACCGAATTCCAGTCTCCCATAACAATTAAATTTTCTTCTCCCTTAATTGTCTGAATAATTTCCTTTAGCTCCTCATATATTTCTTCGATTTCCTCATCATCGGCAGAGCTAGTTGGCATATAAACCTGTACTACTGTTGTCGGTGTTGGCTTCGTATCTATCTTGACAATGATAATGCGATCACTGTGCTGGTCATAGTAGTTTACCCGCATTCCTATTTTCTTATTCATTATCAATCCTACTCCTGTGATACCCCCAACTGATTTTGTATTTATAATCCTGTACTCACCTGACCAGAAATCCTGTTCATCCTGCCACCGAACTTCACTAATCCCCACTATATCTAACTTCAACCTATCCATTTCCCTTTTTAAATTTTCTAATTTTCCTACTCGATTAAGGGATCTAACATTCCACGCTCCGACCCGTAGAATGCCAGTATTGTCTTTCCTGATGATCACATCCTCCTGAGTAGTCCCCGCCCGGAGATCCGAATGGGGGACTATTTTACCTCCGGAATATTTTACCCGAGAGGATGCCGTCATCATATGTTCATACAGTAGAGCTGCATGTCCTCGGGAAAGGTAACGGCTGTAGTTTCCCCTTGCTTTCAGCCGTTCGCAGTAGCTGTGTGGCAAAGCCACATTAGCTGATGTTACAAGGCCAGCTCAGTCAATCATCCAGACTGTTGCCCCTGTAACTACTGAAGAGGCTGCTGCCCCTCTTCAGGAACCACACGTTTGTCTGGCCTCTCCACAGATACCCCTCCGCTGTGGTTGCACCTACGGTACGGCTACCTGTATCGTTGAGGCACGCAAGCCACCCCACCTCGGCAATGTCTGTGGTTCATGGGAGTGGAACAACAATAATAATAAAATGAATTAAAAACACAATTTTGTGTGTGTTCTACAAGTTTATTTTTGTTTACTTAACCGGTTTTCCGTTTATTAGGCCATCTTCAGAGTATTTACTGCTGCGTCAAAGATGTTACAGTGTTTAGATACAGTATGGGAAGAGATGAAAAATGACTACACTTAGATCGATATGCATAGTATAACACTTCTTTGACATTGTGTCATTACAGTTATCAACTAAACAGTAATACAAGAATATACAATGTGTGAAGGATAAAACAAGGAATAAATTTGAATATAACCTGGGAACTGAAACTACCTACTATTACAAACAAACTGATAATGCTGATAAATAAATATATATATAAGTGCCTTGTTAATAATTCTGCACTATTTATTTATCACCATTATCAGTTTGTTTGTAATAGTAGGTAGTTTCAGTTCCCAGGTTATATTCAAATTTATTCCTTGTTTTATCCTTCACACATCGTATATTCTTGTATTACTGTTTAGTTTTTAAGTTGATAACTGTAATGACACAATGTCAAATAAGTGTTATACTATGTATGTCGATCTAAGTGGAGTCATTTGTCATCTCTTCCCATACTGTATCTAAACATTGTAACCTCTTTGACACAAGTAAATACTCTGAAGATGGCCTAATAAGCCGAAAACCGGTTAAGTAAACAAAAATAAACTTGTAGAACACACACAAAATTGTGTTTTTTTAATTTATTTGATTGTGTTCTACGAAGAAGCGACGGAAGAATCAGTCAAAATAATAATAAAATGGTTTTCTGTTGCGCTGGACCTAATTGAGGAGTAATACTCGATGGTCTTGGAACAAGTCAATACGTAAAGTTTAACACAAGATTGGTAATAGAAAAACTTTATGTAGTCATATGCACTTAACAATTATAAGCATAAGTGAAAATAATCAATAACGAAAAAAAAAGAAACAAAAGCAGGAATTAACTTAATTGTTTAACTTTTACAGGATTTTCTCGACAGAATAAAAGAAGTGAGCCATGAGGTAACTCTTCAATTTAGATTTAAAAGTCCGTGAGTTAGTACTAAGATTCTTCAATTCTTGTGGCAGTTTATTGAAAATGGATGCTGCAAAATACTGCACACATTTCTGCACATGTGTCAAGGTGGTGTGATGCAAATGTAGATTCGACTTCTGTCTGTTATTAACCGAGTGAAAGGAGCTGGCTCGTGGGAATAACAAACGAAATTAAAGAAAAAACGTATTGTGGCGCCAATTTCAGAATTCCCAGACTAATGAAAAGGGGTCGACACGACGTTCGTGATCTTACATCAAATATTGCTCGACCGCCCGTTTCTGAGCCAAAAAATATCCTTTGTGTTTCAGTCGAGTTACCCCAAAAAATAACGCCGTACGTCATATGTGAGTGAAAGTAAGCGTAGCAGACTACTTTTCGTGTTGAAAAAGCACTTATTTCAGATATTGTTCTAATGGTAAATAAAGCAGAATTTAGTTTTGGAACAAGATTCTGAACATTGGCATTCCACGACAGCTTAATGTCTATCTGTACACCTAAAAATTTGAACTGTTCAGTCTCACTTATCATAAGCCCATTATGTGAAATCAAAATGTCAGCTTTCGTCAAATTATGTGTTACAAATTGTGAAAACAGAGTTTTACAGCGATTTACCATCAATTTGTTTCCTACAAGCCATTAACGTATCTCTTCAACTGCATTATTTGATACTGTGTCAATATTACAAACAACATCCTTCACTACCAAGCTGGTATCATCAGGAAACAAACATATTTTACAATCACCTGTTATACTCGAAGGCATACCGTTGATATACATAAGAAACGGCTGGACGGGAATTACAGTAGCTAAATTATTCAAAAGTTCAATGTTTGTACAATTAGGGGACCAAACTGACGAGCTCATCGGTTCCTACTCTTACACAACTTAACTAACCTATGGCAACATTAGCAGCGCACACACACACACACACACACACACACACATACACACACACACACACACACACGCACACACACACACACACACACACACACACACACAAACACGCACACACATATTTCCGAGAGACGACACGAGCCGCGCAGGAATGGTCGTGTGCTCTAAGGTGACTTGCTGCAGAATACGCGACTGCTCCGCATCGGAGGTTCGAGTAGTCCCTCTGGTATGGGTGTATGTGTTGCCCTTGGCATAAGTTAGTTTAAGTAGTTTGTAAGTCTAGGAACTAATGGTCACCGTAGTTTGGTGCCATAGGTTTACAAACATTTGAAGAGGACCCGAACGTCCAGCGGGAGCGACCACGCAATCCGTGACAGAGCGTCTCAGACTGCGTGTCCATCCTCGCGCAGCCCAAATGCACACACAGATTTGAGTTAATATTGGTCCTATTTGTTTCAAGAAGATTCTTGACGTGGCAGCGAGAATGGATAACACAGTCTGCACAGGCAAGAATAAATTAGAAGAAATAAGTATTAATCAAGGAGTAAGAGAAAGATGTGGGCTCGCACCTGCCCTTTTTAATATATAAATTGACTAAATTCTTCGGAAATGGAAGCTTAAATTAAACAAAGGAATTAAAATATCGAAACAGGAATACCTAGATCTGCTTCTATTTGCAGATGACATCGTTATTATTCAAAAGAATGAAGATGACCTCCAAAGATCAGTATATCAGCTGAACGAAATATGCAGGAAATATAACTTCAAAATTTATAGTCATGAGATTAAGGCTATCCGAGGAAAATATGCAGTCAGATGAAAAATTGTCTTGAATATTCACCTTTAGAACAAATCTCTTATATATCATATTTAGGCTGTGATATAAATTTCGATTTTGTTCCGACACTGAAAATAAAATACAAAAATTCAAGGCTGCCTGTGGTATCATAAGCAGAATAATTGGCCATAGAGTACAAAAAGATATTATTTTAAAAGTTTGTAAAGTGATGCCAGTTCCTGTACTAGCCTATGGAAGCGAAATCTAAGTAATGCAAAGAGACGAGAAAATAAAATCGAAAGTGCAGGGATGATGTTCCTGAGAAAGACAAAGAGCTGCACTAGAAGAGACATGATCAGGAATGACGACATCAGAAAAGAATTAAATATTCTCAGCATCAACAAGAAAACCACACAATGTCGAGGAAACTGGAGGCAAGACATTCTTAGAATGCAAGTGCACTGAATCCCCAAGAAGATCCTGAATTACAAACCGAATGGTAAAAGAGATATTTGAAGACCACGGGAAAGATGGAAAAGATTGTTTGTGAGCCTAATCTCTGATAGGAAGACCGTCTGTAGGGGCGGCACCATAGGATGGGCAGAGGGGAAGGTTCAAATGTTCAAATATTTGTATAGCTTATGGGACTTAACTACGCGGTCATCAGTTCCTAAACTTACAAACTACTTACGAACTAGCTAACACTAACGACGGCACAAATATCCATGCCCGAGGAGGGATTCGAACCCCCGACGGTAGTGGCCGTGCAGACCGTGACTGGAGCGCCTCAGTCCCCTCGGCCACCGCGGCCGGCAGAGGGGAGGGTCAGCTCTCTCCTATAAATTCAGATATACTCATAAGCTGCTGTAAGAATTTATATAAAATTAGAGTTTATGATTGAACTAAATTTTACGAAATATTATCGCTCATTTTAATTAATGACTACTTTTGTAGTCATTAACCAATCTTTCTACTTTATTATTTCAGCCTCTATTTCTAAGCTCCTCATCCTCCCACCCCTGCCCCTTTCCAGGCTGTTCGCTGGCGACGCCCTTGACTGTCACCCAGTATTACGCCAAAGCTGCTTCAGAACGACGACGACTTCTTACTGTGCGCTGTAGTTGCTTACGGACTGCAGCTGGAATGGGGAACATACTTGGGCGAAGCCGTAGTTTTCACTGTGAGATTATAAAAACGTACAGCAAAATTTATTACGCGAGCTGCAAGTCGACGACATAAAGTCGTACGGAAATTACCTGCAAATGAACGATTGTAGATTTCTATAACTGTTCACGAAAGTAGTACATACCGCGCGGTTGTGGCCGCGTGGTATAAAGGCCAATTCACACTATCCGTCCCGTCAACGTCACGTCACGGCACCGTCACGTCAAGTTGTAGTCACACTGTCCGTCATTGTCCGTCACGTCAATTCGCTCATCTCTGGACTATACGCGATGTTTAAAGTTAGGTTATGAGTGGTCATAGTTTAAAACTAGAAATGAGTGAACAACAACGCTAAATGTTATTGACGGCCAAAGAAAACTTTACAGTGTATGTTTTTGGCAAATTTACTGGGAACTGAAACATCATTTCAGAACATCGATATCTATTTTCAAGCGAAAACATAAACATATGAAAACATAAACAATACTTATAAGAGCATAAATAGCGCCTGTTTACTTTATCCATAACAATTTGCCCGCTGACATTGTTAATACCGTCGTAAACAACTGAATTTTTGTCTTTCATTTAAATGTTATTTAATGAAAAATGCGTAATCAAATTACAATCCTATTCAAATAAACAGTTTGTTTCAGTCTTTTCTGTTACAATATTACGTAACATAAACCAATTTTTTTGGTTTCAGATATCCGACCTCGATTTTAGGGGGACACTCAATTGACAAAAATATTTAAGTCGTCATGAAACATTTGAGATGTTCCGCTAAAACGAAGTATAACAACAAAATAAAAGGCACATTTGCATATAAACAGTGCAATCGTCGACTGCAACATGTAATTCACGTGCCGAAAATAGGTTAACTTCCGATGTTAGCAGACAGCCGTTCCGTCAAACATTCTTCTCGAGAAAGCTTGACGTGACGTTGACGTGACGTGACGTGACGGACCGGTGACGGACAGTGTGAGTGCCGCCGTTAGAAATACATTGCGGAGTGTTCTGACGGACGGTGACGTGACGTGACGTGACGTGACGGACAGTGTGAATTGGCCTTAATACGTCATGCTACGAACTGGGCGTCCATGTCCGCCGGAGGTTCGAGTCCTCCCTCGGACATAGGTGTGTGTGTTGTCCTTAGTGTAAGCTAGTTTAAGAAGTTTGTAAGTCTATGGGCTGATGACTAGCAATCTGGTCCAATAGTTTTACAAACATTTGAAAATTTTGTTGAACAAGCTGGGTTTTATTGTTGAGGAAAATTCCATATTTTCACGTCGAAATTATTTCTCACGTTTTTGTCAGTGAAATTCGAAATTTAGGTTTTTAAATAATTCTGTGGCTGTGGCAATATTCGAGTCACCATAATGTGAACCTAGACCTGAGCGCTCGAATGTTACGCGAGCCATTGCTTTAAAGTTGCCGCATACGTGTTTAAACGGAAATTTCCGAGTGCTTTCAGAGGGAATTTCGCGAAAGTGACCCTTGTGGGTTCTTTGCCGCGCCGCTATTCATTCCTCCTGTGCCAGGAAAAACAGGACCCTAAGTAGGACTGTGCCCGATACAGGCTTTCGCTCGCAGCCTGCAGTGACCACGGGCGTTGGTGTTATTCCGCTAATCTTCTGGCGAGGCGACCCGTTCGTCACGGCCTTCTGTGCACTCCTTTTTTGTTACACAAGCTACGCGAGCGAGGGAAAGAGTAAAGGAGGATCAGTAAGAGAGAACAGACTGGTGTGTAGCGAATACACCACATTCAAGCTGTTTGTCGTTTTAGACACTATACTAAATGGATCCGTTGCACTCGACGTGCAATATTCTGCTTTATTTTACATAGCCCATTTATGCATAACGTATGTAATGTACGTTGTCAAATTTTATACAGTGCATCGCTGAGCGTAGCTTCGACACCTTATCATTCATCACATTTAAAGTTTGAATATACGTATAATTTTTCATACACAGGAGTAGGAGACGATGAACTGAGGAGATAGAGGAGTGGAAGAATGAAGGAGAGAGGGGACGAGATGGACTGCGACAGGGAGAGGGGACGAGCAAAGGTGAAGTAGAATATGAACAGAGAAGGAAGAGGTATTCAAACAAGACTGTAATAAATAAATAACCGGGCAATGCCGAGTTTTAGCTAGTAGATAAACCCAATTATTATAATGGGTACCATACGTAATGCAGAACGTATCTTTGAATATAAATGGCTGTTGATGTTTCACATTTACTTCTCTGAACCAGAAAGGATATCCATTGTATATGAATGGATACGTAAGAATAAAGCAAGTATTGAGGATTGTCTGAAACATATCTTCGCTATCATCTGTGTGATATGTAGCTGTCTAGCATTCATTTAACCCTTTGAAGTACATGTTTTTCAGTCTTAACTCGTAGTTTGAGTATAATTTTTTAATTCCCTAGATGGAAATAACTACAAATTATTATGTCGTTTCTGTTCTTTTCGAAAATGCCCGAAAGAACAGACACCATTTTTGGACATTAACGGCCAGAGTTTTTACGGATTCGAAATATTTAAGAATTTCGACCGTTTCAGGGCATTGAAACCAATCCAACGGCAAAATTTAAAATATTTGTTAGACCGGGATTCGAACTCGGAGTACCCGCTTCGGGCCAGCGGTCACCTTAAGCAATTTTTTCCCCTTTTTTCAGGTAGATTGATGCTTTGCGGTCGATTGTTTGTTGTTAGTTGAGTATCTGGCTCAGATTTGTTATTACAAAGAGCGTTCAGCCGTCTGAAACACGCTGATGAATACCATAACCTATTAGGCTCTCCACGCAATCTGCCCTTCCAACCCAAATTCTCACCTTGTAGCACACTACGATCGTAGTGCCCCCTGCCCATTTGATTACACTTGTTCGAAGCCTATACTGGATTCCCGCAAGGAATCGAGCGGATTAATGCGTCCATACCGAAATTGTTAAATGCCTGTTAGGGCCATTTATACTATTATTATGTGTTTCTTTTTTTCAGTTTTGCCGTTGGTTTAATTTCAATTGACTAAAACGGTAGACATTTTTAAATCATACGAATTCATAAAATTTCAGCCGTTAATGTCAATAAATGTCTATTCTTTCTGAAATGTCCGAAAAGAACAGAAATGTTTAAATGTTTGTTAAGCTTATGGGACTTAACTACGGGGTCATCAGTCCCTAAACTTACAAACTACTTATGAACTACTTACGAACTAGGACGGCACAAATATCCATGCCCGAGGGGGGATTCGAACCCCCGACCGTAGAGGCCGTGCAGACCGTGACTGGAGCGCCTCAGTCCCCTCGGCCACCGCGGACGGCTTGCAGGAACCCAGTATAGGCTGCGAGCAAGTGGAACTAAAGCACATTTTACACGATCGACTTTGTTGTGAAAATTGAAGTGTGGCGCCTTTCGTGCCTGCGTGTGAATCAGCAGTCAGCCCCATGGCGAGTGCGTCTACGACGTCAGTGATCTATTAGATTGTGCCGAGTGTGGAGTTCTAAATTTTCAAGTGTGCTGCAGAATGCGCATGCGCAGAAACAAGAAACAGTGTATTGTATATGAATGGATACGTAAGAATAAAGCAAGTATTGAGGATTGTCTGAAACATATCTTCGCTATCATCTGTGTGATATGTAGCTGTCTAGCATTCATTTAACCCTTTGAAGTACATGTTTTTCAGTCTTAACTCGTAGTTTGAGTATCATTTTTTAATTCCCTAGATGGAAATAACTACAAATTATTATGTCGTTTCTGTTCTTTTCGAAAATGCCCGAAAGAACAGACACCATTTTTGGACATTAACGGCCAGAGTTTTTACGGATTCGAAATATTTAAGAATTTCGACCGTTTCAGGGCATTGAAACCAATCCAACGGCAAAATTTAAAATATTTGTTAGACCGGGATTCGAACTCGGAGTACCCGCTTCGGGCCAGCGGTCACCTTAAGCAATTTTTTCCCCTTTTTTCAGGTAGATTGATGCTTTGCGGTCGATTGTTTGTTGTTAGTTGAGTATCTGGCTCAGATTTGTTATTACAAAGAGCGTTCAGCCGTCTGAAACACGCTGATGAATACCATAACCTATTAGGCTCTCCACGCAATCTGCCCTTCCAACCCAAATTCTCACCTTGTAGCACACTACGATCGTAGTGCCCCCTGCCCATTTGATTACACTTGTTCGAAGCCTATACTGGATTCCCGCAAGGAATCGAGCGGATTAATGCGTCCATACCGAAATTGTTAAATGCCTGTTAGGGCCATTTATACTATTATTATGTGTTTCTTTTTTTCAGTTTTGCCGTTGGTTTAATTTCAATTGACTAAAACGGTAGACATTTTTAAATCATACGAATTCATAAAATTTCAGCCGTTAATGTCAATAAATGTCTATTCTTTCGGAAATGTCCGAAAAGAACAGAAATGTTTAAATGTTTGTTAAGCTTATGGGACTTAACTACGGGGTCATCAGTCCCTAAACTTACAAACTACTTATGAACTACTTACGAACTAGGACGGCACAAATATCCATGCCCGAGGGGGGATTCGAACCCCCGACCGTAGAGGCCGTGCAGACCGTGACTGGAGCGCCTCAGTCCCCTCGGCCACCGCGGACGGCTTGCAGGAACCCAGTATAGGCTGCGAGCAAGTGGAACTAAAGCACATTTTACACGATCGACTTTGTTGTGAAAATTGAAGTGTGGCGCCTTTCGTGCCTGCGTGTGAATCAGCAGTCAGCCCCATGGCGAGTGCGTCTACGACGTCAGTGATCTATTAGATTGTGCCGAGTGTGGAGTTCTAAATTTTCAAGTGTGCTGCAGAATGCGCATGCGCAGAAACAAGAAACAGTGCTGGTGTCTAGTAACATCGGAAGTTGATCAATTCCTGTCGAGCGCATTCACACGAGAGAAATATTTCTTTTACACGTAGATGGTTGCTGCGTGTTGTTAAATATAAGTGAGGTTAAGACAATGCAAGGGACCTGTGACCACTGCAGACGATGCAACAGGTTAACCTAACCTATATGTACACAGCTTAATGTAATTCCTCCTGATGTTAGGTGTTTAAACTATTGAATCACGTTGTGGATACAATAAAACATAGTAACAGTAATACCTTGTGTTTTAATCAATATCCTTTTCTTGCTCCTGTATAAAAAGTGCCCTTATAACCGCACTTCTTCATTCAGTTCCGAAACTACATAGCAGACGGCTCTACAGTTTTGGTGTTTACGCCTAAAGGAAAGGACTACTCGAGACAGGCGAGACGCAGTGCGGGAATAGCACGCCAGGGGCGCTGCAGTAGACCCACTCGTGTCAAGCAGTAAACTGAGACAAGAAAGTTCGTCGTGTAAAAGGGGCTTAATGGACATGGGCGCTACCATTGTAGTGTGCTACAAGTTAAAGATTTGGGTTAGAAGAGAAGCGTGCCTGGATAGCCTTGGACGAGGTAACATCGTGCGAGGTGCCGGGGTTTGTTTTGTTTACGTCGCCGAGCTACGCGAGCGAAGGAAGCAGGCGTCGAGCGTCCAAAGTTTACGTTTTACTATGTGGTTTCCTTCAGATTTTGAACCCACGAGAACTCGCGCCTTTAAAAGTTACGCGATAAATCGCATATATAATATTCTTCTGACAGTCAAAGAACAGTTTGTAATATACTTAATATGTCTAAATAAGTATTTATAGTTGCGTTCATAAGAAAACACACATACCTGACTATTTAAAATGGACAAAATGCCGATTGTTTGTAAATTAGTGTAAGCAAAATGCTCAAGCGCGAGTCCTCGCGGGTTAAGTAATTCAGCGATGAGCAAAAAAAAGGCCGCGCAATGCGTTTATGATAGACGTGCCGAACGCCCGACGGCCTTCGAAATAGATAAGTGACTTTTTGAGATGTTAAAATTACCAGAGGAATTAGTAGACACGTTTCAGCTCAATTACGTGTTGTATTCGTTACTTATGAAATTGAAATGATACGTTCGTACGGAAAGCCGGTGGAGTCAGTAAACTGAAACACGCAGACGGCAGTGTGAGTTACGTTATAATAGTGTCTTGTGGACACAGAATTCGGACTGTTCGTGTGTTCAGTGTAATGCCGGAATGTCCGAACGAGTACATAACGCGCGTGTTGACTCGATACGGGACATGACAGTCAATAACGAATGAGAAATAGTCAACTGCCTATCGAGACCAGGTTAATGGAGACGTGACAAGCGTGGGCGTTGATTTAAAACCTCACATTCGGTTCAAAATGTTGAAATCTTTGTAATCTATCGGACCAACTGCAAAATGTTCAAATGTTTGTAAAGTCTATGGGACTTAACTACGGGGTCATCAGTCCCTAAACTTACAAACTACTTATGAACTAACTACGACTAAGGACGGCACAAATATCCATGCCCGAGGGGGGATTTGAACCCCCGACCGTAGTGGCCGTGCAGACCGTGACTGGAGCGCCTCAGTCTCCTCGGCCACCGCGGCCGGCGGACCAAACTGCGTGGTCATCCGTCCGTAGCTTAGAAACTACTTAAACTAAGTTAAACTAATCTAAGGACAAACACACACATCGATGTCCCAGGGAGGACTCGAACCTCCGACGGCGAGCAACCGCGCGTTCCGCAGCGAGGCGCCTTAGACCGCTCACATACTCCACCGCGGCCTAACATTCGGTTCTATCTCGTTACTGTAGGCTGCCGTGAACAAATAACATATATATATGTCAACCATCGAAGTGTGCAATTTTCCATTTGACTTGATACTTCAGTATGGAGTGTCCTAAGGGTCGACCAGCACAATTAGCTAGAGAGGGTTACGATGTCGTTCGAGACAATTTTTTACCGTTGATAAACGAGGTAGTTGCGGGGACGGTACCGCCATCCCATATGCCGACGTTGATACTATCAGTACGGAACAGGGCACTCCCGCTGCCGTGGAGGAAACTATGGAGTGAATTTTATCCATTATGGATGTTGAACTCCGTGACTGTTCCTAATAGGTTGTGGAAACTATGGAGGTTTTCCCAGCCGTATCCCCCCCCCCCCCCCACCGGAACAACCTGAGGTGGATCACGAAGAAATATCACAACCTGCAGAGACCGCTGTCGCTGTAGATACTGCAGCGTCTTGACCGGTCATGAAATAAAAAGAACAATTTTGTGATCTAGACTGTTTTTAATTTATCCATTACACTCTCTAAAATTACTGATTAGTAGGAATTGTTTTGTAGATTTTCCTATAGATCTTCTCTTTTCAAATTTTTTCCCTTTTCGCAAAATATTCACAAAGAACCTGGTCTGTCATGTCCTTTTCTAAATTTAATTTTCGCAATATTAATTTGCACTTGAGCTCTGCATTATAATCCTTACCGCACGGTAACGCGATGTTACGACTAATATGAGACAGTAACGTGCGGTATGTAACAGTGTGGAGGGGCCTCTTGGATGACCTATGATTGATTAAAGTGCTTCATTAGTCACCTGTTCTAGTCTTGTAGAAACTTGTCGAATGTAGGTTTTACTTATCGAACACCACCTCTACATTTTCCAATTAGTAAGGCCATCACTGAAGACGGTTGTCAATTTTAAGCTTGTAAACAGTACTCAAAATGAATGTTTTCTACGACGAGACATACAAAATATCATAGACAAACAATGTGGAAGCGGGCAGAATTCTTTTACTAATGAAAGCAGTGAATAACACCACCGTCAGCTGTATTTTCATATTGTCATTTACTGGCAACCAGTTTCGATTCACCACGCCATCATCATCAGGCCCTTAAAATAGGGCAAACTGCATTATGCTGCTGCCGGCCGCAGTGGCCGAGCGGTCTGCGGCGTGCCAGTCACGGTCTGCACGGCCGCTACGGTCGGGGATTAGAATCCCCCCACGGGAATGGAAGATTGTGCCGTCTTTAGCATAAGCTAGTTCATAAGTAGTTTGTAAGTTTAGGTACTGATGACCCCGTAGTTAAGTCCCTTAAGCTCTACAAACATTTGAATATTTGCATTATGCAAACACAGCTTTCCGAAATTCTTTCACCAAAGAAGACGAAGTGAACACTCCAGTATTCAATCCAAGAACAGCTGCCAGCATGCGAAACTTAGAAGTAGATGTTCCTGGAGTAGTAAAACAACTGAAGTCACTAAACAAAAATAAATCTTCCGGGCCAGATTGTATACCAACTAGATTCCTCTCAGAGTATGCTGATGCAATAGCTCCGTACTTAGCTATAATTTACAACCGATCACTCAGCGAAAGATCCGTACCCAAAGACTGGAAAGTTGCCCAAATTACTCCAATATTCAAGAAAGGCAATAGGAGTGATCCCCAAAATTATAGGCCTATCTCATTGACGTCCATTTGCAGTAGGATTTTGGAACATATACTTTGTTCGAATATTATGTACTACCTCGAAGAGAACGACCTATTAACCAATAGTCAGCACGGATTCAGAAAGTATCGCTCTTGCGAAACACAGCTTGCCCTTTATTCACATGAAGTGTTAAGTGCCATCGACAAGGGATCTCAAATCGATTCCATATTTCTGGATTTCCGGAAGGCTTTTGATACTGTACCCCACAAGCGGCTTCTAATGAAATTGCGTGCTTATGGAATATCTCCCCAATTGTGCGATTGGATTCACGATTTCCTATCAGAAAGGACACAGTTCGTTGTAATTGACGGTAAGTCATCGAGTAAAACAGAAGTGATATCTGGCGTTCCACAGGGAAGCGTTATTGGTCCCCTACTCTTCCTCGTGTTTATAAACGATTTAGGAGATAATCTGAATAGCTCCCTTAGACTGTTCGCGGATGATGCTGTCGTTTATCGGTTAGTGAAGTCAACAGAGGATCAAAAGCAACTGCAAAGCGATTTAGACAAAATTTCTACTAGGTGCGAAAATTGGCAATTGACACTAAATAAAGAAAAGTGTGAAGTAATACACATGACCACTAAAAGAAATCCGCTGAACTTCAATTACGCGATAAATCAGTCAAACCTTAAGGTCGTAAATTCTACCAAATACCTAGGAGTTACAATTACGAACAACTTTGACTGGAGAGAACACATAGAGAATATTGTGGGGAAGGCGAACCAAAGGTTACGTTTCATTGGCAGAACGCTTAGACGATGCACCAGCTCCACCAAAGAGACTGCCTACATCACACTTGTGCGTCCTCTCTTGGAGTACTGTTGCCCCTTGTGGGACCCTCACCAGGTGGGACTGGCGGAAGATATTGAGAAGGTTCAGAGAAGGACAGCTCGTTTTGTTTTATCACGTTACGGGGGGGGGGGGGGAAGCGTCACGGAAATGTTGCACGAATTGGGGTGGAAATCATTAAAAGAAAGACGTTATTCATTGCGGCGTGATCTGTTTGCGAAGTTTCAATCACCGACTTTTAGTTCTGAATGTGAAAATATTTTGCTAGCACCCACCTACTTAGGGAGACATGACCATCCCAATAAAATAAGAGAAATCAGATCGAAAACGGAACGATTTAGGTGTTCTTTCTTCCCGCGCGCTATTAGAGAATGGAACGGTAGAGAAAAGTTATGAAGGTGGTTAATGAACCCTCTGCCAGGCACTTAAATGTGATTTGCAGAGTATCTATGTAGATGTAGATGTAGGTGCTGCATTAAAAAACAACAAAAAAAACTGGTGTCGCACAATCATGGAACCTAACATAAGGTGGATCAACAGCGACCTCCTATTTTAAGGGCCTGATGATGATGGCGTGGTGTATCGAAACTGGTTGCCAGTAAATGACAATATGAAAATACAGCTGACGGTGGTGTTATTAATTTTATTCATTACTATATGTACGGCTGAGGCCGTATCACATTTTAAATTTCCAGACAATTATGCTAGTTACTGTGCCAAAATTGTTTGCAGTGTCCGAGTATAAATTCCGGAAAATTGTCCTTTACAACTAAACTGGTTGTCCATTTCTCCAAAGAAGAATTTTCTTGTTAGCACAAAGTAGAAACTATTCTGCACTAGGTATTTGATGCACTTGACAGCAGACGATGTTCTTATACAAGAAGTTTGACATGTTTATTTGCTCATGAACTCGGACTTTATGATGATTGATTTGCACTACAATTACCAATAGGGTATGAAGTCATTTTCCAATCACAAAAGCCTTCCTTTTTCAATTGAGAAAGAGAGCATTGCGTCTCCCTCTTTTTTTTTTTTTTTTTTTTTTTTTTCTTTTTTTTTTTTTTTCTTTTTTTTTTTTTTTTGGGTAATTGCGGGCGGGGAATACTGTTTTTATTTCGGGAGCCGTGATAATAAAACCACATGCAACATTTTCCGCAACACACTTAGATTAGCAGATTCACACGGAAAAACAAGTTGCGGTCTCTCCGGAGGTACAATGTGCATTACAACATGTTGTAGCAATGTTTATGAAGCTTATGGGACTTAACTGCGGGGTCATCAACCCTTAAACTTACAAACTTACAAACTACTTATGAACTAACTTATTCGAATACAGCATTAGTAGTGAGCTTCTTGATGCTGTCGCGTCGTTCAAATATCTAGGCGTAACATTGCAGAGCGATATGAAATGGAACGAGCATGTAAGGACAGTTGTGAGTAAGGCAGACAGCCGACTTCGGTTTATTGGGAGAATTTTGGGAAGATGTACTTACCTGTAAAGGAGACCGCGTATAAAACGCTTGTACGACCACGTCTCGAGTATTGCTCAAGTATTTGGGACCCGCAGCAGATCGGTTTGAAGGAAGACATAGAGGCGGTTCAGAGGCGAGCAGCTAGATTTGTTACCGGTAGGTTCGACCAATGCGCGAGTGTGACGGAAATGCTCCGGCAACTCAATTGGGGATCGCTGGAAGAAAGACGACGTTCTTTTCGTGAATTTCTGTTAAGTAAATTTAGAGGGCCGGAATTTGAAGCTGAGTGTAGTACGATCTTGCTGCCGCCCACATACATTTCGTGTAAAGATCACAAAGACAAGATAAGAGAAATTAGGGCTTGTACGGAGGCATATAGACATTCTTTCTTTCCTCGTTCAATTTGGGAGTGGAATAGCAAAGGAAATGCCTAGTAGTGGTACAGTGTGCCCTCCGCCACGCACCTTACGGTGAATTGCGGAGTATGTATGTAGATGTAGATACTAAAGGCAACAGAAACATCCATGCCCGAGGGAGGCAGCGCGATCCGCAACGTGGCGCCCCAGACCGCTCGGCTACTCCCGCGCGGCGTGTTGTAGCAGACGTCATCTTTGACTCATTGTACTGTCGTTGCACAACAGAAACCTGCAAGTTGTGAGCAGCATCCCGCGGACTCCAGAACGCGCCGTCAGGGTAAAAATAAAAGCAATGGCAATGGCGAAACCGATATTCGGAAGACACGTCAACTTAAGTATGCGCAGAAAGTAGCAGCGAGTGTGAACCTATGTCACAGAGCACGTCACGCAATGTCAGCCCAAAGAGACCACTTACGCGCCGGGAAAAGACTGCTGCACTTAAGCAGCAATTAGCTATGGCGCGTGAACAGGAAGCGGTAGCCGTAAAACGAAAACTTGAGGAGGCCAGCGAGCAGCTGGTACAGCCTGTGACGTCATCGCCGGCCGGGCCGGCGGAAGCAACCGCGGCTTCGGGCAATGCTGGGCGAGGGCGATCGTGGGAGCTGCACTGATGCGATTGCAGGAACCGATTATGGTATCGCAGAATGTCTCAGAAAGCAGATTTTTCATGTATACCAGTGAATTGTTTAATTGCAGAGCTATGCTCGGTAGTGAAATATTTAATGACTGACGTGACATGTTTTATACTTTGATGGTACTCTTACATTTTCCTTTAAACTGACTCCTCATCAACTAGTTGGCCACTTCAACGATTTCATCCGCCGTTTAAATTGCTGCATGGTACTGTTTCTTACGTCATAATGACATCAATGTTATTACTTCGGTGCTCAAGTTTGCTTGCCTCGTTATTTTGTTAAATCATGCCGACTTTTTTTGAAGTGTTTCTTCAAGAAGTACCTCTCTCTGCCTCAAAACTGTACCCGGCTATGACGTCATTTATAATTATGATAGCACTAACACTCGTGGCACTGCAATTTGATAGAAACCGGTGCTGCTCCCCAGGAATGTTCAGCTTGTACCTAATGGTTACGCCATAGCGTGCGTAATAAATGTAATACAATTTGTTAATATTTGTGCTCCGTCTGGGACCGACAAAAGACGTACCATGGCCGATTTTAAAAAAATTAAGATATATGTATGTTATTAGCTTCAACCAGACCCATACTTTTAAATGGAGACTTAGTGTTCTGTCCAACAAAGATCAGAATTCTACACCGATAAAATGTACAGAATTACCTGACCTATTAAATGCCACGGATTCCTGGATACTTGGAGTCTATTTTCTCCCACCACTACCCAGTACAATTTCTATAATGGAGGAGCCAGCAGGACCTATCGCTTTTATGTTTCCGAACGGCTGAAACCTGCTCTTAGGAGCGCAGTGACATCGTTGCCATGAGCAACCATTGTCGCTCAGTTGTTACCATGACTCTGCAGGACTGTCATACATTACGTCCTGAGTCAATATGGAAAATGAATACGAGTTATCTGTTCCAATAGGGACTTCGTACAAAAATTAAAGAAGCATGAGACCGCATGGTTGAGAAGCAGGACAGTTGTGGCTTCCCACTCGAATGGTGGACCGTGCGCGCCAAACCCCTACTGCGTAAAGTGGTGCAGGGCTACACCCGGGAGTCGTGCTGTTGGAGAAATCGCACGTTACAGTTTTATCAGCGATGGTTACAGGATACTATTGATGCATCACCCCTCTCCAAGGTGTTACTGATTATATACGGCTGCGTCTCAGTAAAATTAAAGAGGAAAATCTTGCGGATTTGTAGCAAAAGATCGGGAGGACTTGTGATCAGGAGCCGCACCCAGTACCCCTTAGAGGATGAGGAACCGTCTGTCCACCATATAGCAAGGGAAAAGGGACAGGCCTGCCACACACGTATTGTAGTTCTTGTTGCTGAGGCGGGAGACCGACTATCAGCAAACTCAGGTTGTCAAGCACGTGACGGACTACTGTACGACTTTAATTCGCGCGTCTGACGACGACCCGTAAGGTGAGTAGGGTAGGTATCTTACCTGTAGGCGTATCTTGCCCTGCTGCTGCTGCAGCAGCTGCTGCTGTTGTAGCTGCTGCTGCTGTTGCAGCTGCTGTCGCTGCTGCAGCCTCAGGTGGTACAGCTTGCTGAGGTCGGTGCGCCGGTCGCTCTGAGCAGGTACAGACGACGCCTTGTTGTGCGCCGCGACGCCAGCGCTGTACACGGGAGACGGGCGAACTCCCACCGACGCCGCCGTCGGCGCCCCCGCAGAATTACTGTCCACACAGAAACCAGCGTTGGTACATGCCGATCACTTCGAATACCTGTTAGGGCCATTTATACTATTATTATGTGTTTCTTTTTTTCAGTTTTGCCGTTGGTTTAATTTCAATTGACTAAAACGGTAGACATTTTTAAATCATACGAATTCATAAAATTTCAGCCGTTAATGTCAATAAATGTCTATTCTTTCTGAAATGTCCGAAAAGAACAGAAATGTTTAAATGTTTGTTAAGCTTATGGGACTTAACTACGGGGTCATCAGTCCCTAAACTTACAAACTACTTATGAACTACTTACGAACTAGGACGGCACAAATATCCATGCCCGAGGGGGGATTCGAACCCCCGACCGTAGTGGCCGTGCAGACCGTGACTGAAGCGCCTCAGTCCTCTCGGCCACCGCGGCCGGCCGTCGGGATTCGAGTCCTTACTAGGACATGGGTGTTTCTGTTATCTTTAGGTTAGTTTAACTTAGTTTAAGTGATTTGTAAGCTACGGACTAATAACCAAGCAGTTAAATTCCATAGATTTACAAAAATTTATGCCGGCCGCGGTGGCCGAGGGGACTGAGGCGCTTCAGTCACGGTCTGCACGGCCACTACGGTCGGGGGTTCGAATCCCCCCTCGGGCATGGATATTTGTGCTGTCCTTAGTATCCTCGTGTTTATAAACGATTTAGGAGACAATCTGAATAGCTCCCTTAGACTGTTCGCGGATGATGCTGTCGTTTATCGGTTAGTGAAGTCAACAGAGGATCAAAAGCAACTGCAAAGCGATTTACACAAAATTTCTACTTGGTGCGAAAATTGGCAATTGACACTAAATAAAGAAAAGTGTGAAGTAATACACATGATCACTAAAAGAAATCCACTGATCTACAATTACGCGATAAGTCAGTCAAACCTTAAGGTCGTAAATTCTACCAAATACCTAGGAGTTACAATTACGAACAACTTTGACTGGAGAGAACACATAGAAAATATTGTGGGGAAGGCGAATCAAAGGTTACGTTTCATTGGCAGAACGCTTCGAAGATGCACCAGCTCCACCAAAGAGACTGCCTACATCACACTTGTGCGTCCTCTCCTGGACTACTGTTGCCCCTTGTGGGACCCTCACCAAGTGGGACTGACGGAATATATTGAGAAGGTTCAGAGAAGGGCAGCTCGTTTTGTTTCATCACGTTACGGGTGGGGAAAGCGTCACGGAAATGTTGCTCGAATTGGGGTGGAAATCATTAAAAGAAAGACGTTATTCATTGCGGCGTGATCTGTTTGCGAAGTTCCAATCGCCGACATTTACTTCTGAATGTGAAAATATTTTGCTATTAACCACCTACTTAGGGAGACATGACCATCCCAATAAAATAAGAGAAATCAGATCGAAAACGGAACGATTTAGGTGTTCTTTCTTCCCGCGCGCTATTAGAGAATGGAACGGTAGAGAAAAGTTATGAAGGTGGTTAATGAACCCTCTGCCAGGCACTTAAATGTGATTTGCAGAGTATCTATGTAGATGTAGATGTAGAAGGTAGTAGATAAGTAGTTTGTAAGTTTAGGGACTGATGACCCCGTAGTTAAGTCCCATAAGCTTAACAAACATTTGAACAAAAATTTAAACTTAGTTTTATTGATATTCAGTATGTATAGAATATATTAGAAGAATCGTTTTGACTGATTCTTCCCTCTGCTCTTGGTGGAACATCGTCATACTGAATTGAAATCACAATTTTGGTAGGAAAACGAAAAAAAAAAAAAAAAAATCAGGATCATGATATCTTAAAAGCGTAACATCGCTGTTGCGCTACGTAAGTCGATTACACTTAATCAATTATAGTATTACTGACCGCACTGAAAGTCTGTGGGTAACTGTACTTTAATAACAAGCACGATATAGAGTCGGACATTAAGGTCTGCATACACCCCCAATTGGTAGAATGTGGCGTACAGCCTGGATGAAAAGAGGTAGACGTGCAATCCTGTGCCTGCGCCCACGTCCACAGTAGTGTAAACGAACGTCTTCAGGCCGATATCGTGCGTGACAGACGCAGCAGTGTCTCTTTACTGGGGCACAAAGGTCAACATACATTTCGGAACTGCCGGCCGCGGTGGCCGAGGAGACTGAGGCACTCCAGTCACGGTCTGCACGGCCACTACGGTCGGGGGTTCGAATCCCCCCTCGGGCATGGATATTTGTGCCGTCCTTAGGATTAGCTAGTTCGTAAGTAGTTTGTAAGTTTAGGGACTGATGACCCCGTAGTAAAGTCCCATAAGCTATACAAACATTTGAACATTTCGGAACTGTCGTTAGTTGCAAGAGAGACGTTGCAGAGAACACAGTGCAGGTGGTGTTGTTTGTTTATATAATAAACGTGTATTGCAATATATAAGTCGATCGCGTAACATGCAAAAATAACCGAAATACCGGTGATGAGGAAGAATATTATTGAGCACAGTAATAAGGGCTTTTCACTGCGGAAAATTGGGCAAAATTTTAGAAGGAGCCATGCAAGTGTCCAAACCGTAATAAGAAATTACAGGGATCGAGGAAGTGTCGAAAACAAAACTAGATGTGGACGACCACCAAAATTATCTAACAAAATGTTCAAATGTTTGTAGAACTTATGGGACTTAACTACGGGGTCATCAGTCCCTAAGCTTACAAACTACTTATCAACTAGCTAAGACTAAGGACGGCAGAAATATCCATGCCCGAGGGGGGGTTCGAACCCCCGACCGTAGTGGCCGTGCAGACCGTGACTGGAGCGCCTCAGTCCCCTCGGCCACCGCGGCCGGCAATTATCTAACAGGGAGCGCAGACACATCTTCAGAAAAGTGAGTGCGGATCCCAGAATTACAGCTACGGAGTTGGCATTAGATGTCCAAAATACTAGTGGACATAGTGTTCATCCCGTAACAGTACCAAAACTGCTGTACAATCATGGATTTGAAAGTAGAACAGCATGAAAGAAACCGTTCATAAGCATGGTAAAAGAACAGAAGCGTCTATGATTTGTAAGTCTGCACCGTAATGAAGATTCCACATTTTGGAATACAGTACTTTTCACGGATGAGAGTAAGTTTAACGTCTTACAGTGTGATGGACAGCAAAAGGTGTGGCAAAAAAGGAATGAAAATTGGAAGAAGAGAAATCTTGTCCCATCAGTGAAGTATGGTGGTGGAAATATTCTTGTGTGGAGTTGCACGTCTGGAGCTGGAGTTAGGAATTTGGTATTTATTGAAGGTATTATGGATAAATGGAAGTATCTCACCATCTTAAAGAATAATCTGCGGAGAAACTGGGACTAGGAACCAACTGGGTGTTTCAGCAAGACAATGACCCCAAGCATGCGGTCATTGTCGTAAAAGAATGGCTACTTTACAATGTACCAAAACAGTTGCTTTCGCCTCCACAGTCACCAGGCATTAAAACCCAACTGAACATTTTCGGCGAGAACTAAAACGTAGGGTAAAAAACTACAACTTCAAAAGCAAAGATGAATTAAAATCAGCCTTAGTGAAAGAGTGGAATAACGTTACACCTGCATACACCCACAGACACACACACACACACACACACACACACACACACACACACTAAATAAATAAATAAAATAAATGTGGAATCCATGCCTCAACGTTTGGAAGCTGTGATCGAAGCAGAAGGCGGCAATACAAAATGTTAAATAGGACCTGAAAGTGAACATTACAGTGTATGTTTACTTTTGTACCTGACCACTGTTCCATTTGTATGCTCAAGATGTCAGTATATGGAATTATTATTAATTATGTAGTGCATATATTGTTTTCAGTTCCTAACATGTCTGTTTATGTCACAGAAAGTGAATAAATATTGTTTTGTTGATTTATTTTGACTTCAAGTGTTATTTTTAGGGTGTATGTAGACTTTAATGTCCGACTTTACTTCAAGTGAAACTTCACAGAAGACCAGTACAACAGGAGACCTCGCTGCCTGTCGCCCGTTAGCTTTTACTAGCTGAAGACCCGGCGTTGCCCGGGTATTTATTTATTTACTCCTGGCATTTTTCATGTATATATTCATTTGTATAAGGACTGTATGTCTGTAAAATCTCTTAGAAATACAATTAGTAGTAAGTAAGTAATAGATTAAAACTTGGTGCGTGATGGGGCGGTTTTCCATGAACATTACTGTTTATGTGCTCATATAGCATGGACTACCTGTCTTACTGTGATACAATTTAGAAGGTACACTCATCTATATGTGTGTATACTGTCTGTAGAATTTCCTGAGGCTACAATTTGTAGTGTAGTATTTATAAATTGTAACGTCATACCGAATTGCGGAGTTTTAGTCCATGAACAGCGGAACGTTACTGTTTATGTGCTCATATCTCATGAACTACATGTCTTACTGTGATACAATTTAAAAGGTACATTCAACTGTATGTGTGTATCCTGTCTGTAAAATTTCCTGCGGCTATTATTTGTAGTGTAGAAATTATAAATTGTAACGTCATACCGAGAGCCGTAGTTTTACTCCATAAACAGCGGAAAAGTGGTAAGCGAGAAACTTTTTTTCCTTTCATCATTTTGCTATGGTTGCCAGTGAGAAAAAGTTTAATAAAGGTTTGAAATTATGTTTAAAGTTTGATAAGTACTGTCATTCTCATACAGTGTATTTCGAAAGTCTCGCCGCATTATATGGCATTTTTTGCGATTTCTATTGGTTATGACGTTATACGAGGTGTGTTAGAAAGGGTAATGAGATTGGCAATACTGCGGGAGATCTGCCAACGTTGTGTCTATGGGCCGATTCTAAATCTGATTGTTGATCCCTTCCACTTCCTCAGTCCGAGTCACAACTCCGTACTGTTAAAACACTAGTTTTCACAACGCCATTAGTAAAGTTGTGTTTTCATTGTGCGTCACAGAAATGGAGCATCGGAATTTGGAGCAACGTTGTGCAATAAAGTTTTGTGTTAAACTTGGTGAATCCGCGAGTGTGACTTCTGAAAAGTTGAAACAGACCTATGGGAAACAGTGCTTATAGAGAGCACAAGTTTTCCGCTGGCACAAATCATTTTTGGAAGGCCGAGAACACGTTGAAGATGAACCTCGTTCAGGGAGACCTTCGACTTCAAAAACTGACGGAAACATTGATCGTGTGAGGGCTCTTGTGGGATCAGACCGTCGTTTAACAATAAGGATGATCATTGAACAGCTAAATTTAAACACTTTCACCGTGCATCAAATTGTGACAGATGATGTGAACATGCGAAAGGTTTGTGCCAAGTTGGTGCCAAAAAATCTCAACTGAACAGAAGGACATTCGTAGAAACGTGTGGGTTGATCTTCTTGAGAGGATTGCTAATGACCAAGAATTCTTCAATTGTGTGATCACTGGTGATGAATCCTGGATATTTGAGTGCGATCCTGAAACAAAGAGGCAAAGTAAAGAATGGCACACTCCGTCATCTCCTTGGCCGAAGAAATGTCGAATGAGCAAGTCAAAGATCAAGATCATGCTGATTTGTTTTTTTGACAGGAAGGGTATCGTGCACAAAGAATTCGTTCCACCAGGACAAATTGTCAACCAAGTGTTTTATAAAAGTGTCCTTGAAAAGTTGAGGAAAAGAGTGATCCGTGTGAGACCAGAAATTGCAGACAAGTGGATGCTTCACCATGACAATGCTCCGTGTCACACGGCCATTTGCATCCATGAATTTTTGACCTCAAAACGCATTACTGTTGTTCCTCAATCCCCTATTCACCTAATTTAAGTCCTTGTGACTTTTTCCTCTTACCGAAATTGAAACATGTCCTAAAAGGACGTCATTTTAGAACTCTGGAGTACATTCAAAAGACAGTGACCGACCAGTTAAAAGCCATACAAATTGAAGACTTCCAGCGCTGCTACCAAGAGTGGGAACAACGACTCCGCCGATGTGTAGCTGCCCAAGGGAACTACTTTGAAGGGGATAACATTGTTGTTTGAAAATAATAAATACTTTGGTTAGTATGAAATCAGTCTCATTACTTTTCTCACACACCTCGTATCTTTTGAACCATGTGCCGTATATGATTCTTAACCATGCAGGAATTGTTACCTCACGGTAAGGAATGTGTGTACCAAATTTGGTTGAAATCGGTCCAATGGTGTAGGAGAAAATGAGCAGCACTGTCGCAAAATGCAGCAGTTTTTCGCGCATCTCATAGTTTATGACGTCATATCTCATGAACTATGTATTGTATGTGATTCTTAGACTTACGGCGACCGTCCTCATGGATTGAAGCTTACGTGTTCAAAATTTCATAAAGATTGGAACAAAACTGTAGATTTGTATGCAACACGTACAAACATACGGACACTCTGCTTCATATATTAGAAGCTTAGAGGTTTGCCCACCTGTTGACGGTGCTGCGCGAGATGCGCTGCTCGTCGAGCTGCCCTCCGTAGGCGAGGCTGTGCGCGTCCAGCCCCCAGCTGGCCAGCTCCTGCTCGTTGTGCCGGATGGCGGCCGCGTAGTCTCCGCGGCTCACGTACTCGTGCGCGCTGGGCCCCAGCCCCGGGCCCGTCTCCCAGGGCGCGTGGTGCTCTGTGTGGTACACCTCTGGCGGGTGCTCGATGTGGTGCTCCGTGTGGTGCACCGGCACAGGGACCGGCACCGGCACCGGCACGTGGTGGTGGTGGTGCGCGATCTGCAGGCACCAAACGGGCGTTACTGACCACGAGACACCATCTGAGGTTACTCCAACAAGTGCAAGTACAAGCCATTTTGCTACATTGGAACAAAGAAGCTGAATTAAAGTTTGTGTTGTGGAGGGAAATCGTACATAGACTATTCCAAGGCGCCTTAATCGTTAGTGGTGTGGTAGTCTAACGGTTAAGACGTCTGCCTAGTAAGCATGGAGGTCTGGGTTCGATTCCCGGCCGCACCACAAATTTTAATTCAATGCTTCACATCTATCAATAATGTCTTTGACATATTTGAGACTTAAATCCGTCTCAGGGATTATTTATTCATATTAATTGATATTTATATCACCATGTCAGGATTGTTCCACCATGTCCATTGCTGAGGTGCTATTCCACTGCATGGAGAGCCTTGGCAGTAGTGGCAATTATCTTTGGAACAAAGAAGCTGAATTAAAGTTTGTGTTGTGGAGGGAAATCGTACATAGACTATTCCAAGGCGCCTTAATCGTCAGTGGTATGGTAGTCTAACGGTTAAGACGTCTGCCTAATAAGCATGGAGGTCTGGGTTCGATTCCCGGCCGCACCACAAATTTTAATTCAATGCTTCACATCTATCAATAATGTCTTTGACATATTTGAGACTTAAATCCGTCTCAGGGATTATTTATTCATATTAATTGATATTTATATCACCATGTCAGGATTGTTCCACCATGTCCATTGCTGAGGTGCTATTCCACTGCATGGAGAGCCTTGGCAGTAGTGGCAATTATCTTTGGAACAAAGAAGCTGAATTAAAGTTTGTGTTGTGGAGGGAAATCGTACATAGACTATTCCAAGGCGCCTTAATCGTTAGTGGTGTGGTAGTCTAACGGTTAAGACGTCTGCCTAGTAAGCATGGAGGTCTGGGTACGATTCCCGGCCGCACCACAAATTTTAATTCAATTCTTCACTTCTATCAATAATGTCTTTGACATATTTGAGACTTAAATCCGTCTCAGGGATTATTTATTCATATTAATTGAAATGAAAATGATTTGACAGCACTTAAACCAACAGTCTTTTGGCTATATGTAGATGTCGCTATTCGTCACAACGCCGGCAGTCTACACCAAAGACCTTGTAAAAATAACTACACTTCCTAACGGCGCTGCTGTCGCGGGATAATTTGAACCTTCGCCTGGCCGCCATGGTAGTGGCAAGCGTCACATAAATACGAGTGTTGTTAGCAGGTAAATCGTGTATAAATAGCTACTGCGGGATATAAATACAATTGAGCCACGCCTGTATTGGTTGACTATTGCAGTGTACATGATGCACGATGGTGAAGAGCTGCTCAGCGTTTAAATGCATAAATCAGTTTAATAAAGGAATAAACTGATCTAATACTGTCTTCCCATTTATATTCCTCAGGAATACAAGTAGCCCTCCTACTTGTGTTCAGAGATAGTTACTCTTGCTTAACAGACTGTTAGTCAAGACAATATGAGATTGAATGAAATAAATAACTTAAAAAGGAGCTACTTTAGGCAGTGCTGGTCGACAGGAAGTTCAAAAAGTTTCATTTTTTGACTATGTAAAGTAACTATTGGGGTCACGAAATTAGTTGCCTCAATGTAGTTCGATTTTTTGTTTATGAAAATAATATTAGCAACTTGTAACGCAGAATTTAAAGGTAATCTCATTTACATATAGGTATAACAACTGAAAGGGGTTTGCAGAACTGTGTATAGTTCCATATATGAATGACACATAGCCATACTGGATGCACATTGTGTAGCCGAACCGTATGATAACACTTGTTGACTTTTGAGCAGTTCACGCTACTGTATTGGAGAATACAGCACTAAAGCAAAGATGTAAAGTGTGAAACTCTTCCGAAATTAATGTTTGTATAAAATTCCACAATCGTTGAATATACTGAGAAAGTTTCAAAAAATCGTGTCTGACGATAAATTCCATTCATATGCTGCACTTAGCACGCTAAAAACCTACATGTTATATTTCGGTTTCGTTAGGAAGAGGAAATGCAGATGGCGAATTTCTACACCGTATGTGTAACAAATTTACATACAACCGATAGTTTCTGTATAATCATGGAGTCTGAAGCTGTTTTGTAGTTATATATTTCAAGTAGACATAGTTTTCGCGACTTGACTCAAATGAATGCTCTCTCTAATCAAAAGAAACTTACGCACATTTAAAGTTCGCGCAAGTATGCCACCACAATAGCCGCCGGGGCGCTCTTTAATTTGTCCGCTGTTCGCAGTCGGCCGCTTACACGATTGTGGGGGCTTGGTCTACACAAGTCGCCGCGAAGTGGGACACCTCACTCCACAGTACTTCGGCCGCCGAGGGCACCTGCAATATCGTTACCTCTCTGCCTGCTGCGCGCGCCGGCCAATCGGAAGACGGGGGCTCGCCATGATATGCAGGCGTACCACAGCCACGATAGTCAGTATAGCAGTCAGTACGAAGCATATCTAAGAGAGCTTCAGTTCCAGGAGATCCGTCTACATCGAGCCAGCAGTCTACGTTAGCACAAGCCGGAACAATGATACTGACTGATGTAGTACACATCATTACAGAACTGTTTTGTCGCTAGGAAGAACTGTACGTGACAAGCACGACATGTAAGTTTAGAATTCTTTTCATTTGTCATAAAAGTATATGTGGACTAATCAGTTCTTTCAGTTGCAGACCCTTTCCACATTCCTTGCTAGCCACGGTCCATCTCGTTCTATTACAGCATCCCAGAGATATAAAATAGATGACACCATAGTGTGACACCATGGGGAAGAAGAGCTGTCACGTTTTCTATAACATTTGAATTCGATCCAAGAGAATATCCAACTTACAATGTAAATAGATAAGTATGGCTGATTACCTTTTCTCGACCTCTTAGTTAGCAAGAAAGAGGATAGGTCATTTCGACATTGCGTTTACGGGAAGCCCACACCAGCCGACGTCTATCTGCAGGAGTCGAGCTGTGATCACTAGACCGCGGATTTTTAGATTATAAAAAGAGTATTCTAGGCGCCTAAAATAGACACTTTCATTACCTCGTTTAGGTCAAATAAAATCTAAAGTAGTCCTTCAAAAGAATCCATCAGATGAATTAAACATAAACTAATATACGTAGACTTATGAGCAAATTTTTATAAGCTTACAAAAAGACAAACATCACATAAAATTATCAAACAGACACCTAACCTTTATTGTATCTGAAGATGAAAATACATCGCAAACATGGTGAAATACGTGTAAATAGCCGTATAAAATTCAGAAACGCTAAATAAGCCAACGGTTTGAAACATTCAGACCATAACTAGCTTCACAATAAATGACTGAAACCTTTTGTAGGTTTCACAGAGAAAGGCCACGATATGCCGAGAATGAAAGTTCTACATCAAAGGATGTGCCGCACTTCAATTTCGGTACGTCCTAGACAGACATGCTGCATTAAGTAGAACTGGAGTTCCTTTAAAGACCTTTCAGGCCGGTGTTCTGGAAATCTGCTGAATTTTTCCTTGTACTTTCCCTCCCACTTCACCTGAGCTTCATTAATTTTCCTTTTCACTTGCTCCAGAAAAGCAATAGGTTTACACGAGCCTTCTAATTCGGAAATAATGTCGCCATAAACGTGCAGTTGGCTCTAATCTAAGCCAAATACCGCTGAACAGAGGGATCTCACAGTAACTGAGTTACACTTCAAAGCCTTTTTTCATCCACCCCGTTTGCACCTCGAACCTAGTGTTGACAATGTGTGCTGTTATTTGTTCTTTAGTCTTTGTTTTTTCATTTGAATAAATAAAATAAGCTCTGTATTGCGCATCTGCGTCTAAACTGCCCACGATTACTTTTGTAATGTCCTGTAGCTTCCCTTACAGAAATCCATATCCAAGACTCCGCAATACCTTATGCGATTCTTTGGAGTACGTCCATGTAAGTTGACTCCACATAATTTTACGCAACGTCAACTCTACCGGGAAAGACGGATTAAAGTACATTTTTCATAGTATCTATTCCAGTGTTTCTACTTTTGATTTTTCGAAGCAACTCCTTGAAGATGGAAGAAATAGGTACCTTTTAGGATTTTACAGCTGAATTAAGAAAAGAATAGGCATTAACTTCGAAATATGTTATTTTAGGTTTTATAAAAATAGCCGTTTCAGTTTTAATTAGCCTCTAAACGCCTAAGTACAAGTTAATTTCCAACTAGGACCTCAGGAAGAGAATTGGTTTTAACCTAAAGATCCGCTGCCTAGTCATCACCCTGCGAAAACTACCTGCGTCCTCCGAACGTTGGTCCGTCGGACACCCGCTATGTCTGATGGAGACAGCCTCGCTTAGGAGTTACATCTACAGTCCGTTTTCAATGACACCTACTGTAATAAACTACAAACAATGAAGCGGTAACTAAAATATACTATCCACTTATAAGTATGGTACATATTTTTTAGACGTCCAATGGTCTCATCACTTGCTAAATTTAGCTGGACTTTAAAACATGATATTTCGACCACGAATAAGGGTCATTCGACGATAAAAATTCGTTTTCAGTTTATCCATTTATCTACTTCCCCAAAACTTTTGAACCTATTCATACTAGATTCAAAAGATGCGCTTCAGAAACCTATTTCGTACACGAAATGTGAACGAAATATATATGAATGATGTCATTAGTTGAGCTTTAATTGTTATAAACATATTAATCGAATCGCTCAATTTGCCTGGGGAGGAGCTCCAGTACGTTACCAACGAGAGCTTGGGAAGTTTAGCTTGTCTTTAAACCACAATGTCACGTTAAAAGGGAATGAAAATTTGATAACTACAATTTCATTTTTAGTTTATACATTAGTCTATCTTCGTGGAATGTTATGACCGATTTATACAAGTTTAAAGGCTTGAAGGCACTTCAGACACCTCCAAGGTATTGGTTTTGGCATTTAAAATTCGGGTAACATAGGAAGAGTGCACATAAAAAATGTCGTCATTAGCTGAGCATTAATTTCTGACCCTCCGGTTCATCTTTAAAACTTTGCTTGAATACTGTAACATTACCTACATTAATACAGATGTTGAAATGGTCGTGCAAAGGAGGCCATTTGGAGCAAAACCAAAAAACGTTTCATCCCTTGATTCTCAGATGAGACAAAAACCCAGCCACAAGACCCCCAATATTGCGATTCCGCATTCGGCTGCTTACTACAGCGCTTCCGTGCCGTAATGATTAACATGAGATATCGTTCAAGGATTAAAAGTTTGTCGGAATACGAATCTGATAACGTATTAGAGCTACCTGTAGCGTGTAGCTGCTACTGTGTCCTATTATTCAAGTAATTAATATGTGTGAGGGTGCTATCTAAGAAAGGATATAAATTAAAATATAATTCCTATTTAATTTACATACAACGAATTATTACCATTACATTGGTAACAATGACCTTTGCTATAGGACAAAACGTACATTACGGCATTCATTCTGTTATAAAGGAACGTCTATTGGCTGAATCACTTCTAAAGAGAAGATATGGTATCGCTGATTCTAATTATTATTTGCGTCATTCTCGTTACGACAATACTGAAAATCTAAATCCTGCAATAAAAGTATGAGGCGGCGTTTACTCGGATACTTCAACATAGCAATTTTGGTACTGAGTATAGTTGTATTAGATATTCATAATGGTCGAGATGAGTTACCTCAACAAATCGAGGGGCAGTAACCGTTTCTAACAGCACTATATGTATGGATTTACTGTGCGTGCTAGTCAGTGATTTGGTATTTTCAAATGAACTCCTAGACTAATTGAAACACACCTCACAACCACTAGATGGGACCGGTGATTGTTATTATCACGCGTCGAAAGAGCATAAATCAGGGTGCGGCACACAGCCAACCCTACCCGATCGGCCGAGTTTCTCAGGCGACTGCCACGCTACACAGTCTATTCTAAGGCTAATACAGACCAAGAGCGCAGATGCAGTGTTGTTGCGACTAATTCTGTTCAGTATCAGACTCTAAGTCATTCGAAAATTCAAATGTTTGTATAGCTTATGGGAGTTAACTACGGGGTCATCAGTCCCTAAACTTACAAACTACTTATCAACTGGCTTATCCTAAGGACGGCACAAATATCCATGGCCGACGGGCGATTCGAACCCCCGACCGTAGTGGCCGTGCAGACCGCGGCCGGCTTAAGTCTTTGGGGGACGTTGTAGTAATAGTGTTACTTAATGGTAACTTATATATACGCTGAAACATGTTGCTTGTATTACCACAACATATGTTTTAATGTACAAATATTGTCAATGTAAGTAAATCTGTAGATCTAACAATATTCCCTAATTAATTACTTTTTATTTTTTTCTGTCTTTTCCTGTTTTCCCTTATTTCTCTAATTATTTTTATAATTTTTAATCTCCATTCTCGCTCCCCACACTCCTCTACACCCCCTTTTCTCCTTTCCCGCCCTCTCCCTTCGCTGTATGCATTGCCGCAATTCAAATTCCCGCCCATCAGAGCCTTTATAATCCATTAAGCAACGCGGAACTTTCCATCCCCACCATTCCTCGGCATCCTTCCCCCTCTGCTTCTCACCTCACTCACAGTCTGGATGCTTCTGGCGCTGGAATGGCCCGAAAAGTTGGTTGTGTGGGTGTGTGTATATAGTTGCGTGAGTGATTGTGTGAATGTAAGTGTTTCTTTGTCTGATGAAGGCCATGGCCGAAAATTTAAGTTGTGCGAATGTCTATCTTTCGTGCCTGTCAGCAGCTCAGCAAGCCTCTTTATAGTGATTTGTTAATTGTTCTACATTATTGACGTTCCTAAATCGGATTTTCCATACTTAATATTTTGATTATATTCTTACTGGCACTGTTTACTTTGTCCTGCCTTTCTTTCTCTAACAAATCAGATTTTACCATGCCGGAAATAAACAGTAGTACACCCTCTTTGACTTTTACAATTCAGTGAATATTTGCGGTCCGATCGCTGCATATGGAGATCATGAAATGATTACGTTTAGAGGTCAATATCTCGTGTGGTACTGAGGTACTAATGTTATAACATAGCTGAAACACCCATGTTAGTAGGTGGTGTAGCCTCCATGGGCGGCAATGCACGCGCTCATTCTGGAATCCTTTCTATCAGACAGATGGTGGATATTGAAGATTCCACGCCTGCACGACCTGTTCACACAGTTCTGCAATAGTTGTCGGTTGACGAGTCCCAGCTGTCAATTAGCGACCCATCATATCCCAAACGTGCTCGAATGGGGACCGAGTGAGGTAGCGCAGAGGTAAGACACTGGACTCGCATTCGGTGGGACGGTGGTTCAGGTCCACCTTCGACCATCCAGATTTAGATTTTCCGTGATTTCCATAAGTCACTCCAGGCAAATGCCGGAATGGTTCCTTTCAAAGGGCACGGCCGATTTCCTTCCACATCAGCTCCGTCTCTAATTAACACGATGTCGATGAGACGTTAAACTCTAAGCTTCTTTCATTCCTGCTCGATTGGAGCCAAGTCCGGAGTTCTTACTAGCCAGGGAAGTTGCTACACGTCTTGCAGGTCTCGTTAGCTTCACGCGCAGTGTGTGGCCGAGCATTATATTGTTGTAACAACTCATGACCTACCTGTTGCAAGACTGGTACAAAAAGAACATTCAGCTCGTACAGAGCGTTGGTCTACGTTCCCTCCACAAACTCCAACGATGAACAAGAGTTGTAGTCTATCGTACCCCTGCGGTGGGGGCAGTTACATCTTGGACGAATGCACTTCTACGTTGTACGCGCAACCAAACCATCACTTGTGTAGTGGTAGAATCTGGTTTCATCGCTGTACACCACGGTGCTCCATTTCAAGTGATCCTCTGATGGTTCCACTTGACCGGTGTACGTCGGTGCTGTGATGTGTGTGGAAGATGAGCTAGAGATGTGCGTACCCGTAGTTACACTGCTAGTAATCGGTAAGCAATTGCTCGTGTTCACACTTGCAGGATCACAAGCCCTGTGCTGTGCTGTGTACGATCCGCTACTGCTTCCCTTACTATACCAAATTTGGCTGTGCTGCGTGGTTCAAATGTTCATATCTTTCTAAATCTATGGGACTTAACTACTATGGTCATCAGTCCCCAGGCTTACAAACTACTTAATCTAACTTGTGCTAAGGACAACAAATACACCATTGTCTGAGGGAAGACTGGAACCTCCGACGGCGAGCAGAGGCGCGCTCTGCAGCTAGGTGCCTTGGAACGGCCGGCCACTCCACTGCGGCATGGTACGTGGAAGTCCACAACTTCGTCTTGTGTGAGAATGTTCACGTGACCATTGCAATCACCATCACTCCATAAGTGACTTAGGTCGTCCAACTTGTGTGTCAATTATCAGAAAGAACCACTCTGCAACTTGGAAGGCTAGAATGTGACCCTTTCAAACTCTCTCTAATGGTTGTAGAAGAACGTGTGCGTGTCTGTGGCGTCGGGCGCTGATGACCTCGATGTTGAGCGCCCTAAAACACCAATCATCATCATCGTCTGTGGCATGACGTCTGCTTTTTTTTTTTTTTTTTTTTTTTTTTTTTTTTGACACGTTGACACACTGAGATGGCTGTGATGTCACTGCGCTATTGTCTAGCGTCATTGGATCAAAATATTCGTCGTCTTTTCAGGTATACTATTCTTTCCCGGCAGTGCTTTTTATTAACTGGGATCTACCTTCCCAAATTCTCACATTAATTTCTCTTTCTCTAGGTACAATTTGAAATGACACCACCCACTGTATGTTCTTCGTGACAAGTCGTAAGATTACCTTACTGCATATTACACAGTTTATGCTAACTTCTCAGGCTTATTATTCTAGTGACACTTTCATTCGTGTATACTGGACTTATCTGGTGTTTCGTGAAGCCAGTTACACGGCACGCTAGTCTAATGTCTGCCTTGTTTAATGGCAGAGTACCAGCCGGGAAACAGGCTGAGAAGTTCTCACAGTGCCACTGCCACAGCAGCTCTATGTAATCTACTAGGTTACACGTGTTAAAATTACATGCATGCCAAGTACTAAGAGCAGCGTAACCCTAAGGCAAGTGTCATACCAACTTAAAAATGCAACTTAATGAAAACAACATAATAAAAATAGCGTCTCATGTAAATTCACAAAATACCTACAAATGAAACCATTGCTTGTAACTGTACGACAACAAAATGATGCAAAGGTACAGTGAAATGTAATACTGAAAGAAACCGGAAAGTTAACCAATTTCTGAATAAAATGTCTTACCATACCTATATTGTGCATGACATCTTACCTGATCCCCTAATTGTTTTGCGCAATGTAGCGAAACTGCAGACAGTGCTAGGTTCCGTTAAAAATAACCTTTGCTTTAGGAGACCAGGAATATATAAATCCCCAAGCGAGTGTGGAAATTCTTATACTGACCAGACATTTCGCACTGTGAAAAACAGATGCGACGAACATACACTTCATGCATGATTGGGTCAGCCAGAAAAATCACCTGTAGCTGAACACAATTCTGACGACTCAGGACGCAGCATGCGATATTAGGAAACTAATATTCATCTTTTCCACTTCCCACGTAATGGGACTCATTCATTAAAGAGCCCTTCAAAATATGTATCGCGAAGGAATAATTATTAGGTACGGAGGTTACAACTTAGCGAAAAAAGGGAAACAGGCCTTGACGATGGCGAGGGTCCTCGACCGAAGAGAAATGATCCTAATGAATCGACGCAGCTGGATAATCGAAACCAACACGCGTAAAACACGCTCTCATTTCTCCCGTGGAGCACGCATCCAACACCGTCCGAAGAGCTGTGCGCTGCCGTGCCATGTCACGCAGAGTAGGTCGCAATTGCGTAGCTCACTGGCTGGCCGGTGTGAGGCAGCGGGCTGTGCCCCATCGGCCAGCCAGTGAGGTACGCGATCGCGACCTACTCTGCGTGACATGGCACGGCAGCACACAGTACTTCTCTTCAGACGCGCATGCGGGGTACGCCACCAGCGACAGCTATTGCCCGTGCCGCACCTGTGCAGACCACCAGCGGCCCCCTCCTCTGGTAGGGGACTCTAAATGTTTTCGCCGTCTACGGTATAGTCTATGATGATGCCGAAGCACCGTCGGCGCCTGTGCCTTTATGCGATTACAGCAGCAATTGTCTCAGTAGGACCCCTATCTCAAAAGTTGACTGAAAACCCAAAGAGATTTTGGTCATATGTTAAATATACTAGGGGTAAAACACAAACAACACCCTCACTACGTGATAGTTATGGCGATCCTACCGATGACAGCTACTACTAAAGTAGTAGTTACTAAACATAGCTTTTAGAAACTCATTCACCAAAGAAGCCGAAGTCTTCTGAAGTAGGAGTTATGTCAGGTGTGCCACAGGGGAGTGTCGTGGGTCCTTTGCTGTTCACGATATACATAAATGACCTTGCGGATACCATCGGAAGTTCACTGCGGCTTTTTGCGGATGATGCTGTAGTATATAGAGAGGTTGTAACAATGGAAAATTGTATTGAGATGCGGGAGGATCTGCATAGAATTGACGCATGGTGCAGGAAATGGCAATTACTTCTCAATGCAGACAAGTGTAATGTGCTGCGAATACACAGAAAGAAATATCCTTTATCATTTAGCTATACTATAGCAGGGAAGCAACTGGAAGCAGTTAATTCCATAAAGTATCTGGGAGTAGTCATTAGGAGGGATTTAAAATGGAACGACCATATAAAATCAATCGTCGGTAAAGCAGATGCCAGACTTAGATTCATTGGAAGAATACTAAGGAATTGCAGTCCGAAAACAGAAGAAGTAGGTTACAGTACACTTGTTCGCCCACAGCTTGAATACTGCTGACCGATGTGGGATCCGTAACAGGTGGGATTGATAGAGGAGGTAGAGAAGATCCAACGGAGAGCAGCGCGCTTCGTTACAGGATCATTTGGAAATCGTAAAAGCGTTACGGAGATGATCGATAAACTCCAGTGGAAGACTCTGCAGGAGAGACGTTCTGTCGCTCGGTACGGGCTTTTGTCGAAGTTTCGAGAACATACCTTTACCGAGGAGTCTAGCAGTATATTGCTCCCTCCTAAGTATATCTCGCGAAGAGACCGTGAGGATAAAATCAGAGAGATTAGAGCCCACACAGAGGCATACCGACAATCTTTCTTTCCACGAACAATACGTGACTGGAATAGGAGGGAAAATCGATAGTGGTACTCAAGGTACCCTCCGCCACACACCGTCAGGTGGCTTGCGGAGTATGGTTGTAGATGTAGATGTAGAACCAATATTCCAAATTTCGAATTACGAACAGAGGCCGTAATGAGTAACGTAGAAGTAGATAGCATCGGAGTAGTGCAGAAACTAAAATCACTTAACAAGAACAAGTCTTCTGGTCCGAATAGTATACCCATTAGATTTCTATCTGATTATACTGAAGCGATACCTCCTTACTTAACAGCCATATACAACTGCTCTCTCATAGAAAGAGCTATACCAAAAGATTGGAAAGTTGCACGGGTCACACTTGTATTCTAGAAAGGCAGTAAGAGTAACCCACTATACTACATGCCTATTTCAGTGACGTCAATTTGCAGCAGGGTTTTGGAACTTATCCTGTATTCAAATATTATGAATTACCTCTAACAGAACGATCTATTGACCAAAGGTCAACACGGATTTAGAAAATATCGTTCATGTGAAACACAACTAGCTCTTTATTCACACGAAGTGATGGGTGCTATCGACAAGAGTCCGCAAATCGATTCCGTATTTCTTGATTTCCATAAGGCTTTTGACACCGTACCTCACAAACGGCTTTTAATAAAATTGCGAGGGTTATGGTATATCGTCCCAAATTTGCGACTGGATAGGGAATTTACTGTCAGAGAGGATACAGTTCGTAGTAATCGAAGGCATCGCCTAAAACGGAGGTGATGTCGGATGTTCCACAGGGTAGTGTTATTGGTCCTCTGCTGTTCCTTATTTACATAAACGATTTAGGGGAAAATCTAAGTAGCTCTCTAAGGTTGTTTGCAGATGACGCCGTCATTTACCGTCTAGTAAAATTATCTGAAGGTCAAAACCAACTGCAGAACGATCTGAATAAGATAACAGTATGGTGTAAAAATTGGCAATTGTCTCTAAATAATGAGAAGTGTGAAGTCGTCCACATGAGTACGAAAAGAAATCCGTTAAACTTTGATTACAAGATAAATCAATCAAAAGTGAAGGCCGTAAACTCCACAAAATACCTAGGAATTACTATTACTTTAGACTTAAACTGGAAAGAACACATAGATAATGTCGTGGGAAAGGCGAATTAGAGACTGCGTTTTACTAGCAGAACCCTTAAAAGATGCAAGAGAACTACTAAAGAAACTGCATACACTACTCTCGTCCGTCCATTTTTGGAGTATTCCTGCCCAGCGTGGGATCCTTATCAGGTGGGTTTGACGGAGGAAATCGAAAGAGTGCAAAGAGCTCGTTTCGTATTGTCATGATACAGGGGAGACAGCATTACGGAAATGATACAGGATCTGGGATGGGAATCATTACAACAACGGCGCTTGTCGCTGCGGCGTGGGCTACTTACGAAACTCAAATCGCCAACATTCTCCTCCGAATGCGAAAATATATTGTTGACTCCCACTTACATAGGTAGAAATGATCATCAGAATAAAATACGAGAAATGAGAGCTCGAACAGAGAGATTCAGGGGTTCTTTCTTCCCGCGCGATATTCGAGAATGGAATGGGAGATAAATAGTATAACGGTAGTTCGATGAACCCTCTGCCAGGCATTTAAATGTGATTTGCAGAGTATCCCATGTAGATGTAGATGTAGCAGATGCCTCACTGAAACATAGTGCGGGTTTCATTCTGCCTTCCTACGTAATTCCAGTAACCAATCGAGTACATTATCGTGTCGGTAAATCCTGACCATAAAAGATCCGAATGGGATCGTGCACTAGTTTTTTTTTTTTTCATCAGGCAATGGTTCTTGCATTCCCTGCAAAACGATTAAGTTGTCATTTCATCATGTTGAGTTAGCAAGAGGTCTGATGACTCTTCGGCAAGGACAGTTATTGCAAATCACAAAAACATGTTACGATGCGACGACCGTATGTATACATGGACTGTGCAAGTAAAAAATAGATACAAGGGTGTTTCACTAAGTGTGTTTGTCTCTGTAACTAATAAAATAATAGATGACAGGAAATTTTAATGCGGTAGGTCAACACAAAAAATGTTACACTTTCTGCGGAGCTATGAACATTTTCCAAAGAGTTATAGACAAAGATATAATTTTTAAATGGAACAATAGTTTTTTCTATCGTGCATTGGAATCGTTGAAACCAGCTGCGCCCAAGTCAATTTAAACTACATTCCTACAACCCTTCAAAGTTTCAGGGGCAGATACCACACGCTGTACATAATACATGGCTGTGTAGTGGGTGATGGATGTTATGGCGGCGGGAAGAGATGTTCAAATGTGTGTCCATGTTCCTCAATGCATAATGCAATGCGCTGTCGAAAGGATCTGCGGACTTGATGTAACATCGCCGGTGTGACGGAGCGACATGCTTCCTCGATGCGCCGTTTTAGATCATCTGGGAATGTGGGCTCAGTGACATATCCTTTAGATATCCCCAGAAAAAGAAATCTACTGGTATTAAATAGGGCGACCTTGCGGGCCATGAATGAGGACCATGGCGCCCCAATCACCTTCCTGCAGACCTGTTGTTTAGTTCTTCCACAACAGCACGCGCAGAATGGGCTGGGTGACCATCGTGCTGCATCCACATATGGACTCTCATGTGTAGACACACATGTTGAAGGAGACCACCCAAACTGTCGGCTATAAAAGCGCGATATAACTCACCTGTCAGTGTACCTGGGAAGTTGTGTGGACCGATGATTTCATCCCCAAGGATTCCACACCACACGTTAATAGACCACCTACGTTGACGGTCGTCAGGTCGTATCCACCAAGGATAGTCTGCGGCCCAATAGTGCATGTTATGGCGATTCACTGCACCATAATTTGTGAACGTGGACTCTTCAGAGAACATAACACTTTGTAAAGACTCCAGCGTGAAATTACGCATGGCCCACTCAGATAATGTCACTCTTGCACGGAAATCGTTCCCATGCAGCTCCTGGGTCAGTGACAGCAGTACGGGTGAAACCTGTGGCCGTGTGCGAAAGGCCACACAGATGTGAGACTGACACCAGCGACTGCAGCAACGGCTCGTAAGCTGACATGAGGATCGTGGTGTAGTGCAGCTAAAACAAACACCTCCGTCTTCTCACTTCTTCAGGTCTTCGTCTGTTACTGAGGCGCATTACTGAGCTGCCTGTTTCAAAATGTTCAAATGTTTGTAGAGCTTATGGGGCTTAACTACGGGGTCATCAGTCCCTAAACTTACAAACTACTTATGAACTAGCTAATACTAAGGACGGCACAAATATCCATGCCCGAGGGGGGATTCGAACCCTCGACCGTAGTGGCCCTGCAGACCGTGACTGTCGTGCCGCAGACCGCTTGGCCACCACGGGCGGCCTCCCTGTTTCCCGAAGTCGTTGTTCGGCACGTAAGAATGTAATGGCTGCCGGGGCTCTTCGCCTGGGATATCTCACGGCATACGCCGTGGCTGCTTTAGTGGCATCGTGTCGGCACTCGCCGAGCATCAGCAACATGTCAACGTACTCGTTGTTCGTGTATGCCATCGTCATCCGATGTCAGTAACTGTGGTATATTGAACCCCGGTTGTTTGTGTGGCTCCAACTGTCGGGTATACGGCCGTGTGCGGCGACAGTCGGCAGTCTAACAGCGCATCGAGGAAGCTTCTCGCTCCGTGAATATTGGCTGAATGCGAATAATATCGTTTATACTGATTTTAACATACTTTTATATTACGGAACGTATGTAGAGCCATATAAATAGGTAATAACTTCATAATAGCACCACATTTATCTTTCTTGGGTTTCCTACGATCCCTGACAAGGTACGAAACGGTGAATTACAGGTCAATTTATTTACAATTGTAATCTACAGGCTTTCACTGAATGACTTCTTTTTCTATTAAAAATAAATAATGGCTAGTAAACACCAGAAGACCTGCTCTTTCGCAGAAAGATGTCGCTTTTCAACACAAGAAGGATAAGTTGTTTTGAGTACAATTTCAGTAAAATCGGAGAGGTTGGAACGTAGTAAACGTATATAGTATGCAATAAGTACATTATTTAACGTACGAAATCAGCCACCACATCTGTAGATGAAGGAAACACACCATCGACGTGGCAATAAAACAGAATAATCAAATTGCTTTCCAACCAAGAAGAACCCAATTCCAGAATTGTTGTACAGCTGAACCACAAATGCAAGAATCTTCAAAACATTGGCTTTTCAAGGTAAGGTAATTAGACTCAAAAGAATATGCACCCATAAGAAAGAAGAATTAGGTGTAAAAATGTGGGAATCATTAGATTCCACACCGAATTGATACGCGCCAAAAACAGCCTGTCATATTAAGCGTAGACCATAGTAGAAATTTATGTTTCTCATATGTTTATATTCTACTTACTTTCAGCGAATAAGCAGCAAATAAACACATATTCCTACGTATTTGTTCATAACGAAGTTGTTCTTTATACCACTGAATCAGTGAAATTCGGCTGTTTTTACATTAATTTACGCATTATGTACGTCTCATGATATTTTACTAATGTTAGTAAAAAATTATACCAACTATTTTGCTACGTACGTACAAAACTAATTGTAAACAAACTTCACTTCGTCGGCTTGCCCACCGCTAGGAGCGCTAGTATCGTTGCTGCTGTCATTTGGTAACAACATTCACAGCAAAGTGTAGCGACTGTATTTATTACGTACCTTTCTCCCTGCGAGCAATAATGCATGAATCCGTGAGGTCATAAGTTTGAATATTACTGACATTAAATTCTGTTGGTTTAAACCGCATGCGATAGTGAACTGAAGTGCAAATGAGAGTATGACTTCTAAGATCTTTAACTGTTTCAGATTATCGTCAGCATCGTCAGCAGGTGTAATATAACAGAAACATCACTAGCACTCGGCCACAAGCGCGGCCAGATCGAGCGGCCATTCCCCCCCCCCCCCCCCGCCCGCCCTACGGAACCTCGTCGACCAACACAGCCTGCCCGCTCAGAGCACTCAGGGCCGTCTTTACCAGGGGTTGCAAGGGGTGCGTTGCATCCCGCCGCCGGTACCCAGGGGGCTCCATTCGAGGTTGTCCGCGTGGTCTAAAGAGCCATGTTGACATGGACGGCGCGGCCTCTCCCTCGGACGTGGGTGTTTGTGTCGTCTTTAGAATAAGTTATTGTAAGCTAGTTTAAGTGGTGTGTTAAGAGTAGGCGCCGATGACATTAGCAGTTAATTTGCATGAGTACTTACATTTCGCCTGTCGAGACCCTTATACCATTTGCAATCTGCCAGTTTTGAAAAATACTGAACAAACATTCATTCATTATAACTGTAAAAATGTGGGCACAGCTTCGACTTTAGCCATCAGCTTCACGTTGGGATGTCATTATGGGGCAGACACCTACTTTAAGCCTCTTTCAAATAAGAGATGGGAAAGTAGAATTGATGCTTTAGAAGCACTTGGTTTTAATATGGATAAAATTTACGTTGCATTATACTCTATTTTTATATGTGACAAGTATGACAGTTCATTAATGTCAAAACTAAAGTCTTATAGGTTCATATGTTCATTTGTAATATGGTATAACATTTTATGCAAAAATTAACACTGTAAGCAAAATACTGCAAAGGTCTGATGTTATTCTTTCAGTGGCGTTCAAAATGTTAGATCTGATCAAAAATGATTTAGGTGTCTACCGCACAAACAGAGCATATTAACAAACGGTAGTTGATTACTTGCTGAAGATTTAGAAAGTGAACCTGAATTGAAAGAAACAGCTCACCCACGTCCTCGAAAACGACATGTTGATTACGAAACTTCAGATGAACCCGTAGTAGATCCAAATACTAAGTTTAAAGTATTTTTTTTAAATTTTTTATTACTTGACAGCGCGGTCTTACAATTAAATAAAGGTTCCATTTGTTGACAGGACACAACAACAGGTTTTAATTTTTACAAAATATTGAAAGCTGGAGGGAATTGGACAGAGAGAAAAGAAAAACACAATCTCTCAGCCTTGAACAAAAGTTAACACATAGACCCGATATTGATGGGGAAGATTTGTTTAATTAGTTGAAATCCCTTCCTTATTTTTTGTAAAGAAAAAGAAAACTCCACTTGATGTGTCAAATTTTATTTATTCCAGTAATGTAATGTCTGTGTTCTGAAATGTTTCATCATCTTTGCACATATACTTAACACTTCCTGTGACAGTGTTAGTAGGCGTAAGGTCATTTTCCAAACTGAAAGTAATTAAAAAAGCTATTTGCAATAAAGCTTGCCCCAAGATAGACTGACAAATTTGGCCATCGTAAGTATCACATCAAAAGTAGATTTCAAAAGAGATAATTTCATTAAAAAAAAATTGCCGATTTAAAAGCCAGAAAAATTGAATTCAGTGTCTGAAAATGTTTCTGTATTTTTATGTAAGTATTAAATAAAATAAACGAAACATAAATTGTATGATTTTTTTTCCTTTTGGTGGCAAGATGTGAGGAGGTGGGGTGACATTAGCTGATTTTTCGCCTCACGGCGCCCAATATTATTAAGACGGCTGTGAGAGCACTCATTCTTAAACATGACGAGCTAGCTCGGTCTACTCGAGCGAACATGAGCGTCATTACCGAAAAAGAAGGCCGCGATCGAGTAGCTGACTAACTGGCCGTTTGGGCACAGCCTACTAGACCTTAGCAGCTAGCCATTCAATTACACAACCGCGGCCTCATGCTGCGTGACTCCAAACGAGAGTGCCACGACCTTCTCTTTCAGTGGTATTGGTACGAGTGAGAAATATCCCCAACTTGCAGAACTACAGCAGCAAATCTTCCAGACCTCCATTATGTTCCCCAGAGGTCCACAATGCGACCCCGTGCAAATGGACGGGACATGATTACGTAGTTGTCTGTGGGGCAAGGTTTTATACTAGACTGAATCTTACAAACATTGTACATCATTAAATTAAGCACAGTCAGAAAAGCACGTGCATTTCTCACCTTTAGAGGGCTCCGTCTTACTTTTCCTTTCCAGAAAATATTCCGCTGGAAACAGACATATGTGGTATCAACAAGATGGTGCTCCTGCACATTCTGCACTAAACTCTAGACTGACCCTAGACAGAATGTTCAACGGGCGTTTCATAGGACCTGGCAGATATATAAACTAGCCAGCCTGTTCTCTTGATCTTACACCTTTAGATCTATTACGGTGGGCTACGTTAAAGGAGAACGTGTACCGTATTGTGCCTACAACCCAACATGATATAAAACATCGTACTGAGGCAGCCTGTGGCAACATTACACCAGATGCACTGCGTTGTGCAAGGCATTCATGAAAATGTTAGCATGCGGACGTATTTGCTGCTCAAATCTCTTCTATACATACGTACATCACTGTTATTTTTGTACCCCTAATTAATTCAAATCTCTCTGATACACAGGATTGAACTGGTAAGAAGTTACTCAAGCTTCAGCTTTAGGTTACAATAATTCTAGATGTAAATAGCATTTTAGAATGTAACAAATGGCATTGATTACATATTTTTCTATTTTCAGTTGTGCTTAAAATTACAACAGATTTCGATTAAAAAGAGAGGTTTGTGTTAAAAATCATACTTCCGTGCATTTTTAATGGTTTGTATTAACCAATTACACAAGCCCCTCTCCTAACTTTCGGTTTATTTAATTTGTTATTTAGTGTTTATTATGGTTTACGAAATATTTCCGGTGGTAATGTTATGTGACTCACTCTGTATATAAAATTGGGCATGTACAGGGTGAGTCATAAATGAGGAAAAATATTTCGTGCAAATTGTCATGCACTGAGCTACAAACATAAATTAGTTTTCCGCATGTTCCTATGTCAATAAATGACAATGCAATTGAATGGTAAAAATCTGGAAATATGGACTTCAGGATGTTACTGGGCGCCGACATTGGCCAAAGGGACAGATCGGCAACAGGGCACAACATGCGAGTGTTGTAGGTAGTCTAACCGCTCACGAGAAGGCGAGGCATGCGGCATCAAGCGACGGTCTGCGTGACACTGCGAGCAATGACAGCACTCACATCTGTCTCTTACAGTTTGCGCTAGCGGGTATTACGTATCGTGGTTAGTTGGCATAGGAAAAGGAACTTGTGCCATGTTGCCCCTCTGTCCTCTTGGCCAATGTTGGCGCACAGTATCATCCGAAATCCTTTTCATAATTCTAGATTTTTACCATTCAATTGCATTATCGTTTATTGATATAGGAATATGTGGAAAACGAATTTATGTTTTATCAATAATGAAAGGAGCAGCTTTAGCCGTAAAATCTTTTGCTTTATTCAGGCAAATCGATTTCGGTTTTCAAAGAAACCATCTTCAGTGCTGTCAGCAAGTTCAAAACAACATTTTCGTGAAATGTACAATGTACTGAGTTTGACTTCGTATGCAACAGATAATATCACCTGTATGTAGCTATGTTGTCAATGGATATGTTAGACGTAAATGTGATTGTACATTTCACAAAAATGCTGTTTCGAACTTGCTGACAGCACTGTAGATGGTTTCTTGGAAAACCGAAATCGATTTGCCTGAATAACGCAAAAGATTTTACGGCTATTGCTGCTCCTTTCATTATTGATAAAAGTGATTTTGTGGCCTTTGAGCACACCTCCCCAGATAATAGAATCCAATTTAAAGAATTTATGTTTGTAGCTCAGTGTGTGGAAATTTGCACGAAATATTTTTCCTCATTTATGTCTCACCCTGTGGTTACGAGTAATTACAGTTCTTATACATGCAAGACCACGAAAGAGAAGAGGGACGTGCGTTTGTGCTGTAGCTCACCTGGTGATGGTGGTGGTGGAACTTGGAGGCGTGCAGGCCGTGGTAGTAGGCGCAGAACTTGAAGAGGCCGGCGAAGGCGGGGAAGAGGAAGAGCAGCACCTTGAGGAAGAGCTTCTTGGCGGCGCCGGCGCCGATCAGCGCGGGCAGCAGGAACATCAGCTTCACCTTGATCATCTTGATCACCATCATCAGCGCGAAGAAGCTCATCATCAGCTTCTTCTTGAAGTACTTGTCTGCAAAGCAACAGGGACACGTCTCACACTTTGCTTCACTGACTGTCTCAGATTAGTTGTGCGCGTCCCATCACTTTGATCTCCAGATCTGTACGAGAAGAACAGAAACTTTTTAAGAGAAACGTAATCGATACTAGAACATGGAAGTCGCATAGTTATGATAACGGACACGGTAAAGGCGCAGAATTTCATACTATCTACAATTAGTTTAAAATCCACTTTTTCCGGTTATTTATTATTCCAATCTTATTTTATTTCCTCTTCCCCCTTTCCCCTTCTGGCTCCGCTGCTTCTTCCTTTGCTCTGTCAATCTGCCCTTCCCTATAGATCGTCGCCTCCGTCTCCTACGTCTCCCCCCTCCTACGTCTCTCTATACGACTGTCTCTGTTCATCTCTTTTTCTGCTTCTGATATAAACGATGGTACATCTACTTTACAATAACAATTTCTAAATTACATAAATCTATATCTCTATAACTTTCATTAGTCCATCTGCTCCCTTTCCACTCTTCTCTCTCTCTCTCTCTCTCTCTCTCTCTCTCTCTCTCTGTTCACCTGATCCTCCATCTCTCTTTTTTATCTATTTCAACTACTTATCTATTATTTCCTCTCCCCATCACTAACCATCCTCCTCTCTTCTCTCCCTTTCTCGACCCATTTCCTTCTCTCTACCACTCTGGCCATCTTCTCCCCCTCCTCTATGAAACTCACATACTTCTGCCAACTTTCAGGGTGTAGGTGAAATGGTGTCGAATTTTACTGAAAGCTGCCCTCCGACGATGCACCAAACGGTGGCTTGGGAAGCATAAAACCTCAATGGAAACATATATGACGCACCATCTTTCATGGCGATTGGCAAAACAGTGTAGAAGTCTACAGTAATAGACTCTCTGCCATCCATCATACTTGCAGAGTAAAAAACCTACCTCATGAAAAAGTACCAAATTCTAGGTGACTTGTCAAACGATGTCAAAGTTGTGATATGCCCTCAGCCATGAACAGTGCGATATTTTATGTGTACAGTAATATTCTCTAATGGTCACACTGTCGATGTATACATTGAAGGGCGAAAGACTGATCGCTGTTTCACTTCCTTTTTAATCCTAACACTTCGTTCGCTGTCATTCAATCTTATTGCTCCCTTTTAGTACTTGTACATATTGTAAGTTATCCGTCTTTAGTTACAGCTTGCTCCTACTTCTCTCAGAATTTCCGACATCTTGCACCATTTTACATTTCCGAACGTTTTTTCTGCGTCAATATACCCTAAGAACATGCGTTGATTCCTCTTTAGTCTTGTTTCTTTTTTATGACGCACATCGCCAGAACTACCTCTGTGGCACCAATTACGTTCCGAAAGCCAAACTGATCTTCACGCAACAGATCCATATTTTTCCACACACAGTTTTTAGAAGAAATTGGGTTGCCACCTACCTCAAAAATTTTACAAATTCAGATGAAATGTTATCAGTCTTTCTGGTTGCGTTGGAGTGAAGTTGGGAGGGTGTCGTCTTTAATTGACTGTAATAGCATACAGGATGACTTAAGACAAAATTTCTAGATGGTGCGAAAAATGGCAGTGGAACGAACATGTAAGGACAGATGTGAGTAAGGCGGACAGCCGACTTCGGATTATTGGGGGAATTTTGGGACGATGTACTTCATCTGTAAAGGAGACCGCGTATAAAACGCTCGTACGACCACGTTTTGAGTATTGCTCAAGTGTTTGTGACCCGCAGCAGATCAGTTTAAAGGAAGACATAGAAGCAGTTCAAAGGGGAGCAGCTAGTTTTGTTACTGGTAGGTTAGATCAATGCGTGAGTATCACGGAAATGCTCCGGCAACTCAGTTGGGGATCGCTATCGCTGGAGGAAAGACGACGTTCTTTTCGTGAATGTCTGTTGAGGAAATTTAGAGGGCCGGAATTTAAAGCTGAGTGTAGTACTATCTTGCTGCCACCTACCTACATTTCGCGTAGTCATCACAAAGACGAGATAAGAGAAATTAGGGCTCGTACGGAGGCATATAGACATTCTTTTTTTCCTCGTTCTGTTTGGCAGTGGAATAGGATAGGAAATGCCTAGTAGTGGTACAGTGTACCCTCCGCCACCCACTTTACGGTGGATTGCGGAATATGTAAGTAGATGTAGGTAGACCTCTGTGTCCAGCTATTGCTAATCTATTCGTGGAATGTTTTGAACAACTAGCGCTGCAGTCGGCCAACAAAAGCCCATCGACGTGGTACCGCGACGTAGACGATACTTTTGTGATATGGAATCACGGTGAAGAGGGATTGAATGTTTTCTTGGTGTACCTAAACAGTATTAATCCGAACGTGTTAACTGATTCTTCCGTCGATTCTAGGTAGAACAAATTCATTATGAAAATTAAAATACAACATTTTGTGATTGTTCTACAGGTTTATTTATTTTTTGAATCGATTTTCGGCGTATTGGGTCATCATCAGACATTTAATACTCTGGTGATGGTCTAATTAGCCGAAAATCGTTTCACAAAATAAATAAACCTGTAGAACAAACACAAAATGGTGTATTTTAATTTTCATTATTAATTCTAAGATACAATTTACCACGGAGAATGAGAAAAAAAGAACAATAGAATTTCTTGCACATATTAGTTATAAAACGGGCAGATGAGTCCTTAGGGCATGAGGTATATAGAAAAGAAACACAGGTCATTACCTCCATAAAGATTCCGATCATCATCCTAGGCAGAAGAGAGGTGTCATCAAAACATTGGTGGATAGAGCAAATAATATCTATCAGCCAATTTATCTGAAGGATAAATTAAACCATTTACGAACGGCTTTCAAGAAAAATGGATATGCTGATAAACACTCCATCCTAGAAGACAAGTGACAGGAAACATGCGACAACAACTGTCGACTGCGAAAATTTTTCTTCCGTTTCTCCATAGCATCACGAATCGCATTGGGAAACTTTGGCCAAATTTAAAGTGGAAACAATCTTTAGACCCACCAAGAAGATTACTGAATGTTTAAGATCTGTGAGAGATGCACGGCACCCTCTAGCAGTGCCTGGGATGTATAAAATTCCGTGTAGCTGTGGCATGATCTATGTAGGAAGAATGAAAAGGAGTGTTAATACGCGCTTGATGGAACACGGAATTTATTGTGGAATTGTCGACTGGGACACAACGACAAATCAGCAGCAGCGGAACGAACGGGGATCATGAGATGAAATTCAGTGAAACTAGTGTGCTAGACAAGACCTCTCATTATTATACACGTATGTTTAGAGAAGCCATAGAGATCCAGAAGCACCACAATAATTTCAATAGAAAAGAAGAAGGTTAGAAATTAGATAAGATGAGGCGGTCGACTTTGCACCAACGACATAACAATCGATTACCTGTAATCGAGAGCGATGCTACTTGTCAGAGATAACTTCATAACCGTTAGCACATGACAAGTGGTGGCGCCTCTATGCGCTCTATATAAGCAGAACCTCCTGCGGCTAGTAGCTAGTCGACGAGTCACCCTTGAATTTATTGCCAGCAGTAGGCAACGAAACGTTGGGAGAAGGGAATTTTACAGCGGTAGCTGAGCCCGGATGTTTTAAATAATGAAGACGCCGGCCGTGAAAGCCTGCGTGTTATGATTAGAAGATGGAATGTTCGTTTCTGATATGTTGCAGATAGGTCACACCCGAAACGCATCAATGATGTTTATGAATATTATTGTTAAGGAAGTTGAATTTTGTGGCTAAGTTCAAATCAAATGTTTGTTAAGCTTATGGAACTTAACTGCGGCGTCATCAGTTCCTAAACTTACAAACTACTTATCAGCTGACTTGTACTAAAGTCAGCACAAACATCCATGACCGAGGGAGGATTCGAACCCCCGACGGGGAACGGTTTTCACCCATCGGAGCATAGCGCCTCAATGCCCTTGGCCACTCCACCGCGGCTGTGGCTTAGTGACTTGAAGTAATGTAAAGAGCATACTCAAATAATAATTGGTCTTCTGCCCATTTATACGTAGGGCATTGACTACGTTGAAGGTCAAATAGCAATCTCTGCATCAATCGTAGATACTCTGAACAAGTTTCTGCATTTTCGTGTATCAAACTCAGATTAATTATGTAATCGTTTGCCTCTTTGGCACTGAAGCATTACTTATCACCCTGGGTAAGGTTAGCGATCATATACGTCACTTAATTATCAATACTTCCGTGATTCAGGATACTTAATATTAATCGAATGCCGATAATGCTTGGGAAAATATGTTTTCAGTACATGTATGTTTTAATAATTGCAGAAACTGGAACTTTCCTTTTGGGTCACATGAAAATCGGTAACAGGATAAGGTAAGGAATTTATTTATTTATTTACCCTTGTTGCGGACCATCTGCCTTTGGGTATATAGCTGGTCGTGATTACAAAAACTATGTGATACATTTATGCGACTATGATACATTATTTTCTTTATACATGTACAGAAATTAGATAAAAAATACAAAGAAAAGCGTAAAAACATATCATAAGGAAAATGGAAAGGCAACTTAAAAACATCAACTATTTTAAGAGGAGAATAATAGAAGATAGGAAAGATTGGTTGGAGTGACAGTCTGAAGAATAAGAGAGGGAAGTCCAGGGTGGGAGGCTTCGGAATTTACTTCGAGTCCTGCCATCCTGGAGTTTTCTCATTTTGAGACTCTTATGATTGGCTATATCTGTAGGTTACATTTCGCATGTGTTTATATCGTCCTCTGTGTCGGGGCTGTCATCTGTGGTGTAATTTGTACTGTTTGTGCTTTCAATGTCAGATTCCTCATAAGTGTTTTGTCTTCTGTTGTGAGCGTTTCGTGTTGCATCACGTCTTACGTTCTGTGTGTACTCGTCTTTTTTTCGTATTGAGACTTCGTCCGTCAGCCTGTTCATTATGTCCCATCCGTTCTTATCTCGTATCGGTTCGTTTAGGTCTTAAGTCGTGTCAAACATAGTGTGAGTGTGTGTTTTGTAGAGCTGACAGTGTATGACAGTGTGTTCTGGGGTGCCAATTTCTCCACACGTACAGCGTGGATTGTCACTGAGACCGACAAGTGTGAGGTGTGTGGGGTAGGGGCCGTGTCCCGTTAGGATGTGGATCATACCCCGGCTGGGATTGATATGACCCATTCGAAGACGTTCCCTTATATTCGGGAAAAAGTCATAGACACGTCTTCCTTTCTCTTAGTTTTCCCATTCCCTTTGCCATGTGTCCATTCTCCATTTAATTAGTTGCCTCCGTTCTGTTATCTCTTGTCCAACAAGTTCGTGGACCTTGTCGTATTTCCCCTCCTTCAGCCAGTACATAGCAGCTCTTAGTCGTAGGGTAAGGTCTATTGGTGGTATTCCCAGTACCACGCAGAGTGCTTCGTCTGAGGTAGTGTTGAAGGCTCCAGTTAGCCTTAAGGTAAGGAATATAGATGCAGGCTACAAGTGTTTCCGGTTGCGACCGCAGAATTCCCTGTGGTAATTGCAGTATCGGCGAGAAATCTGCTGCTCCTGCTGCGGGGTTTTCCGACTGTTGACCCACTGCCGGAGCTGGTCCGGCTGCGCGCCTCTCGACCACCTGACCGTCCTGCCGTGACCGCAGCCCTCTCACGGCGTAACCGCACAACCAGTTCCGCAACACCGCGCATGCACCAACTTGTCCTACTCGCTGTTACAGGGGTTCGAACAAGCATCACATCGACCTTGATACACTACGTTTACATGCAACACTTCTACCGGAAGACGAACACCGAATTTCGTGTACCGGTTTTCGCTGTCGTGTTTACATTTTACTGCCAGAATCGGAAGTGTTATCCAAGTCAAATATGGCGTCTAGACAAGAACTATTTCAGTTCTTGTTTTAGTCAGAACAATCACTTTTTGTTTTTGCTTCAATAGGAAGTCTACAATTGATACATCTCTTTCACTGGAGAATCACTCCATCCATATCAGCTGAAAATTCGTAACAAGAAAAAGCTATCTGACAAGCCAAGAACGTTTAAGAATCAGTTTCATTGACACGGCCAAGAAAATAGATTGTGAAAGTAGAAAAGCGTCTTTCAATAGCGCATTTCCCGAATCGGTTTTGAAGAGTTTACAGACCAGCCAAAACCGAAAATGGGAAATCGATTGATGAAATCCAGTTTTGGTGACACGTCTGTTATAAATTATGGTTGTATCTAATTACGTAACACTATCAGGGAAAATGCAGAGCCGGCCGCGGTGGCCGAGGAGACTGAGGCGCTTCAGTCACGGTCTGCACGGCCACTACGGTCGGGGGTTCGAATCCCCCCTCGGGCATGGATATTTGTGTCGTCCGTAGGTGTAGCTAGTTCATAAGCGGTTTGTAAGTTTAGGGAATGATGACCCCGTAGTTAAGTCCCATAAGCTTAACAAACATTTGAACATTTGAAAATGCAGAAATGAATCAGTGACAACAGAAAATAACATTAGGACGTAGATGTTAATTTGCGTACACACGAATTAACATGTTTACGACTACTTACTTGTATTGTATTCATACATCACACAGAGAAGGCTGGAAGGAAGATTAGGGTTTAACGTTCCGTTCGCAGCATTGTCATTGAAGCACAAGATAAGAATCTTTTGACGATGATTGGGAAGGAAATCGACTGTGCCCTTAGAAAAGAAGTATCCTGGAATTTTCCCGGAGTGATTTAGGGGAACGACGGATAACCCAAACATCGATGCCTGGACGCGGGTTTGAACCACCGTGCTCGGTCGTTACATACAGGATGCTTACTGTCCTATAATTTTTCAAAAGACAGTACAGGTAAAAATAACTCGTATAAACATATTTAGGGGAGCAAATTATCGAGAATGAGACCCTCTTGTCGAGTACGTTCAATAAACAGTGGCACGAAATGTTTCCAGTCACGGTCTGCACGGCCACTACGGTCGGGGGTTCGAATCCCCCCTCGGGCATGGATATTTGTGCTGTCCTTAGTTGTAAGTAATTCATAAGTAGTTTAATATTCATAGAATATATGACATCAACTGCGATCGGGCAAAGCTGAAAATGTGTACCCAGCCGGGATTCGACCCCGGGTCTCCTGCATTCTAGGCAGTTGCGCTGACCCCTACACCACTGGGGACACAGTGATCACCGCACCTGCAAGGACTACCCATGCACGCCTCCCGTCAGATACAAATTCCCAGCTTCGCCCTGCCCATAGTACTCAAACTCGTAGTTTAACTAATTCCCGTAAGAGTAAGGGCTTCAAACTTGCCCACCCCTCCCCACTAACGATAGGATCATTGCCCGTCATCGGCATATTATATATATATCTGTGGCGTCTGTTCCGAAAGAATAGACGTCACTTCTGATCCTGCAGCTGTTATTATTTAATATTCATAGAATATATGACATCAACTGCGGGAATTAGTTAAACTACGAGTTTGAGTACTATGGGCAGGGCGAAGCTGGGAATTTGTATCTGACGGGAGGCGTGCATGGGTAGTCCTTGCAGGTGCGGTGATCACTGTGTCCCCAGTGGTGTAGGGGTCAGCGCAACTGCCTAGAAAGCAGGAGACCCGGGGTCGAATCCCGTCTGGGTACACATTTTCAGCTTTGCCCGATCGCACCTTTCACTCTGTAAGTGAGTGAGGGATGATTTGACACTTCCTGACAGATTAAAACTGTGTGCTAGACATGAATTTCAACCTGAAACCTCTGATTCACTGGCAAGTAATCTGTCGTCTGAGCTATCTAAGCCCAACCGATAACACGCCTTCATAGTGCATAATGTAGCTGTAGTTCGATTAAGGGATTCATTGTATGAAATTTCCCGTCAGTGTATGTTTATAGGAAGGAAGGATAGAGTGTTAGTGTTAACAGGTCAGTGATAGTGTTGTATCATCTGAATCAGCAACAAACGAATCAACGGCAAACCAACGTCCAGTTCTAAACCGAAGATGAAGAGATGGTGTTTTCGTAATTGAGGATCTTTACTATGTAACTGAGGACGTAAAGGGACATGATAATGTAATAACAATGGATAATTAGCCCTCTGGAGTACCGCAAGGAATGAAAAGCTAAGAGAGAATACGGAATTGGTAGTAGAATAAGAGAGCAGAAAGACTAAACTAGTTTTATAATAAATTTAATTTGTGATATCGAATCTGAAAGAGGAGTTAACTCACAATATTTCGCCAACGAAGAAATTATTGTAGCACTTCTCAAACACAGAAACTTTTCCTGTTTATAGATATTATATGATTTTAATGAAGTGATTTACATTGGCTCATGCCATTCATGATTGCTGATTCACTCATTCTTCTTTCGGGATGTTTTCAATCTAAAGGGAATAAGAGTGTCCTAAATTTACACACGACTTCTCCATCGTCCTCACGTCCCTCTTTTCTTCAGCGATGTTTAACTAGGTAGCGTGAAAAATTTATCCTCATCTACTGAATGTACACAGAGAATCATTATAGTGGATTCTGGATAAAGTTGGTAGCACATTGTCCAATGTCACTTCTTCTCTCCTTATTACAATATCCACACAAAGTACGTTTGCAGATACGTCAGACTCGAATTCTGTGTTTACAAAGCCCGTACCCAACGAAGACAAGCAAACTCCATTCACGTTAGGCACCATGTTCCTTATGGAATGCTGCGGGCGCAACTGAAGATGAATGCCGCTTATGTCTGATACCAGATGACCGTTGACATGTGTGAAGGGAAACTGCCAATACTGCACATTGGAGGCGTACCGTCAATACAATACAGTAAGGTGGCGGATCAATTGTGTACTGGTGGGTTTCGGACGGAACTGTTTTTAATCAGGGACAAGCTCAAGGCTCGAAACCACAGGGATAACTTACACCAACCCACCTTTGAAACATGTCATCAGCAAGAGCTGAAGAGCAACTCGTACATTACGCAGACAGGATCTACGATTTCATCAATCGCACTCGATTTGATTGTCCTGCACGTTCCCCGGATATAAATGCAATTGAAAATGCTTGGGATAAATTGAAAGAGCTCTGTGAGCACGTTCTGGACATCCACGAAATCTACTACAGTGAAAGCAGGCTATCCATTGAAGTATGGAATATACTGAAGCAGCAGTGGTCAAATGAGCTCTTGGGCAGCATTTCACGTAGGGTTTACTTATTTATGCAAACGGTATTGCAGTTCTTTATTGAATGAGGTTTATGTTCAATCTGAACACAAGAGAAATGAATTTTTGGGGTTTGTTTGTAACATACTAGAAGATGTATTACTTTTCAAATATTAATTCACCGTAGTATAGACTACCATAGACCATTTTGTTTGGTGAGTGATGCAATACTTTTTCATATGTTTATATCAGTGATTGGTATGTTTTCTATTTGGGCATTGTACTCTCCATCCAATGTCATATAGTCATTCTTATTAATTTTTTTAATGAGGCATCGTATTTGATAATAAAAATTTCCACTTTATGTACATCTTTCGTGCTACACACTCCAAAGACTGTCAAATGCACTCTTTTTCTTAATTTCAGCGTAATGATCTGTTCATTGTACCTAGTACGTGATTTTATATTTTGTTTCCATGCAGGGCTTACAAGTATAGCTCTCCCTCTGAAAGTCTTTGATCCACTCAAACTCAACCGTAGATAGTAAGGTAGTTTTCCAAATATATCGTGCCTAGCATTTTCTTTTGTGTTTCTGTAACAAAATTCAAATGTTTTTAAATCTATGGGACCTAATTCTTTGGTTATTAGTCCTTAGGCTTACAAACTACTTAAACTAATTTAAACTAACCTGAGGACAACACATACACCCTTTCACCAGGGAAGACTCGAAGCGCCGACGGCGAGCAACCGCTCGCTACGCAGCAAGGTGCCTTAGTCCGCTCGGCCACATCGCCACGACTCAGTATCATAGACTATAATAAGTTTTCTGATTGACAGTTCGTCATATAATTCATGGATTTTTCGGTAAGATGACGTATCTACAGTCGAAATAATTATTCAAAGAAGAAAATAATAAACAGCCTAAATTCCGTTTTTCGTGAAAATCGGATGATCTGTTACAATAAAGAAAGCAGATGCTGTTATTGGGTACATTGACTATCAATGTATAGTTAAGTTTCTATGATCGCATCTGTAAAGAAGAGGAACTGAGAATCTTGATCATATGAATAAAAATGAAACATACAGAATTACATTTAGTGAGTCACCAATCTTCAGATACGGATCATTAGAATTTCCTCTGCGCCGAATGCCTTATGACCTCAATTATTTGCCGAATGTCTTCTATTGTTTTAACCCTCTTTGCACTATCTGCAAATGCAAGAGTTTTGAGAAGGTATATGAGAACTTCTTACAAAACTCATTTTAAGTTATACTGCTGAACGTAACTGATGCCGTGAAACTTGGGGAACCACTTAATGACTTCAGTTATTTAGTTGCAACCTGAGTCGTGAGAATAGTTCGAGTCTTCTTTCAAGACTGTGTGCGCGCGCGCACGCGTGTGTGTGCTGTGTTATCCTTAGCATAAGTTTGTAAGTCTCGGAACTGATGACATTAGCAATTGACTCCCTTAGATTTGCAAATATTTGCAACTCTTTTAGGCGTAGACAACTGGGCTAGGCCAAAGTATCAAATTACGCGTGAGACATAAGTATGAAGGGACGTTTTCACCCCGCCATAGGACTTCGAACGTAGATAGTTTGCTTCTTGTCATGATGTGTATTTACTTGTGTGTGTCCGAGTTACAATCTCATTTTTGTCTACTTCTTTCGTCTTTTATTTTGAGGTTGGTTGTTTGGTGGCAGCTCGTCCAGCCCCATTTTCTTTTCTGATTTCAAATGTTCAAATGTTGGCAAATATAAGGGACTGAACTGCTGCTGTTATCATTTCCTAGGCTGAAAAACTACATAAAGTAACTTAAATTAACTTAACGCTATGGGAAAGGAGAGTTATTTACGACTTGTACAAAAGCCAGACCGCAGTTATTAGACTCGAAGGGCATGAAAGGGAAGCATCAGTTGGGAAGGGAGTAACACAGGGATGTAGCCTTTATCCGATGTTATTCGATTTGTACATCGAGCAGGCGGTGAAGGAAAGCAAGGAAAAATTTGGAATAGGGATTAAAGTTCAGGGCGGAGAAATAAAAACATTGCGTTTTGCTGATGACATTGTAATTCTGTCAGAGACAGAAAAGGAACTGGAAGAGCAGTTGAATGGAATGTACAGTGTGTTGAAGAGAGCGTATAAAACGAACATTAACAAGAGCAAAATAAAAATAATGGAACGCGGTCTTAGAAAATCAGGCGATGCTGAAGGAATTAGATTAGGTAACGAAACAATGAATGTGGTAGATGAGTTTTGTTACTTGGGTAGTAAGATAACATACGACGGTCGCAGTACAGAGGATATAAAATGCAGAATGGCAATGGGAAGAAAAGCATTTTTGAAAAAGAGAAATTTGCTAACATCGAATATTAATTTCAGTGTAAGAAAGTCTTTTCTGAAGGCATTTGTGTGGAGTGTTGCCTTGTACGGGAGTGAAACATGGACGATAAGCAGTGCGGACAGGAAGAGAATAGAGGCTTTTGAAATGTGGTGCTACAGGAGAATGCTGAAGATTAGGTGGGTAGATCGCATAACTAATGAAGAGGTACTGAACAGAATTGGTGAGAAAAGGAATTTTTGGCATACCCTGACCAAAAGAAGGGATCTCTTGGTAGGACACATTCTTAGACATCGAGGAATCGTAAATTTAGCATTGGAGGGAAGTGTGTGGGGTAAAAATCGCAGAGGGAGACCAAGAGATGCGTATAGTAAGTAGATTCATGTGGATGTGGGTTGCCGTTCTTATGAGGAGATGAAAAGGCTTGCTCAAGATAGAGTATGATTGAGAGCTGCGTCAAACCAGTCTCCGGACTGAAGACTATAACAACAACAACACTATTGACAGCACACACACCCATGCCTGACGGCGACCAACCGCGCCCACCGCAGCAAGGCGCCTTAGAGAGCCCGGCCACCCAACCGCGGCTTTTCTGGTTGCATTCGCGCTCGTAGCATTCAGGACTTTCCCACGTAAAGCTGCAGTTAGTAGGCATATCGTAAGTCCATCCGTAATGTGCAGGCACGATCCTTCGATACCCGTAGCTCAGACTCGTATGGACTATTTTGACACTGAATTTTATATCATCTTAGTAAACTTTATGAACCACTTTCAAGTAGGCAAGCTGTTGCTTAAACATGATTCTCTGGCTTCCTTATGTCACAGGGATGAATCAGTTAGTGTTATTCTTCTTGATAATGCTGATGTTGAGTAATTCCAATTTCGAGGGTTTATAACCTGCTTCAGAAATGACGGATCCTTTCGTAAAGATACTTTACTTAAATTTGTTGATGTAAACGCATACACTTTGAACGCTGTTCAACACCTACTTTTGTGCTTCAGTGCTACTCCTTCCATTACGATACACACTGAATAGAACATCTCGTGGCGGCCGCGGTGGCTGAGGGGACTGAGGCGCTCCAGTCACGGTCTGCACGGCCACTACGGTCGGGGGTTCGATTCCCCCCTCGGGCATGGATATTTGTGTCGTCCTTAGTATTAGTTAGTTCATAAGTAGTTTATAAGTTTAGGGACTGATGACCCCGTAGTTAAGTCCCATAAGCTGTACAACCATTTGAACATTTTTTTGAACATCTCGTCACACATTCAGGTTTGTGCACATAGTATTCGTGTCGCAGTTGTCATGCTATTTATTTAATGAAAGTTTTCCCAAAATTTAAATTGTCCAAAACATGTTTTTGTTCTTCGAAATGCTCCTCAACAACGACGTAAACGGACGCTATCAGGTCTTGTTCCACCTTACTGCTTTTCGACAGTATCTAGATACATCTGGTAGCGATTCGGAACCAGAGTCGAGTCTCTCCGCGGGTATTGTTCTCCATCTGGAACTGGTCTTCTGACGCATTTTCTCACGATTTTGATGCTCCTGTACTGCAACATTAACGTCGCCGTAGCCAAGATGAAACTGTTTCCGAAGAGAAATGCTATACGATATGCCACTCTGTTTCCGAGTCCTTAGATGAAAACTGCGTTGTAGTTTCCGTTCATTTTGTTTAGAACGGATAAGCGGTGGATAGGGCGTTTCTTCAGCAGCTGACTTGAATCTTGACTAGTAGAGTCCACTTTTTGATATGTTCAATCATTGCTCAACGTCTCCTTGTTCCACCACTCAACACTGCGGAGGAATGAACATTTTTTTTTTCTTGTCAGATACATGCAGATGCATTCCTTGTGTTCCCCCCCCCCCCCCCCCCCCTTCCAACCAACGACTTCCTTACGGCCAGTATGCACAGCGTATATTACCCGATCTCGCTGTTTCACGTAAAATATTAAGGCGTAAAAATTCTGCGGGGCGTGGTGCTAATCTCCTTCCCTCGGTGTCATTTGTGAATCATGGAATAGATTGATGTTTGCAGTGTGGAATATATGAATTGTATATTTATGCCATTCTGGTAGATGACTCAAGCTTACACTGTTGTTATTTTGAATGTAAACCGTATCTAATCTGAATTACGTTTGCGCAACCTCCGTCAGTTAATTTATGATTCAGTTACTATTGTTGTACTTAATAGTGTTTACAGAATGAAAAACCAACGAAGTACATGCAAAATCACTTGCACATGTGAACATTATAGAATCAAGTGCACAGATCACATCTTGGCACGTGAACAAACACAATAATACTCCGCACTAATGCTGTACGGACACTTTCGATCAAACACTGTACAAGTACCATTTCAGTGGTAATGAGAGACACCAGTCGTAATAAATTATCAGAGTCCTAGTATTTCGTAGACTCATGCACCATCGTTATTCCTTTAAGGAGAGACAATACGAGGGACGTCCGTTTATTAAGTTCCGTTTCTATCCGCACCAGCGCTTCGACCGCAGTTCTGAGCATGCGCGGCAGTTGCTCTGACTGAAGCAGAAGACATGTACGCCATTTTCAGATCGCTGCCGCCGACGTGTGCTTTGATGTGCCTCTTTATAATGTCAGCCGTAATTGAAAATGCCGCCGCGTGTGAAACGAGATCTATGATTCGTTTTCTAAATGCAAAAGAAGTTAAACCAAAAGAAATTCATCGGCAAATCTGCGATGTTTACGCACAAAATGGTACGAGTATTTCAATGGTTATAAGATGGGTCAGACTGTTCAATGAAGGACGTTATTTAGTACACGATGTCCGCCTCCGTAGCTCAGCGGTAGTGTCGCTGACTACCACGCAGGAGTCCCGGGTTCGATTCCCGACAGAGGACTGGGTGTTGTGTGTTGTCCTAATCATCATCATCTCATCATCATTGGCACGTAAGTCGCCCACGCGGCGTCAAATAGAAAGACTTACACTAAGGCGGCCGAACAATCCCGCAAGGGATCTCCCGGCCAAGAAAGCCATACGCTCATTTCATTTCCAGTGCACGATAACGAACGAAGTGGACGCCCATCTGTGATTACTTATGAACTGGTTCAAACAATTGACCAAGCGAGGTGGCGCAGTGGTGACGCATTCGGGAGGACGGTGGTTCAAATCCATCTCCAGCCATCCAGATGTAGGTTTTCCGTGATTACCCTAAACCACTCCAGGCAAATACCGGGATGGTTTCCTTCCCAACTCCGAGCGTTAGCTCAGTCTTTAATAATCAAGCAGTCGACGGGACGTTAAATCCCAAGCTTCCGTTCAAACAATTGAAAAGAAGATTAAGTACAACCATAAGTTACACTTAGTGCTCTTGCTATGATGACGAGCTGAAAGAACATGTTACCACATGGTTGAATATACAGGCGGCAACCTTCTGCAAAGAAAGCATACAAAAACTTGTTCCTCGCTATAACAAGTCTCTACAAAATTTCGGAAGCTATGTGCAATAAATATTTTTTTTTATTTCTGTACAATTTTGTTTTATATAAGCAAACATAATTTACTTTGTGCACATAGCTGGTATTAAGTAAACTGAATAGCTTTATGTGGACAAAATAATACACGATCAACTATTGCTATGAAAAGGAAAAAAAATGTTCAAATGTTTGTTAAGCTTATGGGACTTAACTACGGGGTCATCAGTCCCTAAACTTACAAACTACTTATCAACTAGCTTATCCTAAGGACGGAACAAATATCCATGCCCGAGGGGGGATTCGAACCCCCGATCGTAGTGGCCGTGCAGACCGTGACTGAAGCGCCTCGGTCCCCTCGGCCACCGCGGCCGGCTATGAAAAGGAGCTGACAGATTAAAGCTCTGAACAGTGTGAAATTTATCTTCTCAGTGTGATCTTAATATCCAACGAAAAGAAGAGGTAATCAAAACTAATTCCTAATATTACTCCATATATTTGTCAGAGAACGATTAAGTGTGTTTTTCAGAGAGTGTTGCTTCATCTACTATGTGTGTATAGAGGACAGTAACTATCTACATCAACAATCATACTCTACAAGGCTCCTCAAGGTGTGTTTCGCGGAAAAAGCAGTTACCGGTATCTGTCCGCGTGAGCTCTAATCCCTCTGATTTTATCCTTATGGTCTTTTCACGAGATATACGTAAGAGGAAGGAATACATTGACTGACTCCTCGACAAACTTATGGTCTCGGAACACTGACACAAACCAGTATCGCGATACAAAACGTCTCTCTTGTGACGTCTGCTGCCCGAGTTTTCTAATTATAAATTTTCTCGCTCGTAACCAATTAAATTACGTTTACATAACAATTACGCAGATACCTAAGCTTGCTAGGTGTGGTCAGTCAATAATCAGTAACTTCTTGTCAGTATTTCAAATTTTCAATTCATTTCTAATTATCCACTGATAAAGAATGTGCTTGTAAGCTTAATGTTTTAGAGAGAAATAATAACACATTGTAAGGACGAGTTTTAATATTTTGTGAATTGTTTGTATGGATGAAAATAATTATTTGTTTGTCTCAAAAGTAGCGATTTTTTCCCGTTAGCACAGTGGAATCCGTTTTCCGCCGCTCACTTCCGGAGAAGCTGGTACATCCTGTAGGAGCAGAGCACCTGTCCTGGATTCCATCCGAGAGGTGGAAAGAACGCGGTCGTTCGGTCCAGGCACTCAGAGCCGCAAGAAAGCGACACTAATGAGGAAGTCTGGTTGCCTGTCCAACGATAGACTCAGATCTACATCTACACTCTGTTGGCGATCTCACGGAGTGTGGGACAGAGGAATTTGCGAATCAATGTCACCTCCTCCTTTCCATATTCTACTCGCTTATGGTACGTCGGAAAAAAACGACTTCCTCTAAGCTTCCAAGTGGCTCTAATCCTTCTTATTTTTCTCCCCAATCAATTTTCGAATGATTTGTATTGGATGACTCTTCGAAAATAGTATGCTTTCGGAACTTTTGCAGTAGCCCATGCCTATCTTGCGGCGTCTAGCTACCGACTTGGCCGATTATCTCCTTGATGTTTTCGCGCTTGCTAAACAAACCTGTAGCAAGCCTGGTTGCTCCATTCTGGATCTTCTCTCACTGAACTATCATTCTCACCTTATACGGATCCCACAATACTGCGTAACATTAAAGTGTTGATCGAAAGAGTGTTGTAGGCAAGGCCCTTTGTTGATTGATGGCATTTCCTGGCTAGTCTTCCAGTGAATCTTATTCGTGCATCTGCCTCACTCGCGATTTATGTTATGCAGTTTTTCTACTTTGTTTTGCAATTTCATTATCACACAAAAATGATTTTTATACATAATCGGAACCTGCTATATTTGTTCACTTCAATTGTCAACTGGCATTTCCTGCACCAAACGTCGATTTGCTGCAGATCCTTCTGCAATTTGTAACGAATTTCTAGCATTGCGACTTCTCGATGTTCTACATCATCCTCTAAAAGGTTCACTAAACTTCGGATGCTTTCTACAGTGTAATTTATACATACTGCGAAAAACTATTAGTCCAAACAACACTCATTTGGGGTACCCCAGAATTTAATATCGTATCAAAAGACTGTTATCCACTGAGAATTACTTTCTGTTTTGTCTTTCCATGACACTCTTCACTCTATTCAAACAGTTGCTCTTATATTCCGTACGTTTGTAATTTGGTCATTAGATGACAGTGCAGAACCGTTTCGTACGCTTTCCGGATATCAAGCAACACGATATACCAGGATTCATGTACTCACATTTTTCTGGGTTTCGTTAATCGACCGATAAAGCTGTGATTCACACAATCGTTGTTTTCGGAACCCATGTTGATTCCGACAGAGCATAAGTTTGGTCGCCAGATATGATACCGTCATTGAGTACCATAAGGGAAGTGGATCTATTAAAGTCATTAGTGGAGTTTGTTAGACAGCAACAAAATTATAGAGACTGAGCCATAAATCCAAATGCAAAATTTCGAACTTACAAAAATCCATAAGAAAAAGAACACGTATCAGTCAAATAAAGAACAACTAACAAAAGAGATAAAGAAATTGGTAAATTAAAATAGAAGAAAATTAATTAAGGGAATAATTTGATATAATAGGAACCAGTTGTTCCTTACAATTGCTGTAATAGCAGTATTTTCCGAGCTTTTGTTTATATGAAACCTGTGTCACCCAGGGTCAGTACAGAATAATTGCTTTTCATATGATTTCTTATTGCCCATTTATTTCTGTATCGGTATTTAACTGAAAATATCTGCCAAACAGTGGAAATGTCTGCTAATTAACATGTTCCATCCACTTGCGGTACTTGTTGCTGACAGCACTAATCTCCACTTCCGTCTTAGTCCTCAGGCTTACATTCACAGCAGTTCGGTTCTATGGTAGTTTTCTCAACAAAGATAAGTTTACTGATGAAGTGTTCGCCGATATGCACTACAGTGGTTCTAGTGGATCATCAGCTTCTTTCGTTCCTTGCGTTTTTTGATCAGCTGAGGACTGGAGAAAATTAGATTACCCAGCAAGTGTAAGATGTGATGCAATTCTACTACATTGGAAATAGAATTAACTCTAACCAGCCCAAATTATAGTTTGAAACCTGGTTCCGAAATCAATGTCTTATCATTATAAGATCTATCTGGTACCTTCCGGTGTCTCCTAGTTTCTTCCACGTATACTACTTTCTTTTGTGACTCTTAAACCAGGTGTTTGTTAAGATTAAATTATGTTCCGTGCAAAATTCTACCAGTCGCTTTGTCTTTCATTTCTTTTTCTCAGTCGATATTCATCTACTATTTTCACTTCCCTTTCTTTTCCTACTACCAAATTTCAGTCTCCCATCACAATTAAGTTTCGCTCCCCCTTAATTATCTGTATAATTTCCTATACCTCCTCATAAATTTCTTTGATCTTCTGATCATCAGCAGGGCTAGTTGGCATATAAACCTATACTATTGTGGTTGATGATGGCATCATATGTATCTTTATTACAATAATGCGATCACTGCGCTGATCATTGTAATTTACCCGCGTTGCCATTTTCTTATTCTTTATCAGACCTACTCCTTTAATACCTCCAACTGATTTTGTATACAGCGTAAAACTAAATTCGCGCACTCGGGCTTCGCAGCGCGATTCCTCACATGCTAGCAATAAAAAATGTCTTTCACAAAATTTCGTCCTGCGCATGTTTCCGGCAGTAAATGGACGTCTAATATTGAGATGGGTTTGTAGCCAATACGTCAGTGTATTACAGAATTACACTACTACACCAACAAACTTCTAGGGTATGTATTAGGCATCTTGAGGAACAAAATGAGCATGGAAACCCACATCCGGAAACGCCATTCAACGACGCTACGGAGAGTCCAAGTTACAGGCACCGGCTCCTGCCGCTAGACATGCCCTGCAGCAACTTCGACGCTCTGTAGCATCATTAGATGGCGTTTCTGGGCATGGGATTTTATGCTCGCTTTGTTCCTCAAGACACCCCTCGAAATTTGTTGGTATTGTAGTGTAATTCTGAAACACACTGACGTATGGGACACAAATCCATCTCTGTCTTCGACGTCCATTTACTGCCGGAAATGTGCACTGGGCGAAATTTTTGAAGAGACATTTTTTATTGCTAACATGTGAGGAATCGAGCTGCGAAGCCCGAGTGAGCGAATTTAGATTCACCCTGTATATAATCCTGTACTCACCTGACCATAAATCCTGTTCCTGTTTCCACCATGCCATAGCATCGGGTTAGTCACGTTGTTGTTGCATTGCACTACCTGCTCACTACACTACATGGCCGGCCGCGGTGGCCGAGGAGACTAAGGCGCTCCATTCACGGTCTGTACGGCCACTACGGTCGGGGTTCGATCCCTCCTCGGGCATGGATATTTGTGCCGTCCTAGTTCGTAAGTAGTTCATAAGTAGTTTGTAAGTTTAGGGACTGATGACCCCGTAGTTAAGTCCCATAGACTTTACAAACATTTGAACACTACATGGACCCGACTGGCTGTGTAATTCGTTTGGTAAACACAAGTCAACACCAACCTCCACTGTATCAACATTCTGTTATTACCACCATCTCGGTTGCCGTAAATTTGCTGTCTCCACTCAGCAGAACCGATAGAAAGACGTAGAACCATTTTAGTTCATTCTAACGATGCCAGTACTTCAGAACCTACATATCGCAACTGATCTCCTAATTGTTATGTCCAGTGTAAAAATTCTGCATACGGATGTTGTAGCAGACGGTTTCATGGAGTGAAAGTATTTTACAGTATAATCGTTTTTAGTGGGACGTCTTTAGGAGGTAGTCATGAGCTGCTTGTGCCCCCAGTCCCCCTCGGTTTCGTGTCTGGGGCTGAGCAGCGAAACCTAATGGTTATTTAGGTGCCACTGGGCCTAGTCAGTGCGTGCGTACCACCCGCCCGCGGAAGTGCTGTCCGGAAGCGGCTTGCCGGTGGCGTGTCTGCCGCTGGGTGGGTCGGCCAGCTCAGAGCCGAGAAATGGTGCCGGCGTGGGCGGCGTGGCACACTTAGCCGCGGCGGCTGCCGCCACTTTACACCTGCGCTCGCCTCTGACGTCACACAATGCTCAGACGGCTCTCCTGCGGTTGCGGCGCTCACGGAGCCTACTGGTCAAACTGAAACGGCGCCAGTCTTACCTTGAGACCACACAGCTAATAGATTTTGGTATTTTTTTATTTAATTTGTTGTACTTGAATTTCAGAACACAATAAGAAATATCCAGAGCTATTCGATCAAAAATTCTAGGCAAATCGACTTTGAGCTTTTTCGAGTACGTTTCAATATCTAGATCTACATAGATACTTTGCAAATCACATTTAAGTGCCTGGCAGAGGGTTCATTGACCACTTTCATAACTTTTCTCTACCGTTCCATTTTCTAATAGCGCGCGGGAAGAAAGAACACATAAATCGTTCCGTTTTCGATCAGATTTCTCTTATTTTATTGTGATGGTCATGTCTCCCTAAATAGGTGGGTACTAGCAAAATATTTTTCACATTCAGAAGTAAAAGTTGGTGATTGAAACTTCGCAAAAAGATCACACCGCAATGAATAACGTCTTTCTTTTAATGGCTTCCACCCCAATTCGTGCTACATTTTCGTGACGCTCCCCCCCCCCCCCTCGTAAAGAAATAAAACAAAACGAGCTGCCCTTCTCTGAACCTTCTCAATGTCTTTCGTCAGTTCCACCTGGTGAGGGTCCCATACTGGGCTACAGTACTCCAGGAGAGGACGCACAATTGTGATGTAGGCACTCTCTTTGGTGGAGCTGGTGCATCTTCGAAGCGTTCTGCCAATGAAACGTAATCTTTGGTTCGCCTTCCACACAATATTTTCTGTGTGTTCTCGCCAGTCTAAGTTGTTCGTAATTGTAACTCCTAGGTATTTAGTAGAATTTACGACCTTAATGTTTGACTGATTTATCGCGTAGGAATCTTAAAATTTATAACGTTCGCCGTAGTTTATTCGTTAGCGTTGTAGCTTGTCAATAAAGTAATTGGAGGTCAGTCGTCCTAATCACGTGTTGTCAAGTGTCCCTCAGTCATGTTCATACAGAACATACACTACGTGATCAGAAGTATCCGGACACCTGGCTGAAAATGACTTACACGTTTGTGGCACTCTCCATCGTAAAGCTGGAATTCCGTATGGTGTTGAACCACCCTTAGACTTGACAGCAGCTTCCACTAACTCAGGCATACGATTAATCAGATGCTGGAAGGTTTCTTGGGGAATGGCAGTCCATTCTTCCCGGAGTGCTGCACTGAGGAGAGGTATAGATGTAGGACGGTGAGGCCCAGCACGAAGTCAGGACTCAAGTCAGAACTCAAGTCAGAAGTCGGGACTCAAGTCAGAAGTCAGGACTTAAGTCAGAACACAAGTCAGGACTCTGTGCAGGCCAGTCCATAGCAGGAATTTTATTGTCGTGTAATCACTCCGCCACACGCCGTGCGTTATGAACAGGAACTCGATCGTGTTGAAAGATACAGTCGCCATCTCCAGATTACTCTTCAACAATGGGAAGCAAGAATGTGCTTGAAATACCAATGTAGGTCTGTGCTGTGACAGTGCGACGCAAAACAACACCATAAAACCACTGCCTCCGAATTTTATTGTTGGCACTACACATGTTGGAAGGTGACGTTCACCGGAAATTCGCGATACCCATATTCTGGCATCGGATCGTACAATGCACAGTGATTCATCACTCCACACAACGATTTTCCAGTGCTCATTCATGCAATGTTTACGCTCCTTTTACCAAGCAAGGTGTCGTTTGGCATTGACCTGCGTAAAGTGTGTTCTATGGGAAGCCGCTCGACCACGAAATCCATGTTTTCTCAGCTGTCATAGTAGTTGGTTTGGATCCTTACGTAGTTTGGAATTCCCTTGTGATGGCCTGGATAGATGCCTGCGGGTTTACACTGTACGACCCTCTTCAACAATTGGCTGTCTCTGTCAGTCAACAGACGAAGTCCACCTCTACAGTTTTGTTCCAATCTTTATGAAATTTTGTACACGAACGATACATAGTTCACTAGATATGACGTCATAAACAATGAGATGCGCAGAAAACTGCTGCATTTAGCGAACATTCTGCTCATTTTCTCCTAAACCACTGGACCGATTTCAACGAAATTTGGTACACACATTCCTTACCGTGAGGTACAATTGCTGCAGGGTTAAGAATCATATACGACACAAGATTCAGAAGATATGACGTCATAAACAATAGGATTTGCAAGAAACTGCCACATAATGCGGCGAGACTTTATAAATTCGCTATACGAGAGAGTACTTGCAAAAAACTTTATACATAATCTCAAACTTTTATTAAACTTTCTCTCGCTGACAACCATAGCAAAATGATGAAAGAAAAAGAAAGTTTCTCGCTTACTACTTTTCCGCTGTTTATTGAGTAAAACTACGTGATTCGTTCTGACGTTACAATTTATAATATGTACACTACAGGAAATTTTACAGACAGTATACACGCATATAGTTGAGTGTACCTTCAAATTTGTATCACAGTACGACAAGTAGTTTATGAGATATGAGCACAGAAACAGCAACGTTCGTGGAAAACCGCCCCATCACGCACCAAGTTTTAATCTATTACTTCTTTACTACTAATTGTATTCCCAAGAGATTTTACAGACATACAGCCTTTATACAAATAAATATGTACATGAAAAATGTCAAGAATAAATAAATAAATACCCGGACATAGCCGGGTTTTCAGATAGTATTGTTTAAAGCTATCAACGTACATTATGTATCAAAATATGTGGGAAAGCTCAGGGAATTCGCCAGAGGACCGAGAAACAAGGACAACATGTCACGTAAACACTTGTTTTATTTGCTTTCGTTACCGTGTTAGAGGCATTTTGTTGTGGTGCACATAACACAAATATAATGTTCAAATGTTTGTAAATCTATCGGATCAAACTGCGTGGTCATCAGTCCGTAGCTTACAGACTACTTAAACCTAGGGAAATTAACCTAAGGACAAACACACACAGCCATGCCCCAGGGAGGACTCGAACCTCCACGGCGAGCAACCGCGCGCTCCGCAGTGAGACGCGTTACACCGCTCGGCTACTCCACCGCGGCGTACATAACACAGATAATTTCACTATTCAGGTTGGTCAATTGCGTACGGCGCACAAGACACAGTATGTTATCTCTATTCATGGAAGCACGACATTTCTATGTGGAACATTTTGCTAATGGACGTTTACAAGGAACAACAAGACGTTCCAAAGAATATGTGTGTGTCTTTGCGAAGCACGTTCGTTTAGCAGACCGGTTACCGATAAAGAACGACCGAGGAGCACAAGAATACCCCACACAAAGCAGCGAGTTCTAAAACCATATTGAGGAAAATAGCAGCTGCAAGGGCTGGTATGAATCATATAATTCGAGGAGAATAGCTCCTTTAGCATATCATCTTCCAAGAGTCCAAGGGATTAGTGCAGCTGATTATCGACCCAGAACAGCATTTTTTACCTGGTTACGACAGATTTGAGGTCGGAAGCAACATTTCCTCTCTGCTCTTCTGTTTACTGATGAAGTTAAGTGCACCAGAAATGGAGAGTAAAACTTCTACAATACGCCTGTATGGGCATATGTAAATCCTAGAGAAGCTGTGCAAATCGGACATCAACAACAGTTCAGCATTACTGTTTGGGCTGAATCAATGGGTAACTCAGTGTTACTTTTATTTTACCTAGAACATGTGCAATAGCGGTGCCTTTTAAACAAATTATTTACATAGTTTGTTGGAAGACGTTGCAGTGGATTTAAATCATGATGAGGCACAGTCTCATTTTGCTACTGCTGCTAGGCAATTTTACATAATCGATTCCCAAACAAATGGATAGGGCATCAAGGACTGTATACTGCTGTTTCTCCCGATCTCTTACTTATGACTTCATTTGAAGGCCATTGTGTTTGCAACATCTACTCATAACGTGAAATTGTTGCGTCATCGCATAGAGCAAAGGTGTCAACAGATGCCTGGATTATTAGAACCAGTGAGACACTTAATGACACGATGCATAGGCACCTGCATTGCAGCTCATGGTAGCTAGAACTGTACATAGTAAATTACACTGTAAATAACTACCTTGGATACTGAAGTGGCTTGTGTTACGTTCACCATAACAAATGCCTGCAACACGGTAACGAAAACATACAAACCATATGTGTACAGGACATGTTCTGCTCATTGTCAAGTCCTCTATTAAATCCGTGAAGCTTTCCCACATATTTAGTTACATTCTGTTTGTCTCAAGAAGGGCACTAAGTGCCTGAAACCAATTGTCATAAAACCAATTTAACTGTATCTTGTTGCTACTATTAAAAAAACTAATTGCGTAACAATAGCTGATTGAACAAAGCACTACAATAACATAATTAAGCGTCTCCATAACTGCACTTATCTGATCAAAATAGGACACTGCAGACCCGCAATAAAGACAAAATTAATTAACGGGTAATATGTTTATAACTTCAATAACTTGTCCGTGCCGCGGGGGGTAGCCGAGCAGTCTGCAGCTCCACGTTATGGATCGCGCGGCCTCCCGCGTCGGAGGTTTGAATCCTCCCTCGGGCATGGATGTTTGTGTTGTCATTGGTATAAGTTAGTTCATAAGTAATTTGTAAGTTTAGGGACTGATGACCCCGCAGCTACGTCCCATAAGCTTAACAAACATTTGAACATACGATAGCTTGTCCGTCACCAGTTTTTCTCTCCCGTCTTTGGTGAAATGATCAGGTATGCGTGGTTTCTTTCTAATCTTGTCGCTAAAAGAGAAATGTGCATGGCTGTAAATAAGTTTGCTATCCAGTTGAAACATAAAATAAAAATGTGACTGTATAAATGCATCATTTGTATGATGTTCTTGATGCCGTCAGAATTTTTGCTTTCCATGATACCACTTCTCAGGTGTAAAACAATGAATATAGTTCTCATAAAAAGAATCGAAATTTTTAGTATTGCAGGAAAATGTGTTTTCTAATATTTAAAAAAAAAGTTACTAACAATCTTTAGTAAAATATCAAGAATTAACTATAATAAAAATAAGTGAAATTTTCATACGATATTTCGGTTTGATATGTGTCAATTGCCACGCATCTGATTAATTTTATATTTTAATGGTAATCGAAAAAAAACCAGAAAAGATGTTATGGTTGGATTCAAACCGTCGATTCTACTATTATGTAATGGACGATAGTCAGTGACAAGCAATAAGACACGGAGAAGGTCAGAAAATCGTAATTTACGATAAGTAACTAATCATCGTCGATTTCCTCAACAATTTGCATCCAATGTCTTTGGATGTTTGCAATAGTTTACGTACCACAAATATAGCATGTTACAAAAATTCGGTATGTATGTGGTCTCGTTAGTCACTATGCACTAAACTGAGGTAAAAGTAATTGGATTCCGATGTGAACCGATATAGACGGTGGAAGACCTATCACTTATATAGTCCACTAATTCATGTGGAAAGAATTTCGTTGTGAATTAACAGACTTCAAACACGGATTGGTAGTTGGAGCTGGTATTCCATTTTGAAAATCAGTAGTGAATTCAGTATTCTGGGATCCATAGTGTCAAATTAGTTCTGACAATACCTCTGAACGCGGACAATGCAGTGGCCGACAACCTGTACTTTATAACCGAGAGCAGTGGCATTTGACTAGAGTTATTGGTGATAAGCTACAAGTACGACTGCGTGAAATAATCGCAGAAATATATGTGGAATGTACAACGAAGTTTGTCGATAATGAGCTTTGGCAGCAGACGACCGACTGAAGTACGTTTGAAGGAGATTGCCTGCAGAGCCTTTCGTGAGCTCGCGACCATATCGGTTGGACCCTCGGCGACTGGCAAACCGTGGCTTGAACAGATTAATCCAGATTTCAGTTGGTAACAGCTGATGGTAGTGCATCCAATACCACATCAAGCCATAATTCTAGTTGCAGGACCAGCTTCACCACTGTGTCTGCCCACTCTAATCTGACCATCGTAGTGGTGCATACAGAATTGGGATTCGTCGGTATAAACTGTCTCGTTTATTCGGTTGTCCACGGCTGTCGTTCATCGCGTCACTGCCGGCACGTCAGCTTAAGGCGTTGACTCCAGCAAAGGGCAGTCGACTCTGACGCAAACGATTCCAATCGTATGTGAGGATAATGCTCTTTGCGCAAAAGACTGATTTTGTTGTGATGTGGTCGGTGATGTAGTAGGGCGGTACATCACTGCCACATGTAGTGGTCCAACCAAGTGGGATCATTCAGTCCCGCCGATCCCTAGTTCTTCTTGAATTAAACTCTTACAGAGACGCATCACATTTGCTTGGTTACTTCTAACGCGATTACCCATTTCTCCAATGTGTAATCCGCAATCCCGATACGCAACCATTCCTCCTCTTTTGAACTCCGAAATGTGCCAGAAAGACTCATTTAGCAAGCAAAAAACGGTTATCACTATACTTCTGCGTTTGCGCAATTTATCGTGCATTCACAGTTATTACACGATATGTATGATTCTAGCAAAATGATCTTTGAGGATTCTGTAGCAACTGCCGGTTCTCTGAAGTTGGTCAATTGTGTTTCTTCAAAAATAGTACTTCCCTCCAGTAGTTTCATATTAATAGCGAGACGATGGAACATATGGATAGTAAATTTAGAATCACACCTCTGAATTGCTTCGGTGTTTTCCTTTAATCTGATTGGTTAGAGAATTTAACACTCGAGATTACTAAATGAGTTCTGTACGCGGACTTATGTGTACTAACCTAGAATTCTTTCAATAAATGGATCTTGACCATACCTGTACCTTACAGCAGAATCTCCGTGTTCACTTTATTCCACGCACTTTACAATATTACCTCTAGGTATTTAATCGACGCAGCTGTTACGAGCAGCATATCACTATTACTGTACTTGAATATTACATAATTGTGTTTCTTGCTCTTCTGCATAACTTACGTTTTTCTATCATTTAAAACGATCTGTCAATCACGACAACAGACAGAACTCTATTCAAATCATCCCGTATCTTTATACCACGCAAAACTGACACTATCCTGCCACCACAGTATCAGCAGCACATAACCACAGGTTGCGGCTTACCCTAAGCGCATCCGCCAACCTGTAAATATTAACACTTGCCAAATCGACGTTTAACACAGTGCCGACCCTGCCTATGCGGAAAAAGGGCTAAAGAGATAGCTGCTTACCCTAAGCATCAGATGTTTGTGTATGTTACGTTCGAGTACGGTCCTATCACACTTCCCTGGGGCAATGATGACAATATCCCGATCTCCGATGAACTCTTGCAGTTCGGGGGATCATACTGGATCCTTTTATTTAAAAAGTTTTCGACACACATACATCAAAGAACTTATTCCGTAGGTTCGGACCATCATTACCCGGAAGTAGTACTGCTTTTCAGAATTGCAGCGATAAACTCTTTTCAGGCCTTTTGATACAATAATTGCGGAATAAGACAAGAAACCCTGTAGCTTTATGTTAGGTACTCACATACTTCAACTTACCTTCTCTGTTGTACTCAACGCACTAGAATAAGAACCACTGTTTCTGACTAATTCAAAAAACAAGGTATTAATCCCATCGTTGGTCAAACAAAACTGATGTTGTTAGGATTCTTCTGCCGTTGTCGCCGTATAGTGAAATAATATATTAACGAGAGAGGTGGCGCAGTGGTAACACAGTGGACTCGCATTCGGGAGGACGGTGGTTCAAATCCACCTGTGGCCATCCATATATAGAATTTTCGTGCTTTGCTAAATCACTCCAGGCAAATACCGGGATAGTTCCTTTGAAATGGCGCGGTATATTTCCTTTCCCATCCTCAATCAACTATATGACAATGAGCCGGTCTCTAATAACCTCGCCGGCCGCGGTGGCCGAGGGGACTGAGGCGCTCCAGTCACGGTCTGCACGGCCACTACGGTCGGGGGTTAGAATCCCCCCTCGGGCATGGATATTTGTGCCGTCCTAGTTCGTAAGTAGTTCATAAGTAGTTTGTAAGTTTAGGGACTGATGACCCCGTAGTTAAGTCCCATAACCTATACAAACATTTGAACATTTTCTAATAACCTCGCTATTGACGGGACATTAAATTTTATCCTTCCTTTGAAACCATGATCTATTTCGTTTGACTCGAAACATCATAACTGGCTACCTTCCTTTAAAGTGTTACATTTTCTAGACACTTTAATAGTCAACGAACGAACAACTTCACATTTTAATTCAAGATATTGGAGATTGAGGCACAAGTTGGGGTGAAAATCATTAAAAGAAAGGCGTTATTCGTTGCGGCGGGATGTATTTGTGAAAATTCTTTCACCAACTGTCTCTTCCAAAATCAAACATATTTTGTTGGCATCCACGTACATAGGGGGACATGCTCGTCATAATAAAATAAGAGAAATCATATCCAACAAGAAAGATATAGGTGTTCATTTCTAAGGCGCACTATTAGAGAATGTAACGGTAGAGAAATATCATAAAAGCAGTTAGATTAATCCTCTGCCATGCATTTAAACGTGAGTTGCAGAGAAATTAATTTAGATGTACATGGAGATTGATGGTAAATTAAAATGTGTTTGCACAAATGTCATGAATCATAACTGTTGTATACAGGAAGGAATTTCTGAGCTGAGAAATGCCGTTGTTATATTTTGATATATCACACTACCCCCTTTCTGTTCAAAATACTTAGATGGTGCCTAGCCAATTGTAGGTAGTACCAGGGAAATAGTAGTAGAAATTATCTACTAAAGGAATCTACATCACGTCATGCCAGGTCATAGATTGTCGCAGTGGAAACCTACGGTGGCGTAGCGGTAGACAAAGACAGCCAGCAGTGTCATTCTGCAGCGCTGGTTGGCAGCTGACTGCGGTTGGCAGTTAGGTTTCTTCACACGCGCGAGCTGCCGTTGGTGATATAGCGTAAGCGACCGCTTGTTGAGTAGACTCGTAACGAGGTGTGACGCCTGACGAGTCGCTGTTACCGATGGAAACTAGGTGAACTGGATTGTGGATCAGCATCGATCAAAGGGATGCCTGCAGACGATACGGTCTCTGAATGTCGTCCACATGACAACTGTTGCTGACAGGCTTGAGAGGGCTATTAGTGTAATGAATCCGTTCAAATTGCTCAAATGAAATGTATCATTTGTCCGAATACTTGTAATGTGTCCGATCACCATCCTTGCATAAATGTTGGACATTTGTCTATCATCAATTACAAGTTGGAATTTATCCGCGAAGGAAATGATAGTCAATAAAATTCAGTACAAAATATAATGATTTGGTACGCACGTAAAAAAAGTAAATAGATAATAAATAATAATAAAAAAACAACAATTCAGGTACGGTTGATCACCAGGTACCAATGAATTCAGAATGAAACATCCATCGTCTATCTCTACAATTATATGTAAGTGTACTAGGATATGATTTCATTCTTCAAGACAGGAAACTTTTCAAGCCTCATACTATGCAAGACAATCTTTAACAATGCAGTGTTACGTGGCCAAATACACATTCCGATGTCAATCCTGAAGAACATGTCTGGTATACCGACAGCTCTAGTTAAGACCCTTTCTGACAACGCTTTATAAGATGAATAACATTAATTTGCCATGGCACTCATATGCAAATCATTAACATCATAACACTTCCCGGTATTTACCACACTGTCATTTCATGTTCATGTTCGTCGTTCATCCAGGGAATGCTGGTGCAAGCCCCAATGTCGATGACTCAGTGGTAAACGCAGCAATGGACAGTCCAGATAGCACGACCACATGGTGTTCATAATAACGGGGTCAGTGCTAAAAAAACTTCTGAAGCGTGTAAAAAGCGAAGCCACTGCACAGTGGGTGACTGGAAACTACTGACTTGGGGTCACAAGTAACACTGCAGGTAATTCGTTGGAGGCGTTTGACTTAGGAGAATACCTCATGACCGTAACCCGAGCGTCATATGCACTTCAAACAATGACGTATTGAGGATGTGGTGTTAGAAAATGGATATGTATTTTAGAGCTTAATGTATTGTCCTCTAATTGCGCGAAAGTGAACGCTAATTATAAAGGATACTAACACGTTTCGTAGCATTTTTACAGCATATGGGAGTAATCCATTTACAGACGGTTACTGTATCAGTATGACAGTACTTCCCGTCAAAAGCAGAGTCTGTGAGGCAATTCCTGATCAGGGTTGGCCTATCCAAAGTTCTGATCGGAACCAGTAGACGTTCTTTGAGATAAATTATATCGCCGACTTCGCTACAGATGCGAGCATTTATTACGATCTCCAGTTACGTCTCATGAGAAAGGATCGTCCGCCAGTAATAAGACCATTCTAAGTCTCCCCAGCAGAGTTCAGGTTCATAAAACAGTGCTGCAAACGACGACGAATGGTATGCTCAGGCACTCATTGTTGTGCAATAGACGAATTTGTTCTGATACAGTTCGTTATGTTTCAGCTGTGAACAGAGGTGACCAATTTGGGTGAAAGGGGGGGGGGGGGGGAAGGGCGGGGTCATGACGCAGACTGCTGCGTCATTGAAATTTCTGAGAGGGGGTATGGGGTAAAAAATTAGTACTTTTGGTCAGCCTGGGGGGGGGGCTTTATAAAATATTTTACAAACCGTGAAATAAAAGATATTTAATTTCAATATTAAATGGAAAAAACAGGCCCTAATATCTCGGGTGAGATGGGTGGTTGGTTGCTGTTTGGGGGGGGGGGGGAGGTGAATCATTGGCCAAAGGGTGGAGGGGGGAGGGGGCATCTCTGTGGCTGTTAAGGAGTGCAAGATAAATTTGGAAAAGGTACTAAAGTGCAGGGAAAAGAAATAAAAACTTTGCGGTTTACTGATGACATAGCAATTCTGTCAGAGACAGCGAAGGACCTGGAGGAGGAATTAAACGGAATGGATGAAGTATAGGCAATTATTGGCGCCGCTGTCGTCGCACAATCCAGTTAGACGTCGTGCGATCCATCAACATCCACGGCTTCCCGCAGCGGCTGCCAGACGTCGCTATGCGCCGACCTCGAGCCGCGCGGCAGTCTGTGCATATACACGATGTTACAAAAAGGTACGGCCAAACTTTCAGGAAACATTCCTCACACACAAAGAAAGAAAATATGTTTTGTGGACATGTGTCCGGTAACGCTTAATTTCCATGTTAGAGCTCATTTTATTACTTCTCTTCAAATCACAATTACTGCCCAAACGTTCACAGAAAATCTGTGTTGATGACATGATTGCAGAATTGCGTGCGGATTCTCGTCAGCCCACACATATTGATTGTGAAAATTTACAATTTAATCACGTTGGAATGAAGCCTCATCCGTAAATAGAACATTTGCACTAAAATGAGGAGTGATACATTGTTGGATGAACCATTCGCAGAAGTGTACCCGTGGAGGCCAAACAGCTGCTGATAGTGCCTGCACACGCTGTACGTGGTACGGAAACAACTGGTTCTCCCGTAGCACTCTCCATACAGTAACGTGGTCAACGTTACCTTGTACAGCAGCAACGTCTCTGACGCTGACATTAGGGTTATCGTCAACTGCACGAAGAATTTCCTCGTCCATTGCAAGTGTCCTCATCGTTCTAGGTCTTCCCCAGTCGTGAGTCATAGGCTGGAATGTTCCGTGCCCCCTAAGAGGCCCATCAATTGCTTCGAACGTCTTCCTGTCGGGATACCTTCGTTCTGGAAATCTGTCTCGATACAAACGTACCGCATCACGGCTATTGCCCCGTGGTAATCCATACATCAAATGGGCTTCTGCCAACTCCGCATTGTTTTGCAGTCAGTGCAACGTTTACAAATGCGGTGAATCGAGGAAGTACAGTACATACTAACGAAACAATTGGGTATTTTGACAATTGTCTGCACGAATTGTTTCAATTTACATTAAAAGAGAAATACTAAAATGAGCTCTAACATGGAAATTAACCGTTTCCGGACACATGTCGACGTAACATATTTTCTTTCTTTGTGTGTGAGGAATGTTTCCTGAAAGTTTGGCCGTACCTTTTTGTAACAACATGTGTGTGTGTGTGTGTGTGTGTGTGTGTGTGTGTGTGTGTAGGAGTAGGACACAAGAGCTGTAGAACGCGTTACCGTATTGAGGAAAGAAGCATTGTGGACAGTGTGCTGAGACGGACAGCAATCTTCGACAATCTTTTTCAGCTGGCATCTCTCTTTGTAGTTTCACACTATGCCTTATGCATTTAGAAAGAATTATTTGTTGGTAGTGTGTTATATAGTTAACCTAAGCTGTAATCAAATTTTGAGAAAAGTATAGTTTTCTTTACAGACAAAATAGTTTAAATGTTAGGAAATGCTTTCTGAAAATAATTGGTCTGGAGTGTCTCATTGTATGGGAGTGAAACGTGAACGATAAGGAGTTCAGACAGAAAGATGATAGAAGCTTTTGGAATGTGGTGCTACAGACGAATAATGAAGATTAAATGGCTATATCACGCAACTAATGAGGAGTTACTCAACAGAATTGGCGAGAAAAGAGAAGAGATAGGTTGGTGGGACGCATTCTGAGACGTGAAGGAAACGTCAATAGAAGGAAGTGTGTGTAGTAAAGGGACGAATACAATAAGCGGTTGCCACTCTTATTATCATTTGAAAGGATTGCACAGGACTGGGTAGCGAGGAAAGCTGCATCAAACCAGTTTGCGGACTGAAGACCACAACAGCATGTGCCATAGCAATCCACCATCACCATGCACAGAAAATCAGTGTAATAACGTTTAGTCGTGATATGAGGTGGATGTAGTCAGTACTGCCGGGACTTAGTTTTCTCCTGCAGCCAGGTATTACAGAATCCGCATCCAGTTGTTTGGTTATGTCCAACATAATGACAGATTTCTCTGAAGGTTAATCAGCAATAGCTGTAAGCATCTTCTGTTTCACGGTCGAACTCTGAAAAATGCTCGAACACGACCACTGTCTTCTCCGATGCATACCGAAGCTTCTTGCTTACAAGTAGACATACTCGTACAGCTTCAGTCGTTAACGTTGTAAATCCTTTATTATTAATTTCGGTAACTCATTGTTACCATCTTCAGTCACCTATTTTGACAGATGAAAATCGTCTGTTGAAACCTGACTCTGCAACTTCATTTGGGAGGTGTAAAAGAAGGGTCAACATACGAGATCATCTATATGGATCATGGTTGTGTGATACTAGTCAACGAAACAGGGGTCTGAAGATGGATATAAGTTACAGAAACTAGTAATACAGAGTTTACATCATTAATGACTGAAGGTTGGTCTATTTATTCCGCAATTATTGTATCAAAAGGTCTGAAAAGAGTTTATCTTAGACTAAGACGGACATACTAAGTCTTCTAGTATATCCACAGGGTCATCTCTTCCCTCCTTCAGACATTTTCAGGTTGCGCTACTTGCGTCCGTCATGTACGCTCGTGCTAAATACTAATCACGTGCATCTTGCGTCGCCGCAAATGTAAGATGACCTGCGAAAATTGCTCCTTTATAAACATTTATTTTTTTTGTGATATACTTCTGCATGAAAAAGCTCACGGGTGCGCAGCCGGATCCCTGTGTCAAACGGGCACAATATTTCGGCAACCGAACATGTTGGCATTATCAGGTGCGCTGGTGAACTGACAGCCTCGGACCTGACCATTGTCTTTACTCTCGAAGCCGCAGCTTCGTCTAGTTGAAGGGTTGGCAGGTCTGGCTGCTTTTCCTTCTGCTTTCACTGGTTGTTTCAGTCATTTCTTCATTTCATGTTTTATTCTCTTTCGGTTGACTTTTATTACTCTTCCTCTTGCTGTTTGGCAGCGTTGTTACTCTCGTAGCTGGTCTGGTCAGCGTGTTGTGTCTCTTCAGTGGATCTGGTTTCCCAGATGAGTGGGTTGCTGCCTCCAATCTGCGGATCTTTGTCATGATGGGCTCTAGCCCTTATTATCTCTGACGGTCCGAGGATTCCTTTTCTGCCTTCTATCTCAGATATGTTGTGATGAATTGATTGGTTTCTTTAAGCATAGATGGGTGCCTTGCGGCAAGTCTGATGCGTCGATGGCAACGCTTTTATCTCTTCCCTCCTTCCACGTACACAATGAAGAGCGCGTTTGGTGGCACGGGATACATGTGGACGTGCATTGTGTAAAAGAAAAGAACGTTGGTGCAAGAACAGTATCAAGACTGGTTGACTGATGGTTTCAGTGTGCCGTACAATGTTTAATGTTTCCTCCAGGACCACCAGAAAAGAGCGGCCGTCGCAGGATACGACTCCCCACACCATGTTGCCTCTGTCGCACACAGCGCAGATTTTCGCGCTCCTCTGCACGACGCGACACACGCGTACGACCGTTATTAGCACCGAGGCAGAAGCGTTTCTCATCAGTGAAGGCGACACGTCTCCAGTTATCCGTACATAAGCGCCTATCGCGAGACCACTGGAGGCGAGTTGATCGATGTTGGAGCATGAGTTGAACACGTCGACGTACTAACGGCACTCACGATCGTACGTCATAATGTGGGGAGCCACTGGTGATCATCGAGAGAACAGTGACCAGTTCACGGTACAGAGAACCCATTAATCGACCCGTCTTGCTACCGTTTATGCACCAACTAGGGGATATGTTTTTCAACAGAACAGTGCACGTCCACATGTGTCCTGTGTCACCCAATGTGCTATTCAAGGTGTACGTCAGATACCCTGGCCACCATGATCCCCAGATCTGTCGCTCATTCAGCATGTTTGTGACCGCATGTAAAGTCATCTTGCGCGGTCTGCACGACCGGCTCGAACTCTGGCCCAGCTGAGGCACCGGGTGGAAGTTGCATGGCAGGTCATTAGGCAGGAGGACTACATTCGTCACCTGTACGACCGCCTCCATGGGAGAACTGCAGCTTGCGTTGCTACATAACAGCGTCGGCATAGCGTACGTTCTATACCGAAGTGTGTATGGCTCTGTCTCTGCGATCTTGTGTTGTGTACATGCTGAAGAATGTGTCAATAAAATTTGACGAATTCATGGTGTTCTTTTACAATATGTACTATGTCGATACTGAAAAGTATACAATAAGGCTCTTTGACTGGTAATCTAGTGAAAATCTCTGGAGAATAAGAATCTGTGGACTCATCATTGAGCAGTGAGATACGGTAAACAACAGGATCAGTAAGCTGTTGGATGCAAGAAGTTCAGAGTAGACGTAACGGATTCAGGCTGTGAAGACTTGGCTTTTTGTGGCATATGAGTGTAATGTTTATGTCGATATCATGAGTGTGTCTAAAGAAAATAAATTGTGGCTTTAACGCATGTAGCCGGTTTATGAATCTTACAATGCAACTCAATGGTAATAATTACGGAACGACAGTTAGGTGAACGATAAGTCGTTAAATCTACAAGGAAAGCAAAACATACGCAAAGAATGGGGTTAGTTATATGCTATTTAAATTATAGAGAATGAACAATTAACAGCTTTTAGGCTAATTGTAACACCCAAGATTGTAGTCTTCTGTTTAAAGTTCTTTACATAACAACGCAAGAGTAAATACGATATTAAATACTTGAAACAGTATAGCAGGACGGAAGACAATGGGGAAAAACATTACCGGAAGGAGAATGAAGTAAATAAAATGTTCAAATGTTTGTAAATCTATCGGACCAAACTGCGTGGTCATCAGTCCGTAGCTTACAAACTACTTAAACCTAGGTAAACTAACCTAAGGACAACACACACACACCCATGCCCCAGGGAGGACTCGAACCTCCACGGCGAGCAACCGCGCGCTCCGCAGCGAGACGCTTTAGACCACTCGGCTACTCCACCGCGGCTGAAGTAAATAATTTAGTTGATTGTGCCAGTGTAGTATACCTGAAAAAATTAGCTGATGATATAAAGTTAGGCCTATATTTCTTAAGATGTGAAGCAAATTGTCAATATCGATGCTAGACCACAAATATGTGCAATGACCAATGGAGCAAGCCATGGTCTCACGTCCTGTGGCTGTCAACTTCACTAATGAATGAAATGTGATTTAACTCTGGACGACGGTGAAAAAGCAAGCTGGCATAATTGATAAAAAAGGACGACTCTACAAAATAGCAGGAAAATAAGGGTAAATAAGTTGGGGAACGTCGGATTCAATTTTGTGACGTGATGACTGCTGCTTTTTACCTCCAAGAGCGTTCTGCAGTATAGACCAAATTTTTAAGTTGCCCCTACCCCCAGAGATAGTAATGCGTCCTTCAAAAAGTGATTCTGGATCTTGTTGCATTTCTGTCAGGTATGAATGACATGTTTTTATTAATTGCAGGGAAACATTCTTTAATAGGTTTTAGAGGGTGTTGTGAATAAAATCCCTCTAGACAGCACCTGTAATTCGTGTTGGTGCAACATATGGTATTTTCTGACAGGCACCTGAAATTCCATTCGTCAAATCAATCTCAAATAATTGATGTTCATGTCTTGCCTGTACTCTAGCTTATACTAGTAATTCTACCTCCTCCCTGCGTTGCTTCATATGTAAGAAAAACTGAAGAGGTCAACAACGGTTTGTTAGTTTCTGCAAGAAACCATCGGCACATGTTCTCCTGTGGTGGGTAATTATCAGGCTTCAGCCGTTAGCACATACTCAAGATGATACGCATATATGTCTTGGGTAGACAAATTGTGTCATTTCACAAAGAATATTTCGAATTATCAAAGGGAAAACGTTTTTGTGATGAGCTGATTTCATACTAAAGCGTGTGAAAAATTTTGTTAGCTGAAAACCTCGCGTTACCCAGTATTTATTTATTCAATACAGTCGCAATCCATCTTTCTTCAATTCTCTCTAACTTTTGCTGTCCATCTCTTCCTCTGTCATCTCTCCGCCCACCTCCTTCTCCTCCCTCGGGTGGTCTCCCTGTTCTCATCCCTCCTTCTCCTTGCCCTCTACCTGTTTCATACTTCGCGTCATGTAGGAAGGCGCTTCCGCGCATAGAGGAGCGATAGGGGAACTGTGGATGGTGAGAGCCACGGCCGAGCGCCAATAGTGGAGCTTGCGGGAGAAACACTGCGTAACTCGTGGCCAGCCATGCGCTTAGAGAATGAATATTATTGCCTGCTGTTGCAGTGATGGATGGGCATGCGCAGAACAGCTGAAAACTGGGTCACTTTTCTATGTGACACGGACTATAATTGTTAATCTATGGGACCAAACTACTATGGTCATCATTCCCTAGAGTTACAAACTACTTTAACTAACGCTAAGGACAACAGAAGCCGCGGTGGAGTAGCCGAGCGGTCTAAAGCGTTTCGCTGGACAACAGAAACACCCGAACCTCCGACGTGGAACTGCTGCGCACTCTGTAGCAAGGCGCCTGAGGCAGCAGGGCCAGTACTACGCGGATGGTCTCATAATCAATATAAAAATCGGTATTTTAAGTTTCGGGTTCACCAATTAATAGTAATATTATTGCATGTGGTTCGAAATTCGACCGCCGCGCGAGCATGGCTGCGAGTTATGACGTGCATTTACACGATTGCGCGGCCGCTCCCTCCAGAAATTCGAGTCCTCGGTTATGTGTGTGTGTGTGTGTGTGTGTGTGTGTGTGTGTGTGTGTGTGTGTGCGAGGGTGTGTGGGTGATGTGATGACTTTATCCTAAGTTCGTTTAAGTTAGTTTAGATACAGTGTAAATGACCGAAGTACTGAGCAGTTGAGTTTAAACCCTTAGGAAAACAAAAACAACAAAAAACTCCCAATTGGACCAGTTGTTTTTCGAAGTATTGAACGTGTTTGTAATGTAATTGGAATTTATTGGTATGCAGATTCTTAGAACCTATCTGAATCCTGCTTATCCATTTAATAAGGAAAGTAGGATGTTGCAACTATTCAAAATGAAGTAATTATAAATCAAGACAAAGTTATTCTTTCTCTGTAATACGAGAATAGAGACGCTAGAAAAAAGTTATTCCGTTACTGCTATATTTTGATTTCCATTGCAGACAACTCGGTGGACCTCGCTGTTTCACCCATTCTACTGCTAGGTGGCGTCAGGCATTGTCTAGTACATCCTTTAAATATGAAAACATTCATTTAAAAAAATGTTCAAGTTTTTGTTAAGTTTATGGGACTGCGGTGTCATCAGTCCCTAAACTTACTTGTCATAAACACAACACAAACATCCATGTCCGAGGGACGATTCGAACCCCCGACGAGGAACGGCCTCGCGCATCGGAGCATAGCGCCTCAATGCGCTCGGCCAATCTACCGCGACACATACACTTCGTTTAACCATTATTAACGCCACTGTAAATTCAACATTCTTATTTTGTGGACATCTATGCCAAAGCCCGTCTGTAGTTACATAAGTTTGATTAGCAGAATTGTGTGATAAATGAGTTTTAAATTTTCGTATTTAAAATATAACGCCAAGAAATTACGTTGTTTCGTAAGTGCGGTATTTTGATTTTTTCAATGCTGACAGTATGGTTGACATGGTAGTTCCATCTGTTTCACCGCTAGATGGCTCTCGCGCTAGTTCTGTACTGATGACGATGATGACGATTGGAGTTTTAGGGCGCCCAACATCGAGGTCATCAGCGCTCGATCGTTCTTCATGTTTGTGTCTTTATATAATGATAATACACGAAACAAGTTAGTTAAGCTTATTCATGTAGCGGTTATGGTTATGGGGGTGGTAATGGAGGGGTGTTAGGTTTCACAATGCAGCAGTCAGACGTAACGGTCTGTGCTGGAGGCTTACAAGGGGATGACCAAACATCTCCGACTTCAATTTCGACTGGTCTATGTTATAAGGGGTCCTCCCCTGACTATCTGGTTAACGTCCTACTTGCTACTGGGGCCTGCTTCTCGAAATAGTCGTGTCTGATTTTTCCTGCGCGCTACATAGGCGTATGCCAGTAAGCATAGTGGAAGTGCAGTGGGGAAGAGCGCGGATACCACGCTGGAGGTTCCGTGTTCGATTCCTCCACGTATATCTTCCTTTTCAGTTTTGTTTTACACGATGTTTGCAAGCATATTCCATTTCATGCAATATTGTTCACAAATATGTGGATGATTCTCAGGGCAGCACTTGCACCTTGAAAATCATAGCACCGGAATGTACTCTGAACTGCCAACCCTGAGATGTGTATTTTATTGTCAATCTTTCTAAAGAAATTGCAGAACGCTCCCGAATTGCTCCAATCACAGAGGGAAATAGCGTCACGGAAGGATTGCATGATGCTAAATTCCCTGGCGCTACGCCAACTGAGCGTTCCTGTCTTTATTCCGGTGATAAAACACGCGTGGATGGCGTCCAAGTTGTTGGAGACAGGAGTGCTGGGACATTATCTGAGCGTGATCGATGTGTGCTTCTCCGTCTCTTTAATTCGAAAATCATGTGCATGCCAATCAGTAACGTTTATGCCTGGCGATCGTCGACATTATGTTTTCCTTGCTTCTTCGACAAGTACCATCCAAAGACATGCTATGGTACAGTGACCAATGAACATGAATAAACTAATAAAAAGAACATATTTGAATAGGGTGATATTTGATTACACATCAGCACATCGATATTAATGGGCATTGTAACGAACATTCTCTTCTTATAAAATAAAACCGTCGAGACAAAAACATAATTTTCTAAGAATTTTGCATAAAACGGAATATTTTTGCAAACCTCGTGTAAATACAATTGAAAAAAAAAGTGTACGTGGAAGATTGTACACAGAACCCCCGGCGTGTAGTCGTGTATTTCATCCGCTTTGCTTGGAGTGTGTGCTCCGTTACTTTTATATGTAAGGACGGGACCACACATTGGAACCAACGTTGGCGCCATAAGTGTTCGTCCAATGTATGGATCGGTCAAATAGCATTGCGTCCAATATTGGTACGGCTCCGTTGCTTATCGTTATTTTGACCAAACATCGTAGGACGTCGGGCCAGTATGGGTACGTCGTCCACACAATGGAGCCAACATTTTATTCTGTCTTTGACGTCTGCTCGTCTCGGAATTTTCTTCTTCGTTCGTTCTTCGTCACCATTTATTTTAAAGTTTCAAAATCTCTTTGTAAATATTCGAAGTGTATCGGAAATTCCATGTCAAAACTTAGGCACGATTAGTGAAATTAAAAACTTTGCAGACTTTCGACACACTCAATTCCAACTACCGGTGATATCAATTACATAATTATTTTAAAAAGGAAATGTAGGCTTCTTTTACTGTCTCCTGTAGCAAGAAATCGAAGCGTCGATATAAAAAGACCCTTAGCAGGTATAACATCCCTCCAAAATGTATCTTTCTTTTTTAATTTTAAGATCAATCATTTAAAGTAGCAGCTCTAAATTTTAATAATATGTATGGATATTTAAAAACGTACCGATTTCGTAATTAATGTTCGGTAGGAAGTGATATAACAAACCCCATCATCTTTTACGTGTGTTTCCGTTTTTGGTTTGCAATTGCAATGACAAAAATGTAATTATTTTCACTCAAATCCGTTAATATATCGGCCGCGATTTGTGCGTCGGATCTGTTTACGTTGGCTTTCGACGAACTCGAATGTTGGCTCCAATGTGTGGGCTCCGTCGCAAAAATATTGGCCAATGCTCGTGCCAGCGTTGGTACCAATGTCCGGACGCGGAGTAACGCTCAAAGAACATAATAATAATAATGATAAAAACAGGGCCGAGCGGTATTTAGGATGTTAATCAGATACTCAGGGGAGGTCCCCCTATATCATATCTGAAGGAAGGAAGGAAGATTAGTGTTTAACGTCCCATCGACAGCGTGGTCATTAGAGACGGAGCTTACGCTCGGAGGGTTTCGGTAAGGATATAGAAGGAAATCGGCTGTGTCCTTTCAAAGGCCGGCCGCGGTGGCCGAGGAGACTAAGGCGCTCCAGTCACGGTCTGCACGGCCACTACGGTCGGGGGTTCGAATCCCCCCTCGGGCATGGATATTTGTGCCGTCCTAGTTCGTAAGTATTTCATAAGTAGTTTGTAAGTTTAGGGACTGATGACCCCGTAGTTAAGTCCCATAGACTGTACAAACATTTGAACATTTTCCTTTCAAAGGAACCATCCCCGCATTTGCCTGGAGTGATTTAGAGGAAATCACGGAAAACCTAAATCTGGATGGCCGGAGGTGGATTTGAACCACCATCATCCCGAATACGAGTCCAGTGTGTTACCACTGCGCCACCTCGCTCGGTGGTTATATCATATCTGAGACCCGCCAAAAACGAAGTCGGAGATGTTTGGTCATCCTCTTGAATAGGTATTATAATATTCGTAGAAATGGCACTCACGCTTCTTGAAGAAAATCCTGGGCTCCGCGACGTCGTGGCGGGGCTCGACGGTGACGAGGGCGCCGCCATCTTGGGAAATGGCGCGCGGCGACACTCGCAGCACAGCGCCCTCGAACAGCGTCTCCGGCAGCTGCAGCGTCAGGTCGTGCGACTGCAGGAAGGCGACGCCCTTCTCGTACAGCGCGTTCGTCACGCCGGCGAACGTGTCGACTGACGACGACCGAGCCGCCCCATTGTCGTCGTCGCCGATGTCGTCGGCGTCCTCCACCTCGTTGCTGCCCCTCGAGTACTTGTTCTCGACCAGGTCGCCGTTCCTGGTGAAGACGAGGCTGTCGGTGATGTGCACGTCACCGGCGGTGCTGACAGTCCTGTCCAGGTACAGAAACACGTTCTTCTTGACGCAGCTCAGCGCCGTGTCCGACCCACAGCTGGCGAATAGCTGCTTCCACAGTGCGTTGTCGTCGTACAACCACGCGGTCGAACTGCTGCTGTTGGCACTCGAGTGTCCAGCACGGGGCGCGGATAGCTTCACGAAAGCGTCTACCACCCTCCCGAGGAGCGTCAGTCCGGAGTACTTCTGCTTGCCCAGCTTGTCGATCTCGCTGTCCACCTGTCGCTCGGCGTCGTCCTGCCCCATCGCGGCGGTGAGCAGCAGGCAGTAGACCAACAGCAGCCTCCACACGGACGCGCCGGTTTTCCCGCTCATGGTGCTGCGCGCGGTGGTCCCGCCGGTGGCTAGAGGAGCAGTGGGCAGAGCCGTATCATGCTGCCCGCACCGGCGCAGCGTCTTCGGCCGGAGTTGCCGGCCGGCCCCCCGCTCGCTGGTTTTAACGGCGACGCGTTTCGCAACCGCTGAGTGCAGCCCGGCCACGGAGCCTGTGTACCGCGAGTCGGTCGGCGGAGAAGTGCCTCCTCCTACCGCCTCTGCGCCGCGCAGAGTAGGCCGCGCCGAAGGGAGGGGGGCCGCGCCGGCGGCGCCACGCGATACTCGCCCTTATCGCTAGTATGCATGCGCCTTGCAATTGAGCTGTTTTTCTTCTAGTCATTAAGGTCTAATATCGCTGGCGACTTAACCGTTCGGCACGCCTCGTACAAATCGCGTTAATGTGCAGAAAAACAAAACTCCTAGATTGATTTTCCGGACTTTTTTGCGTCGCACTTGTGAGGAGCAGGTTCGTATGAAACAAAAATTCGGATAAATAGTCAGGAAAATAGGGAAATTTGAGAAAAATTGAAGGAGCATTTCTTGTGCATTTATTTTTGTACGAAGTGATTTTTGTATTGTTTGTAAATCTATCGGACCAAACTGCGTGGCCACCAGTCCGTAGTTTACGAACTAATTAAACTAAGGTAAACTAACCTAAGGACAACTCCCAGGGAGGACTCGAACTTCCGACGACGAGCAACCGCGCGCTCCGCAGTGAGGCGCCTTAGACCTCTCGGCTACTCCACCGCGGTTTGTATTGTTTATTATGTTCCTGGAAAAGTCTTCATGTAAAAAAAATTCGCAGCAGTTACAAATGAAAGTAGCAAAATTCGCACAAGTAGCAGAAATCGTAACTTTATGATGCCCTCTGAATCATTACTGCCTTTCAGGATTGGTGGTATCTGGTGATTCTCTTTGTGTATCACCATTCCACCTCGCCTAAATTCATGGTGTAACAGAAAAGATACCACATAATTTGACGCTCTGGCTCATCCAAGAGAAAAGTTTGTTTCTTGAACTACCCATTGTATGTAAGGCGGTAGTTACCACGACGGCAGAGAGGTGTCAGAACTAGTGTTGCTCATCTGCGGCGACAGTTATTTCCCACAGTGTGCACGGAGCTACAGGATTTTTGCCCTCTGCGTTCGGTGCTTATTTCGTACGTCTTTACGTTGATTCATCTCTTTCGTATAAGTAAAATGGTACCGTGTATACGTTTGGAATCACTGTAAATTTCACGGTATTTGGATTTTTTCATAGGAAATGAATAATTCATGAGTAACTGCGAGTTCAAAATTTGTACCACTAGGCGTCAAAGGTCTCTCACATTATGCTAGTCGTTACCTTCCATTTCGGTTTATAATGAAACACTTCAACGAAATACTAAAGGATGATGACTTAATAGCAATATTCTATGCTGAAATAACCTCAGGTCAGAGTTCGTCTGACGGAGAGGCAGATTTTAGTGACGACGACCCTGGGTGGTGCTACACTTAATGTAGCACCACTGTTTCCGAAAAACTTGTTTTGAAAAATATTATATGTTTCAACATTCTCAGTATAATGCAATTCTATAACATTTAACCAATTTTTTTATTCAACAAATAAATGTCTTGTCCAACAAGGGTCGAAATTTATCTTACATCGCTGTGCATGAAAGAGTTTTTATGGTCCTGGAAAAGTGTAAAATAAATTACCAATGAAAGTAGGGAAATTCGGACGAATAGCAAAAATCGTAACTTTTGGATGCACTCTCAATCATTACTGACCATAGAAATAACATATTTGATATTTCACCATGGCGTTTGGATATTTGTCAATATCGTTTTAGATAAGCTGCTCGGGATGGCTCCTAGCTTGGCGGTATTGCTTGGTGGGACTTCACCAGGAAGTACTAGTATCTAAACAAAAAGGGGAGGGTAGCAAAGTCCTTACGGGGAACCCTGAGACTCGTGGGAGTATACCACTTCAAATGTTCAAATGTTTGTAGAGTCTATGGGACTTAACTACGGGGTCATCAGTCCCTAAACTTACAAACTACTTATGAACTACTTACAACTAAGGACGGCACAAATATCCATGCCCGAGGGGGGGATTCGAACCCCCGACCGTAGTGGCCGTGCAGACCGTGACTGGAGCGCCTCAGTCCCCTCGGCCACCGCGGCCGGCATTATACCACTCGCCTCTGTGGAATGTCCGAGAGTTCAAAGGCGCCTTGCTGTGGTGAGGTTGCTCGCCGTCGGAGATTAGAGTCCTTTCTCGGACATGGGTGCTTGTGTTGTCCTTGGCATAAGTTGCTTTAAGTTAGTGTAAGAAGTTTGTAATCCTAGGGACTGATGACCGACGTAGTTAACTCCCTTACATTTTCAAACATCTGAAAATTTGAGTACCTCTTTTTCACATTAAGATCACTATCCCGCGAGGAGCTCTAAAATATTAATATCTCACAAGAATGTCACGTAATTGAAGTAAAAATATTGTTAGTATATATAGTATGAGCTTCCAGTTTCTTTCGAAAAATATGAAACTGAGGATCTAATTGATCTACTATACCTATCTGACAGCACATTGTCACTCATGTAGAAAAAGTAAACTTTATTGCATACAATCTGTCAGAACATGTGGAGAAGTTTATATATACATTCCTGGAAAATGAAAAAAGAACATGAATTCGTCGACCCAGCAGAGGGAAATTTTATTGACGCATTCTAGAGTTTATATGCAACACACGATCACACAGGCGGAGACATACGCATGTGAGTACAGTCACCAGAGAGTCTGCAATGTTGGCATTAGTACCGTGTATACCTTCCTTTTGCAGCAAGGCAAGCTGTAATTTTTTCATGCAAACGATCTTAGATGTTCCGAATGTGGTTATGTGGAATGGCCTGGCATGCAATTTCCACCTGGTGCCTCAGTTGGGCCAGATTTCGTGCCGCTCATGCAGACTACCCAACATAACGTCTAATGCGTCCCAAACATGCTCATTGGAGGAGAGATCTGGGGATCGTGCCGGTCAGGATAGTTGGCGTACACCTTGAAGAGCACGTTGGGTGAGCGAAGGACAGTCTAACGGCACACATGATCGTGCTTTATTGTGAGGGGAGCGATATTCTACACTCGCCATTCTCCTCTAGTGATCGTCTAGAGAACACTGAACAGTGCGAAGTACACTAAAACCATCATTTAATCCGTCTTGCTACCATTCATGCACCAACAAGGTGATATGCTTTTCTAACTGGATAACGGTTTTCCAAAGAAAATAGTAAAATATAATTGTAAGAAACCATCTAAAACCATGGTTTACCAAGAGAATAAAATATTTCGTAAAGAGTAAAAGGAACTCTATGTAACAGCAAGAAAGATATTGACCGAGAAAGAATGAAATATTGTACAAACTGCCGTGCTACATTTACAAAATTTATTAAAAATTCCAGAAGTATGTTTATCATATCTGAGCTCAGCGATTCTAACAATATAATTAAAACCAAGAACGCAGGAAGAGTGTATTACTATCAAACTGAATTAAAAGTTTGCCATGAAAAAGTCAAAACTTGAGAATATTTATACTAATCATTTTCGTTAAATGTTGTAGAGAAAATAGGATCAAAATGTCCACTAGAATAGGTAAAGATATTAATGGAAGAGGCAGTACCTACGTAATTTGATACATCTGAAATTCCACCCACCTTTAGGAAAATAATAAAGTTACTAAACAGTAAAAGCTTGTTCCCAACAGATAAGTAGGATTCCCAGCCTCATATGTAACAGCTCTCTGAAAAAGACTACTATCCCTGAAAAACTGAAATGTGTTATTGTAAATCCATTTCGTAAAAATGGGATATGTCTGATGTCTACAAATACTGCCTAATCTCACTCCTGGAATCTGTATTCAAATTTGTTGAAAAAATAATGTATTGCAGAGAAGCTTCACATATTTATAAAATTAAAGTACAGTACTAACAAAATCTACCTCCATGAAAGAAAGGAGAAGAAAAGCATTTCTCAAAAAGCGAAAGATGTTGACATCCGAAATTCATTTAAATGTTAGGAAATCCTTTCTGGAGGCATTTGTCTGGATTTTACAGGAATGAAACGTGTACGACAAGATTTCAGACGAAAATATGATAGATGCTTTTGAAATGTCGTACCACGAATACTGAAGATTAGATGGGTAGCTAACGTAACTAATAAGGAAATTCTGAAAATATTCTGAGAGAAAAAATGTTTCCAGCTTACCAACAATATAAGATGGGCTCGAATGGTGGGACACCTTCTGAGACATAATGGAATCTTCAAAAAATGTTCAAATGTTTGTAGAACTTTATGGGACTTATCTACAGGGTCATCAGTCCCTAAGCTTACAAACTACTTATGAACTAGCTAAGACTAAGGACGGCACAAATATCCATGCCCGAGGGAGGATTCGAACCTCCAGCCGTAGTGGCCGTGCAGACCGTGACTGGAGCGCCTCAGTCCCCTCGGCCACCGCAGCCGGCATGGAATCATCAATTTAGCATTGGAGGGAAGTGTCTGTGGGATAAAAATCACAGTAGAAGACCGCGAAACGAATAGAGTAAGCTGGTTCAGATGGATGTAGTTTTCCATTCTTATTCAGAGATGAAGTGAGGTGCACAGGTCAGAGTAGGTGGAGAGCTGCATTCAACGTGTCTCTGTACTGAAAACCACAACAATAACAACAACAATAATAAAATTTTAAATGTCAGGTTGGTTTTCACGAAGGCTTTTCAACAGAAAATGCTTTTACCGTCGAAATATTAAATAGTCTGAACTATCGAACATCACCCATTTCGATCTTCTGTGATCTCTCAAAGGCTTTTGACTGCGTGAGTCATGGAATTCTTCTAGATAAAGTATAGTATTGTGGTATGAGTGGGACATTGCACACACGGTTTAACTCTTACTTAACTTGAAGAGTGCAGAAAGTTTAAATAACTGGTGATCATAATGTGTAAAAATTAGCTATTTCCTCAAACTGGGGAGCTTTCAGAACTGAGGTTCCAACAGGGCCTAGTCTTGGTTCATTTTCTGTTTTTAAAATATATTAATGACTTGCCATTCTGTGTTCACAAAAAAGACAAAGCTAGTGTTTTCTGCAGAGGGGTCAAGCACTGTAATCAAACGAGACAAACAAGAATTAAGTAACGAAATAATGTATTTCAAAAATTTATAAAGTGGTTTTTTAAAAACGGCTTCATTACATTTTGATGAAACACCTTATATACAGTCCTGTACTGTTAATTGCATGATACAGTTTATAAATAAAGATTTTGAACAGGTCTCAGCAAAGGTAGAATATTCAAAATTTTGTGTGTGTGCAATAATGAGAGATTACACTGTAAGAAGAACATTGATGATATGTTGAACCGTTTGAGATCAGCTACTTATTATTTTAGAGCTATTGCAAATTTTTCTGATAAACAATTTAGTAAATTACTATGCCTATTTCCTTCTCTTCTTTCATGTGGCTTAATATTTTGGCGTAAATCATAAATTAAGAAAAAGTATTCATTTCACAAAGGGGAGTAATCATAATAATTGCAAGAACCCATCCAAGATCATCCTGCATACATTTATTTAAGGATTTAGAGATCTCCAAAGTATTTTCACAATAAATTTATTGACTTAAGTAGTATATTAAAAGGGGATCACCTCAAGCTCAGTCAGTGACCCCAACAACCCCTCCCCATATTATGTCGCCCAGGCATTTAAGCCCCTCCCCCCACCCTCGCCCACAATCCTTCACCCCTCCTGCCCCAGACTACTGCGTCCTTCTAAAACAAAGGATATCCACCATGGTTGACTGGCATTGAACATAAAATTGCATACACATCCCCCCACACCACTTAAGGACAAGTGGAAGTTGACATGACAACCGCATCCGCCATCACCCCTGACGCACCTCGCTTGGTAGGCCACCTCTCTGCCCCCGCCAATGGCGTTCCCGTCCCCGGATTGCATACCACTTCTATCCCCTGGACACAACTTGTTTTCGATTGCTTTGCATAATTAAGCACACAATACTCCCGGCCAGTCACCTCCGTCATCCCTCACTTAGGAGGCCGCCGGTTCCGCCAACAAAAATGTTCGAATGTTTGTAGAGCTTATGGGACTTAACTACGGGGTCATCAGTCCCTAAACTTACAAACTACTTATGAACTAGCTACAACTAAGCAGGGCACAAATACCCATGCCCCAGGGGGGGATTCGAACCCTCGACCGTAGTGGCCGTGCAGACCGTGACTGAAGCGCCTCAGTCCCCTCAGCCACCGCGGCCGGCGTTCCGCCAACGCCCCTACTTTGGCGTGATATTCAAAAATGCTTTAAAATTTTGAATTTTACTCGCTTGCTATTGGGCATCAGCCAAATATTGTTTTGACGAGAATTATAATTTTCATCACTAGATATGCTAATGAGGGAATTAATAAAAAAAATCCTTCTATGTACTTTCAGAGTTATTTGGGCAAATATCATTTACGTCAAACATTTTGGGAGGAACTATGAATACATTAACTCTGTCCAAAGATGTTCAGTTTTCCCAATTTGTTTGTGACTTACACTCAGAGCAACATTATTTACTACAACTCGGTACACTGTGTTCAGGTAACGTAATATATTGAATTTTAATAGCAAGTCATATTGAATACAAAACTGCATGTACATATAGAGCGCGCGAAAATAGTCTTTTGTAAAGCCATAGGTATTTACTGTCATTACGCTGTCACAATGTTAAACACAAATTCAAACGTAAGCACTCGATCTGTGAGCCCGCAAGTGACAATTCTATGACTGCAGAAAGTTCAAGTTCACACCACAAACCACCCTCTGCATATAGAAGGGCTATGTAACAGCCGGAGGCTACGTTTAAAATATATCTGAGACTCGAAAATGCGCAACCCGTGAGCATTGAACCACAGACGTGTTTTCGCGATAGTGTCCCCCACAAGTTTGCGAACTCGAATACAACTTTATAATCACCTTTTGATGTCCTACTGTACAACTCCACCCACACAACAACTGCACCAACAGCAAAAGACATCTTTTTTATAAAAATGTGCGAATTTCTTGTGCGGAAATCTTGTGTCTTTATGTCTCCTGCTTCGACCACAATGTCTGAGTAGGAACTGCGAATTTCGATCTTACAGATAACAGCAACCATTAATTATAGCATACTGAAAACACACACAATGCACAATTTCGCATATAGTTGACTTTCATTTACCAATGTAAGAAAAGGGTACACAGAAAAACGACCGATCCATCCTTGTCAAGAAACACTCACTCTCTTGCTAATAACGAGCCACCTTCAATGGGGTTAACTTTCAATTGCGAATCTTAACACATCGTAGGAAAATTGGGTATCCAATAATTTTCTTGAAACGTAAAAAAAAAAAAAAAAAAAAAAAAAGGAAAAGTATTTTAAACCGCAGTTCTTCTCTTTCTCCCTATCTCATTGTATTAAAGTTCATGCACTAATCATATTCGGAATGAACCCACGCAGATCACCTCAAATGCGCGCTATGCCCAGGCAGAATATCATACACTTCACACACTTCTATTTGAGACACACCTCCTCGAGTTCTATTTTGTACGAGTTTCTCGTCTATTATGGATCATCTCGCATTCGAAGTATTGCGAAAACCCGAAATACCCTTTTGTAAACATTCTACATCTTCACAACATTTAACTGATTCATGATAAACTTGGACATATTGATACATTATATGTTATTAGCCACACACTCAGTACGAGCAAATAAATGAGAGCAACTCATCAAAGACAGTCACCGCAATAAAAAGAAAACAAACTTATAATATGCTAAAGAAGTTTTTAAACTGCAGACCAACACTATACAAAAAGAAGAATTACGATAATACACATAAAAAACAATTAAATTAGCAGAAAGAAGGTGGTGATTTTTAAATCGATCTTTCGTTGATTAACCTGTGATTTGCAGCAAAAGTGGCAACGGAGAAAAAAATTATCTTAAAACTAGCATACTTTCAGTAATTATATATAACATACTTCAGGGCACGAGACTATGCAAAGAATGGAATAATCTCTATATTAATTAAGTATTAGTAATCATCAGTAGTATATACTATATATTTAGGAGAAGCAGTCAAATACTTAACAAGACAAAGCGTGGGTTACATAAGGAAATTCATGTGTGAAAAAATCCATAAAGTTAATATTGCGAGTTATTATTGTGAGTTAGCGATAAGCAGGCTCTAACAACCGTCACCCCTTTTGGGAATGACTCAAACTGAGCCATAATATTTTCCTAAATCAGGGAAAGTTTTATTAGTTCACAGTCTCTACAACAAAGTCATTCCACTGTAGGTGAAGTTGATTTAAAAAAGAACGTATCTTATATGCTGGCTGTAGTCCATTGCGTTGTGAGCTGTCTTCGGCATTCACTAAAAGATTTGATGTTACAGGATCTTTTCGTAAATCATAAACATGTTAGTTGATGTAGAAACGATTTTATTTCCATTTAAATAAAGTTTAAATCAATCACATCGTCGCACAATCAAAAAAAAAAAAAAAAAAAAAAAAAAAAAAAAAAAAAAAAAAAAAAAATACAAAAAAATGCAGCGGCAAGCCAACAGAGCTGCTTACAGGTTTGTGACTCTAGAAAACTAACTAAACATGGTTTCTCTCAAACATCTTTCTACGTAACCGCATAATAAGATTGATGACAAAGCTTTGTAATTCACAATTAAACAATATTCTTTTACATTAAATATGCCAAAATACAGAAATTAAAACATTACATTTAAGCTTTGACTATTTATCTCAATGTATGTACATGTTTCATGAAATTTGTATTTAATGTGGTACAAAAATTTAAAGTCATCCTTTGACTAGTGTTTACAGTGCTCAAATTATTTACATTATGTGTGTTTTTCGAAGTGCACACATATTTGTTTTGCCATAATTGTGTAGGCGTACTATTATTGTGACATGGAATTTTAATGTACTTCAGTTTGCGGTCTAATTTTTTATTAATACGGATTTGTATATGGTTGTCGTAGTTTTGTTAATTTCGAAGATAGTTTCTTAGTACCAAACGGATTATTAATTTTAGTGCATGAAAAATGATCAGTATTTAATTTACGATCCGGTGATATATAAAACATGGTTTGCCCTAATTTATTTAAACAAAAGGTATATATGTAATCATGTTGTGCAATAGTTATAAGATGTAGTATTTTTGTTTTTATACAAATTAGTATCTATATAGGTTCAGCAATTTCCGAAACTAAGTGTAATGCATTTTTAGTGTTTGCAGGTATTATTTACGAAAGTATTAAAATTGAAAATTACGTAAAAGGACAGCCAAAGTTATGTTTAAATCAACGTACTATTTCTTAAAAGTGTTTTACTAATAGTGTTAATAGAATTTCAAACTGAAGGCGAAAATGTGATATTTTACATGTCCGGTAGTGAAGTTTTATTTTAGGTGTCAGATATTTCGTGTTTATAATGTTGGCAACTGATTTTTGTAAGGAGTGTGCAACGTAGCAGAAACGTTACAAGGCATAATCTGGACAAAAAGGATTACTTGTCTTATCAATACTGTGTTTACGCACAAAACTTGTTACACAGAAACAGAAAGAATGATGAAACCTACTGACTTCATTTTATGAAAAAACTAAGCGATTGCAGAGCATCTTATCATCTGATATTCTAAACGAAAACAGAAAGAATTGTTCAGGCAATCCTGTAATTTTATCGTTTTTTAATTGAAGAACATATATAATAATGCAGATTAAGACTAAGAATTTACCTTAACAATGTTCTTTTTTTTAGAAATACCTCGAAAATATAAAAATCATTCCATTATTCATGTTTTACACATAACAATGAAAATGTATTTCCTTTATCAGAATTTTTGAAACCAAATAACAAACACACAATGTCTTAAAACATGTCCAGAACCAAGTCAAGCTATTCAACAACTACTAGAGTCCAACCGCTACTACTATCCGACATCCATTCCCTTGACGCAACACTCTCTTTCCATCTCGGCCACCAGCGATATTATTCCACTCCTTCCAAAGGTACAACCTTTCTCAAAGATAAGATACCCTTTAATTGTTTAAGTGAATGTTTCATGAAAGAAAACAAGAAATAGCCGTGGGGGGAGGGGGTGGGGGCAAATACCAACTGCTGGGAGGGTGGTCGAGGCTTTTCCCTTGCATGTTTTTTAGTTTGACCTTCGTCAAACTCGCAGTGTGAGGACCAAAGTTGTCACGAAGATGGACGACGTGTCTGATAGTCATTTCATGTCTTTTGGTACTGTAAGTGGCTTTGGTTCTCAGTAGCAACAGCCACGGTGGAGTAGCCGAGCGGTCTAAAGCGTCTCGCTGCAGAGCGCGCGATTGTTCGCCGTGGAGGTTCGAGTCCTCCCTGGGGGATGGGTGTGTGTGTTTGTCCTTAGGTTAGTTTACCTAGGTTTAAGTAGTTTGTAAGCTACGGACTGATGACCACGCAGTTTGGTCCGACAGATTTACAAACATTTGAACATCAGTAACAACAGGGCACAGTAAGTTGCTTTCACTGTACTTCGATCGAGAAGAAAGTCAGTGATAAACACTCATAGGTAGTGGAAAACGAAAACTGTGGAACTTTTCTGGCTCAGAGGAGAATATTAGTCTTCTCTGGGTAGATGTCGTCTTATCTTCACCACTCCTTACATACCATTTTGGATTCTGAAATGTAATGATGAACCCATGTCTCATCACACGTTACGTTTTGACTTCTTGTTGGAATCGATTCACAATTTTCCAGCCTGCTCGGCTTTTGCTGCTCTGTTAACAACTTTGGAATCCTTCGAGCCCTCATTTTCCTAAATCCAAGCTGTTCGCTGATAATGATTTCAACACCCCTAATACCTGCCGCGATTTCTTCAACACCGCACCTGAAGTAAGCTATGGAAACAACACGGATGTCATCGCATGTGACCTGACTTCGGGCATAGAACAGAACCTTCACTACCATTAAATTGCCTAGCCCAAGTAAATTCCCGGTTATGGAACAATGTAGCTTCTCCAAATTGCGCCCTAAAACGAGTTTAAATCTATATGGGCTAACCCCTTCATGGGGTAAAAACTTTATGACCATTGTTGTTGTGGTCTTCAGTCCGGAGACTGGTTTGATGCAGCTCTCCACAATACCCTATCCTGAGCAAGCCTCTTCATCTCCACATAAAAACAGCAACCTACATCTGTCTGAATCTGCTTACTGTATCCATCTCATAGTCTTCCTCTGCGGTTTTTACCCCACACACTTCCCTCCAACGCTAAATTCACAATTCCTTGATGTCTAAGAATGTGTCCTACCAATCTATCCCTTCTTTTAGTCAAGGTATGCCAGAAATTTCTTTTCTCCCCAATTCTGTTCAGTACCTCCTCATTAGTTACGCGATCCACCCACCTAATCTTCAGCATTCTTCTGTAGCACCATATTTCAAAAGCCTCTATCCTCTTCGTGTCCGCACTGTTTATCGTCCATGTTTCACTCCCATACAAGGCAACACTCCACACAAATGCTTTCAGAAAGGAATTCCTTAAGCTTAAATCAATATTCGATGTTAACAAATTTCTCTTTTTCAAGAACGCTTTTCTACCCATCGCCATTCTGCATTTTATATCCTCTGTACTGCGACCATCATTTGTTATTTTACTGCCCAAGTAACAAAACTCATCTACCTCTTTTATTGTTTCGTTACCTAATCTAATTCCTTCAGCATCACCTGATTTTCTAAGACTGCACTCCATTGCTCTAGTTTTGCTCTTGTTAATGTTCATCTTATATGCACCTTTCAGCACACTGTCCATTCCGTTCAATTGCTCTTCCAGGTCCTTTGATGTATCTGACAGAATTACAATGTCATCAGCAAAACGCAAGGATTCTATTTCTTCCCCCTGAACTTTAATCCCTATCCAAATTTTTCCTAGCTTTCCTCTATAGCTTGCTCAATGTACAAATTGAATAACATAGGAGAAAGGCTACAACCCTGTCTTACTCCCTTTCCAAACACTGCATCCCTTTCATGCCATTCAACTCTGACAACCGCTGTCTGATTTTTGTACAAGTTGTAACTAATCTTACGCTCCCTATATTTTACTCCTGCTTGCTTCAGAACTTTAAAGAGTTTATTCCAATCAACATTGTCAAAAGCCTTCTCCAAATCTACAAAAGCTAGATATGTAGGTTTGCCTTTTCTTAATATATCTTCTAGGATAAGCCGTAAAGTGAGTATTGCCTCCCGTGTTCCTACCATTTCTCCAAACCCAAACTGATCTTCCCCGAGGTCGGCTTCTACCAGCTTTTCCATCCTTCTGTATATAATTCGCGTTAATATTTTGCAGCCATGACTTATTAAACTGATGGTTCTGTAGTTTTCACACCTTTCTGCACCTGCTTTCTTAGGGATGGGGATTATAACATTTTTCTTTAAGTCTGAGGGTACTTCTCCTGTCTCATACATCTTACACACCAGGTGAAACAGGTTTGTCATGGCTGGTTCTCCCAGAGACTTCAGTAGCTCTGAGGGAATATCATCTACTCCAGGGGCCTTGTTTCGACTTAGGTCTTTCAGGGCTCTGTCAAATTCTTCTCTCAGTACAGTATCTCCTATTGCATCTTCATCTACATCCTCTTCCCTTCCTACAACATTGTCTCGAAGTTCATTTCCTTTGTAGAGCCCCTCTATATACTCTTTCCACTTTTCAGCTTTCCCTTCTTTTCCATCAGTGTCCTTGATATTCATAGAGCCGTTTTTCTTATCTCCAAATGTTTCTTTTCTTTTCCTGTAGGCTGTGTCAATTTTTCCCCTATTTATACATTCTTCTACATCCTTGCATTTGCCTTCTAGCCACTCCTGCTTAGCCATTTTGCACTTCCTGTCAATCTCATTTCTTAGTCGTCTGTACTCCATTTTGCCTGTTTCATTTACTGCATTTTTATATTTTCTCCTTTCATCGATTAAATTTAGTATCTCCTGTGATATCCAAGGATTTTTTGTAGGTCTTGCCTTCCTACCTATTTTGTCCTCTGCTACCTTCACTATTTCATCTCTCAATTTTACCCATTCCTCCTCTACTGTTTTATTTTCCCCTGTTTCTGTCAATTGTTGCCTAAAGCTCCCTCTGAAATTCTTAAGAACTTCCGGTTCCTTCAATTTATCCAGGCCCCATCTCCTTATTTTCCTACCTTTTTGTAGTTTCTTCAGTTTCAGCCTACAGTTCATAACTAACAAATTATGGTCAGAGTCTATATCTGCCCCTGGGTATGTCTTACACTTTAAAACCTGGTTCCGAAATCTATGTCTTACCATTATAAAATCTATCTGGTATCTCCCGGTGTCTCCTGGCCTCTTCCACGTATACAACCTTCTTTTGTGATTCTTAAACCACGTGTTTGTTGTAACTAAATTATGTTCTGTGCAAAATTCGTCCAGACGGCTTCCTCTTTCATTCCTTTTGTCCAGACCATATTCACCTACTATCTTCCCTTCCCTTCCTTGTCATACAACCGAATTCCAGTCTCCCATAACAATTAAATTTTCGTCTCCCTTAATTGTCTGAATAATTTCCTTTAGCTCCTCATATATTTCATCGATTTCCTCATCATCGGCAGAACTAGTTGGCATATAAACCTGTACTACTGTTGTCGGTGTTGACTTCGTATCTATCTTGACAATAATAATGCGATCACTGTGCTGGTCATAGTAATTTATCCGCATTCCTATTTTATTATTCATTATCAATCCTACTCCTGTGATACCCCCAATTGATTTTGTATTTATAATTCTGTACTCACCTGACCAGAAATCCTGTTCATCCTGCCACCGAACTTCACTAATCCCCACTATATCTAACTTCAACCTATCCATTTCCCTTTTTAAATTTTCTAATTTTCCAACTTGATTAAGGGATCTAACATTCCACGCTCCGATCCGTAGAATGCCAGTATTGTCTTTCCTGATGACAACATCCTCCTGAGTAGTCCCCGCCCGGAGATCCGAATTGGGGACTATTTTACCTCCGGAATATCTTACCCGAGAGGATGCCATCATCATATGTTCATACAGTAGAGCTGCATGTCCTCGGGAAAAATAACGGCTGTAGTTTCCCCTTGCTTTCAGCCGTTCGCAGAAAGTGTGTGGCAAAGCCACATTAGGTGATGTTACAAGGCCAGCTCAGTCAATCATCCAGACTGTTGCCCCTGTAACTACTGAAAAGGCTGCTGCCCCTCTTCAGGAACCACACGTTTGTCTGGCCTCTCCACAGATACCCCTCCGCTGTGGTTGCACCTACGGTACGGCTATCTGTATCGTTGAGGCACGCAAACCACCCCACCTCGGCAATGTCTGTGGTTCATGGGAGTGGTTATGACCATATATTACGCAAATTACGATGGAATCATTTCTTCACTCAGGACTGCAATGAGGTAGAGCTGTGTGCAGAAGCAAACCAAACTCCCTACATACCGATCTTGAACCCCAGCCCCACTCCTCCATACCAATCACAACTAGTTGCGCAATACTCCAGTACTTTTATGATTATTTTTCATTCATCCTCGTATAAGCACATATTATACCCTCAGGTCACCATAGTAGTTTAAGGACCCCTTTACAATCATTCCTATAGTTTATACCTTAAGTTCAAAAATGCTCATTTAAGCTGCTGGCTGCAGCCTCCTTTAATTTTGTTCTTAAAATGCTACGTTGACCTGACTTTCATGCCATGTTTAGATTATACTAATATGTGTATCTAATATAGAAATCTTCAGGGCTTTTATATTTGCAGTGAAGAATATTCACAGTAACGCAAATCATTTTGCTAAGATTTTGTATCTAGAATTCGGTCAGCAACTAAACTACTCATGGCAAACGAATAGTGGTTTCATGTTGTAGTAGTTATCAACCGCCCATTGTGCACTGTGGTGATTGTGTGTTGATAACAACAATGGGGTGGAAGATATTGGGGTTGACAGTTATCGACTTAGTTAAAATTCGGTGTGTGTGTGTGGGGGGGGGGGGGGGTGGCAATATTTCGCTATACAGTCAAAACTACACAATGAAAACGAATGTTCTCTGTGTGTACTTGTAGTCTCAAGTCTCCTGTTCTGCATCATAGTGGTTCGATGTCGCATACTATAAGGGAGTGGAAGATATGGTGGCTAAAGGCTATCGACTTATATAACATTCGGCGTGTATGTGCCTGTATCTCGCTCTACAGCAGCAACTACACACCGAAGACGAATGTTGTTAGAAAGTATTTATAAAGTTATATAACTTATTGTTAATTGGTGCATACAGCGAATAAATAAAATAAAAAGTAATATAAAGGAAAATACTTTTAATGCATGTCGTTTATACAAAAACTGTAACAGATATTAATATACAGCAAAATAAAAAACCAGCGGTGTGGGTACTTGCAGCTAATATTTTTGTATATCTGAGAGTCCTCCAATACAATCCGGAACGTTCGGTTATGTAACTAACAGGGTAATAACTTCGTAACACTAAAATCTTTGACACAGATTAAGAAATCCAAACTTACATCTACATATCTACATCTACATACATACTCTGCAATTCGCCGTAAGGTTCGTGGCGGAGGGTACACTGTACCACTACTAGGCATTTCTACTTATGATGTAGACATTTTAAGGCAAAGTTTTCCGCAAATAGAGTCTTCAGGCAGGATCAAACAAAACAGAAGCAGGCTTTTGTGCATCTTTATGCCTGAATATTTCATGGCCATAACTTACCGAAGCCATGCGCTTTGTTAGGGGGATCAATGTGAGCTACTCTGGTAACCTCTTGAGCCCCAAACCACCACCTGGTATCAGACGGAAGAATGCGCGTCTCCCTCAATACCAGACCACTGTTGATGTCGAACGTGCAAAATTGCATAATGCGATGCGAAGAAGTTCTAAATACTCCACTCTTATCACAGTCAGGTCTCTTACGGAAATTGAATTCAGTGCCATCGATGAATAGTGATGTCGATGGTTACAAATCTCTCTTCCATAGTTGTTTAAACTTCCCAGTATCCTGGAGAAACCCCTGGATTTGACCACCCTTTGGCAGTTTGGACTTCTTAGAAACGTATCTGAACGTGCCATGGAAGATGTAGAGACACCCACAAGTGGGGAAAATCTTTACTAGCATCTTTTGACTGTGGAGCGTAACAACAGACAACTGCTCATGTTGAATGAACATGTTAAGCACGCGCTTAAAAGGGTCATCTGGAAGTTTTCCTGACAACAAAGAGCGTGTGTAGAAACATCGCAATGTAGTTGTTCAGTTATCACTGCATGTACTTAGCTATCTATCCCTATAGCCCCAAAACTTATAATGTGTGCAACAGGAGAAATAAAAACTTGAAAGATTTTCGTGAACAGGATATTCAACAAGTTTATTTTGTGTTTGTAATCCAAAACCTTTCTGAGATCTGCCTGCTCTGTAACATAATATCAGCCAGAAGAAATCACATCGTAAACAATCTCCAATAATGGGTATTCTCCCACAAATATTCAGAAGACTGTGAGACCCTCTCTTCAACTTTTCAAAACATCAGTGCTAATTGGATCTTTGGATCGTTGTTGTAACTACACGTTGCTAGCCTGTAACGATGTACTCGTAGTTAGCCAACAGTCACGCAGTACTGTAATGTCTTCCACTAGTCGTTCATTAAACTCATTACAATAATATTTTTCTTATCGTCTACCACCTCGACAACTAATCTTGTGAGCAATCCTGCAATTTCGTGCGCTGAACCTATTTCCTGAACACCTAAATGTCTTTCTTAGTTAATACTAACAATGGCTTTGAGAGTGTATCAGAAGCTATAGAGCCCCAGAAATTGAGCCATACCTATAGGACCGCATAGAAACGTGTAGAATGTAGGAAAGTAGCAATGGTGTGTAGACTCTAAGTACACTATGTGATTAAAAGTATCCGGACACTTCGCCGAAAATGTCTTACATGTTCGTGGCACCCTCAATCGGTAATGCCGGCATTCAGTGTGGTGTTGGCCCCTCTTAGCCTTGATGACAGCTTCCACTCTCGCAGGCATACGTTCAGCGAAGTACTGGAAGGTTTCTTGAGGAATGACAGTTCATTCTTCACGGAGTGCTGCACTGAGGAGAGGTATTGGATATAGGTCGGTGAGGCCTGGCACGAATTCGGCGTTCCAAAACATCCCAAAGGATTCAAATTTGGATTGTATGCAGGCCAGTCGTGTAACAACTCCGCCACTGGCTGTGCATTTGAACGGATGCTTGCTCGTGTTTAAACACGCAATCGTCATCTACAAATTGCTCTTCAACAGTGGGAAGCAAGAAGGAGTTTAAAACATCAATGTAGGATTGTGCTGTGATTGTGCCACGCAAAACAACAAGGGCTACAAGACCCATACATGAAAAACTCGAAAACACCATTACACCACCGATTCCGAATTTTAATGTTGACCGTACATTCATCCGACCCACATCATGAAATCGGATCGCCACATTGTGTACAGTGATTCTTCAGTCCATACAACATTTTTCCCACTGTTGAAATGTTTATGAATGTTTGTACAGCTTATGGGACTTAACTACGGGGTCATCAGTCCCTAAACTTACAAACTATTTACGAACTAGGACGGCACAAATATCCATGCCCGAGGGGAGATTCGAACCCCCGACCGTAGTGGCCGTGCAGACCGTGACTGGAGCGCCTCAGTCTCCTCGGCCACCGCGGCCGGCGAAATGTTTATGCTTCTTACTCTAAGCGAGGAGTCGTTTGGCAGTGACGCGTGATTTGTGGCTTATGGGCAGCCGCTAGACCGTGAAATCCAAATCTTCTCAGATTCCATCTTACTGTCATAATAGTTGGAGTGGGTCTTGATGCAGTATGGAATACCAGTGAGATGGTCTATTACACTGTACGGCCATCTTCAAATGTTGATGGACTCTGTCAGTCAACAGACGAGATCGGCCTGTGCGCTATCGTACTGTACGTGTCGTTTCACATTTCCACTTCACTATCACATTAGAAAAAGTGGCCCTACGGATGTTTTGGTGTGAGGAAACCGCGCGTACAGACTTCTAAGACAAGTGACACCCAATCACCTGGCCACGTTCGACGTCCGTGAGTCCAGATTGCCCAAACTGCTCTCTCACGATATCTAATAATGACTACTGATGCCGTTGATTTGGAGTACCTGGCAGTAGTTGGCATCGCAATGCACCTGATATGAAAAACGTGTCTTTTGGGGCTGTGCGGATACATTTGATCACGTATTGTGTATTACAAAGCTGCAATGGGAACATAACATTCCATTTTATGTCCATTCTATTCCTCATATTTCTTCCATTTTCTGCACAGTTTATATCTTTTGGATTGCAATTGATTGTAGAGACTTAATATTATTACAGAATTACAATGTACAAAAAAGTTGGGTGAATGATAAATTCCATACTTCACTGTGATAACTATACGGCTGAAAAAATGTGATGTAACCAGATGGTGTACTTGAAAGACCCTGTGACTTTACTGAAATGAATGCAATATGGGACGAAAGGGAGAAGATGGTTTGCAGTTGCAGTTGGGTCGTTGCGCCAGGTCATTAGATATCGCATCCACTCTGCATTCCCTTAAGTTGTTTTGCATGGTGTCAAACAACCTTCGGAACCTCCATTGAGGAAAGTTTGTCCACAGATGAAACTGCTGATCCAGGTCCCGCGGGCTGATACTGGGGAAGACGCCCCTTCTACTGTCACCCCATATGTGCTCAATGATGGAGAAGTCGGTGGATCTTGTGCCGGACATTGGAGAATTCAACATGTTGTAAGTAGTCCAAACAAATACATTCTATATGGGAGCGTGCATTATCTTGTTTGAACCTTGTCATGGGTGCTGCGACATTAGGGATAGAACGTGAGGACTTAGAATATCTGTGATATATAGCTGTCCCCACAGTGCCTACCAAAGGGTGACTAAAGGTGACATGAACGCATATACTACGGATCCCTATACTACCAGGCGTTACGCCAGTGTGTCTCTCCACAGTATTCGCAGGATATGTCCTCTGCCCTTGATTCCGCCAAACACGAATACCATGATCATCGGAGGTGATTTAGCATCATGCTTTGCCATTCGTCCTCTGTCCACGCCTTCCGTGTATGGCACCGCTCCATACGCCGGCGTTGGTGTTCTGTTGTCAATAGCAAGCAAAACGTGGGACAGTTGGACACGAATTTGGTAGATGCCAGTCGTCGAAACACTGTGTGGAAATTTAACGGATTTTGTATGGTCTCCAGTACACGTTCGCTGATAGCAGATGTCGAGATGATGTTATCCAGCATTGCTCGGCACAACAGAAAACAGTCGCCCCTCACGTTGGTATTTCTTGGTCGATTGGTTGATCCGAACCTAAACGACATGAGTGAATGACCTCATGTATCCACTGATTTGATCATCGGGGCACTGTGACAGCTTAATGGCCAATACTCAATTGCACCATACGACAAGCCCACTTCAAGCATTATAACGATGCTGCCTGTGTCAAATGCATTCAATGGATGGAAAAGCTATCTAACGCGCTTTCAGGCATCACCAGTCCTTTCGACTGTAGGTAAACGCCTTGCTTCACTATCACACTCACGGCAGTTGGGTGGTACCAACTTCGCAACAACACGGCGGTGACACCACGAATGAACTCTCGTGGATGCTCTACTCATTACGGAGTCGTGTAAATCCCATCATTTACTCGCACATCAGCGGTACGCCTGTATACAGAAATAAAATAATATTTGACCACTCCAGTTGGGTGCTTCACAGGCAGTGTATTATGTTTCTTCATGTACAGTGGAATGTATCGTCGGTCACAATATTTAGACGGCAAACCAGTACGCATTTGTAACAAAAATTATAATAGAAATTTCTGAAATATTCCGGGCTATTGTGTCGTGGTCGGATGTATTTATTATTGGGGGTATTTTATGTAGGATCGTAGCTTCTTTGGATATCCTACCCACAATCTGGCTCGGTACTGGCTACAGTTATGTTTCGTTTTTAGGTCGTTCCGCGCAGAGGCGTGACGCCACATGTTTTCAATATTACAGTACCATTCGCCGTTATCGGTTGTCGTCATCAACTTTTGCTACCGCCTCATGGTGGAAGTCTGGTACACCTTCTAGCCGTCGAATCGAGAAAGTAAGGAAACAGAAGGGCAGCACACTTAAACTGTCTTTATTTACGAAACTATAAGAAATTAAACGCAACATTCAAATACGTAAGTACAAAGATAAAATGCTCATGACCACAAAGTAGAATGGCACCGATCATCCATATCCTCCCCACTCTGGTCGACGTCCAGAGAGACGACAACCCGGACTAGCTTGGTGACATCTCTTCCTTCCAGATTGTCGAGGACAACAGTCCGAGATAGTCCGTCTCGACCTAAGATCTTTCACTCATGCTTTCTTCCACATATGGCGGGGCCGTACTTCCTCCTGAACAAGAAGAACACCTTTAACCCTAATCTTCAGCCGTTTGCTAGTGTTCTTAACATGGTGGTAGGTCCAAAGTAATAACAGATAGTCGTTTGTTATCTTTTGCTTAAATTGACGCACTAAGTCTTTGTTTATTGGTGGTTTAGTGCCCGTGGGCATAATGGTAAGTCATCTTCCTACAAAAATGAGCAGGAGGAAGTACCTCGTCTCCGGTTTGTAAGAAGGGTCTGGAGTTACGGGCGGCTTCTTTGTTCACGCGTACTATTTGCACGCCTTCCTCGTCCATGTGCAGCGGCCCAGTATTTTCTGGACACATCATTTGCAGGAGCCGACCATCCGCTCCAGCCAGACTACCATCCAAGCCGCTTATAGCGTTGTAAATTTCCATCTTCACAGGGTATAAGTTTACAGTGCTACCAGCGGCTTGGTAGGTAAGCTCCAAGAATCTTGTCATAGGCACTTTCATCCTCACTCAAGGATTTACGAGCTTGTATACGTTTTGTGCATTCCATGATTGTCTTATTAAGGTTCTCAAGAATTCAAATCTAGTGGGTTGCAGTTCATCTAGAGATTCTAGTAGTAGGGTATGTACTATACGAATGCAATTTCCATATCGGGCTTGAAGAATTCATCTTCTGCCTTCATAAGTGAATGGAATCACTGCTATGCCATCAACCAGTTGCTTGGACACGCCTAAGAGAAATCATCTTAAGAACACGGAACCTTTGTTGTCCATTCGGCTCTCAAATTGTTCCCAATATCTGGGCCAGGTCTCAACATCTCCAGAGAACGGTTCGCGATTAATAGGCAGTAACGTAATTGACGTAGAGATATGAACTAAAGACGGTGACTATCTTGTAATTCTTGGAGAGACACTGATTGTTGTTATTAAAAAAATGTTCAAATGTTTGTTAAGATTAAGGGACTTAACTGCGGGGTCTTCAGTCTCTAAACTTACAAACTACTTGTGAACTACCTTATACTACAGACGGCACAAACATCCATGCCCGAGGGGGAGATTCGAACCCCCCACCATAGCGGCCGTGCAGACTGTCACTGGCGCGTCGCAGACCACTCGGCCTGTTGTTATTAGCCTTCAGCTATTCCACTATTTCATACAAAACTCAGTCTAGGTAGCAAATTTTACTCTGTTGCTAACTGGTTTCGGCCATTTAAATGGCCATCTTTAGACAACAACAACCATATTGTTATTCACCTGTTGTATTCAGCTGGAGCTGTGGGGAATATTGAATGTCGACATTCAATCTTCTCGACAGCTTCAACTGAATACAACAGGTGGCCAACAATATGGTTGTTGTTGTCTCAAGATGGCCATTTAAGTGACCGAAACCAGTTACCACCTAGAATGAATTAATCATTAAGATCGCTATTATTCTATGATGTTTTCAAAAATAACGAGCAAAGATTGTCTACGTGAAAGAACTGACACTGGGCCAGAGATGTTATTGTCTACTGCATGTGACAATTGAGAAGCGTTTTGAGTTCCTACACAAAACTCTATTACTCCTTCTGGTTAGCCATACACTTCCCAATATTTTCTGACGGTAACAACAGCTCTGCGAGGCGTTATAACTTCTATTTCAGCCACAAAAGCAAATGAACAGTGTTGATATCGCATTTAGTGGCTACTCTACAGCTAGCGACCGCGACCTACCTTTTTGATGATGTAACGGCTCCGTCCTTCGTTACTTGCAAAAACACGGCAGTGTGTCGTCCAATTACAGCCCGCAAACCCACAACGTCTCGGGTGTCGGCACCAGAAACCGCCCCTGTCGAATCCAGAAAGAAAGAGACTATTATTACGTAACTGTAATAACTGAAACGCAACAAAGATAAAATGCACAGGTCAACGAAGCAGAATGGCGTTAGTCCCCAATACACCTCTTCTACTGCACCGATATTCCACGCGTCGTTCGGTTTCACGCCCTCCTCCTTCCTACTGAAATATTTTGATGATTAACAATTTCTGTGGTATCTCTGTACAGCGTTTTAAGGCACCTGATTGTGATGCCAATACAGTAGATTTATCAAATTGAATATGATGGACTCCGAGCTACAAAGCATGTTCCAAAACGACTCATCTGGAAATATCTCCACTTCTACAGTTGCGTTTGTGCTCTTCTAGTCGTTTTATAACTGCTCTTTTTGTTGTACCAAGGTACACATCAAACCAAATGCGTGGAATCCTGTAAATTCCTCCCTTTTTAAGGTTTCTCGAGCTTCCTTTGACAATTTTAGGTAAATGTGTGACTTCCGGGTGCATTTTTATATCATGGCGATGTTTCGTCAAGATTTTTCCTGTACGGTGGTAACATCGGTAATGAAAGGCAGGGAAACTTTTGATTTCACTGGAGTTTGGTCTCAGCGCTTTCTTTATGTCAATGGACGCGTATCCATACTTCAGAAATGCATTAGTGAGGTGTTTTAATTCCCCATGAAGTATATTCGGCTCGCATATGTCCCTTGCTCTATCCGTCAACGTCGTTATGGAAATGGAAATGATCGGCCGCCTAGTTCAAGTCTTTTTACTTGACGCCTCGTGAACGATTGCGTGTCGATGATATTGAAATGATAATGATGAAGACAAATCACAACAGTCAGTCCCCTGCCGGGATTTGACCCCGGGCCTCCTGCGTGGTAGTCAGCGACGCTATCGTCTGAGCTAAAGAGATGGACAACGTTTATACGATGCCTCGCTTTTGTTGTGTATGTTGGTTCGAATCCCGGTGTAGATAACGGTCCACATGCGAGGGTTACCAATAACTGGGTGGACCAAGCTACATTCTTCTTTTCTGAATACTAGCACATCAAGAATATTTAACTTTCCACCTCCCTCCCCCATGTTGAACAGAATCTTAAGATTAACCCCGTTGAGGCGTTCGAGGAAACGATCTTGGTCATCTTTATATTGCTTCCAGTAAAAAATAGTCTACTTATCGAAACAAACTTGTAATTTTTATTTTGTATAAGTTATACAATAATCTAAATTGGCAATATCTCGATGTTTGTGGCAATGAACCTGTGAAAACAGGAAGATGACCTGTGTAAGATTATGTCTCTTTATGGGCTGAGATACAGTCTGTAAATGTGTTTATTTTATCACAGTCATGTTAAGTAGCTCTCTTCTCAGTTTGACTGAGTGCATTGTATTTATATCTCTGGACTTGATAACCTCAAAACACAACACTTTTCGACACAATATCACTATCATCGCAAGACTCACACTAAACAAGATGGCAGTCAAAACAAATTTTATATCGATTAGTCGATACATGGCGTCGACAGTCACATCAAATATCTTCTGCTACAATAGAAAACCATCAGTATTGCATAAACTGGAAAAGAGCTGGAAAATTGACATCTTGGAGGAAATGGAAATCTTTATCCACATGAATAAAGAGAGTAATGGAATCCTGAATGAAATGACAGAGTTGAAGAGTTTCCATTTCTTCGGCAACTTCACTCCCTTGCTTTTAAAATAGCATTTAAATTAATAAAGTGCACAATATCCAGTGCTCAGGTATTTCTTAATGATGTATTGTCACATATTTGTGTTTAGTAAGACAGGTGTATATATATTAAAGATTTACATGAGCTATTTATTTCTGTCTGTAAGCTGACATCCAAAATCGTACTCAAATTGCTATAATGTCTATCACATACGTATCCTTAATAGACATTCAGTTCCTATCTAACCCACCTGTCATTCACATACGACACACCACATACGAAACTTAGTGAAATTGTAGCTTTTCGCCAAATTATCGTTGGTATGTCGCTAAATAAATAAAATGTTTCGCACATGTTAACGTAATGTAATGTGGTTTTAGTCACCTTTAAACAAATACTGACAAAAGCAGCCGTCTATCATAACAACATGGTGATGGTGCCTTACAAAAGTAATATTTGATCATCAAACATTCTCATATGTCAACAACAATGACCTTATATATATGAAAAAAAACTTACAAATGAAAATTGTCGCTATTTCCCATCAAATATGTGGCAAAATCCATCGTCAATTTGCTGTAAAAGTTTTGACAATACACTAGGCATCACTTTTATACAGATCAGCCAATTAAAATCATAACAGATGTTGATATAAAATACTCATTACATCTCTAACATAAAAAATCTGTCTCATAGCCCACTGTTTAAGTTAGATACCTAGAACCCAAGTAAGGCTTGTACAAATATATATACAATTATAGTTACTGTTATAATAAATGTTCCTTTTCATGCAGGTAGGCTCTACAATCAGATTTTTGTTTGCAGTTTTCAATTCTCTTCCTCGAATTTTTCCATCAAAAATTTTACCAATACTGGCCTTAAGAGACTCCATAGCCTCACCATCGTCTGTTCGTAACTGCAACGTTTTGTAGAGAAAAGATTGACGAGTGAAGCTGACAGGCAATTTGGAACCAACTTAAAATTTACCGTTTGGAGCAACATCAATTTTTGAAAAACTTTAAACATAAAATTCTACTAGTAAAACACAGAAAAGACGAGAATGTTATGACAATGTACATTTTAGATACCAACTTTTAAAATAAAGAAAGGTGTAAACTACCGACTTTTCTGGGTAGAAAGGACCTAAATGGGAGTTCGTTCATTATTGATTACCTCAATAAGTTAAAATGGAACTTGGTGCTTTTATGGTGTATGTTGAGGGACCGGGTTGTGTGCATCAGGAGCTAAAAATCTCACAATTGTGATGTTTGCTTGAGTTAATACATTATACTTACTTTACTTATCAAACAATATCAAACAAACACAATACAATGGAAAGAAATAAAATACATTTTACACAATGAATACGATGTTATTCCAAGGTGTAGTCCAACTCACTGTCAACCCCATTAATGTCATCCACAATACCACAATCTATAGAAAGATTACTGTAAAATGTGGTAGCATCAATGGAATGCAATGAGATGCATAATGGATGCGATGCTGTCTAAGTTTTGCTGTGATATAGGCTTTCCATTAGGCCACAAATGCTCCAGGAGCGATGAAAACTTACTACAGACTTTGGGCGATCTGCTATTCTCTCCTTGACATCAAATTGAACAAAATTCTCATCTAATTTCGTATTCATAAATACAGAGAAGGGTTTGCTCTTTATGATTGTAATCTGACAGAGTTGCAGCCAAGTTACTTTCTGCTGATGTATGTCTTGTTTCCTTTTAACAATACACCTTTCAGGTTGTTAGGTTCCTTTCAATATATGTTTTGTTTTGTTTTATTTAATTAATTAATTATTTTTTCATCCTATGGAGTTTTAGGGAATTCTTTTTCCTTGTCCTCCGCATTGCTTGGCTCATGAAGATATGACTTGGTTTTCTATTGTAAAACACTGCACCTTTGATTCTAGTGCTGGCAGTTGATTCTCCACTCTCTAGATGGAAGCGCATTACAGAAAAGAGTTGGTTTTGTTTTGCGTAATGTGGTACAAACTGTGACGATCCTACCTATTAGTTAGAATAGGACCGCCACAACTCCAACACAAGTTCTAATTATTAGGACCAATTTACTCCGCTGATTTTCTCATGCAGACAGGTTGTGTTGATCATCTTCGCAGTATCAATGTTGTCATGAAACTATTTACTCTCGCAGCCTCGGTACATTATATTGAATGGAAGTACATTTCTACATGTTTACTTTATATATTTTTTTATCTTCAACAGCGTAAATTTGCATGGGTACAAAAAGAAACAGATACAACAACTTGATATTGCAGATACTGAGCCAAGTTAATCCTGAGCCGAACTAAAGACTGAGACTGAGGCTAACTGTGATTCGTCGTACTCTAATTTGTAGACAATTCTAGGTTCTAGAAAGTTCCAGAAAAAGGTTGGTACAATCACATTCCTCAATTACGTTTCCGTAATTAAATTATATGTCTTTCTCAAATAAGATATGCATCAGATGAAGCTGTACATTGTCATGAGGCTATAACTATACAAAATAATATTACTAAAGGTATACAATAATCTAAATTGGCAATATCTTGATGTTTGCGGCAATGAACCTGTGAAAACAGGAAGATGACCTGTGTAAGATTATGTCTCTTTATCGGTTGAGATACACTCTGTAAATGTGTTTATTTTATCACATTCATGTTAAGTAGCTCTCTTCTCAGTTTGAGTGCATTGTATTTATATCTCTGGACTTGATAACCCCACAACACTTTTCTACACAATATCACTATCATCACAAGACTCACACTAAACAAGATGGCAGTCAAAACAAAGTTTATATCGATTAGTCGATACATGGCGTCGACAGTCACTTCAAATATCTTCTGCTACAATAGAAAACGACCAGCATTGCATACACTGGAAAAGAGCTGGAAATTGACAACTTGGAAGAAATGGAAATCTTTATCCACATGAATAACGAGAGTAATGGAATCCCGAACGAAATGACAGAGTTGAAGAATTTCCATTTCTTCAGCAACTTCCTCCCTTGCTTGCAAAATAGCATTTAAATTAATAAAGTACACAATATCAAGTGCTCAGGTATTTCTTAATGATATATTGTCACATATTTGTGTTTACTAAAACAGGTGTATATATATATTAAAGATTTACATCTCGACAATTACAAGGTAGCATCAACAACAGAAGACATTTGAACTTACTCTCGACGCCAAATATCAACTAATCGACACAAACTTTGTTTTGACTGTCATTTTCTTTAGTGTGTCAAACTTGTGTGAAATTTTTTCGATAAGTGCTGTATATGGGGTTATCATGCCCAGAAATATAAGTGCTATACAATTAGTCAAACGAAGAAGAGTGCTACTCAACATGAATGTGAGTGATAAAACAATTACCTTTATAAACTGACTGTATAAAAAATGTTCAAATGTTTGTAAATCTCTGGGATGTAACTGCCTTGGTTATTAGTCTCTAGGCTTACAAACTAATTAAACCATTTGAAACTAACCCAGGACAAAACATACACACACAAAACCATGCCCCAGGGAGTACTCGAACCCCCGACGGGGAACAACCGCGGGCTCCTCAGCGCGATGCCTTATACCTCTCGGCCACTCCACTGCGGCAAACAGAATGTATGTCATCCCATAAAGGGGCATAACCTTACATAGGTTATCTTTCTGTTTTTACAGGTTTATTGGCACAAACATCAATATATAGTTGATTTAGATTAACGTCTACCATTAGTAATATATTTTGTACGCCTATAGCCTGATGATGATGCGCAGCATCGAAACATGTCGCTAATAAATATATTTTACTAAGTGGAAATCCGGCGTTGCCCGGGTATTTATTTATTCATTACTACCATTTTCCAGGTATATACTCATTTGTATCAGGGCTGTATATCTGTAAAATCGCCTGGGAATACAATTAGTAGGAAAGAAGTAACAGAGTCAAACTTGGTGCGTGATGGGACGGTTTTCCAAGAACGTCACCATTTGTGTGCTCATGTCGCATGAACTACGCGTCGTACTGTGATACAATTCGGAAGCTAAATTCTGTATACGTGTATACTGTCTGTAAAATGTACTGCGGCTACATTTTGTAGTGTAGAAATTATAAATTGTAACATCATACCTAATGCCATAATTTTAGTCCATGAACAGCGAAAAGTTACTGTCTACGTGCTCATATCGCATGAACTACGTTTCGGAATGTGATACAATTTAGAAGCCTACATTCAACTGTATATGTCTAGACTGTCTGTAAAATGTCCTGTCACTACAATCTGTAGTGTTCAAATTATAAATTCTAACGTCATACCGAGAGCCGTAGTTTTACTCATAAACAGCGGAAAAGTAGTAAGCGAGAAACGTTTTTCCCTTTCATCGTTTTACTATGGTTGCCAGCGAGAAAAAGTTTAATAAAGGTTTGACATTGTGTTTAAAGTTTGTTGCAAGTTGCTAAGTACTGTCTTTTCCATACATTGTATTTCGAAAGTCGCGCCGCATTATACGACACTTTTTGCGATTGCTATTGGTTATGACGTAATACCTTTTGAACAATGTGCACGCAGCAATTGTTACCTCACGGTAAGGAATGTGTGTACCAAATTTTGTTGAAATCGGTCCAATGATTTACAAGAAAATGGACAGCATTGTCGCAAAATGCAGCAGTTTTTCGCGCATCTCTTTGTTTATGACGTCATATCCCGTGAACTGTATATCATATGTGATTCGTACACTTACGGCGACCGTCCTCATCGATTGAAGCTTACGTGTACAAAATGTCATGAAGTTTGGAGCAAAACCGTAGATTTGTATGCAACACGTACAAACATACGGACACTCTGCTTTATATATTAGACTACTTAAATTGTATTTTTGACTGGTAGCGGAAATTTGAAGCAACCTTTTAATTATTTAGATACAGTCACAGTCGAGACAAAGTCAGAATGGCTTTTAAGAATTATGGTATCTGTAGCCTAAGGATTTAGAAAATTGCCATACTTTGGTGGCCCTTCTACTCCTACATACATAGACATAAAGCGTCTCCAATAGTTCATTAACCTAGACAAATGGGTTCCCTAGGGCTAAGTGAGTTACAACACTTTCATGCACATATTGCAACATGAACCCAAAAATCCAGAAAAATGGTGGTTGTTTCCTTATTGAATTAGTGGGCCCACTTGGTGCTCCCCCTGGCTCCTTTCAGCATCTGCAACTGCCTCTCACCTCACCTCGGAGTGTCAGCTGCAGGTATCTGCATGTGCGTCAGCCGGCAGTGAAGCAGCGAGAGTCAGGGCGTGGCCTGGGTCTGCGTCGGTCCCGCTAGGTAACCTGGTTGCGTTATGGGACGCGCGGCGGCGGCTGCCGTGAAATTGGCGAGCGTCGCTCCGTAGCGGAGGCTGCGCAGAGGAGAACAGCCAGACGGCGGCGTCTCGCGTGACGAACAAGCGCAGCGCGCGGCCGACAATTAGACAACGCTCCTCCGCCGTCCAACGTGCTGCCGACAGGCTCGCCGGAAGAGCTGTGTCTCTTGGCAAAAGGATTTCCTGATGGCTTTGAACAACTCTCTGATCTCTAGATTGCTTTAATAGGAACCTTAATGTTTTCGTCTTTTGTAACTGCAGTAGAGAAACATTCCCGTACTAGATGAGGCAGATACCAGTGGTGGTGCAACCTATGTGTTCACTGGTTCAGTAAATCACTGCAAATAAATAAATAAACACCGCTCTGAAAGTTTTACGGCCCACTTTAGATTTGTAGTTTTATACGTTTTTTCAAACATTTTGGCCCAAAATAATACTTTAAATAAAAAAATAATAATTAATAAAAGTGTCTGAAACTCTTTGTTATTTAAAAAAAAAAAAAAAAAAAAGCCCGGTGGAGTAGCCGAGCGGTCTAAAGCACCTCGCTGCGGAGCGCACGAATGCTCGCCGTGGAGGTTCGAGTCCTCCCTGGGGCATGGGTGGGTGTGTTTGTCCGTAGGTTAGTTTACCTAGGTTTAAGTAGTTTGTAAGCTGCGGACTGGTGACCATGCAGTTTGGTCCGCCAGATTTACAGACATTTGAACATTTTTTGAAAAAAAAAAAAAAAAATGAAATGGTAGTGGCGGGTTCCGAACCACTGACTCTCATGGTCACAGTCCGACGCGTTGCCCACTACGCTACGTTTAACAGATACGCGTTGGGTTCTTTAATGAAATACTATTGATGTCCGTTGTTGACTGATGCTTATGTGGCAATTGTAGACACTAGATTATCATTTATCGTACGAAGAACGACATGTTTTGTTAATTATACAGTGCGTCACTGCTTTCAACTGACAACGTGTAAGTTACAATAAGAAAATCATCAAATACGAAACGCAAAGTGGTGTATGCCAGAGAGAGTTCTGGGCGACGAATGTCACGTGACATCTGCGAACGGCTGGTTTTCGTTAATTCAATGGAGGGTGTCAAAACTCCGTTATTTTTGCAAATATCTTTCAAACGATACGAGATATGAAATAAATAAGGGAACAAATTTGTGGAGAACTATATCGTCTACAAATTCGTTTATTCAATTTTCGCTTCAGATGAACGGTTTATTTGCAATTAAAATTACATTACAAAGGGCTTTTTTGGTATTACTAACGTATTTGTTGTCCGAAATATTTCAAAAGCGAAGTTTTGGTCTCTGGTAACCAACAATTATGTCTGTAAAATCTGGTGCTGATCGGTTGAACGGTTCGTCTTAAAAACAGGGAATACGTGACGGACAGACAGATAGACATCCCAAAATCGCCGTTATTTTGTCAAATATCTCTGAAACAATATGAGATATGAAAAAACATAACAAAGCATTTTCTCATTTACAAATTTGGTTATTCAATTTTTGTGTCAGATGGTTACGCCGTTCTTTTCATTTAAATTTTGAGCTATCAAAAGATGATCGCAAAGGCCCACTTTTAGTGTTACTACCGTAACCTAAAGTGGGCCAAAAGCTCGTCGTGAAAAAAAAAGTTATAAAATAAAAAGTATTTTTAAACTATCATTCTTATATCAGAAAATTTTATATGCACATTCACAGTATTTTTATCGCATGAGAAACGTTTTACGTCTCGGAGAAAACACGTATACGAATCGTAGGGCGGCCGGTAAATATATGCGGCAGTGGTCGCAACGTTACAATGCGCATGCGCGGCTAAGATTCAAATTCTCCTCTGAATCCCCTGGAGTCAACATATGGGCGTTCCCGCGGCAGGGAGGGGCGAGGGAGAACGCTGCTTTTAACATTGGCGTTGGAGCTGGTAGATACGCCAGCTCCTGGCTAATCGAGCTCTGGCAGTTCACGCACGTATGGTCACGAAGCAAGACAATGGAGCTACTGCGCATCTCTCCTTGCGCATTGGCAAATCCTCCATTAAGGCTACATCCGCCCTTCATATTTATTTTTGGGGCATTGAAGATTCATCAAAAACACGTCATATTTGGTAAAATATCTTATAACTATAAATTAAAGACGCACAGACTGTAAATGGCGTCAGAAGATCCGATCACGTTCAAATGTTTGTATAGCTTATGGGACTTAACTACGGGGTCATCAGTCCCCAAACTTACAAACTACTTATGACCTAGCTAACACTAAGTACGGCACAAATCTCCATGACCGAGGGGGAATTCGAACCCCCGTCCGTCGTGCCCGTGCAGACCGTGACTGACGCGCCTCAGTCCCCTTGGTCACCGAGGCCGGCGATCTGATCATGAATGAAGTCACTCTCTCTGCTTAGCAAGAATAGCCGTGTGGTTAGCGGCATCGCGTTGCCTCGTCGAAGGCAGTAGGTTCGAGACAGATTGCAAGCAATTTTTTTAAACCCAATCTTTTTTTTTAACAGATACGGGAACAACAATGAATTTTGTGTTGTTAATTACCACATATCTTTGGACGTTTAAGCAAATGCGTCGCGACTTTGATAGTAAATGACATACGTACTCTTCATTGTAACAAATATTTAACTGTTTGAAAGGATGTGGGAGAGAGCAGCCTTTGCGTATGCGTAAGGTTAGGAAATGGTGCTGCTGACAGTGTTACGTGACCCGAATGTAGCTTGTTTCTTCATTGTAACAGATTCATTTTGCTACAGTCACTTAACAGTGTAATCAGTTACTTACGTACTTTAGTGTTCATGTGCATATTCATATGTTTTTGATGTTTATTATCAATGAAAAGTGAACAAAGTTCAGTGTCTTTTAGAAACAAATTACTCAGCTTTAAGCTTGGAACAAAAGTAAGAAATAAAGAAGCTTCGTAGGCCGACGCCTCAGCTGGAGTTGAAGCAAGCACAAACAAGCCAAGGAAAGACATTCTGCAGATCTTTTAACGAAAATATATCTTAAGGGGAAGGGGAGGGGGTTGTGGACAACCGGGGCGCTTTCCCATCGGCGCCACTCGCCGCCACAACCAAGATCCGGTACTCAAAGGAGTGAACCCCCAGTCATCTGAAGCACCAGCCACCAATATATATTTTCACTAATGAAATATTAAATTCTCTGGATAACCGTAAATCACCCGTTGCGATTTTTTGTAATCTATCAAAGGCCTTTGATTGTGTTAACCATGGAATTCTTCTAGATAAGCTTAAGTATTGCGGTATGACTGGGAAAGTGCACAAATGGTTTAAATCATACCTAACTGGAAGAGTTCAGAAAGTTGATATAAGTAATTCACATAATATACAAAAATCAGTAGAGTCCTCAAACTGGGGAACTATCGAACATGGGGTGCCACAGGGTTCGGTACTGGGACCTTTGCTGTTCTTATTATATATTAATGATTTACCTTTCTATATTCATAAAGATGCCAAGCTAGTTCTCTTTGCTGATGATACAAGTATCGCTATCACACCCGAATCGTAGGAATTAACTGATGAAATTGTCAATGAAGTATTTCAGAGAATTATTAGGTGGTTCTCTGTAAATGAACTCTATTTAAATTTTGAAAAAAAAAAAATCACAGTATATTCAGTTTCTCACAATAAATGGCATCACACCATTAATTGATTTTAACTTCAACCAGAAATCTATTGCTAAGGTAGAATATTCAAATTTTTTTAGGTTTATGCATTGATGAGGGATTGAATTGGAAGAAACACATTGAAGGTCTGCTGAACCGTTTGAGCTCAGCTACTGATGCTGTTAGGTTGATTGCAAACTTTGGTGATGTACAACTCAGTAAACTACCATACTATGCCTATTTTCATTCTCTGCTTTCTTATGGCATCATATTCTGCGGTAATTCATCATTTAGTAAGAAAGTATTCATTGCCCAAAAGCGGGTCATCAGAATAATTGCTGGAGCCCACCCAAGATCATCCTGCAGACATTTATTTAAGGAACTAGGAATCTTCACAGTAGCTTCACAATATATATATATTCACTTATGAAATTTGTTATTGACAATCCAACTGAATCTAAATGTAATATCAGTGTGCATAGCTACTTACAAAACTAGGAGAAAGGGTGATCTACACTATTCAAGGTTAAATTTAGCTCTGTCGCAGAAAGGGGTAATTATTCTGCCACAAAAGTCTTTGGTCACTTACACAGTAGTATCAAAATTCTGACAGATAGTCAACTAGCATTTAAAAATAAATTAAGAGAATTTCTGAATTTCAATTCCTTCTACACATTAGATGAATTTCTAGATAATAGTTATTACTTTCGGAAAAAAAGAAATAAAAAAAGCAATTAAAAAAAATTCAAATATTGAGTGTCATGTAATATTATGTATAGACACATTTCATTTAACTGACACGTTCCACATCATTACGAAGTGTCGTATTCATGATCTATGGAACAAGGATTAATCTAATCTAATCTTATCTAATCAATGGCAGATACCGTTCAGGTGTCGGTGAATATGCAAATGACATTCTGGTCGTTATGTCTGCAGACTCCATGGCGAGACGCCACGAAAAGATTAATGGAGTGCTTGTACGGCCGCGACGGTAGTATATTAGCAATAAACTGACTATGGCTACTTCTAAATCCAAATAACATACTTCTGAAGGGAAGACATTTTCTCATTATGAATCCGTCTTTGAGGCCGTGCCTTTTTCCGGTATCTAGGCATTCTTCTAGGCGAGTAAAGGAACTTTCTAAAACCTGTAAAATACGTTACTCAAAAGCAGACAAAGATGATGCATAAAACTGATGGCACTAATAAGAAATGACCACGGCATTCTGTACGCTCTCATCAGGAAGCTATCTTCAACGCTATCGTGGGCTTCGCTGCTAGCGTCATAGGCTGGAGAGTGCTGTGACGAAGTCTACTTCTGAGGTTCACTTCTGAGGTTCCGTACTACACCAAATGTTCAAATGTTTGTAAATCTATCGGGCCAGACTACGTGATCATCAGTCCGTAGTTTACAAACTACTTAAACCAAGGTAAAATAACCTAAGGACAAACACACACACACACACACACCCATGCCACAGGGACGATTCGCACTTCCGACGGCAAGCAACTGCGCGCTTCGCAGCGAGGTGCCTTACCGTATTACACCTGTGGAGGATTTACTTGTGATTTTCGGATGTGTCCAATAGATACCGTGGGACGTTACACAGCAGCGATCTATTGTTTGTTACGTGTATAATATGATCGTGTGTACGAGATTACAGGAGCTCGACTTATAGATAAAGACATTAGCCTGGAAATAGGTGAATGCGACTCTAGAAACACTGCAGTACGAACATACAGTATGTTCCCAAACATTAGAAACAGGTTCAAATTGCGCTGTGTTGCCCCTCTCGAGGTATGGTACACCCATAAGCGGGTGTGGTCCATATACGACGTAGTAACACACCGGTATATGATTAAGGAGAGGAAGGCACTGCTAAGATAATGTCCTTCTCATCTGCTCCCGTTTACGTACATTTAGACTGCGATTTGCAAACAGTTCTAAGGAACCAAACCTATAAGATTACAGTTAATGTTGTTGCACATCGAATATCTAAGAGGAAACTATTTAATTTCCAGTCCATAACTTTAAATAGACGTTTCCAGTGACAAATATAATCTCTACAGATCAGATGAAATATAAAAATAAATAACTAAAAATTATAAAAATAAAATAAAATACTTTATCTAACCACACGGAAATGAACTAGACTCGACGATTTTGCCGAGAGGCGCATATACAATTGTGGGTAACATAGAATACTAGTTTGTAGAAGTAGTTATTGTCCTTAGTCGGCAAACTTCGAGTCTTCTGAGGCTGCCATACAATTTTTTTTTCAATTCAACTGAAGAAATTTATATAAAACCTTGGAACAATTTGTTGTATTTTAGGTTTTCCTTGTGCATTTTCAATATTTTCAATTAATTTGACATTCATATGATAAATGCTTACAGTTAACGTAGGTCATTGTTTATAAAACAGAGTATGTGACTATGTAACGTAGATTGTGTACGACCTGTTTGCAGTTTCAACGTTCTGAAAAAGTTTCTTCCCGTATGAAGAATATTGACGATTAGTTGAACACAATAGACGCTTTGCAATGTCACTCGAATAAGAAGTCGCCATTGAACAACTTCATCTCACAGCTACAACGAAACTGACCTGAAAATGAACTTCGAGGTATATTACAACGTACAAAATGTACATATAAATATTGACAAATGGAAGTTATATGGCAAAAACCTGCTTTTTACTGCTTTTTTTAGGTTTTGAGAAATTAATTGCGTTCTTGAAACTCTATATCTCGGCAACTATTGGGTCAAATAATTATTCTTTCGACCACACCAATGTGCAGGAAATTTCGTGATCATCAATTTTTTCTTAGGTATCCTTCGCTACCCACAGACAACACACCATAACTTAAGAAGTTCGGAATATTTTCCAGGTACCCTGCTTCATTTACAACCTGCCAGTCTGGACTCAAAATTTTGTTTTTTCAAATTAAAGTTTCAATTCAATCTTTTGTCTTTTGCTGCGTGCTCTTGTAATAACTCCAGTTGTTTTTGTGTATCGGTGATGTATTGGACAATCAATGCCATGCAGATAGAAAATTTTAAATAGTATAATTATATACCCTTATGTTTTGGCAAACCTGCTTATCTCCATTCTCTGGCGATTTTTTTAAGTGGACAATTGAAAAGTTACGTGCACAGTCCAACACCTTATCTACTCCTGTTCTATTTTAAATTCTGTGCTCAATTCTCTCATAAATGTTACCTTGTTTGATCACTCTTGGAGCTGTTTAATTAAGCCCCAGTTCAGCGAATAACTCAAAAATGGATTCTCGTTTTAAAGTATTACATGCTTTACGTGACATTGTTATAAAGATAGGTTTCGTAATGTGATCGCTACAAAAATCTATTCCATCGGAAGTTGTAGATTGATTAATGCTCTAACTAAAACAGAGCTAACAGTGAAATAGAGTGATAGCATGTGAGTCATCGATATTACGCCGGCCGCTGTGGCCGAGGGGACTGCGGCGCGCCAGTCACGGTCAGAACGGCCACTACGGTCGGGGGTTCGAATCCCCCCTCGACCATGTATATTTGTGCCGTCCTTAGTGTTAGCTAGTTCATAAGTAGTAGTTTGTAAGTTTAGGGACTGATGACCCAGTAGTTAAGTCCCATAAGCTATACAAACATTTGAATTTTTTTTTATCGGCGTTACACGGAAATAAAGACCACCTGATGTAACAGGACGATAGAAATTGCGCCGAAGGAGCCCTGTGGTAATACGTTAGTGACTTATTCGTACTGCCGTGGCTTTGGTATACCAGCAAAATTAAATAATGTGCTCTTTCCTTATGCGTTGTAATTTCTTGTCTTCATGTTAGTGGTAAAACAAACCTCTCCATGAATAATTTGCAGACAGCAGTAAAATAAAATTATAGTGAGAAATTATGGAACCAGGCTGGTATGGAAATTATATTCGAAGGGATTATATAACAGAACAGTTTACACGGAGGATTGCCACGTGCAATTAATTACAAGATATGAAAAAGCAATGTACTCTCACGGTCGATCTGACGGGCATGGACACGACTCTGATATGAATGGGGAGAAGGCAGTAATTTACAGTCTCACTAACATTGACTTGACGTGGGTGTAAGGTGTTGGATAGGCGAGGAGCGTTGTGGCTACACGTTTCGGCGATGGCGGCAGCAAAGCACTAGCCTGCTCTGTGCTCCACGTCTCTGCTGCTGCGTGGCGAGGTGCGACTCCCGAGCGAAGGTGCGACTCCCGAGCGAAGGCGTCACAGTCAAAGTGATATGTCTGCCACGGCGAGAGCTGCCTGCATGTCTTCCCGCTTCTGCAGTGGCGGACCAAGCGTCTTCTTCGGCGGTCTCTCACCAAGTCTCTTTCTTTACCAGCTACAGCTGCTCCTCGAATTTTGCGTCTCCTTAGCTTTCTACATCTACATCTACATACATACTCCGCAATTCACCGTAAGGTGCGTGGCGGAGGGTACACTGTACCACTACTAGGCATTTCCTTTCCTATTCCACTCCCAAATTGAACGAGGAAAGAAAGATTGCCTATATGCCTCCGTACGAGCCCTAATTTCTCTTATCTTGTCTTTGTGATCTTTACGCGAAATGTATGTAGGCGGCAGCAAGATCGTACTACACTCAGCTTCAAATTCCGGCCCTCTAAATTTACTTAACAGAAATTCACGAAAAGAACGTCGTCTTTCTTCCAGCGATCCCCAATTGAGTTTCCGGAGCATTTCCGTGACACTCGCGCATTGGTCGAACCTACCGGTAACAAATCTAGCTGCTCGCCTCTGAACCGCCTCTATGTCTTCCTTCAAACCGATCTGCTGCGGGTCCCAAATACTTGAGCAATACTCAAGACGTGGTCGTACAAGCGTTTTATACGCGGTCTCCTTTAAAGGTGAAGTACATCTTCCCAAAATTCTCCCAATAAACCGAAGTCGTCTGTCTGCCTTACTCACAACTGTCCTTACATGCTCGTTCCATTTCATATCGCTCTGCAATGTTACGCCTAGATATTTGAACGACGCGACAGCATCAAGAAGCTCACTACTAATGCTGTATTCGAACATTATAGGATTGTTTTTTCTACTCATGCGCATCACCTTACATTTTTCTACATTGAGAGCTAGCTGCCATTCTTCGCACCAACTAGAAATTTTGTCTAAGTCAGCCTGTATGCTATTACAGTCAGTTACAGACGACACCCTCCCGTACACCACAGCATCATCAGCAAACAGCCGCAAATTACAACTTACTCTGTCCATCAGATCATTTATATAGATAGAAAATAATAGCGGTCCTATCACACTCCCCTGGGGCACGCCTGACGATACACTCGTCTCTGATGAACACTCGCCGTCGAGAACAACGTACTGCGTTCTATTACTTAGGAAGTCTTCCAGCCAGTCACAAATCTGTGAATCTATTGCATAAGCTCGTATCTTCGTTAGCAGTCTGCAGTGTGGCACCGCGTCGAACGCCTTTTTGAAGTCGAGAAAAACACAATCCGCCTGTTGTCCTTCGTCCATGGCTCGCAAGATGTCATGTGAGAAAAGGGCAAGCTGAGTTTAACATGAACGATGTTTCCTAAACCCGTGCTGATTCATGGAAAGAAGCTTTTCCGTTTCAATGAAATTTACTATATTCGAACTGAGAATATGCTCCAAAATTCTACATGAAACCGATGTCAACGATATTGGCCTGTAATTGTATGCGTCAGTTCTCTTTCCTTTCTTATACACGGGAGTCACCTGCGCCTTTTTCCAATCACTAGGAACTTTGCGCTGAATTAAAGATTCGCTATAAATGCAAGCTAAGTGGGGGCTGGTTTTACAATGCCTTTCAGTTCCCAGTGGAAATTATCTGTACGCTGAGGTGAGACTAGCAAACCGGCGTCTTTCCCACGTTTCTATCATTTTGTTTTCATCTTCTACATTCCTTCCTAGTTGGAAAAACAGCTCTTCGTGGCAGCTGTCTTTGTTAAGCCTGTCTGGAATGTCATTTATCACGGTCTTTCACCATGGCCGGAAACATAGTTTTGTTGGGTCCACTTAATCTATACTGCATGCCACACTCTCTCCCATATACGCTTGTGTGCGCCTTGTTGTCTTCCTCCCATCTGCAGGGGTCCACGGTTTATCTACGATCCCGTTGCTTCTTGGAAACGACTCCTCTGGTATCTGCAGACAAGAGCTTTCTCTGCACAAACGCTTTGTGTGTATTTCGTTGTAAGGAGTCTCTTACCTGCGTCCGCTGTCGCCATGTTTGCCATTTATCTAGGGTAAGGTCGGCCGAATCAGGTGAAAATTTGTTAAAATCGAAATAAAAGACAAATTTACACACGAACAAATTTAATTGTATATCCATAAAAACTATGTTCTTTTGTTTATAAATTCAAATATATAACGATTCGTAAATATTGTTCATAGTTTCACAAAATAAATCTGAATGCTGAGCTGCATGACACTATTTGCCTTCTTGAAGTAAGGGGAGTCGGGTCATCAATTCGGCGAATAGGGTCAGTACAAATATGTATGCATCACGTTAAAATAGTAACGCATTTTCCACGAATAAATCTCTTCGTCCCAACTGCACCAACACAATTCTCATGGTACCATTTCCTGCCATTTCCTTGACATTGAATCCAGCCACCGAGTTTCGCTGATATTGGATCGCTATATTTAATGTTGCAGAGTTCAGAAGATGTGTCATCGTCATCTGTTTCTTCGGAGGATTCTGATGAACTTGACGCTGATGATTCATGCTGTAGGTCTTGTCTGCTCTTAACCTGGCGTTTCTCCAAACTTTTGGGCTGGGAGGAGACTTTTATTTTCTTTTCCAATCTATTTTTGTTGCATTTATATTTTCTGAGGATATAAGAAGTAGTGCTTTCTGTTTTCTGACCACCTTTCACCTTTGATGGATAATCCTTTCCGCTTTGCAATCGCCGTTGTAGACAGGAATGCGGTGCCCCAAACAATTCGCTGCATGGTGCTGACTCCTGCCCTCGCGGTAACCTTTAATTGCATTTTGCACGCCATCCTCGCTCCAAAAAGTAACGGTTTTTCTTTTATATTTCCCGTGTGCAATATATTAAAAAAACGAATTAATAAAAAACGAAACAATATAATAACTGCAATGAATGGAAATAAAAGCATTGACCCGATTCGGCGGAAATGCAAATTATTTTTTCCCTACGTTGACAGTCCTGCACAAGCTGAACTACGCGCCGGTAACACCATAACCCTTTCTCCATTATATAAATTTACTTCTAAACGAATACTTAACAAATTACTAAACGAATTACCAGAGATATATGAATTTGGATCCAAAGTTGTTTTACAAAGGAGAAAATTTTAAGAACTTACCGCAAACAGCGCAATCTTCCACAAATTTTTACACAACAACGAACATGCCTGACAATGTCTATCACTTTACAACTCATAAACTGAGTTCCAACAGTCACCGCTGTGTGGCAGCACTTCCCATACTACTGCGTACATGGCGATTAGGCGGGAATTCCTGAAACTGGCCCGATTCATCTCCCGACCCGATTCGGCCGACCTTACCCTACATGCTCCCCAGTAAGTCAGGCTAGTTTCACCGTGTCCATTCTTACGACAGAGCCCTGGAAATTCACCACGCTGCCCCCTGAACGGAAAAATGTGGGTTGGAGGCCGGTGGCGAAGGTGAAAGTTGGGGTGTCTCCTGCTGGCTCAGTCTCCTTCCCCGGGCCAGTTGGACACTGGCGTGGTTTCAGAGACTGTTTTCATCAGCAAAGTCGCTGAACAAAAGTGTCTCCCGCCGAGATATTACATGTTGTTTAAAAACTGTTCTTACTGATTTGTGACTTTTTTTTATAGTGTCTTTGAGATCTAGCAGAGTCTTTTGATTTTTGTTGTACAACCAATTTTTCCACACCCGTTGTCTGAGTGTTGTGTGTTGGTTAAACTCATCTGTCCACCGTGGGTGTTGTCGTGATATTGTTTGTGGTGCTACTTCTTTAGATGTTTTTATAAGTCCTGCCTGAAGTTTTTCCAAAAACTGTAAATTGTTCATTACTGTTTATGTTGCTTATGTTCTACACATAACGTTTACGGTGCGGAGCTCCTTTATTCAATCTAGTTTTTCTGGAATGACGTATAGGGAGACTTTTGTTGGGTAATGATCCGAATCTGGATCTACTGCCTTAAAGATTTTGTGTTTCATGACTCTTACTGTATTTACGAGGGAGGTCATAACATGATCCAACTGATATTCATCTAGTAATGGCTTAGGTGAGATCCAAGTTTTGGTTTTAGACTTTGTTAAATTTGTCGATTTGAAAAATAGGTCATTGTTATTGCAAATTTCAATGACTCGCATGCCATGCCGGGTGGTCTGTGTGTATCCTAACCAATGTCTACAATTTATTTTCTTTGCCAATTTCAGCATTAAACTTACCCATAAGGATTTGGTATGATTATTTGTAATTTTTGACTTTTTGGAGAATATTATGTAAGTGATTCATCAACTTCTGCTTTTGGTGCTTGTCCGTTCATTAGAGTACATAACTTATTAGCTTATTTATTGCCATCGTGGAGAATCGATTCGAGTAAGATTTGAAAACTGTGACTGAATCGATTATTGATTTATGTGCTATAAATCAAGTTCCACAAGTGTTGACAATTTGTCACGACTCGTTTCCCAGGATTTCCTTCGTGTATTCTGTAACCTTCCGAATCAGAAGTATATTCGGCTGTATATCGTCATCCTGAAATTTGATAATTTTGATTTAACGTTATCTGGATTTCTCTAGGACGTATTTTAGTTTCCCTATTTTAAGAGGGAATTTACGTTGAATGTAATTAGCGAAATGCTTTGTTTTATTTGATTTTGTTCTGCCGGCGTTTGAGGTACTCCGATTGACTTCATGCACACTTCTGTGGTCTGCCCAGAATCAGACCTGATCACTTGAAGTTTTTCAAGCGTCAGATTTGACACACTGGAGTAATTCGTTTTTGAAGTAGGTGTGTCATGTTGATTTACTTGGATTGGATTTATGTCCGACAACCAAATTTCAGTGTAGTTAAGCTCAGAGCTATACATTCGACTTTAAGAAATTATCAGCCACTAACATGTGAAACAGACGCTGTAAGCGAAGTTCCCCTATCCTATGGGATCGTCGTGCCATATGACCCGTTATTCTTGGACGACAGGTTTTGTACTAATATGCAGATATTTATTTATGTAAACCGTCTATGCAACTGAAATAAAAGTAATATTTTACCAAAAGTATTTGTTTTATTCCAGTTGCATAAATATCTGCATTTTAATGTAAGAAGCAACCTTGAGAAAAGGTACAGAAATAACTAACACGTTTTTCTACTATTGCTAAAAGCAAGCCTGCTTCTTCCAGTGGCGTATATTGTGGGCTATCAAAGCTATCACCGAAGCCCATATCTAGAGCAAATCAGTAATTAAGAATCAATATTAACAAAAATGGCAGTATATGTCAGTTTCCGTCATGAAGAATTAGTGCGTAGTGTGGAATATGTCTCGTTCGCTTCATTCCAACAGTGGGAGATCAGAGCTTCGGACGCTCACTGACACATCATTAGCTAAGGTGAGAGGTGGGGTGGGGTAGTGCGGCCAACAGCGCGCCAAGGCTTCGGAATCCCTCGTCGCAACACAATCACGAGTGCTTCCGAAATGTGCCGAACTGACACGACTCATTCCTGGCGAACTCCGCATCAGTTTTTTTTTTTTTTTTTTTTTTTTTTTTTTTTTTTTTTTTTTTTCATGAGAGGTGGCACTGTAATAGGCAAAACGAAAAACGTGGAAATTGTTGAAAAACGGTGATATCTCAAACAAATATACATCAGATCAGAAAAATCAGACTACAGTTTTTCATATTTCTGTTAATTCTATCTCGTGACATCTCCCACAATCGAATGAAACACAAACTATGATCATGCTATAAGTGGCCAGACAGATTGTTGTATTTCAATGATTCGGACTGTACCCACCTCTACACAATTGTTCCCCGAAGTTAACAATTGCAGAGAGAGACAGTAGATATCATTTCCTGGTATTATGAGGCCCTCAGAAATGCTGAAGAAGCTCGTCACAGCTATGCTACACATTTATTTTTGCCGATTACAGAGCCATTTATCATGAAACGAAAAAAAATGTTTCATACGAAAGTTACAAATTCTTTTCTCGAAGAATCCAAATCAGCAATAAAAAGTAAGCGCTCCTATAACAGATTTCAAAGTTGTATACCACCACCCATCACGGGTTTCGGTAGTAGGTAGGGGGGGGGGCGAGTGTAGTGTCACTGGATGTCCTCCTCAATGCTTTCACATTTGCCGGCAACCGTTTCTTCGTTTGCTGCCAATTTCTTGAGATATTTGGCACGGTCACTGTCAATATGTTGGAAACAGCGCAAGATACCGATTTTTTTTTCTTAGCATTTCTTTCTCGGTACAACCTTAGAAAGTGAGATAGTAGTGATAGTCCAAGTTTCAAACCAGCATACGCCACTGGCTTCTTCCATCAGTTTCCCCGTACCGATTATCTTCATCTCCACTTCACTGCCTTTTGGAGTCTTCATAGTTAGCTTGACAACGGGCCCTCACGAGGTACCAGCCGGGTAAGGTGAACAAAGGAACTTTAACGACGTATTAAACCGCCCTTTACCCCTTTCTCAAGCGGGGTTGGAAGCGGCTATCGCAGAATTAGCCCATGAGCTAAGTTACCACTTTTAATATTTCCTGTAATAGTTGTTTAATCAAACGTTTCAACGGATAAAACTACACACAATTTTTCAGCTACCTATATCAAAACAATGGCACGTTATAATAATTATTGGTGACGTATAATAATATAGGTACACTAACCAAAGCTTTGGTCACAATCAATTCGACTATGAACAGTGATCTCTGTATAACCTGGATATATATCTCTGGTTCCTGAGTATAGAACTGTAGCGTGCCTGCACGTTCATATGTTTTGCCCACGAATTTGCATTTTTCGCCATGTTGTAATTATTCCAACGATTTTCCATGAGTTAGTACTTAACAAAAAATAGCTAGATTACCATTGAATTTGAAATTTATGTCAATATGCGAAGTAACAGACTCGCATGAGTATGGAATCGGAACATATTTCCTTTTTCCTTTCTTATAATACTTCTTGGCAGCCATGTTTAATTAGTCCAGGAACAGAATATGAACATCTTTGACTGATTTGCTCAGTCATATGTAGTTCAACATTCAGGCAGTATAGAGATCACTGGCTATGAACGATCATTAATGGTTTTCGAAGTGCCTGTTTGTCTTTCCAGCGCGCCTTTGCCTTTCTGCAATTCGTTTACTTACACTTTCAGAGGTACAGTTGTCTTCTGCGTCGTTGTTGCCCATCTTTCTATTTTTACAACCGCTATCTAAAAAAAGAGATGTTATAAAGGAAAACTATAGAAAACGCGCAGCTAAGAAAACAACAAGTCAATAATTCACGGTGTATGATGGCCCAACGTGATACAGAATACTAATGTGCTTTGTGGCAAATCTTATACGTGTGCTACACGTATTAACCGGTACCTTCATACAGGGCAACTCATTCCAAGCTAAGTTACAGTACTGACGTCTCACCAGTCGCAAATAAATACTACGCCAATGTTTCCCCTTAATTGAGAGAGAGATCCGCAGGTTACTGAGGTTTCACGAATTTTATAAATTTCTGCCATCGTCCTAATTACTATAGCATGGTTGTAATACTACAATCCAAAAGGCAAATAGAAAAGAGTCACCAATCGAAAGCGCTGAAAATACATATGCGGATGGATCGATGCTGAAATCAGCTACCGCTATGACACCAGAGGTTGTGTCGTGCTGGTAGTTCTTTCCTATGGTCGACTGTTGACAGGCACTTTTGGTTGGCGGTATTGTTGACCGTTTCTAGGTAACGAGCGCTGGAGAGGTATTCGCGTGTCATGTGTCTTTAAGCGTATCGCGGAAAGATCCGTCTCTATGCTGTTATGGAGTCAATCAGCTGGTTTGGTGATTCCGTGTAGCGGAGCAGTGACGTAGTGGCTGCTGAATCTTGGGCGCGCCGCTGCATTTGAAGAGTCGGTCAGTGCGGCGGCCGAATGAGCCAGCGGTTGCCTCCACGTGCAATAAATATTTCAACGTGAAGCTCGTCCGTATGCTGCTTTTTGACAGTCGTGTACCTGGAGGGTCCTGTAGTGCTGGGATGTTTCCCGGCTGACCGTTCCAAGGAATGGGCACGAGGGCTTCCGACTGAGTTTCTGAGTTCCTGGATTTAAATCAGTTTGTGGAAAAGCCCATTTCTTTTTAGTTCATTGTTTGGACTTCAACTGATTAAGTTCCGATACTCAAAAATATGGTGAGTATTTATTTATTGTTAGACTTTTTAATATACAGTATTTGTAGATTCGCCGTCCTGTCAATGATAATCCTGGTTACCCTTCTCCTCCAGAAATTAATTGCAATAATGAACCAGACAACCGCGGTGGAATCGGCGAGCGCTGTAAGACGCCTTGCTCCGGAGCGCGCTGTTGCTTCCTGTCTTCCAGTAGTTTGTAATCCTGGGACATAATCTGTGTCCCATAGATTTACAAACATGTGAACCAGTCATGTGATTCAGTTGATATTTGTCTTGATATTTTAATTTATTTGACATTGTGGAAGTCAGTTGGCTACGTGTGCCTGTGCTAACTCGATTTAATGTATGTAACTTTTTACGCCAAGAACTAAATAACTTACCTTAAGAATATAAGTCTCCCAAAACAAGGTTAATAGGATGCAGTCTCAGAAAATCAGGCGATGCTGAAGGAATTAAATTAGATAACGAATCAATAAAGGTGGTAAATGAGTTTTGTTACTTGGGCAGTAAAATAACAAATGATGGTCGCAGTACAGAGGATATAAAATGCAGAACGGCAATGGGAAGAAAAGCATTTTTCAAAAAGAGAAATTTGTTAACATCGAATTTTAATTTAAGCATCAGGAAGTCCTTTCGGAAGGCATTTGTGTGGAGTGTTGCCTTGTATGGGAGTGACACATTGACGATAAACAGTGCGGACAGGAAGAGAATAGAGACTTCTGAAATGTGGTGCTACAAAAGAATGCTGAAGATTAGGTGGTGGATCGCGTAACTGATAAGGAGGTACTGAAAAGAATTGGGGAGAAAATGAATTTCTGGCAAGCCTTGACTAAAAGAATGGATCGATTGGTACGAGACAATCTTAGACATCAAGTAATTGTGAATTTAGCGTTGGAGGAAGGTGTGTCGGGTAAAAATTGCAGAGGGAGATCAAGAGATGAATGTAGTAAGCAAATTCAAAGAGATGTCAGTTGCCGTTCGTATGAAATCTTCAAATGTTCTAATGTTTATAGAGCTTGTAGCATTTAACTATGGGGTCATCAGTCCCTAAAGTTACAAACTACTTATGAATTAGCAAATACTAAAGACGGCACAAATAACCATGCCCGAGGGGGGATTCGAACCTCCGACCGTAGTGGCCTTGCAGAACGAGACTGGCGCGCCGCAGACCGATCGGGCCACTGCGGCCGGCGTTCTTATGAGGAGATGACGAGGCTTGCTCAGGATAGAGTAGGGTGGAGATCTACATCAAACCAGTCTCCTGTCTGAAAACCACAACAACAATATGAGTCTCATCAGTAAAAGTTTAATTGTGTGGTAAATTTAAGGTTTAACTGGTGCAGACCTGTGCAGACTTATTTTAATTTTGGCTCTTGGCATTCAGTATAAGGAAAGGCTTCTTGGCTGTGCTGCAGCGATTGTGGCCTTTCGGTGTGGCGTGACACGTACTGTTGTGAGGCCATGTCTCTAGAAAATATTGCTACGTCATGATGCTAACCCGAGTAAATCTCACGCCGCACAGTCCAGCTAAAGAAGTTGTGATGTCACTGTTTATTGGTTGATAGCCGAGGATGTCATGATTTTACAAACTATGCTAGTTTTGTATGTGTGTGAAGAACTAATGTACGCGTTTCTATACTGTAGACTGTAGAGTCTGATAGCTATTTCACTGTACTATTATTTGCAGGTTGTATTACGATAGACACTGCTGCATTTTTGCATGCCTTCTGTCGGTTCTATTCACGTAAATAAACTTACATCAATTAACGTGCAGTTGGTCGGTCGTTAACGACAATTTTAGAAATTCGCAAATTAAATGTTGATTTGAAGTAGTTTGCTGAGTATAACTAATAATGTGCATTACATAATCAAAAAGGACAGCCAAGAGAAATGCCCGGTTGTTCTGCTGTTGACTGTAGTACTGGAAACGGATCGATTGTTTCGGAGGCTGGAGATTTCGCGCCATTTCATTCGGAGCCTCCGTCTACCTCTGATTGGACATGTCGAATTGAGCAGACACCCTTTGGATATGTATTTTGCCGTATTTGTTAGATTCGGCAGTGGATTTCGCGTAATACGAAAACATGCCGTTTCCCGGCTTCAATTCCACGAACACGAACCACGATCGAAGTTTTCTAATACGAGTTTGTTATATATAAAGTTGTGTAAAAAGTACGATTACTGATAAAAGTTTCACGATGGCCCTGTAAGACTGGTGAAGTACAAATAATTAGATCGCTACTTGGGGAGTGCAGCATAACGTAGTAGCGTACGGCGTGTTCGATTCCCTACTGCAGCAAAGATTTTAAAACTCTATAGTTGTTCAAAATTTCTTTTTTTCACACTTCTACCACGAAAGTTTATCAATTGATGTAATAAATTTGTAGAGTGGTATTATACATGTCATATAGTTTATAAAAAGGCGTGTTGAAGTCTTTCTGTCAAAAACTGTCGAAACTGTTAATGTATACACAGTGTCCTTACGTCTTCACATAAATTTGTCACTTGTTTTGTGAAATCAATTTGAAGATATTGAACACAGAGTAATGTGATGATCGCTATATGGAGACAAGCGTCTATACATTACAATATTAAAACCGATGGTATCACATTGGATTGCAAGCTGGTGTAGACCTCTTACGTTGCCGAATAGTCTGTCCAAAACTATCATTCAAAAACTGTATATAAGCGGCAAAGAACGGAGTGGTGTTAATGTTCTGTTTTATCATCGTTTCTTATCGCTTTGATTGTGCTAGTTTTATCGTAAAATTTGGGAGGAAATCTTTGCAAGCCGCAGTGGAGTAGCCAAGCGGTCTAAAGCGTCTCGCTACGGAGCGCGCGGTTGCTCGCCGTGGAGGTTCGAGTCCCTGGGGCAAGGGGGAGCGGTGTTTGTCCTTAGGTTAGTTTACCTAGGTTTAAGTAGTTTGTAAGCTACGGACTGATGACCACGCAGTTTGGTCCGATAGATTTACAAACATTTGAACATTTTTTTGACATCTTTGCAGCTACCTCTGCATGCCTTTGACAATTACTAATGGTTGGATTGTGGAAATAATGAAATGTGTCAAGACATCGTAGATTTTTTTTACCGACACCCTTCTATCCATACTTTACCACTTACATGTTGTTTTGCCCTTCATTATTCTCTGAATAGTTATGAAATCTTTTTAGATAGTTGTGAAGATTAGATGTCCCTCAACCTGCAGCATGCAGTCGTTCACACAACTTGCATGTAGCCTTTTGCAATCGTCATCCCTTGTCTCAAAGAACTGCCACGCATCCGATCTATGTTTTGATATATCATTACGATGAATTTTTATATCTAGAAACATTATTTTACGATTAAAAATGAAACAGAAATGTCCGCGTGGAGCTCACTCGTCGGACGCGCCTTCTGGCCAGCGATGTTCCGTCGCGCCTCCGTTTCCTCTGTCCAGCCTCCGATTAGCCTGGCGCCTCCTACGGTAATACCGGAGATCACCGGATGTGGCGCACTAGTCGCACCTTCGATTTACCCGCCAGTTAACAGCATTCACAGACCACCACTAGCTCATCATCATTAGAGACTGATTGTGCCTTTAAGCGTTCAGTCTGGAGCATAGTACCTGTAATAAAATTTCTCCATGATCCCCTGTTCACTGCTAACATAGATGCCTCGTCTGATGTTATGCCTTTTACTTCAAAATCATTCTGCACCGAATCAAAGTACTTTCTTCTTGATCTACCTCGACTCCTCTTACCCTCCGCTGACGAGCTCATGAGTCTCTCAGGTAACCTTGCTTCTCCCATCCGTGTAACATGACCCCATCATCTCAGTCTGTTCGCTCTAACTGCTTCATCTATGGTGTTCATTCCCAGTTTTTCCTTGATTTCCTCATTATGGACACCTTCCTGCCATTGTTGCTATCTATTAGTGCCTGTAATCATTCTTGCTACTTTCATATCTGTAACCTCTACTTTATAAATAAGATAACCTGTATCCACCCAACTTTCACTCCCATACAACAAAGTTGGTCGAATGATAGAGCGGTGAACCGCTAACTTAATCTTGGTACTTACTTTCTTCTTGCAGAAGAGAGTAGATCTTAGCTGAGCACTCACTGCATTAGCTTTGCTGCATCTCGATTGCAGTTCTTTCACTATGTTTTCTATCCTCTGAGAAAATACATCCCAGGTACTTGAAACTGTCTACCTGTTCTAACTTTGTTCTTCCTATTTGGCACTTAATGTGTTTAAATCTCTTTCCCACTGACATTACTTTCGTTTTGGAGATGCTGATCTTCATATCATAATCCTTGCACCTCTGATTGAGCTCTGAAATATTAGTTTGCAACGTTTCAATAGAATCAGCCATTACAACTAAGTCATCCGCATATGAGAGGCTGCTTACTTTGTTTTCACCTATTTTAATCGCGCCCTGCCAGTCTACTGTTTTCAACATATGATCCCTGAATAGTAGGAACAACAGTGGTGACAGGTTACAGCCTTTTCTTACCCCTGAAACTACCCTGAACCATGAGCTTAATTTGCCATCTACTCTAACTGTTGTCTGACAGTCTACGTAAAGCCCTTTAATTGCCTGCAGAAGTTTGCCTCCTATACCATAATCTTTTAGAACTGACAGTAGCTTCCTCCTAGGGGCACGGCCATAAGCCTTTTCTAGATCTATGAAACATAGATATAATTCCCTGTTCCACTCATAGTACTTTCCCATTGCCTGCCGTAAGCTAAAGATCTGGTCCTGACAGCCTCTAAGAGGCCTAAACCCACACTGATTTTCATCTAACTTGTCCTCAATTAATACTCGCACTCTCCTTTCAACAATACCTGAGAATATTTTGCCTACAACGCTAATTAAGAGATACCTCGATAGTTGTTACAATCTTTTCTGTTTCCATGTTTGAAAATTGACGTGATTACGGCTTTCGTCCAGTCAGACGCAACCTGTCCCGATTCCCACGCCTTCTCAATTATCCTGTGTAACCATTTGAGACCTGATATTCCACTAGCAGACTGTAAAAAATGAAGTGAAGATTGCTACACGATGCTTGTTTTCTAAAGAAATGAGGAAAGACGGAAACAGTGGACGCTGAAATTTAACCAAGAAAACGGGAACCGTAAAGCGACTTAAGGAAAACTACGAATTACTCCTGTCTGTGAAAAGTACATATTTCCTGCTGCCCTCCTTGAAAGCTAACAAACGAATTACTGTCTGAGCAATTCCTCCATCGTGTAGGGAGTGCATACTGAGTTCGTAATGTGAAGGTCTTGGGCTCGATTTCGTTGAGCGACAGTTTTTTATTTCTAGCTTTTTGTTGATTCATATTTTTGGTTTTTGACACATCGTGCTACATCGTGTATGCTTCAACATGGCTACGGAATCCTAAGTCAACGCATGTCGGACTGGCACCTTTCCTTGGGCTGCGTGTTGTTGGCTGTCCATAATTCCCATAATTGGTTACGATATGTAACATGGAAAAAGGAAGTGGGGGCTATTGACTCGATGTAGATATTAAGTGCCCAGTTTTAAATATTTTTCTGCTGTTGATATATTCCCGATTTTCTAAGATACAGTGGTCCTAAAAATACGCACAGAAAGATGTTTTGGTATTTCCCAATGTAGGAAAATGTTATAAGATGGGTAGGAACACACTTGAAATGCATTATATTGGGCGGAAAGCGATAGGAGTAATAGTTTCAGCGATGGATATGCTGACAGAAATATCTGAAATAGCATCGCTGTATTTAAGATGTTGTTGTTGTGGTCTTCAGTCCGCAGACTGGTTTGATGCAGCTCTCCACGCTACCCTGTCCAGTGCAAGTCTCTTCATCAGAGAATATGTTCGGCAACCTAAATCCTTTTGAATCTGCTTACTATTTTCGTCCCTCGGTCTCCCTCTACGATTTTTACCCCACACACTTCCTTCTAATGCTAAGTTGGCAATTCCTTGATGTCTCAGAATGTGTCCCACCAATCTATCCCTTGATATGGCACAGTTGTACTAAAGAAACTGCATACGCAACTCTTGTCCGTCCAGTTTTGGAGTATTGCTACCCGTTGTGGGATTCATACCAAGTTGGACTGACGGACGATTTAGAGAATGCTCAGAAAAGGGCGGCTCGATTTGTATTGTCGCGATATAGGGGTGAGACTGACAAGGAAATGATGTACGATTTGGGGCGGAAATCATTAAAAGAAAGGCGATATTTGTTGCGGAAAGATGTATTTGAGAAATTCCTTTCACCAACTTTCTCTTCCGAATGCGAACATATTTTGCTATCACTCACCTTCGCAGGATGACATGATAATCGCAGTAAAATGAGAGAAATCAGATCGAAAAGGGAAAGAGTTAGGTCTTCCTTTTTCCCATGTGCTATTAGAGAATGGTACGGGAGAGAAATATAATAAAAGCGGTTCGATAAACTCTCTGGCATGCATTTCAGTGTGAGTTGCAGAGTATTTATGTAGATGTAGATTATTAAGGGAGAAGATATGCTTTGGTCTAATACGTCAGCCGGCCGCGGTGGCCGAGGGGACTGAGGCGCTTCAGTCACGGTCTGCACGGGCACTACGGTCGGGGATTCGAATCCCCCCTGGGGCATGGATATTTGTGCCGTCCTTAGTATAAGGTAGTTGATAAGTAGTTTGTAAGTTTAGGGACTGATGACCCCGTAGTTAAGTCCCATAAGCTTAACAAACATTTGAATTTTCTAATACGTTAAACTGATGCCTTATTTCAATCGTTAAGTGGCTGCAGTTTTTCCAGATTTGCTGTCAAAGCTGACGTCTCACGCTGGTAAAAACATGGCGGTCACCGGCGGTTGTCCACTCTCTCTCTCGGTGCTGGCTCTCTAAGCCCGGCACGGCCCGAGTGAAACCTACGAAGCAGCATAAGCCTGTTACACATCGAGAGGCTGTGGCTGACAGCATCAGGATGAGGTTTGCCGTTTCAAAGAAACATGTAGACTGCTACAGGAGCAAATAACAAACCTGGTTAAATCCTACTTCAGGTGACACTAGCTTCTCATCTAAGTGTAGATTTTGGTAGCGGCGCGGTGATTGACTGAAACCGAAGGCATCCATAGAGAAGAAGTGCAATGAGAATGCGACTGGGTGCTACAGGGGGTGGACAAAATAATGTGAACACCTTATACCGGTTCCCAATATTTGTTTATTAGTGAGGAGGTGGCCCACCATTGGCTTCGAAAACAGCTGCATCTCTTCGAGGAACATATTCGTGAAGTGTTTTTGTAGTTCCCATCAGAATGTACCAAAATATCCGCAAATTACTTCAGAAAATGTTGGAACTGTAAATTTGGTCCTCAATCTTTGCACTAAAATTCCTGATAATTATCCAGTTATATTGAGACAAGGCGATTTTGCTGTCCAGGGCAAGGTTTTGACAATTTTCTGATGCTGTATAAAACACTTGAGCGACAATGAGGATGATGATACAAGCAGATGAATACCGCGATACAGGTGGTGTCAAACTATGACGGAACCTTCCCTACACTTGACTCTAGGATGCTGCATGCCATATTTCAAATTTCTTTGGGGTTTTCGATGCATAAACGCGGTTGTTTGTAGGAAGCAATGTAGACGACGATTCATCATACCACACAACAAGCTTTCCGTCATCAAGTGTCCAGGGTTTATGATCGTGGCACCACTTTCTTCTCAGCTTTGTATTGGCAACCGTTGTTATGGGGTTAGCAAAAGCAGCCCTGAATGATAAACTCCAGCCGTAGTTTTCATTGCAACAGTGTTACTCAAGCGAGTGTTGACTTATGCAGTCACTTTCGCCACGGTATTTTTATGTTGTCTGCCACAATCGTTCTTAATGCTCGTCAGTCGTTGTCAGATAACTTCCGGTTTGGTCCACTATTCTTCGTAGACTGTGGTTTACCTTGTTTTCTGTACGCTGTCATTACGACGATATTGTCGTTAGTGAAACTTAAAGTAGTGCAGCCGTTTTCGTCACAGATGCTCCCAGTTACAATGAACCATCGAGTCGAGCACTTTGTAAATCTGACAGTTCACGAATTTCACCGATTATTTGTGTTGACCGCCTCAGAACAAGATGTTGCTACAAAGTAACGTCCAAGACATCGTACGTCTATTGTGCATTGCAGTCGCGTCTCATCGTTAACAGCTTGGCCAACTTCCAACAAGTATTAGTTTATTGCATAGTCTTTCAAATTCTTTACGTCTCTCCTGCTTTCTTCAATGTAAAATGGTGAAAGATGTTCGAAATTCTGACAAAAATAAGATTACGTTATAGAGAACTTTAGATAATATATAGTATCAATTCGATTCAAGAGGGAATAAAGGGACTTCAGTTAGTTTTGTAAACTCTTCTGGAGGGTCAGCGATCGTTAGTAAATAATTAAAATTAAATAAAAGTTCAAGACCAAAAGGAGGTTACCGGATAAATATAAGACAATAATGCAGTCTCTCGCCCTCCCGTTCATTGTACACATTTAATAAGAAATGACGAAGAAAAAGTTTGAGAACGGGATAAAAAGTCAGGGCAAAATGACATTCATTGTAAGATTCGCTGATGACATTGTTATTCTCAGTGAAAGCAATGAAGACTCCGTGATCTGTTGAATGGCATGTGTAACAAGTAAAGAATATGGATTGACAAAAACTGCAAAAAGACAAATGTAATGAGAAGTGAAACTAGAAACTTAACATCAAATATGATGATAACGACGTAAGTGAAGTTAAGGAATGCTGCTACCATGGGAAAAAAAAAGCCACGACGGTCCAACGTAGTAATACATACATAGTAGACTGTTACAGGGGAAGTAGGACTCTATTAGTACCTAAAGTTGGGATTAATGTCAGGAATAAATCTCTGACAATTTACTTTTTGGAGCACGGATTTGCGTGGCAGAGAAACATGGACAGTTGGAAAAATCTAACAAAAGACTGCTGAAGCGTCTGAAATGTTGTGCTATCGACTGATAACATAACGCGAGGAAGTTTTTCGTAGAATTGACGAAGGAAGGAAAACAGTGATAGGAAGAAGAGCAAGACGAGAGGATATGTGTCACTACATCAACGAATAACAGTCCCACTTGTGACATGAAGTCTCTGATGAGGTATGCTCCTCTTTTTGAGTTTTAGCTATAAGACAGGGCTATTAGGGATGCTATAGGAATATAAAAGCCACAAGTGGTGATGCGGCTGTTATTTATTTATTATCGCGTTTCGAAATACTCATCATCAGAATCTAAGCCAGGGGTAAAGTTTCATGTTAATCGTATATCATCAAGGCCTGGTGAACTAACTTCCAAGGTATTAAATGGGACTGTAGAGGGCTAAAATTGTGGGAAAAGACGAAGACTGGTATCAGTCGAGTCCGCCCAACGGATAATAATCGCAATAACAGGAGACTGAGGTAAATGGAAGGAAAGAAGTTGTACCGTAGGAAAACAGGAAAAAGGAAAGTAAGAGGAGCAAAAGTATTAGGAATTAGGTGCTGCTTGCTTTCAAATCTTTCTGACTTGTGTTGTAACGCACCTGTCACTGACATTTACCAGTTCCATAGAGGTTAGACCGTTTTCAATATTCGGATAATGTTTACTTATTTTTATAACATCTCAAATGTTTGTAAAGCTTGTGGGACTTAACAGCAGGGTCATCAGACCCTAAGCTTACAAACTACTTATGAACTAGCTTATACTAAAGACAACGCAAACATTCATGCCCGAGTGAGGATTCGAACCTTTGACCCGGGAGGCCGTGCGATCCGCAAAGTGGCGCTCCAGATCGCTCGGCTACTCCCGCGCGGTTATAAAATTTCTGTCACAGTTATCCATCACATATTGCCTGTGATGACTAGTTTCGGTAAGTCTAGTCTGTTTTCAAATTCTTGCCTCAATAATGACGGTCATCACACAGTTCCAGTCAAGTAATGTAACAGACGTACTAAATTTAAATATTCAAACATCTTGAACGTTTCAGAATAACCGAATGAATTCAATGACGAAGTTGAAAATTTGTCGTTGATTGGTATTCGAACACCGGTTGCCTTAACCGATTTTTTCCCATTTGTATCTGCGGGTAGTTTGCTTCTTTCTGGTCATAGATCGTGTTTGTCCGTTGTTGATCGACGAATTCTTTACTCCTTTTTTTTCCTTTTTTACAGAGAGCAGCTAGCTTTCAGACCAAACGCGCTGAGCTACCACGCCGGTCCCAATTAGGCTATCCAGGCATGTTTCTTGTCTTGCCCAAATTCTCATCTTATAGCTCACCAAAATGGTATTGCTCACTGCCCGTTACTTCGTCTTCGAAAGAACCTAAGTGTATTTCCACAAGGAATCGAGCGTATTCGTGCACTCACAAGCAGAACGTCAACTGCCTTTTGGGGGAATATATACAGTTACAGATATGGCGTCTGTTATTTATGACTTTAGTGGAACTCTGTGAGGCGGCCTCCTGAACGTCAATTGTTATTCCGTGGGTGTGATGGGCAGCGGTAGCCTCCACGCACGAAAAAAAAAAAAAAAAAAAAAAAAAGGCGTATATCGTCATTGGCCAACGGCCGTGCCGCAGTGGACACATTGGTTCCTCACTAGGTCACCGAAGTGAAGCACTGTCGGGCTTGGCTACCACTTGGATGAGTAACCGTCCGGGTCTGCCGAGCACTGTTGGCAAGCGGGGTGCAATCAAAATCAAATGTTTGTAGAGCTTATGGGACTTAACTACGGGGTCATCAGTCCCTAAACTTACAAACTACTTATGAACGACTTAATACTAAGGACGGCACAAATATCCATGCCCGAGGGGGGATTCGAACCGCCGACCTAGTGGCCGTGCAAACCGTGACTGGCGCGCCTCAGTCAGCTCGGCCACCGCGGCCGGCAAGCGGGGTGCACTCAGCCCTTGTGAGGCCAACTGAGGAGCTGCGGTCACGAAAACTGACACAACCACCTGGACGCCGTGGCGCTGACCACGTCCCCCACCGCATCCGTTGACGACCTCGGGTGGAGGATGACACGGCGGCCAGTCGGTACCCAGTGGGACTATCTAGGCCTGTCGGACGTAGTATTTCGTCATTTCCTCCCAGTCCACAGTTTGTCAAATTATAGTTTACCCAATAATCTTGAAGGAAAAAATAAGCCAGCAGATCATAACATGGTGTATTATGCTGCTGTGAATAAATACAAATGTCAGCTGGCTGTATCTCGGTGGAAAATTTGTCAGCTGATACCTTGAAACGTTTAACGCAGCAGTATCTATAGCTTACTATAACCCACCAGTTTACGACTTTTCTCTCGGCTTACGTCTAGCTTATTTTTTTTATTACTTACTAGAAAAGAAAATGCGTCTTTTGATGCTGTACTTTTTCTATATTTTGGTTGTGATACAGCTGAAAATTGTTTGGCTGTGTAGAATGCACAGTTTCCTATCCAGTTAGATTATTAGTTTTTCGAATTGTCAATACTGCTATGCTCCTGTTGACAGTCCCTTGAGTGAATAATTTTAGCTGAGAATTTGTTCTTTTGCAAAACACGCATAAGGTATTAAACTGGACTCTTTTATGTTGAACCGATACAATCAATGTGTAAACAGAAGGATAATAAATTGAGAAACGTGATTTCTCTTCGAATGATAATTTACAAGGTAATTATTTACATCTTATAGAAAGTAATAAAAAATCAGCTAATGATTTAAGTAAGCGATATATGCTGCTGCATTAAACCTTTCAAGGTATCAGCTGACAAGTTTTCCATCGAGATAAAGCCAGCTGACATTTGTAACCATTCACAGTACTACATAAAATTTCATCAGGTAAAGTTTTGTTCAAAATGTTCAAATGTTTGGAAAGCTTATGGGACTTAACTACGGGGTCATCAGTCCCTAAACTTACAAACTACTTATGAACTACTTACGAACTAGGACGGCACAAATATCCATGCCCGAGGGGGGATTCGAAGCCCCGACCGTAGTGGCCGTGCTGACCGTGACTGGAGCGCCTCAGTCACCTCGGCTACCGCGGCCGGCAAAGTTTTGTTAAGAGGAAATCATTGAAAATATTCGTGGGCAGACAGCCAGACGACTTATTTTTTCCTGCAAGATGTTGGGTAAACTGTAATTTGACAAACTGTGGATTGGAAGGAAATGACTAAACACACTTTTTCTTTTTCATGCGTGAGAGGCCACCACTTCGCGTCCCACCAACTGAGTAACACATGAAGTTCACTTGACTTCATGATACGACAACCTAATGCATTTCAATAAATATCCCTCGAGAAGAAATAGCTGACCAAATTTGAATCTGGCTCCTGGACTACTAAGGAACCTTCCTGCAGAGCACGTGCTTATTTCCTGTCGGTGGTTCGAGTCTTCCCTCCAGCATGTGTGTGAGTGTGTGTGTGTGTTTTCATTGGTTAGTTTAACTTAGTTTAATTAGCTTGTAAGCCTAGAGACTAATAACGAAAGAAGTTAATTCCCACAGATTTAGAAACATTCAAACATTCCTACAATTCATATAAGCGTCAGAGGCCTTCTGCAAAATTGCATGTTAAACTACGGAAAATACAATCCTTCATATGTACAATGGCACAGGAAACCGGCTCTGGCGTTCACAATAACGTAGAAAACGAGCTGACATTCCAAACCGTGACTGATGCGTTACATCCAAACTTCTACTTAAAAAAAAAAATATATATCGGATTCGATTTATTTTACAGTATAGTCTGTGCGTATCAGAATATGAACCCAAGTTCAAAACCGCTGATCGTTTAATTAAAGAAGTACGTACTCGCGGCCTGGCTGCACAGTTAGATCTGTTGTGCGTCAGTTCTTTTCTCCTGCCACGCCCATAACGTTATAACTGCCAGTGACCATCTGGAGCTAAGCGAGCGCGAGGTGATGCGGTGACGTCACGCAGCCTTGGCCTTGTCCGCCCGAGTGCGAGGCAGGAACGGGGCCACGAGGGGCAGACAAGGCTGCGCATGCGCAGGCGCAGGCGCGGCCTCGACCTGCGTCTGGAGCGGCCAGTGGGTGGCGCGGCTCACGACGCCGGAAGCAGGCGGCGGCCATAGGCGGCCTCTCACTGGTCTGAGGAAGGCGTGCTGCGGTAGTGACCACTGTGTCCCCAATGGTGCGGTGGTCAGCGCGACCGACCAGTAAGCAGGAGCTGGGACTAAACTACTGAGGTTATGAAACTTCTTGGTAGATTAAAATTGTGTGCCGGAACCGGGAACCGAACCTGGGACCTTTGCCTTTGGCGGGCAAGCGCACTACCGACTGTGCTATCCCGACACGACTCACGATGCCGCCTCACAACTTTACTTCTGCCAGTACCTCGCCTCCTACTTTCCAAACTTCACAGAAGCTCTCCTGCGAACCATGCAAGACTAGCACTCCTGGAAGAAAGGATATGGGGGAGACATGACTTAGCCACAGCCTAAGGGATGTTTCCAGAATGAAACTTTCACTCTGCAGCGGAGTGTGCGCTGTTATGAAACTTCCTGGCAGATAGTGCGCTTGCCTGCGAAAGGCAAAGGTCCCAGGTTCGAGTCCCGGTTCCGGCACACAATTTTAATCTGCCAGGAAGTTTCATAACAGCGCACACTCCGCTGCAGAATGAAAGTTTCATTCTGGAAACATCCCTTAGGCTGTGGCTAAGCCATGTCTCCACCATATAGTTTCTTCCAGGAGTGCTAGTCTTGCATGGTTCGCAGGAGAGCTTCTGTGAAGTTTGGAAAGTAGGAGGCAAGGTAATGGCGGAAGTAAAGTTGTGAGGCGGCATCGTGAGTCGTGTCGGGATAGCACAGTCGGTAGTGCGCTTGCCCGCGAAAGGCAAAGGTACCAGGTTCGAGTCCCGGTTCCGGCACACAATTTTAATCTGCCAGGAAGTTTCATAACAACGCAGACTCCGCTGCAGAGTGAAAGTTTCATTCTGGATACCGAGGTTATGCCCCGCCGGCCGCGGTGGCCGAGGTGACTGAGGCGCTCCAGTCACGGTCAGCACGGCCACTATGGTCGGGGGTTCGAATCCCCCCTCGGGAATGGATATTTGTGCCGTCTTTAGTCTTAGCTAGTTCATAAGTAGTTTGTAAGATTAGGGACTGATGACCCTGTAGTTAAGTCCCATAAGTAGTACAAACATTTGAACATTTTTTTGAGGTTATGTCCCCCGGTGGAGAGAGGAAGGAGCGAGGATAGGAAAGGAGGGGAGGGGAAAAGGAAATGCAGTCCGGAAAGTAAAGCAGGAAGGAAGACTGCATTAGCTCGGGGTCGCGTGCTCGCCACGCACGTACTCACGAAAGAACCGTGAGCCCCCTGGGGGGGAGTAAGCAGGACACCCGTGTTGCAATCACAACTGGCCACTAATCTTCAGTTTTCACATTGATTTCTTTCTATGGCCCCGGCAACTAATGTTGTAAATTCCTTTGGTATTCAGTTATCTCTTTCCTCGGTGTAACGCAATTACCGAAGTATTACAGTCTGATTTAATAAACCACTTTTAAAACACTTAATAAATTCTTCTGTATTGGGGCCGCAGCATACACAAGGTCAAAATATCACATTATCTCAATAGATAATTGTTTCAAGTTTGCTGCAGTAATATTTATTAAGCTTGTTCTGGTTGTTTCCATTACAAGCTTGTTTCAGCTACTACCATTATCAAGTAGACCTATTGTTTTAATAAAATAATTACCTACATCTATGAATTATAATTTTATATTGAAAAATTCCGTTACAAATTTACTTACGTCTAGTGACAAGATCTTGAAGTCGCATTTTATCTCAAATTCAAATGTTTGTAAATCTATCGGACCAAACTGCGTGGTCATCAGTCCGTAGCTTACAAACTACTTAAACCTAGCTAAACTAACCTAAGGACAAACACACACACCCATGTCCCAGGGAGGACTCGAACCTCCACGGCGAGCAACCGCGCGTTCCGCAGCGAGACGCTTTAGACCGCTCGGCTACTCCACCGCGGCGCATTTTATCTCATTATTGGATTTATTTGATAAATTAATAAATACTTTATACTCCTTTGATGATTTATCTTTTCATTAAATTATATCTTTGTTGGTCAGAGGGTGTGGGCGTGTGTCATAGGTAATAAAATTGCTGTAAAATGATCTTTTGTTTTTCGTGTGTTAAATTTACCCGTTTTCCCTTTCCAAAATTTCAATAAACTTCTCTAAATAATTGTTATGTTTCAAATCTGTTTGTTCATTGAGAATATCATTTGGATATTTTTTCGTGTGTATGTAAATTTTTACTTGCTCCAAAATGTTCAAATCATAGTGTTCAGGAACTATGTACACAATTTTTAAAACATTTTCGATGTTTGCAGCTGTGTGGTTTTAGCTCTTTAGATGCAAGTAAAAGTTCGACTGCTTGCATTCACAGTTTCTTGTGTAATTTTTAAATCGAATTTTTAAGCAGCTGTGAAACCAAAACCACACAGATGAACACATCGAAAATGTTTAAAAATTCTACATACAGTTCCTGAGAGCCATACTCTAAACATGTGGAGCAACTAGAAATTCGCACACACACGAAAAAATACCCAAACGATATTCTCAATGAACAAACATATTTGAAATATAAAAATTATTTAGAGAACTTCATTGAAATTTTGGGAAGGGAAGACGGATAAATCACACACACACACACACACACACACACACACACACACACACACACATACACACATATGACACACGACCATCCCCTTTGACCAAAAAAGGTATAATTTAATGTAATCATAAATCATCAAAGGAGTAAAAAGTGTATATTTATTTTTCAAGTAAAATCAATAATAAAGATAAAACGTGACTTCAAGATCTTGTCACAAAAGACACTGACTCTAAAATGCTTTATGCACGTAAGTACAAATAGACGTAAATAAATTTGTAACGGAATTTTTTATAGAAAATTGTAATTTATACACATACGTAATTATTTCATTAAAATCTCAACAGGTCAACTTAATAATGGTAAAAGCTTATAATGGAAACAACCAGCACAACCTGAATAAATATAATTGCAGCAAATTCTCTATTACAATAATGTCATTCTTAATAACTTGTTTCCTGCGTTAGTCTAAGCATCAGAAATTATTATTATTCTACGGTCCAATTCGAAGTCGTCAAACTGAATGATCGTTCAGTCTTGTTCGGTCTTTTACAATCTGACTTGAAGATTTGATTGATCTCTGTGCACACATTATTCAATTTAGTGAGACATTCACAATGAAAATTTCAAGTAAACAGGTCAAAAAACGACTAAAATTCATAAATTTAAGAAAACTTTAATTTTAACGTTGTACGAGTAAAATTGGAGTAATTTTTTCTGTTCGTAGTCCGTTGGCTCAGTTACGTCGTTTTCTGCCGGGACGTGACTGTCACCTAGGCGCGTTTATATCTTCCTGCTGCAGTCAACTGTCGTTGATTAGGTATCATAGAACACATGAACAAACAAACCTGACACATAGTACCCGTTCAACAGCACATATTTTTAAATAATCATATGCATAAACTACAATTATATTATGTTTTAACTACACTACCGACCATTAAAATTGTACACCAAGAAGAAGTACAGATGATAAACGGGTATTCATTGGACAATATATTATACTAGAACTGACGTGTGATAACATTTTCACGCAATTTGGGTGCATAGATACTAAGAAATCGGTACCTATAACAACCACCGCTGGCCGTAATAACGGCCTCGATACGCCTGGACATTCACCCCGTTTACATGGGCTCCCAAAAACAGATTTCGTAAACCGATTTCCTAATTCCGCTTTTGGTTGGTCATGTAAACATTCCAAAATCGGTTCTGGAAATCCGCTTCTCTAAAGCGGTTTTCCAGTTCCACAATAGATTTTCGTTCCCATGTAAACGAACCGTTTTTGAAACGTTCTTGGGTTGTCAGATTGTGTTTTCTTGTTAAGATTTTTCGACACATATGGAAAGAGTGATAGTTTCTAATGTGAAATAAAAGTATAAATATTAGAGTGAACATAAATCTGTGTATTTAAATAAAGAAAAATAGCGATTGTGCAGACAAAATAAGGAACTGAATCAGCTGTTTTCCAGCGGCCATTTTAAGTGAGCTACGAAATCTGATTCAGGCTATGCCATGTAAACACGACAGCGATAAACGGTTTACGAAAATCGGTTTTCGTCTTCCGGAAGATGTTTTGCATGTAAACGTAGTCATTGAGTCAAACAGAGCTTGGATGGCGTTGGGATATTACAGATACAGAGGAATGTTTCCATGTGAAAGGCGGGTTTTGCCAAGATGTTGGGTTCCCCAGCAGGCCGGCTAACACGCAGTCAGGGTTTTCCTAATGGTGCTCGGAAACCGGAAACGACGCTCTTGTTGAGCGAGGGCCGCTAACCCAGATTGCAACTGAAATACAATATAGCCACACACATTATTCTAAAAATCCATATAAAATCAGGCAATGATCGTACGGCAAATATAATTATGTGAATGGATTCAGGGGTCGTATGAGAATCAAACGCCGTAATTACAATTTCAATATCCCTTACAGACAAAAAGCCGATAAAATTCAGTACTATAATAATAATATTGTACGACTTATATTTACAATTATTGATACGTAGTGTTTATCAGTAACAGTTTAAGAAGGAAATGGGCAGCATTCTATCACGCTACCTATCTTAAAATAAGTACCACGTTATTTTCGTATTATTTCAATAAACTTTGTTTTACTCTCTTGTTCTGCTTTTCGTTGAGGTAGTAATATTCTTGTGTCACAGCGTAGATTCCACCACAGAAACACAAAACATGAATCCAGCAATGCGCATTACATTTATATATGTATTTTATTATATTTAATATTATTCTTAGTAATGTTGTAGACTGCTAAATAAATATTTCATGGCCGACTAAAAGTACTAGTTATGCAGCAGATAATTTATATATAAACAATTATAAGTATTTGTGGACAAGAACTGAATATATTTGTATAAAAAGCCATGATAAATTAAATATTAATTGTATAACTATATTACGACGGCGGCTGTATATTTGAACAGTGAGACGCCACGCTTAATGGCTATATGAGCAGAGCTTCAGTCTCAACAGTTTTTTAGTATTGTTAATTATATATTTGTTTGTTAAATGTAAACAACATTTGTAGGGAGGTGGGCAAAGCATTTAATTCTGTGAAATTCATATGTATAATATTTTTGAAGGGAAATTGTATTTTAAAGATGAGGCGCTAGGATGCGCGGAAGGATGCAAATTGGGGAGCAGGTAGAGCACGCTTTCGAACGCTTGGGAAGGGACTCGTGACTTGGACACGGTGGTGAAAGATTGTGACGCTGGGTGGTCTGAAGCCGCATTACGAACTTGTGATTTGAAGAGATAGGCATGTGTGGACTTAGAAAATTTACGGGACTGTGACTGAAGAACTTAGTCTCTGGTAAAAAGTGATAAACTATGCACGGTAGTAGGGCTGTGTAACTGTGATAATTCAGCAATCCTATACTTGTGTGATTACAAACTGTGTTTTATAACAAATTCTTTAATAACGGATTAATTTGGAACTGCAATGTTCGATGGACTTCACTAATTTATGGGTGGTAATTTGGAAATTTTACTCTAGAGTGCGTATGATACTTATTGTGTCTCTCATGAACAGTAGTAGGAGAAATATTCAGTTATTTACCGATGTAAAAGCAGGACCACCTCAGCGTTTCATGTGCAATAAGAGTAATAAACTCCATTTATAAAGAACTACTTCCCTAGTGAATCACTTCTTTATCTTAGAATCCATTTTGTTTGTCATTCAGAGGTTTAATTTATGTTTGTTAAATACATTTTCACGTCATCATATGCAGATTGATAGACTCGCTAAACTACAGATTAATTATTGATCTTGTTTAAACAGATGCTTTTAGGGCATATAAGCTGATATGCGTAACTCACCCCTACGAACAGAGACAGCGAGCCATAAATTTTTACTACCCAGAGTTATGTATTGCCCAATTCTTAATGGTGAGAACCGATAGGAAGGTCGCAGCGTGTACAGGTACAAATGCCCATGCAGCTTCAACACGATACCACAGTTCATCAAGAGTAGTGACTGGCGTATTATGACGAACCAGTTGCTCGGCCACCGTTGACCAGACGTTTTCAGTTGGTGAGAGATCTGTAAAATGTGCTGGCCAGGGCAGCAGTCGAACATTTTCAGTATCCAGAAAGGCCCGTACAGGACCTGCAAGATGCTGTCGTGCATTATCCTGCTGAAATGTGGGGTTTCGCAAGGTTCGAATGAAGGATAGAGCTACGGGTCGTAACTCATCTGAAATGTAACGGCCACTGTTCAAAGTGCCGTCGATGCGAACAAGAGGTGACCGAGACGTGTAACCAATGGCATCCCATACCATCACGCCGGGTGATACGCCAGTATGGCGATGACAAATACACGCTTCCAATGTGCGTTCACCGCGATGTCGCCAACACGGATGAGACCATAATGATGCTGTAATCGGAACCTGGATTCACCTGAAAATTGGCGTTTTGCCATTGGTGCACCCAGGTTCGTCGTTGCTTACTCCATCGCAGGCGCTCCTGTCTGTGATGCAGCGTCAAAGGTAACCGCAACCATGGTCTCCGAGCTGATAGTCCATGGTGCTGCAAACGTCCAACTGTTCGGGTAGATGGTTGTTGTCTTGCAAACGTCCCCATCTGTTGACTCAGGGATCGAGACGTGTCTGCACGATCCGTTACAGCCATGCGGATAAGATGCCTGTCATGTCCACTGCTAGTGATACGACGCCGTTGGGATCCAGCACGGCGTTCCGTATTGCCCTCCTGAACCCACCGATTACATATTCTGCTAACAGTCATTGGATCGCGGCCAACGCGAGCAGCAATGTCGCGATACGATAAACCGCAATCGCGATAGGCTACAATTCGACCTTTATGAGAGTCGGAAACGTGATGGTAGGCATTTCTCCTCTTTAGACGAGAAATCACAACAACGTTTCACCAGGCAACGCCGGTCAACTGCTGTTTGTGTATGAGAAATCGGTTGGAAACTTTCCTCATGTCAGCACGTTATAGGTGTCGCCACCGGCGCCAGCCTTGTATGAATGCTCTGAAAAGCTAATCATTTGCATATCACAGCATCTTCTTCCTGTCGGTTAAATTTCGCGCCTGTGGCACGTCATATTCGTGGTGTAGCAATTGTATATTGGTACACAGTTTTCTACAGTATACAAGATTCTCTGCCCAACCTGCGCAGGAATAGCGGCGGGGTCTAAGGCGTTCGAGTCACAGTTTTTGCGGCCGCTCCCGCCGGAGGTTTGAGTCCTCCGTCGGACCTAGGTGTGTGTGCTGTCCTTATGATCGATTTGTTCAAGTTTGTTTTGGTAGTTTGTGAGTCAAGAGAGTGATGATCTTAGCAATTTGGTCACTTTGGTTTACACACTTGAACATTTCAATTATACAGATGACTTGAACATTTCCTAGAAAGGACACCTTTGACCTCTAAGCCTCGGAACTTCACGAAACCATGCTTAGAATAACAATCAATCAAACAAAATAGTGGTGTGCGTCATTTCTGTGCAAAACTCCGCACTTGTTTGCTAGCGCCATTAGATGGTGGCGTAGCACTAACCAGTGCTCCAATTGCGTGAGTGGTGTCGCTGCGGTACGAATTTGTCTCTTGGAATGTTCGCAGTCTAGTTACTGTGTAAACTATGTTCAGTACAGTGATATGGAGAATATTAATCCTACGCATATAGTCCAAAAATTTGGGACCAAATTGCGACGTACTGAATATGGAGGTGACATCAGGGCAGAGGGTACGGAGTTCGCGGATATATTATACGTATAACATAATAAGAGATTTGGAATGTGATGACGTGTCTTTAGTGAGGCGTGCACATTGTTTTCTGCCACTTGGTTTTAACCACTGTTTGAACCACCGCATCTGCACTTTGAGGACTAATATAAGCACTTTCGGGAGTGTTGTACTATTGTATATGTGTGTTTTGCGCTGTTATAAGAACACTGAGCAGTGAGTTTTTGGCGCTGCTGATTGAATATGTAATGATACATTGACGCCATTAAATTACATATAATTTCCTTCCTATGGTATTTATATCTTGTTACTTTGTTTCTCTATGTTAAATTGCTACTTGAGTTACAAAGCAACGTTTTGCATGGAAATGACGCACACCATTGTTTTGTTTATGATTGCCTACCATATCAAGCATGGTTTGATGCGGTTCCGAACTTTCGAGGTCAAAAGTGTCCCTTGTCAGCGCAAAAGCCATAAATCGAACAGCGATTTCAAAATAACGGTGCTTATAGCTCAGGTGTGTGACAATTCACTGAGAATATCATCGCACTCTGCACCACAGTCTTCGCAACTGCCGGCCGCGGTGGCCGAGGAGACTGAGGCGCTTCAGTCACGTTCTGCACGGCCACTACGGTCGGGGGTTCGAATCCCCCCTCGCGCATGGATATTTGTGTTTGTAAGTTAAGGGACTGATGACCCCGTGGTTAAGTCCCATAAGCTTAACAAACATTTAACTGCCCAATTCAAACAATCGCTACATGCCCATCTTCAGCTGACGAACGCCCTGAAACTCGGGAAACAATTATCAGAATAACTCTCGATCACGACTACAACATCAGCCTGTGTCACGTGTATGGAAAACGTTACGTTTAACCACAAGAGACATATACAGCGAAAGGAATTAGTAGGATATCAGTACCATTGTAGAATATGTAATTCATGTACGTCATTGTATCACTACATTTTCAATTAAAAGCGCAAAAAACCCTGTGCTCATGGTAATTTTATTAGCGCTAAAATACATATAGTACTCTCTTTATACTGCTTGTCCTCAATGTGCCACTCCTGAAAGATCAGATGCAGCGTGAAGATAACAACCACACCTCGTGGCGGCGTGGTGAAATGTACCGCCTTTCCCGAACGGTGAGGTATGCCGGCATAGCGGCAGTTCCTATCTGCGTGGCGGATTAACGATATAGTCCAGCGTTCCGGCCAACAGGGACGTTGCTTTTAAGCGCATTTCAACATCCCAGAAGGTGAATTCCGGCCTGGTACCAAATTTCCGTCAGTTACACGAGTTAAAAACATTTAGAAAAACTTTCGCGCACTTTCACACTTGGGTTGCACGTATTTCCCCCCTGTGGGAAAGGGGTGCGGGAAAGGGGGGATGGGTTAGCATCAACAAAGACATCCGGCTACCCCTTGAAAGAAACATGTCAAATTCATAGGTAACCACGCCTACCCCGCGCAAGTGGGACAAAGACGCACTATGACAACCTAAATAATTGACACAGACATTGTTAGTTCCTTTTTGTCCTGTTTGCTGTATTATATTATTATAGTGCAGATATTTAGGTTATCCGTCTATGCAATTGAATTAATAAAACATTTTATTGCCATATGCATTTTGCCTTTATTTGGAAGGCATCATCAGTGGCAATATTTCGTGGATATTACTTTACATCTAGTGCTCATTGGTGGCTTCCAGCTTAGAGTACTAGATGTAAAGTAATATCCACGAAATATTGCTACTGATGATGCCTTCCAAATAAAGGTGAAATACATATGGCAATAAAATATTTTATTAATTCACTTGCATAGACAGACAACCTAAATATGTGCACTATAATAATATTGACACAAATATTTGTTTGATGTTGAAATAACGATCATGTATGTTCAAATGTGATTTTTTACCGTATAGATTAAAAAAAAACACACCCTGTATTCCATCGGATACACAGATAAGGTGTTGGCAATATATGGTTACTTTCGATTGCGTTAGTCTCACAATAACGTCTTCGTTTGGAAAACTTGCATATAGAAGGGATAATGTGTATGACCTGACCAGGAACCACACAACAACATGCCACCGTCTCATGGCATCAGGAAAGAAGTATAGAGTTTTGCAGACAAATTAAACTCGTCAGAGTTGTTTTTATAATAGAGCGCTATATAGTTCCATGCGGTTCTACATCTATACTAGATATTTACTCTGCATATAGTTTATGGTACCGCTTTCATATTATTTCTCTACCGTTCCTTTCTGCAATAATGCGCGTGCAAAAGAAACACTTATATCTTTCCATTTTTGATCTGATTTCTCTTGTTTTATTATTATGATCATCTCTCTTTATGTAGATGGGTGCTAACAAAATATGTTTGCATTTGGAGGTAAAACTAGGTGAAAGAAATTTCGGAAATAAATATCACGGCAACCAATAACGGATTTCATAAAATGATTTCCACCCCAACTCTTGCATTATAACAAACGAGCTTCCCTTATGAACTTTCTCTATATCCTCCGTGAATCCCACTTTGTGAGTAACCCACAAGGCGCAACAATACTCCAAAATTAAATAGTGTATTGTAAGTAGTTTATTTAGTAGAACTGTTGTATCTTGTAACTGCTTGGCCAATGAAACGTAGCCATTTTGGTCGCCTTCCACATGATGTTTTCTGTGTGTTCTTATCAATGAAAATTATAAAGTTTTAAGTTGAATTTACTGCCTGCTGATTTCACTGATTGATTGTTTGAATTTTTCGGACCAAGCAGATAGCTCATCCAAATCATTTTGTAGCTGCTTCTAATCTTCTGGCCACTTTACTACTCGATAAACGACGGCATCATACTCGAACAGTCTAAAAAAGCTGTTTAGATTGTCTCCTAAATAGTATATAAAGACAAGGACACTTAAGGAGCCCGTAATACTTTTTGGGGGAACGCCAGATTACACTTCTGTTTTACTCTATGATTTTTCGTTAGTTACTGCGTACTTTCTCCTTTCCGTTACGAAATTGCGAATCCAACCACGAAACTGTGTCGATATTTAGTAATGACTCAATTTGATTAGAAGCCGCTTATGAGATACAGTGACAAAAACCTTCCAGAAATCTAGAAATACGGAATCCATTTGACATCCTCAAGAAGTTGTAAGAAGGTGCTCTGTCAACATGACACAATGGAGAATGTGTTTTAAGTATTTCAACCATTTTATGTGTGACGAACCATTGGTCAATGTTAAATATTTTATAACTGACATACCATTTTAATTGTATGCGTCTTCACGAACGGGAAATATAGAACACTAGTGACCTGATGATGCTATCATAAGTGGATCGATACCGGTCGTAAGAAAAATAAATTAATTAATAGCGATCTTGGCATTTCAATACTTCAAAGTAAGGAGATCGCCGTCATACCATGGCAAAATTAAACCATTAAAAGCTTCTTGTATTGAAGTTTCTGTAAAGGTTGCCAGTCTTGTTGATTTTGTGTTAGTTTAAATTTGGCATGCAGTTTTCTTTGTTTCTGCAACAGTGATCTGACCTGTTTCGTGTACCACATTGAATCAGCCCCCTTTTCCCTTAATTTATTTATTATAAATCTCTCAATTTATACCGAGCGAGGGGGCTCATTGATTGCACCCTAGACTCGAATTCGGGAGGACGTGGTTCAAATCTATCTGAGGTCGTCCAGATTTAGGTTTTCTGTGTTTTAGGGGAATCACTCCAGGCAAATGCAAGAATGATTCATTTGAAAGGGCACGTCCGATTTACTTCTCAATCTTAGCCGAAACTGTGTGCGTGAGCTCTATCTCTGTGTACAAGGCTGTCAACGTGACATTAAACTCTTTAACTTCCTTCTCAATTTCTGTCGATATTATTTATATGAATGTAAGCCACATCTGATCTATACTAAAATTGTTAGTTTCGAAATACTGGAGACGGTCGCTCAGGAAGGCGTAAAGGGAAGTTATTTTCTAGTCGAATGTATAAGTTAACTTTACTTTCACAGAGAAATCTATGATGAAGAAAGAAACAAAGCCAAACAGATAACTGTAGCATCCAAGCAGAAATGATGGGAAGTCTTTGGATATAGATTGGAAAGTTGACTTCAACCAGCTAAAAAACCCTTCTGGAAGTTAATTAGGAGTATCCAAAAGGGAGAGAATAATGCATAAGAGAAGTGTTTTAGACAGGTCAGAAAACTGTTAGTGAATGTAGTTGATTTCTTGACCAGATGGGGGGAATATTTTGAATAGTTGCTCAATATAGTTGAAACTTTCAATAATGTTTCGGATTTCGGCGTACAATGGTATAGAAATAATGACGGAAGCCAGATCACATTTCAGGAATTGGAGAGAATGGTCAATAGACTATAATGTAATGAAGCGGCTGAAGATAGGTGAAATTAAGTCAGAAAGCGTCAAGTACAGTGGAATGCCGTGTCCCGAATTGTTACCCATGATAACTGAAATGGCATGGGGGTCGGGACTGGTTCCGTCTGACTGGACGAAAGAAGAATCACACTAGGTTTCAGGCATTGAAAGAGAGAAGACTGTAACAACGACAGGGTTATCTCTTTAATTAGCATTGTGGGCTGAATTATATCATGTTGAAAGGAGAGTGCTACTATTAGTTGAAGACAAGCTGGAAGAAAATCAGTGTGGGTTTCGGCCACTTATAGGCAGTCAGGACCAGATCTTTACGGCAGATAATAGACAAGTGCCATGATGAAGCTATTGTCAAAACTGCAAGATTATACAATAGGGGGTACAGTTCTGCAGCAATTAAAGTTCTGTACTTAGATGGTCAGGAAGCAGTTAAAGTTGATGGTAAATTGTGTTCATTGTTCAGGATAGTTTCTGGTATACGAAAAGGCTGCAACATGTCACCACTGTTGTTCATATTACGTAAGGATCATATATTGAGAACGATAGCCTGTCAGGGTCAGATTACCGCAGCAAGACGCTTTAGACCGCTCGGCTACTCCACCGCGGTGATTTGTAATTAAATTTGATGTATTATTGTTTTAAAATGACTCTTCCTTTGTCTGAGGACTGGCCTGACAGATTCTATCACTTTGCCACGTTTCTTTTAGTGTTATTAGAATTCAGTGCGTTACAAGTGTTAGTTGTCTGTTAGCACTGACTATTCTAAATAAATGCCACTGATCTCTGTAACTAAGCCACTGCATTGTCTGTGATGAGAGTTAATGCCTGAAATTTCGTATTATCGACATACTCTTGACACGAATTTGTTGTTGTTGTGGTCTTCAGTCCGGAGCCTGGTTTGATTCAGCTCACCACCCTATTTTATCCTGAGCAAAACTCTTCATCTCCTCATAAGCCCTGCAACCTACATCCATTTGAATCTGCTTACTGTATTCATCTCTTGTTCTCCCTCTGCGATTTTTACCCCACCCCTCCATTGCTAAATTTACGATTTCTTGGTGTCTAAGAATATGTCCTACCAATCGATCCTTCATACAGTAGAGCTTCATGTCGTCGTGAAAAGTAACGGCTGTAGTCTCCCCTTGCTTTCAGCCCTTCGCAGTAACTGTGTGGCAAAACCACATTTGCTGATGTTACAAGGCCAGCTCAGTCAGTCATCCAGAGTGTTGGTCCTATAACTACTGAAATGTAATTTCCAAACGATTTCCGAAGTTAAATGTGCCAACCTGACAGCTCAAACTAGTATATCGCGTTGGAAGTCAGTTAACTTCCGTAAAGCGGCTATTAACGTCGAATAAAAAGTTTTCGGGTTTCCGTACGCGTCAAGTGGTTAAGATCCCACGAGCTTAAGCCCAAGCACTCCTTGTTCATTGTCAAGTGGAATGACTGCCTTAGTGTTTGCTAGTACGGTGGAGTGGCCGAGCTTTCCAAGGCGCCTAGGTGCGTGGCGCGCCGCTGCTCGCCGTCGGAGGTTCGACTCCTCCCTCGGGCTTGAATGTATTTGTTGTCCTTAGTATAAGGTAGTTTAAGTTACTTTGTAAGCCTAGGGACTGGTGACCGGCGTAGTTAAGTCCCATTAATTTACAAATATTTGAACATATGCTAGTACGGGCTTATATACTCGTACACTAGCTGCCCTGCGACATCGCCGTGTATGGGCATGTGTTGAGTCGGAGTTCGATACGCCCGTTTTAACTCCGTGACCGTTGGATACTACGCTGTGCTGAACCGCAGGCCGCCGTCTTTCTTAAGGGTGTTATCAGTTGTTTTAATTCGATGGCTTCTTTAACAATACAATCCCACAAACAGTTAGTGGGAGCCACGACGGTGGTTTCATCAAATTTGATGTTATGACCGTTTACTGAATTGTGTTCAACTAAAGCAGAATTGTCTGGGTCTCGTAAACGATGAAACCTTTCATGTTCCTTCTTGCGTTCTTCGACAGTTCGTACTGTTTGTCAGATATAAGACTGGCCACACTAGCAAGGTATCTTGTAGACCCCAGGTGTTCAGACACCTGCTGCGTTTTTAACTGGTTCAATTATTTCCCGGATTATCGTCGGAGGCCTGAAGACTGATTTAATCTTGCCTCTCTTTAGCAGGCTTCTTATTTTACCCGACACAGAACCACAGAACGGAAAAAAGCAAATTTCTTGTCCTCTTCCCACTCAGTGGTCTTATTTTGCATCTTTCCTGAGATCGCGTCACTTATTACATGACCGTTGTAGCCATTATTCCCGACGACCTTACTATTAACATTAGTTGCCAGAGTAAGAATGATAGCTATGCCAATGCAACGCCCTCATGTCTCACGTGTACGCGATACTGCTGCAGTCTTTTCAGCATGCAAGGACAGTTGTGAGTAAGGCGGACAGCCGACTTCGGTTTATTGGGAGAACTTTGGGAAGATGTACTTCACCTGTAAAGGAGACCGCGTATAAAACGCTTGTACGACCACGTCTTGAGTATTGGAACCCGCAGCAGATCAGTTTAAAGGAAGACATAGAGGCGGTTCAGAGGCGAGCAGCTAGATTTGTTACCGGTAGGTTCGACCAATGCGCGAGTGTCACGGAAATGTTCCGGCAACTCAATTGGGGATCGCTGGAAGAAAGACGACGTTCTTTTCGTGAATTTCTGTTAAGTAAATTTAGAGGGCCGGAATTTGAAGCTGTGTGTAGTACGATCTTGCTGCCACCTACTTACATTTCGCGTAAAGATCGCAAAGACAAGATAAGAGAAATTAGGGCTCGTAGGAAGGCATATAGGCATTCTTTTTTCCCTCGTTCAATTTGGGAGTGGAATAGGAAAGGAAATGCCTAGTAGTGGTACAGTGTACCCTCCGCTACGCACCTTACGGTGATTTGCGGAGTATGTATGTAGACTATCTCTATCCATCACTTTTGTCTTTTGGGTGTTTATTGGTGTAATGTTTTCGTATGAATGGGGAGGGGGGAGTATGAAAATTATGATTGAAAACTGGGAGGGGGCGAGCACGGATAGGTTGAGAACGCCTGTGTAGTGCGTCAACCACTGTAAAAAAACGTTTCCTCCTCGCCTTTTTGGCGGTGTGCGGTTTGGTGAGGATGTCGGCCATAGCTCGCTGGTCATGCTGTGACCCGGCGGGCAGCAGACGCTTGCCGCTTGCGCAACACGTATCGCTGGCCGCTCCTTTAGTGCCCAGCACCGTTCCGTGGCACGAACCGGATGTTGTCACCGCCACGAACCTGATCCAGAGAGAGACCGCCGCATACCAGGATGAGGGAAAAAGCTGGTGCCGAATTACAAGCTTACCAAAAGCGAGCACGCTCATATTTCGCTCGCAGTTAGCTTTCCCTTAATCACCTGCATGAAAACCGATGCTCATCTTGTTAGTAGTCTATATCATGACTTTCTTGTCACTTACCTTAACGACGTAATACGAACATAAGTTCGAAATATGGTGCCTGTTTAAAATGATTAGAAATGTTTAAATTCAGAGATTTCTTGTGTTTATGGTAACCTCTATCGGTGTACAATGAAACTATGCAGTTTTGAAGTTATAAAAAGAAAAAAAGAAATATTCCTTCAGTTGACAGCCAGGGGGACTAAGACATCAAACGGGAGAGCAAGAGAATAGGAGAAGCACCACAGGACATTTTAGTTTTCACTTGCTATACTTTTACAAATACATTCATAAAACTTTGTCAGAATGACCTGGAGGGTTCAGGATTCACACTCGTAGAATTTCAAAATCAAGCAAAATATATTTTTACCTGTGAAATTTCAGAATTTTTCATTTACTATTGGCTGCATTTTTTGCTATAGGTACACTTTTCTTCATTAGGAACAGCGATTCTTCAATAATTTTACACAGAATAAAAACCATAGTTACAAGTGTGTGAAACTTTATAATTTATGAAAAAATAAATGAGCTGTCGAATTTTAAACTTCATTTAATATTCCATGGATTATTGTTCCCACGGCAAATAAACAGCGATTAAATCATTTCTGAATAATACAATAATTTAAGCATTCTAGATGGCAATTTGACATTTATTTATTATTATTACAATAAGATAAGTATCATACTGCAATGCCGGCCGCGGTGGCCGAGGAGACTGAGGCGCTCCAGTCACGGTCTGCACGGCCACTACGGTCGGGGGTTCGAATCCCCCCTCGGGCATGGATATTTGTGCCGTCTTAGTATAAGGTAGTTGATAAGTAGTTTGTAAGTTTAGGGACGGATGACTCCGTAGTTAAGTCCCATAGACTCTACAAACATTTTTTTCATACTGCAATCTAGTGTTGAGTGCAGTAAAGTTTGTAAATAAATTAGTGAAATAAAATACTGTAATAAATGAAAGTGAATAATACATGAAGTAAAAATGGAAACTTAGTTCAGTCAGGCACGGCCAAGTAAAAGAGCAGTCCTGCGCCACATTCCTACAGTGCGTCGACCGGCTAACACAGCAGACTCAGCACGGCATTGTCCCGCCGAGAGTTCACGTGTGGCAAGAAGTCCGTCGCTCTCTTCATAAGCGGAAGCCGTTGATTCAGCGATCAGGCCACCGACCGACAACATCACGCGAAAGCAGAGACTGTAAAACGTGATCATCTCGAACTTCACGAAGCAACGTGATCAGAAACCAATAACCTAGTGTCTTGACCTCCAGAGCAATGTGACGACCGATCTACATCTACATCTACATCTACATCTACATCTACATCTACATCTACATGGGATACTCTACAAATCACATTTAACTGCCTGTCAGTGGGTTCACCGAACCACCTTTTATATTATTTATCTCCCCTTCCATTTTCTAATAGCGCGCGGGAAGAAATAACACCTGAATCTCTCCGTTAGAGCTATGATATCTCATATTTTATTCTGATGATCATTTCTACCTGTGTAAGAATATATTTTCACATTCGGAGGAGAATGTTGGCGATTGGAGTTTAGTAAGTAGCCCACGCCGCAGCGATAAGCGCCGTTGTAGTAATGATTCGGTCTTTCTAGATACTGTACAACGTGACAACGGAACACGCCGACCCCGAAGATCTTTCACGTCCAGCCAGGTCTATCAAATAAATACCACAGCCATAAAGACGACGCCAGACAGAAAGAGACAGAGTGATGGACACAGAGTGATGGATTTAGTAACGTCAGATTGGCAGTAGCTGCGTTATTAGCGACAGCAGCAGCAGAAGTCGAAGTTTTAGTCACGATCAGCCACCGGCACTGACAGTTGGAGTTGAAGGTAGAAGAAAGAAGATAGAAGAATCTGGTCGCCAGTACAGCGTCCCGGAAGATCAGCAATAACCGGTGTACTCACCTTGGATGTCTGGCCTGAATGATAGGATGTGGTCTGGTCGTGATAGACACATGTGATCGCCATCTAAGGTTCTGCCACTCTAAGATTTCAGCTTGCAGACCGTTCGTTCGACCACAGGGCAAGGGCGCAGTGCCTCCACGTCGCACCGCTATCTCTGGTCGTAGCACGACACTTCTATTACATGGGAAAATCACACAGCATCGCCACGAGGTAATTCTGCAGAATTCATGGTCTGTTAACGCACAGTATTAATGTCGACGACAAACGCTGCTCTACTGGCCAGCGAGAAGGAGATACGCAGCCAGTGTAACCGGAGATAGATGGCAGACGCTGCGAAACCGGCACTCACTGAGCCAACTAGTTCACAGTAAGAATAATGTATGGTTTAACTGTTTAATAAATATATTTTGTGTAAACGCTGTTTCACTTACGCCTCATACCCGAGATAAGAAAATGATCCCACATCCCACATGTTTATAAGATTCCTTATAAATGCTATCTTGACAATGAAATGTTAATTTGTAGTTAAAGCTTGCCATCCTGACAACAGGACAATGCATTTAGGTTGTTGTTAAGAGTTCAATATTTAGCAAAACGGCAGGGTTACTTCATTAGAAGACAAAACCATTCTCAATTTGATAAAAGAAGGCCTTTTCATTTGGTGTCAGAAGTGTCCCCCTTCACTTAGCCGTCTTCATTTGATGTCGCGAGTGTATCCTTTCCTGCACGGCCGCTACGATCGGGGGTTCGAATCGAATCCCCCTTCGGGTATGGACGTTTGTGACGTTTTTAGTATAAGGTAACTAATAAGTAGTTTTTAAGTTTAGGGACTGATAACGCCGCATTTACGTCCCTTAAGCTTAAAAACATTTAAACATTTTATTAGTCTCCTTTCACTCGACCTTTTTCACTAGACTGCTGCAATTATTATATTACTTAAACTTTATGTTTAGAAACTGTAATTTTATAGTTAATATCTGAAATTTCTACCACATTTTTAATACTTCTGGAAAATTCAAGAGTTTGATACATCTCTAAGTATCGTTCGTATGCTGTGCAAAATTCATCAAAGAATTCTCCATCATCGTCTGCCCAAGGACCAAACAGACCTAGCAAACAGAATTTTTTAAAACAATTTCTGTAAGCTACTCATCAAATCACAAACTAAGTAAAGTGTGAGAAACATAATTTAACGTGAGCCCATCCAGTGCCTGAAACATTTCTTCAACATTGGAACCTAGTTATTTTACTGTTAAAATAAGTTAACTTTTTCATCTAGAATTACGCCTGGAGAAGCTAAAGAATAAAAAAATAAGTAATATTTATCCAATGTGTAAAATGTATTATTTATTTATGGTCCTCAAAACACTTTTAAATAACCAAAATTTTCATACATTGCATTTAGCACACTCATGTAATATTTTCAATCTTCATAAACCACAGCAGAAATCCCTAGGAATGTAAAGAAACAACTGTCAGTCGACAACATGGCGGATAGTACAGTGATCATGGACAAGTTGCGAGTTACGATGAGTTTGTGCTACAACATCACAGAGGAAAACCAAAGAACCAACATGCAGATTACTCTCAAGCACAACATTTCGTAAAATTAAACGCGCGAAATTGAGGAAAGTGAATTAAAATCCGTTATTTTGCACAGGCAAACTCGGCTAGTGAAATTAGCTCCAAAAAGTGGGTTGCCTTCCAAAAATTAGTGGAAATCTGGAAACATTTTTAATCACTCAAGTAGCCTCTGGTATGAATAACCTGATTTTGACCCGATTTCTGAGTGGTGCTTCAGCTGTGATGAAATTTCGGACTTTTCCTAGGTTTTTTTTTTTTTTTTTTTTTTTTTTTTTTTTTTTTTTTTTTTTTTTAAATTCCTCGAGAACTAAGCGTTTAATCGAAAAAACTAAGATTACAAAACATGTAGAGTATTAAATTTCATATCGATTGAGTACTAAAACGTAGCTATTTGATAAAATTTACCAGAGAAATTCTACGTCAAAGATTGACAATTTTTGACACTTTCCGAAAAATACTAACGTCGTCGGTATAAGACGTACAGCATTTGGGAACTGTTTGTTTGACACAAAATTTTATAGGGTATCAAGTATAGAGCATCAAATTGCGTTTTTAAAATGTCAATGAAACGGATAAAAAACCTTGCTGATCAGGAAATATCGCCATTATTCACTTATATGTGAATCACATGTTAATGCGCATCATATTTTATTATTTCTGTTCAATGATTACTTAATTATCGATACAGACATACATTCTATGTATATTCCTTTAATTATCGATACAGACATACATTCTATGTATATTGTTACTCCGCCATCGCCAAAACCATAATTACAAACTTTCTTGGGCGCGTATCGTTGATGCCCCTAGGATGCATCAGCTGTCAGCCGACCATCGTTTAGTTGTGATCGTCAGTGAAGTCAGTGCAATGTCGGAGTGTTTTATTTGCAGTGAAATTGTTGTGAACGAGATAGGTGTCACCACAGTGAAGGAGAAAGGTATACGGGCGTTTTTAGAAAGGAGAATAATGAGAAAGGATGGCAAACATGTTGGTTTGATTCATTATACATCTGTTGTAATTAATGAAAAAAGCAGGAAATCTTATTTCGAATGATCGGAATACTAGACTGAGTGCAGCTGAAAACGATCCATACATTCATAGATCGTCAGTTCAAAATTTTGACTTTAAAACAAACTGTTTATTTTGTGGTGAAGACGCTTCACATTATTACACGAAAAAAGAAGTGAAGAAGCCGATTTCAAAATGGAATGTTGTTCATGACGTTAAGACAAAGAGTTTTGAAAAATCGTAAACGGAAAAAAAGGAAAATTGAAACTCCTGAAAGAACTGGAGACTAAAACCATCTTACAAAAAGCATCAATTCCACTGCTACTGTTGACGAGATGGATGAAGCTGGATGGAAGCTGATTGCGGCTCTGTACTGTAGGGGCACAAGCTTGGAGAAACAACCACCTAAATCCACCGGGATGCTGCTGGAAGTCTTCCAAAGTAGGTCTCTTGCCAGTTTCCACTACTAAGGTACAGGGTACCGTGTGCTGGCTGTATATATATAGCTGGGCAAGGAAATAGGCCGCTACCCAAAAAGCCAAAGTAGTTCCATTTAGTCGAATTCAAACTGACGAGGTTTCCGAACACCATGCTGTCTTCTGCTTGCGAAGTGTAGAGAAAATTATTAGTATCAGTCCTTGCGGTGGGACGGGTACGGGATAGCTATGATAAAAATATCATTCACGTCCATACTAGTTTGATAAAAAAAGTTTTTAACTACTTCGCAGTTGGTTGATAGGTAGCTGCTGATAGGTAGTTTTTTGTTACCTAGCATCACTAACTGTCAATTTTGGTCGCGAAATTTATCAACTTCGATCCGAAATTTTCGCAGCACTACCACGATTAAGTTCACTTTCAAGTTCAGTCACAGCCACCGTAAATTGCTATTGATCTTTTTAAAATCGAAATTCACTGCCAACTAAACTTTAAGTTTCTTATTAACAGTTAACGTACTTTCTTCTTGCCACAAATGAAGTCAGTGTTAAAATTCAATGAGGCATTTAATTGTCTTCTAGACTGAATTACATACTTTTAATACATCAGATTCTTCTTCCTACAATAATAATACACACGCCAAATAGAACTTCATAATAATCTCAAAATGATTTTCAATATACCACATCCACATTTATTGCCATCTAACATAATACATGTCAGCTAAAGGAATGCTCGTCTGAAACGTCAACTCAAAACGATAAACAATAATGAACTAACAATATTTTTATTTTTCTCTTTGCAAACGATCGACGCGCGGCAATAGAGAAGGCTCATTCGGATTCGTAGCCCCGTATCCGCCGATTAAATGTCGATAGTGACCAGATACAGCAATGTTGGCTGCGGCGGCGAGGACGCAGCCATTGTTCTTTGCGGCACCTCGATGGTACATGAAACAGAAAGAAAACGAACAATAACATTTTAAGTATCATATCAAGACATTGCAACATTTATACACAAATAAATATACACAATTTCATAGTATTTACATACAACAATTAAACCTTTTATTCATGTCCTGCTGAACAGGACTAATGTATGGATCGTCAATGGTAGTCCACTACACCCTTCGAAAACGCAACATAGTGTCACCAAAGTCTCCTCATTCGATTTTTGTCATTGCACTAGCCGGAATCCAAAAAACTTAGATGTATTTAAAAATATCGAGGAACAAGCCACTGAAGTGCGAACACGAATAAGTCTCTAGAGTGATTATTTAGACTATCTAGCTACTTATCTGTAGACTACTTGTCTACAACGTCTATAGACAAACGCTTGATTTTTGTATACAAGTGGGTATTTATCTTTAAGAAGGTTCAGAAATTAAAAGTCATATTACTGGTTTCATGCGGTATGGTTTAGGCGAATGGGAACACACAACCTGAAACGGAGCAATATGATCCAGGAAAATATCTCTCGTGCCCTTTTCGCTGAACCAACAAACTATCTTTTCACACGTGATTTGCGATAACTATTATTGTATTAATGTGACTTACAACAACAAAAATAATTCAGAAGAGAAAAATACGATCGTAATGTAGATAGGTATTTGTTCGACGACAATTTTTCGTCATTTATTTCGAAGTTAAAAAAAAAAAAAAAAAAAAAAAAAAATGCTGGTAGCGTTAAGTAAATTCGTTTTTATTATTTTAGTATTGCATGAAAAAAACCTACGAAAACGTTGACACCAAGTTACTTATTTGTCTTATATTACAGTCGTAGAACGCACCTCCTTTAAAACGCGTTTAGAAATATGCTTCTAACTTCATGTGAAGTAACATGATCTAGGAGACTGTACTGTATACTGATTCCGGACATGGTACTCAACAATATGAAGATTATAATTCAAGGTAAATGTTTTGTAAGTACAGGGGGTCTGACTACAACCACTCCAAAGTAAATGCTTGAAGGAAACTGTGAGAAACTGCTGATCTTCGCAAGCGTGGAAAATGGGTTCCGCGCAGCCGCTGGAACAAATGTAATTAGATACGGGGAAAATTAGTCACAATCTAGAGACGGTAGCCCATTTGTTCTAAAACTCGTTTATTACAGACCATACTCTTAGATAACTCTCAGCAGAACAAATATATGTAAGATAAGGTTCGTATTATCTTACTGTCACAGCTTGAAGAAATATAAAATACAGAGAAAATTAAATGCTGATATGCTCTGACTGCCTGTGTGACAAGGCAATGAAAATTAGTAGTATGGGCAGTTTAAGTAAAATAAAATGTTGTCCTCCATCACTTGTTGCAGTATCTTACGGAAAGATGTGCAGAGTTCAAACTGATTATTTGAAACAAACTATTTTTGTTATTTATATATATTTAGGTCCCATTTATAATCTCGGAATCTCCATCTTCAGTTGTAGACACGACATTTGAAGTTACACTTTGCAGTTCAGTGTTTAATATACAGTTTTTTATGCACCTGTAATAGAACAGGTCTTGTATCTTTATCTCATTAAGCCATTTTGCATATTTAAGTGATGAGATAAAAACTAAATTGATGAATGGAAACTTGTTGTTCTTGTTCATTTTAGAAGTTTCGACATTATTGTAAACCATAACAGAAAATTTTCGCTAAGTTTTAAAAACATTTACCCAACAGGAATTATAATTACTGAAATAACAAATCACCTTTAAGCCCTTCTTTCCTGAATGTTTACTATTGATACGGAAATATTGAATTTAACATGATAAAGAAACTTACCAAATTTTTGTATTTCGTTAAACGAATTATTTTCATGGAACCTCTTTGTCACTAGAAGATAGCTTTCCTCATTAGAATTATGTTGTAATGTTAAAATCTCTTGACTTTCACTCATTAAACTGTTAATTAAAATCATACTGCATATATTGTTCACAAATCACAGTTTACTACGTTCAGAAATTTGTATTGTAAACTTCAAAATTGAGGTTATATGTACATGTGTTACACTTAATGATGTCTAAGATTTGAATTTAAAAATTATCTATTTAATCAATCTTTTATTTTAAATTGCAATATGAAACATTTGTATAGTTATTACCGAAGAAGATCATTGTTTTGCAAGATATAAATACTTCGCCAACGATAATCAGATTGTTATTGCGAAGTTATTGTCAGAGTACTTGTTATGCCATTGCAGTGGAACATAGTATCTTGTGCTTTTGTGAAATAAATACCAGGTGGCATCTGAAACAATGTGTTTTCATTTTTACATCTTCCAGTTACTCACTTTCTTTAACCGTAAAATTTTCTGCAGTGACATCAACATACTAATTACACCTACCAATGGAACGAAGCATGTAGAGTATAGTATATACAGTGCTGACGACACATAGTACCAACTTGGAAACACAAATGACTTAAATTCAGCCAGAATGAGTCATTGAATCGTAAATTTCACATATAATCAGTGGTAGGTAACATTAGATACTGAAAGTGTAGTGCGCGGATCAAAACGTATCTTGAACACAATATCACAATTGATGAACAGACGTCGTACAATGATACGATCTTGATCATTCAGTATGATCATATAATTTGAATAAAAATGTTTGAATATTTGTAAACCCAAGGGACCAAACTTCTGAGGTCATGGACGCCTAGACTTACGAACGAATTGAACTAACTTATGCTAAAGCAAGTCAAACATGCCCGTGGATGGACTCGAACCTCCGACGGGGAACATCTTAGACCACGTGTCCACTTCATATAATTCTTGTCAGAAATGCTACCTGGCAGAGTATCGAAAGACTGTTAGGAAATAAACTTGTCTAGTAGTTGGACACGGTGTGAAATATGACTCATTTGATCAGATGGACTTTCCCATTGATTCACAATCAAGATTCTGTAGTTGGTCCCACGATTTCCTGTTACGGGCACTTGTACCTGAAGAGGACCACTGATAGCAGCTGCACATCCTCATTTCTGAGAATTGAGGTTATGTAATGCCCAGTAAAAGTTTTCAAGCGATTTTTTTAAATTCTTACTATTACATTCATCAGGAATGGGGAAGTCCAAAGCAGGTGAACTCCAAGATAAATCATATCTACTAATAAAGATAATCTGTGGAATTGTAGAAATGTTATTTGCTTGATCTGCAGTAACTAATACGAAATAACCAGAAGTAATTTATTTTATACTATGTTGTGATAAATCATCAGCACACCAGAAAGTGAATCGTTTTGAGTATGTTTCGAAGTGCCTTTCAGGTCAATAACGTTCTTAAAAATGGTCGCCAAGTGCAACGTCCACTTCAACTGTGAAATTTAAAGGACCAGGAAAAGTTCTTGTATTTGATCATCATTGTGTTTATTAAGTTCAGGAAGTGCGAGCTCAAAAAAACTCCTTATTAATACAGTCTACATTGTTGAAGAGCACACAAAGATTTTTGTGAACCTGATCATTGTGCTTTTTAGCTGACTGCTTGTAAACAGTGTCCACTTGTTGTCGAACATCGTGTTCCCCTAAAAGACTGTGCTGTAACTGGGCAACTGTATGCGAATTAGACCACTCATGTTGTCTTACCTTCTGTGATAAATGTCCGAATGGGTCTACGCCTCTTAGCGACAACGCACCTTAGCTGCGTTTCACATCCAGCATTTCCCTATGAAAACGACGAACACTTAAAACGCTACAGATTTAAATATCACTGCCACACATCCAATGCACTTTAACCTAAATGTGTGTTATTAAAGTTCTTACCGTTTCTTTATCTGTTGCGTCTCCCTGATTGCTGTAATAGGAGGAGGGGACCGTTGCTATCAAGGATGTGGACAGGTATGCAGCTAAACGCAGTGATTAGTCCTAGAACGATTTATTGACAGAAGAAATCAACACTTAACTTGGATGTGCTTGTGTTGGTACAATTTTCTTTTACTATTACATAATTCTGCTAAGCAATAGGAAACTGTTCCGGCTTGTGTATAGACAGAAGGCTGGCTCTTCTACGACGCACTTCTACAACTGACTTTCTAGCTAAAAAAGGAACCAAGATTTCTCAAACAAATTGCCCAAAATTATCATACATCTCCATTAAACGACTCATCAACAACAGTTTCAAGAATAAATTTTATGACCACTTGACAACACAAGGGCAAGGAAAGACATAGCTTCTACTGTTAGAAGAGAAGCTGTGGCAGCTTCGAAGAATTACTGGCCACGACTGCCTTGCGGAACACCTGCACAGGATTGGAATCTTACCCTCACCGAAGTGTGTTATATGTGAAAGAGAAGACACCATTATGAATTGGGAGCATCTCAGAAACTGTGAAAGCCTACAATATTGTGACGGGATGTCAGATGGTCAACTGTATTGGGACGTTAGAAGACTAATGACTATGTATCAAATGTCTGAGCATTAAATAAATAAATAATATCCAGACTAGCTTAATTTCCGCTGTTTCGCACGCGTAGACTGGATGGTCTGCATTGGTTATTTCTAATTCTAAATATAAATTTTCATAGATATAGTTTTAAAAATACTTTCCTAATCCGGTAGTCTGATACAACTTCGCACCCCCTATTGCACCATTAATGGCAGAATTCAAAACATCCGAAACACTTTTTTTTTAAGTTATAATCATGGTCACAAGTCCAAATTTTCGCATTTCTAGCTTCAAAATAGTGTGTAGCACCCTTAAAAGATTTTTCCCTTATTTTACCCGCTTAATGGTTGAATTTCCAAAAATATCGAAACACGTGTATTTAAAATTGCAATAAAAAATCTAAACCCGAACTTTTGTATTTCTTGCTTCAAAATTGCCTGAATAGCAAAGCATTTTCAAGAAACCGTTCCATCCCCTATTTCATCCCTTTAGGGATGGGTATATCGAAAAATCGCTGATGCTTACAATGTAAGACAAACATTGTTTTCAAATTTCTATCGTCTGTAGATTCACTTTTCAGCGCCGTGTTCTGTCTTTTAGGAACGGATCGAGATCGTGAAATTTCTTTCTTACGCTTTGGCACCTTTCTTGTTAGTTTTACTTTTAAAACTGCAATATGCACTTATTTTTCTTTATTCGTACTCTCGTTGCGAAAAAACAACTGAAGAATATGCATCACGTTTCCCTCGATGTATATGACCTATTTGCTGCTATAGCGTCAAAAGTCATCGCTGGTCTTCAGTTCGAATTTTATATAAGCTGTTATAGCTATCGATACGGAACTGCTGTGGTGTACAAAGGAGACTTTGTACTACAAAAACTCAGAGAGATCGTTCGTCTCCATTGTGTACTTTTTGCTGAAGAGCAAAATATTGAGACCTACACGTAGATTTTTATATAAGTCGGTAACTTTCAACTGGCATGTCTTCCACTCCCTTATCGTTATCATCCCTCTACCGCTATAGTGCACAATGGGAGACTGATGCCTACTACCACATACAAACACTATTCGTTTGCAATGTGTTGTTGTGGTTGCAAAGTGAATCATAGGTACAAACACATCAATTATTATATATACATATATATTATGATTACTTATGTTTTCAAGAGAAAAAATATCCAGTTAACTGTGTGCACTCACGAAGGCCCAATTAGCAATGTAGAAAACAACTGTCGATGGTAGAAAAACCGCTAAGTATGTAAGCGTGCGTTTGGTCATTTGCGCCACTACTTGGGCAGCGACTAGGGTTGCCGATTTTTTTTTTTTTTTGTCAAAATAAGGGAGACTTCGACTCGAAAAAAAGAAGAGGCCTAACACAATTTATTTACATCTTAAAACAGGTTTATTACATGGACCAATGACAAAACTTCTTCAAACAATTATAAACTGAGTGTTACAGAATTTTTTACTTAAAACTATATTTGTTTACACTTTTGGCAGCAGTCTGAAGTTTGCGATCTTGTTCCACAAAATCTAATAGTTTATTTTTGATACCAACACAAGGTTCAAAGTACCAGATTGCTACAGAAAACATTTTCCTCTTCTTGAAATTCGACGCATCTGAAGCCACAGAAAAAAGCGCTACACTTCACATAAAGCACATCTAAGAAATCATTTACACTTCTAGGCGCTAATACGATTTTTGCAATTGCCTCGGCTTTCGTCCTACCACAACGCATTGTTTTGGCCACATCCGAATCCATAGATATGTTCTCTGCAAGTTTATTTGCACAGTCCATGCTACTATAACTTAGATTGTGTTTCACTGTATGATACACAGATGCTAGCTCACACACAGCAACTTTGTCGGATTCACTACTAATGGGACTATCAATCAGGCACTGAACATAGCTGGATATCTTAGATGTGTTACTTCCCCAAACTCTGCTTTTGTGTCCTTCGGTGTGGCGTGCTGCTGACAGTCTGTATTACCACCATGAGCTACGCTGAATTCACGCTTGCAACGGGTGCAATACGCTTTGTAATTGTTTCCTCTTACAGGATTAACCTATGAATGAGTTTCTTCCCATTTCTTCTGATATACACAGAAGTAATTTCCTCTCTTTTTGGCGGAGCTTTCGATTCTTCCATTTCACGTAACTCGGATGAGGCAGAACGACAAAGAAACAAGATAATAGCAACGTGATTCGCGGCACCGTGTTTGTGTTTTGTGTTCCCTACAAACGCTGTAGTATCTGTATCGTTAATACTATGCCGTATCGATGAATAAATGTTGTAACGATAGTCCTGCAACGAGATTTTAAAATATGCGGAAGGTTCAAATCTTAATCGGTGTTATTTTCCGCAAATACGGGAGATACATCATCTTCAATTGTATTCTGCCTTGCTGCATGTCTTGTCATGGGTTGATCCTCTTCCACTTTTCTCTGTCCAAAGGCAATCTTTTTCATTTCTTCATATTTATTTCCTTGGATGTTGTCAAGTATTTGATATCTTGGCTTTCCTCTTCCTCTTTCTCCTTTCACCATTCCTTCTATTCCTTCCTTCAGTAAACAGTCCCTCCTCAAACAATGTCTAATCCACTTTCGTTTTCCTTATGACTTCTAGCATGTTTCTTTCTTCTCCAACTCTTCTTAATACTTCCTCATTCCTTATTCGTTCTTCCCATTTCACTTGTTCCATTCTTCTCCATATCCACATCTCTAATGCCTCCAATCTTCTTTCACCTTCCTTCCTCAACGTCCAAGTCTCCGCACCATACAGCACAACACTCCAGATATAACACTTGGCAAGTCTTTTCCTCAGATCTTTCTTTAATGGCCCGCAAAGTAATATCTGTTTCCTTTTGAATCCTTCTTTTGCTATGGCAATTCTTTTCTTAATTTCTGCAGTGCAGATACAACCTCCCGCATAAAATAATAAAAAAAAGCCTCGGTGGAGTAGCCGATTGGTCTAAAGCGCCTTGACGCGGAGCACGCGGTTGCTCGTCGTGGAGGTTCGAGTCCTCCTAGGGGCATGTGTGTGTGTGTGTTGCCCTTAGGTTAGTTTACCTAGGTTTAACCCTTTCCTGCCCGATGGGACTTAAGTCCCAGCCAATTTCCAGTGACATAAAACGAAGTGTAAAATGATTTCTCACTTGTGTTCCTCACGGGACGTTAGTGACACCCTGATGTGTCATATGTAACACTTGCTGACCAAGATTGACCTATATATCTGCTCATAAAGAGCAGAAAACAATATATTGTTTTATGTCTTTGTGTACAATTTCGTCAGGCGAGTTTTTCTGTCATAAAAAGATGCTGTTGTTTGTTCTCACATTGATAATTTGGTTTTGTACTGTTTTAGCTAACGGAAACTGATATTATTCAATGAATAGCACCCTTTTTATTTATATAGCATTCATTTCGTGACTGGAAATATTCGGTACTGACAGTGTGTCAAAGGCATTTTGTGCATGTTATTTACGTAATTGTCTTTGTTGCTAGGTGTCATTAACAAATGGTTGTAGTTTTGATTTCTTTTGTTTATTAATTACGAAATACGAATACGGTTAGGGGGTCACTACATTTTGCTTTATTTCCTTCGTTCAGATCGATATCTAAAAATGACATTTTGATACAAAAATTTTGCTATCTCTTGGTTGCTGGTAAATCCTTATGTTAACAGAGATAAACACTGCATAGTGTCCCCAAATTGCATTATACCCTCTTGAAATTTAAAGTCCCATTTTAATTTTAACATTTTTTGTGTTAAATAACGAAAACAAAAATGTATCAATACACTAATGTGCTTCTATTTACTTTGGTACCAAAATAACCAAATATGAAGTTATGTGCTCGAATATTTGATAGCTTGGGCAGGAAAGGGTTAACTAGTTTGTAAGCTAAGGACTGATGACCACGCAGTTTGGTCCGATAGATTTACAGACATTTGAACATTTCTTAAAATAAAAACGGGAGACGGGAGTTGGCTTAAAAATTAATACGGGAAAGTTGGCAACCCTAGCAGCGACGGTAAGACTACCGTCGGCGCCAGAGGCAGTAGGCAGGGCCGGCGCAATCCCAAGTGCCGCCCCGTGCGAGCTGCTAAATTGCCACCCCCCTCCAAACCCACGATTTTTTGTTTTTCAAAACGTTTGTGGAATTTCATTTAAACAAATCTATAGGAAATGTCAGCAATCAATCGCAATATTTGTTTTTACTTTTCAGATCTACCTAGGTTTCGGCCGCTGCGTGGCCAGTCTCAAAAGCTTTTAATATGTGCTTACATGTAAACCGTCAGGTTGACAGTTACGTTCAGCACGACGATATAGATGTAAACATAAAGCATTGAGAATAGCCACACTGTGCCCGAAAATATGTAGATCTGGAAAATAAATACAAAAATTGCGACTGATTGGTGACATTCTCTTCAGATTTGTACAAAACAGTCGCTGTGCACCAGCTCAAAAATAGAGTTAAACCTGATTGAAGAAATATAGCTAATTTTAAGATGCCTTGTGAATTTACGAAAGTGTTCAAATGTGTGTGAAGTCTTGTGGGACTTAACTGCTAAGGTCATCAGTTCCTAAGCTCACACCCACACTACTCCACCTAAATTATCCTAAGGTCAAAAACACACACTCATGCCGGAGGGAGGACTCAAACATCCGCCGGGACCAGGCGCACAGTCCATGACTGCAGCGCCTTAGACCGCTCGGCTAGTCCCGCGCAACATGAACTTACAAAATTAACATAAATAAACATTTTTCAGTTGTTGCCAACAGATAATTTATTCAAAGGAAACCCGTATACAGTAAATAAATGTTGACAAAGTGATAGTGTCCGAGTAGTATTGCGAAACAAAAGCGCAGGTCAGAGTTTAATTGTTGTTCATGCAGGCGCAGACAGGTATTTCATGGCTCAAAATCAAAACGCTTGACTATCACTCAGAAACGGATAGCAAAAATTTAGAAAAATACGTCGAAATCCAACTTTTGCCAGGCTTACTACCAATGTCTTTATCCCTTGTAATTACTCGCTGCGTATTTACCCATTCGGAATACCTCTAGTCATTGTAGATGTTAGACGTATTTGATAAGTAATGTTCAACCATTTTTACCCATAATGCGGGAAGAATAAAACACTCGGAAACTGCCATTGAAGGGCTTAGCAAAATTGCTTGAGACTTAACACATAATCGCAGTATCGGAGCATTGCACTTGAATTTCCAAATTAGATTTCGTCTTCTGCAATATTAGTTGTGAGTAAACGCAAGGCGCGTAACTGACTGGCAACGCTCCATAAGAATACTGGCGTTTATGCCAGACTGCTTCCCACTCTGTGTTGTGTTCCTACGGCGTAAACACCACCATGCTGCCACAGTGGCGAGGAAGAAATTAGTCCTCCCTCGCCTTGTTCAACAGGGGTGGCCGGCATGTAGTCGAGGCGCCATGCCACAGTTTCCGAAGCCGCTCCCTCCAAGGTTTGGCTTCGAATCCCCTCTTGGGCATGAATGTTGAGTTTTGTACTTAAAAAATAAAAAAAAAGTGGGCGTCAGATTTGCCGCCCCTCGGAAAGTGCCGCCCCGTGCGGCCGCACGTTTCTACATCTACATCTACATACATACTCCGCAATTCACCGTAAGGTGCGTGGCGGAGGGTACACTGTACCACTACTAGGCATTTCCTTTCCTATTCCACTCCCAAATTGAACGAGGAAAGAAAGAATGCCTATATGCCTCCGTACGAGCCCTAATTTCTCTTATCTTGTCTTTGTGATCTTTACGCGAAATGTATGTAGGCGGCAGCAAGATCGTACTACACTCAGCTTCAAATTTACTTAACAGAAATTCACGAAAAGAACGTCGTCTTTCTTCCAGCGATCCCCAATTAGCATTTCCGTGACACTCGCGCATTGGTCGTACCTACCGGTAACAAATCTAGCTGCTCGCCTCTGAACCGCCTCTGTCTTCCTTCAAACCGATCTGCTGCGGGTCCCAAATACTTGAGCAATACTCAAGACGTGGTAGCACAAGCGTTTTATACGCGGTCTCCTTTACAGGTGAAGTACATCTTCCCAAAATTCTCCCAATAAACCGAAGTCGGCTGTCTGCCTTACTCACAACTGTCCTTACATGCTCGTTCCATTTCATATCGCTCTGCAATGTTACACCTAGATATTTGAACGACGCGACAGCATCAAGAAGCTCACTACTAATGCTGTATTCGAACATTATAGGATTGTTTTTTCTACTCATGCGCATCACCTTACATTTTTCTACATTGAGAGCTAGCTGCCATACTTCGCACCAACTAGAAATTTTGTCTAAGTCAACCTGTATGCTATTACAGTCAGTTACAGTGGACACCCTCCCATACACCACAGCATCATCAGCAAACAGCCGCAAATTACAACTTACTCTGTCCATCAGATCATTTATATAGATAGAAAATAATAGCGGTCCTATCACACTCCCCTGGGGCACGCCTGACGATACACTCGTCTCTGATGAACACTCGCCGTCGAGAACAACGTACTGCGTTCTATTACTTAGGAAGTCTTCCAGCCAGTCACAAATCTGTGAACCTATTCCATAAGCTCGTATCTTCGTTAGCAGTCTGCAGTGTGGCACCGCGTCGAACGCCTTTTTGAAGTCAAGAAAAACACAATCCGCCTGTTGCCCTTCATCCATGGCTCGCAAGATGTCATGTGAGAAAAGTGCAAGTTGAGTTTTTCGCACGTGCCTTGCGCCGGCCCTGGCAGCAGGCGATCGCACAGCTGTCGCCGCCGGAACATCTACGGCTCTTTTTTTCCGCTTTGTGTGCAAGCTCTGATGTACTCCAGTGCACTGCTGCTGGAACGGCGGCGACGCTCAATTGACCGGGGCGGAAAAGTCCGCCGTGTGCGTAATCGCCCTTCCCACGTGTGGGCCCGCCCTGTGCAGCAGGAAGCGGCGGTGAGTGGCGGTAGCAGGTGGCCACGCACGCGCGCCTGCGCCGCTGCTCCACATACGCAGCCAGGCCGCTTCCCGGACCCAGCATCCGTTTGCCCAACGCGGCGCGGCCCTGGTCCACATTCCGCGTTCGAAATTCTCCGACGACGTCCTGCATCTAACTCACTGCCAACCAGTTTCCGGCGTGCCCCGCTAAGTTCAACACCTCAGGACCGTTGCCTATTTAAACTGCCATTTATTCACACAGCTCTGCCTATAAGGTCAGCAGCGTCAACATCAGGACTTCCTAAAAATAGAACATCGGACGGTCGCGCCTCGGTTGCTCCCTGTCTGAAGTTCGAGGCCACATTAGAGCATGGGTGTGTGTATGTTGTGCTCAGCGTAGTTTGATTTGATTTTCTCAGCGAAGCCAAAACAGTCTTGTTCCAATCTGTCACTGCCCGCACCGAAACTATATTGTGCGGTATCGCTACCTGGTTATCTAGTAAAGTCAACCAATGCCCTTGAACAGTGCAAGGAGACCCTTTACCAGTTCTTTATTAGACACAATTTCTTCGGGTCTGGTTGTCCCAAAATGTTCTGTGCCTTTTACTCTCCAATGCAATGCATTCGAAGATTAGATGTGATGCAGTTTCATCACCGTCATCACAGATCCTACATTTAGGGTCCTCTTCTGTTGTTCCCAATGTATGTAGGAGTTTTTTGAAATTCCCATGGCCTGTCAGCAAGCCAACCATGAGTCTAATCTCTCTTCTGTTCAGGCCCAGGATTGCAGAGCTTCTTTTAAAACATGGCTTTGGCATCATTACCTTGCCATGTTTTTGTTGATAGACTTTCGTCCAATATTCTACGTGCTGTCTTCTGGGCCAGTTACATAGCTCCAAGTTGATCATTGCCTTGGTGATTGTCAGGACAGGTTCTGGTCCAATAAATGGAGTCTCTACCCCATCCTGGCTAATCTGTCAGCATGTTCGTTGCCACTGATCCCCGAGTGGCCAGGGACCAGCGTACCTTAGTTTAAGTTCTTTATAACTCTAGGGACCGATGACCACTGCAATTGATCACATTACTTTACAAACATCCGAAGATTTTTTGATCGCGCCACACAAGCACTCACATGACACTACACTCCTCCATACGCACGACTGCTGGCAACTGATGAAAAATGATCAGTTTCACTGTTTTCCTAACGATAATGCTAGCGACAACACTTTTTATTTCCAAGGACGGAAATAAAAACTTTCCCTCGAAGTACAGATGGAGCCGCTGCATTGTAATACAGTAGCTTCATTTAATATGTGGTCCATTCCTATAATTATCGTTTTTCAATGTTCATCGAAACCCTTCTATGGTTTCTGAGATAAGGCTACGATTGATTTACTTCTTCTTCTTCTTGAAGAATCGCGCGAAGATTAAAGAAATTAGTTCACAGATGAGTCCAGATGGCCCTTCAGTCTTTGTATGTGCTACTTCGAATTTTGTTACCTGGTTGGTAGTCGGAAGCTATTTTATGTGTTGTTTTAATAAATGAATTGGTAGTCTTGCCAAATTTGATAGGTCATGAGGAGATTACTTAACATACGTTTAATATTGGTGAAATAGGTAGGGGAAGTGTGGGGAAAATGAGTATCAGTCTAAGATGACGAATCATTAATTTAATTCGACTGCTGAGAGAGAGTGAGCCGCGGTGGAGTATCCGAGTGGTCTAAGGCGCCTAGCTGCGGAGAGCGCGATTGCTCGCCGTCGGAGGTTCGAGTACTCCCTGGGGCATGGGTGTGTGTTGTCCTTAGGTTAGTTTACTTTAGTTTAAGTAGTTTGTAAGCTACGGACTGATGACCACTCTGTTTGGTCCGATAGATTTACAAACATTTGAAGAGAGAGAGAGAGAAGTTCTTGGCCGGCCGCGGTGGCCGAGAGGACTGAGGCGCTCCAGTCACGGTCTGCACGGTCACTACGGTCGGGGGTTCGAATCCCCCCTCGGGCATGGATGTTTGTGCCGTCCTTAGGATTAGCTAGTTTATAAGTAGTTTGTAAGTTTAGGGACTGATGACCCCGTAGTTAAGTCCCATAAGCTATACAACCATTTGAACATTTGAGAAGTTCTTGAAATACTTTCCTTGCTAGCGACCAGCGCTCTACGTAGTATAGGATGAAGCTCAATATCAACAACCATTTATCACTGAAACTTCATCACGCCTTTGTCTCTATTTACACACATGCTTGTTGTATACTTCAATCATCAAAGTCGTACGTTGGCCACGTGTGATTACTCTGTGCAACATCGTTTCAGTTTCTTCGTAATTGATTTAACTGACTAATTAATTTTGAGAGAGACTCTAAACTTAAACATAAATGACATTGGGTTAAGATTAATTAAAATAATTGAAATTATTCATTACAATATTTGAATGGTTTTTATGCAGATAAGAAAATTAATAAATATAAGACATTTGTTAAAATAAAATATAAAATGCACCGTCTTAGTGCAGCCTTGTCATACTTGTAAAATTTCTGTATTTCTTTTCAACCGCAATAGATAGTAATAGAGCCAATATTTGGTTACTACATGGCTAGTTAATACTAGGTGCCGTAAGTGGGCGCGGTTTACATTGTGCATATTTTGAAAACGTCATCATTCAACATAATTGCCCATGACCAATATGAATTTCCTCTCGTAACCAAATATAGCGTAGGATTACTATGTATTGCGTTTTATAAAAAGTAATAATAATACAGAGAAATTATACGTACATCACAAGGCTCCACTTATATGGTCGATTTTATATCGTATATTAACTTTCTGCATTTCACATGGTCAATTAGAATTAATTTCTATATTTGTGATAGAAATTTTATTGTAGCTTCAATGTATATTTCTGATTGTCTAGTTTGTGATCTAGATATATTACAAAATGATAAACGTTGAATATTAAAAAAAAAAAAAAAAAAAAAACAAAAAAAAAAAAAAAAAAAAAAAAAAACGCGTAAACCACGTCCATCTGTGCCGCTTAGCATCAAGACGTTGTCCAGTAGCGGCCTCTACTGACAGTAATGTCTGCACGAATAGTAATTCCTGCGTATGACAATGTACTGTACAGTTAAGACAACATTTAACCTGATGTTAAGAGTCCGCAACTGCAACTCTAACACTGTGTCGCCTTTTTATATATTTTGGTATGTAAAAGTTCTTTTATGTTTTAGTTTCCTGTAAAATTTTCTGATTGTATGAACATTAACACATATCTGTTTTGTAATTTTATATTTTGTACATTATTAGGTCATCAGAATGTGGGTTATCCCGAAACGCGTCAAGGCAAAGAAAAATAAAGAAGTTTACAACAATTTTGTATATATCAAGCAACCATGCATCTTTTTTACAGTCATTTATAACTGCGACATCTCCCTTCCTCTTGGTAAACTTACGTATGAAGCAGAGTCAAATGTCGTGTTTTATATATTCATCCAAGTGCTTCCTCTTGCCCCTCCCTCTGGCTATATCCTCCTTAACTTATTCGTCATATCTTCCTCTCACTTGTCCATCTGATCATCCCACTCTGTCAGCCTCCTCCACCATTTGTCTGTCAATCTCATCGACCCCCACTCAATGTTGATCTATAACCTCCCTACCCTCTTTATGTAATTTTTTCCACCGCCTCTCCGCCCTGTGCTGCCTCCATCCCGTCATCATAAATTAGAATAATCAACCTGTTTCCAAGTCCATTGTGAGGTAACCTCTGCCATGCACCATACGGTGTCAAACTTCTCTATTAAAAAATACATATGGCAAATATAATTATGACAGGTCAAGTATATCATTTCTATTACTAGTTATGATCGAGTATGTATTTAGAAATCAAGAGTTTCGCTAGTTTTCCCAAATTTCCGTCTATTAATAACTGTCTCAATGTGCATCCGTTGAGCCAAAAACCCAAGTTTCCAGGATGTCCTTCAAATTTTCCTGACACGTTGAAATTCCCCGATTTTTAGTTCTGGAAATCCTGCTTGTTTATTTTATTGATGGATCCCAAAAAATGATAAGGAAAGACTTCTGTGGGTCCTGATGAGGAAGGACTTTGTGCTTCACCTCAAAATATAGAAAATGACCTCCTTTTGTCCGTAGAATTGCAACAACTCGACGTGGAATGTACTCAACATATCGCCGATAATCCCTGTATTAATACTCAGCCATACTGCATCTTTCGGTATCCATAATTGTGTAAGTGTTGCCTGTATAGGATTTCTGCACGAACTGACTTCTCGATTATGTCCCATATGTGTTCGATGTGACTCGTTTCGACCGATCTGGTGGCCAAATAATTCACTGAAACACTTCCGAATGTTCTTATAACCATTAGGCATTACCATCCATAAGCATTACATCTGTTTTGGGTAGTCCATGAACGGCTTTAATTGGTATCCAAGTAGCCGAAAATAACCATTTATAAACAATGAACACTTGAGTTGAATCAGAGGATCCAACCACTGCATGTAAAATATTCTGTGGCTCATACCACTATGGATTCATCACAAGCTTTCACAGTGTTTTGTTAACTACTTGGGTCCTTTACTCGTCCACATACATGTTGTGCTAGGACAACCTCATTCCAAAAGTCCAACATGACCGTCAATCTCTGCTAAAATCTTACGGTTTTTCCCAGAACCTCCGCCTCGAATCCAGCTCCCTTCTCACGTTAACAACACCCCGTACACATACCTTTCACAGGCTCCCAGAAACCTATAAACCCAAGAATCTAGTACCCCCAATTGTGGCTGGTTACCGTGCTCCCACTTAGAGAATTTCAGTCCTTGATGACCAGCATCTCCAACCAGTTGTTCCAAACCTTGATTCTCACATCCTAGATATCAACCACTTCCTTCATCCCCAACCCTTTACGTCCTGGATCGTTACTTGTCGCTGTTGATGCCACCTCCATACCTCAGTGTCCCACATGCCCATGGTTTTGCTGCTCTCGAACACTATCTTTCTTAGCATGCTGCAGACTCTAAGCTCTATACCTCATTACTTACAATCCTTACCAGTTACATCCTAACAAACAATTACTTCTCCTTTGACGGCAAAATATACAATCAAATCCGTGTCACAGACCTAGGTACCATTATGGCATCCTCCTATTCCAACCTATTTATGAGCTGTCTAGAGGAAACCTTCCTAGCCTCCAAAAACACCAAACCCCTGGATTCAGAAGCAGAACGCCCTATCCTCGTTCCTTCACAACCTTAACTCCCTCTCTCCCATCAGTTTCTCTTGATCATCCTCAACCTGGCATCCCACTTTCGTGGACGTTAAGATCCACATTACTGACGGCTCCATGACACTTCTATCCACATTAAACCTACTAATTACCTACACAGCTTTGACAGCTGTCATCCATTCCACATCACAAAATCCCTCGCTTACAGCATTGCCACCGGTAGATGGCGAATTTTCAATGATGATAAGTCCGTTATCCAATATTCCAAAGGCCTAATAAAGGCTTTCATGGAAAGCCATTACCTTCCTAATCGTCTGCAAACAATTTCCCATGCCATATCCCCTCACGTCGCCAATATTTCCCTCCATCCCCAATAATGTCACAGAGGACTGTCCTTCCTTTCACCCATCACCAACCCAGACTGGAACAATTAAATCGCATCCTTCATCAGGGCTTTGATTAACTGTCTTCATGCCCTGAATTAAGAGACATCCTACCCAAGGTCCTTCCGACCCCTCCAGAAGTGGGGTTCAGTCACCCACTCAAGCTCCATAACATCTCACAAGGAAATTACATGGGCTCGAACAAACATATCTATATGAACGGTTCGTTACAGGATCTCTACGCACACCTCAATGAGCTGGTGGGTGTCGTTTTTCTGCAAAGCTCTGCAACCATGCTCCAGATAACACTGTGATGTAATTGTAGACGCCATAATCAATGCAGATATCTTAACTATAAGTTATGTAATAATCATCGTACATGTTCTCTAGCGAATTGTGATCAAAAACCGTGATGATAGTTGCAACTTTAACCTTCTTCCCGAAAGACTGTTGGTATTCACTGCCACTGCTTCCATTGCCTCTTCCCGCACTTACCTTAGCACTACCGCTTGCAATGAGTTGTCCCTATTATCATTATTATGAGTTTGTAACAACCGTATCTAACTTATGCTCAAATTTCTGTAGCATAACAGATACGAGAAAGCATGCAAATGATTCATCTTCTACACTAATACCATCTTCACGAAGAAGGGTTCTTCGTAACTTCATCTCAACTAATCGCAATACATTAGCAAGATTGATTAGCAATCGCCGCCACATCTGACGCTTCACCACACAAATGACATCACAGAACGCAATTTCGGAGACACTCTGCACCGTCCCTACTGGCGAACCGACAGGTCAAAGTGCAATGCGGCATGGCACACGCAAAGGCCTCTAACGGACGACTGCAGAGTTTTGCAGATGCGGGAGTATCACTAGTGCAATTAGGGATCTTTACATTATCTCTCATTATCTCTTATTTTGGTGTATATGTGTTTGTTCGAGCCCAAGTACTTTCCTTGTCAGTCCATCTCTATGCCACTCCCAGTTCCAAACCCTACACAGGAATCATATCCTCCTTTATGAATTACACTTTTAGTTTTGTACTTTTTTTCTTACTATTTTTATTGTTTGAAATCTACCCTTCCTCCCCATACACCTCTATACCTCCCTTTCATCGAGTCTTTGCAATCCATCATGCAACGTGAAAAATTCCATTTCCACACTCACCTAGCATCCTTTTTCCTCTATTCCTCCCGGTGCCCTCCTTACTCGCTGTCAAGATGCTTGTACCGCTGGAGCGGCCGTAGATGGTGTGTATAGTTTCTGAGTAATTGTGAGAATCTATATGTTTCTCTTTCTGATGAAGCTCGTGGTCGAATATTTTAGTTGTGTGAATGTGATTGTGTTTTACATCTCTGTCAAACTTAATGTCATCAAAATGAAAAGGAAATGCTGTTATGGAATGATAGGCGCCGAATGTGTGTGAAGCATGTGTTACACCTTGTGTAGTCGAAAAACAGTTCGTCTGTATGTTAGTAAAGTATTCAATAACAATGTAGGCGTCCACAAATCTTGCTACAATTAAGAAGCAAGTAGCAGTTGTTCTTGATAAGAGTTACCACTAACACCGTTGAAGAATTCCTGTAGCTGAAAACTGACGCTAGTTGGTTCCCTTAGACAGTAGGTGATCACACAGTAACAGATATCATTATGCTTAGTGATTTACAGATTTGTTATTTTAAGCAATAATACTGGTATGCGGCCTTAAATGCGTTATGTTCTGCGTAAAAGTTATTATCAGAAAATATTTACTTATATCTTCTTTTACATATTTACCTGTGACTATTGTCTTTACGAATAAGTAACTATTGGTTGTCTCCATGTCTCAGTCTTCATAACATTCCATGTATGGATATGTTGAATATGGCATATCATAACACTAATATGACAGAAAGTGCAGTGTACGCCAATCTGAAGCTGTTGTGACAACTTCAAGTAAGGTAGGAAGGAAAATTAAGTTTTCACATTTATTCACCAACGAGGCCATTTACTCATTATAAACGGAATACATGTTCGGGCTGTGGACGTATTAGGAAGGACATTGACTGTATACTTTTTTGAATGAACATACCAATTTTTGCCCTAAACGATCTAGGTAAACGTAAATTATAAAGTAATTGTAAGTAATGCTTCTGATAATGAACAACATGTGCATACCTCTTTTTATAAAGAACATACTCTTACTATCCACAACATTTGTTGTATTCAGTTCTTTGCATCTCAGAATTTTACATAGACTAATGTCCCAAAAAATTAGATTGTGAAAGAAAAAAAATTAAATAATTGTAATTTCAAATTTGTAATACTTTACGTATCACATACTGAAGACTTAATGTCAATAAATTATAGTAACAGTGTGGCACTGAATTTAATACGAAATAGTCTTGCTACGACCTGCAAGTAGTCCACCACATCTTATTCGCCCTGCTTGAGCTTTAAATCAAATGTGACAGCAAATCCTCCACTTGAAAAATAAATTAGGTTACCTCTGTTGTAGCTTACAGCCGACAGCCAGAAAACGACAAACTGGAACACTGACAATGAACTGTGTAAAATAATAATAACTAAATGATTTCAGCAATTATCAAGAATCCAATAAGGTAAAAAAAGACACCGATAGCAGGCAATATCTCTACAACTGAAAGTTGTTAATTAGTGTAAAGAAACCTGCAATCTCTAGAAATATCTTGTCAACGGTTCAAGATTTGTATGACTACTTTTAAGTTTTACAAGCACTTTTCTCATCAATAAAGTTCGAATTATTCATTTCTTATTAATTTCCACGAACAACTGAATTAACACGTAAACTATTACCATAAGTGATTGTTTCTGTCCTGTCGTTACGAAAATGTATTGATAAGACCTTACAGTATTGGTTAACAGCTTTCATAAAAGACATTTTACTGTAAAACTCACCACAAACTGCTAAATGCCTTGTAATATTTTTATATCATTATGCAAGGAATGTTGAATTGACGTCTTATACAGCTAAATATGAGTGGAATGCATGATATGAACGTAAAATTTTTCTAAAAAATTAAATATGGTAGTTAACTCAAGAGGTGCTTCCTTAAAAAAGATGTTCATTGTAGTACATGTATTCCTTAACCATGCCCAGGCTACAGTCCAGCTGTTGAAAGAGCGTAGCTGCTGTTCTTTCTATACCTTATAAGCTCTTCCAGTGCTGATTAAATGTTCAAATGTTTGTAAAGCTTATCGGACTTAACTACGGGGTCATCAGTCTATAAACTTACAAACTACTTATGAACTAACTTATACTAAAGACAACACAAACATCCATGCCCGAGGGAGGAATCGAACCTCCGACGCGGAAGGCCGCGCTATCCGCAACGTGGCGCTCCAGACCATTCGGCTACTCCCACGCGGCGCTTATTAAATCCCTAGGATTCTATTATTAAACACTTGTGATTTGTCTGTAGTACATTTTTATTGAATCATTTCTTATCTTTTTTGATATTCTATACGAATTTGGCAATCTACTTTACGCTGTGGTAGAGACATGATACTTTCTAGATGCTCGGAACTGAATGACGATGAGATAGTTACTCCCTTTTTTATCTGGCATGTGACGGAGGGTACTAACGTATCACTAATATTTCTCCCTTTTCCTGTTCCAGACGAGAATGTTTCGTGGGAAGAGTGATTGATGGGGGGCTTCCTTGTGACCTCGAGTCTGTTTAATTTGTACCTTTACGGTATTTCGAGTGGTAGTAATAAAATGGTTGACTCAGTTGAAGAAAAACTAAAATAAAGTTGGGGTTTAGCATGTATTTTTCAAACGGACTAAGAGGCGTCATAGGTAATTTCTTAGACCCATACAGATTCCTAACTGCATAAAGGTGGATCAGAAAATTTGTGCTTAAATTATTTAGCAGTCATCACAATACTAATCGTGGAATTTAACCCTTTTGGCCCTGCACGCACAATTGTGCATTTCTTATTTTGTTTGCTTTATTTCTTTGTGATTCACGCTAGGAAGTTCGGGACTGCATCACACAATCGTGGATGGAATGTGGTAACGTGCATAACGTGTTTTAATTCAATGTTTCTACACTGGATGGCAAAACGTCCAGTACACTTACAATGGCGGCAAGAAAGACTTGATGACAACGTGTTGATATTCTTCTTTTGACATGTGAAGCTATCATATCTGAAAGCCAGTGATGTTATTATGTCATTTCTTGCAAAGGCATGTTACTGTAAGATCGAGCAGATCATAAAAATTTGTAGTGAAGGCCCAAAACAGAAAACTGTGTGTATAAAATTTTTGAAAATAAATTACTCTAAGTATTTTGTATCTTAAAAGTAGCGCTCTTATTATGTCTCATCACCTACCACCTTGGATTTGAATGGGTTAAATTTAAAATGTGACGAATCATTACATAATAGAAAGTAGCGTAGAGAATAGCCCTCAATGAAAAAATCACAGAACAATTGTACGCATTGTAACCGGCGTTTTCGACTCAGTGATTGTAAAGAACAATTAGATAGCAAGGAACAATTATATGCATGATTTAATGAATAAAATTGTTAGTGCGCTAGATTAAATTATAATACAACAATTATCTAATGGATGTTCCCCAAGATTTTAAATTTCTATTTTCTATAATAATGAGATAGGTATTAAAAAGTTGACAAACACAAAGATTTATGACTAAGTGCTTGGGGCCAGGAGAAATTATTTCATTTACCTACTTATAGGCCTTTTATTTTAAGTGTTATATTAACGAGAGTTTCTTATTTAAATAAATGTTTTCTAATAACTTTCCTTACACTTCTTATTTCTACATATACATGGGATACTCTGCAAATCACATTTAAGTGCCTGGCGTGGCTGCAGCAACTTCACAGTCACTTGTCTGAGCTCCGAACTGTTTACTCACGTTCGGCCTTACCGTTACTGAACGCTTTCATCGTCTGACCTCGAATAGCTGGGGACCGATCCACTGCGACGCTCACCTCTCACCGTGTTTTCTGCTGCTAGAAGCTCTTCCTTACAGACGATCACCGTACGGTACTGCAAGGAATATCCACAGTCTGGTAGGAACGTAGGTGTTTTATAAGTGAAAACACAAAATATTAGTTGTAATTTCTCGAGGGGGAGGTTTTACGACATATTTGTCGTTTAAAGAACGATAGTGTTCATAGGTCACCGAGGCATCGACAAACCTTAAATTAAACGTGTAGAGAAAGAGCAAGGAAACAGGTTCAAAACAGGCTCAAGTAGTTATGAAACGCTTGCGGATGATAGACTGGCGTAGTTTCGTAGTAAAGTGCATCAAACGAGTGATAAATAAATACGAAACCAACATCAATGCACTGTAGCTAATTTGCTCATTAAAATATATTCCTACAACAAAATGACTAAAGCCTTGTACAAACGTACCGACAAAACTGCGCAACACTGAATAGTTCTACTATAGAAACGGACTACACTGCACTTATACATCCTGTTTTGGTGTATTGGTGCGCATTACGCGATCCTCATTAGGCAGAACTGACGGAGAGAAGGGCAGTTCGTTTCGTGTTGTCGCGATTCACACGAGAGAGTGCCACAGAAATGATGCAAGAGCTACGACGGAAAACATTATAAGAAAGGCATTATTCGAGATCTGTTTGCGAAATTACTTTCACCAACTTTCTCCTCTGAATGCGAACGTATTTTGTTTGCATCCACCTACATAGGGAGATACGATCATAATAATATACCAGAAATGAGATCTAAAACGAGAAGATTTAGATATTCCTTTTTTCCACGCAGTATGACAGAATGGAACGGCGCAGAAATATTGCGAAACCTTTTCGATGAACCGTATACCATGCACATAAATGTAATATGTAGAATAAATATATAGATGCAATAATGTAAATGTATATGAACAGTTGCCGGCCGCGGCGGTCGAGGGGACTGCGGCGCGTCAGTCACGGTCTGCACGGCCACTACGGTCGGGGTTCTAATCCCCCCTCCGGCATGGATATTTGTGCCGTCCATAGTGTTAGCTAGTTCATAAGTAGTTTGTACGTTTAGGGACGCCGCGGTGGAGTAGCCGAGCGGTCTAAAGCACCTCGCTGCGAAGCGCGCGGTTGCTCGCCGTGGAGGTTCGAGTCCTCCCTGGGGCATGGGTGTGTGTGTGTGTGTTTGTCCTTAGGTTAGTTTACCTAGATTTAAGTAGTTTGTAAGCTACGGACTGATGACCACGCAGTTTGGTCCGATAGATTTACAGACATTTGAACATTTAAGTTTAGGGACTGATGAACCCCGTAGACATACAAACATTTTTTTTATGAACAGTTTCTATACATAGTGGCGCGTCTACACTTTTGGAATCAGTTGTAATATATAAATCGGAAAATAACACGCGACACTGGCTACAATGAGAGTCAAGTCACAACGAAAATTGAACAGCAATGATGTCTCAAAATTATCTGCTGCTGCAATTGATTTGAAATATGGGAGAATGTTGGGGAATGTTAATATATAGCACGTTTATGTATATAATATTTAGTCTGAATTAGAGATAATACCAACAATCACATTCACAAGTAATTAATATTTCTCATTACAGTAATTTACAGGTGAAAGTGGTGCAGCATAGAAGAGGAACAAAGCTGAAGCTCATCCACTGTTTGATTGACAGCTGACAGTCACTACTTGACCCCTCGCAACCCTGCCCAGTCCCGGTCCGGCCTCTTGCTAATCTCTGTAACTAAAGCTCCTTAGAACCAACTTAGCATTACGATTAACCACTGTCTCTCATAGGCAACTCCAGGGCTCCTCTATCTGATCCACCTTGGAATACGATACCTCTGACCTGTCTGGGTCTCAAAAAAGGACATACAGATTCTGGGCCCCTTCCCTACCATGCTATTGGGTGTAAATTCAAATTTTTAGCTTGTCATTACACTGTATTACAGGAAACAGGAACTGTTCAGTTTTACTGGCGTGCAAGAAGACGGTTGTCTACATCATCCCCTCTGCTCCTCCCACCAGTCTTCCAGATCCTATCCTAACTTCACTCATAGACTGGAATATGTTAAATTACAAAAAAAAAAAAAAAAATGCAATTGTTTATAGACATTCTGTTTTACTGGCAGCAACTTCCCTCACTTTCACATCAGAGTCACCTGGTAATGCAATGCCACTGACTAGTCCGGGAGTAAAGCCCTTGACCTACCAATTCTGGATCAAGTGCTGGAAATTGTTTACGGAAATGTGAAATATTCGTAAAAATTTAAATTACTGGCATGAATTTCAAAAATTTGTATGAAATTTGAAATTTGATGCGAAATCTGATATTGGTGTAAAGTAATGTTTGTATTATTACTACTTATGCATCATCTTTGATCATATTGGGATTCTGGTAATTATATTTACTCAATAAAAATTATTTTGTATGTACAATAAGTGTGAGATACTGTCACGCCCATAGGACTAAACAACATTCAGAATGCATATTCTTTGTTAATTACGACACAATTCCAAAATCGATCGCATCTACTGCAACATCTAATCTACCTCTACATGCGATACTCTGCAAATCACATTTAAGTGCCTGGCAGAGGGTTCATCGAACCACAATTATACTATTTATCCCCTATTCCATTCTCGAATAGTGCGTGAGAAGAAAGAACACATGAATCTCTCTGTTCGAGTTCTATTTTATCGTATTTTATTCTGATGATCATTTCTACCTATGTAAGTGGGAGTCAACAACATATTTTCGCATTCCGAGGAGAATGTTGGCGATTGGAGATTCGTAAGTAGCTCACGCCGCACCGATAAGCGCCGTTGTTGTAATGATTCCTATCCCAGATCTTGTATCATTTCCGTAACGCTGTCTCATTTTTGATTGATTTATCTTGTAAACAAAGTTTAACGGATTTCTTTTCGTTCTCATGTGGAAGACTTTAAACTGCCAATTTTTACACCATCGTGCTTATTCAGATCGTTCTGCAGTTGGTTTTGATCATCAGATGATTTTACTAGACGGTAAATGGCGACGTCATCTGAAAATAACCTAAGAGCTACTTAGATTTTCCCCTAAAGCGTTTATGTAAATAAGGAACAGCGGAGGACCAATAACACTACCCTGTCGAACGCCCGATATCACTTCGGTTTTAGTCGATGCCTTACCATCGATTACTACGAACTGTGTCCTCTCTGACAGGAAATCCCCTATCCAATCGCAAATTTGGGGCGATGTACCATAACCACGCAATTTGATTAAAAGCCGTTTATGAGGTACGGTGTCAAAAGCCTTATGGAAATCAAGAAATACGGAATCGATTTGCGAAATCTTGTCGATACCACCCATCACTTCGTGTGAATAAAGAGCTAATTTTGTTTCGCATGAACGATATTTTCTAAATCCGGGTTGACCTTAGGTCAATAGATCATTCTCCTGATTATTCATAATATTGGAATACAGGATATGTTCCAAAACCCTGCTGCAAATTTACGTCAATGAAATAAGCCTGTAGTTTAGTGGGTTACTCCTACTGGTCCCTGAATCCTATATCACGTGATTGCTGACACACACCGCTGACAGAATAGTAGCGCCGAGCGCCGGCCATGCCCCCCCCCCCCCCACACCTATCCCTTCCAGAACAGCCGCAGCAAACGCGGCCAGCCCCATGACAATCGTTTAGCTGTTTGGTGTAATGGCTGTCGGGGAGGCTGCCGATTCACGAATAATTAGGCATCGTAAACCTCTCTTTGTGTTGCCGTATATTCCATTGAGAAATAAATCTGTCATACAATCCTACATCATCAACTACAAATTTTCTGTCTGAGCAGCAAAACAGAACTATCCATTCCCAACAAACTTAATTCCTTTCAGTACAATACTGCCATGTTTTCCAAATCTATTTTCTACATCAGCAACCCCACTCAAAATATCAGAAGAATCAGATCTCACCCTTAATACTTCCTCCGTATTACAACACTACGTATTAAGTAAAATATTTTAACGTGTTTTATGGTATTTTGTCAAAAACTAACAGTGTGAGAACCGCGGCTGTGGTATTGTAATGTTTATAATGAAAACACGAACAAGCCACACGTATGGTAGGAATGTTCATTTTTTTAAACCATGACCGGTTTCGGATTTATACAAATCTATCTTCAGATGGATTTTCATTCTTTTGAGCTTGGGCCTTCTCTAGAATAGCCAAAATATTTCGTTTACATTTGTTGAAGTTATCTTTCTTTGTGTTCGTCTTTATCAACATATTTATAGAAGAGATTTACAGTTAAAATACGTGAAGTGTTGTGAAAAACTTACATGTCGATCCAATTTTTCTAAGATGAAATTTTCCTGTAATTTTCATGTTTATTTTACAAAGAAAACTGGATGAAGGCTATAAATGAAGAGAAAGAATCACTGAAGAAACATGAAACATGGACTCTAGTGGATAAATAAATGGCTCATGGAAAAGAAATAGTTACAGTAAAATGGATTTTCAGGAAAAAGGACAAAGAGAAAGTACAAAACAAGGCTAGTTGCTAGAGGATGTCAACAGGATCAAGGAAAACTGGATTTTAAAGACATTTTTAGTCCTGTTGTACAAACTAATTCACTGAGATACCTATTTGCACTTGCTGCACATGATGATTCGACAATTATGACATTTGATGTCAAAACAGCCTTTCTTAATGGTGAACTGAAAGAAGAAATTTTCATGGAAGTTCCAGAAGGATACAAAGCACCTGGGAAAATTTGCATGTTAAAAAAGGCACTGTATGGATTAAAACAAGCTCCTTTGCAGTGGAATAAGAAATTGAGTGAATTTCTTAAACATGAAAATCTCATCCAATGTGTGTGTAAAGCTGGGGAAATAAATTGTATCTAGCTGTACATATTGATGACGGGATTCTATTTGGAGGAGACATCTGCCAAATGAAAAATCTTCTAAAAAACTGAAGAAAAATTTTGACATTACAGTTGATGAACATCCAACAGTATATCTAGGAAAGAACCAAAGAAGGTATTGATATCCATCAAGAAAAATATGCTACAGAAGTAGTGAAAAGGTATCAAATGGAAAACTCAAAAAGTGTGACAACTCCAATTTCATCACAAGGAGATATTGAAGAAGCTAATGGTGCGAAGTCAGATTTCCCATATCGTAAAGCAATAGGCAGTCTATTGTATTTAGCATGAAAAACAAGATTGGATTTAGCTTAAGCAGTAAATTATGAAACCAGATCAGTGAGTAATCCAAATAATTCTGACATTCAAAATCTGAAGAGAACATTGCGTTACCTGAATACAACAACAGGGAGTGGAATATTCTATCCATCAAGAAAACAAAATCAAGAAATAGTAGCTTACTGTTGTGCAGATTTTGCAGGTGACAGCAAAGACAGAAGAAGCAATACAGAGTATGTATTTCTGTACAATAATGCTCCAATCTCTTGGTGTTGCAAAAAACAGTGTGTGGTTCCATTATTTACAACTGAAGCAGAATACATTTCTGCAGCTCAATGTTGTCAAGAAATGAAGGCTTTTTAGACTTTTCTAGAACAGTTGCTGAGTGAAAATATCCAAATGACACTGTGTGGGGATAACCAAAGTGCAATAGCAAAGATACAATCAGGTCAAATGTCAAGAAGAAGCAAGCACATTGATGTAAAGTATCATTTCACAAGTGATGAACTGAATCATGGCTAGTTCAAGATACAGTACTGTGAAACTGAAGAACAACTTGCGGACATACTAACTAAACGTCTACAAAGTATTACTTTCAAAAGACTAAAGATAATGTTGATGTTTGACAGATACATATAAAGAGACAGTGTTTGAATTTTGAATATTTTTTTATTAACATATTGTTTTGTTTAAGGGAGTGTGTTGATATTTAAAGACAAAGTGCAGTAATCAAAGACAATGTTTCTTCTTAATGAAAGTCCAGTTGGCATTACTATATTTTTTGTGTTATGTTGGTAGTGAGAGCTATTTGCTATGGAAGAAAAACAAACAAACAGTGGTTACTAATAAAGTCGCCTTTGTCGGAAAGACGTTTGTGTTGTGCTTCGTACTAAAATAAAATACCTCAACTAAGAAATATAAAACCAGATTTTATCTACTGATCTTGACAGTATTTCCATAATATGATGCAACAGCTGCATGTTATACACATTTGTGAAAAGCGAGATCACTTCAAAAAATCTTTGGAACTGTAACAACAGAGAATAAAAATCTTGATTCCGGCTTAACAAAAATTAATTATTTATCTAATAACTCACCTTCTGAATTTCCTCTCAACCAAGTTGACATTAACGAAGAAGATTCTAAGCTTCCTGTCCCTTTACTCGGACTGTGCTCCTGAATTCCGTTCCAGTTAGCAAATTTGTTTATTTATATATTTTCTTTTGGGCATTCTCTCACACTCCACACATAATTAATATGCTAATACGTGATACTTCTAATCACAATTACATTATTCAGAACTCTTCAGTCTACGAGTTTTCATACGAAATCGTATATATAGTAAAATATAGAAGGGACAACAAAACAATGACGCGATGAATTTGATTACCACAAACAAATTCGCAGTTGGTGTTGCTGTCACTAAGACGCGACTGTCTAACAGTTACTGTATAAGCAGGCTCTATGGTCTGTGGTCAAGAGATTCGCGATAACTCAATCAACGTTTTTGTAATCTTAACAGCACGGTCGTAAATACATTATTTTATGTATTTAATAGTTGCAAAACAGCCATGGATACAAATAAAGTACTTATAACTAGTTACAGCTAATGTAACTAAATGCATGCTTTGGCTTACATTAAAGTTGCTTCAGTTCATTTAATTATCTCTTCAAGAAACATAATAATTATTCTAAAGTTTTGCCCTTTTTGGCACCCCCATGAACTCTGGGCCCGGGGCAGGTTGTACTCTCTGTCCCCCTTCACTAGATTCTTCACTGACAACAATTACGGACAAAACGCAAAACACCTAAAAGACACACACACAAAACTTGATTTGCTATTACTCTTGTCAGTAAAGCTTACATTTCAGAAGGAAGAGGAAATGTTGGAATTATACTAGGTAGTTAACGAGAGAGTAATAGTTGTCTCAGTTTTTGTCTAGGAAAATATATGAAAGACCCACTTTTGTCCAATTAAGTTATGGTCACGTTATATTTCTGCTTGTCTATGTGTGCGCACGAGCGCTCTCCGAGCGGAGTTATACTGCAGTTCGAATATAAATCATTTCGATGACGTTTCCCGGTGCATTATTCCATTCGCCTTCTAAATTGCACTAGTGTGTTGCACTTATTATTATGGTGGCAGTACTATGTAAAACAAATCTCCGGTTCCATTTTACACCTGCAATTAATTCTCTCGTATCAATTGACATGGACGTTTGAAATACACACTACTATAGCTAGATAGTTGCCTTGTAAGGGTCTTGAGAATGCCACCAAGTCATAGTACGATTTAGTTCATATTATTTAGTGTAGAAGAAGTGAAATTTAGCAATGTTCCCAGGGGACCTATCAAGTTTTACATAATGTATTTCTGCAGAAGATTAGGTGGTACCGTTAAATGCAAAGGAAACGCCGTGTAGAGTAGATTAATTAATAATAATCCTGAATAGTCCGAATGAAATAAGGACGACCCGCGTATTTTCCTTACATCGTGATGCCATCTACTGGGAGTATATCGTGCCATTTGATGGCAACCTGACCTATGAGTTCAGCCAGTCGCCGCGCCGTGGCAGCACCATCCAAGCACACAGTTGTACGGCTTTCAGGGCCGAAACGAAGCCTTTTTCGGTCGTGATGCCTTAAACTCTACTACCGTTTCGTCTAGGGACTTATTCTCCTTTTAGTCCTGGTAACACCGAATTTTTCGTAATTTTAAAAGTGAAAATATTATTTTTGTACAGTAAAATTAGAGAGACATTCCATCTTACACAAGATAACTTAGCATTTATTTATTTTTGATGTCAAAATTTAATTGCGGCTTTTAGTAAGCAGTAATATACATTACAGCTTGTTGGTTTTTGTGTTGAAGTCTTTTTTTGTTTCCTTAGTGTTACCAAGTTTCTTCCTGTGTTAATGTATCACCATTTTCTGTCAAAGTGCATTGTTTATGACTTCATTTCTGCTGCTACTGTTATTTTTTGGCTTTTTTTACCATGGTGGAAAATAACAATAACAGCAAAAAGGACGTCATAACCAATGCTCTTGACAGAAAATGGTGAATACATTCCAAAAATAAGAATAACAGCAGAAACGTGATAACTCGATGAAAACAAAAGAAAAGAACACCACTGAAAAAAAAGGTAGAAGCTGTAGGCCTAACGCATATTGCTACACATTTATACTCCATTTAGAAAATCATAGGCATATTCTGTATAACCCACTAAAGAAGGTAGGTGCTGGAACATATCTGGGTAAATACATAAAATAAAGGTAGACCGCATAAGTCGAAATTCTTTTCCGGTTTATCTAAGGAAGTATAAAAATAAGAACTGTAACACCCACAACAGTATTATTGTACAATCATTTGGACATTTGACGGATGAATAAAATTTCATTCTCAGACAGAATATATGAAAACTGCGGACATACAGAAAATGACATCCCTATTAAAATACCAATAATAAAATGTACACTGATGTGCAGTTGAGGAAAATTTAAGGACGGAAGTAACTTTCACATAACGTAACATAACTCGTTGAAACTTGGAGCATACATAGGAGGAACAGCTACAGAACGACAACCAGAGCCGGCTCGGAGACTTTTCATAGTGTAAGCAAAAAACATTTTGGCTTTCCCACAATCCTATACTCATCAGAGTACCTTTACTATTTTTATGAAATTTTGTTATGTGACTAAAAGGCAAAGGGGAAAGGAATACACAAAAAATACGTCAAAACCAAATATTTGTTATATGTCATTATTATTACACTGACAATTATTTTTCACTTGTTACACACTGTTCACATATTTTGAAATTAAAACGATATTTCCTGTCTTTCAATTCAGAAAACTCGTTCTGCGGCAAATTTTGTTTTATGCAGGATCTCATGCCACATCACTGAGCAGCATAGAAACCTGAAGCTTTATAACTTTTTAAAAGTCCTGCGGCAGTGTTCCTACCAAATGCATGAAATTTGTGATCTTGAGAAGCTTCATATAAAGCATAATACACTTCTTCCATATGGGACCTCAAAGGAACAATGCCTCGATTCTACTTTCCCATCTAATTTTGTTAAAATGTTTGTAAATATAAGGGACTTAAGTGCTGCGGTTTTCAATCCCTAGGCTTACAAAATACTTAAACTAACCTAAGGACAACAAACACAAACACAGACACGCCCGACGGAACACTCTAACCTCCGACAGCGAGCAACAGCTCGCTCCGCAACAAGGCGCCTTAGGGCGCTCGGCCACTCCACTGCGGGTCCCAGCTAGTTTTACAGAGTGGTTTTACTGTCAGACTTGAAACATGTTTCAGCAAAATACTACAATAGGAGTAGAAGGGAAAAAAATAAATTTTTCTTTAATAGTGCTGGAATAGTATACAGCAATATTGCCCGACAAAGCTGCATCATTAACGAGGAAGTTTTAAGGATTTAATTATTTTGTCAAGTAGGCTCAACCACAGATATCGTGTAAAAACACTTATATAAGACGCGTTTCAAGGGTCAAGCCCTCATCATCAGATAATCTGGGCTTGACCCTTGAAACGCGTCATATTTTAGTGTTTTTACACGATATCTGTGGTTGAGCCTACTTGACAAAATAATTAAGTAATACAACCACGACCTGACATCCATTATGGATATAATTAAATTTTAAGGATTTGTTCCCTCGCGGTACATAAGAAGCTATAGGATTTAACTCACGGGGTTCTCTTTTGGTCTCCAGCATGTATCCTTTTCATTGCGGAATCATTGTCGTACACCAAGCCTCTCGTGGCTTTTAAAGAAATGGTTTGGTTTGGTTAGGTTCCGTGCTTCCAAATGTTTCACCAATATAACTGGGAGGCCTTTACTTGAAGAATCGGAAACAAACAGGAACAAAGCCCCCTTTCGTGAATGGAGAACAGCTCTGGCAAGTCCGTAATAGTTCCAATTTTGTTACGTAATGTTAACTACATCACCAACAACTTGCGGCTCAAGAAATACAGTATAACGTACGGATTGGTTGCAGAAATCACTGGTGGCGGAATTCGGTAAGACAACGTGATCGTCGGAATCGTGAAGTTACGTTGAAAATTAATCTACATCAGTCTTCGTATAAACTCTGTGCTGAATGTCGTAGAATAACGTTATTTCGCACACCTGTGATTTAAGTAGTTTTGAAATTATGTACGTTCTTGAAACCCAGCATTTAGTATGAATAAAGCGGCTATGAATAATGTTTCTGCAGATCACTAAACAGGTACACACCCCACAACTAACGTCGAACGGGGCGCATATGTCGTTACCTGATTACGTGAGCTAACTGGAAGGAAATAAATCATCAAAAATTCCCACGTAATCTAAATTGTGAAATGAGTGATCTGATAACAAATACAATTCTAAATAGTGATGTGATCGGGATAAAGTGGTGAAATTAATTTATTTTAAAAGGTATTAATCAATTTTTTTTTGTTAAAGCAGGTTTTGGTAGATAACGACAATGTAGAAAAATGTAAGGTGATGCGCATGAGTAGGAAGAGCAATCCCATGTTGATCGAATACACCATTAGTAGCCTTCTGTCTCGGCGGGCTGTTGAAGGAGGTAACGGTCGTCTCTTGCTGATGCTACCCATGGAAGACCTTGGCCTTGCCATCTTTTAACGTTCTCTTTTTTTTTTTTTTTTTTTTTTTTTTTTTTTTTTTTTTTTTTTTTTTAATTCGCGTTCAGGTCCTGTAAATTACACTTTGGGATATTCACACAAGAAAAAACAGTGAAAATACTCAGTCGGGCTAAATAAATTATGCCGGCCGCGGTGGGCGAGGGAACTGCGGCGCGCCAGTCACGCTCTGCACGGCCACTACGGTCGGGGGTTTCTAATCCCCCGTCGGGCATGAATATTTGTGCCATCCTTAGTGTTAGCTAGTTCATAAGTAGTTTGTAAGTTTAGGGATTTATGACCCCGTAGTTAAGTCCCATAAGCTATACAAACATTTGAACATTAAATAAATTATACAAGTAAATAACATCCAATAACCCAAATATATAAACCATTACTAAACTTGTAATTGCTCCACAGAGAATAAAAAACGCGGAATTGATGTAGGATGCTTTTATGACTTGTACGTAGCCGATATACTGGGAGACCGCTCTACTCCACAAAGAATAGGAAAACTACTGGAATGGATGGCATAAATGCTGCACTGTGAAAATATGCAGGAGACCTGCTGCAAAAGAGACTCTTACATTTACTTAACATGTGCAATAAAAATACAGCTATTCCAGAAGCATGGCCACAAGGCAAAGTAATATTACTCTTTGAAAAGGCTTAAAAAGGGGCCGCAGTGATTTCCAGAAGTGAACAGGAATCAGCCTATTGAACACCGCATATGTCTATGCAAGCGTAGTGAACAAGAGGTTAAATGTTATAGCTGAGAGTTGACTAGGCGAAGATGGGCAGATCAAAACTTCCAATCAAAAAACGGGGAGATTTTAGAGGGAACATATTTAGCATGAGATAATCTAAGGAGAATCGTGAGGAAAACAGAAAATCCACAACTCTTATTAAACGTTTCAAAGAGTCTGTACAGTCTATACAAACACAGTACTGTAAATGTGGATGTTAATTGAAATCCAACACAGCCTATAGCTACAAACAGAGAAATAGATAAGAGTGCAACATTTCGCTCTCACTTTTTAATATTTATTTAGTTGATAAAATCCGTAAATTGAAAGAGTCATTTAATAGGGGAATTAAGATCTACAGAAATGCCTATTTGGATTGCCTTTTATATGCAGACGGCGCTACAGTACATAGAAAAATAATATTACCTAAGAAGGAGAATGTATGTATTAGGTAGGATTTGAGAAGCTTATCATTGATGATGAAAGACGAGGTCAATGGCATTTAGAGGGAACAATGTTGTACGAAATAAAACTGTGACTAACAATAGAATAAAAGATCTAGTGATACATTTTAACTATTTAGTTTAAATGTTCTTCAAAAGAGGTAGATTGGCAAGCCAGTACGTACCTTAGATCTGTACCGCCGATAGTCACCTACCTTAAAAATATCTAAGCTATGAATATCTATATCACACATGTACCATCCCTGACTATCAAAGATACAAAACAGTAAACATAAGCATCTATGCTGTCAAAGTGTCAAATTAATAACCATGAAAAAAATTATTACGAACTATATAAATACCTAATTGGTATCATAATATAATGCAACATAGCCATTAATTACACCTAGGCGTAAGTAAAATGTAATTTACAGTTGTAATATTAATGTGCTTCAATAAGAAATAAATGAAAATCATTATTATAAACACTATAGGCGCACTTGAGAATGGTAATGGTAATGGCCGAAAAAAGCAGGCTTGTCGTGTTAAATATTGTAATACATGGAATAAAAAGGAATGCAGCTGCTTGGACTTATTTCGTAAAATGTCGTCTTTCAACAAAAAAAAAAAAAAAAAAAAAAAAAAAAAAAAAAAAAAAAAAAAAAAAAAAGTTCAAATGTTTGTTAAGCTTATGGGACGTAACTACGGGGTCATCAGTACCTAAACTTACAAACTACTTATGAACTAGGACGGCACAAATATCCATGCCCGAGGGAGGATTCGAACCCCCCCCCCCCCCCGTCTTTCAACGTCATAAATGTTGTTAGCCCTACAACTACTAAACCGTTATCAGAGCCTGTTTTGTTGTTGAAGCGAATGGAGCGGTCTACTGCCTGTCGAATCTCTGGAACAGTTTGAAGCGAATGCCATTGTGTGGTACCTTAATCTTTGGAATCAAATCAAAGTCACGAGGACTTAAGTCCGAGGAGTATGTTGAACGGTACAGCCCTCACTATTCCCATCGACCGAACAGAGCTGCCACAGCTAGCGCTGTATGCGCCCGCGCATTGGCGAGCAAAATGATGGGTGGGCTGCACAAAAAGTGTTGCCGCTTCTTTCGCAAAGCTGGTCGCAGGTGATGCTCAAACACGGACAGTGATACTGTGCACTCACGGTCTGTTTTGAGAACATGTTGACACCGTTGCGTTAAAACGCTCGCACAGATGTAACTGTGTTTCCCTCGATTGAGCGCACGCCGGAGACGTGGGACGGGAGAGTCCATTTGCTCGGAGGTAAGGTAGCTATGTCAACAACTTGTACAACCAGTGACAATGGTAGATTCTCGATTCGATTGTATAGTGTCTCCACAGCAATGTTGTCACTATTTAAATTCCAAACCTCATAGATACGTCGTTAAGTATAGTGTGGTTCAGTGAAGAACGGTGGAAAGATGAACAGGATATCTGGTCAGGTGAGTACAGGGTTATAAACACAAAATAAGTTTTGGTAAAATAGGAGTAGGTCTAACAATGAATGATACACGTAAACAACTATGAATATCACAGTGATAGCATTATCGTAGCCAAGATAGATACGAAGACAACACTCACCACGCTAGTAAAAGCATATATGTGAACTTTCTCTGCCGAAGATGAGGAGACGCGCAGGAGTATCCGAGCGGTCTGGAGCGCCACGTTACGGATCACGCGGCCTTCCGCGTTGGAGGTTTCAAAAAAAAAAAAAAAAAAAAAAGTTCAAATGTTTATAAATCTATCGGACCAAACTGCGTGGTCATCAGTCCGTAGCTTACAAACTACTTAAATCTAGGTAAACTAACGTAAAGACAAACACACACACCCATGCACCAGGGAGGACTCGAACCTCCACGGCGAACAACCGCGCGCTCCGCAGCGAGACGCTTTAGACCGCTCGGCTACTCCACCGCGGCCGTTGGAGGTTTGAATCCTTCCTCGGGCATGTGTTGTTCTTAGGTTAGGTTAGTTTCAGTAGTTTGTAAGCTAGGGACTAAAAACCCAGCTATTAAGTGCCATAGATTTGCAAACACTTGATTTTATTATGATGGGGATATATAGGAAATTATTCAGACAGTTAAGAGAGAGGCAAACTTGACTTCATTGTGAGTCTGGAATTCCGTAATAGTAAAAGAGAAAAGGATGAAAAATTGTAGGTGAATATGAAGTAGGGGAAAAGGAATGAAGAAGGAAGCCGCCTGGCAGAATTTTGAACACTTCCTTTAAGAATCATAAAACGAGGTTGTGTACTTGGAAGAGATCAGAAGACACCGGAAGGTACCAGATTGTTTTTTAATTATCAGACAGGTTTTAAAGTGTAAGACTTATGCAGGGGAAGATATAAGCTCTGAGCATATCTTACTGATTGCTAACTGCAGAACTGCAGAAAGGTAGGAAAATAAGGAGACAGGACTTGGAGAAACGGAAGGAACATCAGGTACTTAAGAGTTTCAGAGTAGGTTTAAGGAACAATTGACGGAAACGAGGGCAGTAACATAAGATGAATGGGTACGTTTGAAATAGTAAAGGCAACAGAGAACCAAACAGGTAAAAAGACAAGACAAGAATTTAAATAATAAAACAGGGAAATATTAAAATGAAATAAAGGAAGCACATAAAATGTTGTACAGACGACTATAAATGAAATTGACAGGAAGAGTGAAATGGCATAAGCAGGAATGGTTAGAGGGCCAATGCAAGTCTGTAGAAGAATGTTTAACGAGAAAAGATAGTTACCTCCTACAGGAAATTAAAAGAGACATTTGTAGACAAGAAAATCAGTTGTACGAGTATCAAGAAGGCAGATGGAAAACCAGTTCGGTCCATAGAAGGGAAAGTTGAAATGTGGAAGGAATATGTAGAGGTGCTTTACAAAGGAAATGGACTTTGAGACAATATTGTAGAAAGGGAAGAGGAAGTAGAGGAAGATGAGACAGGAGATACTATACTGAGAGCAGAATTTGACAGCACATTTAAAGATTTGAGTCGAAACAAGGCCATTGGAGTAGACGTCATTTCCTCAGAGCTATTCTGGAAGCATTTACGTCAAGTGTTACCTTGTACGGGAGTGAAACAAGGATGATATATATAGTTCAGACTAGAAGACAGTAGAAACTTTTAATGTGTGGTGCTCCAAACGATTGCTGAAGAGTAACAAGATTAACTAACGAGGTACGGAAAAGAATTGGGGAGAAAAGAATATTCAAGCATACATTGAGCCAAAGAAGGGATCGACTGGTAGTACACGTCCTAGGACATTAAGAAGTCGCCGGTTTCACATTTGACGGATATATGTCGAATAAAAATCACAGGTGTGTAGAACGTATGACGAATACAGTAAGGAGATTAAAACGGATTTAGGTTGCCGTTCTTATACGGAGATGAAGAGGCTTGCATAAATTAGAGTAGGGTTGAGAATTGCATCAGACCATTCTCCGGACTCAAGACCATAACGGTTTATACGTGAACTACAGTATACCTTTATATAGGTAAAGTAAGGCAGCGAGGTAAGAAATGTTGAAGACTAATTCGCCATTCTTGTCGAGTACGACAGCTACTAAATTACTTTAGAATTAAAGTAGGAAACCAGAAAGAAAAATGCTTGTGTCACAGTACAACAAAAGGTGAAAATATCCTGGTCAGATTCTAAGATGTCCCATTGAGGTCCTAGCTCCTCGACTTATCTATCAACTTCAAAAACTCTAGAATCGAAATATTTTTCGATATACGCGCTTTTCCACTCGTTATTATTATACCCCTGCCCTACCCTAAATTTATTCAAAAGTCTTTGAAGCATCGCTTTATTTTACTGCCATTGTCAATGGACGAAGGCCGCAAGCTAGTATAATAATACAGTAAATTGCGGAAATATAAAAACATTCTACAAGACTGTGGCTCCAGATAAAATATAACATCATAAAACTTTGTTAAATATTTATCGGTCACAATTGTAAGGCCTATGTGGTTCGTTTTTTCGTAAAGTTTCTACTGATTTCAATCTTTTTTCAAAGAGAATTGTTGGAAGATATACCGATTTAAACAACGATCAGGAAACATGATGCAGTAGGTGGAGCACTCTCACCTATTATTTTGACAGCCCAGGTCCAATAAGAATTTCTGGAAAAATATTCTATAAATAAATTTCCTGCTTATTACTTGATTTCAGGGCAACAATACCGTACACGGTTTCCCCGGAAGTGAGAGCTCAACAAAACTGTTGACCCTGACATTCAGTCCAGTTTGCAAGGGGGAAAGAGCAACACGGAGCGACGGCAGCTATACACTGCGAAAACTCTGCACGAAGGCATAACTAAGTGTCAGCGGCTCTTCTCACCTGTGGCTCTTGTCATCAGCTCAGCTCAACATCCACTGATTTTCTCCTTGCAACCTCGAGTCAATGCTTCGCCGCCACGGGTGCATAATTCGCACCCACGAATCTACTCTGGGCGTGCTCGATATTATGCTTTGAGTCCGTGTCTCAGACGATGTATACGGTGCGTTTCCTCAACCTTAGAATCTATGCCGAGTTAAGCTCTCTGCTTTGGCAGTCGAGGCTGGACGTAACAGGGTCGACGTGTGGGCGTATACTGTATTCAAGCAGACGCACTATGTCTAGAAGGTGTCGGACACACTACGCAACGGCAAGTCAACCTGCTACGCACGTTGGTTTGCCACGCCTTGAGGACGACACCTCTGCGGAACAATAGCATCCTGCAGTGAGTCTGGCTGGTTACCTACATCCGGAACGTTAGTTCCGACCAAGGTTCTTGGAAAGTTTGCCATGGTTGTACGGCAGAACTGCATATCAATCCTATTGAAATACAGGTAAGAATTCATCTAAAGACGGACTGAGGAATAAATGTTATAGTGTTAAAAGTGCATTTTATGACCGAACGAGGTGGGTGGACTCGCATTCGGAACAGCGGTGGTTCAAATCCACCTTCGGCCGTACAGATTTAGGTTTTCCGTGATTTTCCTAAATCACTCCAGGCAAATGCCGGGATGGTTCCTTTGAAAGGGCACGGCCGATTCCCTTCCCCATCCTTACCCCACAATCCGAGCGTAAGCTCCGTCTCTAATGACCACATTATGTAGACGTTGGCAACGGCGCAATGAACGACGCAGGTGAAAGCGGCCAAAAAGGAGTCGCATCGGGTGGCCAATACGATTCCGCGTTTCATGTGCAGTGAATTTGGTGTCAGTTTGAAAACTTTTTCTGGCATTCCAGTGCAACGTTTCCGCCAGTGATTTCGCGGTGAATATCAGTGATCTTGTCATTAAAGATTATATGGTTTGTTAAATATCGATATAGTTTTTGGTGTATTTCAATATGTTGTGCTATTGTAAATGTTTGGAACGGAACGTTTTTATTTGATATTTGGAATTCACGACGAATTTGAGGAAATTAATTACTGCTGTTCCTGCTCTATGGTTGACAAGTTCTCGATGTACCTTTGTCCGGTCCATAAATCAGCTATCCTCGTGACTCTCTGCTCTCGGAATTTGCGACTAATTTGAGGAAATTAATTATTGTTTTCCCGGTCGATGGTTGACATGTTCTTGTATGTACCCTTGTCCGGTCAATAAATCAGCATTTTAATACAAGATATGTTGAGGTAAAGTACCTAGAAGTGCTATTTAGATACAGTAAGATTTAACCAGTCCGTGTTGTTTACAGCATATCGGCTTGGACATTCGCACAGAATGTTCACATGATGTGAAGAAACGTGTTAACATTAAGTTTCAATGACTTTAGTTTCAAAATGAATCACACGATTTGTATGGAGAGCGTCACACTTCTGTTTTGACGTTAATGAATTTTGGTGTGGATGAATATATAAATCTATACTACTATATTAAAAAAAGTAACAATCTCCATAAACTCTTTCAAGATTACCTTTAAATTATTACACCATACTGTATGGAACAAAATGTTCAGAGGTTTCTAAATCCGTGGGACGTAACTACTGTGGTTATCTGTCCCTAGGACTAGAAAGCTACTGAAACTTACCTAAGGACAAAACACGCACCCATGCTCGAGGGAAGACTCGAATCCCCGACGGAGAGGAACCGGGCGTTCCGCACCAAGGAGCCTTAGACCGTTCGGCAATGCAACCGAGGTTGTACGGAACATTCGGACGAAGACGGGCTCTCTGTTCTATAAATATAGATGATACATATTTCTCTGTTGGTAAACATGCAAGGGAATAGGATATACATCTTCCACTATTTTCCCTAACCTCTCTGCCCATCTCTATACCTTATTTCTTACCTTCTCTTAGAGCACTCCCTGTATCAGCTAGCTGAAACCAAAAGCGTTGCTTGGGTAGTTATTCATTCCAACATTTTAGTAGACCATGTACTTCTCCCTCTTCACTTGATGTAACTCCTCCTCCCTCCTCTGTCGATCTCTCCTCCCTTCTCTCTCTGTCCATCGCATCCTCTCCCTCTACCTCGATTTCCTCTTCCACTTCCTCCTCCTCTTCCATCATCACGTTTTCCTTCTGCTCTTCTCACTCCTCTATTCACCAATCCTTCCCCCTTATCTGTTGTTACCTCTTTCCGCTCTCTGCCAATTTCCGTCTGTCCCTTCTATCTGTTCATCTCTTCATATTCTACTGAATATGAAGAATTACATATACCTGCCAAATTTTACGATGACCGGTCGAATGGTGTCGACGATCGAACGGTGTCAACGACTGGAGTAAGGTACACTCCGTCACGCAGCATACGAAATGTTTGTGACCTTCCTCTTGATTTGAAAGTACTGCAAAATTTTCTCAAGTTCGGCATAAAAGTGTAGATTGTGGTGGGAAGCTATTGTGAAGTTCCCTCCTCCCAAAGTCTTTACACATTGTCGTTCGTCTTGTTATTAAGGCGAAGTGAGCAAAATTTTATCGCAGTCGGATAAAATACGAATCTAGCCTGGACCTGATTACAATATCATGAACCGTTTGGGAGCAATTGTCAAGTCAACAACATAGTTGAAGTGGTGTTTTGTAGTTTGTTATATTGGTTACTTCTGTGTTTTTAACTGTATCACCACTATTGTTATTTATATTCTTTACCCTTTTCCAATGTAGCGTGTTGCACGCTGAGTTTATGTAACAACAGAAATGATAACAGAGGAAATGTAAAACATTTTGGAAGATTAGAATCTCCTTCAAATGATTAATATTCATTAGGATTTTGATATTCAGATGATACGTAGAATCTTGTTTATTATCAAGTTTCTGGACAGATATTTTCATAATGTTAACAATAAAATGCAGGTTCAAGTAACAGCTTAAAGTGAAAGGTTTTGCTCATGGACATTGCAAACATTAATAAAAGTCCAAGTGACATAGATTTCGCAACTACATAACTTAATGGAATGGAAAGGTAGTGTTGTATGATTTGAGAAAAACCTGGTAACTCTAATCCTAAAGAAATATATTTCAACCATGATGACGCGCGTAGCAGATATATAATAATATAACGTAGAAGCAGCAGAACATTGTGGAAATCTTCTGCAACAGAATAACATAAACATTAAGAGATTGCTACTGTTTGGAGACTGTAATTGGTGCTGGACCGTTTGTTGCAAAACAGCTTTTTTCTATTTCTCATTGTACTTTATCCTAATTTATTATAGTTTTCTTTTTCGAAGAAACACTTGGAATTTTATGACTGAAATGTGTTTTCCGAATTTGAAAGGCTTCGTCACTTAATTATTATTGTGAGTAAGCAGTTATATAATGAAAAATAGTACGTTCCAAAAAGTTTTGACTATAAAACTATGATTACCTACAACACTAAATTAGACGATGATGTCAGAAAACCAATTTTACAACTTCTGGAAAAAATGAACCCTAAATAGGTGCTAATTTATGGAAGTGTCAGTAAGTCAGTAAAAAGAATATTCACAAGGAAAGAAAGAAATAGCTTTCAACACTAATGAGACATTAATACACTAGACCAAAGTAATGTACGTGTTAAGAACCTTTAATATATGCAGTTTTCTAAAGTGCACTGGGTTAGGTTTTACTTTGCATGTTAGTACACGCCAATTGATTGTCAGTGACGAATGGAACGTTTACGAGGGGCAATATGACGAAGCCTCACTCAGAGAGTCTTTAGCAAATACGTGCAGTTCTGTGGCAACTTGATATTGTTCAAAGCTTCCGCAGATTATCGTTTTAAGGCATTGCTGTTATAGCGTCGAAATAAATGAGGTGGTTAAAAGAAAAAAGAAAAGACTTCTAATGCCTATCTCTCTCTCCATCTACCTCTACTGATGGGTATATAATTGTACAGAAGTTATTTTTTCGCTCTCTAGGCTGAGTTTCCTGTATCATTATACTGCCAGCAACGAAATGATAATAATTACATTGTTTCATTTCAGTGCCCTCCTCAGAAACGCTGTAATTTTAAAAGCTTTTATTTGAATTTGTTGTGTAGTGACAGACGTCTTTGTTAGATGGGATGATTTAATTGCTTAAAATATTAATGTAACTTTTAATTAAATCGCTGAATAAGGCCAGAAGTTTTATTTCAAGTTTCAAGAAGTCCGATTTATTTACGGTAACTGTTCTTATTGAGGTGTGAAATTGTGTTGCATTTCTCGTGTTGTCCAGACTCTTGAATCGGCTCACCATTAATATTTCAGACTTTATTATTTCAATTCTTTGTCCTTTTATCAGGTAACAAAATGTAACTAATTAATACAGTTGGATAATATTAACTCGCTGAAGGTAGTGTTTCATGGCCTCATTATTTGTCTCAAATTTCATAATCAGTCATAACGAAGCAATAATGAAGCTGAATATTCGTTCAAATACGAAGTAGATGCCTTTTTACAGCTGTATTTATGTGTGCGAGCCACCTTAATGAAACGAGTGCTATAAGAGCTAATGATCCTGATACAATCTGCCTGTTACAGCAACAAAATGTTAAAAATGTGAAGGTAATCAGCCATTTAATATTGAGGGTAAGTAACGCTACAATGTAAGAAGTGATTTGAGAATCGATGTTTACAGTTCATATACCGCTGGTTGTTAATGTCACTTTGATAGTTTTGTAGCTGTGCTTGGAAAGGTGGTGTAAAGAATATATATTAAACAGCAATTGACAATATTTTATTGAAGTTCTGTATTTTAATGAAAAAACAGGTATGAAATAAATAAATACTTATATAGTAAGAGGGTGGTGAATATTGATTTCACATTGTGAATAACATGTAGATACACTATTGCACAAAAAAATAATGATATAAATTATACATATGCAATATGAATATGATATCCATGTAAAGGTCACTTATCCAACAAGAGATGTTTTGATCATACAATGTAAGCTTTCACGATCGGCGTCAACTTCATTTAAACCTTCCGGGCTCATAGGCCGTGGTCGATTTATAAAACTTTCCCCTTATCGATTTTACAACTCGACCACGGCCTATGAGCCCGGAAGTTTTAAATGAAGAGATGTTTTGCTATTTGATGCAAATGTGGCCACTACTTGCTGTCCGCCACAGCAGTGTTCTGTGCCCCTCCAGTGTCATTCGCAGGTGTTAACATGGGCCATGTGCGGTGGCCAAGTCTTCGCTCGGACCACGCAGTGACCCAGTCGCTGTTGGCACCGTAGCTGTCGCCGCCCCCGCCGCCTCCACCAGAGGTCAGGAGACCTGCACCTCCCCCACCGCCCCCACCGCCAAAGGGAGCCCCGTAGCTGGAGCTAGGGGGCGCGGCGTAGCTGGAACTGGAGGCTGAGGCGTAACTGCTACCTCCCCCTCCTCCGAACGGGGCGCCATACACCGGGGGCGGTGGAGGCGGGGGAGCTCCGCCCCCACAGCCTCCGCTCCCGCAGCTGCGCCCGCAGCCGCCCCCGCAGCCTCCGCCGCCTCCGCCTCCGCCACAGCCACCGCCGCAGCCTTTCTTTCCACCGCCGCCACCTTTCATGAACAGACTGGTGAGACTGCTGAGGCCACCTCCGCCGCCTCCGCCCCCGCCGCCCCCGCAGCCGCAGCCACCGCCGCCGCCGCCTCCTCCGCAGCCACAGCCTCCGCCGCCGCCGCCTCCACCGCCTCCGCAGCCGCAACCGCCTCCGCCTCCACCTCCGCCGCCTGAGGGCCCGTAGCCGTAGCCGCCTCCGCCGCTGCCGCTAATGTCGCAGCCACTGCTGCAGTCGTCGCCGCCGCCGCCTCCACCCATCATCAGCTTCTGCACCAGCAGGATGACCAGCGCCGTTATACTCAGGATCTTCGCCTTGATAGCTATGAACTTGATCGCTAAAATGGCCAGTGGAAGCTTGGCCGCCAATATCACCGCCAGTCCGATGGCCACCTTCTTCAGTATCTTAAGTAACTTCTTTTTCTTCTTCTTCTTTTTGTCACGGCCTGTTATAAAACATTTGGCACGTATAAGAACAGCAGACATAAGAGATGTGTAAACGATAAAAATAACAGTCGAGTTCGCAAATTATTTTTACAATTTATGAATATAGGTTTCGATCTAGGTTTAGATCATCTTCAGACCTATGAAAATAGAATAAAAGAGATATGCTATAGACGGAAACAGGTACACTATTAGTCACTAAAATTACTTTACAAACAAATTTAAAAAAATTACTTAAAACATTATACCTCGCTATAGATGTAAAAATAATTTGCGAACTCGACTGTTATTTTTATCATTAAATAATAAGTTCGCTGTTTATTCCAAACAAGAAAACAATGTTTTCCAAACTGATTAAGATGTGTATACATAAATCTATCCATGTAACGCGAACTGATATGCGGTTTGCGAATGTATTATGAACTTTTTCAAATAATTAATACTGCAGCAATCACTTCTTACTAATATTTTAATTAGCACGACGGGTTTCGGCAGCAAGCAGCCATCATCGGATGCATTTTATAGTTAAAAATTCATTATTGTTTGGTTATGTTTTTCATTGTGGTTGGCAGTGAGGTTATGGTTGGACATTTTAACCTGTTTCTTTACAAATGCTTTTCTTCCCATAGCCATTCTGCATTTTATATCATCTCTAATGCGGCCATCAGAAATTATTTTGCTACCCAAATAACAAAACTAATCTACTACTTTTATTGTCTCATTACTTATGTAATTCATTCAGCATCGCCAGATTTTCTGACATTCCGTTCCATTGCTCTTATTTTGTCCATGTTAATATTCGTCTTGTATCTTCCTTTCAAGACACTGTCCCATTCAGTTACTCTTCCAGGACGTATGCTGCCTCTGAGAGAATTACAGTGTCGTCGACAAACAGCAAAGTTTTTATTTCTTCTATCCCAACTTTAATTCCCTCTCCAAATTTCTCCTTTCACTCCTTCACAGCTCGCTTAATATACATATTGAACAACATTGGGGAAAGACTACCAACATTTTTTTATTTTTTTATTTTTTTTATTTTCTTTGTATAGCTTATGGGACTTAACTACGGGGTCATCAGTCCCCAACTTATGAACTAGCTCTACTAAGGGCGGCACAAATATTCATGTCCCAGGTGGGATTCGAACCCCCGACCGTAGTGGCCGTTTAGACCGTGACTGACGCGCCTCAGTCTCCGCGGCCACCGCGGTCGGCTAGTAACCTGTCTCACTCCCTTCCCAACCATTGCGTCCCTTTCATGTTTTTCGACTCTAATAAATGCTCTACGGTTTTTGTGTAAGTTGAATATAACTCTTGGCTCTCTATATTTTACTTCTGCTACCTTCAGATTTTGAAATAGTTTATTCCGGTCGGTACTGTCAAAAGGTTTCTCCAAATCTACATTTGCTAAAAACGAAGCTTTGTCTTTCCTTATCCTATCTTCTAAGATAAGTCGTAATGTATTACCTCCCGTGTTCCTACATTTCTCCTAAATCCAAACTTATCTCCCCCAAAATTGGATTTCAGCAGTTTTTCCAGACGTCTGTAAATAATTGATGTTAGTATTTTGCATCAAAGACTTATTAAACTGATTGTTATGTAATTTTCACATTTTTCTGCACTTGCATTCTCTGGGATTGGAATTACTTTACTCTTCTTGAAGTCGAATGCTATTTTCCCTGTCTCATACATCTTGCATACCGACTGGAACAATTTCTTCAAGATTGGTTCTCCTAACGGTATCAACACTTCATACGGAATGTCGTCTAATCCAGGGTCCTTGTTTTGACGGAAATCTCTCAGAGCTATATCAAATTCTTTTCACAATATCGTATGTCCTTTCTCATATTCCTCTACTCGTCTTTCATTTTTAGAATACTGTCTTGAAGTTTATTTCCTTTATATAGTCTCCCTAGTTGGCATATAAATTGTACTACTGTGCTTAGTTTTAGCTTCGAGTCTATCTTTGCGACGGTAATGCGTTCACTATGCTGTTAATAGAAACTTACCCGCATTCCTGTTTTCTTATGCATTATCAGAACTACTCCTGCGTTACCACCAACTTGTTTTTTATTTATAAACATTTACTCAACTGACCACAAATCCTGTTCGTCTTGCCAGCGAACTTCACTGATTCCCACCATACCATACCTATCCATTTCTCTTTTCAAATTTTCTAACTTAATTACCCGATTAAGGGATAGAACATTCCATGCTCCGATCCGTAGAATGCCTGTTGTGTTTATCTTGATACGACATCTTCCAGATCGCCCGATATCCGAATGGGGGACTCTTTAACCCCGTAATATTTTCCCCAAGAAGACGCCATTATCGTATATATATTCATACGGTAGAGCTGCATGTTCTCGGGAAAATTAACGACTATAGTTTTCCCTTGCTATCAGCCGTTCGCAGTAACTTCATGACGAAACCATGTTAGTCGATGTTACAAGGCCAGCTCAGTCCGTTATCGAGACTGTTGCGACTGTAACTACTGAAAGGGCTGCTGCCCCTCTTCAGGAACCTCGCGCTTGTTGGTCCTCTTCACAGATACCCCTCCGCTGTGGTTGCAGCCACGGCACGACTATCTGTATTGTTGCGGCATGCAAGGCACCCCACCTCGGCAATGTCTATGGTTCATGAACTCTTGTTACCTTTTGATAGGGGATCATAATAATTTTATCGACTGACGGCATTTCTTTGGTTGATGATGGTTTTCGACCCGCACGGATGACTTGTTAAATTTATTCGAATAGAAAGGGATTAACGGCTAGAACGTTGCGGCTCCTAAATTTATGGCTATACGAAATAATAATTGGCGCCAAAATATGTCATTGTAACGCTGTGAATCCGGTTGTCAGTCTCATAAAGGACCTAATACAGTTGATGCGGCGCTGATGAAGTTTCATTTATTTTAAGTAAAAATTTAAAAATGTATCCTTAAGAAATTTTTTGCACGACTTTTGGCAATTTCGGAGAACGTCTCATTTCAGCTGTGGTTGCCATAATTACGAAAATAAACTGTATCATCATATACTTTCCAGAATGGAATATCCACTGTGCAGCAAGGAAAAAGACCCAGATTCGAATCCCGGTTCTGGCACACAATTGTAATCTGCCAGGAAGTATCACCACATATTTCGCTTTTTCAGTAGGTATTAATTTCCATATCGTATTAACCACATTCTTCAATAAACTTTTTAAGCATGTATGTTATATCATGTGCATTATAGATGTTCTATAATCACACAGTTTCGCCAGCAAATAATGAAGGAACACGGTGACCTTGGTGTACTGTTCATATGACTGTTTTTGAGGTATACACCACTTAGGTTAAAATGATGGGCGTCATTTGAGAGAGAAATGGGGACAGATTGTTGAGAGCTGTAGTCAGTCTCAGAAATGCAGGGAGAAAATCAGTAGGAAACAAGATAATGTAGAGACTATGTCGATAATGAACATAGATATTTTTATAGTTTCTCTAAACCAGCGATCGCCAGGAAAAGAAGGTGGTGGTCTACTGATTAACTAAAAGTTTGAAAATTATTTTATCTATAAAATATTAAAATAGCGTAGACCGCAATAAAATTTAAAATTTACAACTAGTTGATTGTTTTTGGTTGTTAATTCCAATCATTTTCCGACACCTATCCTCCAGTAAGGAGGTAAAACAAGAATTACCAGTTGCAACAATTAAAACATTTGGCCAGTGAGTATCTAAAACGTTAAAGCTGGTTGATCAAAATATTGCCTTTTTGAAACATCAAATAAAAAAGATTAAAGTAACCTTGTTTCTCAATCTACATGACCTCTAGTACATTATAAAACTTTACACTAGGTGTGTTAATATGTAGTACAAGCGATGCCAACTCAGATGTTACATTCACACAAGTAATGTTGGTAGAAGTGTCAATGTGGCGTCAAAATTTCTGTAGCTTGTTCCGTATATCTACACACGTTGTGCAAAGTTTGACAATGTACGAGATGGTGTTTGAATTGCGGTACAAGATAACTATGTTTATTGACATTGTAAAAAGTGGATATTTTATACGATCGGTTTTAACATTTTTGTTATTGACTGCCAAATGTTTTAATCGATGCGACAGGCAACTCATGTTTTACCTTCTTATTGGAAGATAGCGGTCGAAAGGTAATTGTTATGGACAATCAAAATCTGTCACCATGAAGTAAATTTTAACTTTTATTGCGGTGTAGGCCATTTTAAAAATTTGTTACAAATATTTTATTTTTTAACTTTTTACAGTTTAGTTTTAAGTAATACCGTCAGTCATGTACGTTGCCGGTCATGTTTTCTATCATCCATCACAACTATGGACTTGTGGTTAAAACAGAGATGCAGTTTTAAATAATCTATCACAGCCATGTTCTGATACTAAAACAAGCATAAACATTTAAAGCTGGAACGACTGCGCTATGTATTTCAGCGGGTCTCAGTATGGTGGGGCGTTGATGAGTAACCACAATAGTGACGTGTCATTACCCAAGACGTGTCTACTCGAATAGGCCCCATTTATTAAGCTGTCTGTGTAGCAAGCAGTTAACATCAGTTTTCAGTACACTGTGTGCAGCTAGCAGTGCGTTTGTGTACCTGATCAGGTGCATACCATATTACCTCCAAATAGGACGGAAGCAGGACAGCCGGCCGCGGTGGCCGAGGGGACTGCACGGCCACTACGGCCGGGAATTATAATCCTCCTTCGGGCATGGATATTTGTCCCGTCCTTAGTGTTAACTAGTTCATAAGTAGTTTGTAAGTTTAGGGACTGATGATCCCGTAGTTAAGTCCCATAAGATATACGAGCATTTGGTTTTTTGGAAGCAAGACATAGAAACTGAAAAACGTGCTGTAATTTTATCTCTGCATCACGAGGTTATTCTAATTAGGGCAACGGCAACGAAAGTAGCCCTATTTCCAGTGGTGTATACACTGTAGCGGTTCAAGCAAACCAGAACCAATGCAAGTGTTCCGCGACCCCTTGTAACACCATACAGGGAAGGTCAGCTCATATGTGTATAGAGCACCTGAAATTCTCGAAGAAGTCAATAACATGCAAGCTGCTTCAATCCCTGTCTCGAAACCGCATAGCGACAAAGGAAAAAAAAAAAAATAATTCTGGACACAAAATCAGGAGGAAAAGATGCAATGGCCACAGCAACACAAAAACTGTAGTGTACGGCAATGATCCAACATGTTATTTACGGATGACTCGAAGTTTGAAGTATTTGGCAGCCATCGTCGAATGTTTGAACGTCGACTTAATGGAGAGCGTATGAAGAGTCAGTGTGTGACATCTATCGTAAAGCGTGGCCGAGGGTCGGTGGGCAACGTTTTGCAGGTGATAAAGTCGATGATCTCGTGCGAATTAATGGAACGTTAAAGAAGGAAGGCTATCACAGGATACTGATCAACAATGAGTTTGTTCTGCAGCAGGACAATGATCCCAAACTATCTTCTAAATTGTGTAGAGGATATGTCAATAGGAATGATTTGAATTACTGTATGGTGGCGATTTATAGTGTTGATATATTTATCAATATTTTTTCGTGGTAGCGATTTTCTCTTAGCGTCACTGTATATGGTATAGATGTTATATCAAGTTTGGGACGGTCCTGGAGTCGTGTTAGGGTAGCCTAGTGGTTAAGGCGACCGCTCGCGAAAAGCGGGAAACCCGGGTTCGCGTTCCGGTCCGGCACAAATTTTCATATGTCACCATTTGGTAGAACATTTATACCTTATACAGTGACGCTAAGAGGAATTCTCTATTGCGAAAAAAAAATATTGAGAAATTATTTGGCCAAGTCAGTCAATCCCATTGAACTGTTATGGGATGAACTTGACCGGGTGTCCGAAAACTGCAGTCCACTAATGTTGAAGAGTTATGGAATAATTTACAGAGCTATTGGACTAAAATATCTACACAAAAACTACAAAGTCTCATTTCCAGAATGCCAAGAATTTGTGCAGCTTTTCCGAAGGCAAAGGGTGGATACTTTTACCAGGCTAAAATATGAATCATATTTTACTTAATGATAGAGAGGGAAAATGTTTTTTTGTTGGTCTATTTAGTTCTTACAGTGTGTTTGTACATTGAAATAAAGTAGATAGTTTTGTGCATAGGTGATCGACAACTTTTGACCGGTAGTGTAACTGTATTTCTTAAAGTATGTATGTTAGTGGGAAACTGACGTTACTGGAAGCGTGGTGAAGTGGACGTACCTTCCTCTTCATCCTCTAACTCCGTGTCCAGGACGATGTCGAGCTCCTTGCTGGCGCCCTCTTCTCCGTTGGGCGAGACGGTGACTGCTGTCCAGGCGGGCATCCTGATCCGGAGAGCGCGGCTCTCGGCGAAGTTCTCCAGCCGCTCCAGCACCACGTCTTCCAGCGGAGGGTCGCCGTCGTCCGTCGCCACCTCGTTGTCCTCCTCCACGTCTCCATATTCGCCTCTAGACTGCGCTCGCCGCACCAAAACCACACTCTCCCCCAGCAAACGTATCCTCTCCTTTTTGTCTACCAAGTCTACAAATAAGATGAATTTCCTACCGAAACAAGGGAGCGACAGGCTCAGTATGCAGTCCGTGAGCGTCTCTGGAGCGACGCTGCGACCAGTGGAGTTGGTCGCGTTGCCGGAGTCAGCAATCTCCCGTATCAGGGCTCTGCCAGCCTGCGTGAGGAACCGCGAGACCACTAACCACGTATGATCTTTGCTGTCGTTCACGGAACTTGTAACCTGCTCCACTGGCACCAGTTCATCAGCTGGCTGGCTCGCCGATCGCAACAGGTCACTGTCACTCGAGAAACGACCGTCAAGTGTCGCCCATTGTCTTGCCGTAACAGTGCGACCCACACTATAGTGGAGCGGCATCAGACACAGAAGGAACAACAGGGGAAACATTTCTGCGCTGCGCCGTTCCGACAAGGTTCACGAAAACACTCCGCACTGAAGGCGAAACACGTCTCGTCAGTTCAACGGCACATCGCGAGAAATGCCACGATCCGAGCAGCTCCTCCCTTTTATAGGGTTTTTTAACAAAATCTTTTAGTGTCAGTGGGTGAGGATCGAGCAGCTGAAGTGTTAATAACAGCCGGCTTGTCGCGCTCTCTCACGACGTCGTGATTGCGTTGAGAATCCATTAAGGTCGCCGGCGTGTCAGGGGAGCACCGCGGAGGATACGGTAGTTTGCAACTGCGGTTCTTCTGCAGGTGGGACTCCTGCGTGAAATACAAAAATATTGCTGACGTGTTCGCTTCTGGACGGTATTTTCTGGTGAAAACGAGAAGGGACTCCTAGAAAGTACAGATTCACTCGGATCTGTTTATAGCAAAAGTAGTGGTATACCTGAGAGACCTGTATTTACCAACACCTCCTATTAAGGCCTGCAGCGCAGCGAGTAACACATAAATGTTTAATAGCATCGCGTTTTCCAGGAATGAACTCTACTGTCACTGCATATTTAGAGGAATCTCAAGATGTTCCTCAAATAGTTATTCCGAAACACAACGTCGTGTGGACGAGAGAACGAAACGCATAAAACAGGCGAACAGACGAACACCTTTAGGTGTATCAATAACATTCTGTAGGGTAGTCGATTAGTCCACTGTTTTAATGATACTGGTAACTTCCGGAGAAGCCTATGTGTTATTCATCAAATAAAAAGACAAAGATATACAAATGAAATGGGGGAAGATGCCAGACATAAGCGAGTGGAATGAAAAACTTAAGTATGAGACATCAGCTGAAAACCCCGCGTTTCCGGGTACTTGCTGATTCCGGGCTGAAATTAGCCCATCTCCTCTTCCCTTTTCTCTCTGTGTCCGCCTTCTCTTTCCTTCTTTCACTGTTTGTCTCCTCCTGCTCTGTTCATATTCCCTCTCTCCGTTCGTCTCCTCCTTCCGCTATCTCTGCCCATATCCACCTTCCCCTGTCTTTGACGATCACCTCCTAACCTCTTTGTCGCTCTGATCCTTTACCTCCTCAGTCCATTGCCTCCACCATCTATAAAAGTTTTATAACTCTGTTAACATTCATGGTGTCAGTGAAGTTGTATGCCCTCCAACGCAGGTAGACGGTAATGTTCTTTCTTGTTTTGAAAGTTGTTAAGTGTACAACATATCGTCACGACCGAAATGAAACCGTAGACTTAGTCTAAGTTCGTAGGTAATATACCCTCTGCTATGTACCATAGAACATTGTACACAGACAGTGACTTTCCACTGGTTTCCATGACTAAGTATGGAAAGTTTCATAGCAATCGTATTTATGGTACGCAGGACATAAAATACAAACAGACATGATGCTGTAGTTTCTCACGCGTCTACGTTTTTATGACGTCATATCTCATAAACTATAAGTCGTATATTAACTAATTTTTTGGGTACATTCACTAGGAAGAATGCATTCTTTCTGCAAAATACGTTGCGAATACATTCAGTAGCAAAGAAGTAATACATTTGTAGGTCTTTCATGATGCACTAGTTTTTCACGCATCTCAGTGTTTACGAACTATGTGTCGTACACTGATATAATTGTGTGAAATGTGGTAATAAAATTTCACCACAATATCATAAAAATACGTTCAAACATAAAAACATTAATTTTTATATATTGGATAAGGAAAATAACACAGAGAAGAAGGCATAGAGACAGAGATATGCTTGGACAGGCATACATAAATTAGCGTATTAAAATCAGTTCGTGAGTATGGTGTGTGTAACAGCCTCGTAGAATTGGAAGCTGTCGAAAAGCATAGTTCTTGGAAACACTCACCTTTTGGCCAATATGGTTAAACGAGGAAATACATTTGAAGATTCTGCACTAATATAAAATTTCAGAAACATAAAGAACTTGCTTGTATATTATAAGAGTCAAACTCGATCGCATGCTTCCTTATACCGAGAAGTGACTTCAGTAGTATAGACAGAAACATTCTCCAATACTAATATGAGAAGTAAAAAACCGATCCTAGCTTCAGAGACCACAATCCAAAATTTCTCTTACTGTCATTAGCGTTGAGTCCTCTCATAATGATTTTCAGCTTTTAGCTATTGTGCTACATCCACATTTAACATATTGTTAGGACCACATGAGCGCATAGGACAGCACCTTCTATGTCTTCTCCAAAAGAAACTTTCTTCTTATCATGTACAGCTCTTCGAAGAGGAAAATTTAAAGTGTTCCATATGTGACGTAAGGTTAGCCTCGTACTGTAAGATGCATAGAAATCCAATTAGTCAGTCTAATTATTATATCATCGTAATATGTATGCGAATGTAGTACAGACAAACCATAAATATATAGAAAGATTTTCGTACCAGTGGCAACACTGGATGAAAGAAAATTTGGGTGAACATACTTTGTAAGACCACTAGGCGTTTAGTATTTGTACCTGTACGATGCATTAACAAAAGTTTTTGAAATAAAATAAAAGTTCTAAAAAGTTAAAGAGAAAAACAAAAGTGTTATAAATAAACAGAGTAAGATAATTTAGCTGTAGGCATTCGACGAGTTAACATCGCAAGGGAACTCCGCTGTGTGTACCAGGTTTATGAAATGTGTACTTATATTGAACTACAGACGCTGCTTAATAATCTCACCAGAAAAAATATTGATTTTCTCATCCATATTAAATGAGTAACTGCTGGATCCGTAGTGGCGTAATTTGTATCTATAAGTCAGATCATACGATTCTGGTGCAGACGGCACCGACAATACAGTTGTGGAGGATGTAGCACCCCCCGAAAAATATTCTGTAATTTATGTTGTTTTTTTTTTTCAATTTGTTTACAACGTGAACCAGAACGTAAATCTACATTCATTCTGTGACCAAGGGTTGCACTTCCTTCTGTATCTGTACAATAAGTTTACTGTGAACTTATTGTCTTGAAAGATGACAATCGTAGTGTTCACTAAGCTTCATGCACACATTCGTGGTTCACAAACATTCGAGGACGATTTGGACCGTCTGATATCTCACTAAATAATCCGACCTTTTCCCATAAGAAATGTCTGGAACTACTTGTACCGAAAGTAACCAACATCTTCTAAATGTGGTAACTTTGCGGGATCCGTCGTTAACTCTCTGCCAGAAACTGAATAGTGATTTGCTGCGTAAACATGTAGATGTAATGAGAGCTCTCTGTAAGTTTTACGTGAAGAATTGATCGGATTCTATTCTGCGTCGAATTTAGGGCAGTATCAAGGGTAAAGTAGAAGTTATGCATCTGTACGGTTACATTTTCTGGCTATATTTTTTATTCTTTGCGCCTTATAAAATGTTTATCTGGTTCTGTGTATTTAGAAGGATTTAACTCCTTACACGGTTTTGGAAAGCAGCAGCCTTCTATGTAATCACTACATGTAACATACAGACTTTCGAGATGTTTTATTTTGTTAGATGGTGGCGTACCGTCGACACTAACAAAAATATTTTTACCATTTGATCCGTACTGCATAACCTATTTCTTTTGGTCAGTTTCCTTTAGTTACACTGAAGAAGTCAAAAAGTAAATGTGATTAGTCTGATGAAGGACCAAGCGAAATAACAAGATCCAAATATATCTCAATCCAGTCGCTGAGAAAAAATGTCGCCAGGATATTGCTTCTCATAGAAGAGCCGCAACACACTAAATGAAAGACGTCAACCAAACGCAGTGTGGCAGTGATTTCCATTACAACTAAGTCGTCATACTCCTGCCTTTCTTTTAATCTCTGCTGTGTAGGAATCGCAACAATTGCAATTTGCCTTCGATATTGGCCGAAAAATATTTAATAATTGCACACATTCCTCAAAGCCATAAATGCTCTGAAATTTTTACGTTCTGCTTATACATATGTGTTGCTCTCTTTCATTTCACTGTAGTTCGACGAGTAAAAGCGATCAATAGGAAAGCGACAGATAATGTAACTAGCAATACCACATTCAGATTTCATATATGGTGCTGTGCTCCATTCTGCTCATTAGATAGATAACTTTCCCACCATTTGCAGGCGTGTGACTTCACTACAAAGTCGGCCACTACAGTGCCAGTCCCCGATTAGTTTCCGCCGCCATTGCTAAAGCTAAGCGGCAAGGAAATTGCTAATCTGACGGAATGATCCGCAGATAATTGAATATTAAGGCTATTTAAGGGTTTCGTGCACGCTGCAAGCTCACACGCACAACTCTTATTCAAGTATATTCGTTACTGTGCTCTATCCTTCACACTGAAAACTACATCTCACTTCACTTAATGTATCAGATGTGAAATTCTCGTGTTTTTCTTTCAAAATTGCTTTTCCTTCAGTCGTTATATGTAAACAAATTTTTGCATACTCAGGCGACCTGATGTATGATAAATTTTCGTTTCGTAATCTTTCAAATTATTCTTTTCTTCCTGATTATCCTCTTTTTATTATTACTGTGAATAAAACTCCTAAAATCACTGTAAATGATAATTATGGTTTACCAAAATAGTTCAATTGTGTCACCCACAATAAACGAAACAAAGTTACGAGAATAATTTTAAACATGGCTGCAATTCAGCAACGGTGGAACACGATCCAAAAGTCATCACCGTTTCAGCCGCCCAGTTGCATAAAAATGGTTTACATGCATAAACCTTGACCTCGGTTTCGGCAAAGTAATTTTGCCTTCTTCAGAAGTATTACATAAAGCTCACATTAAAAAAGTTGTTAAATAAAATGTGGCTGACTCCATGTCAATAGAATAAAAAGTAAAATTTAAAACAATGTCTAAATCATAAAATTGTGGAGCACGTCCAGACACATGTCGAGTGAACACTCTATTTATTCTATTGACATGGAGTCAGCCACATTTTATTTAACAACTTTTTTAATGTGAGCTTTGTGTAATACTTCTGAAGAAGGTAAAATTACTTTTGCCGATACCTAGGTCAAGGTTTATGCATGTAGACCATTTTTATGCAACTGGTCGGCTGAAACTATGATGACTTTTGGATTACGAGAATAAGCCAGAATGATATTTTCATTCTGCAGCGGAGAGTGCGCTGATTTAAAGCTGGCAGATTAAAACTATGCCGCGTGGTAGTAACCGTGTGGTCTCAGGCATCTTACAACGGATTGGGCGGCCGCTCCCGCCGGAGATACGAATCCTCCCTCGGGCATGAGTATATGTGTTGCCCTAGTGCAAGTTTGTTTAAGAAGTTCGTAAGTTTAGGGACTGATGACCATAGCGGATTGGTCCAATAGGTTTATAAATATTTGAACATTTTATAATACACTGTGTGCCGGAACCATGATTCTAAACTGGGATCTTTGTCTTTGACAGCTAAGTGCTCTAACATATGAGCTATCCCGACACGCTTCACGGCCCGTCCTCACATATTTACTTCCACCAGTACATCGCCTACTGCTTTCGAGACGAGGTACTGGCGGAAATAAAGTTGTAGCCGGTTTGGTAGCTCAGCGCGCTTGGTCAGACGGTTCGGCGACCCCTGTAATTAAAAAACTGAGCGCAGGACACAACGAATAACCTACAACAAACCGTAACAATCCGGTCAACACAAAGAACAATTTAAAAAAAGTGGTAGAGCGCTTGCCGACGAAAGGCGAAGGTCCCAGACTCGAATCCCGGTTCTTCCGCTACACAGTTTTAATCTGACAAGTTTCTTACGAGAACACTGTTGCTCTGAATAATACCGTGATAACGAAAATCAACGCATTAGGTATGTTTGAATTTTTGTTCTGTACGCGATTAACTCTTTTGATAGAGTTTGCACGGTAATGCCATTAACATTGTCCTAACGTTGAATCCTGGACTCCTTCAAGACTATTAGGCAGAAACACCAGTATCAGAAGTGCATAGTGTTTGTTTCAAGCTTCTGGGTACGGTTCCTAGGCCAGCCGCCGCCTGTCTTAACACCAAATGACCGTGAAGTTACATAATTTTATTTGTCTGTGTTTTTCTTAGTAGTCATTTCGTAACTTTCGTATGTTTCTTATAGTATTTAATAGCTTTTTAGAAGCTAATAGTGTAAATTCAAACAGTCTGCAGAATTGTAGCCAGTGATTTGTTTATTTGAATAGTCAGCTGTAGCAACTCGCAAATTTAGCCTGATACCTGTTGCCTAGTAAAGCACTGTGGTGTTCAAACCAATCTTCGGATTGTTGACTGCTTTACCTTTACCTGTTTCGTAATGTAATTTTTTTAATTAGTTGTATGTACTGTGTGCTTGCGTAGAGTATTTTTTTTACCGCAGTTGCATATTTTTGATAGTCGTGTCGGATGTACCATTTGTAGTTCACAGCGCCATTATTTATTTACAGATTTTAACTTTTTTTATATACAGGGTGTCCCACTCAACTGTTTCACCCCAGATATCTCTAAAACTAAAACGTGAAGAAATATTATTTTCAACACAAACAAATGTTTTTTAAAATGGATATCCCATATTATATCTAAAGCAATCGATAGGATGAAAAATAACAAAAAGAATGGCGTCGGTTGCATCGCGATGCGTCAATTACATCCGAAGAAACTGCGAAGCGAAGTTGACGTCTGAAACACATGAGGCGCGCTGCTAGCGCGTGTCCGAGACTCAACCGTGAGTCGCGCTTGAGTCTTGGATACACGCTAGCAGCGCGCCTCATGTGTTTTATAAATTACTTAAACAAACTTAAGGAACACCCACACACACACACACACACACACACACACACACACACACCTGCCCGAGGGAGGACTCGAATCTCCGACGGCGACAAACCGCGCTCTCCGCAGCGAGGCACCTTAGAACGCCCGGCCACTCCACCGCTGCAGGAACACGATCATCAACCTGTTCTCCATCTATAAAACAGAGATACAATTTCCTGTTCCATTCATAGCAATTCTCCATTATCTGTCGTAAGCCACAGATGTACTAAATTTCTGATTTATCTTTCCATACTTTGTATTACTTTTATCTTGTATACCACACGCCATGAAAACGTAATTACAATGACAAGAGAAGAACACTTTTTGTTCTCTTTTTTGTTAATGATCAATGATAATAACAGATAACAGGTAATGTCATAGTTAGGTTAATTTTGAACATAAACATACAAATACGAATAGTAATATGTCGTGTTCCACCAGTACTGTCAGCTAGGAGGCCCAAATCCACACTGACGTTCATCCAGCTCGTCATCATTTAATACTCGCACTCTCGTTTCAACAGTGTCTCAGAAGATTTTGCCCACCACACTAATGAAATCTGTAGCTTTTACAATCTTTCCTGTTTCCATGCTAGAAATTTAGCGTGATTACAGCTGTCGTCCAGTCAAGACTTCTGTGTAACCATTTGTGACCTGACTTTCCCTTATATTAGATGACTTTCGACTTCATTTCATCTACCCTAGCTGCTTTATTGCACTGCAATCTATTGAACATTCTATCCACTTCCTCAAATGCGATCCTATTTCGATAATCATTCCTATCCCATTTTAAATCAAAGTCTGAAACATAATTGAACGCGTTTTCAACAACATTAAAGAATTCTTCAAAATATTCCCCACCGCATCCGCAGTATTCATTTGCATATTTCCTTACCTGACCAAAACATTTTTAATTTCCTTCTTCCCACAATTTCGAAAGCTAGAAAGTTTTTCTATCAGCTTGACCCAAAGTTACCAACCGATGTCCAAAGTCTTCCTATGATTTCCGCTTGGGTGCTGCAGATACCTTTTTTTGTGACTACGTTTACTTCTTATCGTAATTTTCTGAGTCTTCCTGAGTTCCAGTATGGAGCCATTTATGATACGCCTTCGTTTTTGTTCTACATGCTGCCTTGACTGTGGTTGGATGGTTACGGGTGCCCCTGGTACACCGTCACAGTTCTAGTCGTTCAAAGAAGGTATTCCCTCAGTACCTTAGGTACCCAGAACATGCGTTATTAGTTGGGCGGCTTTAAGCTACCGAGTGTAGACTGGCATATCTATGGCTTCACTACAGGTGGTGCACACAAGTAATATCGTGAACAACTAATAAATATTTTCAGTATCTGTACATGTTTTAAGACAATCATTTGTAATTACATATTTTTGATCCAGTGCCAAATGCGCTTTCTCTATTTAGCAAGTTTTGTAGACCTACAAATGTCCTGTTAAAGATACAAGCTCACGTTTCTTGGTTAATACGAGAGTTTCCACTACTAAATGGGTAGCTTCTCAGTCACCCACTTCCGTGAAATGGGATAGTTTTGCGACTCCTTATCTACTAGTGACCCGTTAGCGTCACTGAACATCTGTTTCTTTGATGAAAAGGCGTTCCGTTCTGACAGAGACAAATTCAACGGCGATACATTCTTCAAAATCTGATTACTAATTTTCAAGAAACTGCAACACAATTTACTTCTTTATTAACTAAATTTTACAGAAGTTAGCGTTGTGTGGGGATCTGTCACGTTATGATGATTAGGTTCGAAGGTCTATATCGATAGGTAATCGACTAGTGAGTGACACAATGCTGCTGAGAGTTCGAAGTAAAAAATGTACACATTTCTGCTGAGAACTTACTTTCAGATAATTGATTAGTCTAACAAAGTATACTAATCACAGAAATTCTCATCAGTTTCAGGAGAACCCGTTCTTTATAGATGGCACTCTGTAATCCCCGTAGACTCACAACGTGTGCGCTATTCGCTACCGAACACATGGGAATACGTATTATGGTGTGGATATAAAATGTCAGTTATTATTTTTTTGTAGCAAATTTAGTGAAGAATGATTTTGAAGTAAAAGACAGACGAGGAAGCAATGTTAGCATTAATCATTGAGAAATTTTACTAGGGGGACTATGCTCAAGACTGAACGCTGAAAGGCATAATCAGTCGCTAATGATGATGATGTTGATGATGAACTGTCGTTCGGAATTTTCTCTTTAATTTCATGTAAGTGTCGTTGATTTATTGTAACTGTATTTTTTAAATTTATTTTGCTTCAGCAGCTTCCGTAAGCACTTGTTCAGTTACAAAATTATCCTGTACACTGCTCTATATGGCGTTGATTTATGATAGTAACCAGCCTGCAGCGTAGATTGGCCTCATTTGTTACTGTTAATTAATTTACCTCAAAGGAAATACTCAAAATGTAAATGTGTCTACCAAAAATGTTATGGCCTTGAATACACTAAAGATTGCTATGCAGAAGGTCCTGAAGCAATTTGTAATTTATTCTTGTCATAATTACAAAGCCTACGAGAACTGCATATACAACAAGTCTCCAAAAAAAAAAAAAAAAAAAAAAAAAAAAAAGCGATAGAAGCAGCTTTATCTTTCAGATGGAGAAAGATAGTGCAGCTGGTCAATACTCAATGAGAGTATCAGACAATTTCTTAATTCAGTACTGACCTTTTCTTTATTTCCACTTTCAGGTGAGATTTCTGCAAATGACTTTTTCTTACAAGTGTTTCCCATTAATCAGAGGCTAGTTATGACAAAGATCAAAATGTTCAAATGTTTGTAAAGCCTAACTTACAAACTACCTTATACTAAAGATGACACAAACACCCATGCCCGAGGGGGGATTCGAACCCCCGATAGGGAATGGCCTCACGCATCGGAGCATAATGCCTCAATGAGCTCGGCCGCGGCTATGACAGAGTTTTAAAATTTTTTGTAGTGAAACAATTTATTATCTTATTATCAGCCAATGTTCTTTTTTTGACATGTTACAATCCTTCTGGATCATATTCAGAATCTGCCAGTTGCGTCTGCAAACCGTCTAGTGTATATTGTGACAAAAACATTCTGTTGACGCCGATATTGTGTTTATACTGATCTCAATGATAGAGGCATCATTCATAGTTTAATCATTAAAACCTTTTTTAAGAAATTAGATAACATTAAGAACTTCATATGAAATTATATCTTGATTCCTGAAAGTTAAGGATTTTATAGGTAAGTGAATGTATAAGTTATGTTTCAAAATTTCAGCAAAATTTTGTTTTATTATCTTGGATAGTTCCTCAATAGAAGGGATACAAATATGTTGAATTTTATCAGGATATGAAAGGATAGGTTGATACACTCCTCCATTGAATTTACATCTCGTGAATGCTTCAGTCGATATTGCAAAGTATTAAGTACTAGGTTAACAAGCGTTCCTATAGTTTTAAGATAAGCTACAGCAGTCTACAATCCTAAGATTGGTTTGAAGACCGCAGTGCTTAACTAGACATGGTCCTGTTTGGAGGTAGTATGGCGTTGCATTCCTCGGACGTTTGAAATGACTTACTCACCCGGTTATTGGGAGACATATAGTATAACGTGGAATTCAAATCACGGGGCAACTCTGAATTTTTCTCAACGACATTTCCAAGTGTGAAAAATGACAGATAAAAACTCTGAGACTCAGCATGCGTCGAACCCGTAGCCTTTCGATTCATAATTTGACACTCTACCACCAGGCCAGAACATTGGAGGCTGTAAGTTTGACAATAATATTTTGTGCTTGAAACGTTAGAAAAGATGCTTCTAGTGAGAGGGACTTATTACTGGCAAGTAAACATAAATCGCTAAAACAGAACGTTGTGATTCAGAATTTTTTCCCTTTTCCCTGAAGTACGCTAATGCAAAAATAAACAAGTAAATATGTTTTTAAATTTCCTTATTTTTACCTTTATTGGCTAGTACATTTTAATTCTACATTTAATAAATAAATAATAAATAATAAATTAATATACAAATAAATTACATGAAATTTTCTTTTAAATGACTGACATTTATGTAAATGAACAGTAACTGTGATTATGCGTAAGGAGTTCTGGAATATAGTTTTACGGAGGCAAAAAACACGTAATAAAATCTGTATTGTAGGTTACATTATTTCAGTCTAACTGGAAGATCGTGTCGCTTTTCAGAAGAATGTGAGATAACAGCTTCTTTTCAGAGGAACTAGATAACATTACTTGAATAATGCACTTCAGTTGCCACCAATGAGCTTAATTTTAAACAGAAATTTGTACGTAATTGTTTTAGAGTAAAATGGCTATAGACAATTTTTAGGCTGATCTGGAAGACAGATACTGGGAATTACATGAATTCATGCTTGCCATTACATAGAGGCAAACTTCTGTGGAAGTCACTTAGTTATACAGAGCATCCCACATAAAACCGCTACGCTTCACGTCAAACTACATTTTATCGGGAAGTTGAATGTAACTGTGTTTTCGTTAGTGAGTTGTGAGAAGGTCGTATGTGAGTTGTTACAATGTACACAATGAGTGACATGTGACAAGCAACATTTGTCTGAGAATTGTGCCAGTTTGCTACCATACCTGCGAAGTGATATTGTCAAATTTAACAAAATTACATGCTTCATCAAGGAATGTAAAAAAAAAAAAAGGTTAAGTGAAGTATCCTGCTAAGAAACTCCTCACGACCAGCACTACTCAAGATTTGTAGGATCCATTCAAATTATGAAAAGGAATAGGCGCTCGACCTGAGTACTGTTGAAACTGGAGACAGAATTCGCATGGACATTACGGGAAGTCTCCGACGACGTGCTCATTGAAAAAGGAGCACAAACTTTGATTGGTTTGGTTAGGAATTGTGAAGAAATCAGCCCACTCCCTTTGAGAGGAACCATCCTGGAATTTACCTGGATCGATTTAAGGAGATCACAGAAAGCATAAATCTGGATAGCTGAAGGCGGGTTTGAACCGCCATCCTCCCAAACGCGAGTCTAGTGTGATGCCACTGCACCATTTTGCTCTGTCGAACGATGTAAAATTTTAAAGATGAGAAAAAAGAGTTCATTATTATAAATAGCTGTTATTTTAATTGCCAATGTTTAATTTGGAACTTTTTTTTATTGATGTCAGATGAGGCCTCATTTCTTTGGTCAGATTATTAAAAACTCTCCGAAATGCAGGTACTGGCGGCAGGTCAACCAATATTTCTGTATGAAGAACGTCTCCATTCAAAGAATAAAGGTGTTTGGTGTGCGTTGTCCGGAGTCTACATTATAGGTCACATATATGCCAATATTACACTTTCCACAGCGCCAAAATTGTAGAGATCTCTGATAATTTCTTTGCACAGTTATCAGGTATGCAGTACTGCAAAAAGTTGCTGCAACCGCTCGACCACCCTCACAGCCAAGCGAAGTGTGACCCACATTAGTGACATGTTCCATTAAGACATTCTGTCAAAGTATTGCGTCTAAGCCCACTACGGACCCCGAGCTCAACATCGGTAGTTTTTTATTTACGGGACGCACCAAAATTTAATGTGGGCACTGACAATACTCGCACGATAGAGGAAGGTAAACGGACCATCACTACGGAAATTAACATCACGCCTACATCTACTCCGCAAGCCACCCGATAGGTGTGTGGCGGAGGGTACCTTGAGTACCACTGTCGATTCTCCTTCCTATTCCAGTCCCGTATTGTTCGCGGAAAGATAGATTGTCGGTATGCCTCTGTGTGGGCTCCAATCTCTCTGATTTTGTCTTCATGATCTCTACAAGAGATATACGTAAGAGGGAGTAATATACTGCTAGACTCCTCGGTAAAGGTATGTTCTCGAAACTTCGACAAAAGCCCGTACAGAGCGACAGAGCGTCTCTCCTGCAGAGTCTTTCCACTGGAGTTTATCGACCACCTCCGTAACGCTATCACGATTACTAAATGATCCTGTAATGAAGCGGGCTGCTCTCTGTTGGATCTTTTCTACTTCCTCTATCAACCCAACCTGGTACTGATCGCACACGACTAAGCAGTATTCAAGCTATGGGCGAACAAGTATACTGCAACCTACTTTGTTTCCGGACTGCATTTCCTTAGGATTCTTCCAATGAATCTAAGTCTGGCTTCCGCTTTACCGACTACTGATTTTATATGGTCGTTCTATTTTAATTCCTAACGCCCATAGAATTACAGGAATGTTGGTGGTAACATCATGAGACGAACTCCCACGATGCCTGAATGATCGTGCCTAGCACATCCAGCGCATGTTGTAAACTACATGTTTTGACTTCACTATTATCTACTCTCTCTGAGGTACTCCGTCGTTAATGTCAAAGTGTTACTTGTATTTCGGGCACGAGCCGTTTCGGTTTTATGTGGGACACCCTGTAGAATCGAGATTGGAGTAATGGCAGGTGACAAGCTGAAAATTTCCGTGGCGAAAATCAGTTTTTCCCACTGTTGACCCAGAAGCCACATCCTGGGTAGTTAGTCGTGGGCAAGTGGATATATGGAGAGATGAGGGGCAGCGGCAGAGCCTTGGGGTGTCGTTTTCGCTACCGGCGGGCGACGCGCTGGCTGGCCGACCAGCCAGATGAGGCGAGTTGTCCGCGGAAGGCCAGCTCGTGCGCGTCGTCGATGGACCGGAAGTCGGCCCCGCGGCTGCTCCAGTCGCCTCCGCCTCCGCCCCCGCCGCCCGCGCCGCCCATCCAGCCGCCGCCCCCACCGCCGCCGCCCCCGCTGCTCCAGTCGCCGCCTCCCCCAGAGGGGCCGCTACCGCCGTGGCCGCCTGCAGTCACAGAAAGCAAGTGATGAGAGCAGGCAGACTACCTCCGTTCTCTTGCTTCGGAGCTAAAGGTTAAAGAAGGGCCATCGCGTACCGTCGGTTTTCGGCGTCCATTGCCATCATTGATTGTGTTGATCACAAAATATTGTTGCAGAAGTTGGAACATTATGGAATACGGGAAGTAGCTCACAACTGGTCCACCTCTTACTTTAATAATAGACAACGGAAGGTAATACTCCGCAGTGTAGAAAATGGCTATGGCATACAATCCCAATGGGGCACAATTAAGTGTGGGGTGCCCCAGGGGTCTGTTTCGGGACCGTTGCTGTTTCTTATTTATATAAATCATATGGCTTCGAGTATACCAGGTGACTGTAAAATATTTTTGTTTACTGATGACAGCAGCTTGGTAGTGAAGGATATTGTTCGTAATATTGACACAGTATCAAATAATGCAGTTTCAAGAGATTAAATCACACTAAAACTCTGTTTTTACAATTTCTAACACATAATTTGACGAAAGCTGACATTTAGATTACACATAATGGGCATGTGATAAGTGAGACTGAACAGTTCAAATTTCTAGGTGTTCATATAGACAGTAAGCTGTCATGGAAAGCCCATGTTCAGGTTCTTGTTCCAAAACTAAATTCTGCTATATTTACCATTAGAACAATATCTGAAATAAGTGATTTTTCAACACGAAAAGTAGTCTATTACGCTTACTTTCACTCACTTATGACGTACGGCATTGTTTTTTGGGGTAAATCTCCTGATGCAAAAAGGATATTTCTGGCTCAAAAACGGGCGGTACGAGCTATATCTGGTGTAAGTTCACGAACGTCATGTCGACCCCTTTTCAGTAGTCTGGGAATTTTGACTCTGGCGTCACAATATATTTTTTCTTTAATGTCGTTTATTGTTAATAATATCAGGTTATTCCCACGAGTTAGTAGCTTTCACTAGGTGAATACTAGACAGAAGACGAATCTACATTTGCATCACACCACTTTGACTCTTGTGCAGAAAGGTGTACAGTATTCTGCGGCATCCATTTTCAATAAGCTGCCACAAGAACTAAAGAATCTTAGCACTAATCCACACGTTTTTAAATCTAAATTGAAGAGTTACCTCAGGACTGTTAACGCTACAAGTTTGAGTTACGATATCTTCTGCTAGTCCGATTGTGATGAAATAAATCTCTATCTTGTCCGAAGAGTTTCTCCGTTTAGCTCTAAAACTTCACTAATTTAGTAGTTTTGAATATTTGCCTGTTCAAGTAAAGAAAGAAACATACGATAATTTTAGACATCATATTTTAACATGCTTTATTCCATGGTTGACCTCGTCCTCAACGACTGTAATTGACTTATAGCAATTTTCAGCAATCAGTCGTAAAAATATTTATTTATTGGCAGGTTTAAATTTCGACCACTGTGTGGTCATTATCAATGCTGAAAAAAACGAAGAGTTGTGACAGCTGCATCAGTACGAACGCAACCTCCAGCATGGAGGTCGAGATGTTTTAAGTATTTTAATCGTTTTTAAGCACTCAGAATGACCACACAGTGGTCGAAATCTAGATCTGCTAATAAATAAATATTTTTACGACTGATTGCTGAACATTTCTACAAAACAAAATAATATTTTCAATTTCGCATTATTTTGTTTACGTGATCTTAGTTTAATCAAACAACCCCCTCAAGCTACGTCAGAAAAATTCGTTTAGTAGCTTCGGGGATTAGCATGTTCAAATAGAAAAACACGATGGCTGAGTAAAACTTCAAATTACGTATTACTTTGTTACCCGGAACAATTTGTAATGAAATAATACATTTGGTCTGTTTACCTGTGAAACACCCATGAAAATTCATTTAATAATTTTATAGATTAGCATGATGGTAAAGAGGAAACGATAGACACAACGGCTTTAGGTGAAACAGCCTAAATCTTAAACATGAAGTAAAGAAACTAGCCGATAAAGTGATACAAATGTTAGGATGTACTGAATATATGATTTGGAGATATAAGTACACGGCAATAAAGTGCGCATTTAGTAAATATTATTTTGACCGGAGTAGATATAACCAAAACTTGGCAGATATTAAACACATGTCAAATGAGACGTGCTAAGATCAATTTTGTGGGGGGAACCTTAATAGATAAGCAATAAAAATAAATTGGTGATAAATGCCAAATTCAGGACGTGACTAATTTTACTAATGACAGAAGAAAATTTTGGAACGAACACCTTCGTAGAATGGAAAACAATCGTATCCGCGAAAACGGTTAAAGAAAGAAGACCAGTATAAGGAAAAAGAACAAGAGGAAGACAAGGTATGTGATGGAAAGGTAGCACATACGACTCAGGTGAGGTATAGAAGGGAAAATGAACAGGATGAGAGGGAGAATAAGAAGTTGTTAGAAGACACTAGGGATTGCGCTAATGCTGGTGTAGAGATGACTACTCACCACCGCCTCCATGGGTGTCCGCGTGCAGCACGATGACGTGTTTGTCGGAGGCGCCGCCCCCGCCGCCGCCGCCGCCCAGTTTCGAACCCAGCAGTTTCTTGATGAGCATTATCTTGCTGATCATCAGGGCCAGCGAGCCTATCAGCAACGCCTTGATCGCTTTCAGTTTGATTATTGTCATCACCATAGGTAAAACCATCATCATCTTTCCCATCATCATCATGGAGATCATCATCATCATCTTTTTCATTCCTTTCTTGCCTCCCTTTTTCTTTCGTGCAGACCCTGAGGAAGAGAAAACAATGATACATCTCTCCTTCAATATTAGGTTTTTGCTGCAGACATTCAGTTAGTATTTGAATCTCATTCGAAGTATCGATTGGAATCTCTCACAACACTATCAGTTTAGTTTTCTCCCAACACAACGTCCGCCAAAAGGAAAAAAAAAAAAAAAAAGAAAAAAAAATCCAGAGAGTGAGGTTGGAAATTCACATAAACATAACACAAACAAAATTATTATAATTATTTATCCGAGCATAAAGAAAGTAAGCAGGAAGGAATAAGAGACTATGTATTTATGTTGCATATGTTACCAGTGTCTACGTGTTACATACTAATTTGTCAAACGAACTGTAAACATTGGCCTTAGGGAAGTTCAGCGGCGAACTCTTCGAGACACCCAGTGAAGAATTTCTGCTAGGTCCACCCAGAAAGAAAATTGTCTGTTTTATTTGTATTTTTTTCTAAAACAAGGCAAAATAGATACATAAAAGACACGGTCGAAATCATGACTGCGGTATAATAAATTAACCAAAGCAGTCAAATGCCGGAAATTTCATTAAAAAATAATGGGACAGTTTTTCTACGCATCTGCATCACTTTACATCTTTGTGTATTTAGAGATGGCTGGCATTCATTTCAGCAGCTAGAAGTTTTGTCGAAGTCATCATGTGTTCTAGAACTGCGCGGCCGCAACCGCAGGAGGATCGAGTCCTCCTCAGGAATGGGTGTGTGTGTTGCTCTTAGCGTCGTTTGTGAGTCTAGAGACCGATGACCACAGCAGTTTGGTCCCTTAGATTAACAAACATTTGAACATTCGCGTTTCGTAAACCACAAAATGTGCAATTTGTCTGTTTCCCCTCTCCCATAGCTCACAAGATATACTGGATGATTTACGAAGATATGCAAATACTTTAATGTTTTATTCTAGAAGTAAAAGTAAAGAAAAGAGTTCGTATAAATGTAGGTCCGTAAATTTTTAGTAATGGAGTTATGGCTAATTAAAGATTTTGTCTGAAATTTAGCAACCTCGCTAATATGACGCCATCCCAAAACTATACGACGTTACAGTAGTACGATTTTCCATTATTTTATCATTGCTAATATGGTGAATCTAATAAGATGCCCGTGACGTGTATCTACAATAATTTTCCAGAAATTCCAGAGAAGCAAAGACATAATCTAGGATAATTTATAATTTATAAACTATTTGGCCATTTTTTTTTAAATTCCAGACAACTGAACAAAGTTTTCAACAGAACTTATACAGAATTTTATTTTGGACAATGTTGGTAATAAAGTGAACTAAAGCTATATGAATGTGTCAGATATGTTTTTTTAATAACATAGCACACGTGAAACCCTTCGGTCCTGAATTATTTTAAAAATACAATAAAATATATCCTTGCACTTTTTTATGTAAACAAGAACCTATCTATTGTATATTTGTGCAAAATTAAAAATTTTCATTCTCGGTATACAAAGTAAAAAATGTCAAATAAATTTGACACTGGGTTTAGAATGCAATTACGGATGTAAAATAAGAAGTCGACAGTTATATATGTCACTCCTTTTTTGTTGTGGCACTTATACCGGAAAGTGGAATTTCTTAAAAATTAAGAAATTAATATATAAAATAATTTCTATACTGATGTCATGTCTGTCGCACTTCGCAATGAGTCCGCCATGTTCGCCGTTTTCCATTGTAGCACGCCATTTTGGTGATAGATGGCAGCAAGAAGCACGAAACTAAAAGTGACAGATGTCCAGTAAACAGGCCACTGGGTCTCAAAGTAAATCGAAATAGTAAAGTATTTTAAAATTAATAAAATGTCGGTGTCCAATATATTAGACACCAGATCTGAAAGAGTTGAACCGGACGAAACAAAGTGCAGTGTTAAGGAAGTTATACAGTGATCAGTACAGAAAAGTAACACTCTTAATGGTCAGTAAACGACTGAACCCACTCACTAAGGGTTGCCAACATTCCTAAAGGAAAGTTAACAAATCTACTTTATAATCTCTGGAATTTACTTGTATAATCTGTGGAATTTCTTGAAAACTGCTGCGGATACACGTTTGGGAAATGTCCTATTAGATTCACCAGATCAATAACATCAAAATAAATGGCAATCAAACTTTACTGCAACGTCTTTCAGTTTTGCTATGGCTTCATATTAGCGGGATTGCTAAATTCCAGGCAAAATCTTTCATTTGTCCTAGCTCCGTAACTAAATATTTGCGGACCTATATTTGTATAAACATTTTCCTTTAGTTTCACTTGTAGAATAACATTTTAAAATATTTTTGTATATCTTCGTAAATCACCCTGTAGCTAAAGCCGTACATTTCGGAAAAAAAGAGAAAGAAAGGAGGAAAGGTAATAAGTTTTTCAAATGGGAACCGATACGAATTTCTGAAAAAATAGTTAAATGACTCTTGCAGATGTGCATCGTTGTCGCTTCATTGTTATTATTAATAATTGCACACCACCTTATTTATCTACAACTTTCACACTCTTATCTGAATACCACAGCAGAAATACTGGGTCTCACCAAAATGAAACCTTATCTCTTCCATCCCATAACACTGCCTTCTTTTCTAAACCATTCTCTGTGTCAAGATCCCTACTCTGGAACAGTCTTCCTCTAAACCCAAGAGAAATGAAATCCATTTCAAGCTTCTAAAGACAGCTAATGATACACCTGTCACAATAGCTATCTATTCCGTACACCAGTCCAATATCATCAGTTCTTGTTCCCCCAAAATTTTCACTTCCCTATGTCAGGAGAGGTCTTTATTCATATCTGCTTTGTTTCTGACAACCACTATCACTGTTATTTAAATCTTCTGGTCTCATTATGAACGGTAGTGATTGTCAGTCTATGCAACTACAAATAAAATGCGATTTTTCTCACCAGACGCCTTTCGCTTTAATGAAAATAAAACATCTTCAGTGGTTTGTAATAATAGAAATCTACAGTTTGTTTTGTTTTTGGATCGAAAACAGTCCGTTTGGGAAACGTGTAGGCCTAATGTTTTGTTACTTACGTAAATTTTAGTCTTCTTTTCGCCTCACATCATGGAATGCCGGTCTGTTTCATGCAGTACCGCCGATTCTTCTTGCTGCATCATTGCTTTTTCCACTAATTTCACTTTCACTATTTCACTCTCCATAATAGTTTTCACAGATCAGACGTGTAAACAACTATGCACCACGCAATAGTGGAAAATGAAGTTAGTGGAAAAAGCAATGATACAGCAAGGCGAATCGGCGGTACTGCATAAAACAGACCGGCATTCTATGATGTGAGGCGAAAACAAGACTAAAACTTCCGTAAGTAACAAAACATTAGGCCTACTTTACACGTTTCGCAAACTGACTGTTTTAGATCCATAAACAAAACAAATTGTAGATTTCTATTATTAAGCCAACTGAAGATGTTTTATTGTCATTAAAACGTAACGCATCTGATGAGAAAAATCGCATTTTATTTGTAGTTGAATTGACGAACAACCACTACCATTCATAATCACAAAAGCAACTACAGACATCATGGCCACACAAAAAATGAATTTCCCCCCTTTCATTTTAATATTTTTGTGTCACATTATACTAAAGATGGGTTGAGATGTGGTAAACGTATGCATATTCCATGTGAATGTAATTGGTTATTACTAGTATCAGGCTTTATCATTATTTATATATACATACATGTAGCGTCTGTTCTGAAATAACAGACGTCACTTCTGATCCTGCAGTTGTTATTGTTTCATATTCACAGAATGTATGACATAAACTGCGAATAGGCAAAGCCGAAAAATTGTACCCCGCCGGGACTCGAACACTGGTCTCCTGCTTTCTAGGCACCTGCAAGGACTACCTAAGCACGCCTCCTGTCAGCTACAAATTCCCAGCTACACCCTGCCCACAGTTCTCAAACTTGTAGTTACATAGTCTGGTTGGGAGACGATCTGATCGTTTTATAGTTTTCAAAATGAAAAGCCAAGATCGCACATTAATAGTTTATTAAATGAGGACCGGTTTCGGTGCACTGTGTCACCATCATCTGGTCACATATGTGCTATAAGCTGGTCATCTTAAAAAAAAAATGTTGCACTTGTTATTTTATACACAATTTTTTTTAACAAGATGACCAGCTTATAACACATATGTGACCAGATGATGGTGACACAGTGCACCGAAACCGGTCGTCATTTAATAACCTATTAATGAGCTATCTTGGCTTTTCATTTTGAAAACTATAAATCGTATTTATGTAACTAGTTCCCGTAAGAGTAAGGGCCAAAAACTTGCCCACCCCTCCCCACTAACGATAGGACGATAGGATCATTGCCCGTCACCGGCATATTATATACAGGGTGTTACAAAAAGGTACGGCCAAACTTTCAGGAAACATTCCTCACACACAAAGAAAGAAAATATGTTATGTGGACATGTGTCCGGAAATGCTTAATTTCCATTTTAGAGCTCATTTTAGTATTTCTCTTTAAATGTAAATTGAAATAATTCGTGCAGACAATTGTCTAAATACCCAATTGTTTCGTTAGTATGTACTTTACTTCCTCGATTCACCGCATTTGTAAACATTGCACTGACTGCAAAACCACGTTCGTGATGAACACTAACCAGTTAATGCTACGTACTGAAGTGCTTGATGGTAGTCTTGTAGAGCAATGAGTCGCATGTCTTGAGAAGCACTGAATTCAACATTACCTTCCTTCAATTGGGCCAACTGGCGGTAATTCGAGGAAGTACAGTACATACTGTGGTGTCGCACAAGTACAAAGTGCGCGCCACTTACTTTCGCTGCGCACCGCCATGCACGCACGGCGCGGCGTTCTCACGACGACAGCCACGAGCGCCCTCTGCGACAACTCCGCTCGTGGCCACCACTGAAGTACATCCTTCACTTGGGTCTGAGATAGCAACCAGTTAGGACCTTCGTAATCAGATAGGCACCAGTGAAGACTTTGCTATCGTACAGGCACTAGGCAGGCCTCTTACAACTATGTATCAACATTCTGCAGTACTATGTAAAAGTTAAGTATTGTTACATTCTGTGCAATATATATCTTTCTAATTTACTCTAGTGTTTATAGTTTCTGGCTGCTCCCCTCCGTACCCGCACCAGCGTGCTATCTTTGTTCCTGTGTCGGTCACATTCCACTCGGCCACCGACACCTACGACAAGGCTGGGACACAAAAGCGGCGACGAAGTCGGGACACAAAACATACTAACGAAACAATTGGGTATTTAGACAATTGTCTACACGCATTACTTCAATTTACATTTAAAGAGAAATATTATAATGAGCTCTAACATGGAAATTAAGCTTTTCCTGACACATTGCCACATAACACATTTTCTTTCTTTGTGTGTGAGGAATGTTTCCTGAAAGTTTGGCCGTACCTTTTCGTAACACCCTGGGATATATATATATATATATATATATATATATATATATATATATATATATATATATATGTGTGTGTGTGTGTGTGTGTGTGTGTGTGTGTGGCGTCTGTTCTGAAATAACAGACGTCACTTCTGATCCCATTTATTATTACTATATCATGTTTGGCGAATGTGTTGTTTCTGGTCAGCTGTAAGAGAGGACCTCAAGGCCCTAATCTGGCCAGGCTAAATAAGCAAATCAATAAATAAAATAACGAAGTATACCAAAGACAAAATTAACTCTTAGCATTTGTCTTGTGTCATAATGCACGCACCTGCATCTGCATCGGGCTTCAGAGCGAAGTCGACAGTGTTGGGTCTGACTGCGTCTCCAAACCACATGGGCAGTTGCAGCCGCAGGACGTGTCGCTCGAAGAAATCCGAAACGGCCGCCTCAAACTGTCGGGACCCCTCGCCGCCGCTGCCGCCGTCGCTGCCGCCTTCGCCGACGCCGCCGTCTCCGTCGCCGGACAAGGTCGCCAGGCGCGGCTGCGTTGCGTCAGTGCCCACACGTACGACGTAGACGAGCCCTTCGAGCAGCGGGAACTGCGGCACGGCGTCCAGGTAGCGGATGAGGCGCGCCATGCGCCACTGTGCGCAGTCCAGCGACAGCCGCGGCAGGCACTCGGTGACGACGTCGGCCACTGCCGCAGACACCGCGGGACCCGTGTCCGCCGAGCCGGCTTCTGCTTGCCCGAGGTCGGCAGGCGGACCGAGGTCTCCGTCAGCCGGTATAGCCGCACACAACACGGGGCGTGGGAGCGCGATAGCGAGTAGCGCCGGCAACCACCATCTCACACGGACACTCCGCTCCATCCTTGCTGCTCAGTGATCTGCGGCCACGGTGGCGGCGAGGTGATATATGAGGCGGTGGCCTCGAGTGCACGGCTTTAGTTGCAGCGTCACCGGTAGGAGAGGGGAGGGCAGGTATCTAGCAGATTCGGCACCTCCTGTCGCCACTCAGTCACTAACGGTTACTTTCTACCGCACTCGGGAGGCGAACTCTTTCCGTAAGGCCAATTCAGAGCGTGCCGGTAGCGAGAAAATTCGCACGCATCGGCCCCTGCTACAAAGCGTCGTAAATGTGTAGAGCGTACTGAAAAGGTAGGGAAATGGGCAAAGAGAGAGAAGCAAGGTGGGGAAGCAGAGAGAGAAAGAGAGAGATTGCAGCGTGACTCGAGGGGCCGTGGGATGCCTAAGAATGGTGTGTGTGTGTGGTTGGGTGTCTGAGTGTGTGTGTGTGTGTGTGTGTGTGTGTGTGTGTGTGTGTGTGTCTGTGTGTGTGTGTGTGTGTGGGAGAGAGAGGGAGGGGGTTGCTGATGCGGCAGACCGCAGCTCTCGGGACTAGGAGGTCAAGAGCGAGTTCAGCGTCGTGCAGGCACAGCCTGCATTAGTTTGCAGAAAGTCACGGCGACGTAGCAATAAACATCACTTACTGCGATAGCGTCGTAGCGGTCTGCTATGTCAATACTGCAAAAAGGACACGTCTGTCCTCGAAAGCTTGGAAGCGATCTTAAAATAACAGTTTATCATCCAAAAAAGGATTGCATTCCACCACGACTGTCGTTGTAATAGAGAGTGTCAAAGTTGCAAGGTATGAATACTTTGTAAGCTTAGGGACTGATAACCCCGTAGTTAAGTCCCATAAGTTGTACAAACATTTGATTTTATGAATACTTTAGGAGGGAAATTGTATGTAATTCAGTGATATCATTGTATCATTGCAGGTTTAGTGAACAGTGGTAAAAACCGTCTGCTTAAGGCAATTACAGCAACTAAAATCACACGTATCTTGAAACCAGATAATAATATAATTCTTGAAATGAACCTTTGCGATTTCTATTACGTACCGATCTACATTTCTATATAAACATAAATATTCCTCAAGTGACATTGAAGTGCGAGGTTGAGGGTCCATCGAACAACTTTTATGACATTTTTCTACAGTTCCATTCTCTAAGAGCTCGCGGGAAAAAGGAATAACTAAATCTTTCCGTTTCAGATCTGATTTCTCTTATTTAATTTTGATGATGAAGTCATCTTACGTGGGCGGGTGCTAACAAAATATGTCCGCGTTCGGAAGAAAAAGTTCGTGAATTTTTTTTTTTTTAAATAGATCTCGTCGTAAGTAATAACGCCTTTCTTTTAATGATTTTCACACCAATTCGTGCAAGATTTCCGTGATAGTCTACCCCCTATATCGCGATAATACAAAACGTGCTATCCTTCTATGAACTTTCTGTAAATAGTCTGTCAGTCCCATTTGTTGGGTATCCCACAATGCGCAGCAATACTTCAAAACAGGATGCACAAGTGTGGTGTAGGTAGTTTCTTTAGCAGTATTGTTGAATCTTCTAAGTATTCTACCAATGAAACGTAGTCTTCGCTTTCCCTACAATATTTCTATGTGTTCTTTCCAATTTAAGTTGTTCATAAACGTTACTCCATGGTATTTAGTTTAATTGACGGTCTGTAGATGTGATTCTTTATCGTGTAAGCAAAGTTTCACGAATTTCATTTCGTGGTCGTATGGTTGACTTCTCACTTATCATTATTAAGGGTCAATAGACATTTTTTACACCATGCTGATATCTAATCCATTTTGCAGTGGCTTTTGATCTTCTGGTGACTTTACTAACCAATGAATTACAGCATCATCCGCGAACAGTCTAAGAATGCTATTCAGATTGTCTCCTAAATCTATATGTATAAAAATGAATGTTTGTATGTCCTCTATGTGTTAATAAAACACTCATTCGATTGCAATGAAACTTTGCTGAACTGTTTACCTTACGCCCACGAAGGTTCCTGACCCAGAAACAAAAGAGCAGGACACATAACTCAGGAGAATCGTCAATTATTGGAAAATTGATGTACTTAGCGACCTGCAACAAAGTTTGCGTGTAATTTCGAACGTTTAGGAAGAGTTTTGTAACTGACCCCCCACCCCCACAGAATGAATAAACGAAAAGAAGTATACTGCTCACAACAGCTTCGCTGTAGATGCCGTAAAACTGTCACATCAGGCATGACCTTGTGTCAAATAAAGTTAGCATTACAGATTTGCATGATACTATTTATTTTTCTCCTTAAGTCTGCCTTAATTCTCTTGCATCCAAATTTAAGCAATCAGTTTTCTTAATCTCTATCTACATAAAAGTGAAAGTACCCTCACTCACTGACTAAACACGAAATCTCGAAAATTTGGCAGGAATGTTGTTTATAAGTAGAGGGCGGCAGCTACGACAGTATTTTGTGATAGGTACATGGTAGAGCATACTTTTCCTACAGACTCATGAAATCTACATTTCCATTCCGATCTTCAGGAAATTTCACACGTTTGACCTTCAAAACAAGAGGAACGTCACCGTAAACCTTACGTTTCATAAGGTGCATGGGAGAGGCTACTTTGCAACGTAAAAATGGATCCCTAAATACGTTGATGGCGCCATAACTTCAGAATGGCTCGACCGATTTCACATGTATTTTATTTTGTTGTTTTCGTTATTATCAGAACAAGGGTTGCATGAAATAAAAGTGGAATATTTGAGAACAACAAAGTGCATTATTCATTGTGACCCTGCGTTTCTATTGCATAGAAATCGATAGTTTTGTTCCGATATTGATGAAGTTTTGCACACTCTACCTTAAAAACAAGAGGATTGTCACTGTCTGTATAAAATTTCCTTCGGTGCATGGTGGAGGATACTTAACTAACGGAATTTAATAAAATGCATGGTTTTGCTCCAATCTTTATGAATTTTTGCACACATGACTCTTACACTAAGAGGAAGATCACTGGGTACGTGACAGAGGGCACCTTGCAGCAAACTTTGCCCAAAGAGGGAAAGGTGGAAACGAACAGAGAGATGGGAGAGAAAGAGGTGGATGCAGAGAGAGGGGGGAAAGGCAGGTGGACTACGAGAGTGTAGGATAAATAAACACCCGCGCAACGCCGGGTTTACAGCTAGCCGCATGAAACTTAAGGTACACACTGACCTTTCTCTTGTTTTGAAGGTCAAGCATGCAAAATTTCCTGAAGATCAGAATGAAACTGTAGATTTCGTGAGTCCTCTTCATTCTATCTTCCACGTACTTTCCCCCTCCTTCATACCCCTAGCTGTAAACCCGGCGTTGCCCGGGTGTTTATTTATCCTACACTCTCATAGTCCTCCTTCTCTTTCCCCCTCTCTTTGCATCCCCTCTTTGTCTCCCATCTTTCTGTGCGTTTCCACCTTTCCCTCTTTCGGCAATTTTTTCTGCAAGGTACCCTCTGTCGTGTACCATAGAAACTTTTACGTACCCAGTGATCTTCCTCTGGGTTTAAAGGTCATGTATGCAAAAATTCATAAATATTGGAGCAAAACCATGCATTTTATAAAATTCCGTAAGTTAAGTAGCCCCCACTATATATATTTTGAAGGAAAGCTGCGAAAAGAAGTTTTCTCAGAAATTCAGTTGTGCATTTAGTAATTCTTTTGTTTGTTCGTTCTTTGCATAAACATACAAATCAGACGCTTTACCAAGAATTGAGCACCTACAATCGCTTTATACAGCCTGCCCAACTACTCACCTTCTTTTCTCTCTGTCCATTTACTTCTCAACCCACCCCTTATACCTATACATATTTCCTCCTCCTACCTCTAGCCACATCTTGTCTCTGTACTTCTCTTCTTCTCTTCATTCCATCTTCCACGTACTTCCCCATCTTCTTTCCGTCCATATCCTCCTCCTTCATCCCCCTGTCCATTTTCTTTTTTCCATGTCGTAACTAGAAAATGAATAATAATCAACGTTATTTACAGACTACGATGTTCTGAGTTCCATTGCTTACAACATTGTATATTGCTTGTGAACTATTGAAACACTTATGTCTTTATAATGGGGTTTCACAAAAGTTGCTACTTTCGTATGGCATTTTTTCCATGGCACTAGTTAGTACGCAGGGCAGAAATTGGTAGCACTTCAATTTTTTATGTTCACTTATAATGAAGGAGTCTTTAAGGCGTGATAATAAAGGTAACATCAGGGTTATAGATAGGAAACCATATACAACATTTCATCACACTTGACTGCTATATACACAAATTATTTATCTTTTATGCACATCTGTAGCAAAGAAACTTTGAAATTATGTACGGTTCATTGATTTCCTTGTATAATCTACACATATAAAAATGAATTGCTGTTCGTTAATCTCGCTAAAGCCCGAGAACGGTTGAACAGATTTCGCTAATTTTAATCTTGAAATATTCCTCTAAGTCCGGGGAAGGTTTAAACGGTGTTAAAATATGGAAATGTTGTCCGGAAATGAGGAAAATCGGAAAAAAAAAACAGCTTTCTCCATTGAGCTATCAATACCATTCGTCCATTTGCGATAAAATATTTACATTTCATGTTGAAAGCAAGAGGAAGGTTCGCCTCAAAAAAAAATTTGGAAATGTCGCCCGGAAAGTAGGAAAATTAAGGAAAAACCGAAAGCGCTTTTTTCTATGAATAAAAATCAATTGCGGCATGGTTGTAACAGCATCACTTGAGTGCGGCTCGACAGGACAAGGTTTGTGTAAAATAATTTATTTGGAAAATCTACGGGAAAACTGGAAAATTTCAGAAAAACTGAAAGTGCGTTTTTCAATGTGTTTGATTGAATTCAGCACTATAACTGACTATTCGCATGACTTAGAGGGGTAGGTCATTTTTTGTTTGTTTTGTTCATTATGGTCTTGGAACATTTTTCAGTTAAAAGAAATAGGGACAGTTAAAAAGGAAAGTCGCAATATTAGAACCAAGTTCATTTTTCATTGTGTTTATAAATGTACTCAACACTATAAGTTGAGAACCGTTTATCCGATTGCGATGAAATTTTGATCATTTGACGTTCAACGAATGATGGACGCTCTTATAAATTAAAGATTTGGGAAAGTAACTCGGAAAATTTCAAAATTCGCGAGAAAATGAAAGAGCTTTTTCAAGGGGATACATCTACATCTACATGGGATACTCTGCAAATCACATTTAAGTGCCTGGCACAGTGTTCATCGAACCACCATTATATTACTTATCTGCCATTCCATTGTCGAGCAGCGCGCTCTGTTCCAGTTGCCGGAGAGCTGTGAGGAAGTCCGTGCTGTGGCGGGAACGAAGCAAATTGTCGTTGCGTTGTTTTAACAACGGTGCAAATTGTCGTGTCCTCCCGCACCACAGCATGGTGAAGAAATCGGCGCAGCAGAAGAAACCTGCAGTGAAGGGGCCGTCGATCACGCAACTCATCGAGGCTGCAGATCACGGTAAGAAGACCGAAGAAGATTGTACACCTCCCCCGCCCTTGTACATCTCGTGCAGTGGCGCGTGGGTCGAGGTGTACGATATTATAGTCGGCTGCTGCAAGAATGAGGTCGGCATCGAGTCGGTCAACTCGAACGCGACCATTTCGCTACAAGCAGCAACGAAGTCGGACCACAGGGCACTGAAGAGCGCTGTGGCCGCCTTCATCGTCGACACTACTCCCTTGAAGACGACGTCTGAAGGGAAGCGCGCGAAGTACACCAGGGCGCTCCTGAAGGGTCTGCCATGGTGCTGCGACGAGGCAGCAGTCCGGGAAGGGCTGCGGCGAGCAGGGTTCGGTGGTGTAACTGCTAAGTTGCACAACCGGACCAACAGGACGAGGCCGCCGCTCTACGTTGTCGCCGTGCAAACGGTCGATGATGGGGGCGACGTCTTCGCCCTGCGGAAGCTCTTGGGCTTCCCAGTGACGGTGGAAGCTCTCCCCGCCGACATGAACCCTCTCCCTCAGTGCTTCAAATGCCAGGGGGTGGGCCATGTTGCCAAGTACTGCCGCAACGCAGCGCGGTGCGTCAAATGCTCTGGCAAGCATGACACAAGAGACTGCGTGCGCGGCAGGGAAGAGACGCCGACTTGAGCCCGTTGTGGCGGTCCTCACGTTGCCAACTGGCGAGGCTGCCCGGCTTTTTCAAGCCGGAGCCAACCCGGAGGCGGCGCGGCGGCCGCTGTGGCGGCGCCGCAGCGTCGGCGGAAACGGCGGCGACGACGACGACGAGGGGACGGCGCGGCAGCCGCGCCCCCTGACCGCGACCGGCCGGAAAACACCGCCAACGGCGGCGCGGACCGGCCGAGAGCGGAAAGGGGGCCGGCGCCATCCGCCCCAAAGAAGACGACGCGTCCGGGGACGACCTGCGCGTTACCGAGGAAGAGGCAACGGCGGCATTCAAAGCCGCCATGGCAGCAGAGAGGGTGGCCTTCCAGACCCAACTTGCTGCGGAGAGGGACGAGGTCTGCCGACAGATTCGGCAGCTGCACGCCGAACTGGCGCGCGACCTCTACGACGACGACGCTGACGACGCGGAGGACGCTGCAGAGCCCGCCCCTGCGGCGCACAGCTCTGCGGCGACCACTGCTACGACGACCGGCGCTCCTGTGGTTGTTCAATCACAGTCGACAGCTGCCCAGATGACGCCTGCCCATGTACGAGCGGTCAAAGAATTTGAGGCCACTCTGAAGGCCACTCTGGAGGGGCAATCACTGGAGAAGGCGCTGAAGGAGTCGTGCGCCACCCAGTGAAGTTGCGGTCCAGACGACCGGCGGCAGGAACCTCTCCGCGCAGTCATTTGCGCGCAGAGATCCCGCGACGAATGGACGCCGCCACCGGAGAGAGGACGCAGAAACATCGCGGCTCGCTGCCGCACTTGGCCAGCCGGTCGAGTGTAGCAGTGCAGCCCAACGCAGCAGGTTCTGCTGCAGCACTAACGGATTGATGTCTATATGACGACCTTAGCTCTGACACGGTAATCGATGCACGATACCCGCTACTAACATAACCTACCCTTGCATGAACTATCGCAGTTAGCAAGGACTCCGCTACTGCCCTTACTACCCGCACCTGACTGTCGCAGAGGTTTTTTTCCCTTGGCGCTTGCCTTGGCACTTTTTTCCCTCTGCCCTTAAAACCGCTCTTCTTTCGAAGTTTTCGACCAATACTATCTCCCGATATGGACCGTATTAATGGGTAATCTTATCCACACGTACGGAACACATCACAGTACCCGCTCCTGTGACGCCTACATTAACTTACTAACACATGCAGAGGTGACAGTAGAACTCTTGAGTTGGTCACCATGCTAGTGCGAGCGTGGAGGGCTCCACTCTTCTTTCATTCCATTCTCGAATAGCGCGCGGGAAAAAATAAAACCTGAATCTCTCTGATCGAGCTCTGATTTTTCGTATTTCATCCTGATGATCATTTCTATCTATGTAAGTAGGAGTCAACAATATATTTTCGCATTCGGAGGAGAATGCTGGCCATTGGAGTTTCGCAAGTAGCCCACGCCGCAGCGAAAAGCACCGTTGTTATAATGATTCTCATCCCAGATCCTGTATCATTTCCGTAACGCTGTCTCCCTGCATCGTGACAATACGAATCGAGCTGCCCTTCTTTGGACTCTTTCGATGTCCTCCATTAAACCCACCTGATAAGGATCCCACACTGGGCTACAATACTCCAAAGATGGACGGACAATGATATCAATATCATTCGTCTGATTGTGATAAAATTTTCCACATTTGACGTTTAAAGCAAGAGTAACGTACTTATGAAAAAATTTGAAATATTTTCCCGGAAAATACAGAAAAAATACAAAGAGATTTTTCTATTAAATATCAATAGCATTCATCTGATTGCGACAAAATGTTGCACATTTGACGTTGAAAGGGAGAGGAAGGTTTGAATGAAATAAAAGTTTGGAATAGTTGGCCAGAAAATAGGAAAATTTGTGGGAAACTGGAAGAGCTCTTTTCTTTGGGATATAAATATCATTCGTACGATTGCGATAAAATTTTGCACATTTGACTTTCAATGCCATTGTACCTACATATTTGCAATTGCGAAGCATTTCCGGGTTAATATTAAAAATCGTTATTTCAATTTTTGTGTTTGCATATTAATACAGTGATGTTTGTAATCTTCTCGGGTCTGCAGCCGGATACTAAAGTCAACTTGACACAATATTTCAGCGGCGCAACTGCCTGCCATCCTCAGGTAAGCTTGCTCATAGACAATGTTCCGGCGAGAGGATGGGAGGCAGTTGCGCCGCTGAAATATTGTGTCAAGTTGACTTTAGTATCCGGCTGCAGACCCGAGAAGATTACAAACAGTTGTGGTCAATACAGTGATGTGTTTGAATTAAGACGATGAGCTTAGTGATTTAAGCGAAACATTATTCGTTTGTAACTTTCAGATTTTTTAATACGTTTAATGTGTTATGTGTACTGCATGAACTGCCAAACCGAGCGACATGAGTAGCGTTACTGAAGTATGTGAATCACTTGCTTTCTTGGATTTTATTTCAACGGTTGGAAGTTTTCTTAATATCGTTGCTGTTAGTACACTCAAATGTTCAAATGTTTGTAAATTTATGGGACTTAACTACTCTGCTTATCTGTCCCTAGGCTTTCAAACTTAATAAACTAAATTATGCTAAGGACAACAAATCAACTCATGACCGTGGGAGAACTTGAACCTCCGATGGCGAGCAGCGGCATGCTACGCAGCTAGGCTCCTTAGAACGCTAGGCCACCACTGCGGCACTAGTCCACTTTTCATATCACACCTACCTGGATAATCATAGGGTTTAAAATGCTCAGCCACGCTGGAATATCCGCGCGGTCTAAGGCGCCAAGTCACGGATTGTGAGGTCGCTCCCGACGGAAGTACGAGTCCTAGCTCCGGCATGGATGTGTTTGTTGTCATTAGCTTACGTTACAGAATTTGTAAGTCAAGGACCAATGACCTCATCAGTTTAAGCCCTTTGGTTTACACAAAATTTAAAATTTTTCTTTTTCTTTTTTTATCGCTCACTTCCGGGATGAAGCAGCATGTTGGTACTGGTTCTTTCCACACAAAGCATTAGAGACGTAGCCCTTCGCTCCGGCAGCTCTGATTGTGGTTTTGAGGTACTTTTTTGCGAATGACGGAATGCTTCTCACACCTCGCCTAAGTTACACTATTCGTAAATATTTAGAAGAGTTTCTCTCACACTTGAATGTGGAATTTTATCGAGAAGACACAAAAGATTTTACATCATTAACTGTCAGTGAGTAACAATTTAATCAATGGACGAAGTTAAAAGTTTGTGCCCAGATAGGATTCGAAAATGGCTACTTCTGCTTACTAGACAGTTGCACTGACGACTAGTGTAGGATCAGCGCAACTACACTAATGGGAAACTGTGATAACGAATACTGCGTTGAACATTCTAGTACACCTCCATTGAGACGCAAAATTTCAACTTATACATACTATGTGATTCCTTAATTTCTCCTGGCGAATAACAACTTCGAAATACTTACGGGTATCCTGCCAGGTACCCAGCCACCCAGCTCAACGTGAAGGGGTTCTTCGAACCTTAGTGCATAAGGCTCACGTCCTTTCTGACCCAGAAAGTTTGCCCACTGAGCTGTCTCATCTGGAGGTAACTTTTCGACAGAATGGCTATGGTGAAGGGCAGATTAAAAGATTGTTGCGCTATCGACCACATGTGCAACGGGCTAGTGATGATAACACTGAGTCGACACCCACGTCTGTGGCCTTTCTGCCATACGTTGGCAGCACTTCCAACAAGATTGGCCGCATTTTGCGTAAAAACAGTGTAAAATGTGTGTTTCGTCCACCTTCTAAAATTAAGGCACTGTTGGGATCCGTTAAGGACGATCTCGGTTTGCGCAAGACGGGTGTTTACCGTATCCCATGTAGCTGTGGCATGTCATATGTTGATCAAACTATTAGGACTGTTGAGGACCGTTGTATTGAGTATAAACGTCACACGCGTTTACAACAGCCAAACAAATCTGCTGTGGCCGAACACTGTCTTGACACAGGTCACCCTATGCAGTACAACAAAACGGAAATTCTGGCATGCACTTCCAAATACTGGGACTGTGTTATCAAGGAAGCGATAGAAATAAAACTAGGAGACAACCTTATGAATAGGGATGGAGGCTTATGCTTAAATTCTGCTTGGGATCCTGCTCTCTCACTTGTCAAAAAACAGAGTGACAAAACTAATCCGACCTCATCCGTAGAGAAATGATGTTTATTATCGATATTCTGACCGGTTTCATATTTGTTCGTGTCGGCGCTGTGTGATTGCTTGCTCGGTGTGTGTTGTCTTTCCTGTTTACTCACTGAAAACCGAGGTTTAAAAGATCGTTGCACATTGCTTCCTCACTGCAGTTTCGCCTTGAAAATAGCAGGGTGGTCTCCTGCCGTCGTCGATTTTGGTACCTGGCAACATACCCGTAAGTTTTTCGAAATATCCATACTATAATTGCGAGATGCCACTATTTTTACAATCTGTCATTAAACACACCCATTACCAAATCCACCCCTTCGCGGCATCTCAATCAATTTTCCTGTTTATTTCGATAAATATTATGAAGTGTATTGTAGTATTTAGCTATAATTTGGTGTTTGGGACTACTTGGTGTGAGGAGACATTCCTCGGTCGGTTACGCTACATTCGTTTCTAAAAGCATAACTCTTGAACGGGGCAGGAAAAAGTCTAGAGGTAATGTCGACATAGCTTTGTGCAGCTTAACGTACAGCCGGCGAAGGCATTCGTGGTACGAACAGGGACTCTGAAACGAGCATTGTATGCTCCGGACTCCATCGCCACCCCCTTTCCCCACTCCCTCGGTGTCCAATATTCGCGAGCGACATTCCGGCTCCAGAACCATATGAGATTTCCCTCCCCTCAGTTGTGCACAGAGGCCTGTGGAGAAGTTACGCGTCTGGGGCTGAGTGGCGGATCGATTCCTTTAATGAAAGGGTCGGTCATAGCTCGCTCGCCACAGTCCTATTAGAATAGGACAGTTGCCCTAGCAAAGACAGCCGCGTCTGCGAAACCGCCGGTGGCACCCTTCAGATCTCAGGCAGTAAACATGTAAGCTTTCATATATATGCGGGAAATGTTGGCGTGAACACTTGCTTTGCGAGCAAAGTGTAAGGGAGTAATTTCATTCTCAGAAAACGGCGTAAATATTTTTATCACAGCTCGCGGACAACGAGGGAATGCATTTTCGGCAGCAACCCTGCGAGTTGCCTCTTCCAATGTGCCCACAGCTCTGTCTCTGTCCCTCTGTGTCTCTCTGTTGCAGATCCCGACTGCTGACACAAGCGCAAGCCGCTCTATGCCGCTCGCCCTCCGTCGCTGAGGCTCCCATCCTTTCTCGTTCCAGACAAAGACACTACCACGCCGTAACGGAGACCTGAAGCAACTGTTACCAAATTGAAGGCCGCTACTTGCTGGGTCACTATCCTCTATAAATACTGGCCAATGACTTAAACAGTATGAAAGACATGAAAAGAAAGCTGAATGTCCGAATAAAATCACTTTTGCCCTAAAATTTGTTCAAAAATGTTCAAATGTTTGTTAAGCGTAAGGGACTTAACTGCGAGGTCATCTGTCCCAAAACTTACAAACTACTTATGAACTACCTTATACTAAAGATGACACAATTCTCCATTCCCGAGGGGGGATTCGAACCCCGACCGTACCGGCCGTGCAGACTGTGAGTGGCGTGCCGCAGTCCGCTCGGCCACCGCGAACAAAATTTGTACTCAATGATCAAGCCACCCTAAAATTAATGAAGTTTCCTAATTATCTTTACTAGAACTGCATAAAAACACAAGTAATTATAAATACTGTGCCTGATCAAGAAATTAGGATGCGTTTCTTAGAAATAGAAAGGAAAAGCGTAAAGTCGTGGATCCAATATACAGGGTGTCTCATTTATTTCGAAAACCGAAAATATCTTTGGAACAACAACAGCTATTGTAAAACGACTTTTACCGGTATCAAAATAAGGCAAAGGCTCATGAATGTAAATATTTGAAATATTCTAAAATAATAAAAAAAATATATGTTTGTTAACACAAACTTATGTGTTTTAAATGGTAATTCTATATTATTTCAACAGTAATCTATAGCGTGGCAAATCACATAAACAATGGCGTTGATTGCATCGCAATACGCCAATTGCACACCGAGATACTGCGAAGCGAAGTTGACGCTTGAAATAAGCGAAACGCGCAGCTAGCGCACGTCCTGAGATTCAGGCGAGAACCCCATGCTGCTCACGACGAATCCCTAGTCACGCGTGTCGCGTGCTTCAAGTGTCAAATTCACTTTGCAATTTCTCGGGATGTAATTGGCGTATTGCGATGCAGTCAACGCCATTGTTTATGTGATTAGTCATGCTATAGATTGCCGATGAAAGAATATAGGTTGTCCGTTTAAAGTCACATAAGTCTGTGTTAAGAGACACTTATTCTTTCATTTTAGAATGTTTCAAACTTTTTAGATTCATAAGTCCCTGCCTAACAATGATACCGGTGGAGGTCGTTTTACTATAGATGTTGTCGTTCCAGAGATATTTTGGATGGTCAAGATAAATAGGACATCGTGTAGTTATATGAAAGTAGCAAATAGTGAAACTACTATATCAGTCACTCAGTCTTTCATATTTGGTTCCTGGCGTGCTTGTCACGTGTGTTATGCGGTGTTTATTTTCGTATGGGTTAATTACTTGCCTTTCTTTCTATAATGTATTTCTATTGCATTTTTTCATCTAGCATAAAAAATTGAAATCTTCAATGTAATTGAACTACACACATTTTTTTCGAGGGAGAATCCTTACAAAACTTATTTTCTTCAGTCAAGTCATTGTGAATGAATCGTTTCATCATTTACTGAGTGCGAGCCCACAATTTCCCTAAAAAAGGCTGCTTTTAATATATGAATACTGCACTACCGCCTCTGAGCGGTCTAGTTAGTTCTAGTAAGTCCACGCCCCGACGCGCATTACTATAACACGTTTCTCTTTTGTCACCAGTAGGAGACGATCTCCTCAACTATAATTTTTTTCCCTTTATTTGTCAGTTCATACCGGGATGGGCATACTACGTTGCTTTTCATCCATAAAGATACAATGATTGGATAAGATGTAACCGAAGGCTTTCGCGGCCGTTGTCATTGTTGATAAAACTCTTCTGGGTATTGAACCGCATCGTCAATATATCAAGTATTTCACCGACGTTTCGGCCACTATTGCAAGCGGCCATCTTCTGGGTTTTTGTGCAACAGTGGCCGTAACGTCGGTGAAATATTTGATATATTGACGATGCGGTCCAATACCCAGAAGAGTTTTATAAACGATTGGATAAGAAAAAAATCATAGAAACGGAGACATTATATGCAGAATTTTAAAATAAAATGTTGATTAAAACTGACATATAATATACAACAGTGAAGGAGAAGAGGCACATTCAGTATTAAATACTGGCACTGTGGTGAAAACATATTGACGCTAGACAGATAACGATGACGAGCACTGAGAAGTCATATATGCTGTGGATATGAGAACAATAACAACTGCAGGTTCAGAAGTGACGTCTGTTCTTTCGGAATAGACGCCACATGTATATACACAGGTAAAAGCTCACGGAAACACACTGTTCTGCCCCTCGGCGGTTGCTAAAATCTTAAAATCAAACGAACGAAGCAAAACACTGACACAACACTAGACGAAACACTGTTAAAACGTGACACTGAAACCCCGCAGGGTCCACTGTTACACATGTTCGGCAAATACTTTGCCCAACGATTCCATTTATGGAACGGAGCAGTAATGGAAACTGTTGTTTGCGGACGGTGAGAAAACAATTGGATAGGTCAGTGAAGTTAAGTACTTTGTATGAAAATTGAAAAAACGTCACTTTGAAACCCATTGCAGCGAACATGATTATTTCACTTCTGAAATTTAATTTGAATTACGGTACTAACTCTCTGAGGCAGTGAACTGTTGTCAAATCCTTTAACTATGGCCAAGCTTTCCAGGAATTTTTGTAAGATTAGAGATATGACCACGAAATTCGTAGAAAGAATTCCTTACAGTACTGTTAGAATATATGCACTATATAAGAGGCCATCTCGTACTTCTAAATTTATTGTTATTTCTCTTTGATTACTTCATCTTAAACAAAAACGTCCACATCAGTCTCAATGGCAGCAGAGAACAAAGAGTTTGATAAGTCTTCACGTGACGATACCCTTTGCGCCGGTGACCTATAACGACCATGCCAACACCTGTTAAAATGTAAACATTTCATATTGTTTCTATAATTAGGAGGATAGTGGTAACAGAGAGAGGTCTAAATTGACTTTGTGTTTTGATTGCCTTTACGCCATATAGTGTCATTGTGGAATGTTACCTGAGCTGAACACACATTGTTAAATGGTGAACTTTGAAGATACTAATAGTCGAAGAGGAAATTTCGCAATTAACGAGTCTCAGAAAGCTGTCATTATCTGCGTGTTCATCCGTGAGCTAACTGCGCAACATGTCATTAGAAATAATTACTGTGTTGGTACAGGCATTCTCCGATTCATGCGTTCGTAGCTCCGTATTGCGATTGTGAGGACTGTGTACACTGAACAGCCAAAGAAACTTTTATAGGAATGCATATGGAAATATAAAGATAAGTAAACCCTCAGAGGACGGCACTGCGGTAGAGAACGCTTCTGTAAGACAACAGGCGACTGCTGCTGCAGGCATTTTAGTTACTGCTGCTACAGATTAGATTAAATTAGCTCAGATGTTTGTTCAATAGATCAATATTAAGGAGTTCCTCGTGGATGTCGAACATGTGAAACAAATTTCTTTTTTTATAAACTGCGAAAATAATACCAATAGTATGAATACGTGCAGCATTTGGTTTTATTAAAAAACTCGCCAATGGAGTAGAATGAGTTGCCCACTAGTAAGTCGGTCACGCTCCTCTTAAAGTTATCTTTATTTGTAGTAAATTGGTTTCTGGTTGCTTGTAAATGATTGAAATTGTGTATTCATGAATAATGACCTGCAGTAAGTACTCTTAAGATCTTTTGTAGACCGTCTTTGTTCGTGGTATTGTATGTATGAACTGCGCTGTTCGTTGGAAAAAGAGATATATTACCTATGACAAATTGCATTAATAAATAAACATACTGGGAGGCAGAGGTTAGTACAGCCAGTTATTTGAAGATGCTTCTACAGGATGTCCGTGAATTTACTCCACAAATAATATTTCTAACACACTTTTCTGAAATCTAAAAACTTTTTCTTGACTTGAAGAGTTACCTCAAAATATCATACCGTATGACATTATAGAATGAAAGTAAGCAAAAGATGCCAGCTTTTTGATCTTTATTTCATTTAGGTGTGATAATACGTAATCGCAAATACATATTTTAAGTCGTTTTTGAAGTTCTGTGGTATGCTCCTCCCAACTGAATCTATTATCAAGTTGTGTTCCCAGGAATTGAATACTGTCAACCTCTTCTATCTTGCTCTTCTTCATATTTTATACGTATGCTGGATGGAAACCTCTACATGTTCAGAACTGCATGTTGTGAGTTTTTTCGAAATTTAATGTGAGTGACCTGGCATTAAATCGTGTATTAATGACCATGAAAATATCATTAGGAGACATTTCTACAACTAAGCTCAACATGCTATTATTGCAATACCTGTATAATCTGCGAATATAACAACTGTGCTTACGGCAGTGTAACTGATGAGACGTCTTTATCGCACTAAAATGGATACACCAAATGTAATTTCTTCCTCATCTGATGATAACTAATGGCTTACTTCATTTGTCCCTTGCACTGACACCCTTTGTTGCCTATTAGCGAGCCAAGACGAACCACTTTGCAGCATTCTCCGTGAGATCATAGAATTACAATTTCTTGAAAGGATGTTGTGGTTCCCACAATCAAATGCCTTTGAGAAATCACAGAACATACTTGCTGTTTTTAATTTATTGTCTAATGTATTAAGTACTGGGCTGTGATGGCTTGATTTACTTGTACTGTCGCCAGTTACTTAGCTCCAACTCGCGTCTCTATCTCTCTTAGTTATTTCACCGCAGATGGCGTTGTTTGTATCGTTTGCACAGGGAGGTTAGAATAAAGGGAGGAGACGTTACCTATGCTGAGAACAGACATTGGGTGAATCCAGAGGAGCGATGCTTTTGTGACCAAAACAAAGATTTCTCGCTTAAAATCCTACGTGGATATTGTCTTCTTTACGTAAAGGAACTAAATTGACAGTAATATTGGAGTATTTACTTACTTATGACGCACATTTCAACGACTAGAACTCCTATACAAGGACACTACGCCCAATGTTTAGGTCACAAACAAATGCCGATGTGCCCAGTTTGCTGCCTTCACTTCTTCAGTGTTAGGGCATCTCCAGAGATTCTAACCTCCCTGGTTTGTCATTTGTCTCGCGACCGGCGCTAGTTCGCCTACCGGCGGGCATATCTGGAGGCGCGTGCGCGGGGACGAGGAATTCGAGTGGGGCTCCACTGAAGGAGTCTGCAGTTTGGCGCCGGCCGCGATGGCCGAGGGGACTGAGGCGCTCCAGTCACGGTCACTACGGTCGGGGGTTCGAATCCCCCCTCGGGCATGAATATTTGTGCCGTCCTTAGTCTTAGTTAGTTCATAAGTAGATTTTAAGTTTAGGGACTGATGACCCCGTAGTTAAGTCCCATAAGCTATACAAACATTTGAACATTTTTTTGCAGTTTGGGTGTGGCGGCAGTGTGTCTCTCAGGCACCGGTCCCGCGGAGACAGTGTGTTTTTGGTGGTGCAAGTGGAAGGAAGGAGTACGAGGGAGTCCGCGCCGTGTTGTTAGTAGCAGGCGGGCAGCAAGTAGGTCAATGTCGACTGGTCAATGTGGTGACGTCTTTCACCTGGGCTAAGAGTGTTTACCCGCATCATTGGTGTCAACCATCACCGAGCACCGGCAGTGAGATTCAGTACTGGTGTTGAAGATCTTTAGTTACGACTCCGCCGCGGTGGAGTAGCCGAGCGGTCTAAAGCGCCTTGCTGCGGAGCGCGCGGTTGCTCGCCGTGGAGGTTCGAGTCCTCCCTGGGGCATGGGTGTGTGTGTTTGTCCGTAGGTTAGTTTACCTAGGTTTAAGTAGTTTGTAAGCCACGGACTGATGACCACCCAGTTTGGTCCTATAGATTTACAGACATTTGAACATTTAGTTACGACTCCCCAGGAAGGCTATTACGGATGGACCTAATTCGCCTGTTTACAAAGTTCTGCAGGAGACTGCGGTGTCCAGTTCCGGCGACACATTTGAGATAAGTACCTTCCTTGCGCCATCCACCTGTCTGTTGTCTATTCCATTTGTGGTTGTCGCGGCTTGAAGTTCTTCCTTGATCAGGGTTTGTGCGGCAGAACCCCAGCTGTCGACTTTTAGTAATGTCTGTGTCTCATTCTTTACTATTTGTGTTACTACGAATTCAAAGTTGATAGTGAGTGAGCTGTTTTGCTCGTTATTTAAAATTGCTAAAGTATTGATTATTTGGTGTCTAAGGTGCCTGGGGTTTTATCTGGTCTGTGCACGTCTGCTACTTCGTTGCCTAACTGTGTAGCAGGCGTAATTTAAGGTAGTGCTTTTTTCCGCCGGCCGCAGTGGCCGAGGGGTCGGCGGCGCTCCAGTCACTTTCTGCACAGCCACTACGGTCGGGGGTTCTAATCCCCCCCCCCTCGGGCATGGATATTTGTGCCGTCTTTAGTATTAACTAGTTCATAAGTAGTTTCTAAGTTTAGGGACCGATGACCCCTGTAGTTAAGTCCCATAAGCTCTACATTTGAACATTTTGCTCTTTTCCCTCCGCCGGGTATCCTGCCTACCCTGCGGCCTGCGGTTGCATTGCGGTAATCCCTGAAATTCTCATTTGATTTCCATCTTGCCTTCACCCTTTCATTTCTGAATTTCATGCGTTTGGCCGTGGTAACCTAGTGTGTGTTATCGTCAGCCTGAGCCATTGTTTGCTTCATTTGTAAAAAAAGGTGCAATGAAGATGACATCAATATTATTGTAGGACATTCATTTTAACGTAAGTAATCTTGTTACTTGCGAGTCACCTTTTGCAAATTCAATTGTACCTTAGGCCTAGGTTTCGTGTTGCAAGGCACGCTTTTGAAGTGGTATCTGTACTTGAGGGGCACTTGTATTTTAATATGTACTTGCAATATTTAGCCTTCTTGCCCCAAGTTGCATTTTGAGATTACATCTCCTCTCAAATAGCATTTCTGTTAGATTTAGATTGTATCATAATCTCTGAGTTTTGATTAGTATTGGAAAATATCTAAGAATGAATTTGTTAAACTCCATTTGGAAACAAGTCTTCAGCAAGTAACGTTCTCTTGAGTTTCCTTTTGCCTCTATTAAATAAAAGAGTGTTCGTAAACACGGACTATCATTCCATGTCCTCTCAGTTTAAATATTTAGTAAAATAATTTTAATATTTTAAAGCCCCGCCAATCCCGTCCCAAGTACATTCTCACTGTGGGTGTAAATAACCTTTTGGATATCGGGAGCTTTCAAAAATCTAAACTGTGTTCTGGAAAATATGTCATTTGTAGTCAGTTGGTTGCAAATTACCTTTTCTAGAATTTTCGAGAATGCTGGCAAAAGTGAAATCGTTCTGTAGTTTTATGGTATCTTTCTATCCGCTTTTCTGAATAGAGGATTAATATGTGCATATTTTAGCTAATAAGAAAATGTTCAAATGTTTGTTAATCTATCGGACCAAACTGCGTGGTCATCAGTCCGTAGCTTACAAACTACTTAAACCTAGGTAAACTAACCTAAGGACAAATACACACACCCATGCCCCAGGGAGGACTCGAAGCTCCACGCCGAGCAACCGCGCGCTCCGCGGCGAGACGCTTTAGACCGCTCGGCTACTCCACCGCGGCGAAATGTTCCAGTTATGATAGGCTGGTTACACAAATAACTTAAAATAGTGCTAAAATCACAAGAGCACTACTTAATTAACTTTGTTGGTATTTCATAGTAATCACTAGAATGCTTTGTTTTTAAAGATTTTATTATGGGAGTCGGTTTCTGTGGTGAAGTGTGTAATACCTGGCGTTATTTGTAAATGCTAGTTTCAAATATTCAAAAGCATTATTGACAGACCCTGACAATCCCATACTATCATAAAAAATATAAAGTACTTGTTAAATACCGGATTATCAAAAAGTCAGTATAAATTTGAAAACTTAATAAATCACGGAATAATGTAGATAGAGAGGTAAAAATTAACACACATGCTTGGAATGACATGGGGTTTTTATTAGAACCGAAAAAGAAAACAAAAAGTTCAAAAAATGTCCAACAGATGGCGCTTCATCTGATCGGAAAAGCAATAATTAGCACAACAAATCAAGACATAGCAAAGATGTTGTTCTTTACAGGAAATGCTCAATATGTTCACCATCATTCCTCAGCAATAGCTGTAGTCGAGGAATAATGTTGTAAACAGCACTGTAAAACATGTCCGGAAATATGGTGAGGCATTGGCGTCGGATGTTGTCTTTCAGCATCCCTAGAGATGTCGGTCGAGCACGATACACTTGCGACTTCAGGTAACCCCAAAGTCAATAATCGCACGGACTGAGGTCTGGGGACCTGGGAGGCCAAGCATGACGAAAGTGGCCGCTGAGCACACGATCATCACCAAACGAGGCGCTCAAGAGAAATAAAAATGTTTGTAAATCTATCGGACCAAACTACGTGGTAATCAGTCCGTAGCTTACAAACCACTTAAACCTAGGTAAACTAATCTAAGGACAACACAAATATCCATGCCCCAGGGAGGACTCGAACCTCCGCAGCGAGGCGTCTTAGACCGCTCGGCTACTCCACTGCGGTAAGCGCAAGAGATCACCCGGTAGATGTGTCACACTACGAAAATCTGTTACTAATGTATCATCTGCTCTTAATGCTATTTGCTCCTGTTCCTTTCTGATTCTACCAATCTCCATTTCATTATATCACATAACGTTTTTATTTTGTTCCTGGCAGGTCATTGCGATATAACGAGATTGGACGAGGTCTTCTAGTTAACGCACAAGGGAAAGGATATTGCTTCTTCGAAGTAACGATAAGACGGGGATTTTCCCTTTGCACCGTGAATATCAGGAACCGGGAGAAACATCACTGCGTCCGGGAAAAAATCCTACAAGAAAAGGACTAACGACGACTGAAGAGAATCGTTCAAGGTGCAATCCTTCCGCAAATTGCTGCGCATTTCAATGATGGATGATTAGCATTTCAACGTAACATCATCGATATGGGCTTTTGGAATTTTGCTCGAAGAAACATTAAAGATTTGCAGCCTGTGAAAACTAGTTTTCCATACGTCTTTTTATAGTCGAGCAACATTACGCATACTGTGATTTCGCTGACGTGGGCAGGACTACTGAAAGACAACATAAACGACGACTGAAGAGAATCGTTCAAGGTGCAATCCTTCCGCAAATTGCTGCGCATTTCAATGATGGATGATTAGCATTTCAACGTAACATCATCGATATGGGCTTTTGGAATTTTGCTCGAAGAAACATTAAAGATTTGCAGCCTGTGAAAACTAGTTTTCCATACATCTTTTTATAGTCGAGCAACATTACGCATGCTGTGATTTCGCTGACGTGGGCTGGACTACTGAAAGACAACATGCAGCACGCGGTGGATAGACAATACCAGTGGGTACACATGGTCCGCTCGTTCGGTACGTTGCAGAAGTTGTGGAAGCAGTGCAGGAAGTCTGATGTCTGAATCTTTTCCAAAGATTAATTTCGAATCGAGCGAGTGGGCTTGAAGCTGAATAGCTCCCTTTTGCTGTTCGCGGATGAAGCAGTGATTTATCGGTTAGTGAAATCAACAGAGGATCAAAAGCAACTGCAAAGCGATTTAGACGAAATTTCTACATGGTGCGAAAATTGGCAATTGACACTAAATAAAGAAAAAATGTGAAATAATACACATGACCACTAAAAGAAATCCGCTGAACTTCAATTACGCGATAAATGAGTCACACCTTAAGGTCGTAAATTCTACCAAATAGCTAGGAGTTGCAATTACGAATAACTTAGACTGGAGGGAACACAAAGAAAATATTGTGGGGAAGGCGACCCAAAGGTTGCTTTTCATTGGCAGAACGCTTCGAAGATGCACCAGCTCCACCAAAGAGACTGCCTACATCACACTTGTACGTCCTCTCCTGGAGTACTGTTGCCACTTGTGGGACCCTCACCAGGTGGGACTGATGGAAGACATTGAGAAGGTTCAGAGAAGAAGGGCAGCTCGTTTTGTTTTATCACTTTACGGGGGGGAAAGCGTCACGGAAATGTTGCACGAATTGGGGTGGAAATAATTAAAAGAAAGACATTATTCATTGCGGCGTGATCTGTTTGCAAATTTCAATCACCGGCTTTTACTTCTGAATGTGAAAATATTTTGCTAGCACCATCTACATAGGGAAAGTTGACCACCCCAATAAAATAAGAGAAATCAGATCGAAAACGGAACGATTTAGGTGTTCTTTCTTCCCGAGCGCTATTAGAGAATGGAATGCTAGAGAAAATTTATGAAAGTGGTTAATGGACCCTCTGCCAGGCACTTAAATGTGATTTGCAGAGTATATATGTAGACGTAGATGTAGATCAGTACAGTGGCGTAAATAATGTATTCTACTGACTGATGGGAAAGGCGTCCAGTTGCCTTGTGAGTAGGTGGGGGGTGGGTGGTAGGGGAGAATACAGATGTCGAGACAAAAAGATTTCAGATCAGTATATAAATATGGAACACACGTTACAATGTAAGCGATTTAACAAGAAAAACAGAAGAAATAATAAAGAAAAGCTGTGCGGATATGACTATCCCTTCACCCTCCCCGCCCCTGTACCCTGAAACAGGGCACATGTAAAAGTGGAATAAATTACAAGGCGTCAGACCATGAAGACAGATATGGTGTGTCGGAATCAGTTTCTTTCATCAAGTTTATTAGAATGAACGAGTTACGTACATGTACGTGAATTGTCTTATGGCAGTAACCAGTAATTTTCTTCAATCGCTGCACTATAATGTTCTGTTAACCTCCTCAAAATATGGGAGTAGAACATTCCCGTGACTATCTTAAAACACTCGTGAAACTTATGAACGACAGTTCCTTGGCATGAAAATAAAATAAAACAAATTTATAAAAAAATAACACAAAAATAAACTGTTTGTGTAGTCTTGTGCACATCTGCGTTTGATGACCTGTGATGGTTTCCTTGTTTTTTAAAGGGACCAAACCGCAAAGGTCAATGACCACGATGATCGAGGTCGAAGCTCAAATTACGAGGTTCAACTTTCGCTGCAGTGCGTTGCCATTCTCCATATGAAATTCCGACAACCGCACAAACATCATGGAGTGTCTCCCTATTGTTCTTGTGTATGATTACATGCATTTACAGGTCCGTTTGCGGTGATGAGGAAGCTGTCGAGCCGCGGTGGAGTAGCCGAGCGGTCTAAAGCGTCTCGCTGCGGAGCGCGCGGTTGCTCGCCGTGGAGGTTCGAGTCCTCCCTGGGGCATGGGTGTGTGTTTGTCCTTAGGTTAGTTTACCTAGGTTTAAGTAGTTTGTAAGCTACGGACTGATGACCACGCAGTTTGGTCCGATAGATTTACAAACATTTGAACATTTGAACTGTCGATCCTCTCTAATGGTTTCATGCTCCACAGAGCCTCATCCGTCTTTAAATTGCTTAAAAATAATAATAAAAAAAGACGCTGCAATGTTCTTGCTTGCTGGTGCTGGTTCGCCGCATGACTTCTTGTGTAATCTGAGATTGCCCCAAAAGGGTGACATACGTTCCAGTAAAAAAAAAAAAAAAAAAAAAAAAAAAAAAATGTTTACACTGACTGCTTTGTTTCGATAAATTCATAGGCGGTTGCTGTAAGAGGTGTGAACGTGAAATAGAAAATGCAGATGTCAAACTTTCAGCTTTATTGTTAAATTTGTGTTTTTAGCGTAGTTGTTCTAAGATGATTTTCTTTTGAAACAGCTAGTAAGAAACAAATTTTTTCGTCTGTTACTTTTTATCAGAATTACTGGAGGTTTTATGTTTTTACAAAGCTACATTTTTTATAACTATATAAGGAACTCATAGTTCGATCGGGCGATCTATAATTGTTTAATGATTTTGCAGCCAAGAATTAATATTGAACTTAGACTTTGAAGTACCTCGCTTCAGAACCATTAAAAGATGGATCTATATATTTTATTTGTGACTAATTTTATGTTTGGTGATGCCTTAACCTGGATGTACTCTTTTAGTATATAAAAAAAATGTCGTGAAGTTATGTAAATTACCACAGGTCTGAAGATAGCGTCGAGCACGCCGAAACCGGTAACATAATAAATGAGAAATGCGATCTTGGCTGCAAAATCATTATTTTTTATAACTGTTGCTCAATACAAAACTGAAATGATTTTTGCTTGTGTATGTGGTATCTGCAAATATTAATTCATTTTGGTAAAGAAGCTTTAAAGTGAGTAAAACCAGAGAACACGATATAATTGAGCAACAATGTTGCCGTTCTTGTTTTGACAAGCATTGTTGATTTTTTACTTAGTCTTTTTTTACGTTACTCTTGATATACACTACACCTCCTGTACACACCATATTGCTACATTCATTTCCTGTCTCTATTAATAAATAAGTAAATAAATGAGTGTAGCGATTACAGGCAGCATACTTTTCAGCACCCCCATCCACTCTATTCGTGGCCCAGTGCTGCCAACAGACTGCACCAGAGCCAGGTGCCTCAGGCAGCATGGAGGGCAGGGAGCTGCTGTGCTGGCTGCTCCCTCGGCCGCCAGTGCCGGTAGGCCAGACTGTTGCCGGCCGCCTGCCGCTCCGCCCCCGCGCGCCGCCTCGCGCCCCGGCGCTGGTAGTCGGCCCAGTGCTGCCAACCGCCGGCGTCGTGCTCCGGCGGCCACTCCAGCGGGTGGTAGCTGCTGGCGTGGAAGCCGTGCTCGTCGCTCCAGCCCTGGCCGTGGTGCGGCGCCTCGACGTAGCCCTCGTCCTCCACGACGTGCGGCAGGTGATCGCTGGTCCAGGGCTCTGCCAGAGACAACAGGTGTGCAAACCGTACATGAGCAATAGGGAAACCCCAAAACTTAATTTATGGTCAATACACAGGTTTGAGCACTGGCTAACGATACAATACCTGAAAAAGGTAATTCACTTAGGGAGTGCAATGGGACGCGAAATTTGAGTGATAGTGCTGCCTTCCATCAGCTTAATTACCCAGCGAGGTGGCGCAGTGGTAACGCAGTGGACTCGCTTTCGGGACGACGGTGGTTCAAATCCACCTCCGACCGTCCAGATTTAGGTCTTCCGTGATTTCCCTTATTCACTCCAGGCAAACGCCGGGCTGGTTCCTTTCAAAGGGCTCGGCCGATTTCCTTCCGCATCCTTACCCTGAACTCCGAGCGTTAGCTCCGTCTCTAATTACCAAGCTGTCGACCGGACGCTGAACCCCCAGCTTCCTTCCTCCTTCCTTCAACTTATTTTGCAGGTAAATTATTTTATATATATGTGTCTGTTCTTTCGAAAATATCCGAGACAGAAAAACAACAACAATAACACACACAAACACACACACACATGCACAGACACACACACACACACACACACACACACACACACACACACACACACTCACACACTCACACACACACACACATGCCGATGACGGGCAATGATTCATGCCGATGACGGGCAATGATTCTTCCTTCAGTGCACAGACACTCCTAGGCCCTTACTTAAGGGAATCAGTACACAAAAGAAATAAATCAAGATATATTACGAAAAATATTTAATCACGAAGTATTACACAACTTTTTGAAGGATTTAGTTATGACTAGATTTGAAACTTTGTGATGAGAGACTGTGTAATATATTTGAATGATGTTGGAAGCTTCGACTTTGAAGATTGAATAGATTCCATGTTTTTTTAAGTAATCGATAAAGAAGTGCAGTGACTATTAATATCTCTGATTTAAACATGTTGACTACCGTGCGGCCGGCGGTGGCCACAGCAGGCGGCTCTGGCCAACACCGTCTACATACAAAGCCTCATAACAAGTCCATGTCACGTCACACCGATAGGCCGGCATAGCAAGCTCACTGGATGGCGCTATGAGGCAGTGGGTTGTGCAACACCACCTAGAAGACAAGGCCTTACAACAGGCCGTGTCTACGTCACACTTAGAGGCCCTGGCCGCCACCTCACTGGCCGGCCGCTGCGCGGCGGTGGGCGTGCCCCAGCCAACAGCCAGTGAGGTGGCGGCTGGAGCCTCTAAGTGTGACGTAGACACGGCCTGTTGCAAGGCCTTGTCTTCTAGGTGGTGTTGGGCTGTGTCCCAGTGGCCAGTTACTCAGCTAGCGATGGCAGGCTATCGGTGTGAGATAACTAGGACTTGTTCTGAGGCCTTGTATCTAGACGGTGTTGCTCTGGCGCTCCTATGACGTCATCGCGGCAGCCAACGTATTAAGAATCAACGGTAAAATAAAAAACAAAAGCCATTAGAAGTTTGCACAAAAGTTGATGAGACACGCACACTTACACGGTTGAAAGGACATGATAATAGAAGCAATAATGTTCCAGTAAACATGGGCCCGTAGACGAGCTGTTGGCATTACGAATGTATGTTTCCAAACAGCCACTATGAACATATGAGGCATTGTGCTGTGTATATTGATAGCGTCTATGAGAGGGAAGAATTGTCTGATGGCGTGGCAGAAGAAATTTAGGTCAACACAGAAGTCATAGGCAGTTCTGTGTCAGTCATAATTTCTCTCTGGAAGAGTTGAAGTCAAGTAAGGAAGAATGTATAGATAATATCCCTTAAGAATTTACGAAATCGTTGGAGGAAATAACTATTAAACAACCATTAAAGTTGGTGTGTACAATCTGTATGACGGGCGACATAAAATCAGACTTCCGGAGAGGTATCATCAACACAATTCCGAAGATAGCAAGGGCAGGTAAGTATCAGAACGACCACACAACCAACATAACTGTTCAAGAATACAAGCTACTGACAAGGATAATATGTAGAAGAATGGAAAAATGTTGATGATCTGTTAGGTGATCGATTTAGGAAATCTTGAATGTCTTGTAAGGCAGCCCCGACAATAAATTTAATAATGAAAGCAAGACTGATGGAAAATAAAAGAAACGCTGATAGCATTTTTCGACCTGCAAAGAGAATTCTACAACATAAAATGGTGCAAAACTATCGTCTTTTGCAGGGCCAGCAGCTGGTACAGTATGCGATCAAAAGTATCCGGACAACCCCAAAAACATACGTTTTTCACATTAGATGTGTTTTGCTGCCACCTACTACAAGGTTCTACATATCACCAACCTCGGTAGTATTTAGACAATGTAAGAGATCAAAATGGGGCGCTCAGCGGAACTCGAGGATTTCGAACGTGATAAGGGGATTGCGCGTCACTTGTGCAAGACGTCTATACGCACGATTTGCACACTTCTAAACATCCCTAAGATCCACTGTTTCTGATGTGATAGTGAAGTGGAAAAGTGAAGGAACAGTTACAACTCGAAAGCGTAGCCTATAGGCCGACCTCATCTGACGACTGTCAGAGACTGCTGACAGTTGAAGAAGGTCGTACAGTGTAATTGGTAGACATCTATCAATGCCATCACAAAGCAATTCCAAACTCCTTCAGTATCCAATGCTAGTACTATGACAGGTGGAAGGCGAGTAAACATGGCTTTCATGGTCGAGGGGCTGCCCATAAGCGACTCAGCACGCAAGCCAATGACAAGAAAAGCATCGCTTGGTGTAAGGAGCGTAAACAATGGACGGTTAAACAACGGAAAATCGTTGAGTGGAGTAATGAATCACGGTACATAATGTGGCGATCCGATGACATGGTCTGGATATGTCGAATGTCCGATAAACGTAATCTGCCAGCTTGTGTAGCGCCAACAGTAAAATTCGGAACCGGTTGTGTTATGGTTTGGTTGTGTTTTCATGGAGGGGGCTTGCACCCTTTGTTGTTTTGCATGGCACTGCGCAGCACAGGACTGCGTTGATGATTTAAGCACCTTCTTGGTTCCAACTGTTGAAGAACAATTCGGAGATGGTGACTGCACCTTTCAACACGATCAAGCACTTGTTCATGACAAACCGCTTGTGGCGGAGCAGTTACACGGCAATAACATCCCTAACATTCCTGTAATGGACTGGCCTGCACAAAGTCCTAACTCGAATTTAATGGAACACCTTTGGGATGTTTCAGAACGCCTACTTTCTGCCAGGCCTCACCTACCTACTTCGATACCTCTCCTCGTGCAGCACTCCGTGAGGAATGGGCTGCTATTACCCAAGAAAGCTTCCAGCACCTGACTGAACGTATGTCTGTGAGAGTGGAAGCTGTCATCAAGGCCAAGGGTGTGCCAACACCATACTGAATTCCATCATTACCGATGGAAGGCGCCACGAAATCATTTGCAGACAGGTGTAAGGATACTTTTGATCACGTGCATATACGTGCGCCTCGGTCGCACAGTGGTACAGTGCCATATTACAAATACAAAGGACGCGGGTTCGATCCTCGGCAGGTCCTTTCTACTCTGGCAGTACTGCTCATGTGAAAAATACCGAGTAGCACCGTGGTTCGGAACCCACGTTAAACTGTAGGTCCCCCTATAACCGGCTGGGTAAGTCAGTTCAAAGGTCGGAGGAAGGCAACGGCATACCACTTCCAAACAGGACCATGCCTAGTAAAGCACTATGGTGTTCAATCTTCAGATTGTTGACTGCTTTACTTTTAGTGTATATACTACCGGAAAAAAATTCGTACACCTGGAAAGACGACGTAGATTTTCATCCAAGCCGGCCGCGGTGGCCGAGGGGACTGAGGCGGTTCAGTCACGGTCTGCACGGCCACTACGGTCGGGGGTTCGAATCCCCCCTCGAGCATGGATATTTGTGCCGTCCTTAGTTGTAGGTAGTTCATAAGTAGTTTGTAAGTTTCGGGACTGATGACCCCGTAGTTAAGTCCCTTAAGCTTAACAAGCATTTTTTCATCCAATGACGGCAGACTGTACCCAGGAGATAGTAGATTCACGGGTAAATATTTAAACGACTTCAGCCAACAGATAGCATGATGCTAAAGATGCGAGAGTGACATCTGTGTGTACAGTGAAACGTTTACAGTCATGATACGAACATGTGAAACGTGCAGACGCCATGCTACGGAGACGCACGTGAACTTCCTATAGCCAGGGGGTCAAATTGAGGCCTTCCTAGTGACGTTCGGTCTATTCGGAGTACTATCACACAATTTGGACATACTGCGTGAGTTGTGGAACGATGCTGGTTGCAGTGATGACGCAGCACTCTCACACCTTGTCCACGCTGCACAGACCTACAGTATAGGTAGCAGTGGCAGATCGTGTAACTACCACAATAGCATTTGTGAACCCAGAAATGTCAACACGAACTGTTGCCAACAGAATGCAAGCAGTGGGAACTCAGGTTCGGACACCTCTGACCCGTCTTCCATTTAGAGGTCACAGCCTCTACGTACGCGTCTCGACTGGTGCCGTTAGAGAATGACAGACCGTGTCTTCACCGAAGAAAGCAGATTCTGACTTTACACAAGCGATGGTCGTTTGATGGTACGATGTAGACGTGTCGATCTGTGTGTTCTATAGTGCATTCGTCCAAGGCGCACTGCTCTCCCGTCACCCATCCCCCAGCCCAGACCATGTGGACTGGTGTGCGAGAAGTTACATCATTTTTTCACCCTTGGAGGAAACAATTTTGTTACCTCAATGTATATATCGAGCTACGAGGCCTTTTGGGATACGTGCTAAGGACTCTTTTTTAGATATGGGTGTTTCAGATTTTACTGTTTTGCGTCGAGGATGGAATAGATATCCCCCTTGGTTATTACAGAGGCCCAGCCTCTTTTTAGATTTAACCAGTTTAAAAAAAGATTGCACCCCAGACATAACGTTTCAGTCCGAATTTTACAACATTTTAAATAAGCATCGTGATTTTACAATTGTGTACACTGACGGATCAAAACAAGGGGACTCGGTGGGGTGTTCTGCAGTGTTTCCAGGTCACCTCATAGGGATTCGCCTGCCCGCTGCCTACTCAGTTTTTTCGACAGAGCTGCATGCTATCCTCCAGGCACTGGAACACATCCGTCGTGGTCGAAGTACAAAATTTCTACTCTGTTCAGATTCCCTTAGTGCCCTCCAATCACTGCTGGTCATGTACCCGGCTGAACCTATACTACAATTGATCCATGACCAACTTTACGTCCTCCAACGGCGGGGTAAAGAGGTGTCATTTCTTTGGGTACCTGGGCATGTTGGGATATGCGGAAATGAAGCGGCTGATGTGGCTGCCAAGGCGGCCTGCGGAGACCCAAATGTCACGGAGTGTGCCATTCCCTTGCGGGACGTCTACTCTGTGCTGCGCCAGAGGTCCCTTCAGTTGTGGGAGGAGACGTGGCTGGCAGTGACAGGTAATAAACTGCGGTTGGTTCAACCAACTGTCCGACCGTGGCGAACCTCCTGCCAGCCATACAGACGTTTCGAAGTGACACTGACGCGCCTTCGCATTGACCAACAGATTTTTATTCCGTCGGGAGAATCCACCGATTTGTGATGCTTGTGGCGTGCAAATAACGATACGCCACATTTTAATTGAGTTTAATTTATATCGTGCTGAGAGGGCAGCGGCTAATCTTGGTCGTACCCTACCCATTGTTTTAGCTGACGACGAGGCGAGTGTAACGGACGTTTTGCAATTTTGTGAACATTCCCGACTCTGGCCTAAGCTCTTAGGCCGGAGGTTTTTGTGTGTTACAGGAAGGCTCGCTGATGCATCTAACATCAGCGATCAGCGTCCCCCTATACTCTGACATTTTCGTTAAACGACTTTGAAGTACCCAACCTTACGTCTGCCGACTTCCATCGCTGACTGGCAATATGTGTTCGGCGTGTTGCCAAGACCTACTTTAGTTACTTTTGTCTAATTCTTTAGTCAGGGCGCTAAGACCTTGCTGTTTTGCGCCCAAAACATCATATCCTGTCGTTATTGTGGTCTTCAGTCCGGAGACTGGTTTGATGCAGCTCTTCACAATACCCTATCCTGAGCAAGCCTCTTCATCTCCACATAAGAACGGCAACCTACATCTGTCTGAATCTGCTTACTTTGTCCATCTCTTGGTCTTCCCCTGCGATTATTTCCCCATACACTTCCCTCCAACGCTACATTCACAATTCCTTGATGTCTAAGAATGTTTCCTACCAATCTATCCCTTCTTTTAGTCAAGGTATGCCAGAAATTCTTTTTCTTCCCAATTCTGTTCAGTACCTCCTCATTAGTTACGCGATCCACCCACCTAATCTTCAGCATTCTTCTGTAGCACCATATTTCAAAAGCCTCAATCCTCTTCCTGTCCGCACTGTTTATCGTCCATGTCTCACTCCCATACAAGGCAACACTCCACACAAATGCCTTCAGAAAGGACTTCCTTAGGCTTAAATCAATATTCGAGGTTAACAAATTTCTCTTTTTCAAGAACGCTTTTCTACCCATTGCCATTCTGCATTTTATATCCTCTGTACTGCGACCATCATTTGTTATTTTATTGCCCAAGTAACAAAACTCATCTACCTGCTTTATTGCTTCGTTTCCCAATCTAATTCCTTCAGCATCACCTGGTTTTCTTATACTGCACTCTATTACCCTAGTTTTGCTCTTGTTAATGTTCATCTTATATGCACCTTTCAGCACACTGTCCATTCGGTTCAATTGCTCTTCCAGGTCCTTTGCTGTATCTGATAGAATTACTATGTCGTCGGCAAAACGCAATGTTTTTAATTCTTCCCCCTGAACTTTAATTCCTTCACCAAATTTCTCCTTGCTTTCCTTTATAGCTTGCTCAATGTACAAATTGAACAACAACGGAGAAAGACTACAACCTTGTCTTACTCCCTTTCCAACCACTGCATCCCTTTCATGTCCTTCAACTCTGACAACCGCTGTCTGGCTTTTGTACAAGTTGTAAATAACCATACGTTCCCTATATTTTACTCCTATCAATGTATATAACCTGATAAGGTAATACAGTAATTTGTATTAATTAATACAAAAATCTCCAAAGTGTATAGTAATATTACGAGGGTGAGCCAGTAAATAAGTCGCAAACTGAGGGAGGCACGTCAGTACTGCGTGCTGTGTAGGGTATTTCTCTACCACTATGACACATCCGTATTGTGGGTTGTAGCAGTTGAAGGAACCTAATAAAGTTACAGCTCAAGAGCGTCACTGCAGGGTGCAAATTCCAAACTCTAGCCTTTTTGTTGTGGCGTCGCTATTCGCCACAGCTCCGGCGGTCTACACAAGTCACCGTGCAACAGCATGAAGACGCGATACATCGCTCTATGGTACTTCGACCGCCCGGGGCGTTCACAGTCTCGGTACCTCTTTATTTACCTTGCGCGCCGGACAATAGGAAGAAGTCGGCGCACCACAGCAACGAGAGACAGTTCCAGGAAGTTCATCAGAGGAGAGCCAGCAGTCTACTTAGCAAATAGCCAGAACAATTTTCTATTGCGTAGCAAGTTTATTATTACATTGAAAAACTATGTATTCATTAAGAAGACTTTGTACCATCACAAGCACAGCAAATTTATGTTTATGGAATATTCCGTCTGTGCTTGGAGGAACAAAAACATATTAAAATGTTAAATACGTAGTATTTTTGTTCCACAATATTATTTACTTGCTTGTTATTAGCAGCTTTCGGCTTCTTAGACCATCGTCAGATAATTTCATACTAAACAGATAGTCCACACCTAACATTGAGGTTAGATACACAAAGATGGTTTATCAAAGATATGTGAACTGCAAATTAATTATGTCTATGAATCGATACTACATAACAAACGGACTCCTACAAAACAAATGGATTTTAAATGAACATATCTTGGGCTACAATGGTATTACAATATTAAAACTGTGTAATTTTATAAGAAAGTATTGACAGCAGGTGATGGTAGAAACAAAATGTGGGTTTGTTATGAATAAGTATCAATACAACAGAACGTGCATAATAATAATAATAATAAAATAAAAAACACAAATGGGGTCCGAATGGGTACATCTTACCCACTAAGGTTAAAATATGATAAATGTCCAGGTGAGCGATGGATGATTGTAGAAGCGAACTGTAAATTATGGCAAGGAGGAGAAAGGTATATGGAGTATGAAACACATATGACGAAATTATTTACTCACAGTGAGAACAATAGGTCTATTAAAAAGCTGACATTATTTTAGTAAAGATGAATGCTGGAATTGTGTCTGGTCATTCAGCACTAGGTCAGGATTCTTCGACTGTTGTTTGTTAATGGCCAGAATTTCCAACAATGTGAGTGTTCTACATTTTTTTCCTTTATGGAGAACATCACATTATCATAGATAGGAATGACATTCATTCAGAGCATGGTCAGCAAATGTGGAATCTTTCTTATTCAATCTCCAGCTCCTTTCGTGCTCAGATAGTGGCTATAGCCCTACTTGAATGGCCTACAAAGGTCACAGGTAATTTTATACACTCCACTCTGTTCTGTAGGTGGAATTTCGTCCTTGCTGTTGAACGAAATGTGGGCAACAGTATTTATGGTGTAAAAAGCTGGGTTGTATTTCCTGGATCTCAGTTTTTTTGGCAATGTTACGTGTGGACTAAATGTTTAGTATGAAGTTATCTGACGACGGCCTAAGAAGCCGAAAGCTGCTAATAACAAACAAATATGTAATATTGTGGAACAAAAATACTACGTATTTAAGTTTTTAAGAGCAAATTTATGTATTTATTTCAGTGAGTAAGCAATATTATGTGAACTAATCAATTTTGTTAGGAGCACACCCATGTCCGCATCCTTCCTAGCAATGGTCCACCTCCTTCTACTGCCACATCCTGGAGATATAAAATTTTAAAGCCTTCTAGAATTTGCTGCTTGCTTACTAACTCATTCTCGTGTTTCCAGAAGCCTATGTTATCCATTTGGATTATAGCTTAGCGACAGCACTTACCATGGTTCTCTTTCGGCAGTTGTAGCACGACCACTTGCTTGTGCGTAGCTTCCTTTCCTTCACCTCGGCCCCCGCCAGGACCGTTCTTGCCACCTGCTTTTCTCTCCAGCAACTTCTGAAGTAGCTCCACCACTTTCATCGCCAGCGAGAGCAGCGACTCAAGGAGTTCGGAGGCAGACTTCAGTAGCATCATTGGCATCAGCATGATCATCTTCCCCATTAGAATGGTGCCCATCATCATCATCATGGTACGATCTCCTCCCTTGCTGCTGTCGTCGCTGTCCACGGTTTTCTGTCGGCAGTCATCATTATTGCTGTTGCTGCCAGTGTGACTAGAGAGTAAGTTGCTTAGAGGGCCGCCTCCTGAAACACAAAACTGTGCATTGGCTACATTCTTGAACCGACGTAATATTGATCTGAGATTATGAATCACTGGGATGAACGACGATAAAGACAAACATAAAAAGACAAGAACATAGAGTACACGTTTAGGAACTACATGGAACTTCAAGGCTGGAAATGGTTTTTAAATCATTTAGATTATTGTAAAATAGAATCATATTTGTCCAGAACTTGCAGTAAAAAATCAAATGTTCAAATGTTTGTATAGCTTATGGGACTTAACTACGGGGTCATCAGTCCCTAAACTTACAAACTACTTATCAACTAGCTTATCCTAAGGACGGCACAAATATCCATTCCCGAGGGGGGATTCGAACTCCTGACCGTAGTGGCCGTGCAGACCGTGACTGGAGCGCCTCAGTCCCCTCGGCCACCGCGGCCGGCGAACTTGCAGTATGATCCTAAAAAACTGTGTTCAGATTCGATTGTAAATGCCGACAAAAATTATTCCATAATTTCCTTATACACTTTGCCCAACTTTCAACTGGTCCTTGACATATTAACACTCGAAATGAGACAAAGAAGATGTCCGAACGCATTTCACACATCTCCTGTCTGGGACACATGTGGGGACCTTCCAAGTCACAGAAGTACCTCGAAATTCCCAGATAATTCAAAGAGGTATGTAAATTAGTGTGGTGTCTATACTTTCAGATATATCGGAAAGAATCGAGAGCATACCTTTTCTAAGTCACAGTTTAATGATAGAAAGGAAAAAGGAATAAGAAGGAAAGGAATTACTTTAGCTGTACTGGGGCATTTATATAACTCAACGGCGACAAGTGAAAACTTAAGCTGACTTGGAATTCGCGCCCGGCTTGACTTTTCACTTGTTGCCATTGAGATATTTCAATGTTCAATTGCAGCAATAATCATCTCATTCCTCACCATCACTACTTCCTTCCTCTCAATAAGTTGTACAGTTTCAAAGAGGCAAGTGCTGTGCACGAACGAACATCGTCTTGTTGAAAAATAACTGTGATACTGCCGTAAGCCAAGTAATACAGGACGACGTAGAATGCCCACAGGTAATGGTGTGTCATCAGATTTCCTTCGGACTCTACCGAGCGCGATCTGGACATACTCCACGGCTCTCAGGCCAAGAGATAAGGTGTAACACCGTTGTAACTACGTCGCCGCCATAGTAATCGAAGGTGATTTCCTTCAGTTCATTGCTGAACACAGTATGATCAGTGTCTAACATATACAGTCACGACACTCCCACAGATTGTTGGTATACGCTGCGATAGCAGCGCTCCAAGCGGCCGGCAAGCTACGTTTCTGAATACGATAGTTGATGAGTGCGATCAGTATCGTTTAGATTGACTTCAGCATACTTTTTACATTAGGGAACGTATGTAGTGCCTTACAAATAGGTAGTAATTTAAAAATAGCTCCCCATTTGTCTTTCTTAAGTTTCATAAAATCCCTGATAAAGTACGAAACGGTATATTACAGGACAGTTAATTGAGAATTGTAACATACAGGCTTTAAATGAGTAATTTCATTTTCTATTAAAAATAAAAATGCCACGGAAACGCAAGGAGACATACCCTTTAGCAGAGACACGTCAATTTATACGCAGGAACGTTAAGTATTCTTCATTACAATTCCAGTGAAATCGATGGGGATGGAACATAGGAAACGTATATGGAAAGCAATACATACAACCAAATAAATGAATACATAATAAATACATACCAAATCAACCATCACAGCTGTAGCTGAATGAAAACCGTCACAGACATGGCAATATAACGATAAAAGCAACGAAACTATTTTCCAAAAATTCCACAATTGTTGCTACATCTGAACCACAAACTGCAAGAATCATCAAAACATTGTTTTTTTAAAGCTAAAGTAATTACACTTAAAAGAATATGCACGTATAAGAAAGACGAGTGACGTGTAAAAATGTGAGAATCATTAGACTCCGTACCTAATTGATACACGTCAAAAACTGGCTGTCATGGTAAGAACAGACCATAATAGAAATTTATTATACCATTATGTTTATATGCAACTTACTTTCAGCGGAATAAGCTGCAAATATACACATATTCGTAAGTATTTGTTCATGACAGAGTTGTTCTTTATTCCATTGAATCATTTAAATGAGGCGGTTTTTATTTTATTTTCCTTATTATGTTTGTCTCTTTTTTTATAATGCTTGTAACAAAAAATATTGTAAGTATTTCGTTAATTAAAAGCGATTATAAACAAACATCACTACTTCGGCAGCTTGCCCACCGCTAGGAGCGCTAGTGTCACAGCAGTTGCCAGTTGGTAACAACTTTTACAGCAGTGAGTGTCGTGACTGTATATGTTAGACTGTGGTGTGATCCTTTCATAACTAGTACATGCCTTCCGCTTTGTGGTCTGATCTTAACGACATCGTGCTACTATTTGGACAGTAAATCTCTCATTAGACTGCTGCTAGATCCCGAAAAATATTGCGATATGACAGAATGTTTGCGAGAGTACTTTACTAATTTCGGAACGTCGAGGCTCTACATTAGGCTTGGCGCAAAATATGGCGACCGTAGTTGTCGTTGTCGGACGACATCTTGATGTGAATATGTTGACCCTCATGATCCCATGCACACAGGAATGTGTGTTATGTAATCATGTGGCCAAATGCCTCACAATATCACCGTTATGTGTCCTGTCAAATGTAGTAACAACATTAAGCTTTGATTTAAATTTACGTTACTGCCAAGATCGCATATTCATATCTTTACTTGGATTTACCAGTTGCGGCATATCTTACCGCCAATAGTTGGGCAATAACTTTTCGACAGTTCTGATAATGGCGGTAAGATACGCCGAACTGGTAAATCCAAGTAAAGGTCTGAAGACGCGATCTTGGCAGTAACATAAATTTAAAATAAAAATAGATCAAACCCAGAAATATGTGTAAATTATTCGAAGCTCTAATTCATTACTGTCTCCGTTATAGATGAAAAGGAGAATTGCAAGCTTAATAATTTACACAAAAGCCGACGATTTAACAACTGCAACGTGCTTTTCCACCGGCTATTAAACGCACAGTGCACAGTCATCTCTCAGTTGTGCCTCACATACCAAGGGCGGCGCTTTTTGCTTGGGTTCTGATGCTGTCCTGAAGAAACAGTTAAAAGAGATGAATCTCTGTGATGGGTGAGTGGAGTTCTACGAAATAGAAGTAAAAGTAGTAACAATAATTTCAGTGGGTGAAAGAAATGACTGGATGTCGTCGCTTATTGGAGTTTTATACAGAATAAATTTAATGTGTGCACATTTTGTTTAAGTATCAGAAAGATTAAGAATGCTGCAGATGAAGGTGAAGAATGCTGAAGATTAGGTGGGTAGATGGCATAACTAGTGAAGAGGTACTGAACAGAATTGGTGAGAAAATGAATTTTTGGCATACCCTGACTAAAAGAAGGGATCGCTTGTTAGGACACATTCTTAGACATCGAAGGATCGTAAATTTAGGATTGGAGGGAAGTGTGTGGGGTAAAAATCGCAGAGGGAGACCAAGAGACGTGTATAGTAAGCAGATTCAAGTGGAATAGGGTAGCCGTTCTTATGAGGAGATGAAAAGGCTTGCTCAGGATAGAGTAGGGTGGAGAGCTGCATCAAACCAGTCTCCGGACTGAAGACCATAGCAGCAGCATCACAAAGAATGTTGTATGTTTCGAAGAGACCTGAAGACACAGGCGAGATTCCCATAGGTTGCATAATGGGGAAACTGTTTTCGAATCCAGCTTTTAATAATTGACATTTTCGGTCGAAGCTGTGCATTCTAACTAAAAAGCAGTATAAGATCAGTTTCACATAACAGAGAAGAGTCAGAACAAAATCTTGATACGACATCTTATATATTAAAAGAATCTACGAAAACTAAAGTCCCTCAGCCAGACCAAACTACCTGGCCGATTTTCTTCACTTTTGTTTTAAACGAAAGGTATTCATCCACAGATTTGTCATCAAGTATCAGAATTTTCATAACTCTCGCCTTTCGTTTTCTATACTCATACGCGATTTCCTTCCGTATATTTCTTATGGGGATGTCCGAGCTGTAAACTAAAGTCAGTCGGTCAGGCCGTTCTATCCGACCGATTACCTTCATTTTTGCTTCAAACGAAAGGTATAAATTCGCAGATTTGTCATCGTGTCTCTCCATGCTTTATTTTTATTTAATCGCGGTATCGTTCTGTACTTGCATTGAATATTTTAATCGTTATGTTTTGCGGTATTTTCGGTACTAATTAAGGTATGCATTTCTTTTTGACCTAACATCATCCAGCAGATCAAGATCTTTCATTTGCGCTTTTAAAAACTTGTATTGATTGATTCTGAAGAAAGCTATGCGTGAACATTCAACTTTACTTCCATTTATTTCCAACATTTTTGTTATTCCATTAACGGTGTGAAGTATTCACACGAGTCCTCTATTACCAGTTTATGTGATGGAAGTAGTACACATCAACCTGCCGCAAATGAAACAGGCAACAGGGAATACAAACACTGAAAGAGAAGAGTTTGTGAGACCTGGTAAATGAATGGGTAAAGGGGGGAAAATACGCTGTATTAGTGGACATACTACATGCAGAAGGGCTTTATTAAAAAAACCGGACAAGTCCAAAAACGGACTTTTTGAGCTAACACTTCCTGATTCTTCTCTGTCACGACACCTATATTCTGGTGGAATTTGTTTCAGAAAAAGCCTTACGAATTCAAAGATAATTCAATTTGAAAATCTGGTTGTTCTACAAAAAGCACACTAGTCCCTTGTTATTCCAACAAAAACCGGACTGGTCCAGGAGTCGTAGGTGTCCTGTTTATTATATACAGCGTTGGCAGCACCGTCTGCTAATTGTTACGGATGTTTAAACATTTTACTCAAGGGAAGAAAAGGTTCTAATGAAGTCACACCCATGATTTTGTGCTGCATGAACAACATTCCATTAGAAATGCGATGAGACGAGCTTGTTCTGCTTAGTGATGGGTGTCCTGGCCAGAACAAAAATAAAGTTATGGTTCAGTTTTTGTACAGACTAGTGCATATCTTGAAGGTGTAAAAAAGGATCACATTTTTTTTTCCAGTGAGAGGAAACAGCTTTTTTAACTAATGATCAAGACTTCTCATTAATAGGCCATAAGAAGCTGAAGACAACGACTGCAAAAATTCCTGAAACGTGGGACAGGAAAATTGTTGAAGCACATTCATTCCAGTTATAAATATTTAAACATGATGACTTCATAGACATTAAACAAGTTACTGAGGTATTCGGTCTGAAAATGCCTAAACCTCCACTCAGACTGCAGCAGGTACAAATAATTACATAAAATTAAACAATGAATTGTTCCTGTCCAATTTACGAATCGTGAGTTGTATTGAAAGTACTCAAAACATGCTTTCAGTTTTATTTATTTATTTTAATTTCCCAATATTCCTTATGGCGGAGCATAGAAACCTTCTTGATACAAATGTTCATATATGTGCGAAATGTGATGGTCATTGGCGAAAACAAATATGTTGGCCCATCATCAGCTGTTGTGCTTACAAAATTATTGAATTTTCCGACTTTCCTTTGTAGCTGTCCAGATTTTTTTTTCTGAATACTTTTCAGGGGCATAAAGAACAAAAGAAAAAAAAAAGTTACCCCACTCCGATGTCCAAACCGTGACTTGTTGTGTTGAAATCAGGGACTAAAACAGGCATTTTTGTTTCAAATTTTCTGCTACATTTTCCAAAAAAATTCTTTTATAGAAAACTTATTTTGAGAATTACGAACACAACAAGAAAGAAAAAAAAAGGTCAACCAAATCGATCAGATCGTACTCAAGTGATTCAGTTGCATACCTGCGGCAATTGATTTTTATTAATATTAAACTTGTATGCCTTACTATGGCTTAAATACGGTGTACCGTGTCGGTAATGGAACCAAGCAAATATCCTTCCGCCATGCATACATACAAGGCATTCGACATAATTATATGCTACAAAAATGGATGTCTGTGGGTGTGTTTAAGTTCTCCACATTCTCTTGAACTATTGGACCGATTTCAATATAACTTGATGCACTTATTCTTGACTGACCAACAACAATTGATGTGGTTGTAAGAACTACCTAAAACACATACTTCAGGAGATGTCAAGCAATAATGTGCTTGAAAAAACTACCACATCATGCAACAATGTTCTACATCTTCTCCGAAAGCAATGGACCGATTTCAACCAAAATTGAACATGAGTTTTCACCATGCTCCTCACACTACTGTAGCAAAATCATAGTGTTGTGAGATGAGCAGTCATTGTACTGGAATATGCCGCCACTGTCGGGGAACACATCACACTACATGGAATGTATGTTGTCAGCAATTAATTTACAGCTGTGGTGGTGTCTTAGATTCCTGTCACGGCTACTTTGGAAGCGCTGGTTGATGCCCCTCATAGCATAATATAAGTATCGCTATCCTGAATATGTGGACTGTTGGATGTGTGGAGACACCGTTCGTTTAGATGACGGATTGGAATCCCAGCTATGGCGACTTTTAACTTTTCCTGTTGTTCTAATTTAGTACCCACTTAATACGCGAATATGAATCAGCATTGGCTGTACGGTTTAATGGTGACATGACGACCTAATTTTCCAAACGCCGCACATTGCCTAATACCTGTTAGTACCCGTGCTCCCACGCAGGGAGACATCGTCATTATGAAACAGTGGCCACGATTCGGAACAGGATTTTTAATAAATTTGAAAGTAATGGTTTCAATATCTCATTTTAAAACTATTTCGTGACCAACAGCAACATTGAAAGCCACAAATAACTTCTATGCTATATTAACTACCATGCTACCAATAAGAAAAATTTTCTAACTATGGAAGAAGTCGAAAAATTTTGAGACCTTTTATGATCAGACCATAAGTCAAGTCAATAAATACCACGTTGAGATCTTAATAGGGTATTTAAAGTCTAACTTGGAAAGGACAGGAAGTACAAATATGTAATTGAAAACTGGGTTCCACATAAACACACCTATAGAAAAGAACAAAGACTTGTTGAAATTTACAGAATACATGGACTCATATCAAAATCTATATATTCTAAAAGAAAACGAAGCAAGCTTATGACCTGGAACCATCATGACTGGAGAATGGCAGCTGGACCATATCTGCAAGGAGAAATGCTTTCATAATAATCTCAACATGTTAAAGTACTGAGAGGGATGAACACAGGTTTATATCATTATGTGGTCACTATTAAAATCAAATTCACCCCATTAAGAAAAAAAGAGACTTAGAGCAACTGGAGATAAAAGAAATTACGATCCACATAAATTGCGAGCAAAAATCCGCGAAAGAGAGCAATAAATATTGCTATATGTTCTGTGACTTACGAACATCACCATACGTGTGACAATGAAGTTATTGTTTCATAATACGTAGGATGAACATAAGATACGTTTTATCTTACAGACATGCTTGATACATCAGGTTGATACGACACTACGACAGAAAAAATGTGGTCTTGTATATGGTTTGCCACCCGTGCTAAACCGAGGCGTGTTAATAAGTTCGTAAGTGGCGCGTGAGAATTCGCGATTTTCCGGCGTCCCTTATCTCGGCTTCTATAGATCACAGAGTTAAGCAGTAGAGTGTTCTCGATAGCACTACGTAACCTATCGTACAGTAGAACGTCAAAAGTTTAAATGTTACACACTTCTTGGAACCCACCCCAATTCAACATATCGCTTGGTATTTGCACATAACGAAAAACCATGATTTTTGGGCTCTAATATCCTGAATTTGGTGAATCTACACTTTGATATTTTCTGTTGATTACAAATTGTCGAACGTTTTACAGTAGGTTCTTAAGATCATATTCTTTAAAACCTTAAGTTTTTCTAAAATTTACCAATTTTCCGGTAGGGTGGAACACTGAAACCTTCTCGATGAAAAAGTACAGATACGTACGAAATTTGATGCTGATCGGCGAAACCAAATATGTGGTCTCTATTAACAGATGTGATAAATTGTATTTACAAAAATATGATTTTTCACTTAGAATTTTCCTCGTTACTGAGATCCAGCGGTTCGAAATGATAATACTTTAGCACAAAAACACAAAACCTCGACTTTTAGCTTTTTTGCACCCTGAGTCCCAAATATCTAAATAACTAACAAAAGAAAGTATAAATAGCAAACGTTGTTTAACTGTTTATTTAGAAAATCCGTTTTCCGTTATCGAAAATCTGTATTCGTTATCACGGTACACTAGAAAAATCATTATTTTTGGTATAAAAAGTACCAACTGTCTGAACTGACACATTTACGATTTCTTTTCATGGTCAATCGTCGCAGTTTTAACGATGACATATTCTTAATATGAAGATCACAGGAAGTCTTAAATATCAGTATCCATTAGTGATACCTACAGGTTCCAAGCTACCGTATATTTACACGTAAAATATGCACGTAATATCCGATCGGAAGTGTAATAGTAGTTTTAACTAACGTAGGGAACGAAAAGAACGGCTTCTTGTTTCGAAGGACACTAAACAATGATTGTAGGTACCATTTCTCACTAATGACACTTACTAAACTCAGATTTCATCGTCCGCGATGGAAAGTTTTTCAGGTTTTTTCTGGAATTCGTCACAGAATGCGGCAAATAGAGCCTGTGAGGAAGATTTTGCATTTTACCGGATATACCCGTAAATTGCATCTGTGACAAAAATTGTGCAATTAAAAGGGTACACATTCATCAAGGTTGTAATGAAGACCTTTGCAATTTCGATGATGGGTATGCCCATAACTAACCACTGTAAGTCGTGTGCAACAAGAAACTCTTGCTGATGAGTGGCCCCACCCCATCCACATGTTTCCTGTTGCGTGTGTATATCCATGATAATTTATTTCTTCAGACAATTGGTGAACGTTGGTACCTCCCTTGTATTCCATGAATATTCGTTTAATCCGGCCATGACTGAAAAAAAATTATCAACAATGTCTCAATCGTAGATTATTAATAATGTCTCCATTAAAACAGATAAACATTGCCTTTCCCTCCTTCCCTTTTTCATTCGGCAAATATATTCTTACAAACTTAGAATGGTTCAAGAAATGATTTAAAGCGGCAATACCAATCAGAGAAAAGAAAGATTCTGCCACATCTCTGAAAGTTTCGGCAGACAGATATAATAATGCATTTGTAAGGTAATTGTTACCACCTTTAAATGAATGTTTCTGATGCCTTCTCTTTATTTTATTAATCTCATTTACCTAGATAGTTTAAAGTGCACCATCGGTATCGCGTGAGCCATTTGCAAGCCAATGGTGATTAACTAGGTTCTGAAAATGATTTCAATAACAATAATATCATTGGAGGACACAGACTTTTATCTAACAAGTTAATTTTTCTCCTTTACCAAAATCTTTGTACTTTATCAACGTATACACGAAAAATGATGATGTTTGGATACCAAAAGTGTTAATTGTGTTAAGAGACGACGTTCCGACAGCTATGAAACTTATTATGCGATTTAATAAATCTATACTTCGAAAAAATTTGTTTTCTGCACGCCAGTTCTACATCTTCCCTAGGTTTAGGCTTAATTTTGTTTTCGTCATTCGTCACGGTTACCGTGTAGCATCAAGTTAAGTAAATTATTACAACGTATTTTAAACAGAGTGAAGAGGTAAAAGCACAGTCCGTAGACTTTCATATGTTTGATTTTAGCTGATACAGAGCAGTGTATTAGATGCAGAGAAGGTATAGAAATTATATTTTCATTGAGAACACAATAATATTTAGTTGAATTCTCGAGATATTGCTTTCATATGTAACGGACAATCCCTCTTGGCGTGCCCATTTCTGTCTAATACGAAATGCTAATCATTCCATTTCAAGAACAGTTTTCTGTGAGACATTTTATTTGGACCTCGTACGGTCTGATATCTTCTATCGATTGGCTATTGAATTCCTCTTTTGTTATTTGTCATATCCAGCATATAAATGTATCTAAGCAGAGAAATAAATTATCACATCTTTACTGACACACAGAATTTGTTTCATATGAGCCGCACACTAAGTGACGACCAAAGTAGTTACATATTTCTTTGGTCGTCTGAAAAAAAGGGTAACAGTAAAAGAGCTGTGGACTAATAAAGTACTGTTTGACAAAAATATCACAATGAATTTTTATAATGTACCTTCACACGTTTTCTGTGACTAACATTCGATTCATTTTTCCTATTATTATCACTTACAATAACTAATAAACTAATACAGCCTTCTTAAGGGTCGAACTTGGTTAGAAAAGGGACAAAAATATTGTGAATGTTTGCCATGTACAGTCCCTTTGTGAAGGTAGTAACTTTTTACACAAGGATACGTGATGAGTAAACTGGGTTGAAGTCTGGTAAAGGTGTTCATGAAGCGTATCCCAACAATTAATTTAGAAAGTGTTATTTCCAGATTAATTCTATTTACACGCAGTAGTGACACGTACTCACACGACTGTACGTGGTTCGATAAAAATATAAGATGGTGTCTTGTGGCTTTGTAAGAGTCTTACTACACATTTCTTATTGTGTTATTCTCTGGCAGAATGCGGAAATCCTGCTGCCATAAACACAGGTTACTAGTAGATATTTCACGTAAAACTACCAAACTTATCATCATATTAAATCATCAATATCTTATTGAGAAACGAGTAATAATACCATATTTATATTCATTCGAATGTCTGATAACCTTGCTAAAACTTCTTTGTCAAGTACTGTCTCGTATGGAATATTAATATCAATTACAACTGATAAACTACGAAGTATAACTATTCACGAAGATAATGAATCGCTGGAGATGCAGCTTTATTCAACAAATTAAAAATGTACATGATTTAGGTACACGATCCTTAATTTCTAATATTTGCAGTGAGTTGTGGAAGATAAAAATTCCAAACGAGGTACGAATTTAAAACTGTTGATGTTCCAGCTACATAGAGTACCGTTTAACCACATAGGCAAGATGTCGCTTACAAAGAGATGGCTATATCATTTTTGTAATCCTTTATGATTGCGCCACAAGAAATTCTGAACTCAAACAGCAACCAGCCAAATCCATTAATTGGAACCTTCAAAAAATCCCAAGAATATTGAATTTTTTTGGGGGCCTTTAATTGGCTGTAGTGAATGCAATGTTGTCGGCGTGGCTCATTCGGTAGTGTTTTAGCGTGACAGCCCGGTAATCATGGGGTAGGAGGTTCAGATCCTGCCATGCCATGTTTCTGCTTTCTCCATCAAGTAAGAAAGCTTCATTAAGCCTCTGAAAAGTGGACCCACCTGATCGAAGAAGGATGCCCAATTAGAGAGAGATACAATTGTATAAAACCTCGTTCATTTGTTCATCATCATATCTAATCTTCGTTGCTATGGTCAGGTATGTGAGGTTGGCTGCTAAACTATATGAAAAACTAGAAATCTTCCTGAACGTAAATAGAGTTTGCTTTCCAGTTGATACATGGAAAACATAGTAGCTGTGAAACGATAGAATTTGTAAGATGTGATCATTCCGTGAAAACTGTTTTTTTTTTTTTTTTTTTTTTTTTTTTTTTTTTTTTTTTTTTTTTTTACGGATATTATCACCCTGGAATGTCAAGCACCATAACTGTGTTATAAAATATGAATAGAGTCAAAAGTATCTGCTTTTCTTGTATAATCCCTAAACTGTAATTTGATATGTGTTTCATTTAAGAAACAGTCGAAATTCAGTGTTTTAAAAATTAAAATTAAAGACTAAACAAAAAGAAATAAATCTTTCATAAAATATTTAGTTGTATTTATTAACATATATTTGACCGGTATTTAAAACGGTGTATGCATTGGAACAAAAATTAAGTATCTCTGGGCGGTATTCGAACCGCCAATCCTACAACTACTTAATAATCAGTCCTCAACGCTATTAAATAAACAACGTCCACAGTCTGAAATACTGCCTATACTACAGGTACTTTAAAGTCCCCGAAAATTTAAAATGGCGATTTTCGCGAGACATTTTCGGAGTGCAATGGAATGGCTTTGGCTGGTTGCTATTTGAGTTCGGAACTTCGCGTAAATATAAAAAGTAATTACAAAAATCCAGTAACTATGTGGACTGTGTGTTAGCACACTAGTCCTCGTCTCGTCGTGACTATGATACAGAAGAATAAGTACGGTAACTGCCCAGATAAAACATACAGTTTTCATAACTGCAACTCTGGTCGTTTGTATACAGTTCCTAATAGTGTATCTGAAATTCTAGTCCACATGCTATTCTATGGTGTGAGGGCATCAGTACACGGACGTCCACTCTGTTTGATTTATCTTTCGTAAGAACAGCTATAATTTTTACCTCTTGATTGTTAAAGTTACAAAGGGCGGTGGCGATTCCCTACCCTCCTAATTAAAGTAGGCCAATCTCGTCCGGTGGATCGTATTTTAAAATAAAAATAAAAAAAAAGTTTTTATTTCTACTGTTGACTTCTGTAAGATTCTGCATTTAAAAAAAAATCTCATATTAAAGTTAACCCAAAAATTTAAGTTTTAGTGGAAAATTTTAATTTATTGCGATTTTTCGAGCGTGTATGCCAGTTTCAATATTTTAAGTTCAGGACTCAATTACATCAATAGCTGTTTTAAAGTGTTTTTATGAGTAAAAGCCAACAACTTCCAGAAAATTTTCTTTTTGCATTTGCAGTATGGTGACCACTTTCGTACAACCCATCACTGAATGATTTTTGGTATTACTACGAGTGTACTGAAATATATTTTAGGTTCCAGACCGTAGTTACATATCAGAAGTACGCTGTTATGATGAATCTAGCAGAATTAACAAATTTTAATTTAATGTGATTTTTCGAGAGTGTGCATAGAGCAAACATTTTGACCCATCCAACTCCCCCATATAAGCAACATTTCGAAAAATATGTTGGTACCGCATAGGTTAGCTGTGAAGTACTTGCCAGAGGTTGCAACATCTAACGCCAGTTGGACCACGCAAAATTTCAGTTTGTCTTGAATCTGCATCCACCACTTAATGATGTGGGGCGTTGATAGTTACGTGGTTCGGATTCAACAGTAAACGACAGTTCTTTTCGCCTGATAGATAACTGGATTAGGTTATTGACACGCTGCTAGCAGAAGTAATTCGTCAATCCCACATGGTCACAGGAATTTATTATTGAAACTTCACCTTGGTGCATGTAAAAAGACTTTTATGTACTGTCTGTCTCTGGAGCTGCTTGAGAAATAATTTGAAGCTGTTATTCTGACACAATGAAACTTTTGTAACTCGTTATGAGGACCTGAGATTTAGTCTTATTCTATTAACTGACTCCGTTTTTACCCTTGTTTCTTGAGGTTGTTGCCAATTGATATTACTACCGTTGAGTAGTCAACAATATCAGACAATAACATTAAATATGGCATGGGCTTATCCACGTTATAACGATAGATTATCCTAACATTCAAACATCTAATTACTATGAGGAGCAGCTTATCAGTACGGTGATGATTCAGTTATGTTAATGTTCACTTAAAAAACAAACTTTGCTTGGCACTAATTAGGATTATTTGTATCGATGGTTTGAGTGGGTTATCGCAGAAGGAAAAACCAAGTCACTCAGGTATAATGACAAGATACAACGTGTCTACTGTTATAGATATTGTGGCTTTTTCCTAACACAAGAACAATCCCTCAAAATTTCGAAGTGTTCTAATTACATGGCACATACGTATAATATATTACGGAAACAACAGAAAGTTTTTAAAATGTAGGCCCTGGAACAATTGCTCAGATCAGATTTTTTTCTTACTCTTTTTACTGGGGTTGATAGGGATCGTTTAAGTGGGTATTAGCTGACTGTCTTGTTGGTTCCAAGGGCCTAGATAATGACTTCAGATTTGTTTATTATGCAGTTTTGGTTAAGTGGTTGTCCATACGCGATAGATATTTGAAAAAAAAAAAACTCTCAACAACTGTGCAGTTTCATTATTTACGTTTTGTTGGATTCGGTAGTGGCTATCATCATCATGAGATTATACTCTACATCAGTAAGCCTAAAAATATATTTGTCATGTTTGTCAAAAATTATATTTTTTGCACGGATTGATGTGCTATATAATCTCCTGTTGTTGGTACCCAGTATAGAAAGCAATAATTCTTTTTTCGAACTGAGGTATTATATTTTGGAATAATAATTTGAATACTGTTTCCCATCCAGTCACTGTTGATTTTTACTTTCTTTGCAGTGAATTTTGTAGCCGTAACGGCTTCATCTTTAAGGTCTCAGACATAGCTATCGAAATACAGCAGCAAATATATTCTCTTGCGGTAGGATTCTCTAAGCTAAATACATCAATCTTACGTACACTACATGCAAGTAGAAAGTACATTTTATGGTACATTTAGTTTCGATTCTTGTGCGTAAGTGCGTGCAGATGACGCCATAAAAGACTTGGAAACTGGTTGCAAATATTGTAAACAAAGAACATATATGTGGAGAACTCACATGGAGAGTGCGATAAGAGAATCGAAGCTTCTGAGTTACGCGCGGTGCTGGAAGTGTACTTTGACAGATTCAGTGGTAGGACGAGATAAGAGGAGGTTCTCCACAGAATTGCTGAAAACACTGTCAAGACTATGGGGCATAATAATAGGACACGTGTTAAGACTTCAGAGATTAAGCTCCGCCGCGTGGGATTGGCTATTTGCTCTGGAGCGACACGTAACGGATCGCACAGACGCTCTCGTCGGAGATTCGAGTCCTCACTCGGGGATGGGAGTGTTTATTACAAATATTAAATGAAGCAGCATTGGCCATAAAAATCTTAATAACCAAGTTCAGTACAGATGCAGAAAGATGGTTACTAAGAAACTGAAATGAATTTGCGACAATAAATGCGAAAGATTCTGACGGCCAATGCTGCTTCATTTAATAGTTGTGATAATTATTTTGTGGCAGTGGAGGACATCATTCCATATATTGGAATCGAACCTCATGGGTGTGTGGGTTGTCCTTAGTATAAGATTAAGTAGTTTGTAAGTGTAGGGACCGATGGCCGTAAACGTTTGGGGCTTTACGATTACAAATATTTGAATATGATTAAGGTCCATTGTATTAGAAGGAGCGGTAGAAGTTAAATTCCGTGGAAGAAGACAACGAATAGAAAAATGGAAACCAAACAGAAAGGAAAATGTTTGTAAACCTAAAGGACCAAACTGCCGAGGTCATCGATTCATAGACTTACGAACTACTTATACTGCGAACAACACATTTTCTGGTAGTTGTTGGCTTTTACTCAAAAAACACTTTAAAACAGATACTGATGTAATTCAGTCCTGAACTTAATCGTTGAAACTGGCATAGACGCTCGAAAAATCGCATTAAATTAAAATATAATTAAAATTTTGTAAATAAAACTTAAATTTTTGGGTCAGCTTTAACATAAGATTTAAAAAATTGCGGAATCCTACAGAAGTCATTAGTAGAAATAAAACCATTTTTATTTATACGATCTACCGGACTAGACTGGCATACTTTAATTAGGAGGGTAGGGAATCCCCATAGCCCTTGGTAACTTTAAAAATCATGACGTAAAAATTATAGCTGTTCTTACGACAGATAAACAGAGTGGATGACCGTGAACTGATGCCCGCACACAACAGAATAGTTTGTGTATTAGAATTTCATATACACTATTAGGAACTGTATGCAAACGACGATAGTTGTAGTTATGAAAATTGTATACTTTAATTGTCACGACGAGGACTAGTGTGCTAACACACAGCCCACATAGTTATTGGATTTTTGTAATAACTTGTTCAAAATGTCCAAATGTTTGTATAGCTTATGGGACTTAACTACGGGGTCATCAGTCCCTAAACTTACAAACTACTTATGAACTAGCTAACACTAAGGACGGCACAAAATATCCATGTCCCAGGGGGGGGATTCGAACCCTCGACCGTAGTGGCCGTGAAGTCCGTGACAGGCGCGTAAGTTTTTCGAAGTTAATACAATTAAACAATCCCAGAGACGGATTTACGTTGCAAATATGTCAAAGACATTATTGATAAATCTGATGCATTCAATTAAAATTTGTGGTGCGGCCGCGAATCGAACCCGGACCTCCATGCTTACTTGGCAGACGTCTTAACCGTTAGGCTACCACACCAAAAACGATTAAGGCACCTTGGAATTAAAGTTTGTGATGTGGAGGGAAATCGTACATAGACTATTCCAAGGCGCGTTAATCGTTCGTGGTATGGTAGCCTAACGGTTAAGACGTCTGTCTAGTAAGCGTAGAGGTCCGTGTTCGATTCCCGGCAGCACCACAAATTTAAATTCAATGCTTCAGATTTACCAATACTGTCTTTTTTCGAAGTTGTTCTTCGCCAGGAGAAATTAAATAATCGCATTGGTTTAAGTAGGTTGTAAGTCTAGGGACTGATGACCACACGAGTTTGATCCAACAGGCTTATAAACATTTCAATAAGATTTGAACATTTGGGTACAAACCTCGTCTGGGTGCTCCCAGCGCCGTAGATACAGAGCCTGGCCTATGGGAAGTGGCGTCTTTCTCTCTCGCTGCAGTGGTGTGCGGTGACGCGTTCCCAAACTGCTGCTCGTTCCCCACCAGCACAGCAACACCTGCAACAGCTGGGGCACCTTTTACCTTCTGAGAAGGAGAGGAGCTGGCGATAAGCCTGTCGCCTTCATGTCTGCGTATATGTCGCGTCACTCTTTCCCGTTCGACGATCACACCTCGGGAATATCGTGATGTCCGCGCGGCGGGACTCGGAGGCGTGGAACTGCTCGGCCGGATGGTGTAATCGCTGACGTCATCTTGAGTAGTTGCAGGTGGCGCGGTCGCGTTGGCCCCCTGGGTCCTCTCCGACAGCAGAAGACACAGGAAGAGGGCCGCGTGCAGGCTGACAGTGTTGTGGATGTCCACGGGACTGCGGCAGCGCCCCCACCCCGCAGCCATGTGTGTGGAGCCCGTCGTGGTACTGGGAGGCCACGCGACGCACGTCCAAGCTTTTATCCGGGCGCGTGGCTGCGGGCCGCTGGTGGGAACAGGCGATGAGTCGGCACCTTTCCCGCCGTCCGCTCCTTCCCCCGGAGTGCAAGGTACGAAGAGGAGGAGGCGTACGGAGAGGCAAGAAATTCGCTGTGTCGCGGAAGAAGACACCGCGAACGTGCGCGTACGTAACCACAAAATTTCTCTCCCGGCCTTATGCTGCTCGTCCTACATCTATCGGAGCCCGGGGGGCGTAATTATATGACACCTCGTGAGCTTCGGGTTCTCGTAATGTTTTACGCCTACTTCACGATGGGAAGCGAACTGCTTTCCGCCGAAGACACGGGTATTATTTAACCGGCTGTGAATATTTTAGTTGTAATCATATCGCGACCAAGACAGAGACTATTTGCAAGGAAGACTACGAACACGGCGCGACAACGCTGCAACTGAAAAAAAAAAAAAAAAAAAAAAAAAAAAGAAACACCATATATCTTGGGCCCAGTGTTACAGCTGTCGTAAATTGACATAATTATATTACGTTGAACCAGAGCAAATGTTTGTGTTTGGATAGCTTATGGGACTTAACTAGTCCCATAAGCTTAACAAACATTTGATTTGGAGTTAACTACGGGGTCATCAGTCCCTAAACTTTCAAACTACTTATGAACTAGCTAATCCTAAGGACGACACAAATATCCATGCCCGAGGGGGGATTCGAAACCCCGACCGTAGTGGCCGCGCAGACCGTGACTGGAGCGCCTCAGTCCCCTCGGCCACCGCGGCCGGCCCGCCGAAGACACGGGTATTATTTAACCGCAACTGGTACTACAATATATGAACAAATCGTACCTTTCTTCATTTTTGTGTATTTCTGTGAATATTTTAGTTGTAATCATATCGCGACCAAGACAGAGACTATTGGAAAGGAAGGCTACGAATACGGCGCGACCACGCTCCAACTGGAGAAAAAAAAAAAAAAAAAAAAAAAAAAAAAAAAAAAAAAAAAAAAAAAAAAAAAAAAAAGAATCCACCTTGTTACATCTTGGGCCCACAGTGTTACAGATGTCGTAAATAGACATAATTATATTACGTTAACTCTTCTATGCATGACCTATATTTTTTGCACATTTACATACCCTGGGTCCATTGGACCCGTTACGTCTAATATGAGAAAAATAAGTGTTTTGTGAATGTTATCATGCACGAATATTTTTATTTGAAGGTTCCTGAGTATAATATAAGAAATCTGTGGCTATTTTAATGGTTTTACTGGCATTTAAAATGAATAATTAGTATAATTTTAACCCTGAATAATTTTTTAAATAGATTATATTATGAAAACTGATACAGACACCACCAATATTATTTTTCGCAGTGTTCAAATATGTGATTTTGCCACTGACAAAGCATAAATCATTTCACAAAAAAACATCACATCAGTTTGCTGGTTCTGGTATAAATTTCACCACATTCTGAGCAGGCGTTTTATTTTGCACTGGGGGCCTTTCACTCCATAGAATACCATTTGGAGCAATATAAACCTTAGCAGTTTCACTGCTTATTTTTCCTGAGATATTATTATCTAGATCATCATCTTCACCACCACCACTACGTGGTTATTCATCAAAAGAGTCGTATGACACTGCTTGAGGAACAGCTTCATGGTTTTCATCTGAAAGGAAATCGTCATCTTCAGCTACCCATTGAGTAACAAATGATTCAAAATTTGGGCTTGAAAAACGTATGCTATCCTCTTTCCTCCTTTTTTTTTTTAGATGCAGATCCTGAAATTGTCTGAAAAATAATAATACAATAAATAACCTCAGTACTCTCTTCTCCTAAGGAGTGTAGAAATATAGCGGCTCTTCATGTTATTTTTTAGTATTACCAATAACCCTTACCTTTCTTCCGAATGAGTACTGAATGTCAAACAATACTGCTGTGTAGCAAACTCCTACACTAATAACCACCCACTGCGATATTTTGCTTCTTACACAACACAGAAGTATCCTGTCTGACAGTTGAACATGCCAAGTTCTAACTATACGTTCCTGCGATCACAACAATGCATATGTGTGGCACTAACGTATTCTCGGTACTCCAACAAAATGTAATTGTTTACAACCCAATCTAATTTAACGACACTTTAACGTAAACCACAGGGTCCATCGGACCCAGGTTATGTAAATGTGTAGTATAAAGATGAAAATTAATGTGGCCTTTAAACTAATGACACACAATTCTAGTAGTATCTGTAATGTATTATTGAATATTGCCAGAGAGCATACCTGAACGGTTGGGACTCAATTTCAAGTCTTTAATACACATATTAAAAATTAAAATTGTTCCCAGGTCCATTGGACCCAGGGTATGCATACTAGGGTTAAACCAGAGCACTGCTGTATTTTTTAATATTTCTTATTTTCACGAGATATTTCTTTCAGCATAACAGGCGTCGTGACGTGTCTTTTTGCTATTCAGAAGGCCTGTTATTTTGCTTTAACTGAATAGTATTAGATTTTTACTTCTTACATTGTAGTATTTCATATATTCTTTCATTTTTTCAGCCACGAATTTTCTTTAATTATTTGCTAGCACCTTACACAAAATAAAATTAAAAGAATATACGAAATACTACAATATAACACCTAAAAATTTGTAAGAATCAGTTAAAGCAAAGTAAAAGCTTTTATCACTATCAAAAAGACATTTTACGATGTGTATTCAGCAGACAGATATATCCCGTGAGAAAAAAAGAAATATTAAAACGTATTACAGTGTTCTAGTTTAACCTAATACACTTTAAATATTGACAGATGTGCAGAAAAATGCAGACGGTGCAGTTGATTCACATTTCGTAGCGTTTCTGTTCGTTTCTCACGGTAGAATTTCATCAGTTTGGGTTAAATAATGACCATCCACTGGCGACGATCAAGAACAAAATAATTCGCGCAGGGACATATTTCCATTACAATCCAAAACTTAACCGGGTCGTGCGTATTTATATAGCAGAAGAGTAACACAAATGTTTGCTATTCACGGGTTGTGTCACACACTAATCGTATTTACATAGACAACACTGTAGAGGAAGGATGGAAGCTTAGGGTTTTACGTCCCGTCGACAGCTTCGTCATTAGAGACGAAGCTAACGCTCGGAGTTTTGGGTAAGCATGGGGAAGGAAATCGGCCGTGCCCTTTGAAAGGAACCATCCCTGGAGTAATTTAGGGAAATCATGGAAAACTTAAATTTGGATGGCAGGAGGTGGCAACACTGTGTAGTCTTGAAAAAGATGGAACAGAAATATTTTCTTTCAACCAGAGCTAGGAGAGTGTGCCAGATTATTTAATTATATCTTACTAATATCCTTACTCATCTCCGATGGTGGTAATTCTTGTCGCAATGTTACGAAGAATGGCATAGGTGCCCGGAAACAAAGCAAATTCTCTAGTGTTATATCGTCCCAAAGGTACTATTCCCTTAATTTGAAATAATATTGAAAATAATATGTGTGAATGTTAATATAACGTAGAAAACAGCAGCATATTCGAAATATGTGGTGTAGCGTTACAATAAGATGCTTAAAATATTCAAGAAAAATTAATTACACCGATTAATTTTTTCGCTTCCATTTTATTTTGTTTTCAGTTTTTGAATATTTTTCGTAAGGTGAGCTACTGATCAGGGTCTTCTCACCATTATTCGTTCAAAGGATAATCTTTCTTCGATGCTGCCAATTTGAAACTTCCTTACATTTCTACCAACTCTCTGAATGTGTCCGACTACTGAATTTCCTCATTTACTTGTTGTATGGGACATTTTTGTATTTGTGTTAAATTACAACTTGCTGTTGTTTTCTTTGGAATTCAAAAAGTCTAGATTTTCTTATTTGTCTGAGTATGGCTTAACCGAGCATGTCCTCTGTTTTGTTCTAGCAACCGATTATACTTCAATAAAACAAATGACAAATTGACAAAACATAAATAAACTCCAAGTGTCAAATAGTCTTGTTACGTTTGGATATTGAGAGTTTTCTTTTTTAGTATTCGAAGTTAACAATACATGTTTTAATAGATCATAAATACCTTATTGCTAAAGATTCTACTTTTTAATTTTGGTGTGGTAACAGTGTTTAAAAATTTAGTAGTGATGTACTTTGTTAATGACGACATTCCACGGGGAATAACAAGAAATAACTAACGGTAGGGACTGCACGTCATGTGGGAAGAAATCGTGTAAATCAGATCGTAAATACACAAGTCGATGCAGAAGTAAAATTTTATTTTTAATGGCGACTGGACTTAATGTTTTATGGTTCTGTCCAAAGTATCAATTTATAATTCTGCAGTTATATAAATACTGATTTTTCAGCCATTTTCTCAGACTGAAATGTGCCAAACGTAAAACCTTTGAATCTTGTTGGTGACTTTCGCAAGGATAAATGTAAGCCGCGCGGGAATGGCCGCCGTGGTGTAAGGCGCCGTTACCGATTGAGGGTCGAATTATCCTTCGAGCATGAATGTGTGTGCTGTCATTCGCGAGAGTTAGTATAAGTACTTCGTAAATCCTGGGATAGATAACTTCAGCAGTTTCGTTTATAACTGCTGTGTAAGTGCTACTAGAAAAGGTAGTCCAGTGAAATGTCAGATTGGAAACTGCAGCGCCATTAAGTGAATTTCCTTCCTCCTTTAACCCCTGCATCCTGTTCGTCAAAATGACTGAGGCCCGCTGTTGCCAACATTCGTGAGGCCGTCCAAAGTGAATTTAGTTTAACATTGGACAAAATTGTCCTTTTTAACATTTCATAATTTGTTTACGATAGATTCACAACAAAAAATATAACATACTGGCGGGTTTGTATGTCCACAAGTACATACCGACCACAAGCAAAGAATTGTATTCTTCGTTGACGGTGTCGTTCATACAATGCGTATTTCTGCAACACGACTTACAATTGTATTTCTAAAGGAATGAAGCACTTGAAACACCTGTCTGAGTGTGTAAGTATGTGTGTGTGTGTGTGTGTTTGTGTGTGTGTGTGTGTGTATTTGTAAGCATTCGCTCGTGCAGTAAAGTCATAATTGAGACTAAAAACAAATGTTCGAATGTTTGTATAGCTTATGGGACTTAACTACGGGGTCATCAGTCCCTAAACTTACAAACTACTTATTAACTAGCTACCACTAAGGACGGCACAAATATCCATGCCCGAGGGGGGATTCGATCCCCCGACCGTAGTGGCCGTGTAGACCGTGACTGGAGCGCCTCAGTCCCCTCGGTCACCGCGGCCAGCTAACTGAGACTATCAGAATAAAAATAAATATAAATGCTTAATTCCACTGTTCACATTAAAACATCCAACTGTTGGCAACAGCTACAATCACGGGAAAGCATGACGAAGCGTTTCAGATTACGCCACGCAGCAAGAAATGCCTAGAGGCACCGGAATAACTACACGGTCAAGGTGTTAAGTGGGAACTGGACCAGGCAAGCTGTATTGTCGACAAGTGAACTGCCGAAGATGACACAAGAACGAGGCGATCTTGATTACCAAGGCACTTACATATATTTATCAGCATTATCAGTTTGTTTGTAATAGCAGGTAGTTTCAGTTCCTTAGTTATATTCAAATTTATTCCTTGTTTTATCCTCCACACATTGTATATTCTTGTACTACAGTTTAGTTTTTAAGTTCATAACTGTAATAACACAATGTCAAAGAAGTGTTATACTATGTACGTCATCTAAGTGTAGTCATTTGTCATCTCTTCCCATACTGTATCTAAACTATGTAACCTCTTTGCCACAGCAGTAAATACTCTGAAGATGGCCTAATAAGCCGAAAACCGGTTAATTAAACAAAAATAAACTTGTAGAACACACACAAAATTGTGTTTTTAATTTACTTGATTACGTGTTTGCTGATTAATTAGACACTTGACACCAGCAGGTATAGTCTCACGAGATCCTTCTGTGATGTGTGCCTGTGTGCCGTAAACCGCTTGCATATTAGTGCAGTTGTAAGAAGGATAGTGCAGTGCCATCCGTGGTGGGGGTGGGAGGGAGGGGGGATTGTCCTAGACAGAACGACACCGCACGACACGAACAAGGCTACAGGCCGAGTCACTTTGTTTAGCGGGACATAGATCTTTTGTTCTTGACCGTCGGAAGGTTCTCAGCGCCGGGAGACGCTCATTAAAAGAGAAAAGATTTGTTAAGAGAGTCGGCGAGAGCAAGATGCGAATCCAATGGCTTAAACGGCAGCGCGTAAAAGGGCGATCTACCACTAAAGGCGGAAAGCATTGTCAGAACGGCTAAGAATATGGCGCAGGAGACTGTCATCTCCTCACAAACAATGGCTCCTATTCTCAGGCCCGACTCGTTTCCGTCTCAGTGGCTACGCCTGTTGGTTACGCTGTTCTTGTGCACAGGCTGACGACGTTGGCGTATTTGTAACCGGAAGATCCTTACCTGAGGCGCTCTCGTGTGTGTATGTGTGTGTGTGTGTGAGAGAGAGAGAGATAGAGAGAGAGAGAGAGAGAGAGAGTCTGTGCTGTTTTTGTGACTAAAGCAATGGCCGCGGTGGAATAGCCGAGCGGTCTAAAGCACCTCGCTGCGGAGCGCGCGGTTGCTCGCCGTGGAGGTTCGAGTCCTCCCTCGGGCATGGGTGTGTGTGTTTGTTCGTAGGTTAGTTTACCTAGGTTTCAGTAGTTTGTAAGCTACGGACTGATGACCACGCAGTTTGGTCCTATAGATTTACATACATTTGAACATTTGAACTAAAGCTATGGCCGAAAGTTATAGTTTTGTAATTGTGGTTCTCTATGGGCCTACCAGGGACCTGGCTATCGTCTTTGCAGCGAGTAGCGATCTATCCTCATAATATTGAGCTACGCCATTTCCAAAGGTGTCAACAATTAAATTGGGCCGGCCGCGGTGGCCGAGGGGACTGAGGCGCTCCAGTCGCGGTCTGCACGGCCACTACGGTCGAATCCCCCCTCGGGCATGGATATTTGTGCCGTCCTTAGTCTTAGGTAGTTCATAAGTAGTTTCTAAGCTTAGGAACTAATGACCCCGTAGTTAAGTCCAATAAGTTCTATAAACATTTGAACATTTTTGAACGTGCATAATAATAATAATAATAATAATAATAATAAAAGAAAAAACACAAATGGGGTCCGAATGGGTACATCTTACCCACTAAGGTAAATGTCCAGGTGAGCGAAGGATGATTGTAGAAGCAGACTGTAAATCATGGCAAGGAGGAGAAAGGTATGTGGAGTATTGGTATGAAACACATATGTCGAAATTATTTACACACAGTGAGAACAATAGGCCTATTAAAAAGTTGACATTATTTTAGTAAAGATGAATGCTGGAATTGTGTCTGGTCATTCAGCACTAGGTCAGGATTCTTGTACTGTTGTTTGTTAATGGACAGAATTTTCAACAATGTGAGTGTTCTACCATTTTTTCCTTTATGGAGAACATCACATTTAGTATCATAAGAATGACATGCATTAGAACATGGTCAGCAAAGGCTGAGAGGATAAACTTACAAACTACTTATGAGCTAGCTAATACTAAGAACGGCACATATATCCATGCCCGAGGAGGGATTCGATCCCCTGACCGTAGTGGCAGTGCAGACCGTGACTGGCGTGCCGCAGACTGCTTGGCCACCGCGGCCGGTTACACACGTACAAAATAAGGCCTTTTCCTTTTGCACCGTCTCCCCTCATAGTGATGCCTAATTCCCAACAATAACAAAACCGAGTTGTGAACAATAATGATTGTCAGAGGTCAGGTGCAATCAACAAAATGAGGCGACCGGTCAGAAATGTTTTGGCTTATTAGGACATCGCTAGGAAACAACTGCTGAAGATGGGCTAATAAGCCGAATATTAGTTCGAAGAGATTAAAAATTCAGTAGATCAAAAACAGTTTATATGTTTTAACCTGAAATATGGAATCGTTCTACCAAAAAGGGGCGAAAGAATTCATAAAAATAAATGTATATACATAATGCCCGACAAAGAATTCTAGCATTATAGTATGTTGACTTTTAACTCTAGTAACTCTAATACACATATAAATGCGCCCGAAAACGTTGTAAAAGCCTTACGAAGAGAGGTTAGTTGTCAATATTAGTAACAGCAGTTGCACATCTGACGAGTGGTTGTTCAGCCAGTGCTGGAAAAAATAAAGAGCTTGTCCGATAACATTAGTTTCATTTATTTGTTCCATTTTTTCTTCAGCTTTAATTAAAACGCTCGTGTCACAGGGAGCAGGAAAGAATGTATAAGTAATTGTGCCCATAATTACAAATTTTATTCTCATTATGATACTTCATTTCCAGTATTCTACGCATAGTAAGCGCTTTGTAGTTAAGAAACCTCCCCTTCCGTTTACGTGATCAGACTGTGCACTATGCTTCTGCTGAGCAGCCAGAGTGTAGGGTATCTTACCTATACTGTCTCGATTTGTTCAATTGATTGTAGGTAGAGGTATGTATATTTTGCGGATGTACGAGAATTAGATCTCTGACTCATATTTCATGAACGTTCTTTGGAATTGTTTAGAATGTGATTGAAAGTGACCAGCCGCGGTGATGGAAGATCGGTCTAATGCGCCTTGCTGCGGAGCGCGCGACTGCTCGCCTTCGAAGGTACGAGTCCTCCCTCGGGCATAGGTGTGTGTGTTGTCCTTACTAAAAGTTAGTTTAGGTCAGTTTAAGTAGTTTGTAAGCCTAGGGATTCATAACCACAGAAATTAAGCCTCTTTGGTTTACAAACATCTGAACATTCTTTTGAAGTGTTCAGGACCTACTATGCTTCCAAAATCATTTATAAGGCATATTTGACATAGGATACGTAAATTCTTATAAAAATGCCTAGATTTTCGATATCATTTTGAACACCATAAGTCTTCAGTTCTATTTATTTCCAGTTTTACACAGACCTTAACTCATTTTCATACAGTTTTGACCTCCTACGTACATTCTCTGACGTTGTCATTTCACGTTAAGGCCTACGTCTGATGACAGGACGCTTCCTCTATGGTCTCTGACCTTCACAACTACCATGATACACTGTTTCGCAAATGAACAGAATTCCTTTCTTTCATCTACGAGATAGTCATAATTTCAGACGTTAAATTTATTTCTTTACCTACGTTACACGTAACTTCTCTCTTCATTTTACTCTAAATCAACTTTTCGTCTTCGTTACCTTATTCAATTCATTCGCCATATTCTTATAATGTTTGTCTCACTTTCGTCGGGGATAGAAAAATCCTTAGGCGATTTTATCGTTGACAGTAATCGCCTACTTGATGTTTCCTTTTATTGCTGCCAGTTACTTGTTCGATACCACAATTGAACAGTAAACGCGAAGGTTGCGTCCCCCTCTTGTGGCCTTTTTATTAGAGCACTTGCCCCACACATTTATATTGATCTCTAAAGGTGCATGACATTTATTATCCATGTTTCCCTAAAGCTTTCTCCTAATTCAAAGACATTGTACTAGTTCCTTTTTTAAAAGCTTCCTCTACGTCATCAATTCCTATGAAAGTGTCTTTGTAGTTGCTCAGTCTTCCATTCATAAAAAGCGCCACGTCAGAAACGAGTCTTTGGTGTGTCTATCCTAAAGTAAAACAGACGATCTTATAAAAGGGTCCAGTTAATATTTTTAATTTTATATTTAAGTCTTAAATTGTAGCGTGTTCATCTCCGATACCTTGACGTCGTCTCTTCAACTGGTATAGTGGTCGAATCTCTTAAGGTACGTACTATAAATTCCGTGTACTAGACATTTTTCTTTCAGTTCATACTCCTTCCAAATTATGGAAAGCTAAAGGACTGCAGTAGATGATATTTGTTTCACAATTTCAAAGATAGGTAAGTGCTCATAAAGTCACAGGATCGAATTCGTTTGGTTCGTGATAAAAGAACTGTGCACTCAATCCCCTGTACAAGTCCTCGAAGTTTGTAATCGGAGTTAATGAACATCCTGTATATTTCTCTCATCGGCGACTAGCAAGCATGAGCTACAGAGTTAATTACGTAATGGTTCTCACAGTTATTACTCTTTGGTGTCTCCCATATTAAGCGGAAGTTATTCTTTCCCACTGTCCTACGGTCTCATAAATACTACACGATAATTTTAACGATCGTTTTGTACCCCATTGTCACTCCCGAATGTGTACTGCCACCAGCCTTCTTCCGTCACGTCATCAGATTTTTGCTGCCTTTCGTGAAGTCCCTGAATGTACTCCTTCCACATGTGCACGCTCTCAGCTATACTACCCGTTTTCCAGCTGTTAATCGAGCAGTAAAGCAGTGTTGTGTGTTCACAGACCTGCTTCTCAAGACCTGCACTAATCGTGTGGTCGTATTCCCCGCGGCGTCAGCGGCAGGAATGCAGGGAACGTGTGGAACCGCACTAGCCGGCCAGCTGAGAATAGGGGCGCTTGTTGCCGCGGTGGAAACATACACTGCGCATTCAGTGGTGGAAAGGTCTGAGGGCGATTCTGCACGGTGAACGGTGCGACAACAGTCGAATGGCGGCGTTTGTGAATGGCTCATGTATTAAATAACAGCTGCAGGGTATAACAGAGGATTGTTACTGTTATGCCAAATTGTGTTAAACATAAACACCGATAATAATTCGAAATGTAGTGAATATATTCTCTGAGAAAATATTGGAACAATACTGAAATATCAACTAAAGTGTATGCCAAATCTTTATACATGTATTTGTATTGCATAAAAAACTACAGTCGCGGTGAAGTAGCCGAGCGGTCTAAAGCACCTCGCTGCGGAGCGCGCGGTTGCTCGCCGTGGAGGTTCGAGTCCTCCCTGGGGCATGGGTGTGTGTGTGTTTGTCCTTAGGTTAGTTTACATAGGTTTAAGTAGTTTGTAAGCTACGGACTGATGACCACGCAGTTTGGTCCGATAGATTTACAGACATTTGAACATTTGAAAAAACTATAGTTTGGTTCCAGTCTTCATGACTTTTGCACACTTTACCTTCAAACCAATGAGAAGGTCGCTTTGGGTGTAATGATTATGTACAACACAGTAGAGTTGGGCAACACGATTCTTTTTTTAGGAATTCAATCCCACATAGTGAATCGATTCCTACGATTCGTTTACGATTCTTTTGCGATTCTTACTTCTACATCTTGTTCATCTATGGCAATACATGTCTGTGGCATGGATGTTGGAATCTTAAATGTTCAAATGTTTGTGAATCTCTCGGACCAAACTGCGTGGTCATCAGTCCGTAGCTTTCAAACCTAAGGAAAACACACACACCCATGCCCCAGGGAGGACTCGAACCTCCACGGCGAGCAACCTCGCGCTCCGCAGCGAGACGCTTTAGACCGCTCGGCTACTCCACCGCGGCTTGGAATCTTAACCATTTGCATCTGTTCCTACGATTCGTTCACGATTCTTTCTGGTCTGCGACGACACGATTCTAACAAAATGCCAAAATGGTAACAATATGGGTATAGGATTTTTTAATATTTATGGTGCGTAAAGTTCGGACTTGAAATAATAATGAGACAAAACCATTCGATTCAGCTCTCAAAAATTCTCGATAAAATAGTCTAAAGTTTTACGAGCGGTTATAAATACATATTACACTACCAACTATTTCTGCAGTCATTACAGCTCATTTAGTATCGTTGTAGGTTTAATGAACGTAGGTCACTTATTTCGAATCATGCTGTAACTTTATAATTTTTTTTCGTTCTGTTTGAATACTTCTGCCATTTAAATATAAATTTAATTAATCTATGCTAATTAACAGTTATCTAATTATTATAAAATACTTATTATGTAAAATCAATTTAAGGAAACACGAAATAAACATTAAAAATAAAAATCCGTCTCTAAATATTAAATTTCTTTCGAGATGCAAGAAATTCACGTTTATTAAAATGTTAATTTTTTTTGTAAAATCGGTTTCTTTCAGGAAAGCTGATAACGTAAAAAGCAAAATGGTAAAAAAGAATTTTGAGACGGCTTTAAAAACATTTAAAATCGCGTTTTTATATGAAAGGAATATTTTTGTCAAATTGAGTTTTTACAAAAACTACAACTACGAAGATGAACTCGAAAAGCTTGAACCTCTCTAAAAACAAAATAAAGTCCAAATCGTTACAGCTATTTTCGGGATACGCGAAATATAAATGTGTAACGATTGCTCGTTTAAATACAAAATTTGTAAACTGCATAAAAGGCGTATATTCGTATGTATTGACAGATGTGTATTTCGCTGCGTCTTGTTTCTGTCATCTGTAATTCGTAATTAGGCTAATAATTGACAGCACACGATCTTCGTTCTGTGCTTCCTTTGTTCACACGCTTTCTGGCTTTCGTAATTATTCGCCACTTGTTTTCGAATCATGAATCGTTGGATCTTGGAATCGTCACGAGACAGGCGATTCATTTAAACGACGATTCGTCCCCCCTCTTCTCTCCGGCATTCGGCACGATTCGGCAAGATTCGGCAGTCGCCTTCGAATCGTGAATATTTAGAACTTAAAATCGTCACGAGACACACGATTCATTTGAACGACGATTCGTCCGGATCACGATTCGATTATTACGATTCTTTGTTTGTATTTGTCCAAATGAACGACTCATTCACGAATCGCCACAACTCTACAACACAGTGCTCATGACATGTAACGTCATAAACAACGAAATACCAGCAAAACTGCTGCATCACGCGACAACGTTGCACATCTCCTAAACGACAGCTTCAATTTCAACGAAATTTTATCCATGTGTTTCTTGCCATGTGGTAACAATTGCTGTAGGGGTTAAAACCACCTAAAAGCCATAGTTCAGAAGATATGAAACCGTAAACAATAAGACACGTGTGTTTGTTTGTGTTTGTATTGTTCAAATTTTCGTAATCCTAAAGCACCAAACTGCTAAGTTCATCGTTTCCTAGGCCTACTGAGTACTTAAACTAACTTATGCAAAGGACAACAAACACCCCATGCCACGCTAGAAACTGCGCGGCCTCTCCTCGTTGGACGCTCGAGTCCTCCCTCGGGCATTGGTGTGTGTTGTCCTTAGCAAGTAAATTTAAATAGTTTGTAAATCTACGGCCGACGACGTCAGCAGATTTGTGGTGACTTGGGATTATGAACATTTGAAATGTTTAACACCCATGCGTGAGGAAGGACTTGAAACTCCAGCGGTATCGGCTGTGCAATATAAGACGTGGCGCCTGAGACCACGGGGCCATTCTCACGTGGCTATTTGTATTGTATACAAATCTACACTTTTATTCCGATCTTGATGACGTTTTCCACATTCGACTTTCGAACCAGGATGAAAGCAACGTCCAAATAGTCGCGGTGGAGTAACTGAGCGTTCCAAGGCGCCTTACTGCGATGCGCGCGGTTGCTCGCCGTCGGAGTTTCAAGTGCTCCCTGGGCATGTGTGTGTGTGTGTGTGTGTGTGTGTGTGTGTGTGTGTGTTTGTTTGTTTGTGTTGTGAGATTACCGTCCAGAATGGCGCTGTGTGTGTGTGTTGTCCTTAGGTTAGTTTAACTTAGTGTAAGTAGATTGTAAGCCTAGGGACTGATAACCAAAGTAGTTGAGCCCCATAGATTTAATTTTATTTGATTTCGACGTATAAATAAACTTTTGTTCCGCGAATGGCGAAGGGGTACTTTGTTTGCAAACTTCGACGCAAACTACCGTTCTATTCCGATCTCGATGTAATTTTATACACTTTACCTTCAAAAATAGAGAAATGGCACTACCCTCTATATAAAATTTCGTATGATGCATAGCAGAGGGCACTTAACAATATATCGTGGAGGATACTTTAAGATTTACTTTGACAGCGTTCCACCGATCGCCACATATAAATGACACACACGTTTATTTATATATATATATATATATATATATATATATATAAGACGACTTTTATACTCTGCAAGCCACTGCATGGTGCATAGCAGAGGGTAATTCGAAATAAAACGTGACACTATTTCATTGATCACCATGAAAGTTATTGGACACTATTAATTGTTCATAATTTAGGAAGAAGAAGATGGATTGAGAGAGCGGAGGAGAAAGAAAGAGAAAAGGATGGGGATATGGGGTGAGAGAGGGGGGAGGTGAACTGAAAGATGGACAGAAGGAGATACTGAGATGGCAGAAGAGTAGATAGACTAACGGAATATCGGATTATAAATACCAGGGTAACGCCGGGTTTTCAGCTCTTATTTTATAAATCCTAGATGGTGTCAAGAATTACAGGGCGGGGCAAATAAGAGTGGCCCGGTGAGAACAATGGCAGCTAGCTCTCAATGTAGAAAAATGTAAGGTGATGCGCATGAGTAGGAAAAACAATCCCATAATGTTCGAATACAGCATTAGTAGTGAGCTTCTTGATGCTGTCGCGTCGTTCAAATATCTAGGCGTAACATTGCAGAGCGATATGAAATGGAACGAGCATGTAAGGACAGTTGTGAGTAAGGCGGACAGCCGACTTCGGTTTATTGGAGAATTTTGGGAAGATGTACTTCACCTGTAAAGGAGACCGCGTATAAAACGCTTGTACGACCACGTCTTGAGTATTGCTCAAGTGTTTGGGACCCGCAGCAGATCAGTTTAAAGGAAGACATAGAGGCGGTTCAGAGGCGAGCAGCTAGATTTGTTACCGGTAGGTTCGACTAATGCGCGAGTGTCACGGAAATGCTCCGGCAACTCAATTGGGGATCGCTGGAAGAAAGACGACGTTCTTTTCGTGAATTTCTGTTAAGTAAATTTGGAGGGCCGGAATCTGAAGCCGAGTGTAGTACGATATTGCTGCCGCCTACATACATTTCGCATAAAGATCACAAAGACAAGATAAGAGAAATTAGGGCTCGTACGGAGGCATATAGGCATTCTTTCTATCCTCGTTCCATTTGGGAGTGGAATAGGAAAGGAAATGCCTAGTAGTGGTACAGCGTACCCTCCGCCACGCACCTTACGGTGAATTGCGGAGTATGTATGTATGTATGTAACAGATTTCAAAGATACACAGTAGAGGAGAGTTATTACAGAGAGAGTTAATACATCAACATTCACTTCTGGCCCTTGGCAGTAAGTTGCCGAAGACAGAAAGTGGACTCCTGGAATTGGTGACCTCATCCGAAATGCTCTGATACACTTCTTGCAGACTATGATGGTAAGTGTGATACACCTTAGAGTTGATGGTTCCCAACACAACGTAATGACACTGTGACAGGTCAGCTGACCTGGGTGACCAGCTAGGGAACCAAAACGACTCTGCTGACAACTGTAGCTGTGGGTATAAGCACAAGTTCATCCATCCATACGGGAAACTTTATTTGCTCCATCATGTAGTTTGTCATGGGTGTAAATTATACTATGTGATCTGAAGCCTGCCGCGGTGGCCGAGGGGACTGGGTCTGCACGGCCACTACGGTCGGGGGTTCGATTCCCCCCTCGGGCATGGATATTTGTGCCGTCCTTAGGATTAGCTAGTTCATAAGTCGTTTGTAAGTTTAGGGACTGTTGACCCCGTAGTTAAGTCCCATAAGCTGTACAAACATTTGAATATTTTTTTTTTAAATGCTGCTATCTCATGAAAGGCGTACTAATGTCGTGTAATATCCACCTACATTCCATTGAAATCTAGGAAGCATGCAGTCCCCTTCAGGGATACTTAGTTTTAGAGGTGAATCACACTCGAGGGCTCAGTGCATTGGGTAAACGTGCTTAGCTCGTAAGAGAACGCAGATATTTTAAGAAAGTTTTTATATGAATATTTTTGAGGCTGCCATCTAAGTGGAAAATCTTGTTCTCCTTTTAATTAGTTTAGACCCCGATCGGGAGACTCGCCTTTGGTCGGGGTGCGATAGGAGCACTTATCAGTTTGCTTCTCAAAGTTTGTTCTATCGAAGTTGATTGGCTAACGTATTGGACAAGGTTAGTAATTAAAAAAGATCTTCAAATTTTCTTGACGAAAAATTTAATAAACGCCTTCTTTACAATTGCATATTAATCTACTTATCTTAAAGATTACTGTATCTAACGTATAAACAACAGAACGACGTCCAACGAGTCTGACTACGTGCTTCATTTAGCTGAACATTAAACAATAATGTCTCGGTAACGGGTAATAACTAATAGATAAAAATGTTCTTCCTGACTTTATTCATTTGTGCGAATGGATTCCTGATTTCCTGTCAGAAAGTACACAGTACGTTGTAACCGACGGAAGTCACCGAGTAGAAGAGACGTGATATCTGATGTTCCCCAGGGAATGGTTATAGGGCCCCTACTGTTCCTTAATTTTATAAACGACTAGCTTATATGCCCGTGCAACGCTTGTTAAAGAGGGGCCTGTTTATATACATGTCTAAATGAACGGTACCTAAACTAACCGAAATCACCAAACAAATTACACAGATTGCATTGCCTTTGCAGAGATTCTTATACAAATGAAAAAAAAAAAAATGGTCAAACCTAAGCAAAGAATCAAATAAATACATAAAGTGACATCAGTAACTCTCTGTTCAATGTTAGTTAATATTCGTAGAGATAAGATTGCGCCGCGTATTTCTGTCACAGATGTACGGTTCCTTGCTGTCCTACGCCATACTTATTACGCAGCTGTTACGTCTATTAGATCATTGTTGCACTAAAGCACCTCTCTAGTCTCAATTTACCCGCGAAACCCCAAGATTCGCCTTTGCAGATATACACTGATTACTTTTAGACAAATGTTTAAATTATGATATCTTTATTTTCCCTCATCTAATTATTATGAAATGAAACGTTTGTCCAACATGATCCCATTGTAATTACTGAAGCCTTCATTTAACCGCACGATGTGCTCAAGGTACGTAAAAACCCCTTGAAAAGTCGTCAAGTAGTTCTGCAGATAAACGCGTTCAAAGAGACAGGCAGGCATGACGTTCGTAGATAAAAAAATTTCAAATTACTTCTTTTTTTACGTGATCCGATTTTTATGGAATGAATACATGTTGTTCAGAGTTTTGCTCATGTTATCTGTGAAAACCCCATGCAAATTCGTGAAGTAGTTTTGGAGATAAGAGGTTTTTAATAGTTCAACAAACAGATACGACGGTTACTGAAAACACTTGAATTTACGATATCTTTCTTTTTTCCGTTGTCCGATTTTGATAAAATCATGCCTATATGTTGACCCAAACGTTTCTCATGTTTCCTCTGAAAACCACAATAAGACTCATGCAGTAGTTTTGAAGCTTGAAGTGAACAGGCCTACATTTACAGACTTATTATTAGTATAGATTTAGGAGACAATCTGAGTAGCTCTCATGGACTGTTCGCGGATGATGCTGTCATTTGTCGGTCAGTAAAGTCACCAGAAGATCAAAAGCAACTGCAAAATGATGTACATAAAAAATCAGCATGGTGCAAAAAATGATAATAGACTCTTAATAATGAGTAGTGTGAAGTCATCCTTATGACCACTAAAAGAAATCCGCTAAACTTCATTTACGCATCAGCCAAAATATGCAGCCCGTAAATTGAACTAAATGCCTAGGAGTAACAATTACGAACAACTTAAATTGGAAACAACATATAGAAAAATATTATGGGGAAAGCGTGCCAAAGACTACGTCTTGTTCGCGGAACACTACTAAAGAAACTGCAAATGTTCAAATGTTTGTTAAGCTTAAGGGACTTAACTACGGGGTCATCAGTCCCTAAACATACAAACTACTTATGAACTATCTACAACTAAGGACGGCACAAATATCCATGCCCGAGGGGGGATTCGAACTCCCGACCGTAGTGGCCGTGCAGACCGTGACTGAAGCGCCTCAGTCCTTTCGGCCACCGCGGCCGTCAAAGAAACTGCCTACACCACACTTATGCGCCTTATTTTACAGCATTGCTGCACGTTGAGGGATTTCTTCTAAGTGGGACTGACAGACTATTTAGAGAAAGTTCAAAGAAGAGCGGCTCGTTTTGTATTATAGCGATATAGGGGAGAGAGTGTCACGGAAATGATGCACAATTTGGGGTGGAAATCATTAACAGAAAGGCGTTCGTCGTTGCGACGAGATCTAATTGCGAAATTTCTTTCACCAACGTTCTCTTTCGAAAGCGAACATATTTTGTTAGCACCAACCAACATAGGAAGACATGATCATTAAAATTAAATAAATCATATCTCAAACGGAAAGTTTTAAGTGTTCCTTTTTCCAGCGAGCTATTATAGAATGGGACTAAAGAGAAATACCATAAAAGTGGTTAACATGAACCCTCTGCCATGCACTTCACTGTGACATGCAGAGTATTTATGTGGTTGTGGCGTAGTGATATCACATTAAACGGTTATTTGGAAGTACGGAGGTTCAAGTCGACCTCCGGCCTTCCGGATGTAAGTTTTCAATGACTTACGTAAATCACTCCAGGCAAGTGCCGGGATGGTTTCTTTGAAGAGGCACGGCTGATTTCTTTGGCCGTCCTTAAACAATCCGCGTGTAGGCTCTGCCTCTAATGACCAAACTGCCGCTGGAGCGTTAAACCTCAAACTTCTTTCCTTCCTTCCTTTCTACCTTCGTGCAAAGTGTGAACCGGTTAGTAAAATACAGAAAGCTATGGCGTTACTGCTAATCAGCATTGAAATAAATCACTACTAATGCAGACCTAGTACCCCTGAGCAATATCACTCGTTACTCTCGGAATTTCTCCTATTCCCATAAGACTTTAGGTCTAGTATACATACGCACCGAGTAAATGATTGCTGCCGTCTTCTCCTTACTATTCATTAAAGCATAATATGCAGAATATCGATCATCCGCATAACTTTCCGAGCGGCCAACATCGAATCATTATATATATGTATATATATACAAGCGTCAACAATATTTAACCGCGATGACCCGGCCAGATAGAAATGAAATTTTGGGCAGTGTATTTGATTTGATGGAATGGTGCAACTTAAAAGATAGGCTAGTTTTTATCTCGGTTAATAAACTGAATGCTATTTTTATTGCTAATTTTATCTAGTTTTTGTAAGTATCCAATAATTGACACTGTCCTTAAATTTGAACTCTGGATTAGCGGCAGATCGGAGTACTGAAGGGTCGCGGTTTCGAAACTCACTAGGATCATGTATGTTTTCTCTTGGACTTTTAACATAGTTTCACCTCTTAACGATGTGAGGAGTCACCAGAAACTAAAATGTACCTCCCTTTTCCCGGTTGGATAACTGGGGTAGGTTAGGGACATGTTGGGCGCCGAAGTGACGTCCAGTGCAATACTGACACCAAGTCACTGAGCCACAGAAATTGTTATTATGTTCGATTCCTTGATGCTACAATTTTTTTTTTCACATTACACGTTTTTACCAAATTTACATAAAGCTTAACTGCGCTTTTTAAAGTTTTCGTGTACTTAATTTCTAATTTTACTGTGTGTTATCTGTGTATATAGTAAACAATTTCTGTGCGTTAGTCTCACTAATATTAAGAAATGGCATTACCGATTTGAGATATAATGGACAAATCCAGAGCAACAGCAGGAAATTTTGAAAAAATCTTATCTAGTAACTTCGCCACTTGTGATTTGATTCGTATTTTATCGGCTGCCATACCGTTCATCCGATCTCGATAAAATTTTGCACAAAAAAGTGCCAATACAAGAAAAATGGCACTGTATTCATAATACTTCGTGCCCTGCATGGCAGAGGGTACTTAACAATCGACTTGGACACTAATCTACAGTTCTATGCCTATAATGAAAATTTTCACATTTGAACTTCGTAGCCGGCCGCGGTGGCCGAGGTGACTGAGGCGCTCCAGTCACGGTCAGCACGGCCTCTACGGTCGGGGGTTCGAATCCCCACTCGGGCATGGATATTTGTGCCGTCCTAGTTCGTAAGTAGTTCATAAGTAGTTTGTAAGTTTAGGGACTGATGACCCCGTAGTTAAGTCCCATAAGCTTAACAAACATTTTAACATTTTTGAACTTCGTATCAACATAAACTAAACTGCCCACATAATGTTTCGCGCGATGATGGGTGCAGGATGCGTATCCAATTCCAATGGGTATTCAGCAACGTTGAAGCAGTGTCGTGTTCGCAAGTTAAATATAAATTTTGGTGGTTGAGCGGAACCTGAATCGCCCTTTTAGCAAATGTGATTGCAGTGTCTCGCGAGGGCGTCATCTCGTTCAGTGATGTGCAGAGATCTGTTTTAATGAGCTAGTAATAGATACCTTTTAAACCGTGTGCTATAATGTTATTGAGTATGAGGAAACTGCGGTTGTGTTTTCGAAAGACAAGAAATAAAAGACTGCTTGTCCTTCTAAAACAGAACTTATACTTCTGCATTTGTAGGTATTCCGCGGTGAAGTAGCCGAGCGGTCTAACGCGCCTCGTTGCGGAGCGCGCGGTTGCTCCCCGTCAGAGGTTCGAGTCCTCCCTGGGGCAGGGTGTGTGTGTGTGTGTGTGTGTGTGTGTGTGTGTGTGTGTGTGTTTGTCCTTAGGTTAGTTTACCTTAGTTTAAGTAGTTTGTAAGCTACGGACTGATGTTGGTTCCATAAAGATATTTGAACATTTGTAGGCATGCCCATGAACTACAGACATTGCCAAGGTGGGATGGCTTGCGTGCCTCAACGATGTAGATAGCCGTACCGTTGGTGCAACCACGGCGGAGGGGTATCTATGGAGAGGCCAGACAAACATGTGGTTCCTGAAGGGGGGCAGCAGTCTTTGCAGTACTTACAGGGGCATTATATATATGTATATATATACAAGCGTCAACAATATTTAACCGCGATGACCCGGCCAGATAGAAATGAAATTTTGGGCAGTGTATTTGATTTGATGGAATGGTGCAACTTAAAAGATAGGCTAGTTTTTATCTCGGTTAATAAACTGAATGCTATTTTTATTGCTAATTTTATCTAGTTTTTGTAAGTATCCAATAATTGACACTGTCCTTAAATTTGAACTCTGGATTAGCGGCAGATCGGAGTACTGAAGGGTCGCGGTTTCGAAACTCACTAGGATCATGTATGTTTTCTCTTGGACTTTTAACATAGTTTCACCTCTTAACGATGTGAGGAGTCACCAGAAACTAAAATGTACCTCCCTTTTCCCGGTTGGATAACTGGGGTAGGTTAGGGACATGTTGGGCGCCGAAGTGACGTCCAGTGCAATACTGACACCAAGTCACTGAGCCACAGAAATTGTTATTATGTTCGATTCCTTGATGCTACAATTTTTTTTTTCACATTACACGTTTTTACCAAATTTACATAAAGCTTAACTGCGCTTTTTAAAGTTTTCGTGTACTTAATTTCTAATTTTACTGTGTGTTATCTGTGTATATAGTAAACAATTTCTGTGCGTTAGTCTCACTAATATTAAGAAATGGCATTACCGATTTGAGATATAATGGACAAATCCAGAGCAACAGCAGGAAATTTTGAAAAAATCTTATCTAGTAACTTCTCCACTTGTGATTTGATTCGTATTTTATCGGCTGCCATACCGTTCATCCGATCTCGATAAAATTTTGCACAAAAAAGTGCCAATACAAGAAAAATGGCACTGTATTCATAATACTTCGTGCCCTGCATGGCAGAGGGTACTTAACAATCGACTTGGACACTAATCTACAGTTCTATGCCTATAATGAAAATTTTCACATTTGAACTTCGTAGCCGGCCGCGGTGGCCGAGGTGACTGAGGCGCTCCAGTCACGGTCAGCACGGCCTCTACGGTCGGGGGTTCGAATCCCCACTCGGGCATGGATATTTGTGCCGTCCTAGTTCGTAAGTAGTTCATAAGTAGTTTGTAAGTTTAGGGACTGATGACCCCGTAGTTAAGTCCCATAAGCTTAACAAACATTTTAACATTTTTGAACTTCGTATCAACATAAACTAAACTGCCCACATAATGTTTCGCGCGATGATGGGTGCAGGATGCGTATCCAATTCCAATGGGTATTCAGCAACGTTGAAGCAGTGTCGTGTTCGCTAGTTAAATATAAATTTTGGTGGTTGAGCGGAACCTGAATCGCCCTTTTAGCAAATGTGATTGCAGTGTCTCGCGAGGGCGTCATCTCGTTCAGTGATGTGCAGAGATCTGTTTTAATGAGCTAGTAATAGATACCTTTTAAACCGTGTGCTATAATGTTATTGAGTATGAGGAAACTGCGGTTGTGTTTTCGAAAGACAAGAAATAAAAGACTGCTTGTCCTTCTAAAACAGAACTTATACTTCTGCATTTGTAGGTATTCCGCGGTGAAGTAGCCGAGCGGTCTAACGCGCCTCGTTGCGGAGCGCGCGGTTGCTCCCCGTCAGAGGTTCGAGTCCTCCCTGGGGCAGGGTGTGTGTGTGTGTGTGTGTGTGTGTGTGTGTGTGTGTGTGTTTGTCCTTAGGTTAGTTTACCTTAGTTTAAGTAGTTTGTAAGCTACGGACTGATGTTGGTTCCATAAAGATATTTGAACATTTGTAGGCATGCCCATGAACTACAGACATTGCCAAGGTGGGATGGCTTGCGTGCCTCAACGATGTAGATAGCCGTACCGTTGGTGCAACCACGGCGGAGGGGTATCTATGGAGAGGCCAGACAAACATGTGGTTCCTGAAGGGGGGCAGCAGTCTTTGCAGTACTTACAGGGGCAACAGTCTGGATGATTGACTGAGCTGGCCTTGTAACGTCAGCTAAAATGGCTTTGCCATGCAGTTACTGCGAACGGCTGAAAGCAAGGGGACATGCAGCTCTACTGTATTAATATATGATGATGGCGTCTTCTTGGGTAAAATATTCCGGAGGTAAAATAGTCCCCCATTCGGATCTCCGGGCGGGGAATACTCAGGAAGATGTCGTCATCTAGAAAAACAAAACAGGCATTCTACGGGTCGGAGCGTGGAATGTTCAAACCCTTAATCGTATAGGTAAGTTAGAGAATTTGAAAAGAGAAATGGATAGGTTAAAGTTAGATATGGTAGGGATTAGTGACGTTCGGTGGCAGGATGAACAGGACTTCTGGTCAGGTGAGTACAGGGATATAAATACAAAATCAGTTAGTGGTAACGCAGGATTAGGCCTGATAATGAATAAAAAATAGGAATGCTGGTGACGTACTATGAACAGCATAGTGAACGCATTATCGTAGCAAAGATAGACACAAAACCAACACCGACCACCGTAGTACAAGTTTATATGACAACTAGTACGGCCGATGATGAGGATATCGAAGAAACGTATGAAGAGATAAAAGAAATCATTCAGAAAGTTAAGGGAGATGAAAATTTAATTGTGATGGGGGACTGGAACTCGGTAGTAGGAAAGGGAAGAGAAGGAAATGTAGTAGGTGAATATGGACTGGGAAAAGGAATAACAGAGGGGATCGCTTGGTAGAATTTTGCGCAGAGCACGATTTGATGTTCACCAACACCTGGTTTAATCATCATGATAGAAGGCTGTATACATGTAAGAGGCCAGGAGACACTGGAAGGTATCAGATTGACTTTGTAATGGTAAGGAATATATTTAGGAACCAGGTTTTAAACTGTAAGACATATCCAGGGGCAGATATAAACTCTGGCCATAACTTATTGGTTATGAACTGCAGATTAAAAGTTAATAGACTAAAGAAAGATAGAAAAGTTAGAAGATGGAACCTGGACAAACTGAAGGAACCAGAGGCGTTTCAGTGTTTCAGGGGCAGCATTAGGCAATTGATTGGCTCAAACGGGGGAAAGTAATACAATAGAAGAAGAATGAGTAGTTCTAAGAGATAGAGTAGCGAAGGCCGCAGAGGATCATATAGGCAGAAGGACAAGGCCTAATAGAAATCTCTGGATAACACAGGATATACTGAACTGAAGTGACGAGAGGAGAAAATACAAAAATGCATCAAGTGAAGCAGGCCAAAGAGAGTACAAACGTCTGAAATGCAGACTGGCTAAGCAGGACTGGCTAGAGGACAAATGCAGAACGTAGAAAAATGTATAACTAGGGGAATGATAGATATTGCCTCTTGGAACATAAGAGAGATATTTGGAGACAGGAAAGTCATCTGTATGAATATCAAGAACACAGACTGAAATCCAGTACTAAGAAAAGAGGGGACGCTGAACTGTGGAAGGAATGTATAGAGGTCCTGTACAATGGAAATAAACTTGAAGTCAGTATTCCAGAAATGGAAGACGAAGTGAAAGAAGATGAGATAGGAGATATGATACTGCGAAAAGAATTTGACACAACGCTGAAGGATTTGAGTCGAAACAAGGGCCCTGGAATAGATTATATTCCGTCTGAACTGTTGATATCATTAGGGGAGACTGTCATGAAAAAATTGTTCCACCTGACTGTGGTGTCCTAACCACCAAGGCAAGGTTGGCACCACACAACGGAAGAAGAAGTAAGAGACGGTCGCTGCTAGCGGCCCCCAATGAGATCGCAAGGTGGCCGCCACGCCCTCCTGAAGTTCGCAGGGCCACCGCCAACCGACGTTAGCTAAGCAAGATGTGTGAAGAGAAAAGGGAATTGTGTGGTAAACGTGCCCTGGAAGAGTGGACTACAGGAAAGGTTGTCTGTATTAGTATGTGGCCCGCTGCAGACTGTTTTAAGTTTTATTGTATATACTCAAGTCACAGAAATCTTGTCTACTATTGAATGTTCAGTTAGACATGAACAGGACATTGTACCAAGTTTGACTTTTGTTACTGTTTTTATGATTCAGCAGTGACTGTGAAAAGATAAGTACTTTTATGTTCTTTTGTTTCCACTATGGAAGATTTCTGTGTAAAATAAAAGTGTGTTCTGTTTTGAGTACATCGTGTCTCAGCCAACGCCCTTGCCAGCCACTTGCACCTTCCTCAAATTGCCAGTAATCAATATACGCCAGAACGATAATAGAAACTGACTGACGACGAGAAAGCACGAATACATTAATGGCGACGAGAACTGGTGCATAGAACTATCGTAACATCAACTTTTGCAACGGCACGGACACGAGGCTGCTTCTGTGAATATATGGTTCAAGTTCTCGAATTTGTGTTCTTCTTACTTAGTGGACTATTTTTTTCTTGTTTCCTGTGATTCATCATGCCTGATCCGTCACCGCAGCAAATGTCTCTAATGGAAATTGTTCAGTTTCAGGCTCAGAAAATTGAACGCCTACTGAGCAATGTACAACAGATGACTACTGTCCTGGTGAACAAGCAGTTCCGCTGCCAGTGGCCGCTCCTAAATTTCAACAATATGATTGTAAAGAAGACTGGGCAGAATATAGAGCGCAACTGAAAGCACACTTCTCAGTCTACAATATAACAGGTGCAGCGCGCAATGCATTTTTTCTTTCGACTGTGGGTTCTGACGTCTACCGCTTAGCACACAAGCTCTTCCCGGACACGCACCCTGAACTGTTGTCGTATGAGGGACATAGTGAAGAAGTTAGATGAGCACTTTGACTCTTTAGTACACGTGGCGGCTGCGAGGTATAGGTTTTTCCGACTTAAAATAGACGCCAGAACAGTCATTGAAACAGTGGATTACGGAACTGCAAGGACTCGCACGTCCATTGTCAGTTCACGTGTGGTTGTGGTGCCGGTTATAGTGACGTCATGTTACGCGATGCGATAACACAAAACATTCCTGACTCCCGCATCCGTGGCGCTATTTTGAAACATCCTGATCCAGACTTAAAGACAGTGTTATCCATTGTGGAATCGCAAAGCATGTTGGACTCTACGGAGGTGGATTTTGAGACTCCGACTATCTCCAAAGTGAGTGAGAAATGAGAAACGGTGTTCTCCCGCCAGCCGCGGTGGCCGAGGGGACTGATGCGCTTCAGTGACGGTCTGCATGACCACTACGGTCGGGGTTTCTAATTCCCCCTCGGGCATGAATATTTGCACCGCCCGTAGTATTAACTAGTTCATAAGTAATTTGTAAGTTTAGGGACTGATGACCCCGTAGTTAAGTCCCATAAGCTCTACAAACATTTGAACATTTCCAGAATGAAACATTCACTCTGCAGCGGAGTGTGCGCTGATATGAAACTTCCTGGCAGATTAAAATTGTGTGCCGCAACCGGGACTCGAACCTGGGACCTTTGCCTTTCGCGGGCAAGCGCACTACCGACTGAGCTATCCCGACACGACTCACGATGCCGCCTCACAACTTTACTTCCGCCAGTACCTCGCCTCCTACTTTCTAAACTTCACAGAAGCTCTCCTGCGAACCATGCAAGACTAGCACTCCTGGAAGAAAGGATATGGTGGTGACATGGCGAAGCATGGCTAAGCATGGCTAATCTGCCAGGAAGTTTCATATCAGCGCACACTCCGCTGCAGAGTGAAAGTTTCATTCTGGAAACATCCCTTAGGCTGTGGCTAAGCCATGTCTCCACCATACCCTTTCTTCCAAGAGTGCTAGTCTTGCATGGTTCGCAGGAGAGCTTCTGTGAAGTTTGGAAAGTGGGTGGGAGGCGAGGTACTGGTGGAAGTAAAGTTGTGAGGCGGCATCGTGAGTCGTGTCGTCATAGCACAGTCGGTAGTGCGCTTGCCCGCGAAAGGCAAAGGTCCCAGGTTCGAGTCCCGGTTCCGGCACACAATTTTAATCTGCCAGGAAGTTTCATTTGAACATTTGATTTTGGTGTTCTCCCTCTACGGTGTCCAGTGGGTTCATACAGTGTTCCAGGGGAAGGTCGACGGATCAGACTACAGTAGAGGTCAAAAACAGGACAAGAACAGGGAACGAAATAGGTCGTGTCCGCAATGCTTTCGGAGCAAATCTACTTGTTTCCTGTATGGCAAGCGAGGTCACGTACAGACAGTTTGTTTACAACAGGCACGCCGCTCGCGACCGCAGTCCGCTGTGTGGCCCAGACATAGACAGCAGGAAAACGTGAGTGTTGTTACTGCCGACGCTTTGGCTCGCGCTGCCGCCCCGCAGCAGGCGCATCGCCCGACAGCTTCGCTGCAGCCTTCGCGAATTGAGCGAGCTGGAAACAAAACGTTTCTTACGATGCACTTTGCTTCAAAACCAGTCGGGTTTCAATTGGATACCGGTGCTTCGGTCTCCTTACTCAATAAAGACACCTACCAATTCCTGGGCAGTCGACCGCTAGTCCACCTACTTCAGCGCTTTTTGCATATAGCGGACAGGAACTTCCCGTGTTAGGTGTGTGTACTCTTCCTACCCAGTTTAGGGGCATTACGAAGTGTATGTCGTTTCACGTTCTTTGAGCCGAAGACAGTGTTAATATTTTCGGGTTGGATTTGTTTGACATGTTCCATTTGTGCATTCGGGACAATATTCTGCAAGTTCAGGAGGCAGTTCTGCTTAAGACAGTGTCTGACTTGTGTCACAAGTACAAAGACATCTTTACCCCGGGTGTCGGGAAGGCTACAAACTAAGAAGCCCATGTTACGCTCAAACCTACGGCACAGCCGAAGTTTCTTCGGGTTCATCCCGTCCCGTACGCTTTGCGAGAGAAAGTAGCACAGTAATTGCACCGTTGGACAGCCGAAGGCCTAATCAAACCTGTTTCAGCAAGCTTGTGGGCTTCGCCCCTTGTTATATTGCCCAAGCCAGATGCCAGTTTACGACTCTGTGCGGATTTCAAAAAGACAATGAATCCTCAAACCATGATGGATACATTTCTCGACCGGAAGAGTTAATGGACAGGTTGGGGCAGAGTAGGTACTTCTCTAAAGTGGATTTACAGGAAGCTTACGTGCAATTGCCGCTGGACGAACAATCCAAGCAAATATTTGTGATTAACACGCACTTAGGAATTAACCAGTTTCAAAGACTTCCATATGGCAGTTCTTCGGCTCCTAGAATTTTTTAGCGGTTCTTGGAGCAGTTAACCTCACGAGTTCCGTCATGTGCGAACTGTTTAGATGACATTGTCATTGCCGGCCGTACAGCAAGTGAACATTCACAAAACATAGTGTTTGTTCAACGTCCTTCAAGACAATGGATTAAAGTGCAATAATGATAAATGTGTTTTCTTTCTGGAGGAAATTCCATATTTGGGACATGTGATTAATGCTCAAGGCATCCATCCTGCTCAAGTGCATTTGTCGGCAATCAAGGATCTGTCGGCGCCTAAAAATGTCAAAGAATTGCAAGCTGTAATGGGTACACTAACTTGTTGTTGTTGTTGTGGTCTGCAGTCCGGAGACTGGTTTGATGCAGCTCTCCATAACACCCTATCATGAGCAAGCCTCTTCATCTGCACATAAGAACGGCAACCTACTTCTGTCTGAATCTGCTTACTGTATCCATCTCTTGGTCTTCCTCTGCGGTTTTTACCCCATACACTTACCCTATACACTTCCCTCCACTCCCATGAACCACAGACATTGCCGAGGTGGGGTGGCTTGCGTGCCTCAACGATACAGATAGCCGTACCGTAGGTGCAACCACAGCGGAGGGGTATCTGTGGAGAGGCCAGACAAACGTGTGGTTCCTGTAGAGGGGCAGCAGCCTTTTGAGTAGTTACAGGGGCAACAGTCTGGATGATTGACTGAGCTGGCCTTTTAACATCAGCTAATGTGGCTTTGCCACGGAGCTACTGCGAACGACTGAAAGCAAGGGGAAACTACAGCCGTTACCTTTCCCGAGAACATGCAGCTCTACTGTATGAACATATGATGATGGCATCCTCTCGGGTAAAATATTCCGGAGGTAAAATAGTCCCCCATTCGGATCTCCGGGCGGGGACTACTCAGGAGGATGTCGTCATCAGGAAAGACAATACTGGCATTCTACGGGTCGGAGCGTGGAATGTTAGATCCCTTAATCGAGTAGGAAAATTAGAAATTTTAAAAAGGGAAATGGATAGGTTGAAGTTAGATATAGTGGGGATTAGTGAAGTTCGGTGGCAGGATGAACGGATTTCTGGTCAGGTGAGTACAGGATTATAAATACAAAATCAATTGGGGGTATCACAGGATTAGGATTAATAATGAATAAGAAAATAGGAATGCGGGTAAACTACTATGACCAGCACAGTGATCGCATTATCGTTGTCAAGATAGATACTAAGCCAACACCGACAACAGTAGTGCAGGTTTATATGCCAACTAGCTCTGCCGATGATGAGGAAATCGAAGAAATATATGAAGAGCTAAAGGAAATTATTCAGACAATTAAGGGAGAGGAAAACTTAATTGTTATGGGAGACTAGAATTCGGTAGTAGGACAAGGAAGGGAAGGGAAGATAGTAGGTGAATATGGTCTGGGCAAAATGAATGAAAGAGGAAGCCGCCTGGTAGAATTTTGCACGGAACATAATTTAGTTATAAAAAACACCTGGTTCAAGAATCACAAAAGAAGGTTCTATACGTGGAAGAGACCAGGAGACACCGGGAGATACCAGATAGATTTTATAATGGTAAGACATAGATGTCGGAACCAGGTTTTACAGTGTAAGACATACCCAGGGACAGATATAGACTCTGACCATAACTTGTTGGTTATGAACTGTAGGCTGAAACTAAAGAAACTACAAAAAGGTAGGAAAATAAGGAAATGGGACCTGGATAAATTGAAGGAAACTGAGGTTCTTAAGAATTTCAGAGGGAGCTTTAGGCAACAATTGACAGAAACAGGGGAAAATAAAACGGTAGAGGAGGAATGGGTAAAATTGAGAGATGAAATAGTGAAGGTAGCAGAGGACAAAATAGGTAGGAAGGCAAGATCTACAAAATATCCTTGGATATCACAGGAGATACTAAATTTAATCGATGAAAGGAGAAAATATAAAAATGCAGTAAATGAAACAGGCAAAATGCAGTACAGACGACTAAGAAATGAGATTGACAGGAAGTGCAAAATGGCTAAGCAGGAGTGGCTAGAAGGCAAATGCAAGGATGTAGAAGAATATATAAATAGGGGAAAAATAGATACAGCCTACAGAAAAATAAAAGAAACATTTGGAGATAAGAAAAACAGCTCTATGAATATCAAGGACACTGATGGAAAACCAGTTCTCAGCAAAGAAGGGAAAGCTGAAAGGTGGAAAGAGTATATAGAGGAGCTCTACAAAGGAAATAAACTTCGAGACAATATTGTAGGAAGGGAAGAGGAGGTAGATGAAGATGAAATAGGAGATACTGTACTGAGAGAAGAATTTGACAGAGCCCTGAAAGACCTAAGTCGAAACAAGGCCCCTGGAGTAGATGATATTCCCTCAGAGCTACTGAAGTCTCTGGGAGAACCAGCCATGACAAACCTGTTTCACCTGGTGTGTAAGATGTATGAGACAGGCGAAGTACCCTCAGACTTTAAGAAAAATGTTATAATCCCCATTCCAAAGAAAGCAGGTGAAGACAGGTGTGAAAACTACAGAACCATCAATTTGATAAGTCATGGTTGCAAAATATTAACGCGAATTATATACAGAAGGTTGGAAAAGCTGGCAGAAGCCGACCTCGGGGAAGATCAGTTTGGGTTCAGGAGAAATGTAGGAACACGGGAGGCAATACTCACTTTACGGCTTATCCTAGAAGATAGATTAAGAAAAGGCAAACCTACATTTCTAGCTTTTGTAGATTTGGAAAAGGTTTTTGACAATGTTGATTGGAATAAACTCTTTCAAGTTCTGAAGCAAGCAGGAGTAAAATATAGGGAGCGTATGTTTATTTACAACTTGTACCAAAACCAGACAGTGGTTGTCAGAGTTGAAGGGCATGAAAGGGATGCAGTGGTTGGAAAGGGAGTAAGACAGGATTGTAGTCTTTCTCCATTATTATTCAATTTGTACATTGAGGAAGCTATAAAGGAAAGCAAGAAGAAATTTGGAAAAGGAATTAAAGTTCATGGCGAAGAATTAAAAACATTCCGTTTTGCCGACGACATAGTAATTCTGTCAGATACAGGAAAAGACCTGGAAGAGCAATTGAACGGAATGGACAGTGTGCTGAAAGGTGCATATAAGATGAACATTAACAAGAGCAAAACTAGGATAATGGAGTGCAGTGTAAGAAAATCAGGTGATGCTGAAGGAATTAGATTGGGAAACGAAGCAATAATGGAGGTAGATGAGTTTTGTTACTTGGGCAGTAAAATAACAAATGATGGCCGCAGTACAGAGGATATAAAATGCAGAATGGCAATGGGTAGAAAAGCGTTCTTGAAAAAGAGAAATTTGTTAACATCGAATATTGATTTAAGCCTAAGGATGTCCTTTCTGAAGGCATTTGTATGGAGTATTGCCTTGTGTGGAAGCGAAACATGGACGATAAACAGTGCGGACAGGAAGAGGATTGAGGCTTTTGAAATATGGTGCTACAGAAGAATGCTGAAGATTAGGTGGGTGGATCGCGTAACTAATGAGGAGGTACTGAACAGAATTGGGGTGAAAAGAAATTTCTGGAATACCTTGAGTAAAAGAAGGGATAGATTGGTAGGACACATTCTTAGACATCAAGGAATTGTGAATTTAGCGTTGGAGGGAAGTGTGTGGGGAAAAAATCGCAGAGGAAGACCAAGAGAAGGATACAGTAAGCAGATTCAGACAGATGTAGGTTGCCGTTCTTATGTGGAGATGAAGAGGCTTGCTCAGTATAGGGTATTGTGGAGAGCTGCATCAAACCAGTCTCCGGACTGAAGACCACAACAACACTTCCCTCCAACACTAAATTCACAATTCCTTGATGTCTAAGAATGTGCCCTACCAATCTATCCCTTCTTTTGGTCAAGGTATGCTAGAAATTTCTTTTCTCCCGAATTATGTTCAATACCTCATCATTAGTTACGCGATCCATCCACCTAATCTTCAGCATTCTTCTGTAGCATCACATTTCAAAAGCCTCAATCCTCTTCCTGTCCGCACTGTTTATCGTCCATGTTTCACTCCCATACAAGGCAACACTCCACACAAATGCCTTCACAAAGGACGTCCTTAGGCTTAAATCAATATTAGATGTCTTTTTATTTATTTATTTTTTTTATTTATTTTTAAACTTTTTTTAATTTTTTTTAATTTATACCGAATGCCGCCCAAATTGCGGCTCCGCTTAACAAGCTTCGCACGAAAAATGTACATATTGGATGTATGATTTCATGCTTTCCCGGCGAAATGTTGACATTCTGGAGTAGTCGGGTGTTCTGCCGGATGTTTGTGTCAAACTTGCACAATATTTCGACAGTGTGCCTCACTGGCTTCCTCAGGTGCTTCCCAGGAAGCACCTGAGGAAGACAGTGAGGCACACTGTCGAAATATTGTGCAAGTTTGACACAAACATCCGGCAGAACACCCGACTACTCCAGAATGTCAATGTACATATTGTTTGGTCTCCGGAGTGTCAGTCTGCATTTCAGCAATTAAAGGATTCATTGTTGAGTTCTCAGTGTCTCGTTCCATCTGACCCGGCTAAACCGGTAGTGTTGGCAGTTGACGCTAGTCCCTATGTTCTGGGGGCGGTTCTGTCCCATCGTATCGGTTCTGTTGATAGGCCTGTTGCTTTCGCTTCTAAAACTCTGACGAGGGCTCGGGTTAGTTATAGCCAAATAGAGAAAGAGGCCATTGTCTATGGGGTAACCAAATTTCATGACTATCTGTATGGTCGTCAATTCTATTTAGTTACCGACCATCGCCACCTCTTCTCGCTTTTTCATCCAGCAAAGTCAGTTCCACAGCGTACTGCTCAAAAACTTCAACGTTGGTCGTTGTTGTTATCTAACTATCAATACGAGTAGTTATATCGACCTTCTAGCAAGCATTTCAATGCAGATATGTTGTCTCGCCTACCACTTGTCCCTGACGTTGAGTATGATCGCTCGGAAGTATCTTGTGCTCAAATTGACGCTCAGCAGTTAGACAGTCTTCAGCGATTTCCAATTGATTTTCAGCTTATTGCTTCCGCAACAACTTCTGATCCCACTCTCTCTTGTTTTGCAATATGTCAGACGGGGCTGGCCACATCGGCTTAAGGATATTCCTCACCCCGTAGCACGCAAATACTTTGCGCAGACGCATGCGTTATCGGTGCAATCAGGTGTTCTTCTGCTCCGTTCCGATGCCGAAAACGTCCGCATCGTCATTCCACATTCTCTCCAGCGTCTTGTGTTGTCCATGTAGCATAGGGGTTATTGGGGAATTGTGCGAACCAAGCAATTAGCTCGCCGCTATTGCACGTGGCCCGGCATGAACGCTCAGATTGACAAACTAACTTCTCAGTGCACAGCTTGCTTGGACCAACAATCTGCTCCACCACAACGATTTTTCCCATGGTCACCACCTTCCAGCCCTTGGACCCGAGTTCATATTGATTTTGCGGGCCCGTTGCACGATGGTTGCTGGTTGTGGATGCATACAGTAATTTTCCTTTTGCGGTACCGATGCGGTCTACAACCACTATTTCGGCGTTGTCTGCTATCTTCTGTATTGAGGGCTTACCTGATGTTTTAGTTTCAGACAACGGTCCACAGTTCACGTCTGCGGGTTTTCAACAGTTTTGTGCTGATAACAACATTCGTCACAATACTTCGGCACCTTTTCATCCGCAAGCGAATGGGGAGGTTGAACGGTTTGTTCGGACGTTCAGATCCCAGATGTCCAAACTCCGCCATTCTCATCCCTGGCAACGAGCTCTGCAACTCTTTTTGTCCTCCTATCGCTCCTTGCCGCAGGGCGGTTGCAACCCTGCCGAGTTATTGCACGATCGGCGTCATCGCACGCTGTTGCATCTTTTGCGCCCTCCGCAGATTCGGACAGTTCGACCCGGTCGGCCCAAGTTTCAGTTGGGAGACGACATTTAAGCTGTATGGTCGGCGCTCGCGTTGGGAACGTGGTCGTGTTCATGGGGTCTTGGGTCGTTCTATGTATCTTCTCCAAAGTTCCTCGGTGCTCCACAAGCGCCATCAAAACCAAATATGGCGCGCTGGTTCCTGTGTTTCTGGCCCTCGCCATTTGTACACAGACCCAGCCCGCTGCGGGTATGTCGCCCAGCATTCGTCCCAGACGCTATGTCCGTCGCGGGCCACGCTGGGTACTGCAGTTCCGATGGACGTGGACATCATGTCGCCGTCGACGCTGCACCATCAGCCGTTATTGTCCCAGACGCCGCTCTCGCTGCCTCGGGTGGCTGAGGAAGAACCGATAGCCGTCGAGGAGCCACCTCCGGTCGTCGCCTCCGAACTCCGTGGTGCCCCGCCAGAAGCTTTCAAGGCGCCTCCGTCGCGGTCCGCGGATGCAGGCGAGCACCCTCCGTCCGGTTTTTCGGCCGGTGTTCCCAGTCGCTCTCAAGGTGTAGGCCAGGGTGCGGACGGGGTGCTACTATCGGTCATTGCAACACACCCTGTCTCATCATCTGCGCCCGCATTCCACCCCCCCCCCCCCCGTCGAGTTCTGCAGCACAGAGTAACATATACAAAGGAGCAGCCCACCCTAAACCACTGTCCTACGCTTCCCTCGTAGTTCCGTAAGATGCAAGCAGGTGTCTGGTGGTTCCCTAGCTTAGGGTGCCTCTCGCACGTCAGAGGGTAGCGTGGAGGGGAGACTGAGGGGAGAGCTTGTGCCACCTGCCATGAGGCCATGGCTGTGTCTGGCTTGCCGGCGTTCGACGGGAGGTGTTGGTGGGGACAGCCGCTACCTGCCACCTGCTCTAGTCAGTTTAAAGAGCTGCTTCTGACCGCAGCGCCATCATGGGACATCTTACGGAACTGCTGGAAACCCTCCCTCCCCGCACCCCTGAGCGTAGGGCCAGGCCCTTACGGAGGTTTCCCGTCTGTATATATTTGTCTGTGGTCGCGGTCAGCGGATGCAGGCGAGAACCCTGCATCCGGTTTTTCTGCCGGTGTTCCCGGTTGCTCTCAAGGTGTAGGCCGGGGTGCGGACGGGGTGCTACCATCGGCCATTGCAACACACCCTGTCTCATCATCTGCGCCCGCATTCCGCCCTTTCGCCCGCCGTCGTGTGCCGCAGCCATGCACGACGACGGTGCGTCGAATTGGGGGGGGGGGGGGGGTCCTAACCACCAAGGCAAGGTCGGAACCACACAACGGAAGAATAAGTAAGAGACGGTCGCTGACAGCGGCCCCCAATGGGACCGCAAGGTGACCGCCACACCCTCCTGAAGTTCGTAGCGCCACTGCCAACCGACGTTGGCTAAGCAAGCTATGTGAAGTGAAAAGGGAGTTATGTGGTAGACTTGCCTGGAAGAGTAGACTACAGGTGTTTGAGTGTTTCAGGGAGAGCATTAGGCAATTGATTGGCTGAAAGGGGGAAGTAATACAATAGAAGAAGAATGAGTAGTTCTAAGAGATAGGGTAGCGAAGGCCGCAGAGGATCATATAGGCAGAAGGACAAGGCCTAATAGAAATCTCTGGATAACACAGGATATACTGAACTGAAGTTATGAGAAGGGAAAATACAAACATACACCAAGTGAAGCAGGCCAAACGGAGTACAAACGTCTGAAATGCAGACTGGCTAAGCAGGATTGGCTAGAAGACAAATGCAGAACGTAGAAAAATGTATAACTAGGGGAAAGATAGATATTGCCTACAGAAACATAAGAGAGATATTTGGAGACAAGAAAATCAGCTGTATGAATATCAAGAACACAGACTGAAATCCAGTACTAAGCAAAGAGGGGACGCTGAACTGTGGAAGGACTGTATAGAGGTTCTATACAATGGAAGTAAACTTGAATTCAGTATTCTAGAAATGGAAGACGAAGTGGAAGAATATGAGATAGGACATATGATACTGCGAAAAGAATCTGACAGAGCGCTGAAGGATTTGAGTCGAAACAAGGGCCCTGGAATAGATGATATTCCGTCTGAACTGTTGATATCATTATGAGTGCCTGTCATGAAAAAATTGTTCCACCTGACTGTGGTGTCCTAACCACCAAGGCAAGGTTGGCACCACACAACGGAAGAAGAAGTAAGAGACGGTCGCTGCTAGCGGCCCCCAATGAGATCGCAAGGTGGCCGCCACGCCCTCCTGAAGTTCGCAGGGCCACCGCCAACCGACGTTGGCTAAGCAAGATGTGTGAAGAGAAAAGGGAATTGTGTGGTAAACGTGCCCTGGAAGAGTGGACTACAGGAAAGGTTGTCTGCATTAGTATGTGGCCCGCTGCAGACTGTGTTAAGTTTTATTGTATATACTCAAGTCACAGAAATCTTGTCTACTATTGAATGTTCAGTTAGACATGAACAGGACATTGTACCAAGTTTGATTTTTGTTACTGTTTTCATGATACAGCAGTGACTGTGAAAAGATAAGTACTTTTATGTTCTTCTGTTTCCACTGTGGAAGATTTCTATGTAAAATAAAAGTGTGTTCTGTTTTGAGTACATCGTGTCTCAGCCAGCGCCCTTGCCAGCCACTTGCACCTTCCTCAAATTGCCAGTAAGCAATCCACGCCAGAACGATAACAGGAACTGACTGACGACGCGAAAGCACGAATACATTACTGATATCCAAGATCTATTAGACAGGGGAAATACCATCAGACTTCAAGAAGTATATTGTAATCCCAATTCCAAAGAAAACAAGTGCAGGTAAATGTGAAAATTACAGAATCATCACTTTAATAAGTCATGGTTGCAAAATACTAACACGATTTATTTACAGGCGAATGGAAATACTTGTGGAATCTGACCTCGGAGAAGAAGGAGAAATGTAGGAACATGGGAGGCAATACTCACATTACGACTAATCTGAGAAGATAGGCTAAGGAAAGGGGAACCTACATTTTTAGCATTTTTTAGTTTTGGAGAAAACTTTTGACAATGTCGACTGGCATACAATCTTTCAAATTCTTAAGGTATCAGGGGTAAAATATAGGGAGCGAAGAGTTATATTTAACCTATACAAAAACCAGACAGCAGTTATTAGAGTCGAAGGGCAAGAAAGGGCCGCAGAGGTCTGGAAGAGAGTAAGGCAGGTTTGTAGCCTTTCCCCAGTATTGTTTAGTCTGTATATTGAGCAAGCAGTGAAGAAATTCAAAGAGAAATTGGGGAGGGAATTAAAATTCAGGGAGAAGAAATAAAAACTTTGCAGTTTGCCGATGACATAGTAATTTTATCAGAGACTGCAAAAGATCTGGAAGAGAAACTGAATGAAACGGACAGTGTTTTGAAAGGAAGTTATAAAATTCAAAAACCAGAGTTACATCTTTGGATGTGTCCTACCAATCGATCCCTTCTTTTAGTCAAGATACCACAGAAATTTCTTTTCCCCGCAATTCTGTTCAGAACCCCTCAATAGTTAAGCGATCTGCCAATCTAATATTCAGCATTCTCCTGTACCCCCAAATTGAAAAAGCTTATGTCTTCTTTCTTTATCGTCCATACTTCACTTCCGTAAGAAGCCACACTGCAGATTAATACATTCCTTACATGTCAGCAAATTTCTCCTCGTAAAGAACTGCTTTTCTTTCCCAAGCCATTCTGCAATTTTGATCCTCCCTACGTCGACCATAGTAAGTTGCTTTACTAAGAAAATGACAAATGTCATCTACAACATTTATTGCCTCATTATCTCATACAATTCCCTTAGCATCACCTGATTTTCTGATCCTCAGCATCATTTTGTTAATGTTCTTCTTGTGCCTTCCTTTTAAAATACTTGCCGAATCCGTTCAGTTGTGTTTCCTTGTCCATTGCAGACTCGGACAGAGTTATGTCATCTTCAGACCTCAAAGTTTATATTTCTTCTCCCTGAATTTTAATTTCGTTTCTAAATTTCTCCTTGCATTCCTTTACAGCTTCCGTATTAGAGATGTTGACTACCTCCTATGCTCATTTTCAACCTAGAACGTGTTTTAATGTCGCTTTCATAAACTATGACCTTTAGTGAACACTACCACAGTTTGAAACGATCAACCAATGATTCGAAATTCTGAATTTTCAACCCATCCACATTGTTTTAAGGTATTGATTTTCACGAAGAGAAAAAGCATATTTTCAAGGCCGTCCCTTACCATTGTATGCGGAGAATAATTTCTTATTACAGTAATTCATAACATTGTGTCTACAAATCATAGGCCTGTGGAGTTGCCGAACATTCTAACGCACGTTGCTGCGGAGCGGGCGATTGCTCGCTGTCGGCAGTTCGTGTCCTCCTTCGAGCATGAGAATTTGTGTTGTTCTTAAGTTATTTTAAGTTAGTTTCTAAGCCTAGGGACTGATGACCAAAGAAGTTAAGTTCCTTAGATTTACAAACATTTGAACATTTTGAATGAAGTGATAGTCAACTGTGTTGCAATTTATAGAAAATATTAAGTGTGCAGTCAAGTGCTGGTGTGGAGATCAAACCACGCCGCTGTGTACATCAATGAAACGTTCCGTGCAGTGTCGGATCATCAAAATAAATGCGCTCTCTGTTATGACGGCATTTCTCGCTTCGCAGTATTTTTTTTACACACAAACTGGTGCATTTTTTGCCACATGTATTTCCCATCTCTGAAGGAGAGAGGCGGTCTGTTTGCCGGCTTATATTCTTACCCTTTGCAGCCATGTGGAGTGGGATACACATTTATTATTTATCCATAATTTACAAATATTTGGCAACTGATACAAAATAATTGATTTTTATGTAGCTTATGTAATAAAATAAAGTTTATGTATGTACGTAATTTGTAATTATGCAATAAATAATGTAAAATTAAAAAAAATGATAAAAAAGAAAGAAAAATTAAAGAAGAATTTGAAAAATTTAACGTTATATTCGTTTTTGTCGAATTGTTACATATACACCATTTTCATGCAGATGTGAGTACATTTGGAAGTATATACAGAGATGTGTAACCTGTTTTTTGTGTTGGTAGTGAAGGTTTGAATTGTGTGTGTGTGTGTGTGTGTGTGTGTGTGTGTGTGTGTGTTTCTGTGTTGGTGTTGTTTGTTTAGTTCAAAATGTTCAAATGTTTGTAAAGCTTATGCTACTTAACTGCGGGGTCATCAGTCCCGCACCGCCAAGGCTTTGTTTAGTAATTTGGTTTCTTATCTAGGTGAGGTGGTAATGGTGTTACTTGTGTTAGGGTTTCCATAGTGCGGGCGATGTCTCGGTAAGCTCTGGTAGTGTTATATGCTACTATACTTGCTGGTCCCAAGTACTTCAACTTTGTCGTCTCGTTACTAGTGGTCTAGTTGTTAGCTTGTCTTCCATGTCCTGTTTTTCCTTATGTGTCGCCCGTATTTGGCCCTGAGTTTTGTTAGTCTGTAGCGGTTCCCCTCTAGTGATACCGTATAGCTCATCGATGGCAATGTGCCGACGCTGTGTAGTAGTCTTCTTTCTGTTGAGCACGGTCGATCCGCAATCGGTTTGTGCATCGGGGGGGGGGGGGGGGGGGAGGGGAGCATATTCAGTTACTGGTTTTAATGTACGTCTTATACGTATCGACTGCAATCTGCAGTCTGTCTAGGCCATAGATGCGTCCGTCTACTTGTCTCAATAAATTTTGTCTTTTTCGTGTCTTGAAAAGTAGGTACAGTCGTTGACCCCTTGCCTAACCGCTATGCACAACCGCAAAGTTTCGCTGCATGTTGGGAAGTATAAACAGTTAGAGGACACGATCGTACGTACTGCCGATTACACGTGTATCTCACACGAAATCTGAGAGGTGAAAAGTTATCTTCCAGTATAGCAGCCAGTTTTAAAAACACGCGCGCTTTCTGTGTGACGTGAAACGGATTTCGCAAACGGATTTTAGAAATTGCTTTGTGTTTTTTCCTTAGTGTTTTGAGCTATTCGCGACAGACACATTCCTTTCCACATTTCTTTTCTTCTAGTGACAGTGAACGGAGACAGCAATAAGAATTACGCTGCTGCAGTTCGTGAATATTGTCGGACGTTACTGACACATTCGAATGGAAAATGTGCATGCTTTACATAGACTGAAATGAATTATAAGTCAGGAAGCAAATTATCGACATTAGCTACTACATAAAGTACCCTTTATCAAACAAGCCCAAGTCGACAAATGTCTAGTGGGTGCTACACCGGCACACTTGCTGGAGTCACGCTATAACACTTATTGGTTGAGCGAGCAGAAAAAGCAGATCCTGTTCTAAACACTTTGATACGAAGCGCAAAGGGTTCCAGTGCACCATGATGTTCGGAGCGACCGCGTGACGGTTTTCGCCCACGGCCTCGGTCACGCTATAAAGACGACAACCGTTTGGCGCGGCAGATTTCTGTATGCCATTTACACTGTTTCTCTTTCGGTTGATATTGCAACTAAGATATCAGCATAAATTTAACAAACATAAGCCAGCTGTGTTACCACAAATTACAGTTGCCCTCAGAGAAATGGTATTGCTGTAATACATTATCGGACATAGTTGATCGATCTTGGAACAAAAGTTCTAACGGTATCCAAAGAAAAATAAACACTAGAGTTGAGGATATAGTTGTCATGAATTTTATAAATTGCACATGTAATATAGAAACGAATATCACAATTACTCCAGTAAGAACAGCAAACATATCGAAAATGTAGACAAGTGATTGTGAACATCCACAGCTGCATCGAACTGATCCATAGTCCATGTCTTATTAAAATACCTAAATTTTAGGCATTCAAATGTTCAAATGTTTGCTAAGCTTATGGGACTTAACTACGGGGTCATCAGTCCCTAAACTTACAAACTACTTATCAACTACCTTATACTAAGGACGGCACAAATATCCATGCCCGAGGGGGGATTCGAACCCCCGACCGTAGTGGCCGTGCAGACCGTGACTGGAGCGCCTCAGTCCCCTCGGCCACCGCGGCCGGCTTTTAGGCATTCGACCCCATATTGTGTCGTTATAATACCATACACGATTATGCCAAGACTGTGCAGAGAACCAAACTATGCTAAAAGATAAGCTCATTTATTATATTTCACCACATGGCCAACGATTGATCAGCGAGCGACCAATTACTGTCGATTACAGATTCAGCAGGTTTTGATCTGTTAGCAGTATAACGGTCATTCGTTGTCTGAGGGAAGGTGGACTGAGAGCATGAAACGCTGCTGTGAAACAGACAATATCTGCTTCCTACAGAGAAGCCCGCCTTGGGTTTGCTGCAACAAATATCAACAGACCACTTGTGTTTTGGAGACGAGTGGTTTTCACCGATGAAACGAATTAAAACTTTTTGCTACTATATTCGCTTCAAAAGTTATTACTGGGAAGACGTTATGTATGTGAAATATACGGATTGCAACTTGTTTTCTCGTGCACTTGTGCAAATGAGTGAATATTAAGAACCAAACCTGCTGTGGATCGGCTCGATCCTAGGACCTCGTCTTACGCATCTGCACATTTAAGCCGGCGCCACCAATACATAGTTTGGCATGACTGTTTTTCGAACCTCTACAGGAACACAGTCATACTACCGATTCAGAAGTGGCAGAAACTACGTACCCTTTTGACGAAAACCCGTGGTTTTGTATTCTGCATAGTACCTCAAACCCACCCATGTGTAATGCTGTCCTACTACATCAACGTTCGTGTCGGAATAAACGTCTGGTATTATAACGGCCCAATATGGGGTCGAATGCCTACCATTTAGGTATTTTAGTAAGACATAGTCTATGGATTAGTTACATGCAGCTGTGGATGTTCACAATCACTTGTACACATTAGTGGTTTTGGATATGTTTGCTGTTCTTACTGGAGTAATTGTGATACTCGTTTCTATATTACATGTACAATTTATAAAATTCATGACCACTATATCCTGCAACTGTAGTGTTTATTTTTCTTTGGGTACCCTTAGAACTTTTGTTCCACGGTCGATCAACTATGTCCGATAACATATTACAGCTATACCATTTCTCTGAGGGAACTGTAATTTGTGGTAACACAGCTGGCTTTGTTAAATTTATGCTGATATCTTAGTTGCAACATCAACCGAAGGAGAAACAGTATAAATGACACATAGAATGATATCTTCACTATCGAAAATACCATCAGCGATCTGCCGCGCCAAACTTTGTCGTCTTTATAGCGCGACCGAGGCCATGGGCGGAAGCCGTCACGCGAGCTCTCCGAACATCATGGTGTACTGTAGCCCTCTGCGATTCGTATCAAAGTGTTTAGAACTGGATCTGTTTCTTCTGTTCGCTCAACGAATAAGTGTTGTAGCGTGACTCCAGCAAGTGTACCGGTGTAGCACCCACTAGACATTTGTCGAGATGGACTTGTGTGATGAAGGTTACTTTAAGTAGTACCTAATGTCGATAATTTGCTTCCTGACTTATAATTCAATTCAGTCTATGTGAAGCATGCACATTTTCCATTCGAATGTGTCAGTAACGTCCGACAATATTCACGAACTGCAGCATCTCAATTCTTATTGCTGTCTTCGTTCACTGAAAGTATAAGAAGAGAAATGTGGAACGGAGTGTCGGTTGCGAATAGCTTAAAACGCTATGGCAAAAACGCAAAGCAATTTCTAAAAACCGTTGGCGAAGTCCCCTTCAATTGGCACAGAATCCGCATGTGTTGTTACAACTTGCTGCGATACTGGAAGATAACTTTTTTCCTCTCAGATTTTGTGTCAGACACGTGTAATCGTATGTACGATCGTGTCCCCTAGCTGTTTATACTTCCCAATTGGTAGCGAAACTTTGCGGTTGTGCGTAGCGATTAGGCGAGGTGTCTCGCGAATTCTCTCAACGATTATACGTTAGGTGAGTTTCCCAGTGTAGATGTTTATTTAGGAACACTGCAAGGTACGTGGCGGTGTCCCCAAGTCTCAGTAGTGTGCCCCAGAACGTCAGTTATATGTCCGTTGTTTCGTTTTGGTTAGGAGTCGTATCTAAACACGATTACTTGTGTTTTGGTGGGGTTGTGGCGGATCCTCCACTTAGACATCCAGTTTTCAAGTCGTCGTAGGTAGTTGTTAGTCGTAAGTTGGATGGTTGTCGTCCTGAGTTCTGTACACCAGTAGGTGGTAACGTCATCATACAGTCCTAATGTCTCTGTGTTGGATGTTACCACTGGTACGTCTGCTCTATATGTCAAGTACCGTACCGGGGTGTCTTGCAGGAGGGGGGGGGGGGAATTCCTCCGAATACATTCCGCCTACATTGATTGGCACCTACAAAAGACCAAACGACTCCGCTCTGAGCCGGCTTGGCCGGCGCTGTGCTACGTTTCAGCTCTACTGATCTTCAGAGGCTGAATAGCAGCGAATCAAGACGAGAGGGGGTGGAGGGGGGGGGGCGCATCTATGGGCTGCAGCCCCTCACAGGTCATGTGTAAAACCTCCTAATATAAGCTATTTACGCACTTCGTTTTCAGCTCAGGTAATCCCAGGTTTTCTATCGGCTCAGCTCATGGCGCGTGACCTTGACGTGATTTATTTGACTCCGTAGTCTATAGCCCAATGAAATAATAAACGGGCCTTCGGAAACGAATACGTGGTGGCGTAAAGAACCTCTGTTCATCCACAAAATCCAGGAGTTTCAAGGTCTCTGCCTTCATTGATGGATCTACATCTCTTGCTTCACAAACAGTTTTAATAATGTCTTAAATCAATGATTGTTGTGTTAACTCCTTGTACTTGGAAATTATTAAATATACGACGATTACATTAATTACATTAATGCGTGATCCACAGATCATGAATACGAGATTTCGTAATGATGTGAGACGTATCGGTTTCGTAAAAGATAATATTACATGACTTACATTTTTTAATATTTACTATTTTTTGTAGCATTATTCAATATCTTTGTAAAAACTCATCTAATGAGTAGAAGGATTTGTCATTCAGAAATACTTTCAATTTTTAATTTATTTTAATTTTTTGATGCTGGTTGGATATCTGTCAAACATTAGGTGTTATTTCGTATGTGACCAAAGGCTTTTGTGGCAGCGTAATTCACTTCCTTTTGTGCCATAGTTAGATTTAACCTTGAATGGTGTACATCATTCTTTATTCTAATTTTGTAGCTATGTACACTGCTTTCACATTTGAATTGGGCTGGATTATTAACAACAAATTTCGTAAGAATATATATATATATATATATATATATATATATATATATATATATATATATATATATATATATACATATTGTGAAGCTACTATGAGAATCCCTAGATCCTTAAATAAATGTCTGCAAGATAATCTTAGGTAGCTAGAGAAATTATTCTTATTACATGCTTTTATGCAATGAATACTGTTTTGATCAGTGATAAATTACTCTAAAATATGATGCCATAGGAAAGCAGTGAATGAAAATAGGCACAGTAAGGTAATTTACTGAGATATTTGTCACCAGAATTTCCAATAACCCTAATATCATGAGTTGCCGAACTCAAACGTTCCAATAGATCGTCTGTGTGTTGTTTACAACTCAATTCTTCATCAATTCACAAACCTAAAAATTTTGAATATTGTACCTTAGCTATATACTTCTGTTATAGTGGTGTCATGCCATTTACCGCATTGAACTGTATGTATTGTCGGTAATTTATTTATTTTTTAAAATTTAATACGGGACCGTTTGCAGAGAACCTTTTCTCAGTTAATTTTTCTTGACGGGAGTGATTACTATAATTGCATCATCAGCAAAAAAAGAACTAGTTTCGCACCGTTGTTAGTATAGAATGTCAAATCTAAAACTGTGAATGTCTGTTCGGTGTACGTTTATCACGTCTGAACCACAAGACATAAAGAGCTAAAAATTTGAACAGTTACTAATGTCTACCCGGGGAAGGCTTTAGGCACGATTTTATGGCGATCGGATATATATATATATATATATATATATATATATATATATATATATATATATATATATTAATGTGAATGTCTGTTCGGTGTACGCTTATCATGTCCGAACAACAAGACGCAGAGACTTAAATATTTGTACAGTTACTAATTTATACCTGAGGAAGGTTTCAGGCACGGTTTCACAACGATCTGATTTATATTTTGTAATGTGAAGAATATAAGGCGAAATGCAGAACAATAATTACTCTTAGAAAATTATATTTACTCTTTGAAGATGGTTTCGTTGGTTGCATTGTTGCTTGAGGGTGGATAATGATAAAAGGGTGGAGTATATGGGAATGGAAAGTTATCAGTGTATATAAAATTCTACATGTGTGTGTGTGTGTGTGTGTATGTTAATATTTCCCTTTGCAGCGAAAACTACAGAACGGAAACGAATGGTCTGTGTGTAATTGTTGTCCGAAGCCTCCCGTTGTACGTCATAGCGGTTCCATGCTGATAGGTATAAGGGGGCTGGAAGATATGGTGGTTGAAAGTCGTCAAATTATAAAAAATTTCGTACTGACAGCCAGCGATGACGTTTGCGACTCTATAGCAAGGAGGTTATATACAGCGAAACGTGATGCCACAGACCATATCTTTGGTCTACAATGTCTTCAGCTCTTTCTCTGTAAGGATAAGCATCCGAATAAGGAAATATAAGAATAAATAAATAAAGCATTAAAAAAGAAATCTATTTTAATACATCTCTTTAAAAAATCGATTTGACGTTTCGAGCATTACATCAAGTGATCGATCTGTGATATTATTACAATAATTATTTTGAATTTCGTGATTGGATTCTTTTAAACGAGTGCATTTTTACGTGTGATTTCATCTATACTACTTACTTTCCTGAAATACGGTAAGTGCATAGACTTCTGCAATCTGATAGGAATATTTTTCAGTTCCTTCAAAACCAGTCTCGTAGCACACTACTGAAAGATAGCTTATGTATCATAATCAACGAACACGCGAGCGGAGCCGCGGGTTTAAGCTAGTCATTAATATATATCAAGAACGGAAAAGGACCCAAACCGAACCCTGTGGGACCCCATTCTTGATAGTTCCTCAGTTTGAGGATTCAACTGATTTTTGCATTTTACCTGAACCACTTGTTTCAAGTTCCTGCACTCTTCTAGTTAAGTATCAATTAAACTATTTGTGCACTGCCTTTCTAATACCAGAAGCAAACGCAATGGTAGTTTAACTTCTAAAATGTCTCTCAAAGCATCATATTTGAATAGCAATTCGATTGGAATACGCAGTGATGGATTAAGGGTAAATTTAGAGAGGAATTCATATGCCTCAAAACGACTTAAGAACAAATACAACGAACTATTCAAACGACAATGACTAAGCCACCAAAATTGCTGCTGTTGCTGAAGAGGTTCCTGGTGTGAATCGTATTACGTTTAAACAAGTTGTATTACCAGCCACGATCAGAATGGACTGTCAGCTCTTGCACAACAGTTAGGTGCAGAACTGGAGAAGATATATAAAGTAACATCATTGCGTTGGATGACGTCAATATTTATGGAAATGAAAGCATTAGGGAAGTCATACCACGCTCTAAATGTTTATTTCAGTAGATGTTCTGATGACATGACTGGAAAACCAATTGTAATGGAACTGTTCACGAAATTTCAGATCACACTACCTAGACATGAGTTGGTGAGAAACATTTGACACTTGAAAAAGTTTCATCTGCTTTCCAGTAGTGTATCAAGCAGAATGACTACTCAAATTAATAGGAAACAGTTCTGTCAGTGCCTTATCGACACTTTGACGCAAAGGCTAATTTCGAGAAACACCGAAGAATTCAAGTTTTTCATGAAAGACGTCGATTTATTGGTGAGCAAAAATATGGCACTATAGCACATTGTGAGCCAGTAGGTAAAAGGAGAAGAATATCTAAGAACATTGTGCGACCGATTTCTTTTTTCTTATCCAAACAAGGTTTCAGAGAGTATATACACAACAATGGAGAGGACATTGCCGAAAACCTGAAACCAGGTTTTGTTTGTGTTTTTAAATTCCTTGTGGAAGATAGAACTGTGAAAGAGGCTTCAGCACAATGAAGGTATTTTGATAGCAATGTGGAGTTCGCTTTTTCTTTGCCGCGTCGCATCCTTAATGTTTAATAGATTTGCACTACAACTTTGGAATCCCAAGGATTGCAAGTCATGCTGGACAACCAATGCAAGAAGGATAATCAACATGTGTTATTATCTGGCCGATATTCCAATATATGGCATGTTCCTTAGGTACTTTTAATATAATGAAAAGAGTACGAATTAGGATCTGATCGTTTTGTCCAGATCCATGTTGGCATTCTGCAATTGAGCGTCATTTCTATAGAGTTGGGTCCCCAAACAGTACATAGCTTTTCGTCTGCATTAGCACAAGGAGCAGAAGTTTAAATAAAACCTCGCTATGCATACACAGTTCTCCTGGTGATATGTTGCGATTTCTTCAGTCGAACGTTAATCCACATACAAATACGCTTATTCTGATACAAAACATAAAATTCATCAGTGAAATTAGGGAATGTATGGTAAAAATGATTTATAAAACCTTTAATTGCAAATGTATACTTTAATAACAATAGAAGGATATAACAATGTATTGTAAATAAATATGAGAACAAATAAATAAAGTAGATACATAATAAATAAATAGATATAAATAATACAACAAGTGTCTTAAAAAAGTGTCGGATCCGTAATACAAGTGCGTTGTCGTCATGTATTTGGCGGCTTATTAATCATATCGTTATGCAGTCGTCTTCGTCTAGGTCGTTAATGTCTGAAGTCTCTTACGTCATAAGTGAAACTGAGTGTGATAGTCATCCGTCACTGCGTCCTTGACGCTCACGTCTCATTATGTCACACTCTTCACGGTGTATGTAAATAAGTCGTCTAGTCGTCTCGGTAACGTCATCCGTTGGTCATAACCGTCTTTTGCGAATAGGTAAACTGTGTCGGTCACCGGTCACGATGTTCGGTCTGCAGTAGGTCGATTAGTCGTCTCGTGTCTCGTATCGATGTCAGTGTCGTGCGTCTCTAGGGGCACGAGGGTCCAGCTAGTCGTCGTCATCGATGGACCGGTGCCCCCTGCGTCCAGTCGTTACGTCACAGTTGTGTCGTCACTGCTCGCCCGCCGGCCTTAGGCCCCACGCGTGCTGTCCGCGTTGCTGCTGTAGGCCCTGTACGCCATGTCCTGGCCGCCTGGTGAGCCGCTGCTGTAGTACGGGATCCCGCCTGGCACATAGGAGGAGTCTCCAGTAGAGTCATACTGTGACGCCGACTTGTTGATCGCTTCTGCAAAAAATGGAGAATACAGGGATTACTGACTTGGTTACTTCCCGTCGTCTGAAAAACCACATCCTACAATTTTTAGTACAAACATTGCGCTAGAAAGTGAATATTCGACAAAGATGTATTGTTTGTAGGCCTAAATGCTCATTTGTGATTCATTCTCACTTAAAATGGACCCATCACTCTTACTGCAATTTCAGTAACATCTTTTTATTCACCTAGTTTTAACGGAGAAATTTAGTATTCCCCTTTTTTTTCGTGCGCTATTAGAAATTGGATTTGTAGGTAAATAGTATGATGGTGTTCGATGACGACTCTTCCAAGCACTTGAATGTGATTTGCAGGTTTTTCAGTATAGATGTAGACAACTATTTTAGTCACCTGGTGACCAACTTCGAATCTCAAGAAGTTAATGAATGGTAATGTAGAGTTATACCTAATATCTCAGAAGAGGATACACCGAATTATCAGAATGTTGATCAGGAAGTAAGTTATACGGACCTCTGATTAAAAACTATCGTTAAAATCTTGATAAAGGTATATAATAGAAATTTCGTATCATACAAAACAAAATTGGAGTCATGAAGTACATAATCGTTTTGATTAAAATAATTAGATGAACTAGAGAATGACGTAACCGCAGTAACAAAAACTGGATGGCGCCAAGAAGGGCATCCAGGGACCTGTTAGCCAAGCAAAATCTGCAGTTAACCACGACGAACCGTCTGAAACAGGACAAAGGCATACGAAAAAGAAGATGCGTTCTATTATATATATATATATATATAAAAGGTCATTTAGACTGGATTTTGGTGCAGGGCTTTTTTAAATACTCTACATTTCAGGTTATAAACATTTCGTGATTTACTTTGAAAAAAGTCTACTCAGGATTTGCTAGATTTACAAGACACGTGTTTGAACAGTATGAGCTGTATCTGGGTGTGATTTATGTATCAGGCTCATTTTGAGTCGGTAAAAACAGTATTGATTTTCTGCTGTTACGGAAATGCGTAGTTTTCGGTCGGACCTCGGATTCTTTTCACCTCTCAACGATGTGATGAGTCGCCAGAAACGACACGTGGTGCGGATTCCACGTTAAGCTGTAGGTCTCCTCTCCCCGGTTGGATAACTGTGGTAGGGTGGGGACACGCAAGTCACCGAAGTGGCGTCCAATTGGATAACATGCACCAGGTCAATAAGCCACACAAAATTAAGGTAAAGCAGTCAACAATCCGAAGATTGGTTTGAACACCACAGTGCTTTACTAGGCATGGTCGTGTTTGGAGGTGGTATGCCGTTGCCTTCCTCCAATCTTCGAACTGACGGATTTGTAGTCTGGCACTCTACCACTGTGCAACCGAGGCGCACTTATTATTATTATATTCGGGCAGTAAGATTATATATTCATAAGCAATATTTTGCAAAAGAAACTGCAGTGTTATTCCCTAAAGAGTTTTAAAAGACCTTTCTGAACACTAACGGAAACATTAATTTTTATGTTAAACGACGAAAATAAATGTGTACAACTTTTAGTTTTATACAGGGTATTACACTGTCGTTTGCCTGAAAAACAGAGGTATGGCTCATCAATGCACGACCTAATTTCTCTAAAAAAATAGGCATTTACATAACACGAGATGTTCACCACTGCGAACATAGGCTCAAAATGAGTTTAATAACTGAATTTTACCCAAATACAACTCATGCAGTTGAAAGAGCTGCCTTGTCGAAGTTGGCAACACTGCTGATGCCGAGCGCACAGTGGCTGTGGCTGGCGGGTACTGACCTACGGGGTCGACGCTGAAGCTGCGCCCGTAGGAGGAGTGCCCGTAGCCGTGTCCGTGCTGCACCTCGGAGGAGTGCGTGTGCTCGTGCGAGTAGACGGGCTTGCTGACGATCTCGTAGGTGACGGACTTGCCGCCGCCGCCGCCGGCCAGGCTCTTGAGCCCCACGATGGCGGCGAGCATGAGCGCGAGCAGCGCCGTGATGAGCGCCTTGCCCGCCAGCAGGAAGAGCAGCCCGCCCGCGCCCGCGCCCATCATCGCCTTCATCATCATCATCATCAGGATCAGCTGGCCGCCGCCGCCCTTCTTGCCGCCCAGGCCGCCGCCTCCCTTGCGGCCTGTAAAAAGGAGCAAGTTTACACAAACTCTCCCTACCCATTTGGGTGGTTGTCAACAACCTGCATAAAGTCAACATGTAAGGAGTGCTCAAAGCTATTCACCATTACTTAAATGCTATCCCAGGACACAGCTCCAGTAGTTGATCGCCACCTACTTATTGGCTCCCTGGACGATTTTTGTTTTTAAATCTTAGTAAGCGATTTTAAATTCAGAGTTCAACACGATTAGGCAAGTATTACAATATTATATTCTTCGAGTGAGTCGTGAAACTGATGGCGTTCAAATGAGCCAAATTTGTTTATCCATTATTCGAAAATGACAGCAATTAACTCAAATCTTGAAATGTTTGAAAAATCTAAGAGACTTGACTTCTGCGGTTGTCCATAGGCTTCCAAACTACTTAAACTAACGAATTTATGCTAACGACAGAAAAAGAAAAAATAATAATAATAATCATCCAGGCGCGAGCGAGGACTCGGACCTCTGACAGCCAGCGACTATGCGGTCAGCAGCAGGGCGAGTTAGAGCGCTTGTCCATTCCACGCGGCTAACAATTAACTACTTCCAACAAACTTCACATGTAATTTATAACCTTTACGAAACTTTTACTCGCAGACACCCTCAAAAATCAGTAAAAGGTAAGGAATTTATCGTTTATTACTTTTGCTGTTCACACAGTAAAAAATAAGAATATGAAATTATTAATTTATTACTAACTACTAACATTCGCAAGACATTACGTATTATATAAATGAACAAGTAAACTTACATGCACAGCTTATATATGTATCACAATATATATAGTTACACTGGCGAATCCTGGGATAAGGGCTAACACACACAGAGCATGATGTAAACCTCCAAATATATAATACATAATTTTCTTTTTCGAAAAGAACAGGTGTCTGAATAAATTAATTTTTTGCGTTGAGCCAAATTATCAAAAAACACAAAGCAAACAAATGGGCGACGTTTCCTCTTCAGGCCGGTCAACTCTTGGGTACTACTTAAAAGGCTGCCCCGAGCAACTCTAATACGTGACTGGGGAACAAATGAATTTGCTACTCTAATAAGTGATTGGTAGATAACTCACACTATAGTAGAGCTGGGAGGTTGCATTTTTTGTTGTCTTTATTCTTCAACCTTCTTTTTACTAAAATTCAAAGATTTACTCGTTATTCATCATTAAAAATATGTTATACCTAAGATAGTTAAAATATTTTGATTCATCCATTATTTTTTCTTTAGGTTCAGTGATTGCACCGGTTGTTTTCCTCGGAGTGCCATTAATTTTGTGTTTTTGTATAGATATATGAAATTATTATTGCGTTCAATTTTCTGCCTATTATAGAGTCATGCATTCACTAGCGAACATATTTGAATTATTATAGATGTGCGACAACTTTCATTGTCTAATGACCGGGGTCTAAACTTTGTAACAAACTGCCTTATTTATGCTTCTGTAAAAGAAATTAGACTCGTTCCTGGATTCTACTTTCTCTGAATTGCTTCTACTAATGTTGTCTTTCGTCAGGAATGGAGGCACGTAACTTTACTGTAATAGACTTACATACTTGATTTGTACCATGCGGGAATCAACAGAGACATTATGATTAACTCGAAATCAGAAATCCAATTTATGTAACCAGGCGCTAACTACTTCTTTCTATTTCTGAATTGATTTCAAGAGACGGTGTTAAGAATAAAGTCGCAGTCTCGCCATGGCTGCAGCTGGTATGTAGCGAATGCACACGTAAGGAAACATACACTCTCCTTCAACCGTAGTACTATTGCTACTGGGATGCTTATAGCTAACCACGGCTACTTTTCGGTAATTCCTGTGGGATAAGCTTGGATAAGAACCAAAAAATTAAGAAGTGTTTAGGATATTGTGATACTGGTTGGTGAAAATTAAATGGAACGATGAGAAATAGGTAGGTTATCCACAGAATCAGAGAAGTGATACAATATTGAAAAATGTTGAGCAGAAGAAGGTGCAGGATGCATATGACATCTGTTAATACTTGAGAGGACAGGCTAATTTGTGAAAGGATGACATCTGTAACAATGTTTCCAGAACTGGAGAGGGCATTGCTACAGTATATCGGCGCCAAATGGAAAGTTGTAAAGGAAACACTAAAAGTGAAACGTTATTGATCCTAAGTTTCTTACTGACTGAGCCACCCACAATGACGCGATCGTCGTATCTTTTCACCGCCCTGCTCTCGACAAACAGCAGTTCGGAATGAGATCTCCACAACAACATGAAGGACCAGCTGCAGGTATATCTTCACCAATCACCGTACCATGAAGAAGGAATTAAGATAAGGGTTTAACGTCCCGTTGACACTGTGGTCATCAGAGAAGGACCACACCATGAACGTGTGTTTGAATGATCAGTTATTCATTATTCGGATACGAGACTGTTATTTGTGAAAAGGATACCTTTACAGCCGTATCGTAACTCTGACGTCGAACCACGTCTTCTCTGCTCATTATACTTCCGCTATCCGTAGGCGTCTACCGGTCATCCTTAAAGAGAATACATATGAGTATACTTCGCTAAACACGTAAAAAAATGTCGTTGCCCATCAACGATGTCCACGTTTCTTCGTCAACCTAGGTATGTTATCCTCTTTAAGCATATATGTGCCGATCCTCACATAACTAAAAAATGTAAGTAGACTAAAATAGCAGGAAACTTTCAATGATCATGTCAGAAACGTGACAAGAATTCCATTGGCCCTAATAGCCATTTTCTCTCACCTGTACTACCTTACTGGCTAAGGTCGTACATGCTGTCGTTAGAGGCTACCTTCATCTGTGGGCTGGAAAATTGTGGGGAAGCTATTTTTCACTCTCGTAAGTCCAACGGTGGTTACATACAGACACCGCAGAAATGCTGCCTAAAAGATGAATACCATTCATGTTGGTATCTGTAGAGTCATGTGCATCTAAAATCTGAAACTTACCGTACGGCTTATGGGACGCATATACTACCAGAATATTATCTTACTCCCCTCCCTTTCCAGTATTATTAGCGGATGTTAAACGAGAAGGGGATGCTGAACGCATTTAAATTTTCCTTTCGTAATCACTGAGATTTAATTTTAGAAAGAAACTGACTTCACAAAATGAACTCCCAAAAAAGCAATACTAAAAAGTCAGTTACTGTAACATTGTATTATGACTTGTTTCGCCAACGCTATACTCCCATTATCATCAGCTGATCAGGAACTAACACTTCATGTTCGTGAAATTAATTTTCGAAAACATCCGAATGTCACAAGTCGATCAGTTGAAATGTCTCAATTAACATTGGAACTGGACATGACGGTTAAAAATTCAAGGCTACGTTGTAGTAATGCAACTCTACTAGCACCTAAGCTCTCGGAAGGTTAAGAGTAAGTGTCTGGTCTTTCGTCCACGGTCTTTCCGTGACATTTGTTAGTATTTTCTGTCTCCTTTCTGACAGAATAAACGTGGCAAAGAACGTAATTAACTGTTCAGCGATACGTCGTACAAACATTGGTAAGCACTGTCAGCCACGAAGAAATAACTGATAATTCTCTATGAGTAAGCATTTTAAGACATGGAGATTTGTTACCTTATTTTTTACTAATTTAAATATCAGGAACGTTTGACATTAACTGCGAATGGTTAAAGTTGAAGATCTGTACCTAGCCGGGATTCGAATCCGGGTCTCTTGCTTTCTGCGCTGACCTCCACTCCACTGGAGACACAGCGATCATCACAGTTGCACGGATTACCCATACACGCCTACCGTCAGATACCAACTCTATACTTTACCCTGGCCGCTATTACTCAAACACGCGCTTTTCGAAACCTGATTTCCGTAGTTAGGGCCCAGGAGTGCCTTCGCACTGAAGAAAGGATCAATGTCCGCCATAGGAATATTTCATGAGTTGCATGCATATTTTCGAGTGGTATACTGCTTGTTTTCGTAAATATCCTGCGAAGAGGCAAAAAGTATATTAATCCAATGTCATCTTGAATCTTCGGAGTAGTTTTCATACTTTAAATTGAAATATGAGTAATGAGAAGCTGATAGGACTTTGGTTTACATTAATCTATGGTGACCAGACGTCTCGTATTTCACGGGATCATCCCTTATTTCGCCCAAATGTCCCGTTGTCCCGACAAAATAAGTAAGGGACGTATATTGCCCCGGTTTTCACTAACCGCCCTATATATTTTCAAATAATGTCTTTAAGTTATATAAAGTGTACAAATGTTAAAAAAGAAGGAAAAACAATTTGTCATAACCAATCAATAAGGAATGTTGACTTTAATTCAAAGTGACTAAGACACAAGTTTTAAATTTCTTTGGTTGGTATTACGTAGTGCATGTACTTGATATGTGTATAACTATAAGAACTTAGTGATTATTCCGTTCATTATTGGAAGATGGCATTTCAAGACCTATATTGATTATATCATTAGATGGGATTAACCACTTCATTTGCTGAAACCGTTCAATACTTTTCGTGTTGTGGTAATTATTTTATAGGCTTTACTTTAACTCTTTATACACTTTATGCACAACACATAACATAGTAGCAAACAGAAGTGATTTCCTGAAAAGCAAATTTAAATACGGGAACTTCGAAATATGACACGTTGGCTTTGTGGAGAGGAGAGAAATAATGGTTTTATTACTATACTATGTGTATTAATTCGCTGCGGCGGAGCCGGCCGCGGTGGCCGAGGTGACTGAGGCGCTCCAGTCACGGTCAGCACGGACACTACGGTCGGGGGTTCGAATCCCCCCTCGGGCATGGATATTTTGTGCCGTCCTAGTTCGTAAGTAGTTCATAAGTAGTTTGTAAGTTTAGGGGACTGATGACCCCGTAGTTAAGTCCCATAAGCTTAACAAACATTTGAACATTTTTTTAGCTGCGGCGGAGTGGCCAAGCGCATTGAGGTGGCATGCTCCGATGCGCGAGGCCGTTCCCTGTCGGGTGCTCGAATACCCCCTCGAACATGGATGATTGTGACGTCTGTAGTATAGGGTAGTTCATAAGTAGTTTGTATGTTTAGGGACGGATGACCCCGCAGTTAATTCTCATAAGCTTAACAAACATTTTACCATTTTTATACTAATTCGTTTGTCTGTGTTAATTAGGACTCCAAGCATGTCACATTGGATAAGCTTCAAGGGATAACAGCTGTGTTGACGACTCCATGGATAAAGGTAACATTTGGTTTCGTAATTTTCGGTACGTATTTGTGTCCCATATTTTGATTTTGGGAATCTGGTCATCCATATAAGCCATTGTATCTAGTGAGAGGATCATAATCTCAAACAACAAACAAAGTGTGTTCAAAACAGTTGTATCATTCCACCGGATGCGCTCTACGGCGTCCATTTTTGTTTAATTTGTGCATTATCCGTACTTTGAACTGCCGGATAATAGCCGTTATCCGTGCGCACCTGTGCAAGACGCGAGATGACTCTGCAACATCTAAAAAGGATGTGATTAGCTGTGAGTGCTCGTTTGGATCTGTTTCGTTAATGGGGACAGGTGGTGCTCACATGTGAAACGTAAGGTTCTGCAAATTGCCTTTGTAGTTAGAGACGATGATGATGTATTTCCAAAGACTTCCTTCCAAAAGGGCGAAGCAGTCTGTAATATCATGACTCGACAGTTTCATTACGCTTCCTGCCGGAATCAGAGCAAACCGTGTTACTACCTGGAAGGGCATGATGTTTTAATGACATTTACCTCTTTCTCGCGTACATCATTTCCAATCAGTCAAAAATATTGATATAAAACCCCTCATAATTTTCTCTTGTACCCATTCTGTAGTTTCCAGAGCTATAACGGAGTATCATCATGTCCTCCAGATACACATACCGTGCTTATGTTTGGACAAAATTTACTCCATTTTGTCGGGTTACAACCAATAAACTTATTTTAGACTTTTCTTTATTATCTGAAAATTGTTGGTTTCAGTTTCCAGTGCCCCTTTTCAGATCATTCTTGTAGTAACCAGTGTTAATAGGAATAAATGTTCAAACATATTGCACGAAACTGCTATGGTCGCCAGCCCGTAGACTTACAAATTGCTTAAACTAATGACAACTCACACACCCAAGACTCGAAAATCTGGCAGAAACGGCCGCCGAATCCATACTATAGCGCGTTAGACCCAGTGGCCATTTCGCGCGGCGTGTTAATTGAAGTAAAATCAGTTCACTATAATATTTTGTGGGATAGTATTGTAAATGAAACAGAGTTCTTTGGGACTGATGTCTTTGTAACTGTGATATGAACTTAAGATTTTGACACCGAACGAAACCGGAAATTTTGAAATAATGAAACAGTCGGAAAAAGCTATGTTATCTAAAAATAGTGGTCACTACGTTCTGATGTTTGTCATTGTTGCTATAAAGTGTTATAGCTACATTTCACTTGTTAAGTAAATGATTCGCAGTATCTACGTACGGTAGGCTTATTATTTGTTTACATACTATTGTTGTGAATCATAAATAGTACATGTGTTTAACTAATACGGGATCACAATAACTATACATTTCGCCAAATTTATGAGTGTTTTGTAATTTCGGCAGCTTAATGTCGTCTCACTTGATTTCAGATGTGGAACTTCACATTTTCAGATGGATGCTTAATGCCACTAAATTCGTCTATCACTAATTTCTAGTGAACGTAGTATTTCATGAATTAATAGTGAATGTTTAAAGTTCTCAGCGTGGATTTCACCCTGACTTAGAATGTGTATTGTAACAAACCAAAGAAACGGTAAAAAAAATGAGACGCTATTTTACTAGAACGGAAAGGTTTTTATTTCCTCCATGACGGCACAATATGATTTTCATTCCTCAAACTAAATGCAATAATAAAATGACTGCATTCTGTAATCCTAATGGAGCTTTAGAAGTGCAATGCATATTGCAGAAGTTTTTTGCTCATTTTTATTCTGTTAGTACATAGAATAAATTTAATGCGAATTGTACCTAAGATGTCAAACCACAGAAGAAACAGTGCAGACTCATACACACATACTCTTTGAATTGTACATTTTTAAACATGTGCGTAATTAGCCTGTGTGAGTCTTCCCTTTTCCTATAGGTTCGTCGTTTTAACCTTCTGATGATACCGGAAAATACTGAATAGCAGAATGAAAGGTTAAATGGTTAACATAATGGATAGGAGAAATGGATAGGTTGAAGTTGGATATAGTGGGGATTAGTGAAGTTCGGTGGCAGGATGAACAGGATTTCTGGTCAGGTGAGTACAGGATTATAAATACAAAATCAGTTGGGGGTATCACAGGAGTAGGACTGATAATGAATAAGAAAATAGGAATGCGGGTAAACTAATACGAGCAGCACAGTGATCGCATTATCATTGTCAAGATAGATACGAAGCCAACACCGACAACAGTAGTACAGGTTTATATGCCAACTAGCTCTGCCGATGATGAGGATATAGAAGAAATATATGAGGAGCTAAAGGAAATTATTCAGACCGTTAAGGGAGAGGAAAACTTAATTGTGATGGGAGACTGGAATTCGGTAGTAGGAAAAGGAAGAGAAGGAAAAATAGTAGGTGAATATGGACTGGGCAGAAGGAATGAAAGAGGAAGTCGCCTGGTAGAATTTTGCACGGAACATAATTTAATCATAACAAACACGTGGTTTAAGAATCACAAAAGAAGGTTGTATACTTGGAAGAGACCAGGAGACACTGGAAGGTATCAGATAGATTTTATAATGGTAAAATATAGATTCCGGAATCAGGTTATAAACTGCAAGACATACCCAGGGGCAGATATAGACTCTGACCATAACTTGTTAGTCATGAACTGTAGGCTGAAACTGAAAAAACTGCAGAAAGGTAGGAAAATAAGGAGATGGGACCTAGATAAATTGAAGGAACGTGAAGTTCTGGTGAATTTCAGAGGGAGATTTAGGCAACAATTGACAGAAACAGGGGGAAATAAAACAGTAGAAGAGGAATGGGTAGCATTGAGAGATGAAATAGTGAAGGCAGCAGAGGACAAAATAGGTAGAAAGGCAAGACCTGCAAAAAATCCTTGGATAACACAGGAGATACTAAATTTAATTGATGAAAGGAGAAAATATAAAAATGCAGTAAATGAAACAGGCAAAATGGAGTACAGACGACTAAGAAATGAGATTGATAGGAAGTGCAAAATGGCTAAGCAGGAGTGGCTAGAAGTCAAATGCAAATCTGTAGAAGAATGTATAATAAGGGGAAAAGTAGATACCGCCTACAGGAAAATCAGAGAGACATTTGGGGACAAGAAAAGCAATTCTACAAATATCAAGAACTCAGATGGGAAACCAGTTCTCAGCAAAGAAGGAAAGGCTGAAAGGTGGAAAGAGTACATAGAGCAGCTCTACAAAGGAAATGAACTTAGAGACGATGTTGTAGGAAGAGAAGAGGAAGTAGATCAAGATGAAATAGAAGATACTATACTCATAGATGAATTTGACAGAGCCTTGAAAGACCTAGGCCGGAACAAGGCCCCAGGAGTAGATGATATACCCTCAGAGCTACTAAAGTCTCTGGGAGAGCCAGCCATGACAAGACTATTTGAACTGGTGTGTAGGATATATGAGACAGGCGAAATGCCCTCAGACTTTAAGAAAAATGTAATAATCCCCATTCCAAAGAAATCAGGTGCAGACAGGTGTGAAAATTACAGAACCATCAGTTTGATAAGTCATGGTTGCAAAATATTAACACGAATTATCTACAGGAGAATGGAAAAGCTGGTAGAAGCTGACCTAGGGGAAGATCAGTTTGGATTCAGGAGGAACGTAGGAACCCGGGAGGCAATACTTACCTTACGTCTTATCTTAGAAGATAGATTAAGGAAAGGCAAATCTACATTTTTAGCCTTTGTAGATTTGGAGAAAGCGTTTGCCAATGTTGAGTGGACTACACTCTTTCAAATTCTGAAGTCAGCAGGGGTAAAATACAGGGAAAGGAGAGTTATCTACAACTTGTACAAAAGCCAGACCGCAGTTATTAGACTCGAAGGGCATGAAAGGGAAGCATCAGTTGGGAAAGGAGTAAGACAGGGTTGTAGCCTTTCTCCAATGTTATTCAATTTGTACATTGAGCAGGCGATGAAGGAAAGCAAGGAAAATTTTGGAATAGGGATTAAAGTTCAGGGGGAAGAAATAAAAACATTGCGTTTTGCTGATGACATTGTAATTCTGTCAGAGACAGCGAACGACCTGGAAGAGCAGTTGAATGGAATGGACAGTGTGTTGAAGAGAGCGTACAAAATGAACATTAACAAGAGCAAAACAAAAATAATGGAATGCGGTCTTAGAAAATCAGGCGATGCTGAAGGAATTAGATTAGGTAACGAAACAATGAAGGTGGTAGATGAGTTTTGTTATTTAGGTAGTAAAATAACATGCGATGGTCGCAGTACAGAGGATATAAAATGCAGAATGGCAATGGGAAGAAAAGCATTTTTGAAAAAGAGAAATTTGCTAACATCGAATATTAATTTAAGTGTAAGGAAGTCTTTTCTGAAGGCATTTGTGTGGAGTGTTGCCTTGTATGGGAGTGAAACATGGACGATAAGCAGTGCGGACAGGAAGAGAATAGAGGCTTTTGAAATGTGGTGCTACAGAAGAATGCTGAAGATTAGGTGGGTAGATCACATAACTAATGAAGAGGTACTGAACAGAATTGGCGAGAAAAGGCATTTTTGGCATACCCTAACTAAAAGAAGGGATCGCTTGGTAGGACACATTCTTAGACATCGAGGAATCGTAAATTTAGCATTGGAGGGAAGCGTGTGGGGTAAAAATCGCAGAGGGAGGCCAAGAGACGCGTATAGTAAGCAGATTCAAGTGGATGTGGGTTGCCGTTCTTATGAGGAGATGAAAAGGCTTGCTCAGGATAGAGTAGGGTGGAGAGCTGCATCAAACCAGTCTCCGGACTGAAGACCATAACAACAACAATGGTTTTTGGAAAGTTGAACCGGACATTCGATGTCTTACTAATATTGAAGCTTAATGTGGACTACGAATCGAAGGAAATTCTTCGGCAGTCCGTGTGCCTAACACATAGCTTCCTGAGTGAAATTATCAACTTTGATTAGTAAATAATCTGGTAGATTTGAGGACTTACAAGAGGCTGTTCGTAGAGCATGTTGTAGTTTATAGGAAAGCTGAAACATTAGAACACTGTAGTGAAATTGTGCATGCACTGCAGTGAATTTATGACCGAAGGAAAGACTGACATTTCACCATCAACGTAAATTAACTTATTTAACTTGAATAAACGAAGCAATCCGTTATTTTCGAATATGCTACTGCTTATAAAATATTGGGACAAATAAACTCTAGAAGTAACCATCCATAGCAACCCAAGTGGAAAGTCTTCTTAATACCAACTACAAGAATAGCAGTTGGAAATGTGTGATTTATTGGGAAATAGTGAGAAGATAAAATACGACGCAATATTTGATATACAAAACATTTGTAAATAACCTGTATTCCTTATCACCATAGGGGAATTACGAGATTATATTAATATAAGAGATAGAAGAAGAGAGGAAGAACGAGAGCAAAGAGAGATGCTCAATACACTGACTGACAGGCCATTACCGTGTAAAGTTTGACAATGCCTACTTGAGAAACAGCGTGCCATATTTGCGTTTAGTAGCACTGTATACTTGTCGAAATAGTGTCGCTAAGTAACTTTCAAACTGTACACCATCTGTTTATCGAGGCGTGTATTTCGGTTCTGTGCTATTTATCGACGTGCTCTTAAGACTTGGAAATTACTATCAGTTACTTTTCTGAGGCAACTACTTTTTGCTCACAGGTATTATGCTCTGGGAGGCAATCAGTAGATCACAACAGATGATCACATATCTACGCGGAATAGATTTTCGACTGAAACATGCATTCTCGTGTTTTTACGGGGATAACGGATGGCTGTCGAAGGTTACCAATGAGCTCACAAATAACTGGACTGTTATTGCCCTTGACGTGATGCACATAACAGCAAACATGAAACAGTTGTTAGTTTGGCAATGCGCACCAGAATTAAAGAACAAATAAAAAAGTACACCATCTCAATGTTTCCCAGATTTAAATGTAGCACAAAACAAAATAACTGGATAATGTTAATAAATCAAAAAAGTTACAAAATCGTCTCTGATATCACACAGCTGGATCTGGCGCGTAAAGAGACACTGGTAGTTGACCACCTTAAGGGACTACTCGTAATATACTTCTTAATCAAAGTTACCACGTACGAGAGATAAGGCAAATCTAGCACCTCGCGATCCACATGCGTTCACAGTTACCTGTTCCCCCATCTGGAGAATTTCTTAGAAAAATAGCTGTTATAAGTAATTGTTAAAAGTAACTAGTATAAATAATTAACCCCATACCACGATTAGACTTGCTTTAATATAATTGAGGTTTGGACACGAATCCGGCTTCTGCAGGTAAACACTATTTGACAGCGAAGCATGTTTCTCCATTGTTTCGGCGCCCTCGGGTTTTTTCTTGTATTCACATATTGTTTAAACTATACGTGCCCTGTTGCTTTGAAGCAGTATCAGCTACAGGTTTAGTTAAGGACACCATGTCATCCCTTAGTATTGTTATTGCTGTGTATAGTTTCCCAGATTTGTGGTTGGTCTCTTGCGTTTATTTACAAGACGTGAGCTTAGGTTATTACGTTTTGGGAATCACCTTTCTTCTCCTTCTTTGGTGAATTTTGTAAAAGTGTTTCTTAGCCACAAAAACGGAAACAATGCTAAAAACTTTAGTAAAGAAACAGAGAGAAAGTCACTCCGAACACCGCAGTAACCTAATAAGACGTCTTTTAATTGCGGAAAAGAGACGAACCTGAAATATTGGAAACTATAAACCAAAATAGAAAGTAATTTCGATACAAACAGTCGCGATCGCGTAGGATTAACTTTATTTTTATGTTGACTGGTTTCTATGTGAAAGAGGTTATTTTCACCTGTTCCTTTAACTGTTGCGGAGGAACTCTATGCACTACAGATGATTCTGTTCCTCGACAGTTCCACCAACATCACGGAACAGAACTGAAGATGGTCATCTTATAAATAACGTCAGTGCTATGCTAAAACGACAGTTTGTATCTACTTATACCAAAATAAACAGCTGATTCCTAACAACAATGTTCCAAAACATATTGAAGGTCGAAAAAGGTATTCTGAGATCGAGTCCTAAAATATCCCTGAGGATTATTTCGGTTGCAAGCCGCACGGCACACACAATGTAAATAACAAGAAACTGAAAACGGTGCCCAAATATTTTTATTATCACGTTTCGAGAGTCCCGTCCATCTAGATTCTGATTATGAGATTCTAGAAACGCGTTAATAAAAGATTTTGTCACAGCTCCATCTGTGGCTGCTCTATTGTAAGCACTGTGTCCTTGTTAGCATTGATAATTTTTTTGAAAATTACTGAGGTTGCCTCAATTCTGCGTGCATTTGCATTAGGCGGACTGGAAAATGAAAGAAAAAATCCGACAAAGGACGCCAAATTACGGTGGTACAAACTCGGGTGTCAAAAAATGTAGACTATAATTATTTTTAAAACATTATGGATTAACAGCGATCTTAATGCTAGCTTCATATAAAAGTCAGTCTCGATCGTAAATTTTATTTCTTTCGTAACCGATTTCGCCCACTTACATGACATCTTCAGACAACAATAACCCCAGTGGTGGCCACCGGTTACTTCCAGTTGGAGCTGCCTAGAAGTCGTCATTTAACCTTCTTCTTTTACATGAAGTAAACTACACTTGGAAAAAGTGACCCATCTCCAGAAGACTGTTACCTTTTGCGATATAGATACTAAAGCTTACAAATCTAATATGATAGTAAAAACAACAAATTTTGAGTTTGGTGGTGTGGTATGAAATATTTATTTTAAAAAATATGACGTATGAAATTACTTCAGATGATTGACCATCATCAGCACAGATTTCGAGTCATGAGGACTGATGTACTCCGCATAAAACATTTAACAGATCAATGATACACATAAATAATAAAGTATTTCTAGTGACTGTTTCAATTTTAAAATAAACATTAACAAGGCATGATTATTTTTCTGTTTTATGCGGAGTACATGAGTCCTCCTGACGGGAAATATGCACTAACGATGTTCCATCATGTGCTGAAAATCGGTAGGTGATTTTTAAAAAATTATCATATCACAGCACCAAATCGTTCTTATTTTTATTATAATATTATAGTCTCGGACATTAACCATTTTGGAGTCAACATACAGTAATATGGTAGTTTCATAAGGTGCGTCTGAAAACTGGTGAATGGTCCCATATTGTACAAATCGCACTGGCGAGGATGAGGTGCCTGCGCATACACATTGATAGACATGTCAAGATGCGCCCAGTATCGTACAGAGCATTGCAGTGAAGCGATGGTACACGCTGTGACCCAGCTAACAGGGTCAGGTGAGAATTTGTGTCATTGCTACACGGAGCGCAAAATGGAGCAACGCGTTAACGTAAAGTTTTGTTTCAAGTTATGGTGTTGAAGCAGTAAATAAAAAAGTGTGTAAGTGGTTTCAATGCTTTACAGAGAGAAATGATGGTGTCGATGATGAACCACGTACGGGGCGACCTCCCAAAATCACAGTCCCAGGCTATATCGACCAAGTGCGACAGATGCCTGCGAATGATCGGCGGCTGACTTTCAGAATGATAGCAGACGAGTTGAAGAGAATGGTCCGGGTGGAATACCAGTTCGGTTTTACAAAGAGTATTCTGCATTTATCGCGAATCTTTAATTCAGCGCATTTGAAAAAACACAGGTGACTCCCGTTTATAAGAAAGGTAAAACAACTCACCCATAAAATACCAGACAAATATCGTCGACATCAGTTTCCTGTAGAATTTTGGAGCATATTCGCAACTAGAATATAGTAAATTTGACTGAGACCTATAAGCTTCTTTCTATGAATCAGCACGGGTTTAGGAAACCATTCGTGTTAAACTCAGCTTGCTCTTTAGTCACATGACATGAAGGGCAACATGCAGAATGTGTTTTTCTCGATTTCAAAAAAGCATTTGATGCGGTTCACACCGCAGACTGCTAACTAAGATACGAACGTATGGAATAGGTTCACAGATACTGGAAGACTTCCTAGTAACAGAACGGAGTTCGTTGTTCTCGCCGGAGAGTGTTCATCAGAGACGTGTGTATCGTCAGGCGTGGCCCATGGGAATGTGATAGGATCGGTATTATTTTCTATCTATATAAATAATCTGATGCACAGAGAAATTTGAAATTTGCTGCTGTTCGCTGATGATGCTGTGGTGTATGGGAGCATGTCGTGGTTGATTGACTGTAATAGCATACAGAATGACTTTAACAAAATTTCTAGTTGGTGTGTAGAATGGCAGGTAGCTCTAAATCTAGAAAAATATAAGGTGATGCACATGAGTAGGAAAAACAATCCCATAATGTTCTAATACAGCATTAGTAGTGAGCTTCTTGATGCAGTTGCGTCGTTGAAATATCTAGGCGTAACATTGCGGAGCGATATGAAATGGTACGACTTAGTAAGGATAGTTGTGAGTAAGGCGGACAGACGACTTCGGTTTATTTAGAGAATTTTGAGATGATGTACTTCATCTGCAAAGGAGACCGCGTATAAAACGCTTGTATGACCACGTCTTGAGTATTGCTCAAGTGTTTGGGACCGGCAGCAGATCATTTTAAAGAAAGACTTGAAAGCAGTAGAGAGGAGAGCTGCTAGGTTCATTACTGTTTCGACAAATGCGCGAGTGACACAGAAATGCTCCGTGAACTGAAATGGGAATCGCTGGAGGAAAGATGACGTTGTTTTCGAGAATTTCTATTGAGGAAATTTGGAGGACCGGAATTTGAAGCTGACTGCAAAACGATCTTACATCCGCCTACTTACGTTTCACGTAAAGATCACAAAGACAAGAGAAATTACGGCTTGTACAGAGGCATACAGACATTCCTTTTCCCCTCGTTCCATTTGGGAATGGCACAGCAAAGGAAATGCCTAGTAGTGTTACAATGTACCCTCCGCCACGCAAGTTACGGTGGATTGGGGAGAATATATGTAGATGTATATGGTAGAAGATGAGTGCAGACAGTGTAGGCACTGTTGTTCACGAACATTTGGAAAAGCGGCGTACTTCGAGCGATTCGTCGAGAAGCGTTTGGTGACGTTCTCAACAGCTGTGACAGAGTGTTGTAACCAAAGGCGATACTTTGAAGGCCAGTAAGGATTTTCAGACGTACCTTGCATACTACGACCGCCGTACACTGTATGTTGGTTCCTCTAAGGAGTCACAATGTATCAAGTGGCGAGGGCGTTTTCACTTTACTGACCTGTCTCCTGGGATCCCTCTGCTGTGGGCACCCCGAACACCTCGTTGCTGAGCTGTCGCGCCGCCGCCAGGCTATCGGCGTCCAGTAGCTTGACGCTGATGGCGTGGGTCTGCAGGTACCTGGCGACGCGGCGCGCCAGGTAGGCGTCGACGCGAGCCTCCGCGTCGTGAGGAAAGTCCCTGGCCACAGACGCCACCAGGTCCGGCGTCGACGCCGCGCCTTCGGCCTGTCCGTCCGAGTCGGACCCGTTGGTACGCACCACGGACACTCCGGGCATCAGCTGGTACTCCCTGGCGGAGGACATGCGTTCGACCAGAGCCGCCACGTCCAACTTGAGGCACGTCAGCGTGAAGCGCTGCGCCCCGGAACATCCCTTGTTGAGGGCCTTGCGAGGAGTTGCCGTCGGCAGGCCGTCGTCACCGGAGGGGATCTGGTTGACGGACGAGTGAGGGAGTTGTCTGCCGCTTCTGGGGAGTAACAGGGAAGCGACGGTAGCGCCGTGGGCGTCGGGGGTAGTAGTAGCACTGGGCGGGGATGTGGCGGCTGTGCTCACATCGGCGAATATCGCCGGTGACAACAACACCAGGAGTAAACACACAGAACGTCCCGACATGTTAGCACCTTGCATTGGAACTACGCACTGTTCGACGAACACTGTTGCTCCGCGAACGACAACTAGTCACAGAAGTAACACCACTGGATCCTTGGAGTGGAAGGCCGTCCGATCTCAGTGGAGACGGACGGTGCACTGCGATGTCCGGTGGTCAGCACCATCCCTTTTGTACCCCTCCGGCGCGGCAGACGTACAAAAAACTCCGTTCCTGTCGGAGTAACGAGGCGGTGGGGGGAAATGCAACAAAAGGACAGTAATAAAGAGACGGCACACAGTCCCGCATTATTATCTGGGGCACGCGAAATAGAGTACCGTGAGTTGGCAGCTTGCGCAGAGTAAAAGGCAGCACTCTTCACTGCGGAGTGAACACCATGTAGGGGGAGAGGGGGGAGGGGAAGAGAAGGGGAGACTCATCGCCGCGCCCGTACAATAGGCCGCAGAGCGAGGTGAAAAACCTTCGTCTAGGCGACTGCCGGGCGCCGGCGGTCGTTAAACGGACGGCGAGAGGGGATGGCCGACCGCTGGCCGTCACACCTCTTAGTGGAGCATGACTGCGGCGCAAGAAAGGCTGGCCCGCGAAAACGGCCCGGGGCTTTCTCGGCCGCCCTGTCACTGCCCACTCTCCGGAGCGCGCCGTCTTTCGGTGGAGCAACACTAATGACGTTCCACGCCAATTAGCCGCAAAACAGCCCATTTCACCTTCATTGAACGCTCACTTTAGATAACAACGAGACAATGCAGCAAACGTCGATGAAAGTGTAAGACAATTATAGCTAATTTACTACTCATCGGCAAGAACTTCATAATATTGCTGCCCTGTTAACGCTGTACAAGCTCATGAAACACGATGCCGCGAGTAAAAAGTAAGCATTTTAAAATTCTAAACACAGCTGCGTTTCTTCAGCGAGAGTTTATGGATTCAAATGGTTCAAAATGTTTGTATAGCTTATGGGACTTAACTACGGGGTCATCAGTCCCTAAACTTACAAACTACTTATGAACTAGCTAATAACGACGGCACAAATATCCATGCCCGAGGGGGGATTCGAACCCCCGACCGTAGTGGCCGTGCAGACCGTGACTGGAGGGCCTCGCCGGCCGCGGTGGCCGAGGGGACTGAGGCGCACCAGTCATGCTCTGCACGGCCACTACGGTCGGGGGTTCGAATCCCCCCTCGGGCATGGATGTTTCTGACGTCCTTTGTCTTAGCTAGTTCATAAGCAGTTTGTAAGTTTAGGGACTGATGACCCCGTAGTCAAGTCCCATAAGTTCTACAAGCATTTGAACATTTTTTTTTTTTTTTTTTTTTTTTTTTTTTTTTTTTTTTTTTTTTTTTTTTTTTTTTTTTTTTGGGAGCGCCTCAGTCCCCTAGTCCCTCGGTCACCGCGGCCGGCGGATTCAAATGGTAGTATGAGAGCCCTCGATTGCATAGATGTATTTTACCAGTGTTGGAAAAATTAAATGAAGCAGCATTGGCCTAGGGTTACCATATGTTCATCATAAAAAAAAGAGGACAGTTCATTTGAAAAAGAGGACACTTTATTGTTAACATAATGTAATTTACAACTTTATTAATGAACTACTTAGAAGTACTACAAACTAAAACAGTAACCTTGTGTGTTATTGTAAAACAAAATGTTATGAAACTTGACAGTTTACTCATCATCAGTACACTCAATTGTCTCATTCTTGTCTTTTTCAATTTTGAACCAAGTATATTTGGAGGACGACGAAATCTCTCTCGAGCGTTTTGTTTTTCAACAGGTACTGATAAAAGCATTTCAAATGTTTGAAATTATACTGTACATATATAATAGCATTTATATTTTATACATTAAATCTATTCCTGTCTTTTGTCACAAGAGAAAACACACGTTCTTTGTTGGCATTATAAGTAGATATAGAAAAAAAATCAATTCTGCAATTTCAGGAGCTCAGAATAACTAATAACGGTAGATGACTGATTGAAATATGCACATCACACTTCAGCAGTTAGTATATTCTGTATCCTTTGATAATGCTTCAAACATTTTATAAAATTACAAAACTACTCAAAGCACAATGTATCATTAATGCTTATATTTGTTTGATAATACAGTATTCAACATCCACCCAGTTAGGAATTCCTGACAGCTGCATCCATATGAATGATCTGAACTGTTGATATTGAGCCATCCACTTCTGTAGATATTCAACAGCAGCGAAGTTCAGAATCGTTTGTACCTGTCAGACCCGTGCGGAGAACGAAATTGTGAACGGTAATTAAGCTGTGTGTATGAAATGATGGTTGCAAACAGTTTAGAATTGCAATGGGAACGAACCCGTTGTTGGAAAAGACAAAAACATAAATTTTCTTTCTCGGAACCCAAAAAAGAGGACATTTTTAAAAATTTTATAAATTCCGGCCGGACACTTTTTCTTGCCTCAAAAAGAGGACGTGTCCGGGAAAAAGAGGACGTATGGTAACCCTATATTGGCCGTAAAAAGTCTTGTGCATTTATTTTCGTAACCGATTTCGATTTTCTTAGTATGCATGACACAGAAAATGATAGCTTGTAATATCTGGCAAGTGTATTGTGAAATACGTGAGATATGCGTAGTGCCAAAATTCATCCAATATTTTTTGTGAATTTCTGCATCTGTAGTGAGCATGGTTACTAAGAAAACGGAAATCGATTTGCGACAATAAATGCAAAAGATTTTTTACGACCAATGATCCCTCATTTAGTGTTTCCAATAATTATTTCCTGGCTGTTGAGTAAATCATTCCATATAAAGGAATCAGACGTTAAGTACTTTTCCTTCATGATAAATTACTAAAAATGCATGTCACGCGATAAAATAAGCGGACGCTAGACGCGGTGGAGTAGCCAAGCGGTCTAAAGCGTCTCGCTGCGGAGCGCGCGGTTGCTCGCCGTGATGTTTCGAGTTCTCCCTGGGGCATGGTTGTGTGTGTTTGTCCTTATGTTAGTTTATCTAGGTTTAAGTAGTTCGTAAGCTACGGACTGATGACCACGCAGTTTGGTCCGATAGATTTACAAACATTTGAACATTTGAGGGGACGCTAGCCCTTACTGGGTAGCCCTCAGTGGCTAACCTCTTATTTTATTTTACAACAAATGTGACTTAAGCTTTATTCGGGATGTGATATCAAGTCCCTCATGAGGTATGCACCCATTTTTCAGGTTTAGCTGTTAGACAGTGCTATTAGGGACGGTGCCTCTAACGATGCATGTAAATAACATTTCGTAGTCACATTTTCTCCATCTACCTTTAACTGTTTAAATTGCTTATGGCAACTTATTTTCGTTACTTTTATATCTTTTTATATAGCTCTTTTACTTTACTTATTATGTATAGTAGTGCCACCTGGCGACTTCTTCACTCTACTTCGACGGCGCTGGCTGCTACTTTGGTTTAGTATACTTTAGCAGGGCCATGGCAACATACGATTAGTATGAAACCTTACCCAGGCTTAGATTCTGCTGATGATCGTTTCGAAACGCGTCAAAAATGAACAGCCGCATCACCGCCTGTGGCCTTTATATCCCTACAGCGTCCTTAACAACACTATATAATAACCGAAACTTAATCTTTATTGCTTACATGTTATTTTATCATGCGATATGCATTTTTAGTAATTTCTGATGAAAGCACTCTTAGCAGATGCCGAAACATGGGAAAATACATTTTATCTCTGCGACTGTGCGCGGTCTCACTATTTGAGAAAGTAAGCGCAGTTGGAAGTACATGTGATAGTCACTAAATCGTACCTCAATAAATGAAATTTCTAGAGAATTCGTAGTTAAGGAAGGAAGGAAGCTTATGGTTGAACGTCTCGTCGACAACGTGGTCATTAGCGGCGGAGATGACGCTCGGAATTTGAGGCAGGGATGGGGGGGGGGGAGCGAATCGGACGTGCCCTTTCAAAGAAACAATTCCCTGGAATCATTTATGGAAATCACGGGAAACATAAATATGGACTCCGGGGAAGGATTTGAACCACCGTCCTCCCGAAAGGGTGTCTAATGTGTTTAAACTGTGCCACCTTCCTCAGTAAGAAGTTGTAGTTGTCGACCCCTTATAATTACTTCGATAAATGGAAGAAATGCTATGTGTTTTTGTAAACTGCATAAATAAAAGCCATTGTCATGACAGAATGCTGCAATTGCAGTTGTTTTGTCAATAGATACGGCAATTGTTTGGAAATGGGAAACCTTCCAAAAATCGTTTACTATGGAATTGCAATAATGTTCCAGTGTACAAAAAATCAATTGTAAAATAATTTCAAATATGAACAGGTGCATTTTCCTCTTTTTGTAACAAATGTAATTTTCTTGACCTGTGAGGAAATACATCACAGAAATTTTTATTTCTTCCTCTTTATAAATGTTAGAAATGCATTTGTAACCAAAGGTGAAGGAGTCGGTGGAAATATTTCCTAGACACATCTGAAATCAGACAAGACGTCTTAGTAGTTAACTGTTTGACGTGGTGTAATAGTATGAGATCATTTACTTATACGAAATGTACTCACAAAACGGTTCCTCTAAATCGATCTACTCAAAAACCGGAAGAATATTAATAGAAACATGTTCTCGGACACAAGCGAAATGCATGTTATGCCACAGCTTCAAGAGATTGTGCGAGGCACCAAATACATTATACAGTGGAGTCCATTAGTCGCGCAGCGATAGTCGTACACTAATAATTCCTTAGTATTGCGAATAGTCTCTCTCTCTCTCTCTCTCTCTCTCTCTCTCTCTCTCTCTGTCTGTCTGTCTCTCTCTCTCTGTGTGTGTGTGTGTGAAGGAATTATGCTAGACACCGTAACTAATGGAAATGTGGAGAAGACCAAAAAAAGATGCAAGTTTGCAGGTAGACAGTTAATTACGTTTACTCGTATTTTAGCATTCCCCGCTGTCAAATTTGGCTTGAGACAGTTTCATGCCCCCTACTAGTTTTAATGCCTGAAGGAATTCAGCTTCTATCCAGTGGACCCTCGCTTCTGTTACTATTTCTGGGTCTTAATTTTTAATATTCTTCAGATGAATGTATGCGATGGCAGCTACGTCGTCTTTGATGCCTATATTGTTTATATATCTACCTTTAATTCACAAATTCTAATCATCTTACGGTATAGTTAGGCACGAATTTCAGTGGCAGGTCTTAAAAACTGGCTGTAGAGTTATTGAAAGTATCCACTGCTAAAGACTAATAAATTGATATGAGAACGTGTAAGCTCTGTCAATTGTCAAACGTAAACCCTTACTTTAGTAACATGCTTATTACTTCCACTGATCCTGGGAAAGATTCTGCATATGGATTAATAGAGCGCAGAATTATTCTAGATGCATTAACGCCCCATCTATTGTAATGCTGAGTGCATACAAATAATGTTACGTTGATTCTTGAATCAGAATACTCCTAATGATGAATGGTGACACTGAGTTGAAAACCATTACATGTGATAATGAGACATTTCAGAATACACTAGTAAAATTGATTACTGATTGGGATCCTCTTGTATGACTCCTTAACAACGCTCGGGTAAAACTGACACACACTTACTCTATTAGCAGCAGGATTAAAAAAAAAATCGAACGAAATCAACGGTTCCAAAAAGATTCCCGCATGTTAAGAAAAGTACGAATATTCTGCTTTCTATGTCTCTTAAGCACATTTAGTCCCCGAGTTTCCGATCTATTTCTCACGGAGGGCAAGGACATAAGAAAAGAATGCTAATGGTTTCACTGCTACGCTTACCTGAGCACCGCGACCGACCCAGTGCAAAAAACATTGTGTCGCTTTCCCCTCAAGAGACAGTGAAACATAGCCAGTAGGTCAAGGCACAGAATTCCGTGCAGATACAGACTTCAAAAAGACTATCACACTTTGCCAAAAATTATTCATAGTAGATGTCATTACATACAGTAAACGCATATATAGTTTGCGGATATTAAGTCATTTCATCTATAAAGTACAGCAAACATTAAATTAATGATATCTTATTGTCCTGAAATCCGATTTTGACGAAATAATACCTATATGTTTCCCAAACTTTGCTGAATTAGTCTGTGAAATCTCCCTGAAAATTCGTCGAATAGTACTTGAGGAAAGTATGTTCAGAGAAATTAAAGACAAACAAGACGATTTTAAAGGTTTATTATTAGTATGGGTGAAGCCTAGAAAATAAAGCTAATTTGTATTCGAGTTTATATAATTCTATAAGTGGGAGACATAAAGACACTGTCGTTTTCGTTGTGATTGTTTATGCTGCATGTAATTCTTTCAAATTACAGCGCCATTTGTGGCAAAAACAGAAAATTTTTTAAGACAAAACTCATGTAGATTTTGCCGTACAATCGTAATCTGCGATGAGAACCGGGGGTGCCCATTGAAGACTTCGAAGTTTGTCGTCCCTCCCCCTCCCCCCAACTCACACGCACTGGGTTATTGGTGAGGGGTGGAGCGAATGTAGTATTATTGGACGTCGCCCTTCGATACAAACAAATTACTATTGTACGTTTTGATCGGACATGTAGTTTCAGTGATATTTAAACGTCTCCAATTAAAATAAACACCCAGTATATCACTGCGTCTGTGTACTGTAACATCCTGTACTATGGTACATATAACTGACTATTACATAACAAATTAATGATCTATAATCTCGGGCGCTCCTTGCAAATTTATAAACGTCTTCTTTGCTGAAGTAGGTGTTAAGTTGATTGCAAATCCTGCTAAATATGATCGAAAATTACGAACAGGGTATACATTTTCGCCATTATGTACCGTTTTCATCTGAAAATCTTCTTCGCATTACGTATTGCTGTTTGGTAACACTGCAAAATCGAATTTATTATTTTACTTCCTTCAACCGGTAGTAATATCAAGGACTGATCACAGAGTATTAATACACATTTTTCACACCAAAGCAATGAAATTATGATGACAACGAATCAAGTGTTGTGTATTTTATAAAGCAGTAAACCCGTGAGAGAAATCGCTGAAACTTGGAAGAAATTCCCCGCGAAAGAGAGGAAATTATGGGGTCTCATTATATGCAGTGTTTCAATCAACACGCCACTATAATGGCGGTCTGTGAAGGAGTGTTCTCGAATTATTATAGAAATATTAACCAACAAAACTGAGGTCGATAACGTATTCTCAGTTTTACCTATACACAATGAGCTTGGAAGGGTAAGTTCCATCGATTTGACAATGTGCTATTCTGTTGCCTGGCTTCTCTGTTATACGGCCCATATGTACTAGGTTAATGTGTTAGGAATTTTGAACACGTTATAATCAACAGATAAATTATGGGTTTATCTGCTTATAGGGAATCAACCAGTGTCTATGCTATAAATCATCGCTCTAGTGTGTGTACTTTTACACACTAAACTTCAAAGATTGGAATGATCTGCCTGTTGACAAATGTCACTCAGTTGATTGGTTGTAGGCTGAGGATTGCTTTTCTCATTTCTGAACATTTTCTATTACTTTCCATAAAGAGGTTACTGAATAATTTTTGCTCCCAGTGAACGTATTAGATCGCGGCAAACTGAAGGTGTATAATTAATTAGATATATGATTTTTGGGCATTTATTTTTCTGTAATGATACTTGAAGGTGCCTGACATATCGTCATTAATGACAACGTGATAGAGCTCTAAAGCGTCGTAAGCAAAGAAACTGATATACATCGTGGCAGATGAAAACTCTGTGTCACAACGGGAATTTGAGCGGGATCTCAGCCGGATGAACTGGCAGTCCTATTTTCTTTGAAAAGGTTTTGCTGCACAATTTTTCGCTATGGAGTGCGGAAAGGGAAATCGTTTTTATCTCTTAACCTTCAAAACCTTAACATCACGAAAACTGTAGTTTTGACTGTAACCGATAAGAGCGCCGATATCGCGTCACTTCGACGACGTTATTCAAGTTTCTGAATTAAGACGGCGGATGACCGAAGGGCCCATACCTGTATTGAAAACCGGAATATGACACAATAAGACAATTGGCGATCTAAACAAGAAAGTGCACCAACAGAATGAAAAATCATGAAACACGCCACAAGAAGGCAGCAGAAAGATCGCAGCTCGAAAATGACAAACTGTGAAAACTTGTCATTCCTCAATTAAAACTGAATGCAAATCCCACGAATGACATTATAAAATAAAAGGGAAAAACCCACAGACGTTGATACAATAAGTACCGAAACAAATCTGGATAATAAAACAAAACAAGGTGTCCAGCATAAGAAGAATTCTTCTCACACACACAAAAACACACACACACACACACATAAACATACACAGACACACACACACACACACACACACACACACACACACACATACACACACACACACACACAAGTAATTTTGAACATTACTGCATCTACGCATGTGCCTGTAAGTTTCTCGTATATTCAAGAACATTTAATCTATTACTGAAAGTGTATCGTGCGACTCTAAAATCATGTCCCTTCCACGTACATTTTGGTACGTAAGTTTTCATGTATATATCTGCTTCATGTAAGTTACTTGATAGTATGGATATTAAAAAGTATCTGGTGTATATCTTATATTTGTTCATTAATAGGTCATCATAAAGTGGGTTAATCCCGAAAAGCGTCATGACAAAAAATAATAAAGAAGCTCGTAGTAGTCTTATGCATTTCAAGCAACCATAAAACATTTTTAAACTTTTGATTTCGATTTTCTGAAATGCTTTTCTTAGTCACCAACAGAAGAATTAGGTTTAGGCAATACAGATTAAATGAAGGGGTGCAGCATTCAAGAAAGAAGTTCTAATCTACAAGCAACGTCTCTCAGTACAAGTTGAGAATTTTGAATTGTTATTACAAAAGCGTTATTGTGGACTAATCTTGTTTTTGCTGTAGCAGAATACCACAACAACATTTATTGTATCGGTACACATACCTGGTGCAGCCGCACTAGCCGTAGAAGTTGACAGGTAAGGTGGCGACGAAAAAATCTAACAGTAAAAGTTTTAACGAATTTGAGATAATCTCAAGAGTTTATTTATTTAGGCAACCGATTTCGTGTCCGACGGACACCAACTTAAGACCCCAATCCAAGAACTCATATAATCATCCGATATACGTTCAATAAATCGGATTCACCATGGAACCTCATATCCGTTGTTCTCTTGATGTATATGTGATCTAATTGACCCTAATTTAAGATTAAATGTGAGTTGTGTGTATCTTTTGCATACATGTTCTGCAACGAATCAGAAACTTTAATTTCCGATGTGCTAAGAAACAGCGCTTGCGGTATAGTAACGTATGAGAAGTAAGGCCATCAAAGAGCATGACATATGCAGCTATTCGACAGTTGGGAGCATGAGTGGCTTTCTTTACGTCTGACCAGTTAACCAGGTGATGCACCTGTTGCTTCCTCGGAAAGGTTTCAAGAGTAGTGAGTTTCTCGTGCGCAGGTAAGATTTTGCTCGACGTGGAGACCACTCAGTGCATAGGCCGTGTTTAGTGTTAGGAATGGTATTAGGGATGCTGAGAGTTTCAATCTGGTGGCAAAACACAGTATGGCGATTGATCCAGCTCTCTAGCGACACAACATGGACACATATCCAACTTTCACCAGACGATGGACACATATACACCTTTCACCAGACATGATAGCGTAAGTACATCCAAATATCTCGCAATAGTCAATCAGCGAACGTTTTTGTTACTCTGTAATTATGGATAGTTCTACAAGAACTGCACCATATAGGAAAACAAAGAGAGATTAGAAGCTGGAAAAAATTATAATTTTACAACTGAACCACCTCCAGTTTATTTCGGACGAAGTGAGAAGCACTTGCATGATAACTTTACAAGGCCGATTTGCAAGATGAATGCACTATGACAAACAAGACTGATGTCTGCTCACTTCCTCTATCCACAGGTTCCAGTGACAAAATTAAATTTCCTGTATAAAAATTAGGCACTTGAAGAGCTACAAGACGGCAATTACGGTCAGCTATAATAATTGCCCGATTTTAGCGGGTAACAGTGCTCCCGCAGATTTACTAAATTAGGCAGTACTGGTTAACACGTTGCATCAGCTACTCCGAATAGTCCCTAATGATTTTTGTTAGGTTAAGCTAAAGTGATTTTAGCCATGTCTAGACACCTAAATTTCATCAAAGCAGGAATTTTTCCTCTCATAGGTGAGAACACGGTTGTTATCTTACTTAGTGGGACTGTCGGCAGTTTATTCACTTCTAAGAAGTCGAAATAAAACTTCAGGTCCTGTTCAATATTTATAAATATTTAATTACGTTATTATTTCTCTGAGTATTTTTTGAGCGCCTGGCGTAGAAACGTTAGGTACTGAGATCTGGCTTATAACGGTCTGGATGGCCCACGAAATAGAAATTGTCACTGATGTACGCATCGGCTGTGATAGTTCACATTGCGCACTCAGCCTTGGTAAAGCAATAATATTGCAAAAATTAATTACGCGATATCATGTTACTTTACCATTAGAAAACAATGACCTTAAAATAGAAAAACGCACAAAATTCCGACGCGCTGTCTGGTTTTCGTATCATTTGGTGTTCAGTGTTTCAGAAATATAACAGAAATCGGATAACTCAACCAAAGCACAGGCTCATAGCCAGATACAAATAAAAATACACGCAAACACACATACAAGATTTCGCAACCGTTGGTAGCTTCTTCAGGAAAAGAGGAAGGAAGGAGGGGAGAAAAGGAAGGATACGGGTTTTGAGGAAGTGGAAAAGGAAAGGCAAACGCAAACGTTTGTATGTGTGTGGGTGTGTGTGCGCTTGTTTGCCTTTCCTTTTATTCCCTTAAGGTAAGTCCTTTCACTCTTGGGATTGGAATGACTCCTTTTCCGCTTCCTTAAAACTCGTATCCTTCCCTTTCTTCCCTCCTTCCTTCCTCTTTTCCTGAAGAAGCTACCAACGGTTGCGAAAGCTTGTATGTGTTTGACGTGTTTTTATTTGTATCTGTCGACGAGCCTGTGTTTTGGGCGAGTTATCCGATTTCTGTTTGTTATATAAATTTACCCCACCAGGAAAGTTTCCTTCTATATATATATATATATATATATATATATATATATATATATATATATATATAGGTCCCTAAACAGGGATTGGTCCCTAAACTGATGACCCCGTCTCATAAGCTGTACAAACATTTTGGACTGCTGTCCATCCAAATGCGAGTGCCCTGTGGTACAACTACGCCACCAGGCTCGCAGCGTGCGTGCACGATAGAAAAATCAGTCATGAAGTGATCTACGGAATGTTAATTGTTAGTTAATTACACTTCTATCATTTGATATATATATATATATATATATATATATATATATATATATATATATATATATGGGGCTCTGGGGAGCATAAGAGGACTGCCGGCCGCGGTGCCCGAGTGGACTGCGCGCCAGTCACTGTCTGCACGGCCACTACCGTCGGGGGTTCGAATCCCCCCTCGGGCATGGATATTTGTGCCGTCCTTAGTGTTAGCTAGTTCATAAGTAGTTTGTAAGTTTATGGACTGATGACCCCGTCGTTAAGTCCCATAAGCTATACAAACATTTGAACATTTAAATTTTTGAGCTTCACGCCCTACGTAAAAAAGAAAAAGAAAAATGGCCCAAAACAGGAAACTCAGGTTTGAATCCTGGTCCGACCAAAAGCTTCACTTCTCCGTGCGGAATGCTTCAAAAACCTAATGCAACCCGATTTAATTTCCATTCTTTTCCTTCTAAGCTAATTATTATTCCGCGAAACACGTTGAGCTGCAAAGTGTATCACTTACCCGTAAGTAATTCTTCAGAAATTTTTGCTCAACTTTCTTTAAATGCAACTTTGACATCTCATAACTGTTTTCTCACTTAATTTACGCGTCTCACAAAAATCACAATTCCTAGTGCACGCGCTATTTCAATTATTTCAGTCTGCCTGCCTGAAATACTTCTGCAAGAGACATTGTTAATCCTCCTTGGTGGACTAGCGGATACAGTGTCTGTTTATGAAAGGAGACAGGAAAACAAAACAAAAAGTAAGGAAGAAGATTACAGTTTAAAGGCCCGTCGATATCGTTGTCATTAGAGACGTAGTAGATGCTCGGATTGAATTTTACTAAGGTTTGGAAAGGAAACATTCAGACATTTCCCTAAAGTCATTAGGGAAATCACTGAAAATCTAAATCAGGATGTTTCGAGGCGGGTTTGAACTGCTGTCCACCCAAATGCGAGTGCCCTGTGGTACGACTACGCCACCAGGCTCGCCGCGTGCGTGCAGGATAGAAACATCAGGCCTGAAGTGATCTACGGAATTACTTGTTAGTTAATTACACTTCTATTATTTGATAGTTTACGGAGGAATTAGTGTCATTCACGACTGAAATCTGTAGACGTTGTTTTGTTTTTATTTCTTTGGAAACTAACATTTTGAATAAAGTGGAAGTGCCAGTTACGGCTGCTAGTGATTAACAGGCTAGAGGTACAAGAGTACGTTTCAAGTCGAATGTATCCGACATGTGAAGGAAGTGAGAATAAAACTGATGGAAAAAACGAATGACAACAGGATGTTCCGGAAAATTTTAAGAGGTAGCCAGGCGGGATGATTGACACACTCCGTTCGTTGACAGCTAATGATGACGGGTCTACTGGTTATCCAGATTCAGAATATCATACCCATCATACCACGCCGAAGTCCTGTACACGTATTTACAGCTCATAAAAAAGCGGACTCGGCGTTGACCGTAAAACGTCTACCCTCGGATTGCTTGCAGTGAGCGGTCAGGATTATTTAAGGCTTCCGCGTTAGTGATACATTTTATCACGTGCTTCACACCGCTATTCCGACACACAACATGCCGGCACAACATTTATCGCGAGTCACTGCGTACTTCCAGCATTCCTCTACGGCTAACGGAATATGTTTTTGCTATCTCTCTGTTGTACTCCTAAATAATGGGAAAGGTAAATATGAAAAACCCACGTCGTATTTCTAATTTACGCAGTCAACTTCACGTAACGCTATTTTCTACTGTATAATGATTTATTCATCATTCACAACGTTCTAATAGGCACCTTATTATTATAATTGTTTTACAGAAGCTAAACTATTTCTTATGCGCTTTAGCATTTTCCATGACGTATCGTTTAATTCACTGTACCTTGATAGACTTTTGAAATCTGGTAGTCGACTTGCGTTTCATTCAAGAATTAGTTGACGAATCGAAGCCGTGATTTCAGCCTTTTGGATCTGTAAAAGCTGCCATATAATAGATGACGTTCGTCAAAGATCTTTTTGAACTGCTCGTTATATTTAAGATTTGGGACTGTTAAAACCTGAAGCTTGGTATAGCTTTTCCAGTGGGGTAGGTTTCCTGCATCCTTGGCTAGCCTAAGGTTTCATTAAGGCACGCGCCAATCAAGGTCAGGCAGGACATGCATATTTAACTGTGGAGAAGCAAATTGCTGAGGCTCTCGAAGCAAAGTAAGTTTGGCACCCAACTTATTTCAATTATGCAAATGACTCTAAAAAGGCTGAAAGGTTGCGACCAAATATTCACAGGATGTTTTTGAATACGTTGTTTTGCAAAATAAATGTATTCAAAAACATCCTGTGAATATTTGGTCGCAACCTTTCAGCCTTTTTAGAGTCATTTGTATAATTGAATTAATAATGGTCTACTACGACTTTCAGTCGCATCTACGATGCCCAACTTACTGCCAGAGTTAGCTTTCTGAGGATGTTGTTCCTTGGACCTACCTTTATTCGCAGTGATGTTTGTACGTGAGGGATCTTTCAAGTGTCACTCGAAGATATATCGGCTGGTCTGTGTGCTCAAGGGTAGACCTATTCCATTCAACGTGCTTCCTATTTGCCAGTCGTGTGTGACGGTGAGAGACACAGACTTTCATTTTAGTAGGATTCGGTTTGAGAGAGTTTGTAACGCACGGAATTCCAGTAACGCTAAAAGACACCTGGTAAAGCCGCAGAATCTGTTAGGACAGTCCTCAGACAAAGGAAGAGTTATTAAAAAAATAATATGTCAAATTTAATTACAAATTCTGAATCTTGATGAAATCCGTTTATTGACTACACAAAAGACCAGTTAATTTGTTAATTAATAATCATTAAAATTTCATCGCATGATTATAGGCATAAAACTAATTTGCCCAGACCCACAGACACTACTGACTTATTGTGTGCATAGAAAAGCATCGGTTGGAGGGATCAGCATAATTTTGGCACTGCACATTTAACTATTACAGAGAAATAGCAAAGATGGCGAAATCTTCCCCTCGGCCGTCATTTCAAACCGTCGCTGTTCCACGTGTTCGCGGAGGGAGACGAAGTTTCGCCTTCTGCCAATCCACGCCAGCTCAGGCCATCCAACGTGACGGTTCGAATTCCGCCACTGCCGGCGGCCACAAAATAGGTAACGGTGAGTGCTCCTTCCTCTGTTAGGTTCGCTACAGGGACCTCTGGGCCAAGCGCGGAGGTGCATAGGAATGCACTGGTCACTTTTCTAAACAGCCTGGAGAGCAGCTCCCCACCCCATTCCGTTGCAGTTCCTGGAGGTATCGACATCGGAAGATCAGCGTACAGCATCTACCGTCGTTTAGTGACACGTGATTACGTTTGGAGCAGCCAGCCTGTCCTGGACTTTCGCGCCGGATTCGATATGATCACCGATACGACATACATCGCCTCTTCCTTGGTCGCGATCGCCTTACTTCTGCATTTACGCCGTCTTTTCTGAAACTGTTATCCCGATATGTAGCCTGCTCGATGCCTCGGTACGACTCCTGTTTCTGTAATCGTGCGCGAACTCATGGCTAGTTTCTTACCTTTCGTCTTAAACTATCTCTGAGGACTCGTTCCTATTTATATTCTTACTCTTGTATGTATTTTGCGACTTGGCCTACATCAAGTCTATTACACGCCCAGTGGCTGCATTCAGTGTGTGAGGGTTTATGGAAATTTGTGACAGTACTTCATCTTCTATATGTGCTTTGTTGATAATATATGTTTCGACTGGCTATCCCGACTTTCACTTTTCTGTAACTTCCCTTACTGATCCCTGTTGTAAACCTGAAACGTCTGCTTTAAGAGACGAAGTCCGACCGCGTGGGACAGAAAATCTGCAGGTGAGTTGCCTTACAAGGAACAATAATAGTCGGAGACTCTTTGAAGGTAATTTGCCCATCTTTTCTTTATTCAGCCACAGCTACAGCTTCACGCAACATTCCCTATGCTACAGACGTGGCGACCGTGACAGGATAGATTAGGTTTCACAGCCACAAAATTTTCTGTTTTTTCTGAATCGTAAGTTTTCAGTCGCTCACACTAGCTACTGTTGCTGACTGTGTCGTAGCTGTGACAAGAACTCTCCGAAATTTTATCCTTATTCAGAGACAGAGAGAGAGAGAGAGAGAGAGAGAGAGAGAAAGGTTCTTTATTATCTCTTAGTTCTTAGAAAGCTGGAACAGAGAGTTACGGCCAGACAGCGGTGAACATTCTTCGAGCCAGGAGGGCCTCCTCCCCTCGACCGCTGTGCCGATTGAAGATGCCGCCACCACCATCGCCGACGCCAGTGCCAGAACGCGGAACGACACCGACCCTACTCACCACGCCACCGGCGACGACGACCCCAACGTCGACTTCGCCACCCACCAGCATGCTGACGTCGAGGAGCCAACGGCGCCGCCGCCAACACCATCGATGGCAGATGCACAACAGGCAAGTGACACTTTGCAACCAGCTGTTGCCGCAGACCCAACACAAGCTATGTTACACCAGTTGATGGCTGCGATTGCATCTCAAAACTTAGAATTGCGTATTTCTTTGAGTGCCAAAATTTCTGAATTGGGTACGAGATTGGACTCAATGTGCAGCATTGCGCACCTCTTTGAGTGCGGATCTACGTGCATAACGCGAAGAATTCCGTTTGGAGCTGGATAATAGGCTTGAGATGCAATCGAGTATTATAGATAAATTATCGGACCATCTTGATGCTAATTTACAAAAACATGGCGAGGTGCTAGACCGGGTTTTAGATGAGAACAAGGTAGTCCATGATAACCTGCACGAAAAGATCAGAGCGGTTGACGAGCAAGTAGTCAATAACACTTCTGAAATTGAACATCAGAAAACCAAAATCGCGGCGTTGAGAGAACGGATAGGTGATAACAGTACGGTCATTTCGGGCCATTCTGAAATGCTTAGTACGTTGTAATCTCGTCGACTCATAAGAGATGGGGAGAAAGAAATGGAAATCAGGATTGTGGAAAGGGTTGCCGCTCATTTAGAGACTAAAATCGCAGATAAAATTGGCAGTGTAGTGCCTGTTCAGCAGGTTTCTAAATCGGGGATCGGACGGCAGTTTTCGCAGGAAGGGCAGGCAAGGGATCGATGCGGATAGCTGCCCTTGTTATCGGTCCGGCGGCCGGCGGCGCTTTTGAAGCCGACTGGCTTACCACGCCTTTGTCGGCAGCGTTGGGAACAGCTGGGATCTGGTCACCTCCTGTGGGTATGCTGGTGACTACGGCAACAGGCCGACAAATTTATACAAGATCTCTGTCTTCCACAGAGAGGATCTCTAATCTTTCGATAGATACGAGCATTTTGGAAGCGGCTATTGAAGTCTTGCCTCAAGCACTTAAAAGACATAGTCGATCCATCTTGCAACAGCCTGTCCCTTATACTTCACCAAACTAGAAACGTCTTAGTGGAATGACTTCAGAAATCCATCCTGTGGACTTGCTCCAAAATTTCCTGGGATTGGTAGGAGTCTGGTAATATTAGTGAACTACAGTTAATCAATGCTTTTGGGCAACGCCTCACATCAGAGGCTGTTTTGTGGTGGCAAATAACTGGCCGGAACTGTGCGGCTGAGCCATGAGATCCTGGCTCAGTACTGGAGTTGTGCACGCCAGCGTCAAGTTAAGCTTGCTCTGATGACGAGGCCGGACTACAAAGCTAATGGCGGGAACCTGCGCGAGTTTTTTCTTCCTGAAGTCTCGACGGTTAGACATCTCGACCCAGCCATGGGCGAAGCTGTACCGGTTGTCAGTACAGAACACTCCTTGGAAATCGACGTTCAGGGGGCGGTCATGCCCGGCCACAGAACGGTAGTTCAAACCGATGTGGCACAAACAGTGGTCAGTCAGGTTGTGGACAAAGGGAAAATGCCAACCAGAATATTCAAAACGAAAAGAATGTTGCCGGCCGCTGAGGCCGAGAGGACTGAGGCGCTCCAGTCACGGTCGGCACGGCCATTACGGTCGGGGGTTCGAATCCCCCCTCGGGCATGGATATTTGTGCCGTCCTTAGGGTTAGCTAGTTCATAAGTAGTTTGTAAGTTTAGGGACTGATGGCACCGTAGTTAAGTCCCATAAGCTATACAAACATTTGAACATTTTTTGAAAAGAATGTCATGACAGTACAGCACTCTAATTCGAAAGGAAGGAAGCGTAAGGCGAATAATTGGCGTCGTGCGGGGTCACAGAGCAATGGTAGAGTACACAACCGATCGCGACCACCTCTGTTACGGAGAATGTGTCGGAAAACTTATCAAATGTTCAAATGTTTGTATAGCTTAAGGGACTTAACTACGGGGTCATCAGTCCCTAAATTTACAAACTACTTATGAACTAGCTAATCCTAAGAACGGCACAAATATCCATGCCCGAGGGGGGATTCGAATCCCCGACCGTAGTGGCCGTGAAGACCGTGAATGGAGCGCCTCAGTCCCCTCGGCCACCGCGGCCGGCGGAAAACTTATCAGCACAGTCGAGTTACTCCTGCGGGCTGTGTGTAGTAATTCAGCAAGGGAGGTGAACTGCCCACAGGATCAAAAATCAAAAATGTTTGTAATTCTGTCGGACAAAACTGCGTGGTCATCAGTCCGTAGCTTACAAACTACTTAAACCTAGGTAAACTAACCTAAGGACAAAAACACACACCCTTGCCCCAGGGAGGACTCGAACCTCCACGGCGAGCAACCGCGCGCTCCGCAGCGAGACGCTTTAGACCACTCGGCTACTCCACCCCGGCCCCACAGGATCCTTTGGGAGACTTGTTGGCGGGAAAATTTCGCACAACAATGCTGTACTAGCTGTGGATAAGGTTTCGGGTGGTATTCGCTCGGTGCTGGATGAAAGGCGGCTCAATAAAATCTTAATTATGGAACGAGACCGGTCCGAAGTCGTGGGTGACCTCTTGGCAAGGTTTGAGGGGGCAAAGTTTTTCTCCACGTTGAATCTAACCGCCTCGTACTGGCAAATTCCCCTCTCGGAACAATCTACACAGAACATCTAAAATATCAAGCTGTTCATCAGCTAGGAACCCACACGCCCATAAGATTATTCTGACATTATGTCAGAATTATCTGCTCTGAAATTTGTGCCAGTATCAAGCATTACATATACCATTATGTTGATGAATTGAGCTGTAATAATTTCCCTTGCAGCTTTGAGTGCCAGATGTGATGTGTTCTTTAGTTATAAGTATTGTTGTGTTCTATGTAACTCTGTGATGTATGGCGATTAGTAATTGGAACACGTGAAGGAATTTACTACATTCAGTGTAGACAGAGGACTGACATCAAGGCCTACGGGCTTGGTATAGACTGAGAAATAGAAACCGAAATATAGAGCACATGTCTCGTAGTGGGTGTAGGTGCCAAAGGTAGTAACAATGCGGATTGTTCCCCTTACAGGTAGGAGTCACTGAAAAAGTGTCTGCCGTGCGTTACGGATGTGACGGGCGCACTCATAAAGCACTCCCCTCTAATATTTGCGGAACACAGATAAGGTTTGAGAAACGATATGTAATGCCAAGGCCGTTGCCATGTTGAGAAGTCCCTTTGTAGCATACGAATCCACACACACATTCGCACACACACACACACACACACACACACACACACACACACAAACACACAGACACACGAGCGCGCGCGCGCGCGTGCGCGCGCCGGAGGCTCCGCGCTCAGCAACGTGGTGCCCCAGACCGCTCGGCTACTCCCGCGCGGCTTCATTATTGTATTATTGTTAAATGTATGCGAGGAAATGCGATGCTGGAGGGTGTTTAGTCATGAATTGTGAAGTTAATATATATCTATCGAGGATAGAGGCTTTTGAAATGTGGTGTTACAGAAGAATTCTGAAGGTTAGGTGGGTGTATCGTGTAACTAATGAGGAGGTACTTAACAGAATTGGGGAGAAAAGGAATTTCTGGCATACCTTGACTAAAAGAAGGGATCGATTGGTAGGACACAATCTTAGACATCAAGGAATCGTGAATTTAGCATTGGAGGGAAGTGTGTGGGATAAAAATCGCCGAGGGAGACCAAGAGATAAATATAGTAAACAAATTCAAATGGATGTGGGTTGCCGTTCTTATGAGGAGATGAAGACGCTTGCTCAGAATAGATTAGGGTGGAGAGCTACATCAAACCAGTCTCCGGACTGAAGACAACATCATCAACAACAATTATATGTAATGGGGTCTCGAACCAAATTAATAGCAAGCAACGGAGAGGAAACGATACACTGTCCAGAGAGCAAACCGAGTGTTGGGTAGGGCGCAACGTGGGAGATAAACCGTTCAATAAGAATGATTAGCCAGATATTAGCCTTCAGGATGGCTGTGTGACTCTATTGGACTCGGTACTTCTAGCAAATACGTAAAAATAAACTCTAATTTGTGTGAGGGAGGGCTGTCTTGAAATGAGACAGGCATCTGTTCTATCAACTACCTCTAGGGATAGTGATTCTAAAGGTAAGAGTAACATGCAAATTATTGAACGCTTTGAAACCTAGAATAATATACTACTACTGTATTAAAGTGACACAGTTAGAAAACAAAAGAAGGAGTAGATCAGTTAGTGTACTGCCGCTACTCGGGAACATACCGTACATAAATGTTTATGGCTACGAAATAAATCATTATGTTTCTATAAAATGCTGTATGAGTTCTAGGCCTTACACGGACTGAAACGGCATTGCAAAGACCGCAAGGAAAACAAGTCATAATTATATGTATATATTTTGTGTTAGTTTTAAGATGATTGTAATGCCTAAGGCTATGAAACGACGTCACGCAACTGTGCCAACGTAGCTTGGCGATTGCCGGATTCTCCTTCAGAGAATGCCGAATTATACTACCGGCCGTTAAAATTGCTACACCACGAAGATGGCATGCTATAGACGCGAAATTTAACCCACAGTAAGAAGATGCTGTGTTATGTAAATGATTGGCTTTTCAGAGCATTCACACAAGGTTGTCGCCGTGGCGACACCTAGAACGTGCTGACATGAGGAAAGTTTCCAACCGATTTCTCATACACACACAGCAGATGAACGACATTGCCTGGTGAAACGTTGTTGTGATGCCACGTGTAAGGAGGAGAAATGTGTACCATCACGTTTCCGACTTTGTTAAATGTTGGATTGTAGCATACCGCAATTACGGTTTAATCGTATCGCGACATTGCTGCTCGCGTTGGTCGCGATCCAATGACTGTTAGCAGCATATGGAATCAGTGGGTTCAGGAGGGCAATACGGAACGCCGTGCTGGATCCAAACGGCGTCGTATTACTAGCAGTGGACATGACAGGCATCTTATCCACATGGCTGTAACTGATCGTGCAACCACGTCTCGATGCCTGAGTCAACAGATAGGGACGTTTGCAAGACAAGAACCATCTGCACGAACAGTTAGACGACGTTTGCAGCAGCATGGACTATCAGCTCGGAGACCATGGCTGCGGTTACTCTTGACGATGCATAACAGACAGGAGCGCCTGCGATGGTGTACGCAACAACGAACCTGGGTGCACCAATGACAAAACGTCATTTTTTGGATGAATCCAGCTTTTGTTTACAACATCATGACGGTCGCAACCGTGTTTGGCGACATCGCGGTGAACGCCCATTGGAAGCGTCTATTCGTCATTGCCATACTGGCGTATCACCTGGCGTGATGGTATAGGGGGCCATTGCTTACACATGTCGGTCACCTCTTGTTCGCATCGACGGCACTTTGAACAGTGGCCTTTACATTTCAGATGTGTTACGATGTGTTACGACCCGTGGCTCTACCCTTCATTCGATCCCTGCGAAACCCTTCATTTCAGCAGGGTAATGCACGACTACATGTTGCAGGTCCTGTACAGGCCTTTGTGGATACGGAAAATGATCGACTGCTACCCTGAGCAGCACATTCTCCACAACTCTCACTGAAAATGTCTGGTCAATGGTGGCCCGGCAACTGGCTCTTCACAATACGCCAGTCACTACTCATGATGACCTGTGGTATCGTGCTGAAGCTGCATGGGCATCTGTACCTGTACACGCCATCCAATCTCTGTGTGACTGAATGCCGACGCGTATCAATGCCATTATTACGGCCAGAGGTACCCAGAAAGCAGTACCCAGAAAGGGTACTGCTTTCTCAGGATCTATGTAGCCATACTGCGTGAAAATGAAATCACATGTCATTCTAGTACAATATATTTATTCAATGAATACCCGTTTATCATCTGCATTTCTTATTGTATCAATTTTAATGACCAGTAGTGTATGTTTCCGGAATGTGTTTTCACCTGGAAGGATACAAATCGGTGGCAGCTGACTTCTTATTGTCAGATGAAGAGGCTTGCATAGGACAGGACAACAAGAGAACAGGGCAACGTAGAGAGTTGCACCAAACATTCTCAGGACTGAAGACCACAGCAACAAGAAAAAGGTATGTTAGTGCAAACACAGATTTATTAGTACGATGGGATAGCGACACGGGAATTCGAAAAAAATTCAAATTTTTGTAAATCTATCGGACCAAACTGCGTTGTCATCAGTCCGTAGCTTAAACTACTTAAAACTAAAGTAAACTAACCTAAGGACAACACACATACCCATGCCCCAGACGGGGACTCGCACTTCCGACGGCGAGCAGCCGCGCTCCGCAGCGAGGCGCCTTAGACCGCTCGGCTACTCCACCGCGGCGGGAATTCGTAGATGTGAACTCTCAATACATGAATATAGGCGTCAATTTTCACGCCAACCAGTGTTAATCGAGGAATGTAGGAATTCACGATCATTGAATTCATTATATTAGGAACACTCGAGGTAAGATTAAACGCACAGTTTGCAAAGAGACATTTAAGACGTGAACGTCTGCGATTGCAGTGCGACGAAAACATGATACATGATGCGCTTGGATGTATCTAACGTATCTTTCAGCACATTCTCTCTTTAGTTTGTAGAAGGTAGCTGAGCCGTTCCGGCTCAGCATCGCACCATTCCTCCGTTACCTATCTTCTCTAATTACTCGTTACGTACCCCCTTCTATCTTATCTTTCTCTTTGCTTTGATCGAGTGATATCGATTGTAATTTCGATGCGATGCGTTGCTTCTGTTCCTCACTAAGATCCTTGCCTGGTGCGGTCCTTAAATGGACATACACGCCGCGGTGAGGCCGATGGCGGATTGCGAATCAACGAAGGTACCTCGAGGCGGCTGTCGCGGTCGGTGTACGGAACTACCGTCGGGTGGAGCCACTTGAGGTCGTGAGCGCCGCGGGGCAGTAGTGTGGCTCTCTCCGAAGCCGGCGCACCTCTCCACCTTCTATGTTGTTACGGTGCACGAGGACTGCGGTCCAGCTTTCCTTCCTGGAGGACATGGCGGGGTTGTAAGCCCGGATTGTGACTGCTTCGCAATTCTATCATCATCATCATCATCCTCCGTCATCGTTCTCTCGGATGTACTGCCTTCTTGTGGACAGCTGTGTGAGTGACTCTGTTAAACATCGGCTCGCCATTGTGTTCCTTTACCTAGTACTTGCGATGTGTCACCCGGTAGTATCTCGGCCCAAACATGTAGTTGTGAATCTGCCTATAGTCCAGTCAACTTGTGCTCAATAAGGCCCCTAGTCGGAGAGTTTTGGGTTAGTTTTGATTTCTTCGATTCCGTATGTTTTTTGGGGTGCTGAATCCGAATCTGGCATTTCCCAACAAATTTTCGTGACGCAACATTGAAAAAAATTTCAAAAATTCGAAAAATTGGCGTTTTTGTTGGTTTTCTGCTTATAACTCGGAAAATATCAACTTTTCAAAAATTGCCTCCAAGTACAAAATTGAATTCCATAAAATTTCCTACAGATTTCACTATTTATGTTTTGCTGTCAGACGAGGCGTTCCAGTTCAAGCGCTAATTGAAAATTGGCGTATTTTGGCTGTCTCCGCTAAAATCCATTTTTTCCACCCAAGAAGTCTAATTCATTATTAAAAGCTGATATTTAGTGAATTCCTACAAGTTCTAAGTCGTATAGAGTGTAGACTGGTATCCACTGCTTCTCCCAGTTCTCTATGCACACCTTCTTTAGATCATATATGTAAAGTTATACGAAATTAAAAAAGAAATTACATGAAGTTCAAGTTATTAATAAAATCAGAAATAGTACAAATCGTCATAGATAGTTGAAATTCCGAACAAAATTTTGAAAATTTTATACATATTACTACATTGTATTACACAGAATACATTATTATGTTCATCAATTATATATACCGCTGTCGTTTCCAAGAGGGTCCTGCCTGAGGTTCTTCGAAGGCGGTTGGTCCTGGCATAGGTTCCGGTTGCTCTGTCGCCAGTGTTCGGGCTACTTCATCAGGAAAATGAAGGACGTGGGTGAGAAATCAATGACCAGTGAACATATCTCGAGGAGAATTGTTACGAGACAGATTGTGAGATTTGACATACCTTCCAAATGGTGCAGGTGTGTTTCTTCAGCCTGTTCTTTGTCTTCTTCTTCTTCTACATCAGTTCTGATTTCTGGAAGTTTGACGTTATTACACAGCTCTTCACAGGATGTGCAGATGGGGGAGCAGTGGAGGCCCGCTTTCCAGCATGCACAATTACGTTGGCAGCCGTTCTTGCATTTAGAAGAAATGAGTCGGAGTATCGAGTCTGGAGCAGGGTCCAAAGTTGTTGGCACAGGGACAAGACCATTCCTTGTTGTTGTTTTTTTCTCCAACTCGCTTTTTGTTGTTCGTCGAGAGTAATTTTACTGGATAACCACTGCTGCACTTGAAAATAAACTCTCATTGAATGTTGTCGTGCAGCAGCTTCGGTGGGGGGTAGTGAGGCAATGTTGGTTTTACTTTTGTAAGAAATAGATACGTATTGCCTGTATCGCAAATCGTTCAGGCTAGCTTGATGTTCTTTCCCGTACAGTTTCTTGAGAAACATGTTCCCTGCTTGGGCAATTAATCCTGATGTGCACGAGGGTTGTAGAAAACATCAATGACTGTTTGCAAGTCATTGTACTTCTACAGGGCTTTTATAAATTTAAGTTTCCCCTGGTTAAACAAAGCAGAAATAGTGTCACAACCACTCATCGCGTGCAGGAACAATATATGACGTGATGCAGTTCTGTCAGCGGCAAGATGAGGATTGTAGAGGGTTGGAGCCACCTTTCCTTTTCCTGGTTTCAAAAAGAAGACATTCTTTACGTCAGGGCTACACAGACCCATTAAAATCACCAAAAGGTCTATATCTTCTCCCACCATCGTCACGTATTCATTTTCCGGGACTAAGGTAAGGGCTGTTGTGATAATTAATGTATCAGCATCCTCCACAGCTTGCCGTGAATCAATTTTTGCAACATGATTTTTTTTTCATTAACAAACATATGAACCGTCCCTTATTTTTGTAATTTGCAAGGAAACTCTCCTGCGAAACAGTAGGCATAATCGTTTCTGTAAATGATATTGTAACAGATTGCAATCTTTGCGCTCATCTTAATCGTTCTGAGCCCGGTGATTTCACAAACTTCGTCAGGGTAACCATCGGAAATGACAACGATATTTGATTTGTAGTTTTACTTCACGTAAGATATATAACTGTCGCAAATTTCTGCATATGTCTGGGCATGGTGCCATTTGACCCTATGTAACAAAAACCCGCCGTCGATTACATATTTTGTACCATTAAAGTCTGCCTCTTCAGTCGGTGAAAAAGCCTTGTACAAGCCCGATTTGGTTCCTTTCCTCATTCCATGCTCATCGAAAAGAGAGAGAGGGTAGGGGCTAAGTTCGTAACACATAAATTCTCGCAGATATTCATCTGAATGTTTCACGATGGTCATTCGCTGAAAAAGTGTAGTAGGATTTAGGAATACAACCCTGTCTTGTATCTGAATGGAGCTGTTCATGATTGCAAGAGGCCGCACTCTTTCGCTTCGTTTGAATTTTTTTCTTTGGAAATCACCAGTAACAATGCACTGAATACTTTTCATGCCCATCTCTTTGGATAAGTGGCAGTTTATCGTCTGATCTCCGACAACACCTGTACTTAGTGAAATTAGGTCAGTGGTCGCTGGAAAAGGAGGATGGTCGTGAAAGCAGTTCAGCAACTTATGTGCGTCAGTGTTGTCTCGGTTTTGCATAGTATCGCTACTGTCAATCTCTTGTTCTGACGTTGCGAGTTCAACTCCCGTAAAGTGCTCAATCTCTTGGCACACATTATGCAGTGCTGTCATCCGCTTTGTCCATCTTGCCACAACGCCTGCAGTTACTCCACGGCCATGAATAAGGCCACCACTTGTCTTCATTGACTTCATTAGAGTTTCTTCAATAGCCATATCACTCCAAGTGCCACACCACAGTTTCTCACTCTTACGAATGCTGAAAGATCCTTGGGTGGTGAAACGCTCGTATTCTGCAGGTGGCATTGTAGGGCGGAGCTTGCTTCGTGTGCCCCCCCCCCCCCTCCAAACAGACAGTACACCCTGAGAAAATAGCCGGTGTCTCAGTGTGTTTGGGGGTTTTGCACATAGAGGGTGGGAGCCATCATGAACAATAGAGAGGAACTCGTGACTGGTAACTCAGAAGTCAGGCTGTCATCCTGTTCGTGGCTGGAGTATGAAGGAGCTGGAAAAGTGTATTTAAACCAGATGGGTCAAGTTATAAAACGATATAAAGAGGTCGAGAGAGAATAAATAAAATTAAAATAATTCAGTGAATGTCAGCTTTTAATAATGAATTATTCTTGAGTGGAAAAAGTGTATGTTAGCGGAAACAGCCAGAATATGCCAATTTTCAATTAGTGCTTGAGCCGGAACGCCTCGTCTGACAGCAAAACATAAATAGTTAAATCTGAAGCAAATTTTATGGACTTCAAGTTTGTACTTGGAGGCAATTTGTGAAAAGTTGAAAGTTTCCGAGTTATTAGCCGAAAGCCGCTATTTTTTCTGAATTTTTGTTTTTTTTTCCTTGTTGCGTCACGAAATTTTGTTGGGAAATGGCAGATTCGGATTCAGCACACCAAAAAACATACGGAATCGAGGAAATCAAAACTACCAAAAAACTTTCTTGGAAAGAATACATATTGACTGGACTACTATTCCAACTATCTAGTTACTGTTGGCGTACTCCCCGACACCATCCTCTTTACCTTTCGGGTGCGTACCGTCAGTTAATGTTATCTTTAGAATTGATAGGTGATTCTATGCCTAGTTGTGCTAGCCTGTGATTTACAACCCCTGTGTGTTTGTGTTGGTGTGTGTTTGTTTGTCTTTCGGAATTGTTCAAAAAATGTTCAAATGTTTGTAGAACTTATGGGACTTAACTACTGGGTCATCAGACCCTAAGCTTACAAACTACTTATGAACTAGCTAAGACTAAGGACGGCACAAATATCCATGCCCGAGGGGGGATTCGAACCCCCGACCGTAGTGGCCGTGCAGACCGTGACTTAAGCGCCTCAGTCCCCTCGGCCACCGCGGCCGGCTCGGAATTGTAACTGGCCCCCAGTGGTTGCCTTCCATGTCTCTGGTTTGTCCGCGTGTTTTATGTTTGGTGTTACCTCACCGGTGCAATTATTGTTTTTTACTTAATTCCTTACCCTCGTATTGTAGGGTGAATTATCAATTCATTTATTGAATTCGAATGGTTTCACGAATTGCTAAGTGCTACTGGGGGAATCCTTACCGATTACTTTCTCTCACATCAGAGTCTTTCCTTTCGTCATCGCTTGCCCCGTTGACGAATGTATTTTTGGGCAAGTTAAATTTTAATCATTGTAAAGTCCCTACCTCCCGGACTGAAGTTTCTGAGGGGGGAATGGGCAACTTACACCCTGTGTTCTTAGTAGTTCCTATGTTAGTTGCAGTGATCTTAATCTGTTAAAGATTTGTACTACTGTGAATACCTTTCATTAGCCAGTTCTGTGCCTTTCCAATAAATGATAATTTGCAGCTGGATTTAATTTTATCAATTCGACTGGCACTTTTTTTGGGCTAGTTGTGATTAATTTCCCGTATCTCACGAATCCGATTGGTGCTTGTTGTTTAGCCTGTTTAACTGAGAACACTAGTTAATTTATTGCATGTTATTCAAAGGCATCAGTAATTTGTGCTTGATTCACGTTAGTCCGTCCGTTAAGTTGGCTATATAGTTATATGATGGTCTATGTTGTCATTCTGATCGTTCAATTACTTGTTGTTGATCAGCTAAAGTCACATGTGCACTAGTTGTTTGTTTTTGTTAATAACGTGTTACCTTATGTAGTAAGTAGCTTTGTCTAAAGTTTAAGATTGTGACATGGTAATCCTAAGTACCGGCTCCGTTACTGATGTATTAAACCTTGACATTCAAATTAATATACTGGTGTCCGTCATAAATCAAAGTTATTTTAGCATTACCTGGCACATTAAAATGTTCTGATTATTTGATACTGAATTCCATGAGTCAGGATAGTAAAGACTTTCATCTCTGTGAAACTACTACCTGAAATTTATTATTTGTGTCATCTGTTCAATTAAATGTCTTTAAGCGGGTTTAGTTACTTATATGAGTTACATGATATTGATATATGTTCATTGGTTGTATTTTTGGATGTTTTCATGAGTGAATAAACGGGCTTTCTTTAATTGTTATTTCTGTTACCACGAACCATCTTCGGACCTCTCAGTAGCTGTCTTTATATTCCGCGCTACAGTGGCCGAGTGTTCTAAGCTGCGTTCCTGCGGAGTCGGTGTTGCTCGCCGTCGGGAGTTTGAGTCCTCCCTTGAGCACTGGTGCTTGTGTTGTCCTTACGTTAAGTTAGTTTAAATAGTTTGTAAGCCTGGGGGTTAAGGACCAACATAGTTAAGTCCCTTAGAGTCAGGAACATTTTTGGTCAGTGTATAAGAGGCAACCAAACAAATACAAGATAAGAGTAAAATTGCAAAACAAGTGCTTCAAAAATAATCGCCATAATTGTTAATATATTTATCGCAACGTGGATCATGACGATCAATACCTTCATGACAGTATGTTTGTAGCTGGAAGGAAACGATGTTTCTACCGAGGGGGCATATCTTCCTTCGATGGTCATTGACGGACTTTCTTCGGGAATCGAAAACTGATAACCGCAAGCGGAGAGAACGCGTAAATCATCTCTCAGAAACTACTGTAGTTTACTCGGATCGGCATAATTCTATTGCAGGATAATGGCAGCAAACATATTGCAAATATTTTTAGACTATGCTGAATATCGCTGTGAAGCCCTTACACATAGTCTCTACACAGTCCAGATCTCTCCATATGCGAGTTCCATGTTTTGGTAGCAGTGAAAAAATGCATTTCGTGTTCAGAGATTTTCTTTGTGTGTAGATGTATTATCACCATTTCATAGGCAATTGCATTTTTTTTATTACGGCATTGGCAGTTTTTGTCTTACTGTGGAATAAATGTATTAACGGTTATGACGATTACTTTTGAAATGTTAGAGGGTTAACAAAAGTTTATCTTTTCGGCCCGTTCTCATTTCGTCCTGAGTAAATTCTTAAATAGGAATATAATTTTCCACAAATAAAATATCTGTATTACATCAAAATCTGATAGCGTGACTATAAGTTAATTGCTGCGACTGTTCAATGAGTACAATGGTCGAAGTAGGAGACCATAATATTTTTAGTAGGCCTATTCCGTACATCTCTGTTACGCCTAAATGCCTAGGTTGATGCAGGGTTTTTGTGCAACTGCCTGGTAAGCGTTAGGTCCTGGGTTCGAATCCGGGGCCAGACACAAATTTTCATGTGTCCATGTTGTATCATTACAACACCAACCAACAGCCGAGACAAGAGGGAAAACCTGTTAAAATCTATTACAAACAGTTGCAGCACCACATAGCGACGTCTGTTCCATGGGGCATGTTGAAATGAACAGAGGCGGCAATTCTTAACTGTAAAGTCTTCATGTCGAGGACTGATGCATGGACTTGAGGATCGGCCTCATGGAGTGAATACGGGGACAGCTGTGAGGACAATCTGGGTTGGCGGGGTGTGCTGAGACGTAAAATCTGTTCTTATCTTTGCACCACCTTCCCGTACACTGGTTATAGAAACGTACACCACGTGGCTATTTATGATATATACACGCAGTGGGAATATGGTATATTCTCGACCATGTCAAGCATATAATTGCATGATGTAGAAGCAAAAATGGCAATTTGTGTAGTGGGACAAACATTGATGAGCCCCATTTTCCTACATCAGCCTTGTTATGCAGGATACGAATAAAAAAGTTTGATTGTTGTATGTAAATACCAGGAACTTGTATATATTTGTGTATAAACGTTGTAATGCCATGATGTGATACTTAAAATGTTTTCTGTTTGTTTTCTTTCTGTTCCATGTACGATTGAGTTGCCGCAATGCACAAGGGTAGCGTCGTCACCGCCGCATACAGCATTGCTGTATCGTGCCACTATCGACATTCAACCGAAGGCTACGGGGCTACGAATCCGACTGAGTCTTCTCTATTGCCGCGCGTCGATCGTTTACAATGAAAAAGAATAAAATATTTTTTCTTCATTATTGAATGTCGTTATGAGTTGACGTTTCTCATACGAGCATTGCTTCAATTAACATGTATTATATGAGACAGCACTGAATGTGGAACTGTTATTTTGAAATTCATTTTGAGTTTATTATGTTTTATTCAGTGTGTTCATTATTGTTGTAGGAAGACGAGTCTGATTTATTGAAATTATTTAATTCCGTCAATAGGACAATCGAATGTTTTATTGTATTTTGACATTTACTTATTTTCAGGTGTGGCAAGATAAAGTAAAGTAACTATTAATACGAAACTTCAGTTTAGCAGGCAGTGAACTTCGATGTGTGAGTTTAAAAAAATAATCGATAGCAGTTTACGGTGCCTGTGACTGATCCTGAGAGTGAACTTACAGTAACAGTTAAAATTAGTTATCCTGTCTCGCTCGCACAAGGACCTCTAATTTTATTTTATTTATTTGAAGACAATACTTAAATTATTTAATCGTACTGGTGGTGCGGGAACTTCGGATCGAAGTTGATAATTTTCATGGCCAAAATTGACAGTTAATGGTTCTAGGTAACAGAAAACTTCTAGTCAGCAGATACCTAACAACCAACTGAGACTTAGTTCAAAGAATTTTTTCAGAAATGGTGTTCATTTACGACTTTTAATAAACAAGTATGGACTTGAATGACAATTTTATCACATCCCATACCCTGTCCGACCGCATTTGAAGTTGTTCCTACTGTATTTAATTTGTGTATCACCATCCCATCTACCCTCTCCCAGTATGAATGAGAATGCAGTTACGAACATAATTGGTTTTATGAGTGGTGGTTGCCATTTAACAGTAGATTTTCACTTAAGTAGACTCACTGTGCTTTCCTCAGCAAAGCTCTTCTGGTCTACATCTACATGGGATACTCTGCAAATCACATTTCAGTGCTTGGCAGAGGGTTCATAGAACCACTATTATACTATTTATCTCCTATTCCATTCTCGAATAGCGCGCGGGAAGAAAGAACACCTTAATCTCTCCGTTCGAGCTCTAATTTCTCGTATTTTATTCTGACGGTCATTTCTACCTATGTAAGTGGGAGTCAATAATATATTTTTGCATTCGGAGGAGTATGTTGGCGATTGGAGTTTCGTAAGTAGTCCACACCGCAGCGATAAGCGCCGTTGTTGTAATGATTCTCATCCCAGATCCTGTATCATTTCCGTAACTCTGTCTCCCCTGTATCGTGACAATACGAAACGAGCTGTCCTTCTCTGGACTCTTTCGATGTCCTCCATCAAACCCACCTGATAAGGATCCCACAGTGGGCAGCAATACTCCAAAAATGGACGGACATGCGTAGTGTATGCAGTTTGTTTTGTAGTTCTGTTGTATCTTTTAAGGGTTCTGCCAATAAAACGCAGTCCCTGGTTCGCCTTTCCCACGACATTATCTTCTTGTTCTTTCCAATTTAAGTCTGAAGTAATGGTAATTCAGAGGTATTTTTTGGAGTTTACGGCCTTCACATTTGATTGAGTTATCCTGTAAACAAAGTTTAACGGATTTATTTTCGTACTCATGTTGACGACTTCATACTTATTATTTAGAGTCAATTGTTAATTTTTACACCATACTGATATCTTATTCAGATCTTTCTGCAGTTGGTTTTGATCTTCAGATAATTTTACTAGACGGTGAATGACGGCGTCATCTGCAAAAAAGATAAGAGAGCTACTTAGATTTTCCCCTAAATCGTTTATGGAAATAAGGAACAGCAGAGGACCAATAACACTACCCTGTGGAACGCCCGATATTACTTCTGTTTTTGTCGATGCCTTACCATCGATTACTAAGGAGGCCTACTGTGTCCTCTCTGACAGGAAATCCCCTATCCAATAGCAAATGTGAGGCGATACAATAAGCACGCAATTTGATTAAAAGCCGTTTCTGAGATACGGTGTCAAAAGCCTTCTGCAAATCAAGAAATACGGAATCGATTTGCGAACCCTTGTCGATAGCGCTCATCACTTCGTGTGGATAAAGAGCTAGTTGTATTTCGCATGAACGATATTTTCTAAATCCGTGTTGACCTTTGGTCAATAGATCATTCTGTTGGAGGTAATTCATAATATTTGAATACAGGATATGTTCCAAAACCCTGCTGCAAATTCACGTCAATGAAATAGGCCTGTAGTTTAGTAGTGAGAGCTTGTGTGAGAGTAGCAAAGGGGTTTAGCAAGCATTATCAGGTAGTGGAAACCATTGGGGGGGCTGGCAAATATAGATACTGGAAAGAGCACCTCAGACATCCCGCCAGGCAGCTTGGTCATTCTTGGTAGGTTTATAATGTGCGGGCTGTTGTGGCCGGAGACCACCATCTTCGGAAGCAGACTTTTCGAGTGGAAGGATGCAGACTGTGGGAGCTACAATCATCAAACACGTTTGGGTAAATTTTGTGCCAAGAACGGTGTTTTAGCTACTTCTGAGGTTCAGAGTTCCTCGATAGGAGAATCGCGTTAGAAGGATTAGAATTTAATTAATCCGTGGAATTATCTGTAATTTAGAGACTTTGATAGTTGGTACTCGTTCATCAGGGATTACAGTAAAACCTCCCGTATAAACTGTGAACGGTTTTTTCTAACTCGGTGATAATTGATTAATTATCATTACTATGAGGTGTTTAACGGGTGGCCACGTGGGGTGGAGTACAGAGTGCATGGAAGAATTACGCGCCACCCACCTCGTGAAAGTTTTAACTGTTGAATTAGTTTATCATGATCAGTAATTCATAAGCAGTAATTGTTGCCACGCATGCGTGTTATTGAGTTTTCTTCTATTTAATGCAGTTTCTTTGTTATAGACATGGGTCGGTTGCACGTGGACATATACAACTAGTCGTGTACGTTCAGGACCTGTCTCTAGTGTAATTACAATGACAAATGCATAAATGAAATAGGACCAAGAAGATATACAATTTGATTAGCCTGTTAGATTCAACTACGTGTACTTTTCGAAGCACTCGGCAATAAAAATACATGAAAACAACTTCGTTGTGTCGTCTCCATTAATAGTGACAATTGCGTGTCCCTTCATGTAAGTAATTCCAATGTCTGAAGAGCTAGTTCAGAATGTTCAGAAGTTTATAAATCTGTGAGACATAACTTCTTTGGTTATTAGACCCTAGGCTTCAAAATTACTTAAACTAAGTTAAACATACATAAGAACAACACACACACATAGACATACATATATACATACATGACCGAAGAAAAGCTTGTACATCAGACTTTTTCATTCCAAAGAATAAATGTTATTAAGTAACTATGTCACTGAGATAAGCTTTGTTTATGTATTCTTTCTCTTTTATGTTGGCGTATTGGCTACTAACTTAAAATACTAGCGGTTTCCGTTCCATCTTTAACAATATCTTTTGCCGTTTTGTAGTTGATGTTAGGCCGGTCGATTAAAGAGTGTCAATAAATGAGATACCTTGACCAGTACATCGACATAGCGGAGATAAAGCTTACATACTCACTTGACTTACACACGTTGTTTCTATGGGAGCCCCTTACTGTTAGGTTAAATACAACAATGATTGTGTAGGTGTTCTGTAGGCAGTTAAACAGTCACGCGTTTCCAGAAACTCAAAAGAGGGTACGTATCAATGTGCTTCGGTATTCCGTGCAGCAGTGTTAAGCCCATATGCTTGGGGTAGCTAGGGGCTTTGAGCAACGACCTAGTAAACAGGAGTTCGACTTCCGGAACCGGCACATATTTTCATTTGTCCATGTCTTACCATTATAACACTTATCAACAGATGACACTATGACTACCCCTGGTTACATCTAAGGAAACCACTATGTCTAAAGTATTGTGTGTATGGCCACATGGTAAATTTACACTAGTTCAAACAATTAGGTGGTTAGTTGAGATATCTAGGTTCTGAGGTATTGTCATTAGCAGAATAAACTAAAACGGCTCGACGTCTTTCTGTCGATTCTACGGATCAGTCAAAGCACCATTATCAATGACATAGAGGTCTGTACGTCATAGTGAGACCAAAGCTTATCTCTGTTACTGCATCCACATCAGCTCAGTTATGCAAGTAAAACATGTTATGCTAGTGTTAATAAGTTTTTTAGTTGCTAGTTTTTATAATATAATTCAAAAAATGTGTGTTTGTTTTCTGATATGACATGTGCGGTGACAACGGCGCATCCCAAAAGAACAGTAACTTCTCTGCTGGGACCAGAGATTATATAGCTGGCTATCAAACGTCGCGGGTCGACAGCCACGGGCCTACGGAAGCTCTTGTTAAGGGACACCGTTAGCAACCGTCATAATCAAGTAAATAGAAGAAAAGGAATGTATTTCTTGGTAAACGAGGTTTTGCTAATTAAGTATGTCACCAAGGAGGTTAAAATAAAGGGAGATGAAGTTATCTATGTCCAGCACATAAGTGAGTCGAAGCCTGTCCGCCAGCTTTCTCCGTTAAAACTATGCGTTAAGTCGACCGTCTTACTGTTAATGCATTGAATTGACAGCCAGTGCAAAGTAAGTACTTTCAAACAATACACTTTCTTGAATAAATAGTAATAAATAATCATCATAATATATTTGAAAATTAAATTTTAACGCTAATTTGCACCCTTTCAACAAGTTTTACACCACGGCAAAACCGACGGACTTTTTATTCCTGTATTAACTGACATAAAAAATCAACTCCACGACACGAAAACTTGTCCAAGACTTAGCAATATGGCGGAGGCAGGCTTCAATTTTTCAGCGTTAAATCTAACGTCCTTGTAAGTCACAAACTGTTCAGCTACTCTGATGAGTACCTACCTATAAGAATGATATACGTGTGTATACATCTATCATATTGATTTGTGTCATGTGAAATGAAACTAGAAATTTCATTTCGAGTCTCAGAGTGTTGAAGAGACTTATTTCAGCCATTGAGTGTTATCAATATTTATTTGCTGTGCTACAGAACCTATTTAAGACTTTATGCAGTTTTTAGGGACTTTTTCTAATGTGAAGAAAGTGTGTTAAAAGTTTTACGAATCGATATTTTACAGCTGATTCATGAAACATATCTGTGGTTTATGAAAACAATTGAAAGACTTTCAACGACAAATTCTTTAGAAAATATTACGGAAATGCTTATCAAGTTTTGAACTGTTAGTTTTCTTGAACATTTTTCCTTTCACAAGGATCTGCTACTCAAAGCTAAAGATTTTCTTATGGGGATTGATATTTCAGTTACTCTTCGATGGTATAAGAACGGACAGGATCGAAATCTGATACGGTAAACTTGAGAACTTTGACTTGCAAGTTAATTAAACTGTGATGAAGAGAAATTTAAATCGTCCGTTCCAGTACAACTTGGCGACCATTACGAAAGGATTTGTGTGCAAACAACAATTGGAACATAGCATAAAGGAGCAAGATAAAGAAGATAGAGAGAGAGAAGCAATTTATAACTAGAAGACCTCTACGTAGTCGTTAGCAGTCTAATACGACTTCACGGACATGGGCAGCTGCCGAGAGCAGCCTTGCAGTACGGTCCTGTAGTAAATCAACGAGACGACGCTTCGGTTGGTAAGCAGCACATCGCTGTTCCCGACAACCTTTCTTTTTAATGAAACAGGCCCAGGCCATCAACCCAGAGGTCGTTCTTGCGGCCATGTAGCGGTGCTACCATTGATACCATGGGCGTGACCTGTCTGCAGTTCAGCCTATTTGTGTCGCCGCTACCATCACTGCCCTTCACAGACACCAACGCTGTCGTCTTCGAGTTCGCATCCTGGCAGTCTCAGCAGCATCAACAGTTCTTAACCTAACAGCCAACTGACTACTGACGTTACACTGTTGCAATATAATATCCTGTGAGTCATTTTCAAGTTGACAGTGCTCTTGTATTTAATAGCCCTTTTGAAAATATTATTCCGTGTGAGGCAGATAGATGACATATATCAATATTGTCGGAATGTGAAGTATTAGTTGGAAAACAGTCTGGATAACTTTTATCTAGTAGAGAGGTAAGATTTTTAAACAGAAAAATAAATTAATAGGAAATCCGATTTGCTGCTAATTTAAGGATGTATTAGATCAATTGAAACAAAATAACGAGCAGTTAACACAAGTGATCGTTCACTCAAGACAATCAAAGACTGATGCACAAGAGAAACTTTCGAGGCTAATAGAAGCATCTAAAGCTGAATCAAAAAACAAAATATTGGGGCTAGTAGATATACAGTTAGAAACACAAGATTGAGTCTCTGAAATAAGCAATAACGACAGTCTAACATCAACAGTCACGACACTCCCACTGATTTTGTTATACACGGAGACAGCAGCACTCCAGGTGGCCGGCAAGCAAAATTTCTCAATACGGTATTGGATGACTACCAATATTATCGTTTTTATTTATTTTAATTTGCTTTTTACAAAAGGAAAGTAACGTAGTGTCATAAAAATTGGTAATAAGTAAAAGATAACTCGACATTTGTCTTTCTTACATTTTATAAGATTCCTGGGATGGTATGAAACGGTAGGGGACAGGCCTACATTGCAGTGGCCTACAGATTTTTTACAATTATTTTGTAACCTAAATTTTTTTTACTGAATAATTTAATTTTCTATTAAAATAAATAATGTCTAGGACAAACCTGAAAACTTGCCCTTTAGCAGAAAGACGTCGCTTTTCTACTCACGAATGTCAAGGTTTATTCACTACAATTCCACTAAAATCCGTGGGGTGGAACGTAGGAAACGTATATAGAATGAAATAACTACAGTAATTAACGTACCAAAACAGCCATCACAGCTGTAGCTTAAGGAAAACCGCCACAGACATGAGAAAAAAGCTGCAAAAGGACTCAAATTGTTTCGCAACAAAAAATAAACCAATTCCACAGTTGTTGCAACAGCTGAAACAAAACGGCAAGAGTCTTCAAAAATTGACTTTTTAAGTGAAAGTAATTATACTCAAAAGCATATGCGGAAAGACCAGTGAAATGTAAAAATGTGCGAATTGATACACCTCATAATAGCTGCATGTCATAGTAAAATAGACTATAATAGAAATTTATGTTTATCTTACGTTTGTATTCTACTTACTTTCAGCGGAATAAGCTGCAAATATACACATATTAGTAAGTATTTGTTCATGACTAAGTTGTTCTTTATACCACAGAATCTGTGAAATTCGGATATTTCTACATTAATTTACCGATTATGTATGTCTCTCGATGTTTGTACCCTTGTCCGGTTAGTAAACTAAATGGTCCTCGTGAAGCAAACATTGCGTTGCCAACATCAGGGCTCGAACTCTTGGTGTTATTAGTAAAGAGTAGCCCTTTTCATTCATTTGTTTACAGCCAATTTAGGTAGTACCCTAATGGTATTTACGTATGATTATTATCACAATAATCTGTACATCCAAGCGAATACACTCCTTTTGAGCTTCCATGGACCTTGAAAATAAACAATAAAATAAATCTGGTCAGACTGGGAACTACGAGTACAGCTTAAATGGCCCCAAGAGCAAGAATAAAAATAATATTCTCCTGCCTGACCTCACACTGGGAGATCTAGACATATCTGGAAAGAGACAAATATTTGTGATAAGGAAAAACATGAATTTCATTTCTATATGTGTCATTCGCAGCTATTTAAGCTTACTTCCTACCTAAGCTTATACTCAGAAATGGTTACATAGTGGAAAATAAACAGCAACATATTTGGGACAAGTGAAATTTTTTATTTCATCCTTTGTTCTGTAATCATACATTTGCATAGACATTTATAAGAAAGCGCCAGAATGCATTCAAACTGGCGCACCGAGGCAAAGTTGTCACCAGTATGCAATTCTATTGCCTCTCGTTATCTGACAATGCTATTGATTATTCTGTTTTCACACCGAGCTCTCCCTAACGTCAAGTGGCAAACTTCCCTCTGTGACTGCAGCCTGAAGCCGCCATCTTGCTTCACCACACGTCAAAAACTTTCTCGTACAGTACTACTATGATGATCAAATACGATATGATGTTGTAAGCTTTACGAGTTGGCATGAACATGATGTGCATTTGAACTTATACTTCGGCAATAATTTCATTTAACACATAGGCGTAAATTGTCGAATCGTTCTATGATAAGAACGTGTTACATACGGTTAAATTTTACTTATCGTCCTGGTGGTCTCGCGTGATAGTGTAGTCAATCATGTGAAGCTGGCTGGCATTAGCCAATCGCGTGACAACGCAAATATTTTGTCATGAAATCTTCGTTTACGATGGCAAATACTTTTACTGAGTGAACGAAGGTACATACAAGAACCTGTCAACCAAAGAGCAGGACTAACATTATTTAATTACTTTATCGTCTGTATGAAACGTTAATTTCACTCTCTGTGGATTTATAAGAATATTAACATATTACCGAGGGCTTTCTACCGTTTTGTTGACGTTGCCAACATAATCATGCGAGGCCGGCGGGATGGCAAGTATGGCATGGCATGTTTATTAAGCTTAAGGGACTTAACTGCGGGTCATCAGTCCCTAAACTTAAAAACTACTTATGAACTACCTTATGCTAAAGACGACACAAACATCTATGCCCGAGGGGGAATTTGAACCCCCGACCGTAGCGGCCGTTCTGACTGTGACTGGCGCACCGCAGACCGCTCGGCCACTGCGGCCGGCTGGTAAGTAAAATTTTACCGTGACATACCGTTAAAGCAGACAGAAGGTATCTGAAAGAAACTGAGAAGAATAAAGATAGTGTTACCAAAGACAAACGGCGCATTAATAACGATCATACTATTAAAATAAAAGCCGAAGTTATTCTAAACTGGTAACTGATTATGAAAACAGGATACATGACTCATTACTGTATGTGTCAAAGCAGTCTATAGATTCCTTAAGAACTCTTAAAAGAATACGGGTTGCCCACGATAAACAACAGTTTCATGAAAACCACACTACTGAAAGATAATCCGAAGTTGAATGAAATTGGTACAGATTAATAATAACAGAAAAGCAGTACAACTCATAACTGTATGTGTCACAGTTTATTACAGCTGAGAAAAAAATACAGCCGCATACAACATACGAAATTCCCATATATTAAAAGTCGAAAGACAGCGTAGTTATGTCAGTTCACCCGTATTTTTACGACTGTTTTCTGTAGTAACACACAAGACTGCTTACATGTTTATAGTATAGAAATATCGGGCGAGACTTCACTGACACCAGTGATACTGTATACGGCATTTCCAGGCTAGTAATATATGTCTGAACTGTGGTAATGACCCACAGACATATATTACTAGATTGGCAATCATTGACCTCTATAGTACCTGGATGGTACCTGGATGTTGAACTAGCCACGGCAGAATAGCCTTGCGCACTGAGTCTCCGTGCGCCGTCAGAGGTTCGAATCCTCCCTGGGACATGGATGTATGTGTTGTCCTTAGGTTAGTTTAACTTAGTGTAAGTAGTCTGTAAGCTAGGGACTAATAACCCAGCAGTTGAATCCTATAGATTCACAAACATTTGAACATTTTTTGATGTTGAACTTCGGCTGTTTGAGCGTGCCACTCATAGATGTTAATATTTCGTTTCTTGCGAAATTCAAATATGGCTGCTATGAATTATTACAAGAAAACGAAAATAAAATGCGCGTCGATTCCACTCCAATACGAGCCTTTTACAATGCATATTGACTTACATTCGAAATGAATAGGTAAGCAAACAATTCTTTGTCACGTAATAACCAGCAGAAACCCGTTTGCCCAATTTAAAAATGGCAGAAAATGTGAAATCGTGTGTAAAACATATGAATGTGTAGGCACGCTAGAAGTCTATGCTCAGACACCAGAGATATACATCTAGTTTCTATACAGATCATTACTGGCAATGCCGTATACAGTATCACCGGTGTCACTGAAGTCTCGACGTCATAGTTGTATACTATAAACGTGTAAGCAGTTGTGTGTTTAATCAGTCTTAAATATACAGATAAAGTGACATAACTAAAAAACTGTTCACATGTTTGTAATTCTATGGGCCGCGAGATCCATAACGTGGCGATCCAGACTTCTCGGCTACTCCTGCGAGGCGTGACATAACTACGCTGTCTTTATAGTTTTGACATAATAGTCAATTCGTGTGTTGTGTGTGGCTGTACATTTTGGTACAGAAAACGGAAGATACATACAGAAATGAGTAGCATTGATTCGGTGACTTTATTAATCTGTTATCAATTTAATTAAACTTCGGCATTTCCTTCAGTAGTATGGTCAATATAAAAAAGCTATTTGTCGTAGATAGCACGTATTTTTATTGAGTTTTATTACGAAATCAACGGTCTGCTTTGAAAAATACAGCAATGAATCGCGAGATCATTGCTGTTTTTATTTATGTTTTATTAGTTCAGATCAACTTAGGCTTTTATTTCAATAGTATAACCGTTCCAAATGTGCTATTTGTCGTGGATAACCCCTATTTGTATTCTTCTGAGTAGTTTTCCGATAACTTCAGTCTGCCTAAACTGTAAGGAACATGTTTTTCTTATAACACGATTATTCATTGTATATGTTAAATTTAACTACTACGAAAAGCATGTTTAAACCAGCTGATAAAGCTTACAACGTCAATTTCGTGACAGATACGGAAACTTTTTGACATGAGGTAAAGAAAGATGGTGGCGTCAGGCTTCAGTCACAGAAGCAAGATTGTCAGTCTAGTAATGTATGTCTGTGTAATGACCATGTAATATAAATAACTGTGGAGTAAGCATTCAGATGCGCAGAATGAATTCTTTCCGCAACATCTCCTGCGCTAATGTCACGTGATTTTGAGACGGCGCTCTGCTCCTCGTACAGCGCTAAGTGTATTTAGAGCGTTATTAATTCGCTACTACGGGGACATAACCTTCAGAAGTATTGTAAAACTATGCATGTTAGTAGACCTCCTAAACATTATAGGAATAATACGAAGTTGGTATAAACACACAAAAATTGAGAGAATTATGCTTCATTCTCATAGCCGAACTTCTTTCTGATGATGGGAAAAACAGCTGACAATCAACAATATTTTCATTTGCTACAGTTGTTATACGAATGTCTATTCCAATTAATTACGTTACAAAGACGCTGCATTAGCGTCATAGTCAAGGAAAAAGTGAAATACAAATTTGAAGTCGTTAATTCGTACAGCAAATTACCACATTGCATACTCTCTTCCTTTTTTGCTTATCATGTTGTTGTTTTCGTGGAAGGACAATTACTGGTATATAACAAGGGTTCGAAAACCTGCATGCCACTGAGTGACTGCGTGATTGGGAATTCATATTTGGAGCATCGACAATAGATACTAACAGTCCGGGCAAACAGCAGAGCGGCTTTACACATGGCGTGGTTCAAAAATAGGACCTCGTGACTGTTGGAAAACATTAGCCGGACGTAATAAACAACTCCACATTTTCAGGAGATGGTATCATTTTAAACTATTAATGCGTTCAGTTGAAATTTAATGTTACTTCTTTTCACAAAGAGCTCTGTATAATCGGAAGCAAAGCTGAACATTACCACCTGACTATTGGCAAAACAATGGTTTATCTGCAGAGATGTTGGTGCCATGAAAACTATGTCATGTCCAGTCTACCAGTATCTATGATCGACGTTCTGGAGCTTAAGTGGTAATCTGATTCGTAGAGAAAAACTAATCGGAAAAAAAAAACAAACAAACAAACATGGTTTGTTACGCCTCTCGTGGCCGAAATGCTAACTACCTAGAAACGAACGTGTTACACAGCACATTAATTTGGGCACTTCTCTGACTGCATTAAAAAACGTAGATCTGCCTCCATCCCAAGGTTTTTTTTTTTTTTTTTTTGCGAGTGCGTAAAATTTTTGGAAGAGGTTGAACTTTTATCGAATTTATGGTTTTATAGGTAAAATAGCTTAATTCTCGCTACTTCGTACGCGTAGAATGGATGGTCTGCATTCGTTGTTTCTACTTCTAAATATAATTTTTCATAGATTTAGCTTTATAAATGCTTTCCTAATCAAGTATTTTGATACAACTTACCACCCACTATTGCACTATCAAAGGTAGAATTCGAAACATCCGCAAACACATTATCTTAAAAATTCTAACCATGAGTCCAACACCAAATTTTCGTATTTATAGCCTCAAAATAATCTTAGTAGCAACCATTAAAAGATTTTCCCTTATTTCACCCGCTTAATGGTTGAATTTTCAAACATATCGAAACACGTGTTTTTAATATTCCAATCACAAATCTAAATCAGAGGTTTTGTATTCCTTGCTTGAAAATTGCCTTAATAGCAAATATTAAAAAAAAAGTTCCTCCCCTATTTCACCCCCTTAGAGATGGGAATATCTAAAAATCGCTGATGCCTACAGTGTAAGATAAACATCGTCTACAAATTTCAAGTTTCTATCGTCTGTAAATTCACTTTTCAGCACCGTTTTTTGTCTTTTAGAAACGAACCGAGAACGATAAATTTCTTTCTTACGCTTTTTTTTACGCTTTCTTTCTTACTTTTCAAACTGCAATATGCACTTACGTTTCTTTGATCGCAGGCTTGTTGCAGCAAAACAACTGAAGAATGTGCATGTGCATCACGTTTCGCTGTGTATAAAGTCTTTGGTATTATCAAGGTGGTTCGAATAAAAGGAGACGCCCTTACGCTGAAAAAGTGAAGCCTCTCTCCGACATATTTCTAAGTTTTAGGGATGTGTTCGTGTTGTAGAGCTAATGTTTTATTTCACTTAAAACTGGAATAAAACGTCCGATGGCTTTGCCATGATGTACAATGTGTTAAAAGAGTGCAAATTAGCCTTTAAAATTAAGTATTCAAATATATTGTGATGACTATTTATTACCATTTAATCAAGAAAGTATATTGTTTGAAAGTACATACTTTGCACTGACTGTCAGTTCAATGCATGTACAGCAACAGAGTCGAGTTAACGCATAGTTTAACGGAATATAGCATTGAAAAACTGACCAAGATAGCTGACAGGCTTCAACTGACGTATGTGCTTGTCATAGATAATGCCATCTCCTTTTATTCTAACCTCCTTGGGTATTATAGTGTCAAACGTCATCTCTGGTCTTCAGTCCGAATTTTATATATCTTCCTCTCTGTTATAGCAATCGACACGGAACTCCTATGGAGTACAAAGGGAGACTTGTACTACAACACTGAGATATCGTTCGTCTCCATGGTGTAGTTTTTGCTGAAGAGCAAAATACTGACATCCACACGTAGAATTTTATATAAGTCGGTAACTTTCAACTCCCATATCTTCCACCCTCTTATCGTTATGAACCCTCTACCACTATAGTGCATAATTGGAGACTGATAACTACTAGCACATACAAACACTATTCGTTTGCGTTATATAGTTATGGCTGCAGAGTGAAATATAGGCACAAACTCTTCAATTTCTATAAATGTTAAGATGGTGACATTATTAAAAGCAGATGGATCGTATTCTGTGGTTTACTTGGCAATGTGTAGTATTGCATGTTTTACTTCTCACTCATTTAACAGCAGTAAAATGATCGGCAATCATATTAACATTTTTAATAAAGTTAAATATCGTGTCTGTGAGTTTGTTCAACATCGATCTGTCCACATAACGTGAGGCTTTTTAGTTTATTTTATCTGTCTGCAGCCCGTGACATATATTACTAAACTGAAACATGAGGATTCACGATGGCACGTGCGTAACGTTTTTGGAAGCTAATATGCTGCACTCTATCTCTTCCGATTGGCTAAACGGACTGTTCCTTCGACTTCATTGGTTAGCAAAAGAATATCGCAAAGCGTAACCACAGAATAGGGAGCATACAGAAGGGAAAGCTGGGGGCGGCGCCTTTGATCTGTATGTTACCAAGCGTTGCGCTCGACGCCATATTGAAAAGCAGTAAACGCGGAACTATAGCCACTTGGTACTTTGGCTGGAAATGGACTTTTTACGAACTGCAGCTAATCTGACCGACTTTTAAGAAAGGAAACGGCTTTTCATTATGCTCTCATCTATTTTGCGCCCTCTTCTTGCACCTAATTGTAATCCAACGAAAAAAAAAAGGCCTAAATTTTAATATAACTACGAAAATGTACGGTGGAATCGATGATCGTTTTATTTGGTGCTTATCTCTAGAAAAATCCCAAATTACGCGGAGTTATGTTTGGGAAATTAGTTATTTGACACGAATAAATTCGCATAAAATATTGAGTCAGACTTAGCAGTACAACGTGATTACACAGAACTGATGACGTCTGGGCATATATAAAAGTTGTATTCGCATTAGGAGCATCATTAATTTACTGATCGGAGAAAGGCATATAGAGGAATCTGTCAACCACAGAGCAGAAACAGCATAAAATAATTATTCCCCTTAATTTATTTGTTTGAGTATCAGAAGAGCATTCGTTGCCAACATTAGCACACTACGCCTCCAATGCCGCAAGTAAAATTTTACCTGCCTACTTACGCACTATTCTTTGACATTCATTTTAAATTATTCCCTGCAACGTTAAACTTATAAAATATAAATGTACTTCAACATTTCGATGCTGTTGAACTGCTGCACTTCGGTCGGGGGTTCGAATCCCCCCTCGGGCATGGATATTTGTGCCATCCTTAGTCTTAGCTAGTTCATAAGTAGTTTGTAAGCTTAGGGACTGATGACTCCGTAGTTAAGTCCCGTAAGTTCTACAAATATTTGAACATTGAATTTGAACTGCTGCAGCAACAGCGAGAGTTATCGCCAAGAGAAGAAGCAAGGCTACTTTTAATAATTATGCACACATTGCTCTAATTCGAAACTGATAACATTTAACTTTCACTACACATATATAGCGACGTTCACTTACTGCTCAGCATCTTTTGGGAAGGTGAAGAAACTAATATCCTTATTCGTATTCGAATTATTGAGCCAATTAGGTGCTGAACACCATCGGCCGCCTTTTCTTTTATTGCTGCTCATAATAAAACGGAACAGCTCCAACTACTGACACACAGTTCTTTCTTTTCACTGCACCAAATACTTGTTTACTTTTATGCGATTCAGGCAGTTAAAATACACAATTAACAAACAAAGACGGCGCACTTACCACGCCACAGAGTAGGGAGTGATCACACGTTTACTGCTTTTCAAGATGGCCGATTCCGCGCATGCGCACTAAATTTTGGACGACAGACTGCAGCGGGAGTTTCCTTTCTGTATACTCCTTATTCTGTGGCGTAACTTCGCTTTCAAATTTCGCTAGGCTCTCTCACCGTATTTCACCAGTTTCTTAATTGTACTTCAGTATTAAGAAGAAAACCACTCTCGGCGGCAAGAACAACAAAATCGCCGAGATGTTAATATTCTTAGAAATTCGCATAGAATGTCTTAACTGGCGTTTCGTACAGACCATGAAGTAAATAAATAATACTGTTCGTGCTCTACAGTTGACAGGTTCTTGTATGTACCCTTACCCACTCTGTAAAGGTAAATGTCCTCTTAAAACGAAGATTTCATGACAAAACATTCGCGTTGTCACGCGATTGGCTAATGCCAACGTCACATGATTGCCAACATTTTCACACGATGCCCCCAGGACGGTAAGTAAAATACAATCGATATAAGACTACTACGGATATTAAATAAAAGTTTTTTTCTCTCCTATAGTTCCTGTCCTCGGACTATGTTTATGATTCTATAGCAATACTTATACAGTACACACTAAGGATGGAACTATAAACAGGTCCATAATATTACAAAGCACACACTGTTCGAAACAGTGTCTTGAAACCTCCCACTGTACAGTTTCAGTTGTTCCGAAACCGTAAGATGTTTCAGTTTTCGTCTCTAGTGACAACATGTAAACCAAGCTTTTTTTATTGGTTTAGCGGATATGTGAACCTAGCCTCTTCATTGATTGAACGATTTCTTTCTTCGATTGGGTACTTACAATCAATAAGATTATTAATTATGTTCCAGTTACGAGTACCCAATCTTGCTACCAGCATATGATTCGTATTTTAGAGAATATAGTTAATATCTGTTTAAGGTAAAATTTTACGACGCTTCTCGTCGGGCTCCAGTGCTTATGTTGGCAACAGATGAAGAATGAAGTGCATAATTGCGTTAATATTTTTCATGAGCTACAGAGAGAATGTTATTGCTGCTCCTTTCCCTCGCAGCAAAATTAATACTGTACCTGCTCTATGGTTGGCAGGTTCTTGTATGTACCCTTGTCCGTTCAGAAAAAAATAATTTTCGCTTTAATTGAAATTGTCACGAAAAAACTTTTATTGGTCATCTGAGTTGCCGTCATTACCATTGACGCCAACATAACTACTGCAGCCCGGCGAGAAGCGTCGTACAATTTAACCCTGTTTAATTATAAGAACTCTATAATAAACACACTTCGGGCTCAGAAAAACGTAAAGGTATGTATCGTAACGAAATTCATACTAATTGCTCAATCAAACAATGTCTTTCACAGGTGGGTCATATACGTAATTTTTGCCCGAATCTGTTAGAAGTTACTGGTAACTAAGACTTTTCTCGTAAACACGTGAACGAAATAATAAAAATTACCTCTACAATATATACTGTGTTTCGAACTTTTTCAACGTTTAAAGTGCCTCTTATCAACACGACATTTAGAAGTAGGAATATACCGAAATGATTAAATTGTAAGACATTTCTCGCCGGGCTGCAGTGGTTATGTTGGCACCAATGGTAATGACGGCAACTCAGAAGACCAATAAATGTTTTTCGTAACGACTTCAATTAAAACGAAGATAATTTTTTTCTTAACGGACAAGGGTACATAAAAGAAGCTGTCAACCATAGAGCAGGTACAGTATCAATTTTGCTGCGAATGCAACGAGCACCAACAACATTTACTTTGTAGCTCGTAAAAAATATTAACGCAATTGTAAACTTCACTGTTTATCTGTTGCCAGCATAAACACTGGAGCCCGGCGAGAAGCGTCGTAAAATTTTACCTTCCGAAATTGTATGTAACTTACCTTTGAAAAGTAACTGGTCCTCCTTTCACATGCTTTTCCTTGCATCCATAGGAGCAACAATACTACACCATAGTTGCTAATAATTTCCCAACATACAAATCGTTATTAAAATAAGGCAAATACGTGTAATATTCGAGATTCACTGGATGTAGAACTTTGGTATGTGAGCTTACAACTGCAACGTGCCAGCACATTCATATGTTTTGTACACAATTTCTCGTTGTCCGTCATGTTCAAATTTGGCAAACGAATTTCGCTCAGTTATTACATGACAAATAATTGATTGATTACCTCCTGATTTGATTTTTTGGTCAATACGCGATGCAATAGATTATTATGGGAGCGGAATGGAAACGTATTTTCTTTTGGTTTACTTATAACGCTTCATAGCCGCTTTATGTGAATTTGGCAAGAAACGAAATATAGCTGGCACGCTCAGACAACTGAAGTTCAACATCCAGGTAGCATAGAGATCAATACTATTATCACCATAGACCAAAGATAAAATAGATTGCGCATATCCCTATCTCTGCTGTGTTGTGTTTTGAAACCAACATCTAACATTGCCCCGAGTCACGTGACTGAGTTTTAGTCATTATGAGCACCAGTTATTCTCATTTACAGGTGAAATCAAGCGTTGATTTTGCACTAAAACTACTTCCTGTATTCCTATTACACATCTAGTAGTAAAGGAAATGTAATTTCATCTTATTATTAACATTAACGCAATGATTACATGTGCCCAAGTGAAAATTACCGTATTGTCAGTTATTTTCAGAAGCAACAGAATCATCTATCCTCCGTGTTCGTGTTGTGCTATGAAACTTCTACTTTTTGCACCTTATGAATGTGACTATCGAAGCAATGATTATTCAAGCTGCTCTTGTGCGAGTTTGTGTGTCAACAAGTAAATCTCTTCTGGTGAAATTCAGTTTACATTAACGTTATGCAATGCTAAAAATGCACACAGACTATTAATTGTACTTATCAAATCACTTATTGCCAACTACATCGATGATGTTTCCTCACTACACTATTATTTAATATAAACAGCAAATATTTTGCTTGTTTTACGTTTTGGCATCACCGACTGTGGCAAAAGTGTTAAAATATAAACGATTTTATTCTGCTAAAATCGGGCATTATGTATGCAATCAGATGTCAGCTCTTATAAAAGCACAACAGAACATTTATCATGTAATGTTGAAGAATCGTAAGAAAATTGGTGCTGCTTGTCGATCTGATATTTCGTGTGTCAACTACAAACTGAAAGAATGACAGTGCAGGTCTTTCGTTTAAATCGACAGTTGTATTTCTTGTAAAAAGAACTGTCAATACGTTTCATCTAAAAATATGTAAAAACTGTAGCAATCGATTTAATATTTGCAATTGCTAAGAATTAATGGCAACCGCATTAATAAATGTGTAATAAGAATACGAAAATATGCTTTATTGGTAAAATCTACGCTTAATTTCCACTACAAAAGGTAAGAACTGCAAATTTCAGCTCCATTTCACATTACTCGTAATAATGACAAATTACATCTTTGGTCTATGAGTAACACAATACGCAACCTAGCCGACTTGCCCAGACAGATGTTGAGAACATTCGCAGTAGGCTACGCATACTCCATAGATATTTATACTCTGTGGTAATAACATGGATCGGTGCGCAAGGAGTTTAGAATGAAGGGAGTTTGCATTATCTACGCTGAGAACAGTCATTGGTTGAACCCAGGGGTCCTTGCTTTTGTGCCCAAAACAAGGATTTCTCCCTTACAACTGTGTGTCAATATTGCCCTTTTTACATAACTCCACAAAATTGATAGCTACATGGGAGTATTTACTTATATATGACATACATTACAACGACAAGAACTACTTTACTACACAGTACGACCAATGTTTTGGGCACAAACAAATGCCGGAATGCGCATTTTGCTAGCTGCAATTTTTCAGTGTTAGGGCATCTCCAGTGATTCTAACCTATTTCAGAGTGCGCAAAACATCGACAAATCAATAAATCTGGGGTAGAGCACTGAAATCGCAAACAGACGAGGTAGTCAGAGATAAAAAATCGTCCATCTCATAGAGAGATAAGTATCCAACAAATAAACAAACTTTTAGCCGAGAACCATAATCAAGAAAACATCCCTAGTAACAGGTCTGCCAACCTTTCGCAGAATGATAGGCGTGTCGTGATCGAAAATTTATATGCTAACAATACCGTTGCGAAGAAAGTTTCAAATAACAACAATGACGATATGACTCCGCCCTCGCAGTCTGAATCTAACCTTGAAATAACTGTACAGAATGGTGGGAAGATTTAAATTTTTAACTGGATCTAATATGGCTAATAAATTTTCGACCTTTAAATCTGGAGGGGAGTTTCATCCGATAATTTTCTTAAAAGCTTTTGAAAATTTTTTCTTCCTCCATGGAATGGTAATAAAAGAATCCAGTTTGATATTGAGCAATGGAAGCTGGAGCCGCTGAATGGGCTGTTTTACATTAAAACGAGTTTCAAAAAGTGGAACGATTTTATAAAAATATTTAAAGACAAGTATTGGTCCAAAGGTGAGCAACTCCATTTAACTTTAGAGTTGCTGAACTCACATTATTATTCTAAACGGTTGGGAGGCGTCAGAAAATGTTTTGGATGGTATTCGAACTGTGTGAGACTTAAGATTAAGAATATAATAAAAGCTTTTAAAGCGGATCAATACTCCGATCCCCTATTTAGTGAAATTATACAGAACCTTGTTAATTGGTTATATCCTTATGACGTACTATATTGGAAAGTACAAGAGGAACATCTTGCTATTAATGGAATTATTTGAACGATTGACTGTCTTCTAACTTCCTTCGGCCTCAACAAACCATCTTCTTCTTTTTACTTTTCTTACTCTCCGTCAGGAACTACCGATCTATCCACTCCTCTTTCCATGTTCATTAAATCTATTGCAGAACCCTACCCTGATCTGTACCGTTATTACAAAGTCAGTCACTACAAATTAGCCCGGGAGTGACAACTCAAGACATTACTAAAGACGATGACTTACACTTAAAAAAGCCTAAACTTGAACTGTTTGATAACGCATTGTGGATGTGGTTTTGTAAAGAAAGAAGGAAAGTAACTCCAGGACGATTCTCAAATAAAAAGCGATTATTTTGCACACAAAAAACTGGAAGCCAAAAGTAAATTTGCTGTCAGTGAAGACTGGATTCATCGCTGGAAACTCGTCATGGCGTCCGATTTCTTTCTACAGTAAGTACAGTACAGTACTGTAATTTGTCTGTCATTTTCCCTTTTAAATCCAATACATATTATAGTGTGTGTGTGTGTGTGTGGATGTTGTTTAGTTAATATAGTGTTCAACACTGTGTAAAAAACATCTTTTTATACTACTGTAGACGTCTTTTAGTTCTTAATCGTTTAATTTTTTGTACTAAATGCCTTTTTATATTTTTTGCAATAAATATTAGATTTTTTGGATAATCCGGCTTTTCTTCGTTCCGACTATGGTTCCGGTCCCGAAGGTGACGGATTAGAGGGGTTCTACTGTTTTTAAGTGGGTTCTATGTTGCTTTTCATAGCGATCTCAAGTGATTCGTAACTGGAACAGAGAGATTTATGAAATCTGAAGCAGTTGATGAACGATCAGCTAACATGCTTAACATCAAATGAGGCATCATTGTTAGCATTGAATAGGGGATCATGGAGGAATTATATTAGGCGGACTATACTCCAGACTGAACGCTGAAAGCATAATCACTCTGCAATGATAATGATGATGATGAAAACATAAGCTGGTTTCGTTACATACTGTTTTGTGGGATCTTGTAGATTGTTTTTATGCCAATGCGAGCAAACTGATCTATTAAAATGCATTGTATGTTATTCATGATGTATTTTACTTTAGTTTGCTACCGTTTTTCATACTTTGTCGCATTTACTGAAGAACTCCATCTTTACTTCTTTTACTAGAATTTGTTTTCTTCTGTATTAGATCTTGACGCAGAATAAGTATATAATTCTGCTTTGAATGGTGTCACTTCTTGTTACTGAATATGCTTTGTAGTTATAGTAATTACGACAGTCTAACTTACAAATACAAAAACAATAGCTACGCAAAGCTCCTCAAAAGTTTCAAACAAGCAGGTTCTACAAAACTTACATTTTGCAGAAATCGATGTACCTACTACACTCATCCATCCACTCTAATAAAAATTTACATATCACTGACAGCTTAAACACACATTTCGTGACAAGACGTAAGTAATATAGTTCAATAAAAATTATGCCGACATGGAGTTCTACATTAAATGCAGTGAAATACGATAAACTGATAGGAATGAAACTGAAGCAGAATTCGAACGATATATTTACAACACATTTAAACTGAGCAGATCGTATAGATTCAAAAGCAACAATAAACTTATACAAAACACTATGCGACGAAAGCAGCTTCTGCTATACATGAAACAAAACAAACAGCAAAATTTTACTTCACTCACTATCAGCACTGCAAGAAAAAGCCAAGCAAAGTACGAGTAATATATTAGAATGCAATTAAGAGCATAATATGCACACAAACTCTTGACCAGAAACACGATTTTTTGAATCCATATTTTGTTCTGAAAGAAACCAAAACGGATATGGGAGTCTGAAAAACATCCAATAAGAAACCGAGGTGACAAACTTAACATGCAGCACTACAAATAATGGGGGGGGGGGGGGGGGTAATAAAAAAGTGTCCTATGCGAGTTTCTCCCCGTGATCATCGACACAGTCTACGTGTTCTCTACATTTTAATAACCTTCTTAATCATAAAAACTACAACTGCTATTTAAATTCAGTTTATGTATAAATAAATATCCGTATTTCCGCTACCAGTCACTTTATTTGTTAATGTTTAACATTACCCAACGCCATTCGAGCATGGAGTGCTCATCATCAGGCGCTTTTTACACACACATAAAAATGCCTATGTTTAATTTACTTATTTGAAGTATATTTGTTATTATTGGTGCTTGGGGGTAGTTGGGCGGGGGACGGCAGTGGATGACCGTAAACTAAGATGTAGTGCTTTCTTCTGCTGGTCCTTCTGCAGGGTGTGATTTGTTTCACCACCTGTGTGGGATGTAGAAAGGAAACCGTGAGGTGCTGCGATGGAATGATCGGGTGCTTCTCTTACGTTGATAGTCTGTTGCACACTTATGATTTTTGTGTAACAAGGTTTCTTCTGCATTTCTGGTACGCTGGTGGAGATTTTGCATATTGAATCACTTATACATTGATTCTTTTACACCAATTGTCTTTATCACTCACTAAATTATATAAACTATTCACAAGCATGTAAATGCAGTATAAACAAAACAAGATGGAGGACTATTTATGTGTAAGTATCAATTATCGTATTGCACCAACATTGTCGATGTTGATTGATTGGTGGTTTTCCTTTGGCACTCGAAAATTTTGAAAAATATTGCATCATTATTAACATAAGATTACTGAAGAGTTTTGACTATTACGTATTTATAGTGATATTTGAATGTTGGCTGTCTGGTAGTTTTTAGTTTGGTTCTGGCACACCTTAAAATTAATACATTAGAACCGGGGTAAGACTATTGAAAAATGCTGAGTTCTTTATTTCTGTTATCTGATTAAGAATAATGTCACTAGATATTGTTTTAAGGAGGAAGATTTCCATTTGGTCCATGATATTCATCCTTTTACTTTCATTGATTTTGTGTAAAATTTTAAGGTTTTCTATATTTTTACAGGATGTTCTGTTTCTTTGATGTGTGATGCAATTACTGATTTGTTAGATTAATTTGGTCTGTAGCAGTCCAGATGTTCTTTGAACCTGGTTTTGAAATTTCTGTCACAATAGCTGCAGGCGATTTTTTAAATTCCAGATGCATAAAAGTTTGTATCAGGGGGTTTTGTATTCTGAGTAAGGTCCCTACTAAGATTATTATCAGTACTGAAACTGATTTTTATTTCTGTATAGCCTAGTTAGTTTGTCACACATTACTCCAAGAATTGGTATTTTTACATATTTGACTGATGTGGTACTGTCTGTTATGACTGTTATAATATGTTGTTTGTCCAGCTTCTTTTTTTATCTGTTGTGACATAATGTTAATGAATAATGGATCAAATTCATTGTTCATTGCAATAATTTATGGTCTCTAATTCTTATTGGAGTTCTGTCTGTTGTGGTGGAAATTTCTGGTTTGTTTCCTGTATACACCGCAAGCCCCATTTTGGTTCTGTCTGGATATTTTTATCTCAAGGCAAGATATAATGTTACTCTCTTCATTTTCAAGGGTTAATTAGATGTTTTGTGTTGGTTATTGAATTTATTGAAAAGCTTTATTATTTCACCTGTACCATCAAACAGAATTAGAGTGTCATCCACACCCTCTTTCAGAATGTAATTTTACTTGTGATGTTATCTTGTAGGATCTATATTTTGTTTTCTATATGGCTGATGAATATTTCTGCTAATAGGACACTCACAAGGCTACCCATTGCTAGTCATAGGTCTTGCTTGTTAATTTTGTTGTTGAAAGCGAAGTAATTATGTGAGAGTACTAAAATGAGTGCATCAATAAGCTCCATTATTTCTGGTATGCTCAGTGTATTGCTTTTCGAGAAGTTTATTCTTATTATTTCTATTGTTTCATCTACAGGTATGCTTGTGAACAGGTTTACTGTGCCCAATCATTGAAACTGGGCTTGTGGAAACACAATCAAGCCATTCATACTGTTGTGGAGCTCATAGTAGTTCTTTACATTACAAGTTTTTTTCAAATGTGTATTTTCGATTACTAGGCCATGTAATTCTTTCATTAATTTGTAGGGTGGACTGTTAATTGAGTTCACAATAGATATGAGTGGTGTGTCAGTCTCATGCAGCTTTGGCTGTGTTCTTAGTGTAGGAGCTGTGTGATTCATTATTATAAGTTTCTGTACTTCATTTTTGGTAAAGAGGAAATTACTGTTGTTGAGGCATTTTCTTATTTTCTCCTGGAATTTTGGTGTGTGGTCTATCTGGATTTCATGTATTTAGCTGTTTGCAAAAAATTGTGTTTTTTTAATATAATTATTTTTAGGCCTGATGACTGTGGTACAGCCTTAGTCAGATTTCAGTGCTAGGGTATCATGTTTTTGTAGCATGATATTTTTGAAAACATTTATTTTCGCTTTATTTTTTTTTTGTTTGTTGCTGTAGTGGATATGTGTTTTTGTTTAATGTTACTCGCCTTATGCCCTAGCACTGTTTGTTCAGTGTTGTCAAGTTTTACAAAATCAGCAGCTACTTTTAGTGAGCAGATTGTGTCTTAAATGTTATTTTGGTTGTTATTCGGAAAATTATTTTTCAAACAGTTATTCGGTAATGATATTACGTATATTACTCCATAGATACAGTTTTGATCAGTAGGCCTACTTTAAGGTTTATTATGTACATATATATCGTGTATCAAGTACGAAAAGGGTAAGGTGGTTGGGGGCAAGGGGTCAACTTCGACGTTTTACAGAATGTTTTGCAAGAGTAAATCGCAATATGGAGTTTTCTTACTATTTACAATATAACGTAAATTTGACATCTAAAAGGCTAAACGTTTACTTGTGGCAGCAGCGGCTTACTTAGCTGTTGTTGGTAATGATGTTTAAATGCTCTTTGAAAATTGAATCACTTAGAGTAGGGTGAACAATCTCTTGTAGGTAGTACCGACGCGAGAGGCGTGGGCCAGATTCTGCAGGTTAAGTTTAGGTGACATGAGATAACAAACATTTTCAAGCCCAGAGTTTGTCTTGGCCAGATTGTAGAGGATATAGGTTTGTTGTGCAAGGGATATACGAAGCAGGATAATGTTGTGATTGTGGGTGGAGTGGGCAACAGTACTGATAGGCTCAGGGCTACAATATTGCGAATGTCCTGTTTACAACAGAATCAGCAAAACGGTATACAAATATTGGGCTGGCGCTTACCTTCATGCTGTATGATCGGCTCCAGTTAAAAGCTCTGTAAATAGGACCAACAAAGTGTAAGATCATCTACTCAAGACGGATGCATTTTAGGCGTGGGTTTGGTTTCTGTTCATTCAATTCGTAGGTGGGATTTTACCAAGCATGTGCTTTATCTCAATAAGAATGGGAAGGGTAAACTGGCTACATTGCCAGCTACGTTTATAAGGGAAGCCACTGCAACTCATGGGAGTTCTTTTTTTTTTTTTTTTTTTTTTTTTTTTTTTTTTTTTTTTTTTTTTTTTTTTTTTTTTTTTTTTAGGTTAAATCAATGTCCAATGAGTAGCTCAGACTGGTGGTTAAAATGTCACAAGATGTTCTCAAAAGTACTATGAAAAAGAGTGTTCGTATATTTCATCATAATATTGGGGGATTAAAGAATAAAAGAGATGAGCGTCTGGTTTGTTTAGTGGCTATAGAAAGTAAGTGTGTAATAGATGTACTATGCCTATCTGGCGAACACATTGTACTGATACGGAAAAGGTTAACGTCAATGGATTCAAGCTCTCAGCACATCCAATACAGATTTTTTTTTTAAAAAGTATGAACCTGTGAGCTTAAAATGAATGATGGCACTTTTATAATCGTAACAGTGTGTAGGTTTCCATTAGATATTATTCAGAGATGTCTGAAAAATTTGGATGTCTTGTTGTGACCCGTATCAAACAAGGGCGAAGAAAATTTTTAACTGTGGGGAATTTAGTAATGATCTTCTGAAAGAGCTTAATAGGAAGAACAACCTCGAAGTATTATTTGGTTCTTTCAAATTGACATCTGAATTTTATTTTCCTATTAGAGTAATAAAGGACAGTACTACGGTGATATTTAACTTTTTTATAGACCAAGATAAGTTTAAAGGAAAACAGACAACCAAGAGGACAGAGAGATTATATTACCATTAAAAGTAATGAAAATTTCATTAACAAAAAGTAAGAAGATGAAAATATTTAGTAATCATGTTTTAAAAGTTATTGAGAATATAGAATCTAAATAAATACTGGAGTCCAGCCAAGATCATCCTGCAGACACACTAGGAGAAAGGATGATCTACACCAGTCATGGGTTAATCTTTGTCACATAAGGAGGTGAATTATACTGCCACAAAAGTCTTTGGTCAGTTACCAAATAACATCAAATGACTGACAGATAACAAACGAACACTAAAAAACTAATTGAAAGAATTTCTAAGTGACATCTCCTTCTACTTAGTAGATCAATTTTTACATGTAAATTAGTAAATTTAATAAAAACCAAACATCATGTAATATTATCTTTTAATTCCACACCAATACGAAATAAGGCATTCATGATCTATGGAATGTATATCAATTTGATATAATTGAATCTCTTTGTTGACCAGTTTTAAGTGATATTTCTGGTCTGTGGTATACAGATTCTCGTGTGTCCCGTTGACCGACCAGTAAATCATTTATCCTCATAAACATGTTTCCCAACATTAGCACACTACGCCAGCTCTGTCGTAAGTAAAGTTCAACTTTTGTGAAGTTTGGTAAGTGGGAGGCGAGGTACTGGCGGAAGTAAATTTGTGAGCCGGGATCGTGAGTCGTGTCGGAATAGCTCAGTCGGTAGAGCGCTTGCCCGCGAAAGGCAAAGCTCCCAGGTTCGAGTCCCGGTTCTGGCACACAATTTTAATCTGCCAGGAAGTTTCAAAATTTTATGAATAATTATTTGGCAAACTGTTAAAAAAATTCGGTTTGTGCTTCATGACAGCTGCGGTGGAGTAGCCGAGCGGTCTAAAGCGTCTCGCTTCGGAGCGCGCGGTTGCTCGCCGTGGAGGTTCAAGTCCTCCCTGTGGCATGGGTGTGTGTGTTTGTCCTTAGGTCAGTTTACCTAGGTTTAAGTAGTTTGTAAGCTACGGACTGATGACCACGCAGTTTGGTCCGATAGATTTACAGACAATGTTTGGTTGTGTGGCCATATTCCGCAGCAGTTTTTACCTCTTATAATCAAGATTTCCAGACATTTGAACATTTTGCTTCATGACAGCACAGCACTGAGACAGTGAATTTTACCGTCTCTGTTAGATATTACTCCTGTCAGCATTTACCGCCACAAATCGCAGAAGTCACGGACATGGCAGAACTTACGGAAATCGCAGTTTGTAGAATGTGGACTAGTACAAGTTTTGTATTCATGAAACGTGAATGTAGACCGTGACAAGTCGTAACTATCGCAGAGACTAAAAAGTAGCAGTCACAAATATCACTGGCATCGAAAAGCCACAGTTCTCCCCATCCCAATGTAGTGGTGGTGGTGACGGCTGAAGAAGCCAAGAAGGCGGTGACGTGACGAATCCAGCTCTACGGCCGAGAGAGCCGGGCGCGCTACGTTCGGCTACCGCGACCGGCCTCAGAATGGGCAGTGGTCCGCTCCCGCGGCTGTTATATAGGTGGCAGGCCTGCTACCCGGCGCACGCGCACCAGCGACCGGAACGACGCGCGGTTTCGCTGACTTCCCGCCGACCCCCATTTCCGCAGCACTGCCTCCGCAATTGCTGGGACCAGCCGCTGTTCCCAGAAGTGTACCGTCTCGCTACGGATGCCAACTTCAGCGCCTTCCACACATTAGTCTCAAGCTCCAAGCGGGAGTCTCTCTCAACGTTCCAATGCACAACGTGTGTACTCTGTTGAGTGTATGTTAGAGGGTAGATACACTACTGGCCATTAAAAGTGCTAAACCTAGAAGAAATGCTGATGATAAACGGGTGTTCATTGGACAAATATATTATACTAGAATGACATGTTATTACTTTTTCACTTAATTTGGGTGCATGGATCCCGAGAAGTCAATACCCAGAACAACCACCTCTGCCCGTAATAACGGCCTTGCTACGCCTGGGCATTGAGTCAAACAGAGCTTGGATGGCGCGTACAGGTACAGATGCCCATGCAGCTTCAACACGATACCACTAGTTCATCAAGAGTAGTGACTAGCGTATTGTGACGAGCCAGTTGCTCAGCCACCGTTGACAAGACGTTTTCAGTTGGTGAGAGATCTGGAGAATGTGCTGGCCAGTGCAGCAGTCAAACATTTTCCGTATCCAGAAATTCCCTTACAGGACCTGCTATATGCGGTCGCGCATTATCCTGCTGAAATGTAGGGTTTCGCAGGATCGAATGAATGGTAGAGCCATGGTTGGTAACACATCTGAAATGTAACGTCCACTGTTCAACTTGCCGTCGATGCGAACGAGGGGTGACCGAGACGTGTAACCAAAGGCACCCCATACCATCACGCCGGGTGATACGCCAGTATGGCGGTGACGAATACACGCTTCCAACGTGCGTTCACAGCGATGTCGCCCAACACGGATGAGACCATTATGATGCTGTAAAAAGGACCTGGATTCATCCGAAACAATGACTTTTACCATTCGCGCACCCGAGTTCGACGTTGCGTGCACCATCATAGGCGCTCCTGTCTGTGATGCAGCGTTAAGAGTAACCGCAGCCATGGCATCCGAGTTGATAGTACGTGCTGCTACAAACGTCGTCGAACTGTTCGTGCAGATGGTTATGTCTTGCAAATGTCCCCATCTGTTCACTCAGGGATGAGACATGGCTGCACGATCCGTTACAGCCATGCTGATAAAATACCTGTCATCTCGACTGCTAGTGATACGAAGCCGTTGGAATGCAGCACGGCGTCCATATTGCTTTCCTCAATCCACCGATTCCATATTCTTCTAACAGTCATTGGATTGCGACCAACACGAGCTGCAATGTTGCGATACGCTAGGCTATAATCCGACCTTTATCAACGTTGGAAAAGTGATTGTACGCATTTCTCCTCCTTACACGAGGCATCTCAACAGCGTTACACTAGGCTAATCCGCTCAACTTCTGTTTGTGTATGAGAAATCGGTTGGAAAGTTTCCTCATGTCAGCACGTTGTAGGTGTCGCCACCGGCGCCAACTTTGTGTGAAGGCCCTGAAAAGCTAATCATTTGCATATTACAGCATCTTATTCCAGTCGGTTAAATTTCGCGTCTGTAGCACGTCAACTTCGTGGTGCAGCAATTTTAATGGCCAGGAGTGTATACAGGTACAAAGTACAGGGCTTCCAAAAAGAAGGAAGAGCTTTCAAACACTTAATGCTTCCAAACTATAAAGGAGGAAACACAATTCTAGCGTTCCTGGAAAGAGAAAAGGTCTCATTTGTATGCATTCAATATGAGCACCGTATATAGAACTACTGCCCATTCCTCCCACACAAGAAGCAGCTACTTTCTCGTTAGATTAGGTTAGATGGTACTTATTCCATAGATCACGAATATGACACATCGTAATGATGTGGAACATATCAGGTTGATAAAATTTTATAAGATATAACATTATACAAAATATTAAATTACATAATTTTTATTCAGATTTACTAATTTATATCTCAAAAGTCATATAATGAGTAAAACGAGTTGCCACACAGAAATTCTTTTAATTTATTTCTAAATGTTAGTTCGCTATCTGATGGACTATCTGTTGGAATATGCTATTTGGTATGTGACCAAAGACTATCGTGGCAGTTTAATTCACCCCTTTCTGTGCCAAAGCTAGATTTAACCTTGAATTGTGGATATCACCCTTTCTCCTAGTGTTGTAGCTATGTACACTCCTATTGCTTTTAAATTCGGTCAGATTGATAATAAAATTTTTCATAAGTTAGTATATATAACATGAAGCTACTGTGAAGATCCCTAGCTCTTTAAATAAGTGTCTGCAGTTGATCTTGGGTGCGCTTTTCTGTAATGAAAACGTTTTCACTCAGTGCGGAATTACCCCAGAATAAAATGCCATACAAAAGCAGAGAATGAAAATCTTGATCTTATTTTCGTTATCTCACAGTTTGCTTGGAGCTGTAGTAGTTGTTTGGTTTTGATCAAAACGGCCATCACAAATATATCAAAATATAGGAATAATGACCAAGATGTTTTCTTCTCTAAATACCTTGCAAGATGTGCAAATTTTTTTATCGTTGTAGGTTAATTCTGACACAAGATAGTCGGCGATTAAATTATATTACATGTACATTTCGTTCTATTTGGTTCTAATTGAGATCTTCTTGGATGCAAAACATGCCAGAAAACAAGGTACACAATAAATAGTTACGATATGAGATGTGTTAATGCTTTTTCCACAGATCCCAGATGTACTTATATTTACACTTTAAAGGACCTAAAACGTATTAGTACATATAGAATGTTTTATATACTAGGTGCATATGATAACTCTTAATCTTTTTTGTTTTTGTTTTTGTACAACATTTATTTACAGTGACCACAACACTGCACAAGATTAGTACTGAAGTCAAACAGAACATAATATTCACGTTTGTGTATATTGTTTACAAAAGCATACATCAAGTAATTTTGCTAAGAAACTGATCAGTTGAATAATTTTTTTGGCAACCAAAAAACCCTTTAGAATCTTTTCACACTGAACTTTATTGTGAGTTAAAATTTTTATGACTACTGGCACAATATCGAAAATATTTATTGCTGAATGGTGGACATATTTCTGAATCAAAGTAAGTGACTTTAAATCCTTATGATGAAAGTTATTCTTTTTTCTAGTATTGATCTCATAAACTGAGTTTTGAAATTTCATGTGAGAATAAATCTATTGGAAAGCAGTAGTCAGTATCTCCAGTTTATTAAACAGCTCTCTGCAGGATGTTCTTGAGTTGACACTGCAAATGATTCGTATCACATGCTTTTGGACTCAGAAACGTTTAGCTTAGTTTGATGACTTAACCCAGAAAATAATCCCGAATGAAGTTATGGAGTGAAAATTAGCATAATACGCTAGAGTTTTTATTTTTATATCTCCTATGTCTCAAAATATTCGCACAGCAAATAAGAACTTGTTTAGGCGCTTCAGCAGGTCTGTGGTATGCTTCTCCTAGTTACTACATCAACATGCAATTTACTATCAAGCTGTAATTCCAATAATTTGACACTGTCAACTTCTGTCTCCTTCTCATCATACTTTAGGCATATACTGGCAGGAAATATTTTTGAAGTCCTCAACGGCATATAGTGTGTTTTCTCATAGTTTAGTGACAGATAAATGGCTAGGAAGAATTTATTAATGCCCTTGAAAATTTAGTTAGCTGATATTTCTCAGGCTATACTTGGTTTATCATTTATTGCAATGTTTGTGTGATCTGAAAATAAAGCAAATTTGGCATCCATCAATTTGTTGTTGAAAGATTTTATATATATATATATATATATATATATATATATATATATATATATATATATATATATATATATAGGGTGTCCCAGCTATCTCGTCCACCCAAAATATCTCTACAACAATAACAGCTAATGGAAAACGACTTTCAACGGTATCAATGTACTGCTGGGGCCCATGAATGTACATATTTGATTTGGAAACATTCTAAAACGAAATCAAATGTGTTTTTTAACACAAACTTATGTTTTTTTTAATGGACACCCTGTATTTTTTCTTCAGCAATCCATTGTTGATGTTGTTGTGGTCTTCAGTCCAGAGACTGGTTTGATGCAGCTCTCCACCCTACTCTACCCTGAGCAAGCCTTTTCATCTCCTCATAAGAACGACAACCCACATCCACTTGAATCTGCTTACTATACGCGTCTCTTGGTCTCCCTCTGCGATTTTTACCCCACACACTTCCCTCCAACGCTAAATTCACAATTCCTTGATGTCTAAGAATGTGTCCTACCAATCTATCCCTTCTTTTAGTCAAGGTATGCCAGAAATTTCTTTTCTCCCCAATTCGGTTCAGTACCTCCTCATTAGTTACACGATCCACCCACCTAATCTTCAGCATTCTTCTGTAGCACCACATTTCAAAAGCCTCTATCCTTTTTCTGTCCACACTGCTTATCGTCCATGTTTCACTCCCATACAAGGCAACACTCCATACAAATGCCTTCAGAAAGGACTTCCTTAGGCTTAAATCAATATTCGATGTTAACAAATTTCTCTTTTTCAAAAACGCTTTTCTACCCATTGCCATTCTGCATTTTATATCATCTGTACTGCGACCATCATTTGTTATTTTACTGCCCAAGTAACAAAACTCATCTACTTCTTTTATTGTTTCGTTACCTAATCTAATTCCTTCAGCATCACCTGATTTTCTTACACTGCACTCCATTACCCTTGTTTTACTCTTGTTAATGTTCATCTTATATGCACCTTTCAGCACACTGTACATTCCGTTCAATTGCTCTTCCAGGTCCTTTGCTGTATCTGACAGAATTACTATGTCGTCGGCAAAACGCAATGTTTTTAATTCTTCACCCTGAACTTTAATTCCTTCTCCAAATTTCTCCTTGCTTTCCTTTATAGCTTGCTCAATGTACAAATTGAACAACATTGGGGAAAGGCTACAACCCTGTCTTACTCCCTTTCCAACCACTGCATCCCTTTCATGCCCTTCAACTCTGACAACCGCTGTCTGGTTTTTGTACAAGTTGTAAATAACCTTACGCTCCCTATATTTTATTCCTGCTTGCTTCAGAACTTGAAAGAGTTTACTCCAATCAACATTGTCAAAAGCCTTCTCCAAATCTACAAAAGCTAGAAATGTAGGTTTGCCTTTTCTTAATCTATCTTCTAGGATAAGCCGTAAAGTGAGTATTGCCTCCCGTGTTCCTACATTTCTCCTGAACCCAAACTGATCTTCCCCGAGGTCGGCTTCTACCAGCTTTTCCATCCTTCTGTATATAATTCGTGTTAATATTTTGCAACCATGACTTATTAAACTGATGGTTCTGTAGTTTTCACACCTGTCTGCACCTGCTTTCTTAGGGATGGGGATTATAACATTTTTCTTAAAGTCTGAGGGTACTTCACCTGTCTCATACATCTTACACACAATGTGAAACAATTTTGTCATGGCTGGTTCTCCCAGAGACTTCAGTAGCTCTGACGGGATATCATCTACTCCAGGGGCCTTGTTTCGACTTAGATCGTTCAGTGCTCTGTCAAATTCATCTCTCAGTATAGTATCTCCTATTTCATCATCATCATCTACATCCTCTTCCCTTCCTATAATAGTGTCTCGAAGTTCATTTCCTTTGTAGAGCCCCTCTATATACTCTTTCCACCTTTCAGCTTTCCCTTCTTTGCTGAGAACTGGTTTTCCATCAGTGTCCTTGATATTCATAGAGCTGTTTTTCTTATCGCCAAATGTTTGTTTCATTTTCCGGTTGGCTGTATCTATTTTTCCCCTATTTATACATTCTTCTACATCCTTGCATTTGCCTTCTATCCATTCCTGCTTAGCCATTTTGCACTTCCTGTGAATCTCATTTCTTAGTCGTCTGTACTCCATTTTGCCTGTTTCATTTACTGCATTCTTATACTTTCTCCTTTCATCGATTAAATTTAGTATCTCCTGTGATATCCAAGGATTCTTTGTAGGTCTTGCCTTCCTACCTATTTTGTCCTCTGCTGCCTTCACTATTTCATCTCTCAGTTTTACCCATTCCTCCTCAACTGTTTTATTTTCCCCTGTTTCTGTCAATTGTTGCCTGAAGCTCCCTCTGAAATTCTTAAGAACTTCAGGTTCCTTCAATTTATCTAGGTCCCATCTCCTTATTTTCCTACCTTTCTGTAGTTTCTTCAGTTTCAGCCTACAGTTCATAACCAACAAGTTATGGTCAGAGTCTATGTCTGCCCCTGGGTATGTCCTACACTTCAAAACCTGGTTCCGAAATCTATGTCTTACCATTATAAAATCTATCTGGTATCTCCCGGTGTCTCCTGGTCTCTTCCACGTATACAACCTTCTTTTGTGATTCTTAAACCAGGTGTTTGTTATAACTAAATTATGTTCCGTGCAAAATTCTACCAGGCGGCTTCCTCTTTCATTCCGTTTGCCCAGACCATATTCACCCACTATATTCCCTTCCCTTCCTTGTCCTACTACCGAATTCCAGTCTCCCATAACAATTAAGTTTTCCTCTCCCTTAATTGTCTGAATAATTTCCTTTAGCTCCTCATATATTTCTTCAATCTCCTCATCATCGGCAGAGCTAGTTGGCATATAAACCTGTACTACTGTTGTCGGTGTTGGCTTCGTATCTATCTTGACAATGATAATGCGATCGCTGTGCTGGTCATAGTAGTTTACCCGCATTCCTATTTTCTTATTCATTATCAATCCTACTCCTGTGATACCCCCAACTGATTTTGTATTTATAATCCTGAACTCACCTGACCAGAAATCCTGTTCATCCTGCCACCGAACTTCACTAATCCCCACTATATCTAACTTCAACCTATCCATTTCCCTTTTTAAATTTTCTAATTTTCCTACTCGATTAAGTGATCTAACATTCCACGCTCCGACCCGTAGAATGCCAGTATTGTCTTTCCTGATTATCACATCCTCCTGAGTAGTCCCCGCCCGGAGATCCGAATGGGGGACTATTTTACCTCCGGAATATTTTACCCGAGAGGATGCCATCATCATATGTTCATACAGTAGAGCTGCATGTCCTCGGGAAAAATAACGGCTGTAGTTTCCCCTTGCTTTCAGCCGTTCGCAGTAGCTGTGTGGCAAAGTCACATTAGCTGATGTTACAAGGCCAGCTCAGTCAATCATCCAGACCGTTGCCCCTGTAACTACTGAAAAGGCTGCTGCCCCTCTTCAGGAACCACACGTTTGTCTGGCCTCTCCACAGATACCCCTCCGCTGTGGTTGCACCTACGGTACGGCTATCTGTATCGTTGAGGCACGCAAGCCACCCCACCTCGGCAATGTCTGTGGTTCATGGGAGTGTCAGCAATCCATAGCATGACAAATCACATAAACAATGGCATTGATTGCATCGCAATGTTCCAATTACATCCCAAGATATTGCGACGCGAAGTTGACGCTTGAAAAACCCGAAATGCGCTGCTAGCGCACGTCCTGAGGCTCAGGCGTGAACCCCATGCTGCCCGTAATCGCGATGTGATTGACATGCGTAATCGCACTTCCATACTTACCAAGAGGTCCGAAACGAATAATACGGTCTGCTGCCATCTTGCATTAAAGTAGTACATTCCAGCAGGTATTTATCTTATAGGCTAGGGGTCATGCGGTTCTGTAACATATCTGTGTACCGCAATGTTAGTCAGAAAGTTAACTTCGCTTATCTTTAATCCGTTACTAAAAAGGTAATGCCGTTCAACGTTAAAACTTTACTTTACTGTAGATCTAGCACAAGTTACAGTGAATCACTCACTCATAATAGTAAAATTCATGTTGATGGTTTTAGTGAAACGAGCAAGTGGACTAAAGGTTTTACCGTTGTTTAGGTAAAAATGTTTTCGATTTGGGAAGTTCAGGTAAGACATAGAAGATGAATGTAAACATGTTTAACCAATTAGTTTTATTATCAAATAATTATAATTGTTATGTTTATCTAATGCGTTACATGACAAAATTGTTTCAAACAAATGTTTCTGAACATCACTGGGTAAAATGGCCCTTTGTAGAAACTTGCACTGTGATACCAGTACTACATACTAAAGATATCACATATCATGCTCAAAGTGATAACCATTGGCTTGCATACATAGGGTCACTCTGCGGCTGAAGGATGCCCTTCTTCGTGCTACTGTTTCCTCTTTATGGCTGTACAAGCATCAATAATTCGTTGCTTCATGTCCTCTGGTGTTGTTGGTTCATGTTGGTAAACAGCATCCTTCACTGCTCCCCAAAGAAAAAATCCAGCGGTGTAAGGTCCGGAGATCGGAAAGGCCACCGAACTGCGCCACCACGTCCAATCCACCTACCAGGGAACTTCCGTTTCAGAGGTCATCGTGCTCTTAATTCGTTATGTGCAGGGCATCCGTCATACTGATACCACATGACCATTCTCCTGTTCAGAGGTACGGTGTGCAAGCGAACAGGAAGATTGTGTCGAGTACTGTCTGCCATTTTGGACGCCATTTACAAATAAAGGTCCGATAATGGTATCTCCAATAATCCCACACAAAACATTCACTTTCCACGGACGTTGATGCTCTACCTGACGGTACCATTTTGGATTGTCTGCGAACCAATATTGCATATTCCTCATATTGACAATTCCTTTGTTGGAGAATGATGCCTCGTCGGTAAAGAGAACATCTGCGAAAAAATTTGGATTAGTCAGAAATTTTTGCTGATCTCATCAACAAAATGTTACCCTGTTGATGAAGTCATTTCCATGAAGATCCTGGTGTAAATGAACATGGTAAGAATGAAATTTATGACATTGAAGAATACGCTGTGCACTTCACGTTCAATTTGACGTGTGCTGATGTTTGGATTCACAGCTACGGTAGCGAGCACAGAAACTTCAGCACGTTCATCTGTGCGTGTTCTAGGACGATGTCTAGGTCTTGGATTTAAGCTTCCCGTTTCACGTAGACGAGATGTGAGACGACCAAACATCCGGCTTGTCAGGGAATCGTCTCCTGTACAGTCGTTCTGCCTGAACAGAATTTCGCCCGCCTACAACAGGGTACAGTACAGGTACTGGTTCATATTGTGTACGTAGACACATAAAACGTACAAGAGGGAAACCATTACGTGCTTATGAGAGTTGATGGCAGCAGACCGTATTATTCGTTTCGGACGTCTTGATAAGTATAGAAGTGCGATTACGCATGTCAATCACATCGCCATTACGGGCAGCATGGGGTTCACACCTGAGCCTCGGGACGTGCACTAGCAGCGTATTTCGGGTTTTTCAAGCGTCAACTTCTCGTTGCAAACCTCGGGATGTAATTTGAATATTGCGATGCAATCAACGCCATTGTTTATGCGATTTCTCATTCTATGGAAGAAAAAATATAGGGTGTCCATTTAAAAAAAAATACGTTTGTGTTAAAAAATACATTTGCTTTCGTTTTAGAATGTTTCCAAATATATACATTCATGGGCCCCAGCCGTACATTGATACCGGTGAAAGTCGTTTTCCAATAGCTGTTATTGTTCCACAGATATTTTGGGTGGACAAGATAGCTGGGACACCCTGTATGTATATATATAAGAAAAGGCAGGGGCCCTAAGATGAAACCTTGGGGATCTATTATTAGTTCCCAATTGGATGAGGCCTTATAATTCAGTATATGTCTCTAGCCTATTAGAGATATGCAATATGAATAGTTCTGCAAGACTGATAAACTGTAACATTGTAATTTGGCCAAAAGGATATTATGTGTCCCACAACTAAATGCCTTTGATAGATCACTAAATATGCCAGTGGCCTATAATTTATTGTATACTTAATTAAGTACAGAACGTATGTGTAGATAGCCCTCTCAATATCAAAACCCTTTATAAATTCGAATTGTGACATGCATAATATTTTATTAGTGGTCTGATGTTTGAGGAGACGACTGTACATTATCACTTCCACAATTTTTGAAAATGTGGGCAGAAGTGAAATTGGATAGAAGCTTTATGGAATTCCTTTATCTCCTTTCTAATACAATCGTTTAATTTCAGGATGTTTCAACCATTCAGAAAATGTTCCTGTGATACAAGACTGGTTACACAAGTAACTTAAATTATCACTCAGCTCAGAGGCACACTATATAATCAGATTTGTTAATGTATTATCATAGTTACTGGAATTTATTGATTTTAAGGATTTTATGGTCGAAATTACTTATACTGGCGTTATGAGTGTCATGCTCATATTACTGTAGTTATTTGTAGTGACAGATGTGAGATACTCTATGGCAGCAATTTCTGACCGTGATAACCCCATCTTTGCAGTAATAGTTATGAAATGCTTATTAAAAGTTTCAGCAAAACTGTAGACGTCTGTTACCCATTTGTCATTTACCGTTAATGCTATGTGCTCATCTTTAGTTCTTGGTTCTACCAGTCTCGTCCTTCACAATACGTCATACTGTCTTAAGTTTGTTATCTGATGTGAGTATACTATTATGACAATGATTTTTCTTTTCTGTCCCTAAAGCCATCTTCATTTTTTTAATATTTTGTGATGATCTAAAGCATTTACATCTCAATTGTTTCTGATTTACAAATATAATTTCCTGTTTTGTCTTAGAGGAGATCTCAATTACTGGATTAATCCATGGTTTCTTTTCAGACTTTGGTCTAATTTGAAGTAGTTTTAGGGAAAGCAGTTTTCAATTAAGTTAAGGACATTATTTATCAAAGTGTTGTTATTCTCATTATTCCAATTTATGTCTTTGAGCAGTTTTAATAAACGATCTGTTTTTGCCATGCTGATTACCAATGTGAACTCTGATTTGATAAATTTTATAATCTGATCAGTAAAACATCCAGCAAAACGAACTGTATGTCTTGGTCTGAAATGTTCCTTATTATTCGTCATGTCATTAGACAATTCAAAAATGGTATTATCAGTGGCTGCCTTTGAGCCCTAAGTTATCCTACTCGAAAAGGGAGTTTTCAAGAAATTTGACATCATAATACGCTAATTATACCTTATTTGTTGTCATGTTGTCAAATAGGCCAATTAAGCTTCAAAGTGATTTATGAACAGATTAAAGTTACCAAATTGTGCTCTGTACACACTATTGTAAATGATTTATTATAAAATTCTACTTCTCCTGCACATGCTTCCATATGCTACTCTAAACAAAATTTGTGAACTTCTATGATATTAAATGTAAAGCAATTTCTAATTAATGTGGCAACTCCTGCGTCCTCCATTGTCGCTATACAAAAGTAGGAAGCTAACGTAAATCCTGCAACACTTAACAAATCTATACCAGCAGTCATATGATGTTCAGAGAGACAGATTATGTCAAATGTATTGGATGACTTTAATTCATCAATGCAGATGTGTAGGTCATAAATTTTTCTTCCTAGCTCACTAATATTCTGATCGCTAAAGGTAGTTCGAATTTTGTCAAGTCACTTTTATAGAACTGGATGGAAATAAAATTTCTGCTAATTGGTGTCAATTTTTAACCAACAGCTGTGCTTGCTGATATAGTGTGTCAGAATTATGCAGTTTAGTTGCTTTATGCAGTTTAGTTGCTTTATGCAGTTTATTGCTGAAGGTTTGTTTCAGTAGTGATCTCTCTTACAACTTGACTTCTTTCTGTCCTGCCTATCCTGGAAAAGGTACTACTCTAACGCCTGTTACCACTGGTATTTTAGCCGGCCGCGGTGGCCGAGTATACTGAGGCGCTTCAGTCACGGTCTGCACGGCCACTACGGTCGGGGGTTCGAATCCCCCCTCGGGCATGGATATTTGTGCCGTCTTTAGTATAAGGTAGTTCGTAAGTAGTTTGTAAGTTTAGGGACTGATGACCCCGTAGTTAAGTCCCATAAGCTTAACAAACATTTGAACATTTTTTTGAACACTGGTATTTTACCAATGATATCACTGCCTCTTATGTTTACTACTGTTAGCCCAGCCAGTTTACCATTCCTATAGAGGTGTAGAACATGATTATATAATCCTATCTACTGAGTAAATCAACGGGAAGCGCAACAATGTGAGCCCGCATATGACCCAAGCAGCCTTTCAAATTAACTCTCATGACTGAAGAGTTCAATTGAGGTCGGTCGTCGCGCTCCAGAACATTCTCATCACTGGTATGCATCGATGGTGTTGTAATCTTTGCCATGTCACAATCTATGTTGTACCGGATCTTTGTCCATAGTATTCCTTTGTACATGCACAACAGCCACGGTTTCTTCCTTGGTGAATTTTTTACACAGTGAACCTAAATCCTTTGTCATCTTACCCAACCCAGCACTACGTTTGAGCGAAGATTTACCTACATTCTTATTCAATTTTCTATTGAAAGTTTTTTTAGCCCTGCCTACATCTGCTTCTTCTTGAGGCTCATCAGCTTTCAACTGCAGGTAGCAAGTCACGTATTTTGCTGCTATCTGATCGAATTTTGACACTTTTTTCCACCTGTTACCACTTACCATCTCTATACTCTTCTTAACCTGTCCAGATGCCGCTTAGCCACATCTAACTCAACCTGAAGGACAGCAATTTTCCCCTCCTGTTCCACTATTTCCCTATCCCTACTGCAAATCCTACAAAATCACTCAGGTCTCTTTCCTCACTTGCCCAATGGAAAAAAAACTGCAGCACCTATCACACCTATTTTCTACGGTAAGTCAGGCACTTTTCACTCATGGTAAAAGTTTTACTTAGTGGGTTAAATTACGGTAAAAAAACAAAGAAAGTGCGTGTGCGAAAATTAGTACTCACGACAACTAACTAGCACAAGGTCTAAAACAAATTCAAATTTGCGCTGATTATTGCTTCATGGGCAGTAAATAATCTTCATAAAATCATTCCACCTCCTTTTATTTTTGCCGTTAGTAAACAGTCCTACCTTCATTAAATAAAATCATAATCTTCATTCAAGAACAAGAACACGGAGCTCAGATGAGTAACTACGGAAGTATTCTTCGTCAGAGTAGCTGATTGGTAATATTGTGACAGGGTTGTATTAACAGTGAGATTTTCTGAAATTGAAATATTTAAAATGGTGCGGATCGACGGAAAAGACGCAAAAACTAAGAAAGCAAGTTTTCTCCTTAGCCTGAAATAGATCTGCAGAGATTACTTCACATTGATTTATCAGAATAATGTACATCATCGACATCGTTTCTTTTTAAACCTAATTACCAAAGGTTCTAAATGAATTAAATAGGAATTATAATTACGTTGTTCGTTATTCCTACTTGATCACTAAGCGAAGTTACTTCCTGTCTTTGTAAGAATCGCCTACGAACAATCCGAGAAAAAAAAATTGGCTATTTCTCGTGCTTGAGGCTCAAAGTTATGCAATTCTTTAATGTCAGTGGGTACTACGATGTCTTTTAAATAATTAAAAATAACGGTCTATAAAAGAATTAACGTGCAGAATTAACGTCTTGCAGGAGGAAATCGCAGCTGGCATTTCTTTGTAGCCTGTGAATAGTTTGCCATAATGGGAAAGGAACATAGCCTTCTGTAAAACAGACGCTACTGAGGCATCTGGATTTTCAATCATTCAATGACATCCGACTATGGTGACGTCGGTTGTCATATGCGAAACGAAATAGAATGTTACGGCAGGAAATAAAAACATCAGCTCAGTAGTGCCGAAGACGGCCGATGGAAAGACGTTTGAAATATTGATATTAGAGTTAGGCAATCTTTTGTATAAAAATGACGCAGCCGCAGCGGAGTGGCCGAGCGGACTGAGGCGCTATGCTCCGTTGCGCGAGGCCATTCCCCGTCGGGGGTTCGAATCCCCCCTCGGGCAAGGATGTTTGTGCTGTCTTTAGTATAAGCCATTTATAAGTAGTTTGTAAGTTTAGGGACTGATGACCGCGGAGTTAAGTCCCATAAGCTTCAGAAACATTTTTGAAAATGACGCAGTTTATTGTCGAATTAAGTGCCATGCATGTACTTGTGAAAAGTATTTCAAATATAGTAAGATTGGGCTCGGCGTTGTTGAACGCCTGCAAACACCTTCTCAATTAGAATAGTGTGCGAACTGTAAATATGTACATAAATGGTGCGCATTTTCGCCGTATCCACTGGGAGTATTGTGTCGACCTAGACATTACGCGATCACATCAAAATGATCAGCTTGCCCTCTAGACCGGCATTGCGGCTTCTGTGCAACCCTTCCACAGCAGTCTCCGAGAACGCACTTATCAGAAACCAACTACCACATCAGTTGTCTTGCGCGCTACACACACACTTCATAATTACGTCGCTACCTTCCAGCTCGTAGATGTGAGAAAACGATATTTATAGCTCACTTATTTCAATATTCTCTAACGACATTCACGCAGTAAAATTGCAATGTTTAACACAAATAATTCACAAAGGTAAAGCATATTTTCATGTATCGTAACAATTTCAGTTCACAATACTATACTCCTAGACATTAAAATTGCTACACCACGAAGATGACATGCTACAGACGCGAAATTTAACCGACAGGAAGAAGATGCTTTGATATGCAAATGATTAGCTTTTCAAGGCATTCACACAAGGTTGGCGCCGGTGACAACACCTACAACGTGCTGACATGATGCAAGTTTCCAACCGATTTCTCATACACAATCAGCAGTTGTCCGGCGTAGCATGGTACAACGTTGTTGTGATTCCTCGTGTAAGGAGGGGAAATGCGTACCATCACGTTTCCGCCTTTCATAAAGATCAGATTGTAGCCTGTCGCCTGCACGGCCACTACGGTCGGGGGTTCAATCCCCCCTCGGGCATGGATATTTGTGCCGTCCTTAGAATAAGCTAGTTGATAAATAGTTTGTAAGTTTAGGGACTGAAAACCCCGTAGTTAAGTCCCATAAGCTTAACAAACATGTGAACATTTGTAGCCTATCGCGATTGCAGTTTATCGTACCGCGGTACTGCTGCTCGCGATGGCCGGGATCCAATAACTGTTAGCAAAATATGGTATCGGTGGATTTAGGAGAGCAAAACGGAACGCCTTTGCTGGATCCCAATGGCCTAGTATCACTAGCACTCGAGATGACAGGCATCATATCCGCATGGCTGTAACGGATCGTGCAGCCACGTCTCGATCCCTGAGTCAACAGATGGGGACGCTTGTAAAGCAACAACCATTGCAGTAACAGTTCTACGACGTTTGCAGCAGCATGGACTATCAGCTCGGAGACCATGGCTACGGTTAACCTTGACGTCTTGGAACGCCTGCGATGGTGTACGCAACGTCGAACGTCGGTGCACGAATGGCAGAACAATTTTTGTTTTCATCTCTCTCTCTTTTTTTTTTTTTTTTTTTTTTTTTTTTTTTTTTTTTTTTTTTTATGAATCCCTGTTCTGTTTACAGCATCATGATGGTCGCATCCATGTTTGGCGACATCGCAATGAACGCACATTCGAAATGTGTATTCGTCATTGTTATACGTCTCGGTCACCCCTTGTTCGCATAGACGGCAAGTTGAATATTGGCCGGTACATTTCAGATTTGTTACAGGCCGTAGCTCTACCCTTCATTCGATCCCTGCGAAACCCTACACTTCAGCAGGATAATGCACGACCTCATGTTGCAGGTCCTGTACGGGCCTTTCTGAATACAGAAAATGTTCGATTGCTGCCCTGGCGAGCGCATTCTCCAGATCTCTCACCAACTGAAAACGTCTTGTCAACGGTGGCTCATAAACTGGCTCATCACAATACGCTAGCTACTTCTCTTGATGAACTGTGGTATCGTGTTGAAGTTGCATGGGTATCTGTACCTGTACACGCCATCCAAGCTCTGTTTGACTCAGTGCCCAAGCGTATCAAGGCCGTTATTATGGCCAGAGGTGGTACTGATTTCTCAGTATCTATGCACCAAAGTATCGTAAAAATGTAATCACAAGTCAGTTCTAGTATAATATATTTGTTCAATGAATACCCATTTCTTTTTGGTGTAGCAATTTTAATGGCCGGTAGTGTATATAAAATAATAGTCAAATATTAAAGTTTCAAATAATGGACAACATTGTGGTAACATGTTATCAAACTGTAGAGCCAAAGACACTGGAATGCGTATGCAGCCACAGAGATATGTAAGCACTCTGAGGACGTACTGCGATCGGAAACTTGTATATAAGAGACATGTGTGTGGCGCAGACTTTAAGTTTGTTATTTCTGTAACTAGGGCAGGTTATCACAATTTACGTGAGTTTGAACGTGTTGTTATAGCCGGAGGAAGATGTAGGACACAGCATCTCTGAGGTAGCGATGAGGTGGGGATATTTTTCCCGTGCGACTGTCACGAGTGCATCGTGGATATTGGGAATCTAGTAAAATGTCAAACCTCAGACATCAATGCGGCCGCAAAAGATCCTGCAAGAACGGGATCAACGACGATTGAAGAGAATTATTCGACGTGACAGAAGTGCAATCTCTCCGCAAACTGCTGTGAATTTTAATGCTGGGCCATCAACCAGTTTCAGCGTGTGAACCATGCATCGAAGCTTCATCTAAATAGGCCTTCTGAGCACCGCAGTGGAGTGACCGTGCGTTCTAAGGCGCGTTGCTGCGGAGCGCGCGGTTACTTTCCGTCTGAGGATAGAGTCCTCCCTCGGGCAATGTGTCCTTAGAGATCTCCACCCAATCGCACTGTTACAGAGTTATGGACAGCTCTGTAGGATGCAGCGCTACTTCAGACATTAGTTCATGCAACGTCGTGTTTCGGTACTTCTCCGTGCTCGCAGTGGCCCTACACGGTATAAGACTGGAGTACATGTTCCTTTGGCTCCTCAGTATGCAGTGTGATAAACTTATACACTGAATGAAGGCACAGCATCTTCAAACTACGGCCATTTGGCGTGTGACCGTGGAATCCCACGTTGCGAACATGTCCTTTCTTAGGTGTACGGTACACGTGTGCTGCATCGTCTCATCTATCGGCAACCATAGTTCACAGATATCTGTATGAATATTAACTTCTGAAGTAATTGCTTAACTATTTTTTTATTATATTTTCTTCGTCTTATAGTTTATAAGGCACTAATAATACGTAGCATTTTACTCATCACAAGAAATTTTATCTGAAGAATTAACAACATAATCAAAATACTAGTAATATATTACTATGGTCTTAAATGTGTAGGACACCAAACATTGACTGATTCCAAAAACACAAACTTCAGCCTAAAAATTCACACAGTAATGTAAGGAAACAGATTGCCGTAAGTAGGTGTACAAAGTGTTTCGCTAACTACGATCTATCCAACTGAATTTCAGTGTACGTTGAAAAACACGTGCTTAAAGGACAAGCATGACAAATAAAGACAACTCTCCATTACAAATATTGAACGTCAACGTTGTACTATGCAATAATATGAGATGAACTTAGAGAATTTGTCGAAAAACTAGTGAAAAAATTAACTCTCTTTGAGGAATTCCCCAACCCATGAAAATCTATTAAATTTAGTAATTGGTAAATGATGACGAATGTTTATCCATACTGATTCCACTCTGCAAATCGCGGACTATCCAAATCTAAATTTGTAACTGTGATTCTGCATACAATTCGAATTTGTAGTTATCTGTAAATATCACTCACGCACTGAAGACGTTAGCATTTACTGAAAACTAATAACTAGTGGACTAAAATGCTGCCACTGACCATGTGATTCTATAGTTGAAGAACTCCATCGATTTAAGAGACCATAAGTCGCATACAAAACTATAAAATTTAACCTCAAACTTCTCAAATTAACTTTAGTCAATTTAGTATACACACGGCTGACTATATGCGAGAGTATTGATCCACGCCTGAAGTCTTATGTCACACACATTTTTTCAGTACGGTACCATGGACTAAATAATGTTAGTAAATAAGTACATGAATTTCAAAACCTTGATTCAAAGCTGTTTAAATATTACACACATAATAATTAAAACACTTCCATCAGTGGATTGTCCTGAAATGTAATCGTCCTTACCCAATCCTTCCATAAACCTGTGTCTAGTATAGTCTGGGCACTATCTGCATTTCTCGCACTTCATAGTTGAAGTACCTACCCATGACAACCAGCTGGCAACGTAGTTTCCTCTCTAACTTCTGTACATTTGGAATAATGGTCAAGACAAAACTTTCCTCAATTTTCCCCTCAGCAACTAGTGTGGGCAAGACGGGACTAGGATACAGTAATTGCTACTGCCACATTCACTCAGATCATGAATACGAGGTCAGTTGATACATGAAACAGCTAAATAATTAAAAATGAAAATACAGAAAATAAAATGCTTCTCTCACACCGGAAATATTTACTACCTTCAGACACACACACCCACACACACACACACACACACACACACACATACAGGTAATGAGTGGCAAAGCAGGATACCAGAGTCAACGATTAGTGGAAAGATACATAAAATGGATCTGGAGGATTCGTCTCAACTGACGAGCAATATACGAGTATAAAAATGTTCAAATGTTTGTATAGCTTATAGGACTTAACTAACGGGTCCTTTGTCCCTTAACTTACAAACTACTTATGAACTAGTTAACACTAAGGACGGCACAAATGTTCATGCCCGAGGGGGGATTCGAACCCCCGACTGTAGTGACCGTGCAGACCGTGACTGGCGCGCCGCTGTCCCCTCGGCCATCGCGGCCGGCATACGACAGAATTGTAACCTACTTCCGTTTGTGGGTGAACCACATTTCCTGAGGACACTTTCAATAAATCACAGTCTGCCATCTACCTTACCTTGAGGTTAGTTTTATGTATTCGTTCTGCTGTAAATCGGTAATTATACTCTTGATTATTTAATGGATGCACCTACTTTTAGTGATGGGTCTGCAATTATATAGTAATGGGTGTTCCTAGTTACTTACCTGATGTACATCTCTTTATATCGAGGGTTAATATTATCTCTCTGCATTAAGCTTCCACTCTTTGAAAGCGTCCTTCGATATTGCTGCTATTTCCTAGTGTTGCGAGTTCCCTGTATGCAGCAGTGTTATCTACGAGTGCTACAGAGTGCACGGCTACTCTCCATGAGAGGTCTGAGTCCTCACTCGGGCATTGGTGTGTATGTTCCCCTTAGTATAATTTGGTTTAATTAGTTTGTGCGTCTAGGGACTGATGACGATAGCAGTTTGGTCCTATAGCGTTACACACATTGAACAGTTTTTCATTTTTACGATATTATCAGCTTGGTCATTTACACATATCACAGAACTTAAATGCTGCTAAAACACACCTCTTTTGGTACTCTTGAAATCACTATTACACCTTACATCTCATTTACAGCGTGTCCTGTATTCTGGTTTCTCTCTCTCTCTCTTTGTGTGTGTGTGTGTGTGTGTGTGTGTGTGTGTGTGTGTGTGTGGGTGGGTGGGTGGGTGGGTGGGTGGGTGGGAGGGTGGTTGGGTGGTTGTTTGGGTGGGTGCGCGCAGTTACACGTGGTTACAAGGAATAATTAGAATTTCACAGTGTACGAAATTATTGTGCATATGAAGGAAAACACTCGCAAATAACAGCAAGATTTTATTTACCTTTAACAAAACGCTTATGAAACTTAATGGCAGACTAAAATTGTGTGCCGAAACCGGAAATCGAACCTGGGACCTTTGCCTTTCGCGGAAAACTGCTCTACCACTGAGATATCCCGACTCACGGTCACGCTCCACTACTTCAATTCTGCGAGTATCTCGCCTCCTACTTTCCAAAATACACAGACGTCTCCTGCGAACCTTGGAAGAAAATGTTCAAATGTTTGTTAAGCTTAAGGGACTTAACTACGGGGTCATCAGTCCCTAAACTTACAAACTACTTATGAACTACCTACAACTAAGGACGGCACAAGTATCCATGCCCCAGGGGGGATTCGATCCCCCTACCGTAGTGGCCGTGCAGACCGCGACTGAAGCGCCTCAGTCACCTCGGCCACCGCGGCCAACCCTTGGAACACTAGCACGCCTAAAGGATGCCACAGCCTAAGGGATGTTCCAGAAGCGTTCTGGAAACATCCCTTAGGCTGTGGCTAAGCCACGTCTCCACCATAAGCTTTCTTCTTGGAGTGCTAGTCTTGCAAGATTCGCAGCCACAGCCTAAGGGATGTTTCCAGAAGTGTTCATCTACATCTACATATATACTCTGCAAATTACATTTAAGTGCCTGGCGGGGGGTCATAACCACTTTCAAAACTTTTCTCTACCGTTCCATTCTCTAATAGCGCGCGGGAAGAAAGAACACCTAAATCGTTCCGTTTTCGATCTGATTTCTCTTATTTTATTGGGATGGTCATGTCTCCCTAAGTAGGTGGGTGCTAGCAAAATATTTTCACATTCAGAACTAAAAGTCGGTGATTGAAACTTCGCAAACAGATCACGCCGCAATGAATAACGTCTTTCTTTTAATGATTTCCACCCCAATTCGTGCAACATTTCCGTGACGCTTTCCCCCCCGTAGCGTGATAAAATAAAACGAGCTGCCTTTCTCTGAACCTTCTCAATATCTTCCGTCAGTCCCACCTGGTGAGGGTCCCACAAGGGGCAACAGTACTCCAAGAGAGGACGCACAAGTGTGATGTAAGCAGTCTCTTTGGTGGAGCTGGTGCATCTTCTAAGCGTTCTGCCAATGAAACGTAACCTTTGGTTCGCCTTCCCCACAATATTTTCTATGTGTTCTCTCCAGTCAAAGTTGTTCGTAATTGTAACTCCTAGGTATTTGGTAGAATTTACGACCTTAAGGTTTGACTGATTTATCGTGTAATTGAAGTTCAGCTGATTTCTTTTAGTGGTCATGTGTATTACTTCACACTTTTCTTTACTTAGTGTCAATTGCCAATTTTCGCACCAAGTAGAAATTTTGTCTAAATCGCTTTGCAGTTGCTTTTGATCCTCTGTTGACTTCACTAACTGATAAACGACAGCATCATCCGCGAACAGTCTAAGGGAGCTATTCAGATTATCTCCTAAACCGTTTATAATCACGAGGAAGAGTAGGGGACGTATAACGCTTCCCTGTGGAACGCCAGATATCACTTCCGTTTTACTCGATGACTTACCGTCAATTACAACGAACTGTGTCCTTTCTGATAGGAAATCGTGAATCCAATCGCACAATTGGGGAGATATTCCATAAGCACGCAATTTCATTAGAAGCCGCTTGTGGGGTACAGCATCAAAAGCCTTCCGGAAATCCAGAAATATGGAATCGATTTGAGATCCCTTGTCGATGGCACTTAACACTTCATGTGAATAAAGGGCAAGCTGTGTTTCGCAAGAGCGATGCTTTCTGAATCCGTGCTGACTATTGGTTAATAGGTCGTTCTCTTCGAGGTAGTACATAATATTCGAACAAAGTATATGTTCCAAAATCCTACTGCAAATCGACGTCAATGAGATAGGCCTGTAATTTTGGGGATCACTCCTATTGCCTTTCTTGAATATTGGAGTAACTTGGGCAACTTTCCAGTCTTTGGGTACGGATCTTTCGCTGAGTGATCGGTTGTAAATTATAGCTAAGTACGGAGCTATTGCATCAGCATACTCTGAGAGGAATCTAGTTGGTATACAATCTGGCCCGGAAGATTTATTTTTGTTTAGTGACTTAAGTTGTTTTACTACTCCAGAACATCTACTTCTAAGTTTCGCATGCTGGCAGCTGTTCTTGGATTGAATACTGGAGTGTTCACTTCGTCTTCGTGTTCTGGAAACATCCCTTAGGCTGTGGCTAAGCCATGTCTCCACCATAAGCTTTCTTCTTGGAGTGCTAGTCTTGCAAGATTCGCAGGAGGGCTTCTTTGAAGTTTGGAAAGTAGGAGGCGAGGTATTGGCAGAATTGAATTAGTGGGGCGTGACCGTGAGTCGTGTCGGGATAGCTCAGTGGTAGAGCGCTTGCCCGCAAAAGGCAAAGGACCCAGGTTCGAGTCCCGGTTCCAGCACACAATTTTAATCTGCTAGGAATTTTCATATCAGCGCACACTCCGCTGAAGAACAGAAGTTTCATTCTGAAAACGCTTGTGGTTCTCATATAGGCCATACGTATATGTCACATAAATGGTACACGTTTTCGTACATGACAAGCAAAAAATACACAGGCACCGGTGGGATTTTTTGTACTTATGGCATCATTTGTGGAAAGTTCGGGCTTTGCAACGTTCTGGTTTGTTAGATTGAAAAGCCTGTGACACTGCACACCGCCCCAATAACTTCAGTAATTAAACGATGTGCTATTGAAAACATTATATCACGATTTTCTTTTCATCAAGAGTTAATTTCATGGATAGACGTAAGTGATGAAGGTATTAATGTTGGTTATAGTTTTTATGTTACAGCCTGTATTCTCTAACTCTGTTGTAAAAATCCGAGAAATTATTCCTGATAGCAAATTTTAACCTTCGGACTTTTTATTTCCCGCACCTTGTACAGGCCGAAAGACTTTCTGACCTAAATAAGTGAGACATAACGCGATCATGTGTTACACAGTTGACCAAGAATCTGGTTTATGTTGATGCGTTGACTCATGATTAACTGACCATTGTTTCTTTACTGTCGAACAGCTAAACAGGACACGGTCATAGAGGCCTGAAGATCGGATGACGGCACTGGGTGATGTCCGGGTAGATGTACGAAAGACAGATCATAAAGGTTTTCTTGAATTTGGCTCCATTACCTTTGTTGATGGATGGCATTTAAACAGTCTTTTACAATGCAGTTCTAATTCTCAAAATATCTATTGGTCTGCCGGCTTTTCTGGAAAAATATCATGATCTAATTAATTGCTAGATACGAAAAATTATCATTGTACTCATGATAGAGTAAGCGCTGATTTTCTGGGAAGCATGTTAACTAATTTCTTTTGGATCTATAGCCACGCCTGGAGAAACGGGAGTATTTTGTCCATTACACGTTTCTAAGATAAGAATGCGCGTTGGTAACGACTAAATAAGTTTTTACATGAACAAAAGTCATGAATACGGTACTAATTATTTCGTTGGAGGAGTATTTATTTTTTTCTTAGTTTTGTTATGATATTTTAAGGTTTCTTACGCAATTTAAATGGTATTGTTTTCACTATTCAAGGATGCGAGTGATTTATAGAAATTTCGAAGTATCTGCTTATTGCAAAGGATGGGTAGAGCTGAAAAAGTTGCCATAAAAATATATATAATAAAAAATTATAATAAAATAAAATAAATATGTTATATTAGTTACGTGTTGTAAGGATCGACTTGCATTGTGTGCAGAGATTTGTTTCCACCAGTACAGAATGGATTTCTTGAAACTTGAGAAAGTCATGAAATTTGAATTTTCTAAGAACTATCACAGAAATTTAATGTGGATTTATTATGTTCCTTTACAGGATGGTCAAACTTCATATTATTATGTGGAGACTAAGAGCTACCTTACGTACACACTATGCCTTCAATTGGGGAACTATAGTATGATAGACTATACAATAGATGATATACAGCACAACATGTTTTTCTGTATTACTAATTGAGAATAAAACGGTATATCGCAGATGAGTTTTACTTTCGTATTCGAGAAGTGTCGTTCACAATGCTGTAGTTATCATGGCGAGATTACGGTTAAGCACAATTTCCATTTATTTGATTTTACAGATCAAGTGAATCTAATGTAGCATGTCCGAAACGTGTATATGGAGTATTTATCCAGAAATTCCAGAGAAGCAAACAAATAATTTTGATAGATTTGATGTTTTAACTAAGTGGTCCATTAAAAAAGTGCCTGTGAATTGCACAAAGTTTTCAGCAGAAGTTGTAGAGAATTTAATTATTGAAAACCATGGTAATGAAGTTAACTAAAACTGTATGTTGTGTCAGATAATCTGCTTTTATTAATACCGTAACACTCGTGAACAATACAGGAAAGTAGCTTGCTTGCAGGTCAGGGAACGACTGAAACCACTCGCTAATGGTTACGACAATCTTAGTGGAAAGCAAAAAAAAAAAAAAAAAAAAAAAAAAAAAAAAAAAAAAAAAAAAAAAAAAAAAAAAAAAAAAAAACTTTTTATAATCTCTGGTTTTATGAGTGTAATTTCTGAAATTTCTGGAAAAGTACTGCAGATACAAATCTGCGACATATGTTATTCACCAACAACAAGATAAATGGAAATGAGGCTTTGAATGCAGAGAGGTATAGAGACGGAACCCTTCGACCTTTCGTTAGGCCCTACGCTGGTGCCATAGGAGATGTGTTCCTTCTGGTGGACGATAACTATCGTCCCCACAGAACTGTGGTGGTGGACAACATACTTGCAACTGATGGAATTGAACGATTGTAGTGGCCAGCTCGTTCACCGGACTTGAAGCCGATTGAGCATGTCCGGGATGCACCTGTCAGACGCATTGCAGCTAGACCAGTACCTCCGCCGCGGTGGAGTAGCCGAGCGGTCTAAAGCGTCTCGCTGCGGAGCGACCGGTTGCTCACCGTGGAGTTTCGAGTCCTCCCTGGGGAATGGGTGTGTGTGTGTTTGTCCTTAGGTTAGTTTACCTAGGTTTAAGTAGTTTGTAAGCTACGGACTGATGACCACGCAGTTTGGTCCGATAGATTTAGAAACAAACCAGTACCTCCCACAATGGTTGCTCGGCTTTTCTCTCATGAAAGAAATGCCCAATATCTCTCACGAGCTGATTGATAGCCTCATACTGTTCATGGCACACAGGTGTGGAAATGTACTGGTTGTCAAAGGTGATCACACATTTCAAATTGTTTCAAATGTTTGTATAGTCTATGGGACTTAACTACGGGGTCATCAGTCCCTAAACTTACAAACTACTTATGAACTAGGACGGCACAAATATCCATGCCCGAGGGGGGATTCGAACCCCCGACTGCAGCGGCCGTGCAGACCGGGACTGGAGCGCCTTAGTCCCCTCGGCCGGCCTCACACATCTCACTATTATGGTAGCTCCACGGTGCCTCGCTCTAAGTAAACGTCATGTAAACATCAAGTAAAGAGATCAAAATATCTTACTGTGTCAAACGCAAATTACTATTGTAACCAGTATATGAATAAAATGAGTTACCATTTATATATTATGTATGACATCTCATCTTATTCCCTAATTGGTATGAGCAGTGTATAAAAATGATTTTTGGCAGTGTACGCTGGGAGGGAGATTCACAATAAATTAAAGCCAATGCCTTGAAGTACCCTTCGCAATCCCTACCTGGAATTGCATCTGACCAAGACACTTAATTTTTGTCAACACTTGCTGCTTTTTTTGTACTCGAAGGTTGGCTATTCGTATGTACATAATACAGTCTGTGTAATAGTCAAACGATGGTACATTTGTACGTTCAGTGTGAGTGCTTTCTTAAACGAGAAATTTCGCATTTCTGTGTTCTACTGCCATACAAGACTACTCACTGAGGGACCAAACAGGAGACTCAACGCACTAAGCTCCTGTCCTGAACCTGCTAAATAGGTAGTTCTGTTTTGTTTTCTTGAAAGAAAATCATCTATATAAACTGTATTTTGACCTTTCCCTTAGAGCTAGACGGGACTGCAACCTCCCTTGGCCAGTAATGATGGGCGCCCATGCCAAGCAAGTTGTTTTACTGACAGCAGCTCGCGTTGCCCTACTGCCTACGGCGTGCCGCACTCTCTGGGCGGCAGGCGGCTCGTGGACTTCTTTTATGCAGGCAGCAGCGCACAGTGGCGCGGCTGGTGCTGCCGCCTGGCGGCGGTGCCCGCAGTGAGCGTCGACCCAAGGCTGAGGCCAGCGGTGCATGCAACGACCGTCAGGACGACGACCCGCGCCGCAGCCGCAGCCGCCGCGGCCGCACCTGCCACGCACCGGCGCGTCGCGTGCCCTAGCAGCCGCCTGACGTCAACCACAACTAGCCTTCTTCCGCAAGTCACCCAGCCGTGGTTACTACGCTCATTTCTCAGCTACCTTACTCTTCTTTGGGACGCATTTTGCAATTAAGGTCCTTCCTGGATTTCGATAACAGTCTATTGTTAATTCATGTTATAGTTCACTTAACATTGTGGCTTATTTCCTTCTGATGCTGTAGCGGACCAAGAAACGAAAGAACACGTAAGCAGAGAGTAGTAATCATTTAACAAAAAGACATGGAAAAGAAATATTAGGAACAACATTTTATTTATTTTTGCCAAGCTATCCCCTCTCACTTCTGAACGACCACCCCTTCTTCTTACGTGTTTTGTACTCAACAACGAATTCTCAATTTAGGAATACAAACCATTTTAATTTTTATTTTTGCAGAGTCGGTTGTTGATTCTACTTCTGTAGACTTTTAACATAATACCAGGTACAGCGACTTTTATCAGGTCAAGCCTAAAAATGTGAAGGGCCGAAGTTGTATGAAGAGGGAGTGGTAAGACCACCAGCCCAGTTCTTACTGTATTATCTCTAAAGTTGTAGCGATGCGGAAACATACCTTCCTTTAACCATCTTAAACAGTCCCTCCTCCAATTAAATGTACTTCATATGTAATATCGGCTGACAATACTCCGTTGCTCTTCCAAACAAATCACAGGATAGCATAGTGTGTGTCAAGATGGTTAAATTATCAGCAGATTATTTTAAAATTAATTACTTAATTAATTTTACTGTAACAGGCTGGGCATTCAGAGTATTTCCGCAGCACACTTTCTTTTTTGGAAAAAAATTGTGAAATCTAGTTTTATTTTAGATGGAAAATTGTGTCAAGAATTTAGCTGCTGAAAAGATGATAAAACTTAATTCATATAAAAACATTTATCCTTCTTCTCTTGCTGTTGTTCGAATTTTGAAAGGAAACAAGATCCACAAAAAAGGTAAAGCTTATGGACAGGGAAAAAATGAACAATAAAACTGACAATTGATAAAATCAAATTCATTAAAACTCTTAATTAAAATAATTAATGAGAACAAAGTTAAAGCCAATCTTAATTCATATGAAATAGTTTGAACACCAGGATGCAAGGAACCCAATAATGAGTAATTTGAATTACATGATCAACCAGCAATCATTAATGCATAAACTCTCAATCCAGTACAACAAAGAAAAAAACCATAAGTTGTATAAGGAAAAGTAACTCAAATGAATAAAGAAATTATTATATTAAAAACAACAGAAAATAATATAATGAATAATTTTACTGAAAGGAATAGGCTGTTTCTTACAAATTAACACAATAGCATCACTAAAAGATTGAAGAATATAAAAAAAGAACAACTTTTTGGGCACTAACAAATCTGAATATAACTTTACACCCTACCCTCCATTAAATAAGAAAGCTGTTCTATTTAAAACACATATAATCAAAAGAAAAAATTTGTAATAAATATAAATAAATTGTATATTATCAACACTATTTGTAGCAAAATGTACATAAATGAATTCTAAATTCATCACATTAATCTGTCAAAATAATTAATTGTAAACAATAAATAAAAAATATTTCAATCATATGGGCCTTTAGTAATAATATGATATATTAATTATTGTGATAGAAACCGAGCTGGCTCACACTGGTCTGAACCAGTAAGAATTTACAGGTCGAACAGACCTAATGATTGAGCCACTACACCCATAATTAATCTTTATCCAACACTGCCGTCACAATCCATTTTATCAATAAGAACTGTTAAAAATGATTACGCTTTATCCCTAAATTAACTTCATCTTCCAATCACCAATTACATATCAAAAAAACATAAATTAATGATTTAATAATGAAAGTTTATTTATTCTTCATGTGACCCCCACCAAACAATATTAAAAGATTAAATATATAATGAAATATTAATTAATAAATATAAAACTCTATAGAGTCTTCTGATGCACAAGAATTATTTAAGCCTTCCAACTTAAAAGTTAAATTCTAAATTTGTTAAGAAACAATTAGTTTCAGGTCGAATAATTCATTCTCACCTCCATTTATGAAACTAATGATTATGTTACCTTTGCGCAGTCATAATACCAAGGATCTTTAAATATCACTCAGTGAGCAGGTAAGGGTTCCAAATATTATCATGAGACATGTTTTTGATAAATAGATGGAAATTGATATTGCCTAGTTTCTTAAAATAAATTAATAAAATAAAAAATATAACCAAATAGATATAATAATTATGTCATTGCTACAAAAACTTTAAAATTAAATTAAACATCTTAAAATGAAAGCTAAAATAACCATAAAATGTTATGTAATATAATAAAAAAGCTGGTCATAAATTTATTATATATTTCAATAATTAATAAATTATGGGTTACTAATTTTACAACTTATCCCCTAAAATAGATTAATTGAACTTTAAATTAAAAAATTAAACTAAAACATAGATTTCAAACAATTAAACTTCTTTTAAAGTAACTAAATATCTTAGGAAACGAATAATATATCATTTATATAAAGAAATTTTATAATATTTAATAAGTAATATATTTCATCCATTCATATATCAACAGAAATTGAGACTAATTAATTAAAATAAAAATTTTGATAGATCCTTAAACAAAAGTAAAAAAATGAAATACACTTATTATAATTTTAATTCATGGTCAATAATTCAATAACTTTACTAATAAAGTATAATAAAAAGTCATTTCAATACAATATTCTAAGTCAATAAATTAATAAAATTATTTTTTAGGTCGTAAGTTGCCTTTTTCTGTGGGGAATGAAATGTTCACAAGCGACCACACTACGAAAGTTTCATGCTGGTTAAATTGCTATTTTGTGATTGAATTACCAGTGGCAGTATTAAACAGTCATTTTATCGACAATAGTTGTTGGGCAATGTCTGTTCTATTCCATTTCTTGACTGACAGCTCAATGTCCCTCCTCCTGCCCCCCCATTCTCCAGATTCTCTCAGGCCTCATGTTGTTCACTATACCTAAGGCTGCTTAGGCCTACTTAAAGATAATGCCCTGTCTGCCACAGCCACTTCTTTCCTCCCACCCCTTCCTCTTCTATGCTGGCATGATTTTGATATCAATCTGATATGTAAATCAAATTAAATTAACCGTCCCTCTCCAGCACCCCTTACATTAATTTTCCCCTGTCCCCTTCATCTACCCAGAAATTGGTACGGTGCCCCCTCTGCAAATAAAATTCCAGTCCTCCCAATCAAGATGCTGAGTGCACTCCCATGTGTGAAAAACCTGTAATCATTGTAAGTTTAAAAAACCGCATTGATGGCGTGAAATTCAAATTTCTCAGCTACTGTTGATGTGTTTTAGATTCCCGTGTTTATATGAGTTGATTTGAGGGACATATGTAACTTGTCACTCTGCATTCTGTAGTCTGAAAGTGATGTACTGTGTGATGAGTTAGAACGAGTTTAATAACTGTATTATCTGTATGGTTAGGTTGAGGATTACTTACATAAGCTCCTGCATAAAGAGTGGGAAAGTGTGACAATGAATTAGAAAAACATTACACTTCTGCATATGTTAATGTAGAGGGACAGATTGAATTTGCATTACACAACTCATGATGCAAACAGCAACTACAGCTGGGATGGTACATCATAACATCATATTATTGCATCCAGTGTCATTAGAGGTCAACAGGTAGGCTCGACTTGCTCCATAAGAGGCCATTTGCCGAGATTTACTTAATAATTTTCTACAAAACGTTATTTGCTTCTCAGGTGTGATTAGGGTACTTGTATCATCATCAAAAAGAACTGCCTTTGAATCTTCGTGAATACAGAAGAACAGCAGAGGATCCAAGACCGAACGCTGTGGTACACAGTTCTTGATAGCTCTCCAGTCTGATATTTGTAGTTCACCTTAACCACTTATTTCAACTTTCTGCACTCGTCCAGTTGAATATGAATTAAACTATTTGTGCACTATCCCACAAACAGCACAATGCTTAAGCTTGTCTAGAAGCATTCAATAATTTACACAATCAAAAGCCCTTGAAAGATCAGAAAAAATCTCAATGGGTGATGTCTGGTTATTAGGAGCATTTGACATTTGATCAGTGAAAGTTAGCCTTGGCGCCTGTGAAAGGTAAATTGTACTAATTTCACCAAACCAAAGTGGTCTTATTATTTGAAAGGCAAAATGAAGGCTCATAAGAAAACACTGATCCATTGTACAGAATGTACCAAGAAACTCATAGCAGAATGTGTCATGTTGAATTGTCTTTCTTCTTCTGCAGATTAATTGACATCGCAAATTATTCTAACGTCGATTGTGATCAATGGCCATATATCCAATTTCTACTGCTCACTGATGCAAAACAGTATTTGCTGTACTTGCAAACGTGAAGTGAAGGAGGCACTAGCATTGCCGTTTGTTTGTGCTGCAGTGTTCACCAGCGTCGACCATGGTTGGTTGCTGCTCACACAACGAAGTCTCTTGAGCCACAAAGAAGAAGTCTTCTCCTCGTCAAAATTTTAATCAGCTTGGTTTTTGGCGGAGAGCGAAACTAGCCAGCCAACTGTGGAGTTGGAAAGTAAGAGGTGAGGCACTGTCGTAAATAAATCTGTGTTAAAAAATCAAATGTGTGTAAATTATTGGACTTAACTTCTTGCTTATTAGTCCCTAGGCTTCCAAACCATTTAAACTAAGTTAAATTAACCTAAGGACAAAACACACACACACATACACACACACAACTTACCAGAGGGAGGACTCGAACATCTGATGGCGAGCAAGGCACCTTAGAATCCTAGCTCACTCCACCTCGGCAATAAATCTACGAGGATGGCCACTGACGCGTGTCAGTAAGGCTCAGTGAGTTGATTGATTTCTCGCGAAAGAAAAGATATCGGTTTCGAGTCCCGGCCCTGTACACAGTTTTAATCAATCAGAAAGTTTCAACCTTTCCCCAAGTCTCCCAGCTGTGACGTCGCGAATTTCGGAAGACGTCTTACATATTTTATCTACTTCGCAAACAAATTACGATGGTAAGCCTACCCAGTCTAAAGCAATTTTCGTTTTGTGGACATATAGATCAGTTCCACATAGACAACGGTAGAATACGCGCAGCTCTCGTAACATAGCTGTCGTTCTTCCACCACTGTAAGATTTACCAGTTTTGAACAAACTTCCGAATAGCCTTTTGCCATCAGTTGTCTGACTGTATGCCGCCAGCAGACGCAACTGCATTTTGATTGATTTCCAACGTTGCACGTTATCCTTATCTTTTTTTTTATTATGGAGCCAATTAAGGCGGGAGATTTTTGCAAGGTCTTTTGACTAGTATACCTGGAGCGGGAAAAGACTTTCTGGAGACAATGGAGTTGTAAGGCACTCCCCTGCCATTAACGCACTCTTCCAAAATACGCATCAGCTCCGCTGAAAGTTTCGCAAAGCAAAGGCATATATTAATATTTTAAGAATATAGAAAGTAAATTCGCTGTCATGTTGTAAACTTTCTAAGCTTGAAATATTTTGTTGTTATTTCGCTGGTCTACCTGGTGTATTTAGACAATTTAATATCGAACGAGTTCTGAGCTGAGCTATAGGCCGTTTTTTGGGCTAATACGGTGGCACTCTGGGCCGTAGTATGCTCGTAGAACGACGTTGAATGCTGAATGGAATCGGCGTTCACACCGTTGTGGTATAATAAGCTGAGTAGGTTTGTACCTTTGATCATGCACTATTACATTGTCTAACATCTTCCCTTTTAAGTCCTTTTTGGCGATGTTATTCTTTCTTGGCATGTCGTGTGATCTGCGAGCGCCTTGTGGTTATCATTACTACTCCTTAAGTGTAAGTAGGGTATTTTTTCTGCTTATGTAGCGTTGCCGATAATTACCTGCCCTGGCGGTAGTGTTCTTTCCGCCTCTCTTGGATTCCCGCCTCCGAGAGTGGATGCATTTGGTAATTTGAATGAAATGTGGGTAACTACCTGCCTACCTGTGTCAAAATTTTTGGGTTAAATGTTAAAGTGTTTGCTTATGATGCTGTTTCCACCCGCAGGCTATTACCAGAACCAGGTGTTTTGCTGTGGTCTTTAACGGTTGGCGTCACACTTTCAGCGCAGTGTGTTCAGGACACTGTCCTACCTGCATGCCTGTTTATGCTATTGTGGCACCATTGCAACTTTAAATTTTAATTGATCTATGGCACCTTTTCTTGAACATAAAACCTTTGTTGACGGACATCCACAGCTGAGATGATACATCTTTTGATAAAGGGGTCCGCTTCAGCTGTTTAATTTTTAAAAAAGACGACCGGTTTTCTATTTGGGAGCCCCTGGATTTATGTTTTAATTGTATTTGACCCGAAGATGCGACTTTAAGTCGCGAAACCGGACGTCTTTTTATTTATTTATTTATTTATTTATTTTTTAAGTAAAGAGATGAAGCGGACCCCCTTTATCAAAAGACCTGTCCCTGACATAATTGTACGGTTTCAGGCCAACTTTGCGCTTTGCCTCTTCTAATTACCAGACTTACCCGCTCATTGTTAAATTTTTAAATTGGGTTTAAACCTGAGTTCAATTTCATCCGTTTAATCATTTAAGATCTTAAGTGGGTTTCTCCCGGTGATGAGCAGCTGATTTAGAAAAAACTAACTTTCGAAGTTGTTGTCGTTTTATAAATCTCCTTGACGATTAAGATCTAATTTACAAAACTTTGTGAAGGGGGAGGATCATAGCCCCTTCACATTAGACGTGTATTTTATGCGCTGACTTACTGTTTATCTAACTGCGATAAAAGTTTGGACCTTCAAGCTTCAAAACGACATAAGTTTTCACAAGATACTTGCGGAGGATACTTTACTTCAGATTTTGGTGCCGTCTGACCGATCACCAGGCATTGGCAGGTATTCAGATTTTTCACTAATAGGGGAGGGATTGGACGAACAGTGACAGGAGACAGGGGGAAACGCACAGAACGGGGCAGTTAATAACAGAGGGATGGGGAAGAATAGGAAAAAAAGACTGAAGTAGGAGGAGGACGACGACGACGAGGCAGAGACAGGTGAACAGAGAGAGAGAGAGAGAGAGAGAGAGAGAGAGAGAGGAAGAAGGAGAAGATAGAGAGCTCAGAGAGACGTGGACATGGAATAATCTATATTGGAATAAATAAATATCCGAGTAACGTCGGGTTTTTAGGTACATAATAAAACGAGAAGCCTAAGAGCGCCAAGACATAAGAAACAGCTATAGAGATGGAAGAAGTGATGGACAGAGTGATTAAGGAACGGAATATAGGAAGTCAATTCGCATGGATATTTAGCAGTTCCGATGTGCCTAGTCATCGGTACTGATCAATGGACGTGTGTCAGGCACTGTTACTATCTCACGATCACTACGACAAGCCTGTTCGCAAATCTATGAATCTCTTGGACATAGCCCTTAAGCAAATGGTAACATGGGCCACGGCGTCGAATTCCTGGGATAACGATGAACAGCAAGTCTTTTATTTATCGTGCATATGTTAATGACCTAATAGCTGGCTCTATCAGAGAACGAAGTGTTAGTAACATAGGAAATGGTTGGCAACTATCGAACTACTGTGGGCAACCATACGAATCTGACCAAGTCACTATGAATATTGGCAAGGGTCTACCGGAAGGGAGTGTGGCACCACTGCGATCAATGAACACCCTTTAGTGTTTATGAATTATCTTTATGCGCGACATACGGCAAACCGAGGCAGTTAATTATAAATGCTTTCTTCAAGTCATTCGCTGGAACGTCCTAGACACTGTACTGCGGTCATTACACTTAATATAACATCTTTCGAGAACGTCTAGGATACCGCACTTGGTCCAGATTCTACGGATGTCATAGACGATGGCGCAAATACTACTGGCACTGGATATTTCATGAGCGTGGTCTTATCATCAGAGTTCGATATGAGTCATTAAGTAGTCCCCCTCGGGAGGAGGCCTTGATCTTGTCTCACATATTAAGACCTTTTGACTGAATATAGTAAAGTCCATGAAGACTTGCCCCACACAAAGATCCCAACGACACGTGATGTCAAATGGTGATGTACCACACCAGGAATTTGATGGAGTGTCGACATCCTGAAATCGCAGGGCCTGTGGTCTGGTGTTCTGTGCATCATGTCATTCACGAAACAGATGCTCGTGCGACCTGGTATCTGGTTGACAACGCAGATACATGACGCGGCCATGGCTACATGCAATTAATATGGCGGACTCTCCGCTTTGTCCTGAATGTCAGGTACTAGACACTATTGAACACTGGCTAATGTAGCGGAGATGTTGATAAGGAAAATATTTGATTTATTTTGTATCGTACATTTCCCCATGTTATTTAACCTCAATCACTTTAAAATAAGAATTTCTCACGCTAACGACAAAAGCAATGAACTAGATCAAAGGCCTGTCTATCGCTTATCTGTTTCAGTACCGAGAAAAGAGTTTACTTGATTTTTGAACATTCCTTCAAGATGATTTGACTCTTCTAATACATAGTTCAATACACCGACAATACTATGACAGGTATTTTTTTTTAATACTTACCTGACATTATTATTCAGGTTTAGGAGGCGATCTAAAAATTGGTGATGATTCTCCTGCGAGATTACTTTATTTGCACAGATCGCTTAATTACATGCAACTAAACATGCTATGCACAAGTAAATGTTGTCAATGTACGGTAATTGAATACCATTATAAATCTAGATTACAAATGTAAAATGACATATTTGTCATAGTCTAACCTTATTTGTCCAGGCATAATAAAAAGTTTAAAAGATGCAACACTGTGGCATGATATAAATGGTATGCACATATTTATCCATCCAATGTGCCTTGGTGTCACGTTCTATTCTTGCATACAGTTTGCTTTCCCACATCAATAGGCAGCATGTCATGTCTGCAAACGTTGCTGACAGACTGATAGATTCAGTTTTAAACACTTGCATGTGCTTATCTGCATATAGTTCACTTCCCTACATCACTAGGTAGCCTGTTATGCCTGCAAATGTCGCTGATAGAGTAATGGCTCCAGTTGTAAACAATTATGTGTGACCTATCTGCCACCAGATGGCAGTAGGATAGGGTTAAGAATCGATATGTCTAGTGCTCAGCCGGATATACTTATGGTTAGTGCCTCATTTATATCTGCCACAGTTAGTCAAAAACATAAACTATATACTATTCTGCTAGTCATTTTGTGTAATTTACAGTAAATTTGACTTTACAAGCCATTCGGATAATTTGTAATGTGATATAATACAATGCTTTATTTACATTTCAGTCAATTATAAGAATCGATAATACAATGTAAAATTCGAGAGGACGTGCTCGGAACACACATGTAGGAACTTTGAAAATCTACCCCTGTTAGTCGGTGTGCGGTTACCATTTATCGCCGGGAGGGCGACATTATTTACTTATGTAAATAAGCGATCTGGGCAAATAAAGTAATCTCACAGGAGAATCATCACAAACTTTTTTTTTCCAGGTAGATCTTTCGTTTGCGGTCGTTGATTCAGTTCGTTCTTGGTTGTCCGTCGAACATTTGGGTCAGCTTTTTTATTATAGACAGCGTTTAGCCCCAAGACCATGCGTGCTGAGTCACGCCGCTCGGCAACGCTAGACCACTGCTCCACTAGCGATTAATGCGCCTTGGAACAGTCTAAGTACGACTTCCTTCCATGTCACAAACTCTAATTCAGCCGCATCACAAATTTTAATTCATTGCTTCACCTATTACTTTAACCTCTTTGACATTTCCGAGAGGCAAAACAGTCTCAGGATTTATAAATGTATAATTATAATGATATTCTTGGGTAATTTTTCTTTGAAATCTCCCTGCAGCTGGGATGTACCAGGTATGAGAAGGTAATTTAGTCGGAGTGATCAGTCAGGAAACATGAACCAATATAAAGGAAAAATATGATTTCTTCGAGAGGACGTGTCCGGAACACACATGTAGGAACTTTGAACATCTGTTAGTCGGTGTGTGGTTACCATTTATCGCCGGGAGGGCGACATTATTTACTTCAAATATCAGTTGCTATTAATGATGAACCTCTTGTATAGATAACTTAATTTTTATTGGCAACCCCTATAAGACGAGGAGATAAATTTGTTCCTTTAATTATTTATTTTTCTATCACTAATTTGAAAAATCGCACTGACATGTTTTAATGATTACTTTAGGTTTTTCTGTAGTTTTATGACATTTTGCAAACATTTTCGAAAAAAGTAATAAAAACATAAATATTAAAAAAAAATATTATGGTACGATTGAATCACTACTATTGTTATAATATCTAGGCACTCAACACATAATATTCTCTATGGCCTTATTTCAACAAACAACCCAAATTGATATTTGATTTTAGCTTTGAAAATATTACTCTTTATTTAAACATTTACCTCTGAAACTATTATTTTAATATCGGTCCCATATTTTCATTACCTTTTTTCGTTAAAATATTGTCATCTCTCTTCCCATGGGAGTTTACTTTCTTTACATAATTTATTTTCTTTGCCTGTACTGGTTTAATTAAAATCAAGTGATAGTGTCAAATCGCCTTTATTTTTACTAATATCTCTGACACTGTGCGAGTTATGGAAATAACATAAGCGACAAAATTTGTAGATAATTTTCTCCTATACAAATAAGTTAATTCAATTTTCGTCTCAGGTGAAGGGTTAAGGCATTATTTGCAATTAAATTTCCTGCTGTAAAAAGGCCTCCACAAACGGTGTCTTTTTAGTGTTACTAACCTATTTGTTTGTCTGAAACGTTTGAAAAAGGGTGGTTCTGTTGGTTGGCGACCAAAAATTACGACTCTAAAATTTAGTCGGATCGCTTGAACGGCGCGACCTGAAAAGTGAGAACACGTACAGACAGACAGTATGAAATCGCCGTTATTTTTACCAATATCTCTGAAACTATGCGAACGATATTTTAATTTTAATTTAGAGCTGTCAAAAGGCGATCGCAAAGTCCCACTGTTAGTATCACTACCGTAACCTAAAGTGGAAAAAAAAGGTTAACGTGACTGCTCGCCCGAGGCTGGACACGGTAATGAAAAAAATGAACGGAAGTTCATAAATTCACGGGTACGAAACTCGCTTGGATCACAGATGTTTTTCTTTTCCTTTTCCTTTTTTTTCCACTTTGAGTTTAAAGCAGTCTCTCAAAGATGCGAGGAGTCGCCAGGCACGTCGCTTGGTTCGGACTCCACGTTCAACTTCAGGTCCCCTTTCCCGTTTGTATAAAGGGGGCGGGATATGTTAGTCGCCGAAGTGGCGTCCATTCGAAAGACCTTCACTATGTCCCTGATACACACAAAGTTATTACCACATTTAGTTTTCTACCTTTTAATCTACATTTCATAATCAATAGTCAGTCTAGTCAAAGTCTATATCTGCCCCTGTATATGTCCCTGTATATGTCTTACAGTTTAAAATCTGGTTTAGAAATCTATGACCTACCATTACAAAACCAATCTGGTATCTTCTAGCGTCTCTTGGTTTCTTCCACGTATACGATGAATGTTGTCCCTCTTCAAATATTGCGTTCTGTATGTGTCTGTTCAATAATGAAAAAGTGAAACTTTCCTAATTTACAGTCCCGGTCTCGAAACTCCGTAGCTTTCTTCTTGTCGGTTGTTATTGTAAATATTTATCACTATCAGAGGAATAGCGATGGATTAGCGAAAAAACCTTGATCACACACCAACGACGTCGTGGGTTCGGTACCTGATGGATAAACGTATTTTCTCACTCTTACTTTTAACCATCCTTACCCCTCTCTACGATATCAGGAGTCGCTGGAGTAGCAGAGAGCATTGAGGCGCTTTGCTCCGATGGAGGAGGCCGTTCCCCGTTGGGGTTCTAATCCTCCCTCAGGCATGGTTGTTTGAGTTGTCTTTAGTATAAGTTCGTTTATAAGTAATTTGTAAGTTTAGGGACCGATGACCCCGCAGTCAAGTCCCACAAGCTTAATAAACATTTAGGAGTCGCTAGAAACGCTACGTATTTGTAATACCACGTTAAACTGTAGATGTAAACAGTTCTCTGACGAGTACCTTATCTTAAGTGTTCAGCTGCAGTCAAGAGTTCACCCCAGATTCGAGAGTGAAAACTCTGTGTAGGTTTCATCTAATTAATGCCGACTTCAGTGTTATCAAAGCTCACGATTTCTTGATATTGATTATAAAGACTTAAAAGCGCTTACCGCCACGAATTGTCAAACATTGCTACGTCAAAGCCTTCGAGAAAAACCAAAATCAGCAACCGATGTACAAAGAATTTCACCCATGAAGTAAAAAAGAGGTATACCCACAAAAAGAAATCAGATACTATCAGAAACATAAAATTTATAAAAATGACGGTCTCGCGACGATTTGCTTCCACGGGAAAAACTGTGAAATCTCATGCAAAATCAAATCGGTTATTCTAGGTACCAATGCAAGCGCTAATTCAACAATTTCGTCACAAATTATTATCTAACTATCTTATATGCCCCTGCTTCGCAACGGTTGTTAAAAGAGGAGCCTTTGCATATCATGGTTCTTTAGGGTTCTGAACCTAAACAGAATCCTTGTTGGATCGCTCTGCCATTAACCTCAGTTCTCATAGCCAAAATGCCGAATTTAAGAAGATTGTCGAAAACGATTAATGTTCATAAAGTTTTTCATACAAAAAATGAAATTAATTTAAGCCCGTATTCCGGAACAATGTAATTTCAAGTTTAGGTTGAGTTCCTAAAGTTAAGGCTGCAGTGTCTAATTGTCTGTCTGGCGTAAACTACTGAAAACACTTTTATCGTTGAGATGAGAAATACCAATAATAATAACAGCGCCATGTACTGGTTCTATGATGATGTACTAAACTGTTTATCTCCCACAGTGAGTGTATGCTGAAGTATTAGTATGTTGCAGTGGGGAAAAGAAGTTATTCTGTATGCAGTGCTCCATAATATCGAAAACTCGACGAATACTGAAAGTCTACCAATTCAATCAACAGAGCAGTTCATGTCTGTTTAAATAAAACGTCATGGTGGTGTCAATGTGCGATAAAGTAAGTACGAGTAATTGTTGAAGTAATGGCGTCATCTGATAGTCTGTATAGAACAATCCATTAAATATAGCATTTCCAGAGAATTGTCTTGACTGTGTTAGCAGCATTGACCACTCTTTCAGGTAATACGTGTATAAAGTAAGTCTGGGTAATTGTTGAAGGAATGGCATCATCTGATAGTCTGTATAGAACTTTCCATTAAATACAGCATTTACAGAGAATTGTCGTGACTGTGTTAGCAGCATTGACCACTCTTTCAGCTAATACATGTCCCCACGTCCTGCAGTGATTACTTTGTACAGCACGAAGTTCAAATCAATCTTGTGTAATAGAACTATAGATTCAGAAGTCGGATTATAACTCAAAGTACAATTGTCTCAGGAAAAGAAGACGTCTTACTCTATCTTAATGTAGTCCGCACCAAAAGTAATTAATTACAAGTTTTAATCACAATATTGTACCGAACAATTATGAAAGCAGAGAGGTTTCTGATGAGTTCGTCGCTCAAGTGTGTATATTATCTCTAGTAGCAGGCACATAGCAGAAATATCTCTGGAGTGAGCATTCAGATGACCAGAACAGATTTTGTGTCCTCAACATTAAGGTGGAAATGGCAGCCGATACTGGGGAATATCTACTGATCGCTCACTTTATCTTGGTCCTATTTTGTTCGGTTAAGATAGATGACTATGTGTAAATGGCCGTTTTAGCGACGCTTCCTCAACTTCCTCAACTTGCCTCTGTGACACATTTATTTATATATTATTTCATGTTATGTGGTTGTTCTGCGAAAAGGAGGTGGAGCTTTATTGCAGCCAATACGATACAAACGAATCGTAAGAACAAGAGCAAATAAAGATTGGATTTGTTTCAATATCACGTAGTAATTCCATCTTAATTTTGAGAAGAGCAAAGAACGCATTGCTCACTCCTTAGATATTTATACTCTATGTATAATTAAGTCGTTATACCAGTCGAAATATGCACTTATTTTCTTTCCATGATACTGAAAAGCTTATGGGATACAGCTAGGAAGAAAAACAATTTATTTATTTTTCTTTGTGTCTTACCTGGGTTAAATTTTACTTGCAGTGGCAGCGGTTTAGTTTGCTCTCGTTGGCAACCAACTATTCGTTTTAGGACAATGATTTATTTACTGAGCAGAACAGCATAAATTATTTATTTCATCGTGAACATAAAGAATTATTCTCCTTTCTACGTGACTGATTTTTGAAAAAAGCATTCAACGGCCGTTGCCAGCATCAGCACACAACGCCGCCACCGTAAGTAAAATTGTACCCCCGTTTGTAGTGTATTACACCATAGTTATGAAAAAGAAAAAAAAAAAAAAAACGCAACAATGTCATAATTATTTGGTGTACCATGTTACTAGCGTCGCCTCACATTGTCGTTTCCTGTACTATGGCGTTTTAGAGGTATTACTAAACAGAACACACTCAAAATGACATGAGGATACACCGAAATCAGAAACGAAACTACATAAATTCCATTTTCCTTGCAAAGAATTCTTATGTAAATTAGATCACAAAGAATGCCGTTGTGTTTTAAATTCATATGTCCCCTGTCAAAAGAAGCAAAGAAATGTCGTTAAGCTGTGAATATACAAGTGTAATCACCAACTCCCTGTTCAGTATTAGTTTGTATTTTCAGAGATACAATTGCGGCTCTTAGTTCAAAATACTACTGTTTCTGAGGGAATATGCACAACACGATCATGTACTGTTTCTTTGCAGCACTACAAAACCAACAACTCCTTTAGTTGTTCGTTGCTGTTCTATGGAATAAGCATCTAAAAGAAATAAGAATTAAAAAAAAAAAAAAAAAAAAAAAATTAAAAAAATGCAGCAGTGCCAGCTGTTAAAATGTTCAAATGTTTGTAGAGTCTATGGGACTTAACTACGAGGTCATCAGTCCCTAAACTTAAAAACTACTTATGAACTACTTACGACTAAGGACGGCACAAATATCCATGACCGAGGGGGGATTCGAACCCCCGACCGTAGTGGCCGTGCAGACCGTGACTGGAGCGCCTCAGCCAGCTATTAGTCCCTTTGGTGCACTACATAACTAACAGGTCCTCTATTTGTTCTGTGCTGTACTAACCGTTTTCTAGGCATTCCTAAACAGAATTAAGGAAACTACATAAATTCGTGTTTTCTTGCAATGAATTCTTAGTAAATGAAAACTTCGTTAGACGCGAAGGAACGTCATTATGTTTTAAATTCAAATGATACTCACGGAAATAAGCACCATTTTTTCTCTTTATGGTATTGCAATGTGTGCAGGATATAGCTAGTACATAAAATATTTTTTATTGTGTCGTACCTGGACTAAATTTTGCTTGCGGTGGTAGCGATTTAGTATATTAACGTTGACAACGAATTATTCGCTTAAGTGCGATCATTAATTTTCTGATCGGAACAACATTAATTATTCATTCCATTAGCAACAAAGAATTATTCCCCTCATTGTTCGTGACTGATTTTTCAAAAAGTATTCAGCGGCCGTTTTCAACATTAATACACTACACCGCTGTCGTAGGGAAATTCATAGCCCTTGTTTCAGTGTACACCTTATTTAAGAGAATAAACAACGCAGCATCGCCATCTACTAGTTATTTGGTATACTATGTCAGTAATAGCGGCCGCGGTGTAGTAGCCGAGCGGTCTAAAGCGTCTCGCTGCGGAGCGCGCGGTTGCTCGCTGTTGAGGTTCGAGTCCTCCCTGGGGCATGGGTGTGTGTGTTTGTCCGTAGTTTAGTTTACCTAAGCTTAAGTAGTTTGTAAGCTACGGACTGATGACCACGCAGTTTGGTCCGATAGATTTACATACATTTGAACATTCAGTAATAGCGACTCTATGGGGTCTTTTCTATACTACGGTGTATTTCAAGCATAGCATACACCAGAAACTAAAAATTACGATATGTTTTCTTCCCCTGATCTGATTTTGATGAAATGAAGCTTAAATGTTGCGCCAAGGTACACTCAGTTGACCTATGAAATCCCACGAAATTTCGTTTAGTACTCTTGGAGATTTGCTGTACTACATTATACTTATAAGCATAGTATACACATAAAACTTAAAATTAGGATATCTTTCCTTCCTCTGATCCAATTTTGATGAAATTAAGCCTGTTACTCCCCAAACTATTCTCAATTTACCTGTGGAAACACATTAAAGTTCTTGTAGTACTTACGGAGAGTATCATCAACAAAGAGACATACACGATGGCTTTTAAGGCAATGATTAAATTGTGATATCTTTACTTTGTCTGATCCGATTTTAATTGTTATGTCTTTATGTAGCCACACGATATTCTAAATTTACGTGTGAAAATTCTTCAAGTAGTTTTGGATATAAACGCGTTAAAAGAGACAGACAGACAAACATGACGCACATAGATAAAAAATTTCAAATTACGATATTCTTTTTTCCCACGATCCGATTTTTATGAAACGAAGTCTATATGTTGTCCAGAGTTACTCTCAAGTTACCTGTGAAAGCCGCATGAAAATTCGTGAATTAGTTTTGGAGCTAACAGGTTTTTAATAGTTGAAAAAACAGACACGACAGTTACTGAAAACATAATTATGATATCTTATTTTCCCTTGATCCGATTTTGATAAAATTATGGCTGTGTGTTGACCCAAACTTCACTCGTGTTTCCTGTGAAAACCGCATTAAGAATCTTACAGTTGTGTTGAAGATTGAAGTGAACAGCGACCGGTCTACATTTACAGATTTATTATTAGTGTAGATTAGTAGCCTACCGATATTTACAGTGATCGTAAATATTATACAGCTTTTTACTTTTTTCATCCACTTGAAAATTGATTTTGAAAACCTACGACTGTGATATCGATTGGTTTGTTTATAAATAACAATTCTGCTGCCAGTTACGGTTTTTTGCATTCTATTTCATTTAGCGTGATGCATTTTGGGAAATAATTCTCATTTTCTAATAGGATACTACAAAAAATCACTAAAAATGGCAACTACATCCCGAAATATAAAAGTGTTTGGTAGCAGAATTGTTATTTGTTACGAAGTATATTATACATCTTTATTTATATAAGGAATATAATGATTTGACAATGATACCGCAAAAGAATGACATAAGAATAACCAATGCTTGTTTTGGTAAGTAATTCCTAATAGCGTACTAATGGACATCGATTCTTCAGTGTCCACATGAAATCCATTTGATGTGCGACTGGCATGTGAAGATTTGCTGGCACAAATTTCGCTAAACCGTTTGCTCGGCCGATTTGGCTGATCTTTCCTTTTTACTGGTGTTCGTAGTTATCATGTCAAGGTTAGTAGCAAATAAAGTTTTTTAAATCTAACGGAAAATTTGAGAATTACTGAAATTGCGTTTTTAATTTTGTTCTTTGGTTTCTGTTGTATAAAAACCCATAGAGTTTTTCGATACTGGTGAAATTCTACGCATTTGATCTTCGAAAACAGAGGCAGGTCAGTGTCTACATAAAATTGTGATTTGGCGCATGGCAGAGTGTACTTTTCATAAGTACTTCGACTAAATCCATTATTTTGCTAGTATAGTGATACAATTTTTCATACTTCGCCGTTAAACGAAGAGGAAGGTCACCCCCTACATCAAATATCGTATGGTACATGGCGGAGGGCACTTTACCTTATGATACTGACAAAATATAAGTTTTTTTTCGATCCTGATGAAATTACCATGAAGTTGGCATATGTATGTGTGATTTCATGAAGGTTTATGAAAATTTCCACGTACATCGTTGTCTATCCGTCTATCTCTATTTGGCCCTTTCCCGCACATGCAGAGTCGGCACTGTGTGAAACTTGGATTTGGCATGTGTTAATATTTACAGGGTGGCCGGATGCCCTTCCTGCCGCCACCCCCCCCCCCCTTCACCCAGAAGGAAATGTCTACCGCCGCGGCGGAGTGGCCAAGCGCATTGAGGCGCTATCCTGCGATGCGCGAGGCCGTTTCCCGTCGGGGGCTCGAATCCCTCCTCGGGCATGGATGTTTGTGTCTTCTTTAGTGTAAGGTAGTTCATAAGTAGTTTGTAAGTTTACGTACTGATGATCCTACAGTTAAGTCCCTTAAGCTTAAAAATCATTTCAATTTTTTAAATGTGTACCCCAAATGCATGCGTATAGTGTTATATGAGTGTGAAAGTGTAAAGTGTTACGAAATGTTTGCGAGTCGTGTAATTGAGGCGGGAGTTGGGACCAGCCCGGTATTCACCTAGGGGGATGTGGAAAATCGCCCAAAAACCACATTCAGGCGGGCCGGCACTGCGACCCCTTTCGTTAATCCGCCGGGCGGATTCGAACCGGGGCCGGTACGCCTCCCCGTTTCGGAAAGTGGTACGTTAGACTACACGGATAACTGAGCGGGTTCCATGTAGATAATTAAAATAATAATAATAATAATGATAGAGGAAGCGGAGGAGATGATCAGAGGAGACTGGAGGGAGAAAATGGGCCGAAAGTGGGGGAGGTGAATATGAACAGAGAGATAGGAGAGGAAGAAAGAGAGGGAGGGGGAGGAGACATGGACTAAAAGTGTAGACAGTAAGTAACCGGGAAACATCAGGTTTTTAGCTTATGGGTTGTAAATAATTTGAACTGTTATGTTGTTTACGCTGGTACGCTGGTGCAGGGCATGCTACTATTTCTTACACTGTGCTGCGCATTATTTCGATGCCGCGTATTGCTTTTCATTCTACTTAATGAGTAATTATAACAATGTATTATCTCTTTTGAATCAATTGTCAGAACAACTAAATAAAAGGGAGGAAATTTAAGAAATGGTGATAAAAAAGTGTAAATGTTTTTAATTCTGAATGCCTTGATGATAATTCGATCTTATTAATTTCAGGATGTACATGGCAGTTTTAGAATGTAGGGCGATGAGTATTGCAAGGAAGGTTGGCCCAAATCTCGCAGCACACGAGGGTAAGCGTATACTCATGTGCTTCGTGAAGGATAACGCAAAGAAATCCTCACTTCGATTCGGTGATGATATATTTCTTTAACTGAATACTGGTGTAGATCAATGTGATTGAGAAGCAAAACTTGTATCGCTCCCAGAACATAGGAATCCACAGTAAATTCCTGTACGAAGGCGTCAAGTGTTTTTATACTAGACTACTAGGTTGGTATATGTTGTACAGCATTTTTAGGTGAAGTACCGGTAAAGCAAAGTTTTACATCTTATACCTCATCTATGGATTCCTGTTTGACTGCCTGTGTTTGTTATATTCAAGGATAAGGCTAAATAGCTACACAAAATATTCTGAATGTAGATTTCTTAAAGTATAGACTAAAATCCTGGTTAAAAACACGGCTTTAGATGATTTTGTCCTTGTCTTCTTGTCCCGCCTTGCTCATTTATTGCCTGTATTGGCTTACGGTTAATTTCTTCCTCTGATAGATCTCTTGTAATTACATACCTGTTGTTTGCTGCCCAGTATTGAGTGTACTTGCAACGCGATGATTACTGTATGAGTCGAAAATATAATTTGTCAACAGTGAGCTTCATTGGAGAACATGATACACCACCACTTTGAACGATGCTCAAACATTTAGTGAATTGAGATAGCCATTTCGCTTCGCTGCTTCGTTGATGCGAGTGGGACTACTCATGGAGATCGTTTGGCGTACAGGGTCCTGTAGGGCGATGTTGTAGATTACTGTTCGTAATTAGTGCAAGTATGGGCCTCAGAGGGGAGTTTAATTTGTGCAATGTAGGTGTTAAGCTGTTCATCTTGATAAGCTGTATTATCAGGACGCTTATTAATAATTAATGAGCATCGGCATGAGCATAGTATGGTGTCAAGGAATATATAAAATTCAAGAACAGTGTTGTTTCCTATTTCATTATTCTAAGGTCTAAAAGTCATTCAGGTTTACTTGGAATAAATTCCACTGTAATTTATCTAATTCCCTTTGCGTTATCAAGTAAGTCATTTATGTAATAAGATTGATAGTTCCAACGCTAAAGACGTTTTTTCTTCTTATCATGCTTGATACCGCCAGTCGAATACTGCTCTGTTTCGTGTGCTGTACAAACGGTATGCGAATGTATTTCGAAGCAGCATTACATAATTCTGATTGATAACTACCATAAGAACGAAAATAGTCCTGTTGAACGGCTAAACGTAAGCTGGAGGACTACGCCGTAGTTTTGTCGGTACCACCAACTCAGGATATAGTCTACAGAGTAAGAAAGAGACCTGAAACATCTCTGCCATACATGGGAAGAGTTGGGTAATCGAACTGCTGTACTCTGTGATTGAAGTGTGTTATCAGTCCTTCCGTAGCTGAGGACAGTGTTCAGAAAACGTGGGATATTGCAAATGCAATTGAATTGTGAAAGCCGTTAGGCATACTGAACAGTAAGTTCTGTATCTATTAATTTAAAATCGGATACATTATTTACTACAGTTATGATTTTAGTACTTTTCACGGCTTAATCAATTGACCACTATCAACCAGCTTCTCCCCGCCAGTTGTCGAATTAAGACGAAGGCCACACTTGAATTGCATTGTCAAATATCACAAGAATAACCCCATGCACGATGTGTGAATACAGTATAACATAACAAACACTTTTCAACAAGACTTAAAAAGCTATCCCAAAGTTTCTTAATTCTGATGAATTCGATTATCTGGTTGCAGATATTAGAAAATTATCAAAATATTTTGTGGTGGAAAAAATAAAGAACTAAAAGACCATAGTCACTTAATCTGGAAGTTAATATCTCACATTTTTACAAAAGTGTTCTAGTATTAAAGAAATTAAAGAAATAAGATACATTTTCCTCAGTGTAAGGCAACATTTTTTCTTTAATTACAAGGTTTCATCAAACATTTCTATACAAAAAGTATATTAATTAATAATCATAGATTAAAGCCAAATAAATTACACGTATAGCAAATAGCTTGTTACATCCATTGGATGCATATAATATACGTGGAATTACCATTAAAATGGAAATGTAAAACATTTCTTACCTTTTACATTAATAATTTGTGTACGTTTTTTATATACAGGACACATAGCCTATTACTGGCCATATATAATTGCATGCAATAAGTTAATTGTTAGAGAATCACAAAAATCTAATTTTCCTATTGTTTATAAACTATTTCATTAATCTGATGAATACTGATATATTTATTTCTTGCCACCTGGAGTTGTTTCTGTGAGGAGAAAACGTTAATTTAGATGAGGTTAAAATATTTTTGTTTAGAACTTGGTAAAAACAAGCTTCTGTCATAAAGCAGGTCAAAATGGCAGGTGACGTTATACATTAAGAAACGCATTTACATTTTACAGTCACAAGAAGAACAAGTCACAAACAAGACAGTAGCTTAAAAGAAAACAGTTTTGTGAGATTTGTGAAACCACAGCTATGAGTGATGATATCCACAGAGGAAGGAGTTTCTCGTGTAGATCAGAAGAAAATAGTTCTCTTCCATTTTGTGCCCTCTTACCGTCTTTTTCCTGTTCTGCTCACGAATGAACATATAAATATAGTTTCCTACAGTGACAGCACATATATAATATTTTAATCGAAAGGTTAATTAATCCGAAAACAGAAAGTTTTGCCGGTGTGTGATATGTGAAGGATAACCAGTGCAGAATACGAGACGTATTCCAAAAATTATTTCATGGGGAATGATTTGCAATGTCAGGTGTTTGCATCCCGGGAATTGACGTAGTTGGTAACGCTTGTCTGGAGTTTGTGATAATTCAGTTTTATAAATAGGTAAGACTAAAAATTAGTTGATTTTGTCATAAAATGTGATGTGGTAAACTGTGAACACTATTGAGTATCTAAAATATAGTAAAAGTGTCCTCCAAAAGTTTCAGAACTGACACATTTATATAAGGCTTTTCCTATTAAGATGTAAATATTCTTCTGATCGAACATATTTCGTCTCGTTTGTAGGAGAACACATGGGAAACAACAGAATAAAGTTTAAATAGATGTGACAACGTTTCTATAGTATGAATGTGGTCGACCAGAATAGGATATCTTCTGATGTTGGCAGAAACGACTGAAGTCTCTTGTTTGTGCGTATTCTGCAGCACACTCAATTTACAGCACCACACTTTGCACAATATATAGATCACTCGCGAAGGGATTGGATTCTGATTTACACACAGATACGAAAGGTGCATGCACTTCGAATAGTCAATTTTCATTAGAAATGTGATCGTGTAGGGAAAGCAGTTATACGAAAGCGGGGAGTTTAACTGTGGCAGGAGCTGTGGGACTTACATGAGTATTGCTGTGGAGCCCCAGAGGTTACCCCAGAGCATCTCGGTTTCAACTGTCTCTCATATGGTAGTATAACATTTGCACTGGACAACAATTACCAACTTACGATACAAGGAAAGTCATTAGAAGTGAGGTCACCTTCAATACCCTGAATGAGCTAACTAATAATATCCAACAAAATGAGCAATGGCTTTGAATAATGACCTCGTATCAGACTTCATTAGAGGACAAGAATAGGTGCACCAGACCATGCCTCCATAGTGTGGACTGACACCAGAAATGATTGGAATTCATCCTTCCCTGGACTAGGAAGGCTGTGTGCAGCGTCCCCAAAAGCCGCCAGATAAAGATTTATTGTAATTAGTTTGTAATTTACTCGTAGAAATACACAACGGAATAAACAATAGCGTTGTAGTCCAGTGAAAGGGGCACGGCCACTGGATTAGTTCAGGCTGAATTGCTCACCCAAATTATGTTTTTAAGAAAACTGGCTTAACTTGTACCATACTACAAGGGGGATGGATTACGACAACTGACATTGGAATAGTTAAGACAGTAGAGTACTTTTAGCTATTAGTAGATTTCCACAACCTCAAATCAGTGCCTCTACTATCATACCATAGACATTACAGAAAGAAACGGTAGAAAGTACTATTCAAAAGTAGAACGATTTGAAATAAGTAGGAAACAACACTGTCTGTATGTATGTTGTAACAATACGACCCATTAAATATATGAGGGGGTGGGTTATATTTTATACATAAAAGAAAGGAAAAATACCGCTTTAACACTCTATAGGATGGTGGTTGATGGATTACCCACCGGCGGCCGCAGTGGCCGACTGGTCTGCGGCGTGCCAGTCACGGTCTGTACGTCCGCTAAGGTCGGGGGTTCGAATCCCCCCACGGGCATGGATATTTGTGCCGTCTTTAGTAAAAGCTAGTTCATAAGTAGTTTGTAAGTTTAGTGAGTGATGACCCCGTAGTTAAGTCCCTTAACTTAACAAACATTTGAACGTTTTATTACCCACCTACCATAAGTGTGAAATAGTGTAAGTTTTAAAGTTTCTGGAATCTGTAATATTTCATAGAGTTTTTAGAAATGCTTTATTGTTTGAATATTGTAATTGAGTTTTTGTACTTCAGCAAATTAGTTAGTAAATTGTATCTTCTTTGTATATCGCCAAAATGAATGACACCAGACTAACTAACAGAATATTCAACATAAACTGGACACATCTTGGTACAAAGAAACCATAGAAGACTTGAAAACATTAAAAATCTCTATAGAAGACATACAAGCTGCAAAACCTGTAGGGAAAAAAATCAGAAACCAAAAAGTTGACTTTAAGTCACAACACAAAAACAACTGACGAAAATGGACAGATGAACAAAAGAAGGGGCAAAGTGAAAGAATGAAAGATTTTTGGGAAGAAAAAAAGACGGGTATAAAAGCTAGATTTTTATGTTTTTAGCGCTCTCCTTATGGGGACTGTACGCAAATAATAATAATAATAATAATCCTATATAAGACAAATGGGATGCAATAAAAATATTACCTTCCAAAATTTCAGAACAAATGTTTTGTGCTATAAAGGGTTAAAGATTCGGTGACAGTCTTACATGAATAAAAATTTTTTCAATAATGCTGTCCTTAGGATTAGAATACGTCTCGTAATACTATAGTCGAGCCGGAATAGCATGATCCCTGGTGCTTGGGCCAATTGGCTTTGAGCGCCAACTGTGGCAGCAGACCACTGGAGCAAGTCGAACGCGAGCTTTGCTCTGCACATGCGCGCGTTCGGCTGCGCTCTGCACTGTTGCCAGTTCTGTCAGACAGCAGCGACCTTTAAGCTATACTGTCATGCAGCGAACGAACTACTTGGCAATATGTCTGCTTTCAGTTTCGGCGGTTGGGGTGGTCTCCCAGCCCAGTAGGCGGAGCCAGGGATCATCGTATTCCGGCCCGACTATAGGCACCTGAATAAAGAGAACTCTTGGTATTTACGGGGGGGGGGGGGGGGGTGACAAGGAATAAATTAGGTATGTGCTGGGGTTGGAGAGGGGAAACCTAGTCGATGTAATTACGCAGACCAGATGAGGGTGGACTAGCACGTACAGCTGCAGTATACCAATCTTGCGATGAAGACCACGGCAGCGACAGAGGATTATGGAGTGGCAGCACAGAGTAACATATACAGAGACGCAGCCCCCCCTAAACCACTGTCCTACGCTCCCCTGGTAGTTCCGTAAGATGCTAGCAGGCGTGAGGCGGTTCCCCGGCTTAGTACCGGTAGACCACACTAGAGGCGCTTCTAAGGGTAGTGCGGAGGGGAGGCTGAGGGGAGAGCTCGTGCCGCCTGCCACGAGGCTAGGACTGTGTCCGGCTTGCCAGCGTTTGAGGGGAAGTGGTGGTGGGGGCAGCCGCTACCTGCCGCCTGGTCTGGCCAGTTTAAAGGGCTGCTTCTGACCGCAGGCACAGAGTAACATATACAGAGAAGCAGCCCTACCTAAACCACTGTCCTACGCTCCCCTCGTAGCTCCGTAAGCTGCTAGCGGGTGTCAGGCGGATCGCTGGCTTAGGGTGCCTCTCGCACGTCAGAGGGTAGCGTGGAGGGGAGGCTGAGGGGAGAGCTAGTGCCGCCTGCCACGAGGCCACGGCTGTGTCCAGCTTGCTGGCGTTTGAGGGGAGGTGGTGGTGGGGAGAGCTGCTACCTGCCGCCTGCTCTGGCCAGTTTAAAGAGCTGCTTCTGACCGCAGCGCCATCATGGGACATCTTACGGAACTGCTGGAAACCCTCCCTCCCCGCACCCCGGAGCGTAGGACCGGGCCCTTACGGAGGTTTCCCGTCTGTATATATTTGTCTGTGCTGCAGGGCCATCATGGGACATCTTACGGAACCTTCCCTCCCCGCACCTCTGAGCGAGTGACCGGGCCCTCGCAGAGGTTTCCCGTCTGTATATTTTTGTCTGTGGTGGCAGTGTGACGGCTAGCGGCGCATCGGCCTGTCCAGGTAGTCCCTGTCGAGAGCGCCGCGCTGGTAGTAGGCGCGGTAGGGGTCCACCAGGGGGCTTGCGGCCGCGGGGGCGGCGGCGGCGGGGGCGAGCCCGGCGCGGCTCCAGCCGTGGCCGTGGTGCAGGTAGTCGTGGTGCACCACGTCGAGCGGCAGCGGCGCCCGCACCACGCCCACCGAGACGCGCGGCGACGGCGGCTGCGCCTGCTGCAGCAGCAGCTTCAGCCCCACCCAGCCCGACACCATCATCGACGCCAGGCTGGCGAATAGCGCGTGGAAGCTCAGCAGCACGATCGCCGACGTGAACACGAAGAACATCACCACCAGTGGCAGGTCCTTCACCAGCAGCAGCATCGGCAGCAGCAGCTTCCGCAGCCGGCCGCGTCCTGCGGGCAACAACGGGCACTTGTCAGTGCGGGGGCTGTCGACCGCGGCCATCGCACAACAGCAGGGGAGAGTAGTACACAGTGAAACATTCTATCTCAATTGTTTTCAGTAATTTTTTTTCTACTTGTTGGTTTCTGTGGTTCATGGAGTGAGTTCCTGTAGTCATGTCCAAGTTCATGAACCACGGGCAACATATGAGTGGCCAAGTAAGTGGTCCTAACAGTTGGGATACCAGTTACTTTGTAAAAAAGGTTGGGCATCTCGGACATATTCTGAGTCGTGGACACCTTTATGCTGAGACGGCAAAGACTACCAAATTCACCGGTTAGTCCCTCAACCGTTGGGGTTAAAACCCAGTCGGGCCCTGGGCTAGTAAGGCTAGCAACCTGCTTCCCAGGTACTTCAATATCATGCTGGCAACAATCAGAGCAAAATGCCTCAGGCATCAGTGTTAGCATTGAATAGGGGATCATAGAGGAGTTTTATTAGAGGTACTATGCTGCAGACTGAACGCTGAAAGGCATAATCAGTCTCTAATGATGATGATGATGATGTTGGTTTCCTTGTATGTTTATTATGATAAGATACATCTTTGACTGTAATGGTGGACAGTTTAGAGGTACTATGCTCCAGACTGAACGCTGAAAGGCATAATCAGTCTCTAATGATGATGATGATGATGATGATGTTGGTTTCCTTGTATGTTTATTATGATAAGATACATCTTTGACTGTAATGGTGGACAGTTTGGTTGATTATTCTTGTTTCTATACGTTACTAGCTGAACCACCGCTGCTTCGCATGCGTATGCTGGTTGGCCTGCACCAGTTGTTTCTTTTTAATCCTGATGAAGAATCAATATCTTAAGTTTCGTAGCTTGAAATTTGAGTTAACAGCACCATATTTTTGAAAATCAATTTTTGCATCTCGTATTTCACCCCCTTATTGGTCGAATTTCCAAAAATACCGAAACACATGTCTTTTAAATTTGAACCCCAAATCCAAATCCGAAAATTTGTAGTTCTAACTTCCAAATTGTCTAAATAGCAACAGATTTTCGAAAAACACCCCCTCTCCAATTTAACCCCGTTGATGGTTGAATTTCCAAAAATACCGAAACACGTATTTTTTACCGTCTAACCAACAATACAAATATCAAATTGTATCAATAGCAACGTGTTTTCAAAAAGAATTTTTGATCCTCTATTTAACCCTCTTACTTGTTGAATTTCCGAAAAAACTAAAAATCACGCATTTTTAATCCTGACCAAGATTCCATATTCGAAGTTTCGTAGTTGTAGCTTAAAATTTGAGTTAACAGCAACATATTTTTGAAAATCATTTTTTTGCGTCATATATTTTACCCCCTTATTCGTCGAATTCCAAAAAATGCCGAAACGCGTGGCTTTTAAATTCGATCCCTGAATTAAAATCCAAAATTTTGTAGTTCTAGCTTCAAAATTGCCTAAATAGCTACATATCTTCAAAAAAGGTTTCATCCCCTATTTCACCCCATTATGGACGGAATATCGAAAAATCGCCTCTTAAATGACACCTACAGAGTAAGATCAACACCCTCCACAAATTTCAAGTTTCTATCTTCAATGGTTTGTGCTGGGCGATGATGAGTCAATCAGTCAGTCAGTCAATCGGGACACTTCCTTTTGTATATAGAGATTATTGGTTATCGGTGGTCAGAAGTTACAGTTAACGTCTGTTTGTAAGTTTAATATTTTCGATATAAGACTTCGGAGATGTCAGGCTGATGTGTTAGTGTACCGGCAATGATTTCTAATGGTTGCAGGAGGGGATGAAATATCGTCACAAACAAGAGTACCAGAATACTGTGCCGATGGATAAGCCAACGGTCTCTCAGCACGGTGTCTCATATCGCTTTCGTGTTGGTGCAGGCAGAATAGGTATTAGTTGTGAGAAACAATGTTTTCCAATCCATATTATGTCTAAACGAACGCGATGAGTTATATGGTGGTCAGAGACTGTTGAATTCTTACCTTCAATGTCGTTATATTAGTCCTGATTGTGATTTTGGCGCTATTGAAAAAAAGTTTGTAAATCTTATGGGACTTAACTGCGAGGTCGTCAGTCCCTAAACTTACAAACTACTTATGAACTAGCATATACTAAAGACGGCACAAACATCCATGCCCGAGGAGGGATTCAAACCCCCGACGGGGAACGGCTTCGCGCATCGTTTCATAGCGCCTTAATTCGCCCGGCCGCTCCGCTGCGGCTGGCGGTATTGGATTTCAGTCCCACAAGCCCCTAGAATACATCGCCACTACACTATCCAGCTAAGGTCATAAGTATTTTTGGAACTCTGAAATTGCCAACGGTTACTTAGCTGCAGGACAATGCGCGACCACAAGCGTCTTATAATGCTCTCTTGGCCTATTTTTTACCTGATCTCTCGCTTTTGGGAAACGTGTGATGGATGACTGCAGAGCGTCTGACACTGGATTCATCACTCACTGCGCTACAGACTTTGGGAATGTGTAGAAGCAGAATCGTCATAACACAAGAACACATCCACTGATTCAATGCCGAGACGAGTGCAGCCTGCTATAGCCAGCGTTGTCATCATTTTCCTAAATCAATCATTGTGCAAGGTGTTTTCTTCAAATACGAGGGGATGATGGAAAATAAGTTTCCCCTGTCGACTGTGGTCAGAGTTGCGTATGAAGAGGACTTTTGTCAAACCGCTTTATAAGCTTCAAAAAGCCGTCCATGAAAAATCTGGGCGTTGCATACGGAAGACTCGTTGAACTGCTTGTTTGACGTCAGCAGTGCAATATGGTTTCGTGCTGCCGTCATAGATTGTGGTCTCGCATTGTCATCCAGCCACGGTGGAGTAGCCGAGCGGCCTAAAGCGTCTCGTTGCGGAGGGCGTGGTTGCTCACCGTTGAGGTTCGAGTCATTCCTGGGGCATGTGTGTATGTATTGTCGTTAGGTTAGTTTACCTAGGTTTAAGTAGTTTGTAAGCTACGGACTGATGACCACGCAGTTTGGTCCGATAGAGTTACAAACATTTGAACATTTTAATTGACATCCAACAGCAGAACGCCAGATCTGAGGTCAGGCCGCTTCTTCCGAATCACCTCTTTCAATTTCGACAGAGTGGCACAGTACCGCGCAGCATTGATGGTTGCATCCTCCGTCAGGTCCAGAAACAAAACTCCTTGGAAATCCCAGGAAAGGGTGAGTAGCACTTTACCTGCAGACGGAGTGCTTTTGAACTTCTTTCTGACAGGTGATGACGAATGTTTCCACACCACAGCCGTTCAACGCTTCTTTCCTATGCAACGCCCTGATTTTTTCCTGGACGGCTTTTCGAAGCTTATAATTCGGTTTGAATAATCTACTTGGAAAATCTGTAGAAAAATAAAGATATAAACAGTCTGGAGTGCACTGAATTATTTATTTAGTCAACTAGTTTCGATCCTGATTTTGGACGCTAACAGACTCCGAAGCACTTGCCCAGCTCCCCCATCACTGGAGTTACAGTCCTGAAGATGCTCCAAAATAAGGACCGAAACTAGTTCACTAAATAAATCATTCATTGCTCTCTAGACTGTTTTTACACATAAATAAGAGTGCTGTTAATCCCAAAACATGACACAAAAATGTTTCCAGAAATATATTTTCCAACTCCTCCACGTAAATTTGAGTGTGGAAGGCCAACTGTGAACGTACCATATCCATCAGCCGCTTTGTAAACAAGAATGAACGCTATACGTGTGGCGTATGTTCCGAAAGAACAGACGTCACTTCTAATCCTGCAGTTGTTATTTTTTCATATTCAGAGAAAATATGACATCAACTGCGAATGGGCAAATCTGAAAGTGTGTACCCAGCCGGGATTCGAACAAGGGTCTCCCGCTTTCTAGGTAGTTGCGCTGACCTCTAAACCACTGGTGACACAGTGCAGATGCAAGGGCTACCTAAGCACGCCTCCCGTCAGATGCAAATTCCCAGCTTTACCCTGCCCATAGTACTCAAACACGTAGTCACTACGTACTAATTCCCGTAAGAGTAAGGGCTTCAAACCTTACCCACCCCTACCCACAATTCTCTGAATATGAAAAAATAACGACTACAGGATCAGAAGTGACGTCGGTTCTTTCGTTAGTAAATTCTCTGAATATGAAAAAATAACAACTGCAGGATCAGAAGTGACGTCTCTTCTTTCGGAACAGACGCCACACGTATATACAGGGTTTTTGCCTCTGTAACTTATAAAATAATAGGTGACAGGAAATTTTAATGCGGTAGGTCAACCAAAAGAAATGCGGAGGTTTACTGGCCGAGTGGCTATCCCTGGGGCACGGCCCACTGTCTCATGACCACCAGCCAGTCAGCTACGCTGTCGTAGTCTCCGCCCCCTAAACTTTGAAGGGTTGTAGCTCCCAAACTAACAGTGACAGGAATGTAGTTTAAATTGATTTGGACGCAGTTGGTTTCAACGAATCCAATGCACGATAGAAAAAATTATTGTTCCATTTAAAAAATTATATATTTGTGCTGTAACTCTTTGGAAAATGATACAATAAACTATGTTGATAGTTCCGCAGAAAGTGTAACATTTCTTGTGTTGACCTACCGCATTACAATTTCCCGTCAACTATTATTTCATAAGTTACAGAGGGAAGCACACTTAGTGAAACACCCTGTATATACTATGCCGGTCACGGCAATGATCCTTTCGTTAGTGGGGAGGGATGGGCAAAGTACGAAGCCCTTACTCTAACGGGAATTAGTACATAGCGACTACGAGTTTGAGTACTGTCGGCAGGGTAAAGCTGGGAATTGGTTGGGAGGCGTGCTAGGTAGTCCTTGCAGGTGCGGTGATCACTGTGTCCTCAGTGGTGTAGAGGTCAGCGCAACTGCCTAGAAAGCGGCAGACCCGGGTTCGAATTCCGGCTGGGTACACACTTTCCAGCTTTGCCCATTCGCAGTTGATGTCATATATCTGTGAATATAAGAATGAACGGAGTGGTAGCGAGTCAATTCTCGAAACCAATTAAGCTATTTTGGTAGGCAACTGATTGTGTCTGAGGAAACGCAGTTGCCAGAAACTAAGTGAGCCGAAGTTCTCTGCTGACGAACGGCAGCCAGCGCCGTCCCGAGCCGGCTGAGCTCGCAGCAGTCTCAGCTGCGGCCTTGTCGGCTCCGACACTGGCATTGCCGGATGGCGCGGCCTGCGTCCTTGACACCTGCGAGCGGCCGGAGAGAGCGAGCATCCCCCCACTCCCTTCCCCTCCCGCTGGAGAAAAAAGGAGGAGGAGTGGGGGTAGGCAGCTGGGTAACGGTGCCGCCCCCCACCACGCGGCTGATTATTCACGAGCGCGGCGGCGGTCACGTGACGGCGAAGTGGCTCAGCGGGTCAGCGGCACGGCGTGGGCCCGGCCACTCCCCCGCACCTGCCGCCGCTTCCCCCCCCCCCCCCTGCCGGCACACATTCGGCCCGGCGTCTCCGCCGGCGCCGAGAATTTCGCCGCCGAAGTGGCCAGGATGTCCGGCTTTCTCGGCGCGTGCGCAGCTTCTCTCTCCCGCCCGCCGCTTCCCACGGAGAGATCCGAGTACGGCGGACCTACTTTCTTTGCTGGGTGCGCCGCGGAGAAACGCATAATGAGAGCGCGCGCCTCGTCGTGTGCCAGTTCGGCCGCAGAGATTTTCGAATTTTTGTCCTCCAAACCGAATTTTTCCATTTTTTTTATGAACCTACTCTCTGCAGCGTGATAACGTACCGAATGTCACTATTTTATCACTTACACAAATATGAGACAGGGGAAATAGCCTCACACTTCAAGAAGAGTATAGTGATTCCAATTCCTAAGAAAGCAAGTGCAAACAAATGTGAAAATTACAGAACTATCAGTGTAACCCTACAAGCACCAAGCAGAGGTAAAAATTACCCGTACATTTTTCTTTTATTATAAAATCATAATGAAAATCCTTCTTTGTTCATGGACCTTTTTCTATTTGTCTCTCATCTTATAAATTACACACTGTACAGTTCTTTGGTTACAATTTTAAAAACCGTAAATAAAATACAGAAATGTTATACCAAACGGCACATTTTGCCCTGGATTGGTATTCCATGTTACCGTAATCTTAGTGGCTTCCCTACAACCAACAAGCATGGAGAAAAATATTATTGTAAAATCAGTGTCTATCACCTATAATTTCAGTATGTCCCAGCTATTTACAAGCATAACAGACCTAATAACTCCTGAAGAAGATAAAACAAAATTTCACAAGACTGCGAAAGTAACTCTTTCGGTCCTACATCTGCAGGTAATCGAAGACGGCAATATTGCAATAAGGATAACGCAATGTAAATATGTTTGACAGACGACAGCAGCTGGAAAAGACAAAAAAATAAATGCATTGTACAGAATTCACAGCTTATTGCAATACGGACAAAATTTGCCCTTGCTTGGTGTTCCGTGTAACCTAAAATACCTTGGTGCTGCTACGGTTAATAAGACAAGGTTGCAAATTACTAACACGAATTATTTACAGACGAACGGAAAAACTGGTGGAATCCGACCTTGGGGAAGATCGATTTGGATTTACATATAGGAACACGCGAAGCAATACATCATGACTTGCCTTATAAGATAGACTAAGGAAAACGAAACCGTTTTTGGCATTTTTGGATCTGGAGAAAGCTTTTGACAATGTTGACTGGAATACACGTTTTCAAATTCTGAAGGTAGCAGGGGGAAAAATATAGAGAGCGAAGGGTTATATTTCAACTTGTAATAAAATCAGACAACAATTATTAGAGTCGAAGGGCATGAAAAGGTCGCAATGGTTGGGACGGTAATAAGACAGCGTTGTAGCCTTTCCCCAATGTTGTTCAATCTGTACAATGAGCAAGCAGTGATGGAATGCAAGGAGAAATGTGGAGAGGGAATTAAAGTCCAAGGAGAGGGAACAAAATCTTTGCTGTTTTTCTGACGAAATAGTAATTCTGTCAGAGACAGCAAAAATCCTGGAAGAGCCATTAAACGGAGTGGACAGTGTGTTGAAAGGAAGGTATAACATTAACACGAGTTAAACGAGGGTAATGGAATGTAATGACAGAAAATCAGGCGATGCTGAAGGCATTAGATTAGGTAATGAGACGATAAAAATAGTAGATGAGTTTTGTTATTTGGGTAACAAGATAACTTCTGATGGCCGAAGTAAACAAGACACAAAATGCAGAATGTCTATGGGGGAAAAAGTGTTACTGAAGAAGAGAAATTTGTTGACATCCAATATTAGTTAAAATGTTAGCAAGTCCTTCCTGAAAGGATTTTACTGAATTATAGCAATGTATGGGAGTGAAATGTAGAAAATAAAGAGCTCAGACGAAAAGATGATAGAAGCTTTCGAATTGTGGTTCTACAGACTAATGATGAAGATTAGATAAGTAGATCACGTAATTAATGAGGAGGTGCTTAACAGAATTGAGGGGAAAAGGAGGTTCTGCCATATCCTAAGAGAAGGGACAGGTTGGTGGGATAAATTTGAGAGATCAAGGAATCGTCAACTTAGCATTAGAAAGAAGTGTTTGCGGTAAAGAACATAGAGGGAGACCGATGGTCGAATACAGTAAGCAGATTCAAAAAGATGTGGTTTGCTGTACGTATTCTCAGATGAAGAGGCTTACACAGTACAGATGAGGTCGGGTGTTCGAATCCACCCCCTCGGGCATGGATTCTTGTGCCGTATTTAGTATAAGCTAGGTCATAAGTACTTTGTAAATTTAGGGACTGATAAACCCGTAGTTAAGACCCACAAGCTCTACAAACACAACAACACAGTACAGGGTAACCTGGAGAGCAGCATCAAACCAGTCCGCGGACTGAAGACAACAACAACAACAACACCAATAAGCGAAAACGATTTATGTCCGTTTCTTTAACAGTGCGTAAGGAGACAAACTTTTGATTTTGCAACCATTGTGAATCAACACACAAAAGAATGTAAGACATTTCAGTCTGACAAGGAGTCCCCATGGGTATCGAATTTAGAATATTTTTATATTCATGGCGCATGAAGTTCAGAATTCAAATAATACTCAGCCAAAGCCATTCGACGCAACTGTCAAAAATTTTCGAGAAAACCGTCTTTGAAGTTTTGCAAATAAACGTATCAATCATAAAATAAGTTGCAGCCTCTGACGATGTAGCCCAGGTGGTAGCATTCTGGCCTTACAACCCTTTCGCCGGTGGTTCAAATACCTTCTTGATAGATTTCAATACTTGTACAATTTTAATTTGTAATGGTAATGTTTACGAAAAGTGCATGTATTCTTGTTTATTCCTAATTTTCTATATTTTATATAACGTTGTTGATAATGTGGTTTCATCAAAAATACACAAGTTACAATTTTTACAGTATTAGCTTCCCTATTAGTCGACGACGGTAGTCTTTGATTGTTCAGTTTGTGAAAGTAATCTCCATAGCTACTAATAGCTTTCCAAGAATCTAACCTACTCAAACCTCGTTTTACGTCTTGACAAGCTTTACAGCTCGTCTACAAACACATAAGCAAAACCTGTCAAAACACCTGGAATTAGAGATCCCAAAATGTTTCATATAACTGAATACGAAAACGAAAAATCTCTCTCTCTCGGTGGCATTCGAACCACCGACTCTATGGTTGTGAACCCAAAGCGCTACCGCCTGAGCTACACAGATGTTAGCCGGCCGCGGTGGCCGAGGGGACTGAGGCGCTTCAGTCACGGTCTGCACGGCCACTACGGTCGGGGGTTCGAATCGCCCCTCGGGCATGGATATTTGTGCCGTCCTTAGGATTAGCTAGTTCATAAGTAGTTTGTAAGTTTAGGGACTGATGACCCCATAGTTAAATCCCATAAGCTATACAAACATTTGAACACAGATGTTAATTGTTTCACTTATTGGTAATTAGGCTGTACTTTGGAAAATTTCAAATTCGATATTCTCGACTATTTTTTAGAGTTCTGTCGAATGTCTTTGACTGATTGTCATTTAACTTCTGATCGCACCTGAAAAGGAATGCGTCGGGGCCGTTGTGTCTTGAAGGAATGCAGTCTACGAGACAGCGGTCGCCACGTCTACGACATACGCGCAGACGACCGTCACTGAAGACTAAGGCCCACCATTCCATCTTCCAAGCGAATCTCTGAGAGCACGTCAAAGTGTACACGTCGATACTGTTCTGTGAGTGGTAGAGGGTCTATAGGTCTGCGTGCCCGTAGTCTTATTGCTAGCAACCGGTTGGCAAAAATTCTTGTAGAAAATTCTGACCCAGTAAACGCTTCTATTTGTACTTTATTAGTTGTAGTATCTGCCAATGATGTCCTTAAAATACGACAATCTTGGCAGACGTCTGTTCCTCATGGACGTTCAGAACCCAGTCAACGGGTGTGACAATGTGCACGTGACCATTGCAACCAGCATCAATTGACGCAGCTCGTCCAACTTCTGTGGCATTTATCAGAAAGGACCTTCCTCCACGCTTTCACTTTCGGACAATGCCCAGGATGTTGATTGCACTTTTGTTTGTTTTCTTCTTGAATTGACGTAGTTTAGTTACAGAAGGTTTCCATTCATTTTTAATATTCTTTTGTAATGTTATACATGTTTTATTATTAGCCTGCCACGACGTAAGAGCGTTAAGGCGACGGAGAAATAACACTTTCGTCGAAAGAGACGCCCTTTTGGATTATTCTCCTAGTATTAATGAAAGTTGTGCGCAGATGCCACGCTTTTACTTTCGCACAATGTCCAGGATGTCGATTGCTCCTCACTTTGCTGTCATTAGGCATTGACGTCACTTAGGTACAGAAGGTTTTCTTTCCATTTGTCGCAATTGTACTTCAAGAAAGAAAAAAAATGGTAAGTAACCCGGAAAAAATGAGTAACTATAGCACAAAAAAAAACCACTCTAACAATATAATAAAATAGAAATAAAAAGTGTGAATAGCTCGGGCGCATATTTTTTGCCAGTGGGGAGTGTGTACGCGCTGTACAATTTAGATAAAAGGAAAAACGAATCGGAAGGCCACAGTTTGATTCCTTTCACACACATTCAGTTGGCTGTAGGAAGCTAGGGTTCGCCTTAGTGGTATGGCGCATGTTTTGATCGCGAGTTGATATCACACTCAGACTTATGGCTGGATCAAAATCGAAGTTATATATCCAGGTGTACTATTTCTTCCCCTGCAGGTGAGTTGATAGATACCGGTCTGTTAGTATTTATTTTTTAATTTTAATTATAATTTGGGAATGAGTTTCAGAACTGAGTTATTTGTTTTTCAGGCAACGAATATACATTATTGAGTCTATAAATTAAGTTCGTCAAATGTGTGTGTGTAATTATATTCTTCCTATGCTTATTTTTTTAAATCTGAGGATTTTTTGTTGTTGTTCATTGTTGTAAACTTCATGTTTTTGATGTTTTTGTGTTCAGCATATAGGTCTTTATGTAATTGTTGAATGTTGTTTTCTGGTTTATCTACCATAAGTAGTATACCATCTATTTATCTGTACCAGCAAATGATGAGTACGCATATGGCGACTTAACGTCACTGGATCCTAGGTGTGACACCACCTCCTTCTGTGTTCAGTTTCGACGTTTCCCTCACCACGTTCACTCATGCGGTGTCGAAAGCGTCACGATTCGGAGTCACTGTTGATTACTAAGGTCGCTGTAGATACTACCGTCTGACTACACTGGAAAGTGAATCTGACGATGCCTGTGCGAAGAGGACAACCAGCTCCATTAGCCGATACGTGAGGCACGAACTTCAATCACACGTTACACAGGAAAATGCTAACGATGGTCTTGAACTGATTATTCAAGGTAACTTAGGTAAATGAAAAAAAAAAAAAAAAATCTGGTTTGGCTGTGTTACAACAGTGTTGGTCAAAGGTGTTGATGAGCAAATAAGGAACCTTCGAACTCTCAAAATAATAATGAACGAAATTATGGTCTTAAATCGGATCCTGGGAAGTTACACTCCGTTCTGCGAATACACGAATCAACATTGATGCTGTTTCAGTTATAATCAGCTACCCTGTGACGTTTTGTAAATAGGTTTTTTGCAGTAGACCTTGTAATGAAACAAACGGAGGGAATGTTTAAATGTTTTTAAAGGTTATGGGACTTAACTACGGGGTCATCAGTCCCTAAACTTATAAACTACTTACGAACTACCTTATACTAAGGACGGCACAAATATCCATGCTCGAGGGGGGATTCGAACCCCCGATCGTAGTGGCCGTGCATACCGTGACTGGGGCGCCTCAGTCCCCGCGGCTACCGCGGCCGGCAAAACAAATGCAAACATCCCACTGTCTATACCAGGATTTGTGTTGTACTTCTAAGTGGAATGAAAAGCTATAAAACTGTCGAGTAATGTGTTCCTGGTATAACGTCACTAGAAGGAAATGATATATTAATAACAAGTACAAAACAAACTACAAATGAAATCGCGATAGATAACAACGATTTAAGTACATATTTAGGAATTAACTTTATAATGGAGGACGTATGATAGATAGTATCATCGACTAGAAGTACTCTTCTCATTAAACAAAATATTTAGTGTATCGTGAAAAAGACATTGTAATCTGAGATTTTCCCCACTTCTTGTAGTCTTTGGGCTGAATTCAAAACTGATCGTAAGGTGTGTAATTTGTTTTACAATAGACCAATGAAAATTATCCTGATATTCACCAGTTTGTGACTTTTATGTGAATTAATTTTATTTATGTAGTTTCAGGCTAGGTCAGTGATTTATGTACTGTTGCACCATGGGACGCGTCTTGTGATAGAATCAGTTTCCCTCTTTTCACTAATTCACTGATGTATTCTTGGTAACTTTTCATTCTAACTTTAGTCGTGGAATCCTGCCTGAGATATATCTAGAGTTATAGTGCCTGAATATCTTCTCATGATTTTAATTATCAATAATGAATATTTAAATTCTTGTTTATTTGGTCTACACAGTGAATGTCAGACCACGTATTCTAAATTTTGTCGTAAGTCGACTACATAATAGATAATGTACCAGTCCGCTACAATATTACAATAGAAACAACAAATTTCCAGCTGGGTGGCGTGATTTTAAATACTTATTTTAAAAATTCCGTTTACGTGATGGAACATCATCAGTGGAGATTTCGAATAATGAGTATTCATGTACTCCTGCATAAAAGACCCCATTTTAAACTTGCAACATGCATTAGAAAGACCTATTTTATATTGTTTATGGATCTGATTGTTAAATGCTTTAATCGGATTACGTGACTCGACTCGAAATTTGCACTGTTTATGTTCTATCATGTCAACGAAATAGATACGTCAGTTTTTTATATACATATTTCATGCCAAACCACTAAGCTGAAATATTGTTATTTTACTACATTACATTGCTTTTCCAGTGGGGGATCTAATACCGTTGCGTCATCCTTGCACGGTCGACCCGCAGTACAATTCACTATTTAGAAACAATCATAAATATCAATAATTACAGTGCCAAACTAATGCCCTGTAAAAAGGCTTCAAATACCCAAATTACAGAAATGACTAGTAAACTTACATGCCACTACCGCAATACATGACACGCCAAGCTTCAACACCAAAACCATGTGGAGGGGTGAAGTGCAAGAAGATAGATTTCACATTTAGTAAATGGTTATCATAAAAGCACTCTGCTGCTACCCATGCACGACTCGCTGATAAACTTCTGCCAGTTCCTCTTTTCCTACCTTCAGAATTTCACGGAAGTCTTCCTTCGAATGTTGCAGACCTAGCACTCGTAGACGAGACGTTATTGCTGTGAGATGGCTTAGCAAGCAATGGCTTAGCTGTTTCCAGAAGGATTTTCACTCCGCTACATTGTGTGCAGGAGTGTAGTCTCCCAGGAGACCTAGTACTCGGAGGTTAGCAGGAGAACGTCTTTGAAATTTTGAAGTTGCAAGACGAGGTACTGCTGTAAGTAAAGTTCTGAGGACTGGCCATCGTGCTACACTAGCTGAGTCGGTAGAGTTTTTGCTAGTTCCGTTTTCGAGATTCGTCCTGCACATACTATTATTCCTGCAGAAAGATTCATGCCAGATCAAATTGAAAATTTCATTCTGGTATGATCTCCCAATTGCCCTGACTTTCAGAATAATTATCAGTCAGCATCGACCTCATTATTTTCTTCTTAGAAGAGGTATTTAAAAGTGTAGCTGCCTTTACTGCTAACAGCTGGTTAGAAACAAGAAAGGACGTGATTATAAAACCTTTGATTCTACTTGGGCCACTTGTCGACATATTGTTTGTTGGGCTCTGTCTCTCGTGAATGCCATTGGTTGGAACTCTCAAAGATTTGTCAACCAATATCCCAACCGAAGGTGGGTGGACCACCAGAAGTATAGTTACTGGGACGTCACTCGGAGTCTTCGAAACTAAAGTCAACAGTTTGTATGCTCCGCACATATTTTTTCTTCATTGTTCAGCAAGTTGCTTCTGTAACAATAATCCACTATTCAATTGTCTCTTACTTTGTTTTCCATCTCATACTCGTGGTGTCATTTATCGTAAATTTGCACTAGACATTTGCCGATTATAACTGTCGGCAGAGCCTTGCGATTCAGCGATGAGTAAATACTCGAACAGGGTATCTTACTTATAATACTATGTCAAAGTGAGGAAAATTAAATATGAAACTACTTGCCTAGTATTTTCTCCATCGCAGCAACTGTTTTACAATCGTTTAAAGAAGGAGCAACCTTTGAAATGGTTTTATCATTACCAGTTTCAGGAACATTAGGGAACTTTAGATTATGTTAGAATACTACTGAGAAAAAGACAATAAATGACTGAAACCGGTAATAATAAAACCATTTCATCTGCAACTGTTTGCTACTTCTTTAAGAAGTATCTACTTGTTTGATTGTCAACAAATCTTTCTAATTTCATGGCTCGCATCAAGCGACATAGAAGGCGTCGTAAACGAACACTCTTGCGTATGCAGCAAATATCCACCACCATACTACTGCCAACGTACAAGTCGCCTAAAATTTCTACCCATTTTGTTTGGTGAACGGTTGGAGATACAGAAATGATATTTTCGGAAATGATGACTTTGGTGTGTGATAGTCGTAGGTCTTGTATCGATCAAGGTACAGGAAAAGTATGTTTTCTTCTGTAAATGGAGATTTTAATGCCAGAGATTTCAATTCAGCATTGAATAGCTCCTGGAAAGACATTTAGAGTGATGTGGCACTTGTTAATACTGCCGATGCAAGTTTTGCAATTTATAAAAACTGGAAAGAAATGCGGCCGACTATTGCCATGTAAACACCACCAAGCAGAGTTCTCTAATGCAAAGTGTCTTAACAAGTATTCAAACATCCCCACCAATATAAAGAAACAGGTCTTTTCTTCTAATAAGTTTTTATTTCACCGTGAATAAGGATGTTTATCATTATAAACGACCAACTTTTCTTTCTCAGTTCTGAGAAATAAACAGCAGTGTTGTTAGTTTAAATGCCAACCGCATGGCGAAATTGTAGTACTTTCCACAAAACCAAAAGACGTAGGCAAACGTGATACAATGGTTTCAAAGCCCCCAATTGACGCCTTAAAACTCACAGCTGATCTTATACAGGAAATAAGGTGTTATCTTAGTAGAAAAATGCGAAACCTTACGCCACAGGTCTACTTGGCGGTGTTTCCACGGCAATTGTTGACTCCAGCCGCAATGATTTCCAATTTTAGTACTTTTCTAGAATTTCTTTGCGAAACGTTAGACGCGTTATATCACAGTTTTTTTGAAGAGTCACTGTCTGCAGTTATGCAAACAATACGGTTCCACTGAAAAAATATACTTGCTTTAGTATCTCGAACGATTCAAACATTAGGGCTGTGTCTCATACCAAAATAAATCTCATTTTCCGATAACCTAAGCCCCTTCCCCGAACCGTTCACAAAGTAAAAGCGTGTGCAAGTTTTAAGTGACTCACCCAGTATAGGGGTAGTCGAGGTATAATTTTGTTAAAAGTAGAGCTGCAGCAAACCATATGTATTCGGTGCTGAGTAACGAATACATTGGCTGATACGAAATACTTAATCGTTATTCATAAATACGTTACTCGCATCTACCGTATCGATACGTACTTACTCATGAGTACATTTCGTTACTCGCATTATTGTATGCATACGAACTTACTCTTGCATAGATTACGTTATCGATACGAACACTGTAACGAAAACCAATACGAAGAATGTATAGTTTCTGTGATACAATTTATTATGAGATGACTAATTGATATAAATATCCGGGACGAACCTTAAGTGCATATTACGTAGCTCTACGATTTTAGTTTGTTATTTTTGTTTTTAAACATTTTGGCTTATATTTCGTGGCCCGTGTTCGCAGGTTAATCCTCGATAATCTGATGTCCGCCTTTAACGCAAAAATAAGTTTTTTGTGTGGTTTTTCTACCTATAAAGGTTTCATTTTAATGGTTAATTATTTGTTTTTGATCTTGTCTAATATACAAAAGTTTTGTAAAAGTTATCATCTACACGTTTTCATTTATGACGGTATAAACTAAACTGTTAATGTCTTATAATACAGTACAACAGTACCGCTGCTCGCAAATGTAGTCCTACAACTATGATCGGTCACATTAGCAATCGTCACAAAATATTCCGATTGATTCTGACGTTCCAAGCCTCTATGGATAGTGCGGGAACAGTACTTAAAATGGAGGTCGCCGGTGGGTTTCGCTAATTTTGCTCAATGTGTACAACAATTGTATTTTAATCACACGGGAAATTGACTGTACTGATCCTTTCCTCAGTGGTAACGATCTAATTGCCTCAAAAAGCAGGTATACAGTATCTAAGTTGCAAATTTAAATGTTGAAGTATTATTAACTAACAGTTAAATATTTTTTCACGATTTCGTCGTCATTGTCGTTTGTTAAGCTTATGGGACTTAATTGTGGGGTCATCAGTCCCTAAACTTACAAACTACTTATGAACTTCTTTATATTAAAGACGACACAAACATCAATGCCTGAGAGGGGATTCGAACCCCCGACGTGGAACGGCCTCGCGAATCGTAGCATAGCGCCTCAATGCGCTCGGCCGCTCCAGCGCGGCTTCACGATTTCAAAGACCGTGTAGCGAGCCATATTCTTGGGGGGCACTGGTAACGAAAGTAACGAGTAACGATACGATTGTAACGAGAACTGTTTCTTTTAGTAACGGATACATATGGTTACGCATCTTTTCGTTACTCATACAGCTCTAGTTAAAAAAGATATGGAATATATATTAATTATACGAAAAATCTTTTGCCTTTGTGAGAGAATTTCTGTAACAAATTCTGATGGAAACGAAATACCAGCTATTTATCCCCTCATATACCTGTAACTACCTTAAAGCAACCTACATTAGCTTGTAGCGCTGCGCATTTTCGGGGCAGAAGCGTCGCTTTGTCTACACCTTTTGTTGTTCGGATGTGTATACAGGAGGCGGTCGTGTCGGTGTGGGCTCAGCTGACTGCGAGTTTATTTTAAGCCGATCCCCGTAGCGCCGACTGTATTTATGCAGGAGAAACGACCGCGACGGCGTTCAGGTACAGCGGCCCTCTTCCGAAGCGACTTTCTTCTGGCGCCAGTGTTGTGGGCCGGAGTGAAATCAGGATCCTCGGGAACAAGGTGCGGCTGCCTGGATTCCAGGCTGCAGCCGGCATGCGGCGCCAAGTGTGTCAGTAAACCAGCCGTCTTTCTATTTTGTCGTTGCTTTTTTCTTCTTCTCCAAGCTCTCCATTCCCCTCACTTCCCCACCTGCACTTTCCCCCATCCCTCCACAAGCCGCCACTGCTACGGTCTTTCTCCACTTTACCGTCGTCATTGAAGTAGATAGCATTGACTACATGTCCTAGGCACTAACATTTCAAACATGACTGAAATCGAGAGACGCAGATGTCACATTCATTTCAGATTAGAAACTCAATCGTGAGAACTATATTCAGTTATGCTAGACAAACTGAGCGTCGTGGTCGGGCGAAGTCAAATGTTCAAATGTTTGTTAAGCTTATGGGACTTAACTACGGGGTCATCAGTCCCTAAACTTACAAACTACTTATGAACTACTTACGAACTAGGACGGCACAAATATCCATGCCCGAGGGGGGATTCGAACCCCCGACCGTAGTGGCCGTGCTGACCGTGACTGGAGCGCCTCAGTCACCTCGGCCACCGCGGCCGGCCGGGCGAAGTCGTTTTGTGGTTAAAGTACTAGTACGGCACGTTGCATTCAAATCAGCTTCTAGCCATAAGCGTATTGCCCAACAAAATTAAAGGATGCTGTCTCCCTTTCGATGCAAGTTTGAAAATAGGCTCTATATGGCACGACGGTGCTCCAGACATGACTAAATCTCGCGGAAAAAAAAAAAAAAAATTCACCACAGTTCTAGGAAATGCCATTGTGGAGATGACACACAATGAGAAGGTAATGATCTCTTCCCTTCGTTTCACACATTTGAGTCGTTCGACGACGCTGCGGTTAAAAGCACATGTTCCCCTTATGTGTGGGCAAGTAATACACCTCAAACACCCCAGGCCTCAGAAAATACAAGTTAAGAACTCACGGGATGGCATAATGGCTGCCAATGAGTATCTCCTTTCAGCGATAAATCCGACAAATGTGGCTCTTGGCTATTCGCAGAGCACTGAGCAACAAAACAACCTATTTTCATTTTGTACATTACTGTCAGTGAGGTTCTGAGACTGTTGAATTCAGTAAAATAAAATTAATTCGTCATCAGTCACACTGCATTTGGAGCCCTGAGGGCTCATCATCAGGTGCTTCTATAATTTATTATACATGTTCAAAGACCTGAGTGTCTCAAGACAAAAGGTGTTTGTGTTTGTGATTATTTATACATATAAAGTACTCCGATTGTCATACTGCGCCAGACTTATCTGAACACCACTTTTTAATATGCCCAGGTCTTTGAAAATGTGTAATAAATCACAGATGTACTTGATGATGAGCCCTCAGAGATCGAAAGGCATTGTTTAAAATAAAAGATAATTTGTGACTGAACGCGAATTAATTTTGTTTCACTGAACTCATTACATTGCTGATATCACAGAACGAATTAAACCTGCTCTAAGCACATCGTGCCGTTGCAACACAAATGAATCATCTTCTGTCTACATAACTGATCTGACGTACAGAATGAACAGCAACTGCGGATGTGTGCTGTTGATACTGTGTTGCTTGGAAAGGTGTTCACATTGTAGCAGAACGCAGGATTAGTTAGACAAAATTTGTAATTCCGTGTAGGAATGGTAGTTAGCTCTAAATGTAGCAAAATGGAAGGAGATGCAGATGATGAGGAGAAACAGTCTCGTAATATTTGAATACAGCTTTAGTAGTGTGCTGCTCGGCACGCTCGTGGCGATTAAATATCTAAGCGAAACGTTGCAGAGCGAGATGAAATAGAACAAGTATACGAGGACAGTCGTGGGAAAGGCAAATAGTCGACTTCGATTTATTCTTCGATTTATTGAAATAATTTTTGGAAGACGTGGTACACTCGTAAAGACGACCACGTATAGAATGCTGGCGCGACCCTGTCTAGAGTATAGTTCAGGTGTTTGGGATCCGCATCAGATCTATTTAAAGGAAGACTTAGAAGCAATTTAGAGGCAGACCCCCAGGATCGTTCGATCAATGTGCGAGTCGTTTGGACATGGTTCGGGAACTGAAATTGTATATTTAGAGTGCGGAATTTGATGCTGGTTGCAGAACGATTCTGATGCTGCCAACTTGCATGTCGCGATTAGACCACGAACATAAGAGAAATTAGAGCTCGTACAAAGACGCAGTCATCTGTTTTTCCGTCGTTCTATTTGGGAGTAGAAGAGAAAAGTAAATAGTCAGTAGCGTTACGAGAGACCGTCAGACACGCGCCTTACGGTGGACTACGGAGTATGTATGTAATGTGGATTGAATTAAATTGACCCCTTTGCATTCTAGTGCAACCACAATTCTTTTTTCCTGCTGTACCGATCTGTTATAGAGGGCGATCATTTTGGATCTTACCAAATTTGATTTATATCCACTGGGCAAAAGATGTATATATTATTCAGCCCTCATGTTTCGTACCTTTCTTGGAATGATCACAAGTGTTGGCGACGTAAGCAATGTGTGAAAAAGGTAAAGATTTTCTCTAAAACGCCTGAGTTCGTCAATATTCTCGCTGCACTTAACTACGTTTGAGTGGCACCTGAAAATTCGTCGTTTTATGATGAAACACTGTGTTTAGCGGTATCTAAATTGTTGACACACCAGCGCCTGTGAATTAGCGATGGGTTTCATCAGAAAAGACATACTTTCCCAGCAGCGCCGAGATATCACGAAAATAGAAGCTCTTGTCGTTTCATAGATGCGCATTTCAAAGTCACAGCCCCCTGTGGTCACGCTACTGGAGTGGTGAAAAGGCATAATCATTCTGCTGCTTCAGATCACTTTCAAACTTCGTAAAGTCGTTATGGACGTTCTCAAATAATTTCAACCTGTATACCTGTGTAGCAGTAGCAGTACACTCTAAAAGGGTCACATGACGTTATATGTGGTGGCAATCCACAATGTCCTCAGAGAAATGTCACTGCGTTAGGTTGGTAACCTCCGTGTTAAACGTTGCAAAGTGTAAACTTTCACGGCAGGAAATATCAAAATTTGCAACAATATTCCCGACTATTGTGCCATGGTGACATAGATTCATTATTGAAACCAGAAGGACATTTTCCAGGGTGGTCATAGCTGATTTGGACGTCCGAAGTAGGGAGCCATGATGTGATTCGGGCAACCAAAGAACCCACGTTGCCTCATAGAAATTTCCTTTCCACGTGTGGGCGGATCGTTGGGTTTCAGTAAGAAACACAATCGACCATGGTGCAATAGTCAGAATATTTTAGTAATTTTAGCGTTAAAATTTGTAAGGACCGTCGTAATGTCGTTGCCCACCTCACTGCAAACAGTTTCGATCACAAAATCTGCGAGAATAAATTCCAAAAGGGACGTGAAGGCCATTTTATGAGCAGCGATGTGCCTGAAACACTTTCCTTTACCAACCGCAGACGTGTGGCTTTAAAGCTGAGTGTATCATTTCTGACATTCATTCCCGACATGTTAAAAAGGGGATGAAATGCGGACAGAAGCGATATGACCCTCCCATATTGTAAAGTAACATGGAGTACAATCTCAGTGAAATTTGATGCCAATGCGTCATCAATTCATCATTAACTTCTAAGCTCAGTTTTTTTTTTTTTTTTTTTTTTTTTTTTTTTTTTTTTTTTTTTTTTTTTAGGCAAGAGTCGACACCAAGCTGTTTGAAGCGTTGCCTAATAGATGCTTTACGTCTTAGGGATCCACGCATATATGATGATTCAGAAGAAGGCAGTAGACACCTCTGAGCCAAAATTCGAAGTATGGGAGACAATTGTAGCGTTTGGGAAAAATTATTCTTGAATTTTGTAGATCGTCTTTTGACAGCTTGAAATTTAAATGAAAATAACGGCTTAACTATTCATCTGACACGAAAATTGAATAACTAAATTTGTAGAGGAGAAAATGCTCTACAAATTTGCTCTGTTATGTTTTTTCATATATCGTAGCGTTTCAAAGATATTTGCAAAAGTAACGGCGATTTTGGGATGTATGTCTGTCTGTCCGTAACGTGTTCCCTGTTTTGAAGACGAACCGTTCAACGGATCAGCACCAAATTTTACAAACATTATTGTAGGCCGCCAGAGACTACAAATTCCTTTTTTCAATTTTTTCGGACAAAAAATACGGTAGTAATACAAAAAAAAAAGTAATTGTAATTGTAAACGAACCGTTCATCTGACTCGAAAATTGAATAACCTACTTGGTAGAGGAGAAAATTCTCTACAACTTAGCTCCCTTATGTTTTTTTTATATCTCGTATTGTTTGAGACATATTTGCAAAAATAACGGAGATTTTGCACCCTCCATTGAATTGACGAAAACCAGCCGTTCGGAGATGACACGTGACATTCCTTGCGTATTTGATGATTTTCTTATTGTTACTTACACGTTGTCATTTCAAGGCAACTGAACACTGAGGAATTAACAAAAACACATCGTCCTTCGTGCGATAAATGTTAATCTAATGTCTACGAATGTCATATTAATATCAGTTAACAACGGCCATCAATGTTATGAGATTTTATTTATAGCCGTAGCGTAGTGGGCAAGGTTCTGGACTGTGACGCGAAAGGTCGGTGGTTCGAAACCCGCTGCTACTTATACTTCTGTTTTCGTAAAAGGGTTTCAGACGCTCTTATTAATTAATTAATTATTATTTTGGTCCAAAATGTTTGCAAAAACTTATAAAACTACAAATCTAAAGTGGGCCGTAAAACAAGTCAGTGCGATTTTGTTCCAGACTTTTGCCAGTATGCGAGTGTCAGTGTGCCAGTGGGTTGCCTACAGGACAGGCGCAGGCAGCGTGGCGTCGGCAGGTGAAGGGCGCTCTGGCAGAAGTAAGGCAGGCCGACTTCCCTGCGTGGCCTTGACACTGCTGGCCGCCACCAGAACGGAACTACCGCGGGTTCCCAGTCCCCATTGGTCGCCGCGCCGGAAGCCCCTTCCCTGGAGATCAGCATATAAACGACCGCTCCCCGCCTCTGGGTCGCCACAGAAGATACACAGGGACACAACTCATGGGTCACTATCAGCGCTCCCGTACTTGTTTAATGTACTATTATTAACAAATACTTGTGCACAAAATTACAAATTTATGATTTCCGTGCTGGATTTGTGCCACTAGTGAGATACTACGCACTATACAATTTTTGAGACAATCGAAACTTTTAAAATCAGTTCATAATTCACTAATCAAGATTGCGTTTGTAATATGATTTACTTGGAACTACATTAAATGAAATAATTTCCAAGGAGACAAGAAGTAAGGAAAGGAGGGACATGTTGATGCTGGACTACATTGGCCCATTGAAATAATTCGGCGGCGAAGACAGAAAATTTGTGCCTGACCGGGATTCGAACCCAGGATTTCCGCTTTAGACCTACGTTCGCCTTAACTCTTGGTTACTTCTGTTTTCCGCACGGGGTAAACGATTTTTTCGATTCCCCCCTCGAACATGGGTGTTTTTGTAGTCCTTAGTTTACCTGAGGTTAAGAAGTTTGTAAGCTAGGGACTAATAACCAAGCTGCTTAGTCCCTTAGATTTACAAATAGTTAAGTCCCATAAGAAAAAAAATTACAAATATTTGAACATTTGGTAAACGATTATCTGCTTCTGTCCTGAAAAATGAGCCCAGACACCAATTCCAAAATAACAAACAACAGACCAATCTTTATATAAAAGCGAAAGGACCCTCATTCACTCACTCACTCACTCACTGTTTAAACAAGAAATCTCAAAAAATACGTCACGTACGAAAGAGAAATTTGGCAGGAATGTAGTTTATAGGTAAAAGACGTCAGCTAAGAAAAGATAGTTCAGGAGATATGGTCATAAACATTGAAAACTTCCCCGACTGGCGGTACGTAATAGTGAGACTTTATCAGTCCACTATTTGAGAAAGAGAGTCCTTAGCGACTTACAACGAACTTTAAACGCAATTTAAAACCTTTATGAAACTATTTCTCGTTGACAACCATAGCAAAATGATTAAAGAACAAAAGTTTCTCTATTGCTACTTTTCCGCTGGTCACGGAGTGAAACTACGGCATTCAGTATAACGTTGGAATTTATAATTTCTACACTCCACATTGTAACTTCAGGAAATTTTACGGACAGTATACACACATACAGCTGAACGTATATTAGAAATTTTATCATAGTACGAGAGGTAGGTCATGAGATTTGAGCAAATAAACAACAACATTAGTGGGAAACCACTCCATAATGCATCAAGTTCTAAACTATTACTTCTTTACTACTATCTGTATTCGCAACAGATTTTACAGATATACAGCACTTATATAAATGAATGTATACCTGAAAATTATACAATTGTACAACATATAATAAATATGAGATTATATATACTGCGTTGGGTAAAATCTTTTCATATCAGGCACCACGTTTTATTACATTTCCTATTTACTGCTAAGACACTCATGTATTCCAGTGAGCTTAAGGAAAATCCTGAAAGATGACAGTGCTGTTGAGAACTTTGAAGCAACTTTGAACTGTGAAGCTCATACTGCTGTAGGATGAAGCACTACACATCTATAGAGTTACAAGGAAAGGAAGAGAATGAAACAGTATACAACCGACGAATACCCATTATGTCAGATCTAGCTTTCAACGTGAGGAGACTGCAGTTTGCAGTGAGAATTGCATTTTCTATTATGTTAAATAAATCAGGGCAATCAGAACAGATTTACGTCGCTTTCTCAGGGACGGACTCACCACAGGAAATATTCATATTAAATCCTGAATAAGTCACAGGAAATATAGTGACAGGAAATATAGTCAGGAAGGAAGGAATATTAGTGTTTAACGCCCAGTCGACAGCGTGGTTATTAGAGGCGGAGCTCGGATTGTTTGGTTACGGATGGGGGAAGGAAATCGGCCGTGCGCCTTTGAAAGAAACCACTCCGACATTTATTTGCCTGCAGTGATTTAGGGAAAACATGGAAAACATAAATCTAGACGCTGGAGGATGGTCTGAACCGCTGTCCTTCCGAAGTTGTGAATTAAATAAACGTATGAATGTTACATATCATTTGTATTTTGATTTCTGTCTTTATATGCGTGGATACATTACTTGAAATTTTGTACATTAAGCACGACAGCCTCATTTCTTTGATAAATATAACATGTTATTAGAAAAAGAGAGATGGATGGGGAGAGAGAGGGGATAGGAGAAGTACTGACTCAGGGACTGAATAAATAAATGAATACCCGGGCAACGCCGGGTTATCAGCTACGATTGTTTTGACGCAGCTTTCCACGCTACCCTGTCCTGTGCAAGTCTCTTCATCTGATAATATATTCGGCAACCTACATCCATTTGAATTTGCTTACTGTATTCGTCTCTTGGTCTCTTTCTACGATTTTTACCCCACACACTTCCTTCTAATGCTAAGTTGACGATTCCTTGTCTCAGAATGTGTCCCACCAACCTATCCCTTCTCTTAGTCAGGATATGCCAGAATCTCCTTTTCTCCTCAATTACGTTAAGTACCTCCTCATTAGTTACGTAATCTACCCATCTAACTTTCATCATTCTTCTGTAGACCACATTTCGAAAGCTTCTATCATCTTTTTGCCTGAAATTCCTTATAGTCCACGTTTCACTTCCATACAATGCTACACTTCAGACAAATGCTTTGACAAAGAAATTTCTAAGTTTTAAATTAATATTGGATGTTAACAAGTTTCATTTCTTTAGAAATGATTTTCTTCCCATAGCTATTCTGCATTCTATAGCGTCTCTATGTCGGCCATCAGAAGTTAGTTTGCTACCCAAATAACAAAACTCACTTACTACTTTTATTGTCTCATTAGTTAATCTAATTTCTTCAGCATCACCTGATTTTCTGACATTAAATTCCATTACCCTCGTTTTACTCTTGTTAATGTTCATCTTATATCTTCCTTTCAAGACACTGCCCATCCCATTCAATTGCTCTTCCAGATCTTTTGCGGTCTCTGACAGAATTAGTATGTCATCGGCAAACCGCAATGTTTTTATTTCTTCTCCCTGCACTTTAATGCCCTCTCCAAATTTATCCTTCCATTCCTTCACTGCCTGCTCAATGTACAGATTGAACAAAATTGGGGAAAGGCTATAACCCCCTCTTACTCCCTTCCCAACCTCTGCGTTCCTTTTTTGCCCTTCAACTCTAATAACCGCTCTCTGGTTTTTGTATGAGTTGAATATAGCTCTTCGCTTTTTATATCCATCCCCATGAACCACAGACATTGCAAAGGTATTCGTAGGTAAGCGAATAGCAGTATAGAGAGTATCTCTCTCTTAAATGTTGTTTGGGGTGTTTTAAGCAATCAATAGTCATCACGTCCTTCATGCGACAGCTAGCCTCGGCCCCAAATATCGATATCTTCCCCGTTACAAACAATGATTTTTCAAGCAAAATTTTATGTTCCAGTTCGATAGAATAGCGAAAGTCACGGCAGCCTTGTAGCTGCTGAGTGCTGGTTTACTTCGTGTTTCGCTAACCCTATTAATACATACAGATGAAACAAACGTTGCACTCTACAACTCGTGCAAAAGGCAAGTAAAGTATCAACATTCAAACTTTTAAATGTGTCTAAACAAAGGCGGCTTTGGACCGATGATAATTATTGGAAAACACGATGAATATATCCTAAAATATAAAGTCCTATTTCGGGTGACTTGGACTTTTTGTTGCTCTTGGCCCATCTGACAGCTTACAGGGGCAACAAAACATTCAAAATTTACACAATTATTGACTGACCTTACAAAAAAATTAAATTATGTTATAATCTACTTACTAATAAGTAAAATTGTAAGTCTGTTGTGAATCTGACGGCACTGTAATATTCCAGTCTTGTTGCTGCACATGTTGCGCCTGTTCTGTGGGATAGCTTTGTGTCTGTATGTGTGGTTGTTATCGTAAGTTAGTTTAAGCAGTTTCTAAGTCTAGGATTCCAATGACCGAAGTAGTTTTGGCCGTTACTTTTACTAACGTGGTTTTCATTTATTTAGTTTTTTTGTGGAAGGGGCGTGGCAAGAATTATAAAATGACTGAAATTATGTAACGGGATTTAATTAAATGTGGTCTGCAAGATAATATCGCAAATTCCATTGTATTTCAATCTTTCTTTTTAATTGCTTGTAAGGAAGTCAAACGTATTTCCCATATAATTTCGAAATGTTTATCATTCTTTATTTGTTGTTCACGACGTCAAAGTCAGCATTGGCCATAATATTTCCGTTAATTAATTTTCCAATTGTAGCTTTTACTAACACTTTTCGCGACACACTTTGCAGATGCTATTTACAAAATTATGTCCTTGACTTCACCCGCAAAATTATATATCACTTTCCAGCAAATATTTCAGAAGATATGAAAACATAAATAATGAGATGCATGTATTTGCTTTACTTTGAGTGAAAATTATCCATTATATAATCTTCATCCATTGTGTCATAATGAAATCTCTTTTCATAATTTCTGTCAGTTCATAAATAACTAAATATATAAAAACCAAGTGAGTAAACGCAAGTGACCGAACTGCTGTAGTCATCGGTACCTAGTTTACTAACTACTTAGACTAACTAATACTTAGTACAACACACACAGCCATGCCCAAGAGATGATTCGAACCTTCACCGGGAAATCCTTTTCGCACTTACATCACATAACATAATAAGAAAACATAATAAGAGAGTATTATGACTGTTGCACTGCATACGGTAAGAAATGTGACCAATATGCGCTACCCATTTCCTTTCAATTATTTCTTCTTGTTTTCTGTAAAGACCACGTGACCTGCCTCTGCCTGGGCCTTATACTGGTATGTGTTAATGGGGAGCAACTCTGAAACGATGCAGACTCATAAAAAAGATGATTCTGATTTGAATGCCTTTACGTCTAGCTCAGTTCCATTTGTACAGTTAGTTTAGTTAAAAAATTGGAAATAATGTTTCTACATTGAAACATCACCTTTGGGAAACGTTATGCATTTCCAATGGTATTTATAGGAATGAAAACAAAACAGCTATAGAAAGGAAATCGTTCTCCAAAATGACACGTGGGTGATACGTACTTCGAGCTTTCACACACGGAGCATATCCAAGAACTTGAAGTCATCCTTTTCGTTTAGTCATAGTAGTTAGTACAAAACGCTGTCTCCTTCCTTCTTTTATTGGAAAGTCTCCGGAGCAGATTTCCACAATAAAAGACAAGCAATGTTGTTGGTGGAAGATTTATTCATTCTTTACCAATGTCCAGCATAACCAATTTGGTTTTCTTTGGAAGGAATGTAGGACTCGTGGAATGACAAATGAGTGATACTGTAAAATAGACCCGTAAAACGATTAAGTCGATAAAGATCACTCCCAGTATCCAGTGACGTGTGTATTTTATTATATTATGTGTTTTAACAGTTAAAAGAGTCTACGAAACGCATCTTTAATTAACAAGAGCACTTTGACCCATTTTTTTCAGTGTGATTAACTTATAATTCTATGAGTCCTACAATCCTTTACAAGAAGACACATAGTAGTCTAACCAATTGGTAAAGTATGAATGAACCTGTTTGCCGCAATTCGTTTGCCTTTACCTCATCTACCGGCTATTAATGTAACCCCTTGCCGAAGCCCAGGTATCTTCAAAATTTTCAGTTTGTGTTTCTCTGTGTTTGCCGTTAACGTCAGGCTCTGACAACAGACCACATCAAAATAACGGAGGAAAATTCGGTTTGAAGTTCCTGATCGGGCAGCAGATGTTGGATAAGAAACACTGTTTCTAAAACTGCAAAATAGTTACGTTCACTATTTGAATACGCTTTAGAGACGATGAGTCTGAAATTATTCTTAAATTTCGTGAAGGAAGTGGTAAATCAATGTATTTGAGAAACAGAGTAAGTTGCAACATAGAGTACTCTTGTTTTCGGAGAAGAGATTTATAGTTTGCTCCTATATCTTGAGAGAGGGTGGAGGTACTATAAATATAGCTCTCAGGGAGTCAATACATGACAGTACCAATACAAACGACGCAAATACCTAAAGATAACCGACATACGTAGAAATATAACACTACAACAATTCTATGCATAAATTAATTACTTAATTAAGACAGATTTATTTACATATTTTATAGAACCTGATTTGAGGCCCATTTCAGACATTATTTACCGTGTCAAGAGCTGTCTAAAATGAATTTTTAGGTCAAATCATACCATTTCGAGGCAAGAAGGAAGTAATGGTTAAGAATTTTTACTACAATGTATTTTCCAAATGGTATGTCTCCTTCTTGTAATCGTTCAGTTCGTTAATGAATAGGGAAATGAAAAGTATAAGCACATCGAAACGCTACTGTCAGAAGTAATTCACAGTCGTATGTTGTTGCGGTGCCTCTTTGGACTAAACTCTTAGAGTGGTGAGGAACAAGGACGAGTAGTTGAGTCAGACCACTTTTATATTCGGGAGGACGCCTATCAAGTTGCGACAATTTACATATTGGTTTTCCGTAATATGCCGGCCGCGGTGGCCGCGGTGGCCGCGGGGACTGAGGCGCTCCAGTCACGGTCTGCACGGCCACTACGGTCGGGGGTTCGAATCCCCCCTCGGGCATGGATATTTGTGCCGTCCCTAGTATAAGGTAGTTCGTAAGTAGTTTGTAAGTTTAGGGACTGATGACTCCGTAGTTAAGTCCCATAAGCTTTACAAACATTTGATCATTTTTCCGTAATACCCCGAAGAAACTTCCAGAAAATACTAGGTTGGTTACCATGACAGAATTCGGATGATTCCTTTTTCTAGAATTCCCCTAGCAGAGCTTTTAAGTGGTCTCTAATTATTCGGTTATCGGCGGGAAGCTAAAACGTAATATAACTTTTTATTGATTGTTTATAAATTTGCATTACAAATAATAAATTTAATAAAATGCTCTTAAGCGACACCGATAGGCAAAAATTGTTTTGCGAAAAAGAAAATTTGGTTACATGAATCTTAACGAAAGAGTAAGATTTTGAGAAATGGAATCATAAGTAAATTATTATCAGAGAAATAAAAGGAGAGCTTTACTGATGAATGAAAATGAAGTCATCTGCGTCGGTTTTCACTGTCATTGATATTATTGTGGTGTTTTAACCGCATCGTCAATGTATCAAAATCCACGAACGTTGTTGGCCGGTGTTGCAAGCGGCATTCTGAAGGTATCGTGCTTATTGCTGAATGAAGTGTAGGAGGGGAACTTAAATACTGCTGACAGTAATCTGATTCGACGTTGAGGGAATCGGATATGAGAATTAGGCATTGATTTGAGTAGTTTCATAAACTGTCACTGAAGGGAAAGGAAATCTTCGACTAGTGTTTAAATTCTGCAAAAATTGCAAAAAAGCATAGGTTTCCCAGAGCTCCGTCTTAGTTTTCTATATTGTTAACTGAATATGATATTTAAATATATTTAAAGCAATTTTGCGGCACCTACGTTCTTTTGCAATTTTTGATCTTTGAAAATCAAAATTCACCTCCCCACAGGCAGAAATGTCAGAAATATATTTTGATGTTCTTGTTGATGTTATTGCCTTTCATAACATACCAGTAATAGGAAATGAAACAAAGCGCAATAGAGGCTACTGATCTTCCTTCTCCCATATCCGCAACATCCAACTAGAGGGTTGTAATATTTACTACCGTCAGTATGTAAGTTCCCCGTTTTGCCCTCATTCAGCAGTATGCACGCTAACCAGCAGAAGATCGCTTTCAATAGTGGCGGAAACGTAGGTGGATTTTGATATATTGACGATGCGGGGCAATGACAAAAATACAAATTACAGTTACCAATGGGCATTGGGAGGATAGTGTATGGAGAAGATACAAGACGAAATAATATTAATGGTACTATTAGGCGATTGGTGAATATTAGTGTATACAATTGATATTTATTCTTCAAGCACAGGTCTGAAATGAAATTTTGTGCAGTATGTAACAGAGAACACCCTCCCCATAGCATATCTGATTACGTAAAGAGAGAAATATGCACCATCTCACCTTCGGTTACATCTCCGCTCCTGGACGCGAATCGCTCCAAGCCCATCTGGAACTTGGTCCCCCAGACGCGCAGACTGATGGCGTGTGATCGCAAGTACCTGTCCAGTCGTACTTCTATGTCTTGCATGCCTTCCTGTGAGGCCGTGATAGAGCCATCGTCTTCATTATCTTTCTTATCCAACGTCACCAGCCCTGGGATGACCGGAATACTCTCTTTCGAGTCAGCCTTGTCTAGCATAGCGACAAGTTTCCCTTCTTCGCAGTCCAGGTCGCCCGCACAGTCGTGTCCATCTCCAGTCGACCGCCCTCCAACGGTTTCACCGGCCGAGATGTCCGTTTCGCTGCCAGTGGCCAACTCATTCTCATTCAGTCCGCTCTCTGAAATGACATCTTCTGGCGGATCTGTTCTCACGACGGCAGCTTCTACCGTCGGTACGGCCGTACTGAGGACGGCATTGACCAAGGTTGCCCCGCAGAGAACTGCTATCCAGAGTCGCATATTTGCGGTTGGCGGGCAGCAGTTACACAATTCAGACTGCCGGTTCTGAGCGTGTGGATGGTCGTGTAGTGCTGCGCGGACGGGAGACTATAGTGTTCGGCTGCGACGTGAGGGCAGCCGTTTTATGGCCGGGCGGGTCCGCCGAAGAAGAAGGGGAGACGCAACGTTGGCAGCGTGCGTAGCGTAACTGGGTGACAATGAGGTAACTCTGGCTACGGAAACGGAATAAAACGAGCCTACCAGGGAGGGCAGTCGGCCAGCTAGCTTGGCGGCCATTCCTGCAGGTGCCCGCCGTGCCCGACATCCGCCCCTAGATCCCGGAAGAGCCGATCACCTGGCTTCGTTGTCATGGAAACAAAGCACGCCGCACCGCCGGCCGGTGCAACCGAATAGTGATCAGCGGGCTCGTCGCCAGACCTGCTGCCCTACTGTCGCGGGAATTGGCCGTTTGCCGCACTCCAGTGAGAGGCACGTGACCTCGAGAACCCTCAAAGCATACCGAATTCACGACTTTCTTAAATTAATATCCATATGATTGAATAAGATCAAACATGCAGTGGTTGACAGCGCTCAGGGATGTACTTGTGTTGGCTCACTGCTTATCCCTTGCAGCCCAAGATTCTACTCCCTCGCTCGTAAGTAACAGATGAAGCAACGTGTGAAGTAAAACTTGGGATCTATGTGTTATAAACATGTTCTAATATTTTTACATCTATGGATTGTCCCTAGGCTTGCAAACTACTACCAACCTAAGGACCACACAGAAATGCTCCAGAGAGGACTTGAGCCGGCCGCAGTGGCCGAGCGGTCTGCGCCGCGCCAGTCACAGTTCAAAATGTTCAAATGTTTGTAGAACTTATGGGACGCAACTGCGGGGTCATCAGTCCCTAAGCTTACAAACTACTTATGAACTAGCTAAGACTAAGGACGGCACAAATATCCATGCCCGAGGGGGAATTCGAACCCCCGACCGTAGTGGCCGTGAAGACCGTGACTGGAGCGCCTTAGTCCCCTCGGCCACCGCGGCCGTGTCACAGTCTGCAGGGTCGGGGTTCGAATCCCTACTCGGGCTTCGGGCTTGGATGTTTGTGTCGTCTTTAGTATAAGGTAGTTTATAAGTAGTTTGTAAGATTAGGGACTGATCACCCAGCAGTTAAGTCCCTTAAGCATAACAAACTTTGAACATGTTTAGAGGCGTAGAACCTCCGACGGGGAGTAACTGCACGCTCCACAGCAAGCCTCTTTAGAACGCTCGGCCATTCCACCTCGCCTGTATCACTTGTAGAGTGATGCTTTAATTTTTACTGTAGTTGAGGTAATAGATTTGAAAGAGGAACTGCCCAAATATTTGAAAGAATTTGATATCTATTATCCAACAGTTGTGGATTTTTTAAATTATTAAATCATTTTAATCCTTCATCTATCCTACATCTTTGTAATCTTGTTACAAGACAATTTCAAAAGTAACTACAAGATTCTGAAGTTTATCCAGAAGGATTGAAGCATGTTAATGTAAAACGGCATTCGCAATCGTTGACTGATATATAATAAATTATTTTAAACTTTTTTTAATTTTTGGTCTGTTGTTGCGCATCCTATTCAACGAGATAGATCTAGATTCCTGAAGTCAGTGTCTTGTAGAAATTTGGGACATATTATCTGCTGCAAGTACCGTTATGACAATGGATTCTAACAGAGATCAATTTTGTGTCACAAAAAAAGAAAAAAAAAATGTAAACACTGAGCTGCTAAAGCGCATGGAGGAAACGTGAAATGCCATGTCGCCTTTGTTATGTGGTCATGATATTGGACTATGAGGCTGGAAATCCGTGTTCAACACTACGTCATTTTGTAAATTTTTAATTTTCGCCCCGACCGATCTTTGACATGTCTATTCATTGTATTTAATATCGTATCTGTGTTGTCGTGTAATGTCCGTACCGCACAAGTGTTCTATCGATCCGAATCATCCACTGAAATCACGTCTGATTATACGCAATTTTTGTGACACTCTGTGGGTCATAGGATTGGAATCGATTATAGGCGCACTTAAATGCACCTGGAACACAATGAAAAACTTTTCCCTGTGCCTTACAAAAATATATTTAAAATTTTTCGACATGGAGACCATCTAATTCTATGTGTAGCCAACCTAAGCAGAACATGCGGGACATCGACGTTGTTTATTAATTTTTAATTTCTGCGAGAGGTATCGTCACTATCATCATTTTTATTAGCGGCGGTGATACATACTTACTACATGACTTACGTATAAAACGACAATTTCCAAGACTACAGAAAAGGAGATGTCAGTGACCTTAAGGACAGCTGAGAAATTTGTGAAAAGCAAAAAGTAAAAATACACTCACTGAAGGAAGTTCGAACACAGTCGATCACCATCATTACAGAACCAAACGCCACGATTGTAGCACTGTGATCGATGTTGCGTATCTATCGCTTTCACCATTAAATGCTTACATTTCCCCTTTTTCATAGTTCCATACAACGTTTTCCTTTTTTCGCGCTTGATCTTCAGTTTTTGATGGATATATGCTTTGTCACCTTACCACAATATCTGGATTGGTGGGGAGGAAGGGGATTAAGGGGATTTTCCCTTGTTATAAACGTGTACAAGAAACATTTTCCACGAGAACGGCATAATTATGCTCTATGATTATGCGAGAAACTGAAATATACGCGCCAAACTGAACGCCTTTACCTCATCAGCGAATATTCAAGCCTTACAAAATAATGACAGTAAAGCACCAGTTCCTTTGCTGCAAAGGTCGTCACACACTTAATTCAGTTTACCTCGTCTTAGCTAAGTTCCTACATGTGAAGAAAACAGTGAGAACTGAAGTTGATTGGTAATTCAAATAAGTACCACTCTCGTACGGTTTACGTTAGAGACTACCGTCCGAATAAAGATGAAGCCTTTGGTGCACGAGCTACTCTGAATTCAGTATGGGTGCCAAACGAATGCAGTGATGCAATGTCTCACTCCCACAAGACTTGTTTACCAATTGAGAAAGATAGAGACGTAAGTTGCATTCAAATAAGAACTTTGGTTGAAAGGAAAATAGCCTTGTATGACTAAAGCGTCCAGAAACGTTGCCAGGTCAGAAATAAACCAACATGCTAATAATACAACATTGTCTCTAACTCGGTTTCTTTCTCAATACTATATTCGCTCCTCCAAACGTATTTCGTACCCTATTATCAGAGTATTAACGAAGACGTCTAACTGTCAGCCCGTTGTAGATCAGATGCCTGGAGGAGATGGCACATCATGCGATCAAAAATAAGTTTTCACTATCCTACGAAATTCTGTTCAAAATACTGAACGATACCTATGATTTAGGTTTTTGTTTTCCTTTTTTTTTCCTTTTACTGGATATTGTTTCGGCCGGTCTGATGCGACTTACCTCAAATTCCATTCCCGTGGCAAGCTGTTCAGACGACTTCTTAAACAATTTACTTGGTGTATCCCTCCTCTGTCTTCCCTTGTAGATTTTATCTCCTAGGATCGCTGTAATTCCAGGTAAGTTATTCCCTGATTTTTTAACACATCTTTCAGAACCTTGTGCCTCTTTCTTTTCTCACATATGACTTTTTCCTCTCCTATTCTGAGGAGAATCTCCTCACACTATATTTTAACAGTTTATCTCATTTTCAACATCCTTCTCCAGCACCACTTAAACGCTACGATTCACTGCTTTTCTGCTTTTACCCATAGTCTCTGAATAACTACTGTAATTTGCCATCCTTCAAACACACATTTACGCAAACTTTTTCCGTAAATTAAGACCTATGCTTGATACCGACAGAGCCTTTGCTTGCGCTAGTCCCCTTTTGGCTCCACCTTCCTTGTCCACTATGTGCTATGTTGCTACAGAAAAGGATCCTAACTTCATTCACTTTTGCCCCATCCATTTCTAGAATACTTTTATCACCAATCATTTTTCTACAACTTCTCAATCTTTTATCGGTTTATTTCTAACCTACATCTGGCTGCATCAGTTTGTTCACTCCATGCAACAATTCCTGTAACAGTAATTACTTCTCATTTTCGCTGACGACAGTGATTGTTGTCATCCTTAATTTTAATCCAACTTCTGAATCTTTATTTTCTCTTCTGTTTCTTCCAAACTGACTGGGGAATAATAGAGGAAGGTTACATACCTTGCAAGAATCCTCTTCTTGTGACTAAACTTATGTTGAAAGTGTCCGTACGAGACGGTATATGGGGCGTGCAGATTTACCGGCCCACACTGTCCATCCGGGATCTGCAGTATTAACTTGACGCACCTTTGAGTCAGACTTGTGCGCAGCCGAGACCTCCTATAAACTACGTACATCTTTGTAAGTGTTCGGAAATATTCGTTAAAGGCGTTTTAATTAATTCATTTATTTATTTGAACACCATTAAAGAATATAAAATGATCAGCACCTAATTCTGTTGGCCCCTAGTCTGTTACTGAGGTCTGTAAGCCACAAAAACATTGTTAAATAAAAAACATTGATAAAGATGTATTCGCGCTATATTCTTCGTACTTCCCCGGCGTATAAGCGCGGCGACCGTAATGTTAAAACCCAACGGAGGTAGCGCCTGGAGCTTTCGCTACCACGCCTCCTCTGCTGACACTAAATGGTCTGTCTTGGCCTTGGGAAGTATATCAGCTCCTACTTCGTCAACTGCCAAGCCGTTCGTAACTGAAAATGGTATCTGACGCCGACTCGCGCACAAAAATATGTTAGTACCTTATTAAACTTCTATAGCTATAAATGAGAATGTCTGTTCGGTGTACGTTCATCACGTCTGAATCACAAGACATAAAGAGCTAAAAATTTGTACAGTTACTAATGTCTACCCGAGGAAGGTTTTAGGCGCGGTTTTATGGCGATCGGTTAGCTATTTATATATCTGTCTATATACAGTATGTTCGGTGTACGCTTATCACGTCCAAACGACAAGACGGAGAGACTTAAATACTTGTACAGTTACTAATTTATACCTAAGGAAGGTTTTAGGCACGGTTTTATAGCGATCTGATAGATATTTAGTAATTTGAAGGATATAACGCGAAATGCGGAACAGTAATTACTCTTTGAAAATTATATTTACTCTTTGAAAATGGTTTTATTGGTTGAATTGTTGCTTGAGGATTGATAATGATAAAAGGGATGGAAAGTTATCAGTGTATATAAAATTCTACGTGTGTGTGTGTTAATATTTTTCTATGCTGCGAAAACTACAGAACGCAAACGAATGGTCTGTGTGTAATTGTTGTTCGAAGTCTCCCGTCTTATACCATAGCAGCTCCATGCCGACAGCTATACGTGAGTGGAAGATATGATGGTTGAAAAAAAAAAAAAAAAAAACACTCGGACTGAAGGCCAGCGATGACGTTCCCGACTCCATAGCAAGGAGGTTACATACAGCGAAACGTGATGCCACAGACTATATCTTTGGTCTATGCGTGCTACAATGTCTTCAGCTCTTTCTCTGTAAGGATATACATACGAATAAGGAAATATAAGAATAAATGAATAACACACTACTTAAAGATAGCTTATCTATCATAATCAAACAACATGCGAGCGGAGCCGTGGGTTTAAGCTAGAAAAATAAAATAAAATTTTTAGCTACTTTAAACTTGTCTTCCACGTATTGAAATTCTACGTCATTACCCGCACGATAATGGCCGGTGCGGTCAAACGCGTATTGCTACGGACTGCGCGGCCGCATCCCGTCGGAGGTTAGAGTCCTTCCTCTAGCGTTGGTGTGTGTTACATTCTTAGCATAAGTTGTTAGTTTAAGTATTTTGTAAGTCTAGGGACGTCAGTTTGGTGACTTAGGTTTACAAACGTTTGAACATATGTTTTTTTGTGTCTGCATTTACATTATTTCCTATTCGTCTTGTACATATTGCCGCGTTGTACTGGAAACAGGTTTGACTTCGAAGGCAGGGTTGTCAACTGAACACAGCACTTACACTGAAAACAGGTTTATTGCGAACTTAATATACACGCAGCACTGACTGCTTCTCGGGCAGAGTGCCCTGCTATTTATACACAGAAAGAATATACCAGAAATTAGAAGAATAGTTAACATAAGAAACAAGTAGAAATTACAAGTGAACATAAGAAACATGTAGAAAATTCTTGAACTGGTAATTACAAAGAAATAAATTTTGAGCGGCGGAAGCGATTGAACCTACTACCTTTAGCACCGCAATGTGTGATGCTATCCATTGCGCTACGCCGCCAGTTGGCTAACTGAGCGTCTCGGGACAATATTGTATATGCATTGTGGAAAATTTATCGTGTTAATCTTCCGAGGAATTTTCGCGATTTTGTGGGTGGTATTTTGCGAAAATCTTATATTCTTTGTACCAGTTTGAATAGTTGTATGGTTGACAGTTTTCCCTATATAATTAGTGTGGTACTTGCGATGAAATATAATTTACCTGTTGTCTCTTATTTCACTACCAGTCTGTGAAAAATTTGAATACACATAAATTTTTCAATATCCACTACCAATGGTTTTTACTCTGTATTGTCATTTGCACTTCTTCTCCCCCATCTGCTGTTAAAGAAGCCTGTAGAATGCCTTCAACCTATCTGACCTCTCTATGTGAATTACCTCTCAACTATCTGTCCGCTTTATGTTATGTAACTCATACCCCACCTCTGTGCGTTCTCTTGGTATATACGCTGAATCAATGCTGCCTACTGGGATATTCATTATCACAGTGTCTACATCGTTAAAAATATTACACTATTTCTCACTAGCTCAGTATCGCACATTAATAGCAGGAATGTATTGCAGAAATCAGTCTTCTCTCTCATTACTACCACCAAGTCTACATTCTCTCATACCTATGTCTCTTCCCATCATATTGCGTGGCAATTTCAAGTAATAATTGCAATTCTACATACCGAATCGCTATTTTAATGTACTCATATATTTTATTTATTAATTGCTAAATCAGTCAGTATCGCATTTATCATTTACACAAATGCTGACCAGTTTCGGACTGTTAATGGACAATGTTAAGATCCACGTGGATCTGGATCGATACCATGAGCCGACGTGGAATCCGAAACACGCGTAGTTCTTTCAACTACTCACATCGTCGAGAGGTGATTCAAAATGTTCAAATGTTTTTATAGTCTATGGGACTCAACTACGGGGTTATCAGTCCCTAAACTTATAAACTACCGATGAACTAACTAAGACTAAGGACGGCACAAATATCCATGCCCGAGGGGGGATTCGAACCCCCGACCGTAGTGGCCGTGGAGACCGTGACTGGAGCGCCTCAGTCCCCTCGGCCACCGCGGCCTGCCGTCGAGAGGTGATGGCTGAGTTAAAACTAAAGAGTTTGTGATAGGATCGGGTTTCAAACTGAAGACCCGTTTTCAGCCGAGGGCATTTCAACGAGACTATTAGGCCGGACATTTCTTTATCTATGGTATATCTGTTATTACGGTTTACACAACTCATAGAACATTTTTTAGTACCCTTTGCATTATCAATTGCCGGGACTGCTATTTCCGCCTGTGAACTTGATAAGCACATCTTAAGAAGATAACAACCAGCCATGATTGTCTTTTTATTTACGTGTGCTCCATTGGCAACATCTTCAAGCTCACATTCACATGGATTCATTTAGGGAGTTGCACCACAATGTTGGGAAAGTACGTCGTGTACAGGTGAAACCATTTGCCGCCTTATGATGCGATACTTACTAAACTGCAGAGATGTAGATGCATGCGCTTTTTTTTAGCTGTTCCGAGACATCCAACTGATTTTCTATGGTGTTGTATTGAAGCGATTTTACAGAGAAATTTAAATGTAAAGAAGTGGGAGGTTTTTTTTATAAAGCTATTCACACTGTCTCTGACGATTTCTTCCACAGCAAGAGAATAAAAGTGCAGAAGCCTGTTGTCTTGATGACAGATCAGATGACGAAAGTAGTGTCTAAAGTGTAAAAAACTTTTTATTCGTTGTATGACTTGTAATTTTTGTCACATTTTACTTGGGTACAATTTACCACTGATATCTTTGTCATCTGAGCTACGTAATCTAAACAAATAATGAAGGTGAACATAGTTGAGGAGTTATCAGGTGCGAAATAATGAAAATAGTTTTAGCTTTTAAATTTCATGTGGAGGTAACTGTTATTATGAACAATAAGGGAGGAGCATGCTGCACTTCTACATCAGCATAAATACCCTGGCAAGTCACATTGAAGTGTATGGCCGAGGGTTCATCGAACAGCTTGATGACATTTATCTACAGTTTCTTTCTCTAATAGCTCGCGGGAAAAAGGAATTCCTAAACCTTTCTGTTCTCGATCTAATTTTCCTGTTTTATTATGATGATCATGTCTTCCTATGTAGGTGGGTGCTAACAAAATATGTTCGTATTCGGACGAAAAAGTTGGTTACAGAAATTTCGCAAATAGATCTCGCTGCAACGAATAGCACATTTCTTTTAATGATTTCAACCCCAACTCGTGCATAATTTCCGTGAGATTCTCTCCCCTATATCGCGTTAATATAAAACGATCTGCCTTTCCCTGAATTCTCTAAATAGTCCGTCAGTCTCACCTGCTGTGGATCCCAAAATGCGCAGCAGTACTCGAAAGTAGGACGCGTGAGTGTAATGTAGGCAGTTTCTTTAGTAGAACTGTTGCATCTTAAGTGTTCTGCCAATGAAACGTACCCTTTGATTCGCTTTCCCTGCACTACTTTCTGTGTATTCTTTCCGCTTTGACTGGGAACGTACCATCGAAGTGGTGCAGTGGTTAGCATACTGAACGCGCCCTCGGGATGACAATAGGTTAAACGCGTCTCCGAATACCCAGATTAGTATTCTCCATGATTTTCTAAATCGCTCCTGGCAAATGCTGCGATGTTTCTTTCAAAGGAATCGACCGTTTTCTGTTTTCGATCATTATAAAAACAATTCGTGCCTGTGCTCCGTCTCTAATTACCATGTTGTCGACGGGGCTTTAAAAGCGATCCACGTAGTCACTACCAGGGGCAGCAAGAAGATACCAACATTTCCTTCTCGTTTCCTTACATTATTAATATGATTGTAATAACTGAAAAATCAGATGTAAAATATACCCTAATTTTAAGACTGCAATATTCTGTCTTCAGATCAGCGTATGACGAGCAGTTGCGTGTGTGGTAACTGAGGGACAACTATATAACACTGGTCACGACAGCAACCCGTCTATTAATTGTAACGTCTTGCTGCTTTTATATTGAAATAAATATTGTATTGTTTAAATGTTAAAAAGGAGCCAGGCTCTATGAGAAGTATCATTTGGAAATTTATTATTATAATTCTAATACATTTTTGCCCGCACGACAGTGCACGACGTGAATTTACATGATTATTTCTTTTTTCTCGCTTCCTTCTTCTTGTTTTCCCAAAACCTCTTCGTTCTTTGACTGTGGTATTATTTTCTCTGCTCTATCCATATTTACCCTACTTTCTTTCTTCCTTTTTACACTTAAATCTAATAATTTTGTTTCTGCTTCTGCCCCTTTCATTTACCATTTCTCCGTTGATTTAGGTCTTTTTCTGTCTCTTAAAATCAGCTGGCTTTTTTAATTGTATTTTCGACGACATAAAAAAATCCTCTTTGCCAATCTGTTGCTATTCATCTTTGCTTATGTCCATAGAATGTTAGCCGACTATTCTAATCATGTCTGTGAGTCTGTTTATCCGTCCGTATATTTCGTCGGTTGGTCTTGTCATCTATTTGCCGTCTCGTGTTACTGCTCCAAACATTTTTCTGTTTTTGTGATATTAGATGCTCCGATTGTGATTGTTTCTGACGCATATAGTGCTTCTGTAAGTATAACTGAATTATGGTGTCTGAGTTTGGCTTGCCTTGCTATATTTCTTTTGTTGTAGTGTGTCCATGTGACTTTGTACGATTTCTAAAGTTTTTTCTCTGCTTTCTATGTTGGATGCTTTGTTAGATCCTCCTATTTCTATATATTCACCTATATACCTGAATTTTCTCATCCCTTTAATCTTTCCGTATTTTTTGTGCACGGATAGTCTGTTGTTTTTCTATATTTACATGTGCTGCTTTTCTGAAAAGATATCTATAGATGTGTAATGTAAGTAGTTGAGTGCTTCTTGTGCCTCTTGCCTACTGTTTCTGATTTTTGCCAGATCACCTGCAAAGGCCACGCATTGTAGGATAGTTATGTTTGCACATGTTCTACCTAACTGAATCACTTTGTTTTATAATTTTGTGTAACATTGTGTTCAATAAAATGGTTGAGAGCCCGTCTCCTTGTCTAACTCCTGTATGTGTCTCAAATAGTTCTGATAATTGTCGTAAGAATTTTATTTTGGACGTGGTGTTTGTGGTTTTTCTGTCTATTCGATATTCTTCTAGTGTGTTGAAGAGGGCCTGGCTGTCTAAGAAATCGTAGGTTTACAGTGTTGTTCGTCTGTCTGTTCTTCACGAGTGTCGCAGATTCCAAATCGGTTCAGTGAATGATCTTCTGTTTCTGAAGCTTGTTTGGTATCCACCAATATTTGCTTTAACTTGTGGTTCTAATCTATTGAGTAATTTTGTAGGTAACCGGAATTAATGAGGTTCCTCAAAGTTTTAGGAGTTTTCCACGTTGTCGGTTTTAGTGTTGGCTTCTGAAATTGTGTCGACATAATTTTTTATTTATTTATTTATTTTAAGAATAATGTATAAGATGTTCCCCATTCTTATTCGTGCTTTTGTATGCTGTGCATGGGCCTGTGATTTGCTTGTACTTCTCTCTTTGCCTAACTGCGAATTTAAACCACCTAAAACTATTTTAAAGTGAGGTATTTTGTTACTTCTTCAATGGCCACCCAAAAGTCCTCAACTTCCTGTGGAGATCACTTGTCGGGTTTCCCAAAGTGAATACTTTTACAGAAAATGTTCGTTTATTAAAATCGTAGTATGTAATAAACTTCTAGGGCCTAAAATGGTACAGTTTTGGTAATCTCTTATTAATTTTCATATGTTTTCCTTATTCTGCCTTTTGTATTAATATATGTTATTCATTAGTTTTTTAATGTTTTCTCATTTTATAATAGATCCGAAAAGCTGCAGTCAGTCGCAAATAAGCATCAAAATATGCTAACTTACCTGTTTCAAGCTGCACTGTTACTAGTTTCTGACACTTGTGCGTTTAATGAGTTCATTCCTAGTTTGTATACCGTACTGCTCTGTCTTGTAAAATCTGTTTAGTGTCAATAAATTTCAAGCAGATTGAAATATAAAGTCCTTTACTTGCTGTAAATTTATTTGTAACTTTAAAATTAGGAGTAGGGGCAAGATTACAGTATTAGGTCCACCACGATCCTTGCCTCTAGCTGCATGAACTTTAACCGCAGACGAACTATCATGGAAGCCTGTTCCCGTATCCTTAATTGAACCGAATAAGGAAAAATTTACTGGTAGTTGCAGTAAATATCTAGTATCGAAATCTAGTAGACGTAGATTGTCATTCCCTTTCCTCTTCGATAAAGAGCCGTACCAATCCCATCACATTTAATAAACAACAACGTGCTTGCAAATGAGACTTCTAACATTATTCTCCACATTCCACAGTAGATTCGCAGTCGCATTTTGCTCATAACGTTGACCGGCGGTAATGTGGTCCTCCACCCTCCACTTCTCGACAGCTCGCTTTGTGACCTCCCGGTTGCTCGTTATACCTCTTTTTGCGGTGCTTCCCCCACCCCCTAGTCGGCATTCTTCTTTGTGAGACCACTTAACCCCCCCTCCACTTTACATTGCCCTGGAGATAATTTTGCGCCAGTCGATGAGTGGCGCGTGAGACAGCCATCCCGGACAACCCTCCCCCACCCACAAAAAATATTTAAATAAATAAATAAAATAAAATAATTCAGCGCTGACGCAACGTACATGAACAGAGAAAGAACTAGATATTTTTTTGTTTACAACATAAACATTATTGCAATATAAATAATAAATATCATATTTTTAATCGTTTTGTTTATTATTCCTTAACAGTTATTACATTTTTCTCAATAGCATTTGCTATTAATAAGTTACAAATGTTCAAATGTTTGTAAAGCTTATGAGACTTAACTACGGGGTCATCAGTCCCTAAACTTACAAACTACTTATGAACTACTTACGAACTAGGACGGCACAAATATCCATGCCCGAGGGGGGATTCGAACCCCCGACCGTAGTGGTCGTGAAGACCGTGACTGAAGCGCCTCAGTCTCCTCGGCCACCGCGGCCGGCAATAAGTTACATCCGGTGTAATTATAGTTACAACATCCTAAATAAATTTGAAAGAAGACTGGTTGATTTAACATTTTATAGTACGAGGTTGATACAAAACAATCATGACTGACATTGAAAGGTGAATATGTCATATGAAGTAGAACAGCAAAAGCCTCAGGAACTGATTGTATTGAAAATATAAAATGATAAGGTGACAATTTAAGAAGTACCATTAGTTTTTAATCATTTCATTTATATGATGAATTCCATATTTAATACACTGCATTAATGTGGCGCCCCCTAACTTCCTTGGAAGTGCAATGGTTCACTAAGCTCAAGCAACTGTAAGTGTTGCGTAAATAATGTCACAAACACTTCGTATCAGAAGATTTATCTACATATGCTTCGTACACAGATACTGCTGAAATTTCAATGGCTGTTGAATCAGATTCTTAATGGCAGAAAAAAAGGTTACTTTCAACTTTCGAGTTAATACTACGAACGTATTTATGTTTCGATTTTTTAATATACCAGTTTTTAGGTTATAGATATCTGCTGAGATCAATATATACACGAATAGCTGTCCAAATTACACCCCGCCAATGATGAAACAAAGACAAGATGATTTTGGTGAATATACATAAAAACCTGTTCCTAATACAGGTTTTGTGTTCATAGAAGCAGTTCCAATTTGGTAGGCTCTTATTCATGTTTATATGCAAGTAGCATTTAAATTAAATTACTACACGTCCAACTATAAATAATAACAGTCCAAATAATTAAGATAAATCAATCATAAGCATCATCGACAAGTAGTTCAGGGGCAGGAGCACTCTTCGGCCACTGCTTGGCACCTGATCTGATGATGTCAGCCAGGGTCGGCCCTGACAGCTTCCTCTTGCGGTCCTTTCGCGAATCGCTTTCTGTCCCATCATTCCAGCTGCGGTCGTCATTCCAACCCCCGCCGCCCCCACTCGCCCCCCATCCACCGCCGCCCCCTGTGCTGGCCCAGCCTCCCTTCCAGCCACCGCCGCCTCCCCCAACACCCTTCCATGCTGGCCATCCCCCTCCAACCGCGCCTTTCCACCCCCCACCACCACTGGGTTCCCAACCCCCACCTGGCCACGAAGCAGCACTGGGCCAGCCTCCACCTCCCCCTCCGCCGCCCCCGTGCTTGCCGGCGTATATGTACACCTCCTTGCCGTCCCCACCGCCACCACCCTTTCCTAGACCCTTCTTGAAGGCGATGGTGCTAGCCAGGGTGAGGGCTGCAGTGCCGATCGCGAGGGCCTTCCAAGCTAGCAGCTTGGTGATTCCGTAAGTCGCTGTCATTATGCCGGAACTCTTCATGGCTGCCACCAGTGCCAACATCATCAACTTAGAGTCCTTTTTTCCTCTCCCTGCAACAGCCCAACATGAAAATTCTTTACTTACTCAAAGGAAAAGAAATACATTACAAATAGGCAAATGTAACGCCCCTTTTTAAAATATTCAATAATCTCAAACAAATAGGTCAAGATCTTCAAAGGCAAAGGATAAAAGTGCAGACCCCTGTCGCGAAGATAACATTATTTAACCTGTTGAAATGTTTGTTAAGCTTTAGGGACTTAACTGCGGGGTCATCAGTCCCTAAACTTACAAACTACTTATGAATTACCTTATACTAAGACGAAACAAACATCCATCCCCGAGGGGGGATTCGAACCCCCGACCGTAGCGGCCATGCAGACTGTGACTGGCGCGCCGCAGACCGCTCGGACACTGCGGCCGGCTATTTAACCTGGTTTCGGCAATAACTATGATTGCCTTCATCAAAAAATATAAATTTAATGAGTCACATAATAAAAGTTACAAATCAGCTGTAAAGCTTACATCACAAATTTTTAAAAGTCACTAGGGCATGCAAGCCTGAAAGGTGGCATCAGACACTGTGCAAAAGTATAAAAGACAAACAAAAAATCCTGAGAACATTCAGAAACAATGTATATATGTATATATAAAGTAGAGGGACATGGCGTTTAATACCTAATGAAGTTTTATACCAGGTAACTGAATCACTACTTCACATAATGCGGAAAAAAGAACATTATGTGACACATGTCAAGATTATCAGAAATGAGGCCACCGAAACAAATTTATTTACTCTTTGGAAAGTAGGACCAAGAACAACTAGATCAATGAATTCCTAGGCACTTGAAATGAGCTGGACCTGACAATGCAAGAAAATGAATGTTCAGAAGAGACTATCTTGAGAAACAAAGATACAAGACTCTAACAAAAGATATTTGCAACCAATTTTAAGAAAGAACAGCGAAGTTGGAAAAAATTGAAACTTTTTCGAGAAGAGATGGTAACATGAAGATAATTCGAAGACTAATACTCTTAAGATTTAAAATTTGATTTCAGTGCTCCAGTTTGGGCTTACTAATGTAAATAAATACATACATACATACAGAGTGAGTAACTTGGAACAAATTTCATTCTTGTTCTCTCGGGATCTCTATAATATATGTTTCTCATTCCAGTTGTGAAGTGATTGCTTTCATTTTGCTTTGATGCACCTTTTTATGAAATTAAAAATACTGTTCTGGAAAACTAAGGTTATTTTTGAATGTGGATACCTGTTCCAAAATCAAAAGTCACAGGTAGCTAGATACAATTATTCGTATTAAATTTAAAATTGTTGCAATCGAGAAAATTCTGTCAACACTGTTGTTAACAGCCTATGTCTGCTACACATAGATAATTAGTGTATAATTGTAGATGGCGACCGAGAGACAATTACAGTAATTAGGTTCAAATGTATAGGTTCCCATTCTAATTCAAAGATGAAGAGGCTTGCACAGATAGAGTTGTGAACCCAAGGTTACATCATCAACAACAGCAACAACAACCCTGTTTAGTATTTTGCAGTGACATCACCCATTTGAACAGCTCATTTGACACTATTACTTTCTTAATGACATATGCGGGAGTTTCGCCTGCCTCACAAATTTCACATACAATATATATATATATATATATATATATATATATATATATATATATATATATATATATTGCTGTGGTTGGCTCCCCCAAAGGGACCAGGTGGACAGGTGGAAATTCCTTCCATCTTTGGGTGCTCTGTCAAATTCTTCTCAAATTAACACATGTCCTATCTGACCTTCATGTACTCCCCTTTCTATCTCACGATCTTCAAATTCGTTTCCTATGTGTAGTTCTTCTATATACTCCTTTTTACTCCTAACTACATGCTCCCAAGAGCCTTACTTTTTTTCTTTGCTTAGTACTGAGTTTCTGTCTGAGCTCTTGATATTCATACAGCTGCTATTATTTCCTCTAAAAGTCTCTTTTTTTCTGTTGGCGGTACCTACCTTTCTCCTTTTTTGTGTGATTATATTTGTCCTCCAGTTATTTCTGCTTTTCAGTCTTGCACTTCCTACCAATATAATTTCTAGACGCTTATATTTCGTTTACGAACTAAATTCATTGTCTCCTGTGATATCTAGGAACACCAGACTTTATGTTAGGATCCTCTGTTGCCTTCAGTGATTAATATTTCAGAAGTATTCATTCATATTATGCTATGTTACGTCCCTCCAGTAGTAGTCAATCGTAGCACAATGTTTCTATGTTCGTCTGAAAGTCTCAGGAACATCAGTTACTGCATATCGCATGTGCATGTCACATATCCATATTTCATAACTTTAGTTTCTTCAGTTTTAATCCAAACTTCACTTGCACAGTCCACATCTGCCACTAAACACTTAGTTCTGTTTAAAACCTAATTCGGAAATCTCTGTCTTAAGGTCTAGAAAATATGTCTGAAAATTTGTACTGTCTACTGTTGCAGGATGCAACTCTACTGTATGAAAATATAATCATGGTATCCTCTAGAGTAAAATATTCCGGAAGTAAAACAGTCCCCCATTCGGATCTCCGGGCGAGGTCTACTCAGGAGGATTATCGGGAAAGACAACACAGGCATTCTACAGATTGGAGCATGGAATGTTAGATCCCTTAATCGGGTAGGGAAGTTAGAAATTTATAAGGAGAAATGGATAGGTTGCAGTTAGATATATTGGGGATTAGTGAAGTTCGGTGGAAAGAGGAACACGAATTCTGGAATACAGAATGATAAATACAAAATAGGAGTAAGTGTGACAATGAACAAGAAAATATTAATGCGTGTAAACTACTATGAGCAACACAGTGATCGCATTATCGTAGTAAGATATATACGAAGAAAACACCGAGCAGTATAGTATAGGTTCAAATGACAACTAGCTCTGCTGATGATGAGGAGATCGAAGAAGTATATGTGGGGCTAAAGAAAATTATTCAGACAATTAAGGGAGCGGAAAAGTTAATTGTGATGGGAGACTGGAATTCAGTAGCAGGAAAAGGAAAGAAAGGAAAAATAGTAGGTGGATATAGCCTGGGCAAAAGGAATGAAATAGGAAGCCGCCTGGTAGAATTTGCACGGAAATAATTAAATCATAACAAACACCTGGTTTAAGAATCACGAAAGAAGGTTGTATATGTGGAAGAGACCAGATAAATTTATAGAATGGTAAGACACAGATACCGGAACCATGTTTTAAACTGTAAAACATACCCAGGCTCATACGCAGACACTGACCATAACTTAATGGTCATGAAACTGAAGAATCTGCAGAAAGGTAGGAAAATAAGGAGATGGGACTTGCATAAATTGACGGAACCTGAAGTTCTTAAGAAATTCAAAGGGAACTTCTAAATTTAATTGATGAAAGGAGAAAATAAAAAAATGCATTAAATGAAACAGGAAAAATATAATACAGGTGAATAAGAAATGAGATTGACAGGAAGTGCAAAATAGCTAAGCAGGAGTAGCTAGAAGGCAAATGCCAGTCTGTAGAAGAATGTAGGAGAAAAGAAAAGCAGAAAGAACCCAGATGGACAACCAGTTTTCAGCAAAGAAGGAAAAGCTGAAAGGTGGAGAAAGTATATAGATGGGCTGTACAAAGGAAATGCTAATTTGCTAAGCTGCTAATTTATTGGACCACTACTACATGTTTCAGTTTTTACACACAGCAGAGCTTACCCATTTGATTAAAGTGACTGGCTCCAATCTTGAAAAATTGAAAATAAGTGTTTCGCATTACACTTGACTCACTGGATGTGTTTCTCTAGTGCCCGCTCATTACAAATTCACTTCATAATGGTAAAACCCGAAACCGGTAACGTTGGAACAATAAATAAACATCTATGGTCAATATGACATTCTACAAATATTCAAATGCTGTTAACCCCCACCTTTTTTCTTTTATAAAGGATAGACAGAAGCCGCGCGGAATGGTCGCCTCAGTTTATGCGTCGTGCTACGGACTGGGCGGCCATTCTAGCCGGATGCTCGAGTTCTCCTTCGGGCATGTGTGCGCGTGTTGTCCTTAATGTAAGTTAGTTTAAGTAGTTTGTCAGTCTAGGGACGACCATAGCAGTTTAGTCCAGTAGCTATTCAAATATTGGAACATTTTGATCAGGACTTTGGCACTGGGAGAGTGGAGGTGGAAATGATGGAAAAGTCAGTGGAGTAGATGAATAGAAACCGGTGTGAAACAGGTAATTAGAGAGGATGTGGGCCGGAGGAGATGTAATTGAGAAGAAGAGGTTTCAAGGATGTGGACATGGGCAGATGTAAGAAGGAGGGGACGAGAAAGGAAGAGGCGATGATGAGTGGCTTAAATACCCGTGCAACGCCTTTCCTTTTGATATGAAACTGTAGCGCTGAGAAATGTCGATCATGAACTAAACTAATGGCACTACTTTTTGAAATAATTTATACTGCAGCAGTCACTTTTTACTAATATTCTTATTAGCACGACGCGTTTCGGCAACAAGGTGCCATCATCGGGGGGGCATTTTTACAGTTACATGTTCATTACTGTTTTGTTATGTTTTGTGTTGTGGGTGTCAGTGAGGTTGTGGTTGGATGTTTTAACAGTTTTCAAAAAATGTTTGTTAAGCTTATTGAACTTAACTGCGGGGTCATCAGTCCCAGAACTTACAAACTACTTATGAAATAGCTTATACTAAAGTCGGCACAAACGTCCATGCCCCAGGGGGGATTCGAACCCCCAGCCGCAGCGGCCGTGCAGACCGTGACTAGCACCCCGCAGACCGCTCGGCCAATGCGGCCGGCTTCATTTTGTTGCTAATCTTATCTCGCAAACAAAACAAGAACACAGTTATGTATACAGCACATGTAGATGTAAACATCTAATGCCAAATGTCTACATGTGGTGTATACATAACTGTGTTCTTGTTTTGTGTGTGCCAGATACTAAGATTATCAAAAAACTGTTAAAACATCCAACCATAACCTCACTGGCACCAACAACACAAAATATAACTAAACAGTATTGAACATGTAATTGTAAAAATGCACCCGATGATGGCAGCTTGCAGCCGAAATGCGTCGTACTAATAAAAACATTAGTAAAAAGTGACTGCTGCAGTACAAATTACTTCAAAAAGTTTATAATACAGACGCAGACCTCAAAAAAATCCACATAACATTGACAAATTTATGAATAACACTACTACTATTACAACTACTACCAGTGCAGGTAATGTGTACCGCTAACAGGCAATGGATGCATTGCACGTGTGGCACAATTTATGGAGGTGGGTAAACACTTTAAGATATTTCGTTTATAGTGGCAGATCTACATTTAGGTCTATTTGTGACCATTATCAATGCTTAAAATGTAGATTAATTCATGCAATCACTTCGAATCTTTTTGTTGACGATTGAGTTCAAACTGATCCAACTTTTGTAATAGACTGTAACAGCTGCATCAGTGTGAACGTAATATTTAAATGAATAATCAAAACTTTTATGTTTTTTAATCTACACTTAAATAAATGGTAAATAAAGTCTGCAATAGGCTGCATAGGTCGCCACTAGACATTATGTTTAAGAACGGCACGCCATCTGGTGACCAAAATCTGTAAACCTGTATTTTAGCTTTACCGTGTCATCAGTCTGCTCCTTAATGTTACGACAAGAACATGTAACCATCTGTACTGACGTACTTGTAATCAATGTATTCAGGGCACGTGTGCTGAATTTGTTTATAACAAAGTTTGTAGAGCGTTTTTGAAATATTTCTCTTCTTATATTGTACAATTATTACTTCCCTATCACAGATTCTGATGATGGCCCAGGCCGAAACGTATGAAATAAAGTCACACTTTAACCATTTCATGACTTTAATCAATAAAGCGACTTATGCAGCCTATTACAGAGTTTATTTACTATTTAACATGGTCGCCTGCATCCTCCGTGACTCTACGTCACAACTACGAGTTAAAGAAATGATAACGGCCACACAGCGAGCGAACTCTATAACCTCCTCAGTCCTATGAATTTTTTTTTCAATATTTTTGCATTTTGTTTGTATTTCATGATTAATAATATTTCAAAAAGGCCTCAAAAATATTTTTAAAAATTCTGACTCTTTATTATCTTCAAAAACTCATCTTCCTTATAGGGGACATCAGGACACTGGGTACCACATCTGTCAGTATGTGGTGTGATATTTCACTATGCAGTTTACGTTAATATGCTTTTATTTATTTATGTTATTGATAGTATAGGCCGATTTTACATTAACTAAAGAGGTCCATGAAAAATTTTAGTGCTCACATAGCTACAAACCGACTTCTCATTCTGTCAGCCACTTTAGCACTGCTGCAGAGTGAATACGTGACAAGATAGTGCGTCTTTTCCAATTCCAAGATGTGTTGGTACCTTCCATTTGTGCATTGAGATGCCTAGCACTGTTACCAACACTTGAATATTGTCGCCAGATTTATTTTATTTTATGTCCCCTACAGGGGACGCAGGGACTGAGGAGGATAAAGGGAATATTCGCGACTGACTGCTATCACCCACTTATTTGAAAACTATCGCTGAGCTCTACGATTGTAACACGGAATGAAACTTGATGGCAGAGTTAGTGGGAGTGTCTCACCTTCCACGACGTCGGCTTGCCCCGTGAGACGCTGCAGCCCCAGAAGCAGGCGGCGGACCGCCCCGGAGACCAGCCGAGGGGGCAGCCAGGTCGGCAGCACGCGCCGCGACGCCGCCTCCACCCACTGCTGCCAACCCTCCGGCTGCCATGCGCCTTCCGCCAGCGCCTCACCAGGGCTGCGTCTCTGGTGTACACCTGCCGAACTCCCAGCAGCCGGCAGTGTCACACCGTAAGACGCACTCTGTGAGCTGTTTTGGTGCCTGCTGTCAGTAATCCGTGTGTCTTTGTCAAGATCATTCTTCCCAATTTGCAAATGTTGCACTCCACTCATATCCTCCGCAGTTTTCTGCTTCTCGTCGAAATCTGTTACTTCCCCGTCACCTGCGCCTTCGAATTCTACTTCATTTTCTATCGCCAATTTTTTTAAATTACTGTTCAAATTTCTCGCCGTAAGTCTACTAGCTGATGAGTCATCCTTCCCTTCCTTATCTAACTTTTTAAGTTTCCTATACGTGGCAAGGTTCACCACTTTATTATCGTCTAAATTTCCAGGTGCCACGGTTGTATTATTCTTTGATACTTCTTCTCTTGTTTCACCTTGATACTCCATCGATCTCGTTGGCCTGCTCAATACCTGCTTTGCAGTGTCTTCTTCATCTAAGCAGTTAGGAGCTTTACTCGTTATGGCAACGAGCAAGCGAATATTCCTGCACAGGAAAGAAATGCTTCGCTGTTTCTTGCACTGACTTTCCAGATTTTTTATAAAGACTTCCTTCTTCGCCAAAAAATTCTCCTCAATAGCTGTGCAGTTGTTTTTTAACTGTTCCCAAGTCATATTTTGGACGTTTCTACATTTTGCACCATTTATGAGAATCGTGACACAAAAAATACCTATTACGGTAACGGCGTATTTTGTATCTTTGTAGGTCCCATATTTTCTGCAGACCATGCTCTGCCTATTGGTGCAAATTCGCTATAATTAGTGCTAAGCACATTTGTGCAATATGGACGTTAAAGTGAAGCAGTATTCATCGGTGACTTGTGCACCAGTTGCACCCACGTACTGTCCTTTTCTCTACTGTATCTTGCACTGTGAAAGGAGCTGCTTATTACTAGCACCTCGCAGAATTGCCTAAACCAGAGAAATGTTCCTATCCAGGTCCACAGCCCGCACATAAGGTTCTCTGTTTCAGCTCGCCCGGTATTCAAGCTACATATATAGAACAAGCAACAAAGCGCCCATGCCGCACGGCCGCTAACTGCTCCTCACGTTTTGAGGAACTTCTCTTTATAACATTTTCCGCCGTCTTACCGTTCTTGAGCATTTGGAGCGTGTAAATACGACTCGGAAAACGTCGGCTCGTCTCAGAGCCGTGGGTCCCGGCGTGACAGCTCCCACGAGGTGCGCAAAAAATACGGGACGCGCCTCTGCCCGGAAGACACGTTAATTACCAGCTGTGTTGTCATATCAACGCCCGCTTCTCACTTCCTCACGTTATCTGCTAAAATAGATCTAGAACGCCGCGGTGGAGTAGCCGAGCGGTCTAAGGCGCCACGCTGCGGAGCGCGCGGTTGCTCGCCGTCGGAGTTTCGAGTCCTCCCTGGGGCATGAGTGTGTGTGTTTGTCCTTAAGTTAGTTTAACTTAGTTTAAGTAGTTTGTAAGCTACGGACTGATGACCACGCAGTTTGGTCCGATAGATTTACAAACATTTGAACAAATATAGACCTAGAACGGCAAGTAAGCGGTTGTTTATATGACGCGGTACATCGCGCTCACTGTGGATAACAATACGGTTTGTGGAAATGTTGACATCATACGTGGTTCAAATTTTATTGCCCATTTTGTAAAGTAAACGTAGGAAAACGAGTCAAATCCAGAAAAGAGATTATTCGTTGAAGAACGGCTTACGAACCAAAAGTAGTGCCCTTACCTAAGAAGTTTTCCTTTCATAGTTCATGAAGCTCACTTCTCATTTCGTTCATTATGTTGGTCTCTCTCTATTATTCTTGTGCATTACAGTTAAAAAACGTGTAGTTAGTAGCCGAAACAGTAATTACAATACACTTTTCAGTTTTAGATTTTTATAATACCCCTCCGAGGTTGATGCAGCTATCATATGGGGTAAGTTCTTTATTATCTTTTGAATTTATTTATAGAACGCAGTCAATTACTGTATACTGCAAGTACATATCTTGATGATGTAGAAAAATATCTCACATCTGACAAAAGATTTTTAAAATTATTTTTAGGTGAGTACCAATAACGCAACAGCTTTTTTTAAGCATATATCAAAAGATGTTCACGTCCATTTTATTGCGGAAGCGAATTCTGGTCTCTCCAATATGAACCGAACCTGCATATATCAAGAAAGAGAGAAAAAGAAACATAAATTCGTGAAATACATCCAAGTAAAATTAAACATAATATAAACAAATACAGAAAAAAACATTATATTTGCTCCTTTTACGCCACTCTTCAGTTAGTCTTTGTTATTAATAGAAATTTTTTACTCAATGCAATTGCCAAATGCAAATTTTTGTATTTCTATGGGACCACACTGTGCTGGTCATCAATCCCTAGATTTACAAACTACTTAAACTAAGTTAAACTAACCAAAGGACAACACGCACACCCATGCCTGAGGGAGGATTCGAACCCCCGATGCGGGAGGCCTCTCGATCCGTAACGTGGCGCCCCAGACTGCTAGGCTACTCCCGTAGGCAATTCAATTGCTGGGTATGAAAGTTTTTATAACAAAACGAGTGTGTAAGACGTTGTGAATAGATTTAGACCCCTAATTTTAGTCATTTCGTATATTACTCGATTCACATTATGTAGGACACTTTTGGTAAAATTATATCATCAGGTCCAAGTTTTGGGTGAGGCGTTAATTTTGATAAAAGGTGTTCAAATCTGTGTAATTCTGCACTTTGAACCTCACAAAGCCAATTTCCCTATAATGGTAAGTCTCACCAAACAATCCTTTTCATACACCTGTGTCATTAACTATCTACCTGAACACCTAATCTGTTGTTATGTAGTCAATGACGGATCCGGTGCACTATCTTCGCAATTATACTGATGAATGGTCTTACCCTTAAAAAGGAATTTGGGATCACTAAGCTTATACTAGTACATATATCAGAAAGCTTTGTTTCGCTCCTATTGGTTTCCATATCCCTTCCAAACTTACCAAAAACTTTACGTACTCTTCTGTTCGATTTACTGTCGTGGCTTTGAGATTACCCATGAGTAAAACACTGTTCTTGACCTTAGGAGATGTCATAAAATCTGCCGATCTCATCTTGATACGTCCCTTTACAGGGCTATTAAACTAAGACAGTCCTAATTTTCTTGCTGCAGACTGTCAAATCAATCCACATCAGTCGTTCGTTTACATACCTTATTGCAGCTATGATGGGTCCCGTTGCTTTTCTTTTTTGACTCCATGTAGACCTTGTGTTCTCCCACCTTCCCTCCTCTTAATCGATGGTCACTAACAGCTTAAACGTCTAATCCCATATTACTTGGAGCCTCTGCCAGCTCTTACGTCTTCGCCGTTCATTTTAATAGCTCTCCTTCTCGTTTAATATCGTTTGCAAGTCATATCTAATGCGTCGTGGGCTGTCAGTTAGTGGTAGGTCTCCGCCACCTCCAAAGGTCCGCCGCATTTTTGTATAATAACTGCCAGCGTCAGATAAGAATTATGTAATTAATAATCGAATGCCAATCAGTAAATTGTAGAAAAAATATATTTTTACTATAAATTTGGATCATTAGATGTAATTGAATTCACTTAAAATATCAGAGTACCACGTTAATACATAAAACACATTTAGATGTAAACAAATTGTCTTTTCGTAAATGAAATCATTAAACAGGATTTGAAGTTTACAGTATTATTCAGCACAATTTAAAATTCTATGTAGTACAAAATTATACCTTGTAATTAACGTAAAATTAACTATTTTGTAACCAATATTTTTGACTGCTAATAACTAAGGTAATTTTCGATATAAAATGTCAAATATATTGTTGTAAAAATATTCAGCATAATCATTTAATTATTTAGGTTAATTTGTAATAACCAATTCCTTTTGGAACGATAAACTAAAATTGTAAACTGTAACCTTCCTGCTGACAACTGGTGCAAAGTATCTGTATTTTTTAAACTGTAAATAGGGCTACAAAATTTTTGTAATTCTATGGGAGCAAACTTCGTTGGTCATCAGTCCCTTGTCTTACAAACTACTTAAACTAACCTAAGGTTGCAAGATGAAAGCGGAGCTCACCATCTCCAGCATTGTCGACAGGAGTGACTGTGGACCTTTGGTTCAGAGCCGAGTGGAGGGTCTGAATCAGAGGCTCAGACGGTTCTGCGACCCGTGTGGGCTGCAGATTCCTCGACTTGCGTCAAAGGGTAGTGGGTTTTCGGGTTCCGCTAAATAAGTCAGAAGTCCACTATACTCAGGAAGCGGCTACACGGGTAGCGGGGGCTGTGTGGTGTGGATTGGGCGGTTTTTTTTACATTAGAGGGCCTCGGGAATACACAAAATGTGTTTCAGTCTCAAAGGGGGCAGGTCAGACACAGGAAGAAAGCAAATCTAGAAAACATTGGCATAACAGTTGTAAGTTGTCGTAGCTGTATTGGGAAAGTTCCAGAGCTCCAAGCGTTGATAGAAAGTACTGAGGCACAAATATTTATAGGTTCTGAAAGCTGGTTGACGCCTGAGATAAGTTCGGCCGAAATTTTTTCAAAGGGCCAAATGGTCTTCAGAAAAGATAGAATAAATAAAATAGGGGGTGGAGTGTTTATTGCTGTTACTAACGGTTTATCCTGGAGCGAAATTGAGACAGATACTTCCTGTGAGTTGGTCTGGGTAGAGGGTATTCCTGACAACCGAAATAAATTAATAATTGGATCTTTTTATTGGCCCCCTGACTCAGACGATGTGGTTGCCGAAATGTTCAAAGAAAGCTTGAATCACATTTCAAATAGGTATCCGAAGCATACTGTTATAATCGGTGGCGACTTTAATTTACCCTCGATATGTTGGCATAATTACGTATTCAAAACCGGCGCCAAATATAAAACATCGTCCGAACTAGTTCTGAATGCTTTTTCTGAAAACTACTTCGAACAGTTAGTTCATGAACCCACTAGAATAGTAAGTGGTTGCGAAAATACCCTTGATCTCCTAGCAACAAATAATCCTGAGCTAGTAAAGAGCATCAAAACAGATACAAGGATTAGCGAACATCGAGTTGTAGTAGCGAGACTGAATGTCGAAATGCCCAAATGTTCCAAAATTAAACGAAAGATATATCTATTCAATAAAGCAGATAAAAATTCGCTTCACTCTTTCCTGAGTGATAGTCTCCAGTCTTTCAAAACTAAAAATGCGAGTGTAGATCAGTTGTGGCTTACTTTCAAAGACATAATATCAGTAGCAATCGAGAGATTTATACCAAATAAATTAATAAAAGAGGGGGCTGACCGCCCGTGGTACACAAAACAGGTCAGATCACTGTTGCAGAAACAAAGAAAAACGCATGCAAAATTTAAAAAGACACAGAATCCACAAGACTGGCAATCTTTTACTGAAACTCGCAACCTAGCGCGGACTTTAATGCGAGAAGCCTATAGTAGTTACCACAACGAAATCCTGTCTCGTAATCTTGCAGAAACTCCAAAGAAATTCTGGTCATATATGAAGTACACTAGCGGCAAAACACAAACAATACCTTCATTACGCGATAGCAATGGTAATACTACCGATGACAGTACTGCTAAGGCAGAATTACTAAAAACAGCTTTCCGAAATTCTTTCACCAAAGAAGACGAAGTGAACACTCCAGTATTCAGTCCAAGAAACTTAGAAGTAGATGTTCCTGGAGTAGTAAAACAACTTAAGTCACTAAACAAAAATAAATCTTCCGGGCCAGATTGTATATCAACTAGATTCCTCTCAGAGTATGCCGATGCAATAGCTCCGTACTTAGCTATAATATACAACCGATCACTCACCGAAATATCCGTACCCAAAGACTGGAAAGTTGTCCAAGTTACTCCAATATTCAAGAAAGACAATAGGAGTGATCCCCAAAATTACAGACCTATCTCATTGAGGTCGATTTGCAGTAGGATTTTGGAACATATACTTTGTTCGAATATTATGAACTACCTCGAAGAGAACGACCTATTAACCTGTAGTCAACACGGACTCAGAAAGTATCAATCTTGCGAAACACAGATTGCCCTTTATTCACATGAAGTGTTAAGTGCCATCGACAAGGGATCTCAAATCGATTCCATATTTCTGGATTTCAGGAAGGCTTTTGACACTGTACCCCACAAGCGGCTTCTTATGAAATTGCGTGCTTATGGAATATCTCCCCAATTGTGCGATTGGATTCACGATTTCCTATCAGAAAGAAAACAGTTCGTTGTAACTGACGGTAAGTCATCGAGTAAAACAGAAGTGATATCTGGCGTTCCACAGGGAAGCGTTATAGGTCCATTACTCTTCCTCGTGTTTATAAACGATTTAGGAGACAATCTGAATAGCTCCCTTAGACTGTTCGCGGATGATGCTGTCGTTTATCGGTTAATGAAGTCAATTGAGAATCAAAAGCAACTGCAAAGCGATTTAGACAAAATTTCTGCATGGCGCGAAAATAGGCAATTGACACTAAATAAAGAAAAGTGTGAAGTAATACACATGACCACTAAAAGAAATCAGTTGAACTTTAATTACGCGATAAATCAGTCAAATCTTAAGGTCGTAGATTCTACCAAATACCTAGGAGTTACAATTACGAACAAGTTTGACTGGAAAGAACACATAGAAAATATTGTGGGGAAGGCGAACCAAAGGTTACGTTTCATCGGCAGAACGCTTCGAAGATGCACCAGCTCCACCAAAGAGACTGCCTACATCACACTTGTGCGTCCTCTCCTAGAGTACTGTTTCCCCTTGTGGGACCCTCACCAGGTGGGACTGACGGAAGACATTGATAAGGTTCAGAGAAGGGCAGCTCGTTTTGTTTTATCACGTTACGGGGGGGGGGGGAGCGTCACGGAAATGTTGCAAGAATTTGGGTGGAAATCATTAAATTAAAGACGTTATTCATTGCGGCGTGATCTGTTTGCGAAGTTTCAATCACCGACTTTTAGTTCTGAATGTGAAAATATTTTGCTAGCACCCACCTACTTAGGGAGACATGACCATCCCAATAAAATAAGAGAAATCAGACCGAAAACGGAACGATTTAGGTGTTCTTTCTTCCCGCGCACTATTAGAGAATGGAACGGTAGAGAAAAGTTATGAAAGTGGTTAATGAACCCTCTGCCAGGCACTTTAATGTGATTTGCAGAGTATCTATGTAGATGTAGATGTAGATGTAGAAGGCCAACACACACATCCATGCCCGAGGGAGGATTTGAAACTTCAATGCGGGAGGCCGCGCAATCCGTACCCTGAGGCTCCAGATCGCTCGGCTACTCCCGCGCAGCAAAATAAGGCTAGTTGCTAGTGTTGTTGAAGTGACGCAGCTAAGTTTTTATTTATTTATTTTTGTGGCGTAAGATTTGAGTTAGTTATTGTTTTTGTTGTTTGCGTTGCAGTTTGTGTATGGAAGACGTTGGAAAATACATGGATCTAAACATGAAAAATTTGTGTCGGCTACAATTATTAATTATCGATACCTACGATATCCCTGAAGAGGGGCAGCAGCCTTTTCAGTAGTTACAGGGGCAACAGTCTGCATGATTGACTGAGCAGGCCTTGTAACATCAGCTAATGTGGCTTTGCCACACAGCTACTGCGAACGGCTGAAAGCAAGGGGAAACTAGAGCCGTTACTTTTCCCGAGGACATGCAGCTCTACTGTATGGAAATATGATGATGGCATCCTCTCGGGTGAAATATTCCGGTGGTAAAATAGTCCCCCATTCGGATCTCCAGGCGGGGACTACTCAGGGGGATGTTGTCATCAGGAAAGACAATACTGGCATTCTACGGGTCGGAGCGTGGAATGTCAGATCCCTTAATCGGGTAGGAATATTAGAAAATTTAAAAAGGGAAATAAATAGGTTGAAGTTAGATATAGTGGGAATTAGTGAAGTTCGGTGGCAGGATGAACAGGATTTCTGGTCAGGTGAGTACAGGATTATAAATACAAAATCAGTTGGGGGTATCACAGGAGTAGGACTGATAATGAATAAGAAAATAGGAATGCTATGACCAGCACAGTGATCGCATTATCATTATCAAGATAGATACGAAGCCAACACCGACAACAGAAGTACAGGTTTATATGCCAACTAGCTCTGCCGATGATGAGGAGATCGAAGAAATATATGAGGAGCTAAAGGAAATTATTCAGACAGTTAAGGGAGAGGAAAACTTAATTGTGATGGGAGACTGGAATTCGGTAGTAGGAAAAGGAAGAGAAGGAAAAATAGTAGGTGAATATGGACTGGGCAGGAGGAATGAAAGAGGAAGTCGCCTGGTAGAATTTTGCACGGAACATGATTTAATCGTAACAAACACGTGGTTTAAGAATCACAAAAGAAGGTTGTATACGTGGAAGAGAGGAGGAGACACCGGAAGGTATCAGATAGATTTTATAATGGTAAAACATAGATTCCGGAACCAGGTGATAAACTGTAAGACTTACCCAGGGGCAGATATAGTCTCTGACTATAACGTGTTAGTCATGAACTGTAGGCTGAAGCTGAAAAAACTGCAGAAAGGTAGGAAAATAAGGAGATGGGACTTAGACAAATTGAAGGAAAGTGAAGTTCTGGAGAATTTCAGAGGGAGATTTAGGCAACAATTGACAGTAACAGGGGGAAATAAAACAATAGAAGATGAATAGGTAGCATTGAGAGATGACATAGTGATGGCAGCAGAGGACGAAATAGGTAGAAATGCAAGACCTACAAAAAATCGTTGGATATCACAGGAAATACTAAATTTAATTGATGAAAGGAGAAATATAAAAATGCAGTAAATGAAACAGGCAAAATAGAGTAAAGACGACTAAAAAATGAGATTGACAGGAAGTGCAAAATGGCTAAGCAGGAGTGGCTAGAAGCCAAATTCAAATCTTTAGAAGAATGTATAAGAAGGGGAAAAGTAGATACCGCCTACAGGAAAATAAAAGAGACATTTGGGGACAAGAAAAGCAACTCTACGAATATCAAGAACTCAGATGGGAAACCAGTCCTCAGCAAAGAAGGAAAAGCTGAAAGGTGGAAAGAGTACATAGAGCAGCTCTACAAAGGAAATGAGCTTAGAGACGATGTGGTAGGAAGGGAAAAGGAAGTAGATCAAGATGTAATAGGAGATACTATACTGAGAGATGAATTTGACAGAGCCTTGAATGACCTAGGTCGGAACAAGGCCCCAGGAGTAGATGACATACCCTCAGAGCTACTAAAGTCTCTGGGAGAGCCATCCATGACAAGACTATTTGAACTGGTGTGTAGGATGCATGAGACAGGCGAAATGCCCTCCGACTTTAAGAAAAATGTAATAATCCACATTCCAAAAAAATCAGGTGCAGACAGGTGTGAAAATTACAGAACCATCAGTTTGATAAGTCATGGTTGCAAAATTTTAACACGAATTATCTACAGGAGAATGGAAAAGCTGGTAGAAGCTTACCTCGGGGAAGATCAGTTTGGATTCAGGAGGAACGTAGGAACCCGAGAGGCAATACTCACATCACGTCTTATCTTAGACGACAGATTAAGGAAAGGCAAACCTACATTTTTAGCTTTTGTAGATTTGGAGAAATCGTTTGACAATGTTGACTGGAATACACTCTTTCAAATTCTGAAGTCAGCAGGGGTAAAATACAGGGAAAGGAGAGTTATTTACAACTTGTACAAAAGCCAGACTGCAGTTATTAGACTCGAAGGGCATGAAAGGGAAGCATCAGTTGGGAAGGGAGTAAGACAGGGTTGTAGCCTTTCTCCGATGTTATTCAATTTGTACATCGAGCAGGCGCTGAAGGAAAGCAAGGAAAAAATTGGAATAGGGATTAAAGTTCAGGGGGAAGAAATAAAAACATTGCGTTTTGCTGATGACATTGTAATTCTGTCAACGACAGCAAAGGACCTGGAAGAGCAGTTGAATGGAATGGACAGTGTGTTGTAGAGAGCGTATAAAATGAACATTAACAAGAGCAAAACAAAAATAATGGAATGCTATGTTAGAAAGTCAGGCGATGCTGAAAGAATTAGATTAGGTAACGAAACAATGAAGGTGCTAGATTAGTATTGTTACTTGGGTAGTAAAATAACATGTGATGGTCGCAGTACAGAGGATATAAAATGCAGAATGGCAATGGGATGAAAAGCATTTTTGAAAAAGAGAAATTTCCTAACATCGAATATTAATTTAAGTGTAAGGAAGTCTTGTCTGAAGGCATTTGTGTGGAGTGTTGCCTTGTACGGGAGCGAAACATGGACGATAAGCAGTGCGGACAGGAAGAGAATAGAGGCTTTCGAAATGTTGTGCTACAGAAGAATGCTGAAGATTAGGTTGGTAGATCGCATAACTAATGACGAGGTACTGAACAGAATTGGTGAGAAAAGGAATTTTTGGCATACCCTGACTAAAAGAAGGGATCGCTTGGTAGGACACATTCTTAGACATCGGGGAATCGTAAATTTAGCATTGGAGGGAAGTGTGTGGGGTAAAAATCGCAGAGGGAGACCAAGAGACGCGTATAGTAAGCAGATTCAAGTGGATGTGGGTTCCCGTTCTTATGAGGAGATGAAAAGGCTTGCTCAGGATAGAGTAGGGTGGAGAGCTGCATCAAACCAGTCTCCGGACTGAAGACCATAACAACAACAACATCTACGTACATTGAAATGCAGACTTTTGCAGGGATAACAATGAGTTGACGGCCGTAAAACAGAGTAATTGGAGTTAATTAGGTCTTTCGTTCATTAAGTGTTATGATTCTCTAACTTTACAGCTTAATACAGATCTGCCTACTCAAGTATATTAACTGACGAACTTTAGCCTCCGTATACAAACCAAGTGTTACCTTGCTCCACCGTTCTCCGCAATAAAACGATAAGAACACAAGGAGTGCCATTACTCTATTTCCGTGAAACGTCGCTCGTTGGAAGAGGCGTCGAAATAAGCGGACATTTATTTAGTTTAACCGTAGGTAATCTAGTGTTTCAAGTCAAAGTGTATGACGTCAGAAATACATCGGACTGATCATTTTGTGATGGTGCAACTCTTGTATTTTCCGCGCTTGCTGTATTAGATGTGTGGTAAAATTCGCCTTGTTTCAACACCATGACATGTTTCGGCACTTATTGTGCCATCTTCCGTGGGTTTTGGCCTTTTATTTTCTAAAATAACCTGTTACAGAATTTGGTTGTACCGTCATTTGAACGAGTTCTTTGATTTGACGTTCTGTTAGATATATTGGGCCTAATTTGTTTACGAAACTTATATTACGTTATTTGCAGTGTTTGCATCTGCTTTTTTTGATGAATCACAAGTTTTCACAGGTTGTCATCTGCAAACAACAAATCGTTTTTATTTACAAAAACCCGTTTATTTATTGTACATTCGCATAAAAGTTATGCTGAAAACTAGTTTTATCCGTCTGTTTAGTGATTTTCTTACATGTGAGCTGTGGTGTTGCTGCTTGCTTGCTTGTGGCGTGTTCTTATGTTTTATGGTGTTCAGCGAGCTTTTTGTTGTAAACTGACATTGCTTATATCGCCATTTGTCTTATTGTGGTGGCTGTATCGTGTTCATTTGTTTTTGTGGTGTATCTTTAATTTTTAAATTGGTTTGATACTGGCGATGTTTATGAGTGTGTGTTTGTGTGTGTTTTTGTTGTCTGTGTGAAGAGATACTTTTTTAGTGTCAGTATGTGTGTGTGTGTGTGTGTGTGTGTGTGTGTGTGTGTGTGTGTGTGACAGAGAGTGAAAATATTTGTGTGTGTGTGTGTGTGTGTGTGTGTGTGTGTGTGTGTGTGTGTACGGGAGAGGGGGCTGTCAGATGTAAAGAGACGGTGGGATTTATTCATATTTTTCTTCTAGGGTTTTGTCGCATAGTGATGTATATTCGTAAGTTTTCCTCCATTGTTAGTTTTTGGAATAAGCTGTTGCTGGTTTTGAGAATTTGTAGGTCAGTTTTATGTTTGTTGCCGTATGATTCTGTTTCAATAAATTTTCATCAAATGTTGAGTGACAGATGCCACTTTTTTGAACTCTAAGGTGTTCTGTTTTATTAGATGTGCAATAAATGTTGAGTGGCACAGGGTCACTTGTTCCAAGCCATGTTTCTGTTACATAGTACTCACATGTACCATACCAGAGTAGAAACTGGTTCTATCATTACAAACAAAGATGACTTTGTCTTGATCTAAGTTGTAGATGTAAAAGTGAAGAATAAACTTTTCAGTTATCTAGCACCTTAATGCTTAAATCGCATTATAGATATTTGTCAAAACAATTTCTTTCAGGTTAATTGCTATCGTAGTAGTAGTAGGGGCAGAATACACACCTCATCAACGGTAATGTACAATGTGGTGATATTAGACAGTTCAGATGAGCAGCATCTATAGCGAATGATCTATAACCATCAATTATATTCATGATATTTCACTTAAGTACACACCATCGGATAAGCATCAGTTAAATATAAATATCCGGATAACAATTATTCGAGTTAATGTTTACTCGTACAGATCCTACTACAACTATTAGACAGTTCAGATGAGCAGCATCTATAGCGAATGATCTATAACCATCAATTATATTCATGATATTTCACTTAAGTACACACCATCGGATAAGCATCAGTTAAATATAAATATCCGGATAACAATTATTCGAGTTAATGTTTCCTCGTACAGATCCTACAACAAATCAGCTTGAGAAAGGGAATACAACGAATTACATAAGTAGATAATTTTAGAATAATTTTTTTTATAAAGTTTATTAAGTTCAGTGCTACTAATGTCCACCCCCATGAACCACAGACATTGCCGAGGTGAGGTGGCTTGCGTGCCTCAACGATGCAGATAGCCGTACCGTAGGTGCAACCACAGCTGAGGGGTACCTGTGGAGAGGCCATGCAAACGTGTTTTCCGAGGACATGCAGCTCTACTGTATGATATATGATGATGGCGTCTTCTTGGAGGTAAAATAGTCCCCCATTCGGATCTCCGGGCGGGGACTACTCAGGAAGATGTCGACATCAAGAAAAACAAATCAGGCATTATACGAGTCAGAGCGTGGAATATTCTAACGCTTAATCGTATAGGTAAGTCAGAAAATTTGGAAAGAGAAATGGGTAGGTTAAAGTTATATATGGTAGGGATTAGTGAAGTTCGGTGGCAGGATGAACAGGACTTTTGGTCAGGTGAGTACAGGGTTATAAATACAAAATCAGTTGGTGGTAACGCAAGAGTAGGTCTGATAATGAATAAGAAAATAGGAATGTGGGTGATTTACTATGAACAGCATAGTGAACGCATTATAGTAGCAAAGATAGACACAAAACCAACACCGATCACTGTAGTACAAGTTTATATGCCAACTAGCACGGCCGATGATGAGGATATCGAAGAAATGTATGAAGAGATAAATGAAATCATTCAGAAAGTTAAGGGAGATGAAAACTTGATTGTGATGGAGGACTGGAACTCGGTAGTAGGAAAGGAAAGAGAAGGAAATGTAGTAGGTGAATATGGACTGGGAAAAGGAATGAAAGAGGGTATCGCTTGGTAGAATTTTGCGCAGAGCACAATTTGATGCTGTATACGTGGAAGAGGCAGGAGACACTGTAAGGTATCAGGTTGACTTTATAATGGTAAGGAATAGATTTAGGAACCAGGTTTTAAACTTTAAGACATATCCAGGGGCAGATATAGACAGTGACCATAGCGTATTGGTTATGAACTGCAGATTTAAACTTAAGAGACTGCAGAAAGGTAGAAAAGGTAGGAAATGGAACCTGGACAAATTGAAGGAACCAGAGGTGGTTGAGAGTTTCAGAGGGAGCATTATGCAAGGTTTGGCTGAAACGGGAGAAAGTAATACAGTAGAAGAAGAAGGGTAGCTCTGAGGGATAGGGCAGTGAAGGACGCAGAAGATCATATAGGCAGGAGGACAAGGCCTAATAGAAATCCCTGAATAACTCAGGATATACTGAACTTAATTGATGAGAGGAGAGAATACAAAAATGAATCAAGTGAAGCAGGCAAAAGGGAGTACAAACGTCTGAAAAATGAGATTGACAGGAAGTGCAGACTGACTAAGCAGGATTGGCTAGAGGATAAATATAGAACCATAGAAATATGTATGACTAGGGGAAAGATAGATACCGCCTAGATATATAAGAGAGATATTTGGAGACAAGAAAATCAGCTGTATGAATATCAAGAACTCAGACGGAAAACCAGTACTAAGCAAAGAGGGGAAAGCTGAACTGTGGAAGGAATATATACAGGGTCTTTACAAAAGAAATAAACTTGAAGGCAGTATTCTATAAATGGAAGACGAAGTAGAGGAAGATGAGATAGGAGATATGATACTGCGAGAAGAATTTGACAGAACGCTGAAGGATTTGAGTCAAAAAAAGGCCCCTGGAGTAGATGAAATTCCGCCTGAACTGCTGATATCGTTAGGAGAGCCTGACATGAAAAGAATATTCCACCTGGTATGCAAGATGTATGAATATTGTAATTCCAATTCCAAAGAAACCAACTGCAGACAAATGTGAAAATTACAGATCAGTTTAATAAGTCATGGGTACAAAATACTAACACGAATTATTTACAGACGAATGGAAAAACTTGCGGAATACGACCTCGGGGAAGATCAGTTTGGATTTAGGAGAAATGGAGGAACACGGAAGGCAATACTCACATTACGACTAATCTTAGAGGATGGGCTAAGGAAAGGGAAACCTACATTTTTAGCATTTGTAGATTTGGAGAAAGCTTTTGACAATGTCGACTGGCATACACTCTTTCAAATTCTGAAGGTATCAGGGGTAAAATATAGGGAGCGAAAAGTTATATTCAACCTATACAAAAACCAGACGGCAATTATAAGAGTCGAAGGGCAAGAAAGTGCCGCAGAAGTTGGGAAGGGAGTAAGACAGGGTTGTAGCCTTTCCCCAGTGCTGTTTAATCTGTATACTAAGCAAGCAGTGAAGGAATTCAAGGAGAAATTTGGAGAGGAAATTAAAGTTCAGGGAGAAGAAATAAAATATTTGTGGTTTGCCCACGACATAGTAATTTTGTCAGAGAATTTAAAAGATCTGGAAGAGCAACTGAATAGAATGGACAGTGTCTTGGAAGGATGAAATAAGATGAACATTAACAAGAGTAAAACCAGGGTAATGGAATGGAATGTCAGAAAATCAGGTGATGCTGAAGGTATTAGATTAGACAATAAAAGTGGTGGATGATTTTGTTATTTGGATAGCAAAATAACTTCTGATGTCCGAAGTAGAGAAGATGTAAAATGCAGAATGGCTATGGGAAGAAAAGCGTTTCTAAAGAAGCGAAACTTCTTAACATCCAATATTAATATAAATGTTAGCAAAATCCTTTGTGAAAGCATTTGTCTGGAGTGTAGCATTGTATGGGAATGAATTGTGGACGATAAGGAGTTCAGATATAAAGAGGATAGAAGCTTTGGAAATGTGGTGCTACAGACGAATGATGAAAATTAGATGGATAGATCAAGTAACTAATGAGGAGATGCTTAACCGAATTGGGGGGAAAAGAATTTCTGGCATATCCTGACTAAGAGAAGGGATAGATTGGTTGAACATATTCTGAGACATCAAAGAATTGTCAACTTAGTCTTAGAAGGAAGTGTATGGGGTAAAAATCGTAGAGGGAGACCGAGGAACGAATACAGTAAACAGATTCAAAAGGATGTAGGTTGTCGAATTTATTCTCAGATGAAGAGGCTTGCACAGGATAGGGTAGCGTGAAGAGCTGCATCAAACCAGTCTGCAGACTGAAGATCATAACAACAACAGCTACTAATGTGATTAGTAATTAATGTTCGCATTAGTATTAACAGGAAGGAAGGTTAGTGTATAACGTCACTTTAACATCGTGGTCATTAGAGGCACTAGTATTAATTGTAGTTATGTACACATCGTGACGTGGCCATATACAACATACACATATTGGTTTTTTAGGGCCCTGTAAAACCAATTCAAACACATATATTGTTCAACCGAAAGTAGTCCTATAAAAAATGTTGATAATTTCGAAATAAATTGCTTAATAACGATGGCTGTGGCGATGACGTCAGAGGCGAGCCAGAGCCATCTTCTGCCAATACGTTAAAAGTATGAGGACAGAATCGTTAACTGCGTTGTGAGAATGGTAGCAAATTCCCAAAGTAAGTAATCACTGACGATGTTCAGACACTAATTACGTTTCGCGATCACGCGAAACAAAATAACCGACAGCTCAAAATGGTTAAAATCTTACTCCGACAAGTAACATATCAACACTCGTAAATTGTGAAAATTGTAAATTGATGAAATCTAAATTATAAAAATTAATATTTGTTTGTTTGTCTTTTTGTTCGTATTTCATGCACTGCCATAACGTAAAACTGATTGCGACAAAACTTGATCAACTCATTGTTTGTATTCGTATGAAGGTTGTAGACATACTAAAATTAAGTTCATATGAGGCATGGCAGAGGATGCATTAAAATTAGTTGGTTCCATTCGCCTTCACACTGAAATGACTGCACGGATATAAATGAAATTTGGAAGTGGGGTAGCTTATACCCTGATTAATACATGGGCTGCTTTTGTAAGCCGCCGTATGGTGCGTGGCGGATGGTACCTTACAATGGATTAATACGTTTGTTTCTCTTCCCGCTGATACAGCTGAACGGAATTGAATATATATATATGGGAGGGGTAGGCTTTGATGTATGAGGAGTGGGGGGGAAGGGCATTTAACAGAGACAGGAGGAGACGAACATAGAGAAAATGATGGGTGAGGGGAGGAGACGAACAGAGAGATAAGGAAACAGAAGTGATCAGAGAGATAAAAGGGAAGAAGAGATGTACTAGTTGAAGATTAGAATAAATATCTACCAAGGCGACGCCGGGTTTTCAGCTAGTAAAACATAAATACATTTGATTAATTAATAAAAGAGATTTTATTCTAGCGTTTGCGAATGATGTAAGAAGCGCAGATAACTCACTTGAATAAAATTTTTTCAAACCCATATATTACTCTAGCGGGCGCGGTCCTAGACAAACGTAAGTAATAAATTAGAAAAAAAAAAGCTTTTAAAATTGTAAGTTGCCTTAACTTCGATATGAGAATTGTAGCAAGACAAGCAATTAAATGATCATTGAAGATGCTCGTACATTAGGTTCGTTTCGAGATCACATAATACAAATTGATCGTCAGCTCTAGTTATAATTGTGAAAGGGAGCCCTGCGGGAATGTCAACGCAGTTCTGGACGGCATGTGAAGGACTGCGCGGCCGCTCTCGCCGGAGGTTCGAGATCTCTCTTGGAAATGGATGTATGAGTTGTTCTTACGACAGGTGTATATTGTAGTGAGTTAGTCTAGCAAGTGATGACAATAGTTTGGTCCCATACGTTAGCAAATATTTGAACATTTGGAATCGGAAGAAGTTGAAGATCTTAGAATGGAACTCATTAACCCTTTCAAAATTTAAAGTTCCCACAAAGCGGCCCTTTGTCGGGCAGATTCTGATACTGTCGCAAACGGAGCACTTCAGATAGACAGGCAAATCCTACAAGACGAAACCTGAAAAATTCCCCCAGTTCAAATGTTTGCGAAGCTTATGGGACTTAACTGCGGGGTCATCAGTCTGTAAACTTAAAAACTACTTATGAAATACATTATGCTAAAGACAACACAAACATCCATGCCCGTGGGAGGGCTCTTACCCCCGACGGGAAACGGCCTCGCGCATCGGAGCATAGCGCCTCAGTGAGCTCGGCCACTCCGCCGCGGCAGTGCCCCCAGTCCTAAAGAGCTCTCCTCACCAACGTGAGTACAGCAGTCTTCTACAATGGCTACTGTCTCATTGGCAGATCACTATCCCTCCAAACGTAGTAGAGTTCTTAGGAGAAAAGAGTTTTTTTTTTTTTTTTTTTTTTTTTTTTTTTTTTTTTTTTTTTTTTTTTTTTTTGGCTTAACACTAACCTCATCCACACTAACTTACCACAACATTACACAAATATTTATCAGCAGGGCAGATAGTTCATGAAATAAATAAATGAACAGGCTAACCATCATGAGCTTGACCGCTCATAGAACACAATATTTACGTTACAATACACGCAAAATAGACAAATAGTTATAACATAATTATACGAACACGAGGACAGGATGGGCATATCATGCTGCTTTACATTGCTAAGTTAGTGTGGAGAATACGATGATTTGGTTATGTTTCCTAATAAATTATTACAAGTAACAAGTAAATGAATGGGTAAAACTGTCTTCTTTTCAATATTATAGGTTGAGGTAGTAATCTATTATTTAAGTTATAGTTTGTTTTAATCACCTGACGGATACAAAAGTTGGTAATTTTAACGTTCATTTCGCTGTATTAAGGTACTGTGAACATTGTATTTTGTAGTTTTGAACGTACTGAAAATATTTCTGATTCATGAGTTGCGCAACGTTTTTCTGAGTTCATTTTTATAGTTCGATAGGGTAAATAATTATTGAATTTTGTATTTGCATTTATGTCAGTCTTTCAACTAAGTTAGCATATGCTGAGACCGGCCCTTCCAAATGTTCAGCATCGGCTCTAAGAGATGGTTTTACCTATACCCATGACCAGATATCAGTGAAAAAAAAAACAGAAGGTACGCTGCCGCCTGATTTCTTCCTCCATGCTGGTAATCAAAGGTTTTCATATGTCTTTAGAATAGAATAAACATTCCCTAGTATTTCTGTTACTTTAAAACATTTCATGTAAAATGTTTTCCACCAAGTCATATAAGATGCATTGAAATCATCTTTTGAAAGTGTCACTAACCAACTACAATATTCATTAATAAAGTGTCACGAGAGCTTGACCAACAATAGCATTTTGTGTAGTTTAAAGTGAGAGGAAGAGCAGTATAAATAATCCTCTGTGTGAAACAACCATCTTTAGGAGAATTATGTCTGAATAGCAAGGCGCTGAGACCGCCGTTACGTTCCTAACAGTTGCCACAGTCTTGCTTGAAGTGTAGCGCTGCCGGAACAGAGTAGCCTGGGTGTCTCGTAGGCCTTAACAGTACGCGCTAACTGTATGACTCACTTATCTACTGACCTAGCGCTCTACATGAGCCTGGAGGTTTTCATAAAACAAGTGGGAAGTGTAGTCAGCTAATGTTCCTTACATGGTCTTGTACCTCAATTTTGTTGTTGTATGCGTAAAAATTCCTCTTATCACTTATTATTATTCGATATTTAGAAGCCGTGTAAACGGTATATCATAATTAATAGCGGAAACTGATAAGGCTGATAGTTGAAGATATTAGAAGCAAAACCGTCAGTAAACGTGTCTCTGCTAATGACTCGTTTACACGATAAGTACGAAATTATGTCATTAGACATATATGTTAGACGCGATCTTCTATAATACACCCTCATATAGTTCGGCTACCGAAATCGTCATTTTCATTATGTAATATGTGTAGTGTTCTTTACGCGGGATAAGGTAGATGCAATACGTCGGCTGAACAATCATGTTAACGATAGGTCGTTAAGGCACACAATAACACAAAAGTGCTGTAACTTCGTCTTGGAGTGGATATTTGATATCACTGTCTTGAGTACCGCCGTTTGTTTTCCTCACTGCAATGCTTGACGCTTGCGAAGGAGCAATGGAACAACTAACACTTGTTAAATTTGTAGAAGTTGACAGCAATCATTACGAAACATTTCCTTGATTGTAACAGATCTACATTTCTGTCTTTGTGTGACTGTTATTAGTGTCTATAATGTAAATTAAAACAAGAGGGTGAACATAATCTTCACAATAAAGAGTCAATACACTTGTATAATTTAATCTACATTTTAAGAATTGATAATGGTCACACAGTGACCGACTTCTAAATATTTCACAGTAAATAAAATATTTTCAACTGACTGCTGTCATATTCCACATACTAAAAAAAGCAGACTCTGAGCACAACGATTTCAATATGGACTCAAACTTAACGTCGTTAGTTGTAGTGGTCTTCAGTCATGAGACTGGTTCGATGCAGCTCTCCACGCAAACCTCATCCTACCTCAATAAAAAGGCAATCGACATCCATTTCAAGGTACCTAGTGTAGTCATCTCTTGGTCCCTCTCTAATATTTCGCCGCCTCCTACACAAGCAATGGTAAATTATTCAAGATACGGCCGAAATTTCTTAAAAGTTCTGCTTGGTATCAAGTGACATATCCATCTAATCTTCAGCCTTCTTTCCTAGCACAAAATTTCAAAGGCTTCTATTTTTTATTATCTGAACGGCTTGTTGTTGTTTTGGTCTTCAGATCGGAGACTGGTCTGATGCAGCTCTCAACCGTATTCTACCTGAGCAAGCTTCTTTATCGCCTCATCAGAACGGCAACCCACATCCATTTGGATCAGCTTACTGTATTCATCTCTCCCCCCCCTCCTAACCTCCGCGGTTCTTATCCCCTTCCCTTCTCTCCAATACGAAATTAACAATTCGTTGATATCTAAAAATGTATCCTACCAATCGATCAGATATTCCTTTCGTCTTCAATTCTTTCCAGTACCTTTTCATTAGTTACGCGATCTACCCACCAACTCTTCAGCATTCTTCTGCAGCATTGCATTTCGAAAGACTCTGTCCTCTGTGAACTATTTATCGTCCATGTTTCACTATCGTACGAGGCAACAATCCACACATATGCTTTCAGAAAAGAATTCCTTGCAAATCGATTAATATTCGATCATAGCAAATTTCTATCTTTTCGTTTTATATCTTCTGTGCTGCGACCGTCATATGTTATTTTACTTCCCAAGTAAAAACCTCATCTACTACGTGTATTGTTTCGTTGTAAGAGTACACCTGTCGCTGTATCTTAAAGTTTGATTTAACGTAATGTATATATTGTCTTAAATTTGTTTATTTCATGTATTTTTCATTTCTTGTATGCTAGATATATTTCTTATGTAACGTCATTTTCTATATTGAATCATTTGGTGTAAACATGTACTATATGTGTAAACCCGCATGAATGCACGGACATTCTTATGCTGTAAGTTAGCAATGCACCAGAGAAAATGTTGAACCTGTTGTAAGGATTGTCTTTGGCACAGAAGTAGTAGCTGTGAGTGTCGCGCTGCTGAAGCGCTGCTGAAGCGGACTCGCTATAGTAAACACATAAATGTTTTGTTGATGGTGCAGAGGCACGGTAGGCGCAGTGTGGCGCGAGTTTTATGCAATTGCAATAAGCCTGAGAGGAGTACTGTTTAATGTATTGAACAAAGTGCGAAATAAGTTTATTTATACTCGAAAGTGATCAGAGTAATGTTTTTTCATGTGTCCAAGATAAGTAATTGCTTGGTATCAAGTCTATTGTCACCGAGTGTGATCGTTGTTGTAGTAGGAGTACCTATTGTAATCATATCTGTCTTGTATGGACTTCACGACGAAGACGACGAAAGCAGATGAGTACTTTTGTAACATTTTATTTTGTATGCATGTAAATGTAGTGTCAACGCAATCAGAACTTTGGTTCAGTTATACATGACTTATTTTGAAACCAGTCTTAATTTTGTAAGTAGATGTAGTCACCCCATTATCACCATTATTAGATTATGTTGATTATACAAGCCTGTACATTGAGTAACAAGTTCAATCATTTTCAAAGTAATTACGATCAGTTTTAAAGAAATTGCTAGACGAGTTAAAGAATTGCTAAATGTGTTACAACCACAGAGACTAGTAATTAAAGTGCAAGAGAGTGCAAGAGAGTTTGCAAGTAAAGTAAAGTTGGTTTCATTTATGTAGAAAGTAACCAGGCTAACAGTAGTCAAAGTATTATAGTTGATTAACCAGACTTGGCTGAAGTAATTTTTTTGTGAAATACGTTAAATGCCAAACTCTGCTCAGCCAGTTACACGCGCACGCTACCCAGGCCCTGGAACCAATTAAAAAAATATATAGTTCACGTAAAGTTTTATAAGAAACTTGAATGCTTTAAAGAATATTATCAAAATTATTGAGAACTTTGACTATAGTATTTGTGAAGCTCATTGCACCAAGGAATTTCACTGTATTGAGCTATTATCATTGCAATCAGAGTCTATCTGCTATTACAATTTTGATTATAACACGAACACGCCATCACCACTACATGAATTCTGACACATTTATTAGTGAAGTTGTGCTGTTCGTGAATCGTAAGAGGTGCTAGTTGGAGGCTGTAGTCAATGCTAAGTCAGATAGGGCCAAACTTAATTAATTACCACAGTGACTGTTTCAAGTTAATTAATACCTTTTTTTATTCAAAATTTTAACTTTCACTGCGAAAGTGTTGTTGCGACCCATTAGTTGTGATTTGCTGCAACATTCAATAACGAAATTATTATTACTAGAGTATATTATTACGCATTCTAAATTTTGAGATTATTTGACGACCTCCAACAGGCAATTTTCTTACAATTGGCGACACTACTGCCAGGATAGTTTGGGCGCCAACGTTTGTAACTGGTTAGGCAAGAAATTTGTTAATTAAGTAATAGTAATTAAGTTATCATTAAATTTTGATTAATTATTTTGTTCTGTATATTGATTGACTGTTTATTGGATTTGAAATTTGTATATCGTTTGTTGATTTTGAAACATTGTTGAAAAGTTTAAACATGGCACCAGTAGGGCAGCGTCAACGTGACGCAACAAAAGAGAAAAGTAGTGTCCTTACTAGGAACGCGATAATGCGTAGAAGCCAGGCATCAACAATGGATTCAAGATTAGAAAAGGTAACCGAAATGGAAAACGTACCGGAAATAGAAAATTCAAATTTGAACGTAGATCGACAAGAAATTACGCGTGATCAAAATGACGTTCGAAGAAGTAGTACAGATTTGAGACACTCAAACGATCGCAGGTTAGCGATAAACGTGGGTCACGTAATTAATGGAGAGAAAACTAACGTGGATGAGATCGCGGACAATGTTAGTGATCAGCAAAAGGTAATTGACCAACATCAGAACGAATAGGAGGCTAAATGTTCATCAGATAATCTGTCATCAAGTAGTGAGGAGGAACGGAAAATCGACAGAAATAAAAAGGATAGGTGAAAGACAAAAATTGAGGGATGCTGTGCCTCAAGGAAATGCAGACATAAGTGCGTTAATGCAATTCGTGCAAAATATGAGCCAGAATTTTGAAAACTCACAGTTAGAAATGAGCCGGAATCTTGAAAAGTCAGTTAGAAATGAGCCGGAATCTTGGACAGGAAATAAAGAAAATAGATCAAAAAATAGAAAAATCACAGTTAGAACTAAGACAGGAACTTGGACAGGACGTAAAGAAAATAGATATAAAAATCGAAGAAATAAAAAAGGAAAATGAACACGTCAGCAAGCAAATAAGTAAACAGGACAAAAGGATAGATGATTTAGCCACGCAAACGGAACAACAGATTACGCAGGCGCAAAAAATTTGTGAAGAGCGTCACACCGAGAGCAGTAACGAAGTCACTTTAGTTAAAAAATCATTAAACAGAACCAAAGACAACGTCGCGGGACTCGAACAGGGATTACAAGACACTGAGGAAAGAATTTTTCAGATACAAAGGGAAATGCAGCGTGTTGTGGAACATGGAAGCAATACGTGGACCCCGCCTAGTACAGAAGCGCAAGTTGGCAGTCACAATGATGACGCAACAGATGTTATCGTCTCATGAGGCAGCCAATTGCAAGAGAGTGCAAGAGAGTTTGCAAGTAAAGTAAAGTTGGTTTCATTTATGTAGAAAGTAACCAGGATTACAGTAGTCAAAGTATTATAGTTGATTAACCAGACTTGACTGAAGTAATATTTTTATGAAATACGTTAAATGCCAAACTCTGCTCAGCCAGTTACACGCGTACGCTACCCAGGCTCTGGAACCAATTAAAAAAATATATAGTTCACTAAAGTTTTATAAGAAAGTTGATTGCTTTAAAGAATATTATCAAAATTACTGAGAACTTTGACTGTAGTATTTGTGAAGCTCATTGCACCATGGAGTTTCACTGTATTGAGCTATTATCATTGCAATCAGAGTCCATCTGCTATTACAATTTTGATTATAACACGAACACGCCATCACCACTACATGAATTCTGACACATTTATTAGTGAAGTTGTGCTGTTCTTGAATCGTAAGAGGTGCTAGTTGGAGGCTGTAGTCAATGCTAAGTCAGATAGGGCCAAACGTAATTAATTACCACAGTGAATGTTTCAAGTTAATTAATACCTTTTTTATTCAAAATTTTAACTTTCACTGAGAAAGTGTTGTTGCGACCCATTAGTTGTGATTTGCTGCAACATTCAATAACGAAATTATTATTACTAGAGTATATTATTACGCATTCTAAATTTTGAGATTATTTGACGACTTCCAACAGGCAATTTTCTTACATCGTTATCTAATCTAAATCCTTTTTCTTACACTGCATTCCATTACCCTTGTTTTACTCTTTTTAATGTTCGACTCATGCGCTCCTTTCAAAATATTGTCCGTTCTGTTCAGTTGCTATTCCAGGTCGTTTGTTGTCTCTGACAGAATTGTCATCAACAAAACGTAATGTTTTTGTTTCTTTACCCTGAACTGTAACGCCTTCTCCAAATTTCTCCTTGTTTTCCTTTACAACTTTCTCATTGTACAAATTGAATAACATTGGAGAAAGGCTACAAACCTGTCTTACTCCCTTCCCAAACAACGCTTTCATGTCCTTCGATTATAATAACTGCTGACTGTATTTTGTACAGGTTGTAAAAGGCCCCCGTTTCCTGTATTTTAACCCTGCTAACTTCAGTCAACATTGTCAAAACCTTTATCCGAATCTACAAAAGCTAGAAATATAGGTTTGCCTTTCCTTAATCTAAGATAAGTCGTAAGGTGTGTATTACCTCTTGTGTTCCTACATTTCTCCTAAATCAAACTTCTACAAGATTTTCCATTCTTCTGTAAATAATTTATGTTAAAGTTTTCAAGCATGACTTATTAAACTGATGGTTCTATAATACCCATATCTGAACTTGCGTTCCTTGTAATGGGGATTACTACATTTTTCTAGTACTCTGACAGTATTTCGCTAGTCTCATACTTCATGCACACCAGTTGAAATAGATTTGTCATTGCTGGCTCTCACACAGACTTAAGTAGCTCGTATACTCCGTGGGACTTTTTTTTTTTTTTTTGATTTTCAGTGGTTTATTAAATTCTAAGTACAGTATCTCCTATTTCACGTTCATCTGCTTCCTCTTCGCGTCCTACAATGTTGTCTCGAAGTTTTTCTCCTTCGTAGAGTCCCTTTATGTATTTTTTCCACCTTTGAGCTTGCCCTTCTTTTGCTCAGAATTGGTTTTCCATCAAAGTGCTTGATATTCATACAACTGCTTTTCTTTCCTACAAGCGTTTCTTTAATTTTCTTATTCGCTGTATCTATCACTCCTCTATATATTCTTCGACGTAATAGCATTTGTTTTCTAGCCATTCCTGCTTAGCCAACTTCCACTACCTGTCAGCCTGAATGCTTAGATGTCTTTACTGTCGTTTTCCTCCTTTATAAGGTGCACTTTATAGACTGTTTCAGAAAAAGAACAGAAGAACTTAAATTAATAGGAAGTTCATATTCACGGGACAAGTAAATTAGTACGTTCTGCAGGAATACCTGTCCGTGGCTTTAAAGTCAACGGCGATATCGTGGCGAGACACCACATACTGAGAAAATGCGACTGCGCTATCGTTGCCGCTGTAAAAAGAAGGTAATGGAGTGGTGTGTCTTTATAAGACATACAGGGTGCGTCGCATTCGCTTGTGTAAACCGCAGCGTCGCATTAGTGTGTTTGAAAGAGGGGGCATTATAGCAACACCACCTAGAGAGAAGGCCGCGGCGCTCTCGTGTGACGTCAGGTATAGTAGGTTGCGCGCGCATAGCTGACTGGGTAGGGCCCACTATGCCGAAGCAGCGAGCCAGTCAGCATTGCGCGCGCAACCTACTCTGCCTGACGTCACACATGAGCGCCGCTGCCTTCTCTCTAGGTGGTGGTGATTATAGGCATAATAGAATGTGATGCAACCATGCGGGAACGTGCTACTCATTTGGGACAAAGTGTTTTGCAATAGCGACGTATGTATAAAATGGTTCGCGGAAGGCACCAGTATACAACGAGATGGATAATTTCGCACACTGAGACTGTGATTATGGCGGGTTCAGTAATGCAAGCAGATGGGAATAAATACCAACATGCTTCGTTACAAGACAAACTCCAGAAAAATTTACATCTCATCCAAATGACATTGCAGGACAGATCTCCGTCCCCGGATGTGGCATAGCAATGTAACACATCGTACAATAAGAGGGGTCACAAGCCCAGCTTTGCCAACAAAATTTCTTCTGGGAAAACTTTCTTTAGTCTGCACGGCCGCTACGGTCGGGGGTTCGAATCCCTCCTCGACCATGGATGTTTGTGTCGTCTTTAGTATAAGGTAGTTCATAAGCAGTTTGTAAGTTTAGGGACTGATGACCCCGCAGTTAAGTCTCTTAAGCTTAACAAACATTTGAACATCTTTAATATAAAAATATATCATCTTGTATGCTGGAATTTATCACCTCATTTTCATGTATTCGATTTTTCTGTATGTAACATTGTGATTTCTGGCCACCCACTTATTATGATTTGTACATCACTAGCCGAAGTTTAGTACAGGCCACGTTATGATTGTAACATCTGCTATTTTAAGAACTAAATATTTGAAAGTGTTATCATTTTGGGAGAAGATGTTGACCTCTTTGTGCTAATTACCGGTTTAGGACAAGGCCACGAAATTTTATTTTTTAAATCCGGGAAGAGGAAGTACAAAAAACAAGTGGTTTTCCACTGCATCTTACTAGTTTGACAGTGAGTATATTATGTTCAGTCACGCTTTTAGCGGGTGTGATACAACAACCGCTTTTTTCGGTCAAGGAAAAATTAAATTACTGCAACATTGTTAAGGAAAACGAACAGCTAAAATCTGCGCCTAGCACGTTCAATAAACCACACGCTACCCGTGAAGAAATAATAACAACATAACAACATGTTACTATCGCATTGTATAGTGGAGGTGTCAGCATTCCTCACACACTAGATTATTTGCGGTACCAAACGCCACGTCTGCCACAAAAAGCAAATTGAATCATGCACGTTTGACACCTACAAGAGATGCTGTGCAACATCATTCGTTACGAACTTACCAGCAAGTCCAAAGTTGAATGGGAAACTCCTTGAGAAATGGAACTGGAAACAGAGTGACAACGGTCCGATAACCGTTACAATAAGCCAAGCCCCATCACCTGAAGCACTTCTTCACATTGTTTCATGATCATGCAAGGTAAGCTATGGTGGAAAGTGCTCCTGCAGAAAAGCAGGTTTGAAATGTTCTTCAGTTAGCAAGAAATGTATTGGGGTGAAATAAGAAAACGTGCCACAATTTTTATATGAAGACAGTGAAGAAGATGTTATGGGGCATGTTGAGGAAGCTGATGGAACCTACGAACTTGAAGAAGCTGACTCGATGTTTAAAGAAGAGATCAACCTGGGAACAAATCTATGTACATACCATGCATCTGCAACCGAGGGTGTTTGTGGTGACACTGAGGAATCTGGCACATCAAAACGTCGGAAGTGATAATGATATCCCTCTTATGTGCGTTAAAGTTGAAGTACAACATTACAAGTATCGCACACACAGAACTGCCAATATCTGTTAGTAATTCATTATTATTTTTTAAAATTATATTAAAGCTACTAATTTTTAATGGTAACTGCGAACTTTTTTTAATATATAAGAAAGTTATCTGCCTAATTACGTTGTCTCTTGCAGCTAATAATAGTTCAGTTTCCTGTCACTTTGTGTGTGTTTCGGTGTGTGTGTGTGTGTGTGTGTGTGTGTGTGTGTGTGTACCTGTAGTTCTTGATTATGTATTTTGATATTTATAGTTTCACAAATACCAGGGCTGAGATGGTCTACAGTAATAATCGGCTAGTGATGTACAATTCACACTAGGTGGGTGCCCAGAAATCACCATGTTGCATACAGAAAAACTGAATACTTGAAAATGAGATGCTAAATTTCAAAATATAACATGATATAAAATATAATTATATTACACAAACAGAAATTAAGGCAACACTGTTCAAAACTGACACTTTGCACAAATTTTGAAAAAAAAAAGACATTTTTTTACGCACTGTAGTGCGTTAGATATTGGGAGTAGAAAAAAAATGGTAAGATTCAAATTTGTACAGAATTTAATGCTCTTTAAAACCGAACTTAGACGTAAAAGTGGTAGGAGCACAACAAACGGAGATATTTTGAAAAAAAGGAACTGAAAAAAGTCGGAAATTTTCGAAGTTTTTTGACTGCAGAAAGTTTTCCCAAGAGAAGTTTTTTTGGCAAAACTTGGTTTTCTGGTCCTTCCAACCGCAAGAACGAGTTGAAAAAATAAAATCTTCTACCCCATCTTTTGCAAGGCTTAGTTACTATTTGACTGGACTAGGATTTAAGGGTACAAAATTGCGAACACTCAAGATATAGATTTTTTGTTTTATTAAGTTATCTATTTATTTAGCTATAAATTGACGTATATTTCATGCAAATATGACGATTAGCTTTGGAGTTATTATATTTCGTAATGTGCAGTTACTGTTGCCACGAGATTTTTCGCTTTGTCTTGCTGAGCGTTGATTATATTGCAGCAAACGTTCCAGAGATATTCTTATTTCGATTGCAAGACAGAATAGTTGCTTTGATATTTGACATCCTCTCTGCATTATGGACCATCGTTTGTCATCTTTACATCTCTGCATTATCGACCATTGTTTATTAGCTTTCCATATTTGTTATGAATGTTTACGTGATGCAAACGTAGTGCTTTTGTGAAAGTTACAACAGAATGGGTGGAATAAGGAAGTTTTGGTACAACCCCAAGTTTCGAAGAAACAAATATGTAAAAATTAACCATGAGACTGCTAGTTATGAAGAACTGCGAGTGTCAGTTCTTCAAGAAAAAAGCTTTTAAATAGAAGAAGGAAGATTAGTGCTTAACGTACCGTGGATAGCGTGGTCATTAGAGGCTGTAAACAGTTTTTAAGTGCTGCCGGTTTTCCAAGTGGTATGAACAGTGTTTCTGCTTCTGCTGACACAAACATTCTGATTTCAATGAGGTTACTACGTGAACTTATGGAAAATAACACTTGCTGTAAAAAATGTTTTTGTTAGAAAAGAAACTTCAAAATTTGGTATTCTTCAATGGTGGTACGTCAAAGAATACTCTTAAGAACAAAGGATGGCATCAATATCGCAGAGGGACTGATATGGTTCCTTTATGCTGCAATTTCTGCAAAAAATGCTACCAATTAGGCTACGATAGCCAGAAGATCAAATAGAAGAAGAAAAGTAGATAAAGAGGAAGAAGCTGAACCACAGTATAGAGCTGGAATATTTTAATAGCGTTTCTGTCTTGTAATGTATATTATTTTCTTGTATGTAAAACTTAGATAGAGGTCTTTTTTCTTCTAAAAACTACATTTTTGGATCTTCTGGTGCACTTTTCTCAAAACCTAAGACTGATAAAGTCATCAGTCTTTCAGTAACTCTTCCAAATACAACTTTCAGTAATCAGATGAATAATGTGACTTGTAGTCACAACAAAAACAAATTTACAGCAGTAAGGTATTTACAAAACTTGTATTTTTTTCTTTTAGAACAAAAAAGTCATTACTAACAATATACATACAATACAGCAACAATTCCTTATGTGTTCTGCAGATGATGTTTCATCTGTACATTGTAAGAATTTTAGGTCTTCACCTCCACTAGTTTCTGCAGAAAGTGTACCTCAAGTTTGCCATATTTAACATTGATTTCTATTAGGAGAGCATTCGAGACTGTGTCCCATTAAGGCCAGTTTCACCTGCGGGAATTACATTCTTCCACCCATAGCAATACCAGTTTTACACGCATGACAATGCATGGCCACTTGTTGCTGTAGGTCGCGTTGCTTCTTGGTGTCACAGGATTTCAGTCTTTTGCTCTGTCCTGACAGGTCACTCGAAAATATAGGGAACCTATGGGTGCAACGTTATAACCCGATGCCAGCCACTCTGGAAACAGATGACTGCAGCATGGACAGCTATATCAAAGGACGCCACTCGCGCCTCGTACGAGTTGATGCCATCACTCAGGGAACAAGTTATCAAGACACATAGTGTACCTTGTACTTGAAAATCACTATCACAGAACACACTGATGAACATGTCCTATAAATGTGAACTCTCTGTTTCTAGTCCTCAGTCTTTCCTGTCTCTTTCCTCTGAAGATAATGTCTTCAAAAAATGTTAAAATGTTTGTAAATCTATGGGAGTTAACTGCTTGCTTATTATTCCCTAGCTTACAATCCACTTTAACTGAACTATCCTAAGGACGACACATACACCCATGCTCGAGGGAGGACTCGAACCTCCGACGGCGAACGGCCGCAGTGGGAGACAGACTGCAGGTGTGCATGTCCTTAATGCCACTGTTAGTACCCGGTTGACACCAATTCGTGTTGAAACTCACGTACTGGTGCTGTGATAGCTGTATCATCAGCCTCCGTTACCCTTGCAATACGCCCTCGGCTCTTGTGCGTGGGCGTACAGAACCTCATCTACATGTGAAGAGCATTTCAAACAGTATGATTGAAAATCCAAGTACGTCAAACGTGTAACTATCCGAAAGGACCATTCCGCCACTCGGAAGACCACATTGGACCCTTTCAGATTCGGTCACTGTGGCAGCTATGTCACTCAGTTATCAGTTGGATGACAAGCTGGCTGCTTCTGGCAGCAACTTGATTATTTTACCAATTTTCTATAATAGTTAGTCCAATAGTTTGAAACGATTTTCAAATCATTCTTCTAAGTGATGCAATAACATCGTTTGCCACATGGATGTTTTTGTTGTCGTCAGTATAGATTAGTTCATAAGTAATTTGTAAGTTTAGGGACTAATGACCACGCAGTTAAGTCTGAAAGGAGTACGCAAAATAATTTTCACTTAATGTTTGCCTGTCATACAGCCTTGAGCATGTTTTGTTACGAAAACCTAAGCTATAATTCTGTAGAAAACAAATTTATGTAGTATTTTGTACGATTTCGTTAATAGATGTAACATACTGTACTTATTTTCATATCTTTGCCGTAAACCAAAGACTTTATTTTATCTTTGTAGTACGTCTTGCACTGGCAATTGTTGCGTTTAAGTAGTCGGTGTGTGACCTTCGTGAAGGAGAGTCGATGTTTGACTATGGTAGAGTTGAGTCGATGAGTAGTGATCGTGGAACTGTCGGGTTTGTCTGTGTGAAGACCCGAAGAGTAAGTAAAGAATTTAAGACAATTTTGAAGAGTCGCAGCTAAGTCTGCAGATTGTAAGTTTTGTATGGAAATTAATCTGTCTCAAATAAGGTAAACTTGTACTTTTCAATTGTTATGTATGGTAGCCTGTGTTTGAACTATTGTAGTTGGTGTTTTGTTTTTTGCTAATGAATACTGTTTAATGTAGCTTGAATTTATTATTTAACCCTGAGTCATTTTCCAGTTCCTCGTTCCTTTCACCAATCCGTTGTGATATTGTTTCTTATTGTTGCATAATTATTGTGTTTGTACAAATTTATTTGTTGATTAGAACAGTTCAGTGTAGACATTTTGTCATGATAAATTGGTCTATTAATGAGAGCAGGAAGTAGTTTGTTCATAAATCCAGTAACGTTCATAGTTATATATTTTCTGAGTCTTAATGAAAGTTCAAATTATTAAGTCTGTCAATGTTAGTTACAGTTAAGTGTTATGTCTCATCTGAAACGAAGTAGATCACGTAGAGGGATAAGAAATACTTTCAGTGAATGATACTTTAAATCTTTACCAGATTTGTAGGACATTTCATTACGTTGAATCAGTATGGTAATTGTTGTTCAGATAGGCACATTATCAAGTGCACTGATTTTGGTATCCAATTAATCTCAAATATCTTTGTTTTACATCTTATTTATTCAAGTGACAAAATTCTCATAGTAATAGCACGCTCTTTTTGTTGGCTATTGCAGTCGAATTATGCTTGTATAGTCTGGCTACTGGTATATGAAGCACGCTAACACATCTGATTTTTTTCATTTGCTCACATTATCTCTCACACAGGAGTTTAATGTGTACACCAATTACGAGTTTTAATTACTGTCAAATTATTGACTACTGTACAATTTAAAGTGTTATCCGTTACGCATCAAACAAACCACATACGCGTAAGAAAATGTTCAAATGTTTGTATAACTTATGGGACTTAACTGGGGGTCATCTGTCCCTAGACTTACAAACTACTTATGAACTAGCTAATACTAAAGACGGTACAAATATCCATGCCCGAGGGGGGATTCGAACCCCCGACCGTAGTGGCCGTGCAGACCGTGACTGGAGCGCCTTAGTCCCCTCGGCCACCGCGGCCGGCTACGCGTAAGATCATTGCATTCCATGTCAGTTGCAATTTATTCTAACAGGGCAAAGGAAGGTACTAAGTCTCATTGCTTAGTTAAATTATTTTGTAACCAAAACCACAGCAGAACATTTATATGTGAATTTTAGCGGGGACAGTCTCTTAACACAAACAGTGACACGCTCGCCCCACACACCATTTACCTTTAGCATTCATTCAAAAACACACTCACACAACTTTTAAGTTCCATAAGCTTCATAAACATTTGGACCAGATTGTTGTATATAGTGGATTGAAACGTAAGCAAACTACGCGATTTACCTTCTTTTGTGAAACGTTAAACAGCACTTTTATTTTGTCACAGATGCTCCCGCTCGTCTCTCTTCGGAAGCCTGAGAGATCACGTATTCTGCCCATCATTTGAGTTTACCGTGTAATAGCAGATAACACAAGTTATTTTTCATTTTAAGTATTTTAATAAATATTTCTTCTTGACTGGATCGGTCTTCCTTCCTATATATGGGCAATCAAAAGAAGAAATACAGTTTTTTGGTGAGGGCAGACCTATCCAATAAAAATTTTCTTTTTGTTAGAGAAACACATAAATGAGGACCTTTTACTTCAAGACGTTTTGTAATAGTTCACACTTGAAACCTACTGACTGGTTAAAACTCCGTGTCGCACCGGGAGTCAAACCTGGGATCATCGCCATGCACGAGGTAGCGCTCTACAGACTGAACTATTCTTACGACCCGTCTTCGCAACTTTAGATCCGCCAGTACCTCACACCGTACCTTCCAAATTTATAAAGCTGTGAACACGAGCAGTAAAGCGTGTGATGTTACTAGAGGAGGTGCCAGCGCGGCAGCTCACGCGTTTGGTTAGAGCTAAAAACTCATCAATTAAAAAAATAAAAAGTAATAAATGAATAAATAAATAAAAATTACGCAACCCGCAACCTCAATGACCTGATCTACGGATAGACGATGAAATTAAGAAGAGAAAACGGCGATGGGGACGATTTGAGTTATCTAGTTTATGAAGCATTGTCATCACAGAATTAATTAAAATGGTTAGACGTCTTTCTGAGGTTTCTACGGAATGTAAAACACATTATTACGGCTACCGGTATAGTACTCATAACAGAACGTTGTTGCAGGTGGGGTTCGTATTGACTGTATGTACTCTACCAAATAAATTACACTAGCAGTTGGGTTCAGATAGTGTAGTGCTATGGAACAACAACGTGACTAACCCGAACCTATGGCGTGGAGAGCCATAGAAAGGTTGGAAGCTCGATATACTCATAGGAAGGTGGTTGCAGCTATTGAAGTGTCCCAAATTTCCAGGACGTGGCCGCGATTTCAGACAACAGGTACCGTTAAAAGATGGCAAGGCCAAGGTCGCCCACGGCTAACAACAGCAAGAGCTCACCGTTATCTCCGATTAACAGCCGGTCGAGACATGAGGCTGAATGCAACTCATCTGTAACGTATCCTCTAGTCAGCAACAGGACGCGCAATATCAACACAAACAGTCGAAAATCAAACTCTGGAATGTGGCCTCTATGAACGAAGGCCTATTGTTTTTGTCTCATTAAAACTACGACCCCATTCATGCCTCAGAAACTGGGCGGAAGAACATGAGGATTGCAGTCGTAAGAAATGGACGGACATTCGTCGCTCCCTCATCTTGAGAGAACGTGAAACGCGGAACAATCCTACTTACCCGCAGAAAACGTGACCATATCCTGGTATTGAACGAATGGTAAGGGCAGGAGTCAGCATAGGCGGACGTACGGAGCTCTATATCGTTCAAAATGGTACTTTGACTGCTCAGAGGGGTTCCTTCTGGTGGGCGATATTGCTCGTATCCACAGAAGTGCACTGGTGAACCACTTGCTTGAAGGTGAGGAAATTCAACGAATGGAGTCGCAAGCATGTTTACCAGACTTCAGCATGTCGGAGATGCACATGAAAGACGAATTGCAGCCAGAGCAGCACTCCTTACAACGGTTGCAGAGCTGGATATTGCACTCATGGAAGAATGGCCGCCGAGCGGTCTGAGGCGTGCCAGTCACGGTCTGCACGGCCGCTGCGGTCGGGGGTTCGAATCCCCCCTCAGGCATGGATGTTTGTGCTGTCTGTAGTATAAGCTAGTTCATAAGTCGTTTGTAAGTTTAGGGACTGATGATCCTGTAGTTAAGTCCCATAAGCTCTACAAACACTTCAACATTTGAAGAATGGCCAGAACTGTTTGATAACCTCATACTGTGCATGTCACGCAGGTGTGCAACTGTACTGGCAGTCCGATGTGATCACACGCAATATTATAGGATAACGAGGATGACTCTTATATTAGCCCCATGGTCCCTCCCGATAAGTGAAAGCCATGTAAACCTCAAGTGAAGAATTAAGCCGCGGTGGAGTAGTTGTGCTTACTGAGGCACCGTGCTGCGATGCGCTTCACCGTTCACCGTCTGGGATTCGATCCCCCCCCCCCCCTCTCGGGGAAGATTTTTTGTGTTGTCCTTAGGTTAGTTTACCTTAGCTTAAATAGTTTGTAAGCTATGGTCTAATAACTCAGCAGCTGAGTCCGATAGATTTATAAACATTTGAACAGTTTTTGAAGTTAAGACAGCAATATATCGTGCTGTATGACACACAAATTAAATTGTAATGAATAGTTGAATAAAATACGTTATCTTGTGTATTTTGTGTATCATACCTTATCCCCAAATTGTTTTGAGCAGTGTAGATGCCCACATAATAAACTAATATTCGCTGGCCACGGTGGCCGAGGGGACTGAGGCGCTCCAGTCACGGTCTGCACGGCCGCTACGGTCGGGGGTTCGAATCCACCCTCGGGCATGGATATTTCTACCGTCCTTAGTGTTAGCTAGTTCATAAGTAGTTTGTAAGTTTAGGGACTGATAACACCGCAGTTAAGTCACATAAGCTATACAAACAACAAGTAATCTTTCTGATTGAAGCTTGTCTGAAGGAAGCAGACATGGTATATCGTTATCTTCATTCGCGTTTTATCGGACCATACCACGTATTTCTAGTGTGTCTACGTTTTATTGCCGTGATTTCGCAGCTTTGTGTTGGATTCTGTTGCTAAGAAGGTTTTAGCATGTGCCGCCCATCCATGAATGTAAAGCTACAGGCTTTACCGGTTTCAAATGTTTCAAATGTTTGTAATTTTTATGGAACCAATGTACGTTGGTCATTAGTCCGTAGTCTTATAAACAAACTATTTCAACTAAGTTAAACTAACCTAAGGACAACACACACATCCATGCCCGAGGGAGGATTCGAACCTCCGACGTGGGAGGCCTCGCGAATCGTAACGTGGCGCTCCAGACCCCTTGGCTACTCCCGCGCGGCTTCACTGCCTTCATCGAAACAGTATTACTCAGGGGAGTCTTGAGGTTTGAATTCGAGTTTGCCTTGGTAATATTGTCTGCACAAATTCGGTCTTAATGCACCTCATTCATTGTGATTTAAATCCCGGTTTCGCCCACCATTAATCTTTACAGATAATGTTGTACCTCGTTAAGTGTACGCTGTCATTATCAAAGATACCTTCGCAAGTGATAAGTCAAACGTTTTTATCGTAGTTGCTCCCACTAATTGCCTTATATCGAGCTGGACTCTGTAAGTCTGAGATATCACATACTTCGTCGATGATTTGTGTAGACCGTCGGAGAACAAAACGTATAGTATACTGCAAGGAAATGTCCAAGACTTCGTGAGTCAATTGCGCACTGCAGCAGCGCCTGACATGGAGAGGGTCTCACATGTGCGTCACCGATTTCAGTCTAATGTTTTATGTACGTTCTATAGTGAATGTAAAGAGACACGTGTTTCGCCCTTTTGCTAGGCTGTAGTTTTTGAAAAAATCAAATTTGAAGGAAAATCGCATTTTCAATGCTATAAATCGAAAGTTAGTCTGAAGATGATGCAGTTTTTTTGATAATACACAGGGCGTCCAACTATCTTGCTCGACAAATCATCTCGAGCATCAACAGCTATTGTGAAACCACTTTCATCGGTATCAGTATTAAGTAGGGGTTCGTGAATGTAAATATTTATAAATATTCTAAAACGTAAACATTAGCTTTTAATACATACTTATATGTTTTTAAATGGACACTCTATATTATTTCATTCGCAATATCTCGGGATGTAAATGGTGTACTGCGATGTAATCAATGTCATTGTTTATTTGATTTATCATGTTATAGAATGCTGATGAAATAATGTAGGGTATCCACTTTAAAAACACATAAGTTTGTCTTGAAAAACACATAAGTTTTCATTTTAGAATGTTTCTAAATATTTTCATTTTTAAGCCTCAGCCTTACATTGATACCAGTTAAAGTCGTTTAACAATAGCTGATGATGTTCCAGAGATATTTTGGGTAAGCCAGATAACTGGGACACCCTGTATAAGGAATCAAAAGTTACGACGTTCGAGTAATTAACTTTTTTGTGTTGTCATGCTGTAACTTGGGTATTCGTAAACATGAGCGACCTCCGAAGTGCCGTCGCCGGTCGATCGGTCCAGAACTTCGCCGGGCACCGTGGCTCAGGGTGCCCGGTCAGGGGCTATACGCCCTCTGTAGTAGACGAAAGTAGAGCTGAATATTCAACGAACAACCAAGAACGAATTGAACCAAAGCATAGACCTACCTAAAGAACAAAAATAAAAAGAAAAAAAATGGGCTTGGACTCTCAAACCCTCGATCCATGTTCGAACCTGCATCACGGCATTTTTAATAGATTTTTTTTTTCGATGTGTTTGATACACAGTGAGAAACCAATAAAATTTCATGATAGAGCAGATGCTATTAAAATTCTTGGTTATGGGCTTGGTCCATAAGCAGTTTTCCGCACCTGTTCCAAGTTATGCTTTTTTACTCTTGGTACGAATCGCAAGTAATAACTGATACACCTGTCTTCAGCAATATAAATCAGGAATGTTTTCCAGGAACGGTATCTCGGACAACACATGAATACGGTAATATTTCGTTCATGTGTAGTGCAAAGTGTGCGAAATATTTGTGTTGTGGTTGTTTTTATGATAATTTCACCCTTCCGGTTGTAAGAACGCTGACGAATAGAGGGTCAGTAATTGGAATGACGTAATAATATAACGTTCTTCGTTTTATTTCATTTATTTTTAATTTTTGTTGTTTTTGCACTAATATAAACAAAACAGGCGTAAATAGATAATACACTTATATGAATATTAATCACACTTCGCGGTGCTCTAGTTCAAAATAAGGCAAGAAAAAGTATAACAAATACGAGAATATTATGAAATACATCGAAAGAAAATCTAACACAAATTGCCGTCCAGGCACGGTCCGCTCGATTGGCGACGGTGCTTGGAAAGTCGCTCATGTTTACCAGTAGCCAAGCTACAGCATGGAAACACAAAACGTTAATTACTGGAACGTCATCAACTTCTGACCCTATATTAATAAAAATGAATCGTCACTTGTATGAAAGCGCATAGCTTGAGAATGGCTTCACCGATTTCGCTGATCATTTCTTTGTTCTGTTCTTAATAATTTGTATTAAAGAAAATTTTTGCAAAATCAGAATTTGAGAAAAAGTGAAAGTACGCTTCCCGCTCGGATCATTTTCTAGATTCTCCAACAATTAGCTTATTCATTTGTTAATCGCCTAGCGACCAAATACGCTGTTCACAGAGCGAAAAAATACGCCAAGGAGGTTAGAATAAAGGGATTTAGCGTTGTCTATACTGAGAATACATAAGAAACATAATCTTCCTCAGTAAGTTAATATGTCTGAAACTAAATTATTATGCGTATTATCAACATATTATTATTTACCATGAAGAGAAAACAACTGTCGCCATCTAAAATTTCATTGGCTATCTCAAGCTTTGCCTCGATTTGTCGGCTTCATTCCCACGATCCAGCAGTTGTTGCCAACATAGCTATACAACGCGTAGACAAGAGCTTTTAAATGCTCCCATAAATGAAAATCAAGAGGGTTGAAGTAAGGAGATCGTGGAGGCCATGGAATTGGTCTGCCTCTACCAATCCATCGGTCACCGAATCTGTTGTTCAGAAGCGTACGAACACGTCGACTGAAACGTGCAGGAGCTCCATCGTGCATGAACCACATGTTGTGTCATACTTGTAAAGGCAAATGTTCTAGCACCACAAGTAGAGTATCCCGTATGAAATGATGATAACGTGCTCCAGTGAGCATAGGTGGAAGAACATGAGGCCCAATCAAGACATCACCAACAATTCCTGCCCAAACGTCCACAGAAAATCTGTGTTGATGACGTGATTGCACAATTGCGTGCGGATTCTCGTCATCCCACACATGTTCATTATGAAAATTTACAATTTGATCACGTTGGAATGAAGCCTCATCCATCGCATGTGAACACAAGCACGGAAGTCAACATTACCTTCCTTCAAATGGGGCAACTGGCGGTGAATCGAGGAAGTACAGTACATACTAACGAAACAATTGGGTATTTTGACAACTTTCTGAATGAATTATTTCAATTTACATTTAAAGAGACATACTGAAATGAGCTCTAACTTTGAAATTAAGCGTTTCCGGACACATGTCCACATAACATATTTTTTTTCTTTGTGTGAGGAATGTTTCCTGAAAGTTTGGCCTTATATTTTTGTAATACCCTGTATAAAAATGCTCATCTTGAGACGATCTTTTGATGTATAGCGTAATAAACTTTGAACTCTTTTTTTTTTTTTTTTTTTTTTTTTTTTTTTTTTTTTTTTTTTTTTTTTTTTTTTTTTTCAAAATCTAATCTCTAGGACAGAGCTGAAACACGTGTCTCTTTATTTTCAATATGAAACGTCGATTCAAAATTCGATCGTTGGTGGTGACCCAAAGTCAGACTCTTTGCTTGCCAGTGTTATTTTCTCCACCCCCTGTATGTTGCTCTTAATGGGTCGCACTTGCTTTCTGTTGCCTGTACGTGATACTCGGTGTACCTGACGGGAGACCAGATAAATGGCTGGTGGCCATGCAGATGTCGGCGGCCTCCCACGCTGGACGGTCCGCCTTTCTGCCGCGAGGGTCAGCAGGCCGCCGGCGCGGGCCAAGAGGGTTACCGGGGCGGGGCGGAACGGATCGCACGTTCGCATTCCGTCCTCCGGCGCTTCGTCGCTGCTGGCGCCACGTCCGAGCCCACCCGCCGCTGGTTCCTGCTCCCAAAACAAAAGGCCGCGTCTCCGGGTCGTTGACACCGATGACGGCTGCTCTAGTCACCGACGAAACTCTGAAACGAGCACACTCGCCACTTGGGAGCGCTGTACGAGGCGTAGATCTGTAAGTTGCAGCATTTCCTGTACGTGCTATTCTGCAGGTGCTAAATGTTTCGTGGGGTATTAGGGGGCATTGAGGGCAACGTGTATTAAATGCTCCAATAGTATAATAAATAATTTTCAGTGAAATATGTTCTTCTTTGCATTTGACTAAGAGAGACATAAATCACTATTGCCCTTTGTGTTATGAAAAGTTGTGTCTCTTGCCTATGAAGTTGAGGCAGACAGGAGCTGTGAATTGGCTATGGTGTAGTGCGTGTTGAGTACCGTATAATGTACACTGTCACTGTCAACACATATCTTTTTTTTATCTGCATATTTATTTGTTGACATCTAAAGACGAACAACTTCTTTCGAAACCAAGGAGCCATAAATTATAAATGTCGCCTTTTAAGGTAAAAACAACATGTTCCTTTGATTATCGAAACACTTGTAAATTCCAAAACACTTGTAAATTCCAAAATTATATTTTCATTCTGCGCTGACAAAGAACTTTCTAACAAACTAAAACTTTGTGTCCCCAACGGGATTCGAACCTGGGACCTGTACCATCGCCGTTTTCTCTTCTTAATTTCATCGACTGTCGGTAGATCAGTTCATTGCGGTTGCGCGTTGAGTTCTTGGCTCTAACCAAAAGCACTGATTAGCGCGCTGGCACCTCCTTTGGTAACTGCACGCGCTTTACTGCTCGTGATCATGGCTTTATAAGTTTGGCAGGTACGGTGTGAGATACTGGCGGATCTAAAGCTGCGAAGACGGATCGTAAGGACCCTCAGGATAGTTCAGTCTATAGAGCGGCACCCCGTGTATGGCGATGATCCCAGGTTTGACTCCCGGTGCGGCACGGAGTCTTAACCAGTCAGTAACTTTCAAGTATAAATTATTAGAAAACGTCTTGAAGGTCCTCATTTATGTGTTTGTTTAACCAAAAGAAATTTTTTATTGGCCTCACAAAAAACTGTGTTTCTTCTTTTTATTGCCCATATATAAAAACAAAAAATACCGTAGTTTGCTGAAGGAAGACTAATCCAGTCAAGAGGAAATATCTATTACAATACTGTTACTGCCATGGTATTTTGGTCGAGCGCTCTAAGGCTTGTCGAAGAATCGAATCCCCCCTCGGCAACAGACGTTTGTGTCGTCCTTAGGTTAGTGTAAGTTAGTTTAAGTAGTCTGTAAGCCTGGGGACTGATTATTACAGCATTTAAGTCACACAGACTTAGAAATATTTAAAAATAAATTATATTTTATAAGTAAAATATGTGTGTGTAGGCCTCGGCGGAGGCTATCGTAATCAGGTTTCTACGGGTTCTTTAGAATTGTCCAATGTTTCGGCCATTCTTGCAAATGGCCTTTCGGTTGATTGACAAATACTCAGAAAAAAGTCATTTGCAACGTTGACAATTTCAAAAATTAACAGTGCGGTCCACAGCCTGAAGAATTTTGCTGTTTACTTACATGTTGTTCATAGTGGCCTAGTTGGGTAAAGATTACACGAAGTTTGAAGTGGCCCATTGAAAGCAACGCACATGGTTTTACGGCACCTATTCCCATTGCACAGCCCGTAACTTCGTGAATTTTCCAAATGGGTGAGTTTTTCATACTTACCAACTAGGGCTGCAAACATTTAATTACCATTGCTATGGCACAACATGTTTCAATAATTAATCCTTTTGATTTATAACAACATGTTTCACTCTATCTTTGTGTCTTCGTGGAACAACCCGTAACGTATGCGGCGAATCTTTTCAAACACGGATTACATTTAATGCCAGTCAGAGTGCGTCTGTTGTCAGTTTACACAGAGAAATCAAGCACCCCATCAATTCACTCGGCCCATTGATAACAACCTTATTATAATCTATTCATATTGACGGAATGTATGACATTAATTGTATATGATGGCCGGAGTGCCTATGCAGTTCGTGCAGGTGTGGTGATCGCTGTGTCCTATTGATGTAGGGGTCAGTAAAACCCCTCACGTGCAGGAGACCCCGGTTCGACCTCGTCTGGGTACAAATTTTCAACTCAATCCATTCCCAGTTAATGTCATACATTTCGTGAATTTGAGTGGTTGGTCTGACAAGTTGTTTTCCATTGCATTAATAATTTCAACGTTTTCCCTGTTATGATGCTCAGCTGTGAGTAAATTTTTCTATGTCACTATCTGCCATTTGTTTCTAACCGTCTGCTGTTTTCATGCGTATCGTATTATGTCCGTCTGTCAATGTTTACTTTATCTACTGTCTTTGTATCACAGCCAGTCATTGCTGTTTTTTTCTATTTTGGTTTTTGTTTCAATGTCGTTATATATTGTTATTTTTCTCTTTTTTGCCTGTGTAATAATACTCTAAAACAAATTTATGTGTAACGGAATGATCTGATTGGTTATGATTAATGACATTAAGGTGCATTTTGAAATATTATTTTGTTTAGTTATGGCAAACGCTAAGAAAATAATTTATTCCATTTATGGTTCAATGGAACACTCTATCTTAAATGTAGATAAAGTTTATGTCATCATGTACTTCATGTATGTATATGTGGTTCATCAAACAATATTTAATTTCTCTTTATTGTTATTTCATACATTTGGATTTATATGTGAGTAATAAATATGTCAATGATTGTCTGTCCCATACGTAGTTCTTATTGTTGTGTGTAAAATATATTGCTCAAACCAAATAGTTGTTTTATAATAACATCGAGATTTTATGTTTGTTGCATATATTTGTCATTGCACCTGTAGATAACTTTCTTTTGTATTGGTAGTTTCTTGTGTTCTGAAGTTAGTCTATTATCTTATGAAGAAATTAAGACACACATATCACGGTACAACTGATAGAAAAGACTTTTAATTGGCGAGTATAAATTCCTGGATTTAAGTCACAAGAAACCAGACTCAACTTGTTTAATTCCTTTAAAAGAATGTACGTCTCTTATATGGGTGCTTTACAAAAATTATCCGTTATTTCAGGACTAAAAATTTAAATTACTTTCTTGTCACTATAAATTTAAATAATTGTTCGTAAACGTTGTTAAGAACTTAGAACAGTGACAGTTCTTCGAGCGATATAAACTTATGTGGTATTTCTGTTGTGCTGCCTTAATGTGTACCCAGAAAATAAAGGTAATGCTGTCAACAATCCGAAGATTGGTTTGAACACCACAGTGCTTTACTAGGCATGATCCTGTTGGAAATGAGACGCCGTTGCCCCCCCCCCCCCCTCGTCCCAGCCAGTTACTGGGGGATCTACAGTTTAACGTGGGTTGCGAACCATGGTGCAACCCGACCTTTATCACATTAGCGGAATTGCCAAAGGTGAAGGAAATGAAAAGTGGCAGATAAAACTCTAGCACTAAGCGGGAATCGATTCCGCTCCCCCCCCCCCGACCTTTAGTCTGGCACTCTACCACATTTATTCCGAGCCAATAACCCCGATAATATTAATATTAAAATTACGGAAACTTTGATGTGCTATAATTCTTTCTCCTCTTAATTAACTCTGATCAATATTTAAGTATGAGAGAAAAGATAAAACAGTTTGTAGATTATTAAAAACTTTCAGACAATATTTCAATGATGGTTGCCAAGCTATACGATTCAGCCACACATGTGTTAAAATGGAGACCCTTATATCTCTCTCACCAACAAATACAATAATACTCAATGTCTCAGTATTAGTCGTATTTCTTGAACCTGCATCTACGTATTGATGTACTGATCTAATTTTCTGTTGCTTACGCTTTTGTCCATGTTCCTAGAGTTAGTGGCTAATGCAATTACTCTTTAATAGGTGCGATGATTTTCGTTTATCTCCGTTCATGTGGCTGCCAAAAAATTGTAGCTGGTTCCAACACAGTATGGGCATCAGAGAACGCACAATAGACTGTATAGATATTGTTGATAGAAACAGCTGAATTGAGCCACAAAAGTATGTTGAAGATAGGGAATGCGGATAAAAATTTTAAGAATGCGTGTGTAGAGAATGAGGTCGAAAAATGGAAAATGATGGAGTAATCATAGAGATCTACGATTAGCGAAAAATATCGTGATGCATATTCATCCCAGCATTTGACTGGAGAAAATGACGAAAATCACTGAAAAAGTAAATTCGAATGGCTAGATGACCTTCCGAATATCAATGTGTTACTACTTTGCTGTGTACAGCGGAAGGTAAGAAACATTTATAGATATGAGAGCAATGTACAAAATGGAAAGATTTTTGAGGACTGTTGACTCGGCTTTAAAAGTTCTCGTTCAAGTATGATTACATTTGTGCTAAAGTAAATCAACTGTAGTTGTCGGCAAAGTTAAACATCATTTAACGTGTCAAACCACTGAGGCTTGATAGTCATCTATTGATTTGTTTCCTTTTGTCGTTCTAATAGGAGCTATTTATTCATATCTTTTTGACAACATGGTTTCTAGTACTGCGAAGATTTTCCTAAGTCACTGGTGGCGATGTGTTACAACGTTACGACCCACAGTATACCGGTTTATTACTACAAAAGCCTTGTTTATCTAAAATATTTCCACAAATCTTCTCTTATAAAATACGAACAAAATATTGCGACTGTAAGTTTTCCCTGCATATACTGTTCATGAAGAGTCCTCTGGATTCCATCCGGGTGGCAGTCTCTTCAAACAGCGACGTTTCGACTAGTGGAGAATATAATGAATATGTCAGCCGTCGAAGAGTCGCGGTTTTGAAGACACTGCCACCTCGCTGGAAGCTCGAAATTCTTCATCGAAAACTATATTGTTGCCATTTGAAGTCATCTACGAAAGGTGTTCGGATGAAGAGGTACAAAACGACACTGTTTAACGAGCCGAATTCCCTGTTCCCAGAATTCCTGTGGCTGTGGCAAGCTTTTAAGATTTTTTTTTTAGCGGACCAAACAGATGGAAGTGTACAGGACGACATGTCCTAGCTGTAAGACGGATGCCCAAGCTGCTCCAACTTTGCCAGTACACTTTGTGTGACCCTGGGATGTGTGGGCGCGCGTTATCATGGAAAAGAGTGACTCCCTCCTCCCGCCCAGGCCGTTTGCTGTCGATGGACTGCGGAGTATCTCAAAGTGTACGGCAGTGTTAATGCTTTTTCCGCGCTCGAGGAATTCGATGATTATCGGACAACGGACGTCTAAAAGGACGGTGAGGATCACCTTGCCTGCTGAGGGCACAGACCACAATTTATTAGGGGGAAGTGGCGACGCATGCTTCTCGCACCTGGATATCTCACTACGTTATTCCAAAGCGGCATATTCAAATTTCAACTGATTTGGTTCTTAACACGTTTCGCACCTTTTCATTAGAACACCCCTTGTACCATCTGCGCATCCTGTAGGATAAGCTACCACTTGTATTCCCTTGTCTTTAGTAACAAATAATTTCTTCAGATAAACACCTGTAAGGGTAAATGAGGGACGCACCGTACAATTCGTGTAATGCTTAACACATTCATTACAAACAAGTACGAAATATTTTAAACAAAACTTTATTACAATATCAACAATTACACTTAGTAAAACAACAAAATATTTGTTACACTGAATCCTTGGGATTCATCACGGAAACAAAGCATTAAGAGTGGTTTACATTTGAAACAAACTTATAGAGCTAATGAGAAATGAACAACATACACACGAATGTAACATTCTGACAGTCTAATTTGCTGGAGGAAAGTGCTTCCTCTTTTCTTCATCAGTTCCTGTAAATACACATTTTAACCTGAAAACAGCATGTAATACATTTGATGTTTACTGGGGTGTATTTCCTATGTCATATGTAATGTACATCAATTAGGATTTGGTTTGGACTGCACTATTTGATTGCATCTACAGCAGTTTGTAAGTTATGAGAAGTAATGTTTGAGAGGTTTTGTCCAGCAAGGATACAGATACTAGGGCTGTTTTTGACGTCATTATGTTAACAATGGGATTTCTCAGTAATTACGTACTGATCACTACATACTTATACAAAAATAGCATGCATACGGAATGGACGACGTCCTGTTGAAAGACTCAGTGCAGGCACGCAGCAGGCACTCGGCGATAAATAACGAATAAGTTAGGGGGTTTGAGCAGCAGATGCAGGTGGCGCTAGTCCTGGTGTGGGCGTGGCACGTGCGCGCTGTACGCCACCTCGTGGGCGTCGCCCTCGGCACCCAGGCTGCGGCCCCAGCCGCCCGGCGCCGCCCCCGGCCCGCTAGAGGCCCCACCCGCGCTCCAGCCAGAGCCCACGGCCGCGGGGGCGCTGCTCCAGCCGCCCCCGGCGCCGCCCCCGGAGGCCCAGCCGCCGCTGCCGCCGGAGCCGCCGCGCAGGAACTTCTGCACCGCCAGCACGGCGCCCAGGATGAGCGCGATCTTGCTGACCACCAGCGCCTTGAAGGCCAGCACGCCCACGACCAGCAGGCCCAAAGGCACCAGCAGCAGCATCTTGGCGCCCACGCCCAACAGGATCGGCAGCAGTGCCTTCAGCAGCTTCTTCTTCTTACCACGGCCTGCGGGGACAACAAAACCTCCAGTTAGTTGATGACCAATTTTCACACACTGTCTGATCTAATGGACCTGGACACCCGGCAAAACATACGTTTTTCGTTTAAATGCGACATAAAGTCCTAAGGAGGCAGGCGACCATGATGAAATGATTAGGTATTACTGCTGTGAATTTCGTTAGGTCGCAAATTCTTTGTTATTGGTCACACTTCATGTACAGCGTGCCCTCAAAAATGACGCGTTTCGGAATTACCATCATCAGATTAGCTTTCGCTTTTGTATGTATATTGAAGAACATCTTCCATCTGTTCACTTGTGCACATGGCACGGAAAAGATGCTAATCTGATGATGGTAATTCCGAAACGCGTCATTTTTTATGGCACGCTGTACATGAAGTGTGACCAATAATAAAGAATTTGCGACCTAACCAGCTTCACAGCAATAGTACCTAATCATACGTTTTTCATATTAGGTGCATTGTCATGCCTACTAAGGCACTCCATATCATCGACCTCAGTTGCCATTGTACATCGTGAGAGAGGAGAATGGGGACCGAACTTGTACTCGGACTTCTATCCGGGTGGGCAGTGTCTTCAAACAGCGATGTTTCGACTACTGGTATAGTATCATATTATGTCAGTCATCGAAGCGTCGCGGTTATCGAGACACTGCCACCTGGCTGGAAGCTCGAAACTCTTCATCTAAAGCAATATTGTTACCATATGACGTCATCTACGAGTGGCGTCGGGCCCGGTGGTCTTGGGGTAAAGCGCTCGAGTGGAAACCGAAGGGTCGCGGGTTCGATTCCCGGTCGGACCTCGGATTCTTTCAGTCTGCGTTTTAACCCTTCTTCACCTCTCAACGATGTGAGGAGAATGGGGATCTCCGCTGAACTCGAGGACTTCGAGCTTGTTCTCGGACTTCAATCCGGGTGGCAGTGTCTTCAAACAGCGACGTTTCGACTAGTGCTATAATATCATATGTCAGTCATCGAAGCGTCGTGGTTATCAAGACACTGCCACCTGGCTGGAAGCTCGAAACTCTTCATTAAAACAATATTGTTACCATATGACCAGAAACGACACGTGGTTCGGATTCCACGTTAAGCTGTAGGTCCCCTTTCCCCGGTTGGATAACTGGGGTAAGCTAGGGACACGCAAGTCGCCTAAGTGGCGTTCAATTGAAAGACTTGCACCAGGTTAATGAGCCAAACGAAATTATTATTATAATCTACGAGTGGTGTTTAAATACACGAAACGACACTGTGGTTATAATTGAAGAGACTATTAAAATAAGTAATCACCAGTGACCTAACTATCCCACTATTTAACGAGACGAAGGATTCCCTGTTCCCAGAAATACTGTGGCTGTAACAAGAGCAAGTCCTATACTGTGTCCCTCAGGCGCTCCTCTTTTAGCGGACCAAACAGAAGAAGGAAGGAAGGAAGGAAGCTTAGGGTTTAACGTCCCATCGACAGCTTGGTCATTAGAGACGGAGCTAACGCTCGGAGTTTTGGGTAAGGATGTGGAAGGAAATCGGTCGCGCCCTTTTGAAAGGAGCCGTCCCGGCATTTGCTTGGAGTGATTTAGGGAACTCACGGAAAACCTAAATCAGCATGGCCTGAGGAGGATTTGAACCACCGTCCTTCCGAATGCGAGTCCAGTGTCTTACCACTGGGCCACCTCGCTCAGTGGACCAAACAGACGGAAGTCACATGGCGACATCTCCGAGCTGTAGGACGGAAGCTCAAGCTGATCCAACATGACCAATATACTTCGTGTAACCTTGGAATCGGATGGACGCGTGTTATAATGGAACAGAACGACTCCCTCCTTGAACAGCCCAAGCCGTTAGCTCTCGATGGAAGTGTCTCACGGTGCACGGTGCACGTCAGTGTTAATGCGTGTTCGAGGTGTATCGAACCTCGGACGTCGAAAAAGACGGTGAGCATCATCTTGCCTGCTGAGAGCACTACCTTGAATTGTTTTAGGAGGAGGTAAAGACGTTGGATATCGTACTACGTTATACCAAAACGGCACATAATAATTTCAACTGTTTTGGTTCTTAAGACCATCAGTGCATCCTATGGGATAAGGTGCCACTTGTATCAGTTTGTCTTTAATAATAAGTAAGGGAAGTCTGTAAGCGAGATTTCCACACTCCTAAACAATCCTACGTCCACTGTTCCTTATGTGGTAGTCAAGTGGAAACGCGAAGGGACAGATACAATACCAAAGTTCACATGCCGACCTCGTCTGTTGACTGACAGAGTCGAAGAAAGTCGTACAGTGTAATAGGCATGCATCTCTCCAGACCATCACACAGGAATTCCATACTGCATCTGCATCCACTCCAAGTACTATGACAGGCGGGAGGAGAGAGAACTTGAATTTCGTGGTCGAGCGGCTGCCCGTAAGACACACATCACGCCTCGCTCGGTGCAAGGAACGTAAACATTGGACAATTGAACAGTGGGAAAACGTTGAGTGGCTTTACGAATAACGGTACACGATGTGGCGACCCGATGGTAGGGTGTGGGTAATGCCAATGCCCGGAGAACGTCATGTACCAGCGTGTTTAGTATCAACAGTAAAATTCGGAGGCGTTGTGTTATGATGTGGACGTGTTGTTCAAAAAGAAGGCTTGCAGCCCATGTTGCTTTGAGTGGCAATATCACAGTACAGGACTACGTTGCAGTTTTAACAACCTTCTTGCTTCCTACTGTTGAAGAGCAATTCGTGGATGACAACTGCATCTTTCAACACGATCGAGCACCTGTTCATAATGCATGGTCCATGCACGACAAGAGCAGCCCTTTGATGGACTGGTCTGCAGAGAGTCCTGACTTGAATCCTACAGAACACGTATAGGACGATTTGAAACGTCGCCTTCGTGTCTGCTATCTAGGACCTACATCAATACCTCTCCTACGTGCAGCACTCCGTGAGGAAAGAGCTGCAATTTCTCAAGAAACTTTCCAGCACCTGACTGAACCTATGACCGCGAGATTGGAAGTTGTCAAGTCTAAAGTTGGGCCACCCCCGTATTGAATTCCAGCAATACCGATGATGGGCGCCACGAACTTGGAAGTAATTTTCAGCCAGCTCTCGGGATACTTTTGATGCCATCTATATCCCTTAAACCTTTCCCTCTCTATGTTGTCATATGGCAACGTCATCTTTATCTGTTCCTCTAGGCACAATCATTTGTGCGGTGTTGTTTACAATGTCTAGACAAATTTGCCTCAAAAAATGTTCATAAATTTATAAAATTTGGGGTTGAAAGGGTTAACTTGTGAGGCATTTATATTGGAACATAGTTTGTGAAATGAGACAAAAAAGTCACCCTGAAATAGCGCCCACAGTGGCTACGAAAAATAAGTAAAAATAAAAATATAATAATAGCGTCTGTGGCTGTGGCGTCACGGTGACTTCTTAGTTATTTTATATAATTGGCAGTCGTAGTCCTTACCGATAATAATGTCGGCAAACAAAATTGATGAAGTAAACTCTACCAGATCGCTATGCTTCATTTCCTTTCCAGAATTATAGAGAACTAAAATCTTATATTCCGACTGCAGATTTCGTGACTAACAGCAAGTAATTAAATACTGTATATATTGACCATACTGTGTATATGTTTTAATAAATTTATTAAATAATTAATTGCATATTTCGAGATGATTCCGTAAAAATAAATTATTCAGATTTTCTCCATTTTTCAGGCTGTTGCAAGTATCTTGTGAGATACGCCCATAGACCGCAAGTGCTAACAATAACGGTACAGCCCGCACTCGGTTGGTTGTAAGCATATCGAAAACCCAGTAATTCTCAAGAACGTTATTGTATACAGTAGTATGGTCAGAAAACAGAAAAGAAGAACTTTAAAATTGCCTATCTGTCTGGAAGACTGCACCACAGGAGGACTAATTTCATATTTTGTCGGGAGGCAAATATTTCAACTTGTCTAGTTGAATGTCTTGTTTACAAGCTATGCACATTCAACTTTGATGACACTAAAAATCTCAGACACGAGTAAGAAATTCAGGTTCATATCTAAATATAAAATTCAATTGCTGTCTTACTAATACTCAGAAATGGCTTAACCGATTGCAATATCTCTTTCTCTTTGTTCACTTTTTTGCAGGGGTGGTTTATAGAAAAAAGAAGAGAAAACCCAAACGAGCAACTGAAAAATATAAATAAAAAAGTTGGTAATTTTGTTATGTGCATTTGAACTTTGTATTAGATGCGTACTTTATGCGGTGCTATACCGTCAATCAGATTTTGATAACATTTTTCAAATTTGGCCTTCAAGAGAAGATAACGGCAATGTCTAGATAATAAGTCGCACTTTTCATGGCAGACGGTGCTTTATAACGGGTATCAACACAAATTTATTGTTTCATTCTTCCTATTTTTGCAAACTATACCTTCAAAGCAATAGAATCGTCACTGTCTACGGTGTGTCGGACGGACTTTACTGCACACTTCGACTCCGACCAATCACCATCTCTAACACTCAAATTTTGAGAAAACCGCTCTCATGATTCGTGACATTAAATTGAATCACAATTAACTGGATCGATAGGTAACTTAAACTGAGCATAGTTGATGGGGACACGTTTGTTTGATGCTTATTGTTGCTTTTTTCAGTTATTTATTACAGAGGGCGCGCCGTCCTCTAGTTTACGGCCCTGCGGGACTGGATACATCGGTCCTCTCAACATAACCGAAAGCACTTGGCTAGTACATGTATGGGTCACCACCGTCCGGGTATACAGAGCGCGGTTGGAAGTGGGATGCCTTCTGAGGCAAACTGAGGCGCCACTTGATTTAGAGGAAGCAGCTCCAGTTAAGAACACGGACGCAACGGCCGCGAGTGTCGACCGCCGACCACATCTGCCTCCACCATGCATACGTTTCCACTTTCAGGCGGAGGATGTCACAGCGGCCGTTAAGTACCTGTTGTGACTTTCGAGACCTACATGACAGAGTTCACTTTTTTAGTTTACGTTAATCCACTGACCGGACGCAGTACTAGCGGCGTTTTCAGCCGAAGCATGGTTTCTGGATTTCTCGGGAAATAAGCATTTCCTAAAATGAAGGAGGAAGTAAGCCAAAATACCTTACAGTCCTTCAGTTTTGTTCATATGCAAATGACCTGCGAAAAATGAATCGATTCGGTTGGTTGCGCATGACGTGATTCGTCTCAAAGTGAAGAGACTTGACAGAGGTCTACATAGGTTTATTATTGCTACAGCACATGACATCTACAGCTATCATAACGTTTATCTAAGAATTCCATAACGATCCTGCCATATACCTTAAGAGTTAAATCTGCACTGACTTGTCCATGTTTGTAATACAAAAGAATGAAAAATACTCCCTATTACAGTGTACTACATCTACATCTACATACATACTCCGCAATCCACCGTAAGGTGCGTGGCGGAAGGTACACTGTACCACTACTAGACACTTCCTTTCCTACTCCACTCCCAAATAGAACGAGGAAAAAAAGAATGCCTAATCTCTCTTATCTTGTCTTTGTGATCACTACGCGAAATGTAAGTAGGCGGCAGGAAGATCCTTCAACACCAAGCTTCAAATTCCGGCCCTCTAAACTTTCTCAACAGAAATTAACGAAAAGAACGTTGTATTTCCTCCAGCAATCCCCAATTCACTTCCCAGAGCATTTCCGTGACACTAGCTATTCACCTCTGAACTGCTCCAATGTCTATCTTTAAACTGATCTGCTGCGGGTCCCAAACACTTGAGCTATACTCAAGACGTGGTCGTACAAGCGTTTATACGCGGTCTCCTTTACATAAGATGTACATCTTCCCAAAATTGGCCCAATAAACCGAAGTCGGCTATCCGCCTTACTTACAACTGTCCTAACATGTTCGTTCCATTTCATATCGCTGTGCAGTTTTACGCCTAGATTTTTGAACGACGCGACTGCATCAAGAAACTCACTACTAATGCTGTATTCGAACATTATGGGATTGTTTTTCCTACTCATGCGCATCACATTACAATTTTCGACATTGAGAGCTAGCTGCCATTCTTCGCACCAACTAGAAACTTTGTCTAAGTCATCCCGTATGCTATTGCAGTCAATTAAAGACGACACCCTCCCATACACCACAGCATGTCTTGCCGGCTATCGTCATTGTTTCGCCGGACAGATTTGACCCGAGGATGGTGTGGCTCATCTAACTTTGCAAACGGCCGTATAATGCAAAGAAATGATAAATTATTTTCGTATTCGTCTTTTTAATTCAGTACGTCGAAGGGTATTTCATTTCTTCACTCGTCAAGTTTCTTGTTCTCCGCCTTTTCTGATCGTTTCATATCCAATTATTTCATCCAACATTTTCACTAATCAGTGTTTGTTTTGCCAAGCTTTGTTTTCTTTTATCAAGCATTACATACTCTTCTCTCATAGCTTATAATCCTATTCCTCTTTGCACCTCCCATACTTCAAATGTCCAGTGTCCGCCAGAAATTTCTCTGACTTCAGCAGATAAACGGTTCATCAGACTTAGACCTGAACTCCGACCATTACCTATCACTTGAAATCCTGTCAACAGCCAAGATTCGCGTAAGAGTTTTAGTTAGCTCTTGTCCAGATTCTCGTTAAGATACTCCGAAATGAAGTTAACAACGATTTCTGTATTCTCTATAGAATATAGCTTCATTTCTACACAATTGACTCCACTGAACAGTTATTCCATAGTTCAAATTCGTTTCTCTCCGGTACTAACCACGAATCGAATTGCAATGGAGTGCAATGTTGCATTGCAGATGCGCAAATTTGGGAAGTTCAGCCTAATATTGTGTCAGTGTTGATACGAATACTGCTCGGAAAAACTTCACGAGCACTCGTCTGTATCTTCATCGCTTGAGACACAGCTTCCACTCCTGTACCATCACCTGTTGCTAGTTCAGATTCAATAGCACGCTATTGCTGAAACGGTTGTGGATGATGAGCAATAAAGGTTACTCGGTGTTCTGAGAGGAGAAGAGCAGTTTCCGGCATATCCTGACTAAGAGAAGGGATAGGTTTTTAGGACGAATTCTGAAACATCAAGCAATTGTCCACATAGAATTAGAAGGAAATGTGTGGAGTAAAAATCGTAGAGGGAGACTGGGCGATGAATACAGTAAGCAGATTCAAAAGGATGTAAGTTGCCGTTCGTATTCCCAGATGAAGAGGTTTGCACAGAACGGGGTAGCCTGGAGAGCTGCATCAAACCAGTCTGCTGACTGAAGACCACAACAACATATTCTGAGAAGCTTTAGTAAATGTTCCGTTTCCAAGAAGTCGTCTAAGGTTTACGGAGAGTATTAATAGCCTACATATGCAGGAGATGATGACGACGATGATTCCTTATTTACGCGACAATTTCATAACTCACATACATGATGTATACCGTAATGCGCGTAGTTCCGTTACTTCGCAGAACTCCAATAGTGGATCAAATCATACACACTATTGTTTATTTTAGTCATATGGAAGCACGTAATAAGGAGTAGTGTTCAGAAACCCGACGACAGGAAAGGCATCAGAGAAGAAGCTCAGTTCGATAAAGTCGAGGGATAATACTGTCGGATGTGTTGAAGAAATTACACAGTTAAAGGGATGAAGTATTGTAGGTTACCTATCACAAAACTAAAGCCTGCTGTTCACCTCGAATACTAATTTTATCGCCGATGATATTATCTTTGGAGCACAGTTTTTAATCGTGCTCTAACCATTTGAATTGGTAGAGTAAATCTGAACTATTATTTTGGTGCTGCGTTTGTGGCTACTCAATATATTCTCAAATAGATGTTCAAATGTTTGTATAACTTATGGGACTTAACTACGGGGTCATCAGTCCCTAAACTTAAAAAACTACTAATGAACTAGCTAATACTAAAGACGGCACAAATATCCATGCCCGAGGGGGGATAGGAACCCCCGACCGTAGTGGCCCTGCAGGCTGTCAATGACGCGCCGCAGAACGCTCGGCCCCCCCGGTCGACAATATATATTATAAGAGTCCGAATCACACATGGTCAGAAGTGTGAGAAAAGTATGAAAAGTCATAGAAGGCACAGGACAGATGTTCTAATGTTCGTTAAGCTTATGGGACTTAACTGAGGGGTCATAATTCCCTAAACTTAGAAACTACTTATGAACTAACACTATAGACAACACAAACATCCATGCCGGAGAGGGGATTCGAAGCCCCTACAGGGAACGAACTCGCGCATTGGAGCATACCGACTCAAAGCGCTTGGCCACTTCGCCGCGGCACACAGGACAGATTTAACTCGTATAAGTCTATCTCCTTTTCATTATACGAGCTGGTAGGATGGAAACTGCGTAACTGGATAACATTTCATACACATATCTAACAACTGATCCGTCTTTTTAATTTCTTTATTAGGCAACGAATCTCTGGTAACTGTATATAAGTAACCAACACTATAACATAGTAAACAGAAGCAGAAGGTCTCAAACTAATTACAATTTGGGACATAATTTCCTTACGAAATACGCGATTAGTCAAAAACATTCGAGTCCAACTCAGACCTACATTTTTTCATCGGTGTATGGAAAATGTAAGGTTTCCAGCGAAGGCATGCCTTCCGGCAGGCAGTTTACAGGCCTCACCGCCGGAAAAGAGGCTGTAAGGCACCAGTAAAGGCAGGCCTATTGTCGTCTGTCACGCGTCCCTCGTTCCCCACCTTGCAGCCCGTTCTCTCGTTTCCGGGTGGTTGCTCTTGAACAAAGGAGCGCAGTGAAGTTATCCAACAGATGCCTCACTGAGCGCAGTGACTCTTTGAAACTGTTAGTAGCACGCGTTTTACATACTTCTGAGAAGAAGCCGGTATCCATGGCTAATTGTGGATGAGTCCCATGAATTTGATTTACATAAAATGTCTATCGTATTATACGTTAAAGGGACTTTAGCAGACAGTGTTAATGTTATTCTGAAATAAACTTTTACATTTTCGTACAAAATTAGGAAACCATTTCGAAACGTCAGGTAACGCATTCCCTCTATGGTTTGTTGGAACTAACTAGTTTTGAAGACGAATCGATTAAAAAAAACGTATTTTGTTAAAAATAGATTCTCAATACGGTTGTAACCGGACACTGTTACAGCAGTCCCTCATTAATGAAGGATTTCAACAATAAACCCGGTTTTCGTAAAGAAACAAATTAGAAATGGTTTCATTTCGTTGTCTATTTTGTCTGTTCTGTTTCTCATGTACGAATGAGCGTCACAAAAGTGGACTGCTTCATAGACGAGCAGCTAGATTTGTTACCGGTAGGTTCGACCAATGCGCGAGTGTCACGGAAATGCTCCGGCAACTCAATTGGGGATCGCTGGAAGAAAGACGACGTTCTTTTCGTGAATTTCTGTTAAGTAAATTTAGAGGGCCGGAATTTGAAGCTGAGTGTAGTACGCTCTTGCTGCCGCCTACTTACATTTTGCGTAAAGATCACAAAGACAAGATAAGAGAAATTAGGGCTCGTACGGAGGCATATAGGCATTCTTTTTTTACTCGCTCAATTTGGGAGTGGAATAGGAAAGGAAATGCCTAGTAGTGGTACAGTGTACCCTCCGCCACGCACCTTACGGTGAATTGCGGAGTATGTACGTAGATGTAGATATAGGTTGTTACAAACTTAGGGACTTGACAGATAGTACACAATATTTTGATGAGGACACAATGTCCGTAAATTTCCTCCAGTATTTCTACGAGCACTTCTGATTTTCGGTACTGTGGAACAAATCGTCTTCACAACATGCTCTTTACTTTACATATTTTAGGAGGAGATAGTATGGACTAAAACAATATCCTTTAAGTATGGGCCCTTAAGAGGTATGAGAACGTCTTGATAATGTGAACACGTGACTGCTTCTGGTCAATAGCTCGTAAAGCATACAATTTAGAGTCCAAGTTTACGAAGCTTTTCATTTTCCTTCTTGTTTTGATCGGTACTCCTCAACTTCTCAAAACACACAGAAAGCTAAGAACTTGCAGTAGAAAAGGTTTTACAAAAAGTGCTCGTAGCGCCACCGGATAAAATTTCCAGACATGGGTTGCTGTTCATAATATTATATATTCCACCTTCGTTAACAGCTCCAGGAACTCTTAAATATGAATTTCCAAACACCCTATAAGCAAAAAACAAAGCAGTGTTCCCCTCATGGTTATCATTTTCCACTAACTTTGCTGTCTCAGTATAATATTGCAGACGCGGTGGAATAGCCGTGCGTACTGGGGCACCGTGGCCGTTCGCCGTTATGGGTTCGAGTCCTCCTTGGGGCATGGGTGTATGTGTTGTCCTTATGTTAGTTGAGTTTAAGTAGTTTGCAAGGTAGGGACTAATAACGAAGCAGTTAAGTCCCATAGATTTGCAAACATTTTTATAATATTGCAGTCGTTCATGAAGAGGTCCTCTCGTTTATACGTTATGATATACCGCTGATGTTCTTACACGCTTTTGGTGATGCTGGAAGAACCGTTCAGCCCTTCTTCATACAGCACTCGGCAGTGCGTTGTTAGCGTTTGGTGTTAGCGAGCGACTGCTTTGAACTGCGTGTCACAGACGAGCAAACAAGTGCTCGTTTCCTGTCAATACGGCATTCACAGAGAACTCTCATACCGTTAGTCAAACGAATGACGGGTAACGTCTGAAGCCAGTCATGAGCCATATCATTTATCTGCCTCCACTTCTTGCTAACGAGTGTTAAATATTTACCACTGCTCGTTCTTTAACTGCTAACAAGTTCACCATTAACAGTACTCTGAAGTGGTCTAATGTGAAATCAGTAGCTGGAAACTGTGAAATCAGATGTACATAAGAAAAAGTTTTGGTAACGTGAAAAGAAAAACCCCCATTATTAGGATGCATATAACAACGTCATATTGAGTAGAAGTGATTCACAGACTAAAGAAGAATAGTATATTTTACATTATAACTGCTTACGCTGGTGACCACGGAAGGTGGAGAATGCCGGCAGTTTTACCGATTCATAGATATTGTGAAATAATAGTTCTTCACAACGTGCAAGGATGTATAATGTCGACAGGTTATCAGCTGGATATACTGTTACGTGGAAAAGGACTCATGCACAGAGCACTATTTCTATAACGAAAAAAAAGTTTGTCTCACAGAACGGAGCCTTAAAGAAATCTATTCAGGACATGTCCGACTCTTCATAACAAGTATTTCGTAGCGCTGACTCGGGTCAAACTGTCCAAATCTCCCCCTCCCCCAAATCTACATTTATCCCTGAATTCCCGAGACTATCTACCGAATCGTGTTCCTTTCTTCTTCGTGATAGGACATGCAAAATTGGGAGCACAGTTAATGTGACGGATATATTCGTTATATGCAAGTATCTGCCTGATGACTTGTGGTTTCTTTCAGCAAGCCAACACCATCAATATCAGAATGGTTTCAAAATTGTTCGCAAGAGAATCCTAAATTAATCTGCAGAGGGACGGTGCTTGAAACATATGAAAGCAGCAATTAAGTAACTTCGGAAATTCAGAACATCAGTCTCTAAAGGCATATTATTGCACAGCACCGTTTAGTGGCTCGCCATGTCTTTGATGATGTAAAAGTTGACTGTCGTACGTTGTTGCAGTTGGTGTTAGCGTCGCTGCGTCTAGACTGTCGAGTCCCGGATCCACTTTCGGTCAAAGCGGAGATTGTCTTCTTTTGGCGTTGGTTCTTCATATGTTTTTGTTATCATGGTAATCTCATTTTCATCGACATGAAAGTCGAAGTGGCATCAAATAGAGACTTGTACCGGGTAAAAGAACAGAGACAGCGATTTGTTTCTAATGTGGAGATATAGAGGCAGTCATTGTGATTTGGTAAAAGTAAAGTAATAGAGAAGTACTGGATGTAGAATAGGTCGATCGCAAGAGCTCTGTGACATCGAATGGGAACTAGTCTTTGTCCGTCAGGAACCCTTCAAACACTGCCAGGTCCAGGCACAAATCGTATACTAACGGAAGGGAACCGTAGAGCATTAGAGCATTGCGAAGAATGTTTGTAATGAATTGCGTGGAAGCAATGCATGCAATTTGCCTCTGGTGTCTCAGAGCAAGAATGTACTCCTCCAGAATATCATTCTCCTGCTTCGTTGGGGTCGAGTACAATTTTGCTTGAACCACATATTGGAATCAGGCTCATATTGGGTAAACGACACGAAATCATCTCGAAAACGTTCACGAACTGTTCAGTAGTCACCGTGCCACCACGGAACCTCTCACCGATCGCGACTGGACTGGATATTGCACACCACAAAGTCACCCGCTTAGGGAAAAGTGTTTGTGAGCATATTGGACGAAACTGCTTTGATCACCAGACTCTAGACCATGAAACTACTTTAACTTACACAAGGACAACACACTCACCCATGCCCGAGTGAGGACTCATACCTCTGGTGGGAGCGACGCCCAGTCTGCAGCACGATGCGTTAGAGCACGCGGCTAGCCGTCCAGGGTAAAGAGACTTCCCGATGGCGAAATGTGGATTCTACGATCCCCAAAGGCGCCAGTTGTATTCACTGCTTGTGGGCATCGTCGCTAAGCCAAACCACATTCACATGTGCGCGCACGTACTAATTCTCAAAGTACTACGTGGCCAAGTGTGCTCTTTCACCCCGTAGACCCATATAGTCGTAAAAGATGATGTAGCCCCGTTACGCGAAGCGCTTGTTGCTATCAAGGGTGCCTCCTTTGAATACTGAATTGTGCATCTTTTCTACTCCCCCCACCCAAAAAAAGTCATAAATTCTATCGTGTATTCTTCATAATGCACTGTTCAAATGTTAGTACATTTAACTGAATTAACTACTGTGGTAATTAATCCCTAAGCTTACAAACTACGTAGCCCTTCATTTCGAAATGTTGCTCTCAAGCAACATCAAAATAGCACACGGTTCTCTGAAACATAAGTTTCGTCCTTAAATGGGCAATGGCACTTGAAACCAACGTTTGTACTCTCATATACAGTGATATTCCGTTGTCATTTTTCAAAAGTTTCGCAATAATCTCAATCGTTAGCAGACACTTCACGCTTACGCAACCGATACATTACGTTCTTTAGATTCTGAGGTAAAACGAAAACTGAAGGATAAGAGGGAGACTTGAAGGCTTATTATTATGGAGAAGTGTTAGCAAACTCGTATTTTTAACATTGCAAATGGATATTCATGTACTGGGAAGAGGAGGTCTTTCAAACTGCTATCGATTGGACAAAGAGTAAGGAAGAAGAAGAAAACAGCATCTCCTGTACCATGTGAAAGACTTTGTCACTTTTCAGATTATAGGCCAAAACGAAAATGTGGGCTTTGTCTTCTGGGGTACTTGACGGTAAAACCTAGGAAGTGTAGAATTCTTTGGTACCAGAAAATAACTGTTTTCAAACGTCTGCAATGAAATTGTATAAAATACGCAAGAAACTTTACAACCACAGAATTGACGGTGTAGCTTCTACACTGTAGCACCCATTCGCCTCTTTTGGTCAATTTCAGTTACTGGTAACAAACTAAAATCTGAATACTCTCATATGAAATTATTCACATGCCCATAAACGTCTCTTTTAAGTAAGTTAGTATTAAAAAAAAAAACGTATTGTCAACAATCACCTGTTTAATATATTTAGAACTTTACTGGTTTCGGGTATTATCCCTCATCAGAAGAGTGAAACTAACCCGACTGATTACATTGGTGCATTTCCTGTCAGCATATCTATGTCAAACGATAGAAGATACGTAAAGTGTCACTAGACATTAGGTCTTTATGATAAATAAAACAATACCAAGCTGCATTACAGTGAGCCAGGATCTAAGAATTCAATGTGTGGCACTCTACTTGTATTTTATCGTGTGATATAGATATGCTGACAGAAAATGAACGAATGTAATCAGTCTGTTTAATTTTACTCTTCTGATGATGGATAATATCCGAAACGGGTAAAATTCTAAATACAATAAGAAGCTGATAGTTGACAATATGCATTTTTAAAAAGTAAGACAATACTTTTTCTTCGCACGATTTCTCTGTGTGCCAAAGAAAGGGTTCAAATGAACTAACCTAAGGACAACACAAACATTCGTGACCGAAGGACTATGACCTCCGACGGGGAGTACCCGAGCGCTCCGCCATTCCAACGCGGCGAAACTATATGCATTCGCGTCAATCCTGGTGCTGTAATTGAAATGACCAGCGGCAGTCTCCCTTCTTCAAAAAATGTTCAAATGTTTATAGAACTTATGGGACTTAACTACGGGGTCATCAGTCCCTAAACCTACAAACTAGCTAAGAACGGCACAAATTATCCATGCCCGAGGGGGGATTCGAACCCCAGACCGTTGTGGCCGTGCAGTCCGTGACTGGTCGCATTTTTTTTTTTCTTCTTTTTTTTTTCTCTGCGGGTAGTTCTGTTCATTGCGGACGCTTATCGTATTCGTTCGTTGATGTTTGTTCTTGGCTCAGCTTTTTTATTACAGAGGGCGTTGAGCCCCCTGACCGGGCGCGCTGAGCCACGGCACCCGGCATTTTTAAGACACAAACACCCATGCCCCAGGGAGGACTCGAACCTCCGACGGCGAGCAACAGTGCGCTCCGCAGATAGACGCTTTATACCGCTCGGCTACTCCACCGCGGCAAGCGCCTCAGTCCCCTCGGCCACCGCGGCTGGCCTCCCTTCTTCGCCTCTGTTGTCTGTAGAGAGCGCCTTATCCTGTGAGACGTGTACGCCGCTGACCACCGATAAACGGTCCTCCCACGCTTTCAGATTTCACTACCGGTAACTCTCGGTAGGATGAGGCCAAGAGCGGGCCGGCCACGGCCCACGCAGCGCCGCGGGGCACCGCCCGGCCAGTACGATAACCGCCGCGGACACTGGAAGGGGCAGCGGGTCACTTTCATCGGCGGCGGGAGAAAGTTCCGGCCGGTGTCGTCACCGACGGCCTTCCGAGAAGACGCCTCCGCGCAGCCGGATGCTGGCCGGTACGCGGGCCGTGGGCCGCTGCGCCTGATGCCTGCTCGACGCGGCCTTGTGGGTCACGGCACGCCACGCCATTGTCGCCGTGCCCTCTACAGATTAGGCGGCCCCGTTACGGCCGGGCGTTGCACCTCCGCGGTAATCATGCGGGCACGTGCCGCCGCCGCCGCCGCCGCCGGCTTTCTACCTGACCTTCGCCTCTCTTGTCTGTGGAGAGCGCCTTTTCCTGTGAGAGTCGTACGCCGTTGACCGTCCAGTCCAAAAGTGCCGCTTTTTCTACAAGTGTCGACAGGTTGCGCAATAATAACGCAATGACGATCGCTTAGACACAGAGTAACAAAGACTCTCGCTCTTACAGTCACACAATTAAGATCATCCGCAGAAGACGGAAAACAGGTCAAAATCACGCATATTTGACTACTATCACAGACCGATGGAGGTGGCCCAGTGGTAACACATTCGACTCGCATTCTGGAGGACGGTGGTTCAACAACACCTGCGCCCAACGCGCTTCAGGTTTCCTTTGATTTCTGTAGCTCTATCCAGGTAAATGGTCGAGGCCAATACCAGGATGGATACATTGAAAGCCGGCCGCGGTGGCCGAGGGGACTGAGGCGCTCCAGTTACGGTCTGCACGGCCACTACGGTCGGGGGTTAGAATCCCCCCTCGGGCATGGATATTTGTGCCGTCCTTAGTGTTAGCTAGTTCATAAGTAGTTTGTAAGGGACTGATGACCCCAAAGTTAAGTCCCATAAGCTATACAAACATTTGAACATTTTTGATCCACTGAAAGGGAAGGGCCGATTTTCTTTTCTCATTCTTCCCCAAATTTTGAGCGTAAGCTCCGTCCTTAGTGACCACGCTTTCGACGCGACGTCAAACCCTGAACATTTCGTTCCATTCCATGACGGTGGTTGTGGCGGCAGGTGCAGCAACAGTGTTGAATAATTAAACCCTGAACACTTTTCCTTCCTATTCTCTGTCTCCGGCTGTCGTACCCCACGCGACGTCTCTCATGTGTGCGTGAGTTGTGCGTGTGTGCCTTCTTTTCCTGATGAAGGCTGTTGCCGAAAGCTCTTGTGATTGTCTTCACTACGTGATCGTGTCCCAGCGATCGTCTTTACGGTCGTATATTATTTATGTTCCAACCTGCAATTTACGTTCTTAGAATATTTTTATTTGCATACGTACATGGAAGCTACCTCGCTACCCATTACTTCTCGGAGAATTTTCCTTACGATATCTCCTCAGGCTTTCAGATGAGGCGTAGTTACACACCGTCCCACGCAATGATACGGAAATGAAACTATTTTTCCTTGTCTAGGACACGAGAATGTTTCATGAAAGCGAACTATACTTGCTTCTGTTGCAAGTGTCGTTTTTAACATGCTACTGTACGTATTTTTGGGAACGTGACGTTTGTTTTAGGACTCATGTACATGCGGTCAAACCTAAAGCGGATTCTAAGCAATTTTGGATCCGCTGTTCAATCCGTTTGGTGCAATTTCGATAATATTTCTTCTAACAGCCTTTCACTAGTTTTTCCTTGTTTACTGTCGCAGCGGATAAGCCGCGCGCGCTGGAGCGCCGTTTTGCGGAACTCGCTTCCGCCGTCGGGGGTTCGAATACCCCCTCCGGTATGGGTGTTTGTGTGGTCTTTAGCATAAGGTAGTTAGTAAGTTTAGGGACTGATGACCTGGCATTTAAGTCCCTTAAGCCTTACAAACATTTGAACATCCTAATTTCCCTTTTTCATATATCTGAGATTCTTTCGTTTTTTCAATGGTTCCCCAAGTAATGGAAGCGTTTGTAATGCACATCTCCCATCGGTATGTACATTCACACGTGTTAATTTAGTAATTTATATTTAAGCAGCGAACGAGTGGCCGTGCACTCTAAGGCGCCTTGCTACGGAGTATGAGTCTGCTCCCCATCGAAGGAGTAGGAAATATGCTACGGTGTATGAAGATTTCTCGAGGTAAGGGCAACCGAATGAAAGTCACGTATCGTCCCCTGGGCAATAAACAGTGATGGACAATCAACTATGAGTCACATCGTGACCGACTTGTGCGTGCTCAGGAATCCTGTCAGGCACGTACGTAATGATTTCAGTAGGTCACTGTTGACGTTAAATTTCATACCTCACCATGACTGTGATCTGTTAGTGTCAATGTGACTTCGCAACGACCTGTCAGTAGAATAAAATAGAGATGTTAGAACTCATTTAATTAAAAAATAGGTACTGTTGAAAAGAGGGACGGGAGACTCGGCGGTGACTACTGCAAGTGAGTTGCAATGGGTGTTAAGTTACCGTAGTTATGTAGAGATGACGAGATCTGAAAGGCATTGCGTAGCTTTAGAGTGCTTCGTGAAACCTGTTTACAGACAAAAGACAACAACAGTAACACGAAGCAAACATGCTATTAAGTGGACACAGTGATTACTGAAAAGTCTTGATGCATAAATCTGCTCTCTGAGCGTAGAACTGCAACTTGTCCGCAGACAAATTCGTATTGCATCCTTCATTACAATGTAACTTAATAAACAAATATTCATCGTCCTGTATGTGAAAAATAACTGCGTACTTATTTATTGAGGACAAAGTCATTGGGGTGCAGACTTACACACTACTTAAACTAAAAGCAACTTATGCTAAGGACGACAAAGACACCCATATTCCTGGGAGGTCTGGTACCACTGACGGGAGCGGTTGTGGCACCTCAGACCGCTCGGACATCCTTACGCGGCTGTTATGAGTGACTTTTCATAGGAGGTATCACGTAATTTGGCAAACAAATTCGAAAACGCCTGTTTTCGGGTGATAATTCGCATCGCACGGTATTTCGACCAATTGATTCCCCATTTCAATCATGCGATCGAAACAACACTCAAATGAGACGCGGTTTAACGACATAAATCCCGATCTTCCGAAATGAAAACACCTCGCTGCGAAAGTGTGAAGATTAGCATCAGTTGTCGGTCCGGTCATGCAACTAGAATTCAAAATGCAGATAGTACGGTCAGAACGCTTGATTTCAAAACGCAGATAGGTCACTGTTGGACAAAAGACAGTAGCTGACGTTGAAATCGAAAGTGTAGGCTGAGAATGAATGAGTGAATGAGGGGGGGGGGGGAGCTTTCGTAACTAGACAATACGTCGTGAACTAGTGCCAATGGATGATATTACTGAAATAATATCATTGTAGTCAAAGCTTCATTAACTTAATTTATGGTAATTAAGAATACTAGCTTCAACAGACAATGCCGTCATTTTGTCACATTTTGCAACTGTGAAAATAGAATTCTTTCGTAATTTTCAACCAACAGGTCACATGATGTGCTAATAATGGTAATTGCCTAATTTGCATCTACAGAGTTTTACATGAGCAAAGGAGTTAATAATTATTAGATTAGCATGGGACAAAAGTCTTAACAAACTATACTATCATTGTCAAATGTCACATTTTCCTACAATGAAAAGAGATTTTTTCTCTTAATTTACGACTAGCAGGTACACATGCGGGCCTAATAGCGGTTAACAGCATAATTACGACCAGACTCTGCAAGAGAGTTTCATTAACATTATTGTTGCTAGATAACAGTGTATTAAAATGTGCTTTACAAAGTATTATGTGTATCAGTCATTTAAAGTCACACTTTTGTTGAGGAACAAGATGCTTCTACAACAACATATTGCCGGTTGGCACAGCATATACCAACTTCAGAGGCATTTACCACTCCAAGTTGGCTATCGTGCTACGTTGGTGTGTGTATGTGACTGTGAGCGTGTGTGTGAGTGAGGCTCGAGTTAGTTTATTTCAGCAGTGAACTGCCTTGTCTTTGGTGCTGTGGTAAAGATTATTGATCTGACAGTCCTAACAATTATCAAAATAACTTCCGATTTAATCAGATACCTTGATAGAAATGTCTGTTGTGGATGAAAACATTTATATAAAATAATAATTGTTCGCTCAAAAATATTAAATAACATTTTTTATGTTTACGGCATTGCATTGATACAGAAAATAATTAAAATATGACAGTGTAGATCGCAAGTTGCTGAGCAGTCGACGCCTGCTCCGGCCATAGCCAAGTCCACCAACAAGGTACCAAAGGCCTGATGATGGTCCTGTTGGACCAAAACTGGTTGAAAATATAAAGCTCGGCAACTTGCGATCTAGACTGTCATATTTTAATTATGTATCATTTTAAGATCGCTGTATCCAAAAATGCTTTCAAAAAGTACAGAAAACACTGAATTTTAATTTTTTCAAAGCAAAATTCATGATATGGGAATGAAAGGGTTAGTAGTTGTTAGTTAACCATGGGACATATAATGTCCTGAACTCAGCCACCACATTCCATGAGTTGCACGTAAAGCAAAACTGATCAGCAAGACAGGTTTATTAGAATGAAATATGACGGATGACGACATTAGCTGGAGTTAAGAAAGTGGAAGAGTATTTTTGACATATAATGTCCTGTACTTAGGCACCACATTCCATGAGTTACAGGTAAAACAATACCGATCAGCAAGCTGTCAGTAGAATGTTTATAAGAATGGAATATGACGGTTGGGTACATTAGCTGGAGTTAAGAAAGTGGAAGAGTATGTGTGACATCCAATGTCCTGTACTCAGGCACCACATTCCATGAGTTGCAGGTAAAACAAAACTGATCAGCAAGACACTAGTAGGTTTATAAGAATCGAATGTGACGGATGAGTAAATTAGCTGGAGTTAAGAAAGTTGAATGGTATGTGTGAAAAGTTACTTGTTTCAGAGAGAACCAGATAGGAAAGCGAGGACCCGGGGCTCACCTTCGTCCTGCAGGGCGCGCTGGATCTGGCCCGGGATCTCGTCGGGCAGCTTGAACTGCAGCGAGTGCGTCCTGAGGAACCTGCCGGCCGCCTCCATCAGCAGGTCGACCAGGCGGTCGGAGCGCTGCGCCGGCTCCTGGCTGTCGATGGCGTTCTGCAGGTCCAGCTCGGAGGCGAGCGCGCGCCCGCCGTCGCGGTCGTCAGCCTGCCCGACCCTGACGAAGGAGACGCCGTCGGCCAGCCTGATGTCGGCCATGCGGGCGGCGCGGCCCAGCGCCGCCGCCGTCTTGACGCCCAGGCAGCTGACGACGTCGCCGCGCTCGGCGCAGTCGGCGAACACCTTGACGGCGAGCCGCCAGCCGGCGCCGTCAGCGTCTGCGCGGCCCTCCACGCCCACCTCGTTGTCCTCGACGGACGGCGGGGGCGCCACCGCCGCGGACATGACCGCCGCCGCCAGCGGCAGTAAGAGCAGCGCCGAGCGCATCGCAGGTCCCATGGCGAGCCGTGTGAGTTGCGTCCGCGTTCACGTTCGCCAGTCAGTCGCAGCCGAGTGACCGTATCGGTGGCTGGAGTCTTCCCTTTTTATGAGGCGCGTGGTCGCGCCCTCCCACCGGCGCCGCCCAGCTTTCCCCTACCACGCGACGTGACGCGACGCAACGCCGCGCCGTACCAGCATCCTGCGCGCCCGCCGCCCGCCGCTTGTTGGACCCCCCGGCGGACGCAGGGGAGGGGCGGGGCGGGTGCTACTCTGTAAGAGAGAAAGGGTTTTGTGGACGAATGAAAACGCCCCACAGGAACTTCGGTTTCCCCGCCGCGCCTACGTATTCACTTTCTACGTGCCGACCGTACTGCTGCAGCTAGACAAATTTTTAACCTTACGGCACAAGTTCGCTCAGGATTAACAACCTTAACTGACCACGTGCTTAATTGATCCAGATTCTTAAAACAAGATACCGACATAAATGTAAGCGTAGGCTTCCGCAGTCTTTGCCACTTTCAATGAAGTTCTTCAGCATATTAGACCGCATCGTCATCGTGTAAAACCAACTATTGCTAGTCGCCTTCTTCAGGGTATTCGTATCGTCATCGTGTAAAACCAACCGACGTTTCGGCCACTATTGCAAGTCGCCTTCTTCAGGGTATTCGTCTGACGATTACCCTGAAGAAGGCGACTTGCAATAGTGGCCGAAACGTCGGTTTGTTTTTCCCGATGACGATGCGGCCTAATACCCTGAATAACTTTATTGAAAGCTACTGACATGTTCCGGGACAATACTTGTATTTCCATTGTAAGTGAGCGCATTAAAACTTGTCGAACGTAATGCAGTGATTTATATGAAGACGATTCCTTTCGCCGAGAATTTCGATGAAGAAGTCTCATCAGGCATTCACATATGTAACAGCGTCGTCTTCAAACACTTAATCTTATTTGTCATACCACAGTTGAGACCGGTTTCGGACGCATTAACAAGATCTGAAGCTTATCCGGACTGATTGTTGCATGTTATAAACAAAAATATTCTCAACTATTTATAGACAAATGAAAATTGTTTTATAGAATTCGCGGACTCTCTCAAACTTCGTCATACATATTTCTTAATATACGTAAGAATGGCGAATAGAATGACGATTTTTTTTCCTCGACGACCCTTTTGGTTGATATATTAAAAACTGAAATTCTTTAGGTCATTATCGCAATATTTTTTTTTCTTTTTTTGTATATCTTGTGATATATGTGTTTCAAGGACCGATGTCCGATGTAGTTTGGTGCCTTAAACTACAAACCAACCAAGTGCTTAAACATATATCTGAAAAAGGGTACTAACTACCTGAAACCGGCTAATATAAAAAAATTGAATGCAACTAAATGTTGATCTTTTAGAAACCAACTGAATACTAAATATATACGACGTCTAGTTTAAGGTCCATCGAACCATATTGGACATGTGTGTACACACACATGTACAATACAAAATTTAATTCTGAAGCGATAAAATAAACCGAAGCATTAACAAAACTGATGACGGCAACAGAGGCTTGTCGAAACCGAGCTGAACGCAGATTTTCGTTACAAAGGATTAGACTACAGTTTGAATGATATCTAGCAGATACAAAAATGAAACTCTGTCTTGGAGATAATTAAATCAGCAAGCATTAAATATACCAATTATGGATTTTAATTTGTGATTTACCTTGATGTAAACAAATTCTGTAGTAATGTATACTATTGTGGGCCGCGGTGGAGTAGCCGAGCGGTCTAAAGCGTCTCGCTGCGAAGCGCGCGGTTGCTCGACGTGGTGGTACGAGTCCTCCCTGGATCATGGGTTTGTGTGTTGTCCTTAGGTTAGTTTACCTAGGTTTAAGTAGTTTGTAAGCTACGGACTGATGACCACGCAGATTGGGCCGATAGATTTACAAACAAAACTATGTTTGTATAGCTTACAGGACTTAACTAGTGCTAAACTTACAAACTACTTACGAACTAGCTAACATTAAGGACGGAACAAATATCCATGCCCGAGGGGGATTCGAACCCCCGACCGTAGTGGCCATCCACACCGTGACTGGAGCGCCTCAGTCCCCTCGGCCACCGAGTCCGGCAAACAAAAACTATTGTGGATTAGTATTAATAAAGTAATACATCGTTTGATTTATTGACTACAATAAACAAACAACAAAATAATTTTTCTTGAGGTAAGCCTGTACAGAAGGCACATTCGCTAAAGATTTGCATGACTCCTTTATGAATACAGACCCGCACGCTACGTTTCATATTGCCCATGTGTATGTTACAAACTTGCTGAACTCCGATAAGTTTCGTGGTTGGTCGCATGTTCACATAGCTCTGTTAAATTATTGCCAAGTATGTTTAATTGGTTTCATATCGGGGAACATGACTGCGAATCCGATCTTGCAACACACGTTAATGAAATCATTGATGTTGTTGCTTTGTGGACTCGGGAGTTGTCAATAAACATGATATATTGCGGGAACTCGGCCGCAGTGGCCAAGCGGTCTGCGGCGCGCCAGTCTTCACGGCCGCTACTATCGGGAGCTCGAATCACTCCTCCGGCATAGATGTTTGTGTCGTCTTTAGTATAAGGAAGTTCATAAGTAGTTTGTAAGTTTAGGGACTGATGACCCCGCCGTTAAGTCCCTTAAGCTTAACAAATATTTGAACATTTTTAATTGCAGGATGTGGTTAAGAAGTAGCGGATTAGAGGACTTTATCCCTGTACAGTGTAACACTGAGCCTGCCCTTGATGGACAAAAAGGGCAAAATCATTGATCGGCCACCTGTCTGTACAGGATTGACGGTATGTTTCTGGTGTCCAGCATTATGTGGCTGCCTTCACGCACGTTGACGATTAGCATCTTCTATCAAACGTATACGGCATACATCCGAAGAGACAACATTGTGCCAAATTTACTTAGAGCATCCAGTCGTAGTGGCTGAGCCTTTTGTAAACTGCAGGATGGTGTCTACAATTAGGGTTCGTACAGTCTTTGCGACCAGTAAGGGGAGATTCATGAACACTATGTGTAGCTTGGAAAGCTCCAGGTCGTTATCACATTAATGTGCCACTTATCTGGATGAAAGTCCTCTTTGATACACAACCACAATCGGGATGCGATAAAACATTTCCATCGGATAATGACCATAAAATATCTACTACCGTTCTTTACTGTTCCTACACTTTGTATTGAATGAAAGTGTAACAGCTACTGCCTCATCTACATTCAACGAAATGTATAACTTATCCTCTAACAGAAGGGACTATAAACAAGTTCTTTTTTGCGTTTTATGACAACACAAAAGACCAAGTTTTTGAAATCGTGTCAACATATGTCCAGGAAAAATGTTTGTAACATACACAGGTGATGCAAAACATTTATTTTATGTGTGTATTTGAAAGGTTTTGAATCCAGATAATAATCTTAATAATGATGATGACAGATTTCGTGCGCACCTACTGAAATATTAAGCATCCAGAGGTCCAAAATTGATATCATATAAACAAAACCAGTAAAATATATGAGTGAAAACAATATAGAATATAGACCATATTTTCTGTAATAAAATATATGTACAACGACTGACGTCCCCTCGGTTCAAGGAAACACGACTTACTACTTACTTTAATCCAATTTAAATATAGTTCTTTGGACACTCAATTAAAATGCTGTCTTTCCGAAGTGAATAGTTACTTTCTTCACTTATTATAATATGGTCTTCATACAGAACCTCCCAAAACTTATTTACTTGTAGTTTCATTCATAGGCAATGATGTATTTCCACTCAAAAAGGCTATTTGGTTTTTTCAATAGTAGCAAACTTCTTCTTTACATCCTTTTATTGCAGGTATATTTCACTGTAATACTGGAAAATTCGATAAAGTCACTGAAATACTTGAAAGACACAAGTGATCAAAATAAAGGCCCTGGTATATCTGGATAAAGCTACAAGATAGGAAATTCAATTGACATGTTTATCTAAACGGTACGTCAAATTTCGTAGAAGCTGAGCTGTGGTGTAAGTTAGTTAATGGTAACTGTTCTAGAAATACTACAGAAGGGTAATAGACAGTTTGGTTGAACGGACATGACAAGAACTAAAAACATGTTGAACGGACTTAAATGTTGAACAGACATTTACTTGGGACCCAAGCTGCTTCCTACGATTTGGTGTACTGTGGCAGCTATATCTCACCGTATCCAATCTATGTGCTTGATAGCTGTGGTGGTTGCTAAAATAACCTGTCACTTGATATCTCCTGAAAACAATCTGAGTTCGATTTATAACACTTGTCTCTCTGTGTATTCGGGATTACGCAGTTATAATTGGAGGAGAGTAGTTTTTTGCGTGTGCCTTGCAATGAAAGTTTTGTTGCGCGATTTCTGTCGAAAGATTATTAGTTGTGACAACAGATCCGTTCAAATTTTCCATACAAAGGTTCCCTCTTTCCTTATTTGACGATCTTCATTTGAGGTTTCTTCAGAAACATATTTGCCGTGGCACCATTCTGAAGGTTATCGAACTCTAGTGGTTTTCAAAGTGGTCTGAATATGAATGAAATTTTTCACTCTGCAACGGAGTGTGCGCTGATATGAAACTTCCTGGCAAATTAAAATTGTGTGCCAGAACCGGGACTCGAACCTGGGACCTCTGCCTTTCGCGGGCAAGCACACTACCAGTCGGTAGCACAGTCGGTAGTGCGCTTGCCCCCGAAAGGCAAAGGTCCCAGGTTCGAGTCCCGGTTCCGGCACACAATTTTAATCTGCCAGGAAGTATGATGGTCTGAATATCTACTTTTCGTCTTTTTTGTGCTTTTACTTTATAGAGAGATGGCTGCTACCTGTACCTAAGACAGTATCTATACAAAGGCAAACACTGATAAATATCTGGACCTTTTCCAGATGCTGTCTAAATTCTAGGGTGCACATTGAATTTGCGAATCCAGGCCACATGTGTGCTGTCTGGCACTTCTTCATGCTTGACGCCTCGTGATGCTTGCCCACTGTCTCGGTTCGGGACTTTGATTGTTCGCTACTCTACCTCTGGTGAAGTGCTGGCTATCGAACAGGTTACAAATCCAAACTTGATACATGTCTTTTTAGTGTAGGAAATCTTCTGCGGACCATATTCTGTCAACAGCAGGGAACTATCTTTAAATATTATTTCGTCTCTCGTATATCTCTGCTAGGGACAAATATGTTAACAGGGAGACAGGGCAACCAAGAGCACAGGGAGACGGCATTACCATCAAACTGAATGAAAAGTTAACATCTAACAAGCCAGAAGTTGAAAACATTTTTAATAATTATTTTTTATATGTTGTGGAGAAAATAGAATCTAAATGTTCATTAGAAGTTAGGCAGTTAATGGAACAGGTCATATCCACACAATTTGATACAACAGAAACTCCATCCACCTCTCTTTCTGAAATTAAGAGAATAATAAACTCTCTCAAGAGTAAACGCTCACATTTTCAGCAGGGTAATAAAAGCTTGTTCTCAAGAAATAAGTTGGATTCTTAGCCACATATGTAATAGTTCTCTGAAGCAGCGTGTTTTTCCTGATAGACTGAAATATGGAATTGTTAAATCACTGCGCATAAAACGGATATGTCTGATGTCAACACCTACCGCCCAATCTCACTTCTGACAGCCTTGTGCAAAATTCTTCAAAAAAGTAATGTATTTCAGAGTAGTTTCACACATAGGTAAAAATAAAGTTCTAACAAAATGTCAGTTTGGTTTCAAGAAAGGCTTTTCAACAGAAAAAGCTATGTATACTTTCACCAATGAAATATTAAATGCTGTGAATAACCGCACATCACCCGTTGAGATTTTTTGTGTACTCTCCAAGGCTTTTCATTGTGTCAATCATGGAATTCTTCCAAATAAACTAAAGTATTGTGGTATGAATGGGACATTGTACAAATGGTTTAAATCATACCTAACAGGTAGAGTGCAGAAAGTTGACATAAGTAATTTACATAATATGCAAAAAAAATGGCTGATTCCTAAAACTGGGGAACAATCAAAAATAGGGTGCCACAAGGTTTGGTCTTGGGCCCCTTTGCTGTTCTTAATATGTATATAAATGACTTGCCATTCTATATTCATGAAGATGCAGAGTTGGTTCGTTTTGCTGATGATGCAAGTAAAAGTTATCACACCTGACAGACAAGAACTAACTGACGAAATTGTAAACGAAGTCTTTCAGAAAATCATTAAATGGTTCTCAGCAAATAGACTATCATTAAATTTTGATAAAACACAGTACATAGAGTTCCATACCGTAAATGGATTGACACCATTAATAAATATAGACTTTGATCAGAGATTACCCCCCCCCCCTTTCGAAAAAAAAAAAAAAAAAAAAAAAAAAAAAAAAAAAAACTTCGAAAGAGCACAACTGTCGTTGGAAATTTCTTTTTTAGAATAGAGTCTAAGAGAAATTCCACTCCTAATATTGTGAAAAAAAAACGCTTACAAGATCTACGATGGAATTATATTCGAAAGAAAGTGATAATATTCAAAACACTTGTTACTGTCTTACACCAGCACACTATTATTTTAGAATTCTGCAAATATTTAACATACTACAGATTTAAAAAAAAAGCGTTGTTTCACTACAAGCAGAATTTACTTTGTGGTCCAACTAATCTCATCATGTGGCCAGTTCCCAGAAACTGGAAAAATTTTCTTTGACACAGATAAGGCAGTCTCCCTCTGCGTCTTTTCGCGAAGAAATGTCATCTTTATCTTCCCCTATTTCATTCAAGCGCTGTTGCATTATCGCTACTATAGCCTTAGTTGCTTTGTCCACGATATCTTAATACAGTTCGCCGTAATAAGGAATTGTGAGACAATACAGTGGTACAGATGGTAAATTGAGAAAAATAAATTTAACACGCAGAGTTAAGGGTGTCAGGTACAACGCTATTCCAGCTGACTTATTTTTCCACAAAAATGTTGGTTAAGGCATTATTCGGGCGACGGCGGTTGTACAGCTTCGTTATTACTAGGATTCAGCACAATAATAACCACAGGAGTAAGTTATACCAACTGTTATCTCGCCGTTTGACAGTATTATTTACTAAACCGTTTTTGTGGGCACAACCACCGCCTTCAGCGCGGTTTCGCGTTGTAAGCTTTCCTCGCCGCGGTGACGCGCTGAACTTGAGAGATGCTAATGGCGCGTCCTTCCATGACAAACACGCAGTCTTTCTTGTCGTTCGTCTGCGTTTAACACCTGGCGACCACGGGTGTCGGTGTCAGCGAACGTAAGTGGGACAGGGGGAGGAAGATGGATTGTCGCTGAGGACGCTGATCACGACGACCTACTAGTCCGTTTTACTCTCCCTGCTCACAGGAATACAAGAGGCTGTTGTTACCGTGCTGTTCAGCCAGTGACTAGCACGTTTCGAAGAAGACCGGGCTTAATACATACAGTAGTAATCTGTAAGAAGGACTACATTTTGGGATCATGCCTGTCTCGACGATATAAGAGAGTAATGTCGTCAAACAAGGAATTTGATAAATCTGTTAACACGATTTATTTAGATTTGTGTTTCCTTGTAATCTATATCTGACATGGGGAGGATAATAGGGTGATAGCAGGAAGCCACGCTTTTAAACTGACCGTGCCAACTGCGCCTAAATGAGAATGATGATAATGAAGAAGCATATTATCTCCCCTTACATACATACCGTGCAATCCACCAACGGTGCGTCGTGGCGGAGGGTACAGTATTAGTTACTCGCTTTCCTCTTCCACTCCCACATACAACGAGGGGAAAAATGTTTGTATTCATCTGTACGAGCCCTAATCTCTCTGAACTTATCTTTGTGGTCTTTTCGTGAAATGTAAGTCGGCGCAGTCGAATGTTTCTGCAGACTGCTCCAAATACGAGCTCTCTAAATTTCTTCAGTAGTGTTTCTCGAAGAGAATGTTACCGAAGCATCTACATCTACATAGATACCCTGCAAGTTTCACTGAAGTGTATGGCAGAGATTTATCGAACTGCTTTAATGATATTTGTCTATAGTTCCATTCTCTAATACCTGGTGAGGAAAAGGAACACCTACATCATTCTATTTTCGACCTAATGTCTCTGATTTTCTTCTAATAATCTTGTCCTCCTATGTAGCTGGGTGCTAATAACATCGCATTCGCAAGAGAAAGTTGGTGAAGTAATTTTGCAAATAGATCTCGCCGCAAGTAATAACACGTTTCATTTAATGATTTACACCCCAACTCGTGCATCATTTCCGTGACACTCTCTCCTCTATATCGCAATAATACAAAACGAGCTGCCTTTCTCTGAACTTTCTCTACGTCGTCCGTCAATCACACAATGCGCAGCAATAATCGAAATAGTACCCACATGTGTAGTGTAGGCAGTTTCTTTAGTACAACTGTTGTATCTTCTAAGTGTTCCGCCATGTAGCCTTTTATTCGCCTTCCCTACAATATTTTTATGCGTTTTTTTTCACTTTAAGTTGTTCGTAATTGTTATTCCTATGTATTTAGTTGAATTGAGGGCCTGTAGATTTGACTGAATTATCGTGTAACTGACCTTTAACGAATTTCTTTTAGTGATTATATGGATGACTTCACACTTATCATTATTAAAGGTCAATTGCCAAGTTTGGCATCTTATATATAAATCATTTAGCAGTTGCTTTTGAACTGCTGGTAAATTTACTAACCGATAAATGACAGCATCATCAGAGCTACTCAAAATGTTTCCTAGACTTTTTGTAAAACAGGGGCCCTATAACACTTACCTTACCATAAATAAAACTGTACTGTGTCCTTTATAACAGGAAATCACGAATCCAATCGCACAATTGTGGCGATATTCCATTTTATTATAAGACGCTTTTGAGGTACAGTGTCAAAAGGCTTCCAAACATTGGGAATCTATTTGACATCCTATTTCGGTAGCACTCACCATATCATGTGAGTAAAGAGCTCGCTGAGTTTCACAAGAGCGATTCATTCTGAATCAATGTTGAGAGTCGCCCACTGACTGAACGGAAAAACTACAAACCTAACCGCCCGCCTTTGAATAGCTTCTATGTCTTCCTTTAAAGCGTCCTGGTAGGTATCCTACACACCTGAGCGATGCTTAAGACGGAGTGTAACGAAAGTGTATGCCACAAACTGGTGGACATTCTTCACGCGTAGACATAATCTTCTATGGAAATGCACCCCGAAACGCTTTCTTTCCAAGTTACATCATACTCTCTCCAACGCAGCTATCAGGTTGAACAGACAAAAACAGAACGTTAGAATCAAGGGGAACATACCATCTCAGTGATGTCTGTTTACATATTTAGTCTTCTTGCCATCCGCAGTTCGTTATCGCTTGTTCACAGGTAACATCAATTCTTGCATTGCTCAGAACGACAAGGATTACTACGTAGAGTTAAGCACAGACATGACTCGTGCAAAGGCTGTGTACATACATTTACAAATGGCGGTTACCCGATTGATGCATGCATTAGCAGAATGTAACGGCACTCTGTCGGCGTTTGTATATTAATAGGTGCAGGATGAAAGGGCCCCGACACGAAATCGTTTCAACCCATTGATTGTCGCCTTAGAGATGACGGAGCATTTTAACTGATACTTGCTATCGGGGGGGGGGGGGGTGAGGGGTGATCTAGGACAAAGACACCGTAGTTGGTGGCGGGAAATCTTCATGTATATACGAACGTAGGCTCTCGCGGTCATTATTGTTAACGTTAAAATTCTTCTGAGCTATTTGCCGCGTCATGATAATAAAAACTTTCCAACTTGTTCCCTGAGGAAGGCTCCTGCAACGGAACCGAAACGTTTGAAAGCTTTTATTATCATGACGCGGCAATTAACTCAGAAGAATTTTAACGTTAACAATCTTCAAGTAGTTGATGACAGACATGGCGTCAATATAAGGCAAGTCAAAAGTTCAAATGTTTGTATCCATAAAGGACCAAATTACTCTGGTCATCGATCCCTAGACCTACAAACTACGTAAACTAACTTATCCCAAGAACGACACATACACCCAAGCCCGAGGGAGGACTCGAACCACCGGCAGGAACGACCGCGTGCACCGCAACATGACGCTCCATCACGCACGCCCATTCCTGCGCGGCCAATGCAAGAGAAGAATCTGTACAGTGAATGTTGACCATATGACTGTCTGGTGGGTGTTACATGAGGAACAGGTGTTAAACGAGGAAAATTTCTGGTCTGTAAATGATTTCTACGATATAGTGTCAACTCCAAACAGTCAAAGCCAATTTTCAGTCATGATTGAAACGGAAATGTTGGCGACTTTTTGGAAGAGCTCATGTTCTCCCCAGTCATAACGGATACAGTTACCATAATTTCTTAGAGAAGATTCCACTTTTTGTTTTAGAATATGTGTCTTGAACAGCGTGACATGACGTGCACTCTATAAACGATGTAGGATCTCTTTTCCTCCAGTGAACTTTCATTTGTGAAAGAATTTGAAGCTCTTGTATGCGGGATCCCAGTACAAGATGTTCAGCGTCTCCGTGCCCGTATTATGAAAGTTTGCGGAACCACATGCGATATTGCAGGAATACCTCATTACATACGAGATGCACTACGACGACGGATAGGTGCATGTATCAATGATTACGGAGGGCATATCGAACATGTCTTGTGAGAAATAATTGCATGTAGTTTGCTGCTACGTTCTCTTCTTGCGTATTTCCCCTGACTTGGAGACATGTGGTGTGGCTTGGAAACAAGGTTTGAGTCACAATCTCCGTATAACATTATGCCTCTACATCTATTTGTGAGGAAGTATACTACAATTAATGCCGTACGATTCTGTTACACCTTGCAGATTCGGTTATCCACTTTCTAACTTAGTTATTAAAATCTAACACTAATTGACTCTCATTTTAATACACTTCAATGGACAGTATAGCCTGTCGACATGCTGGAGTTAACAGTAAACGAAAGGAAATGACAGATTAGTCACAAATTCATTCAGTCGACCATTTTTAATTGGAGATTTGTGTGATTACACTCAACATCATCGAAGAAAAGAAAAAAAAAATACGATTCCTCTGAGGTAAGTACAATCGTGCCCGGTGGTCTTGGGGTTAAGTGCTCGACGGGAAACCGAAGGGTCGCGGGTTCAAAACCCGGTCGGACCTCGGGTTTTTTTCAGTATGCATTTTAACCGATGCTTCACCTCTCAACGATGTGAGGAGTCGCCAGAAACGACACGTGGTTCGGATTCCACGTTAATCTGTAGGTCCCCTTTCCCCCTGTTGGATAACTGGGGTAGGCTAGGGACACGCAAGTCGCCGAAGTGGCGTCCAATTGAAAGACTTGCACTAGGCCAATGAGCCACACGAAATTATTATTATTTAGTACAATCGTACAACAGTAAATCCAATACAGTTTTCTTATTCGAAGGCGAAAATTTTTGCTCGCGTTGCTGTTGAAACAAATCGATGGATGACTGCAAGAGGGCCTGAGAAAAAAACATTTTATTATTATTATTATTACGTGAGGGCGCGTAGCGCACGAATCTCCGTTTCAGGTAACATTCGGCGGGTTAAAAGATGACGGGAATTACAAAAAGTAAACACGGGCGGTGGGAGAGGGGTGGTCACGTGACCGAGTTCGCACCGGGAGCCAAAATTCCTGATCTGTACACAGTCACTCGTTTATAGAGGTCGTACAAGTATCGATTACTGACGCGACCAGTCAGAGATGCAGTGTACCAGTTTCTTTGGCTTTCAGTGGTAAATGTGAGGTACTGTGTATACAGTATAGTTGGCAGTATTGCAGCGTGTTAAAAAATGTTCAAATATTTGTATAGCTTATGGGACTTAACTACGGGGTCATCAGTCCCTAAACTTACAAACTACTTATCAATTAGCTTATCCTAAGCACGGCACAAATACCCATGCCCGAGGGGGTATTCGAACCCCCGACCGTAGTGGCCGTGCAGACCGTGACTGGAGCGCCTCAGTCCCCTCGGCCACCGCGGCCGGCATTGCAGCGTGTAGGGAAGCATAAAGATGCACCTTTATAATATTATTGTTGTGGGCGGTACGCTGGAATGGCTCGGAGCTGACAGGGAGCGCCTATTCGGAGCGCCGCTACGCCGCGTCCTGTTCACTCAGCAGTCAGAGAGGCTAGTGCCCGCGGTCACGAGGCAGCAGAGAAACGCGCGGCTGATCCACGGCCGAGGATATCGCGAGCCGCCTGCCGCCTGCCGCCTGCGACTGCCGGCTGTCGCCCGCAGTAAACAAAGCACCTGCTGTCACTGGCAGGCGGATGCGGCGCGGCCGCGGGCTGAATGGACTCCAAATACCTGCTTTGGGCGGCGCTGCGCCATCTCGCCCTCCGGGCACGTCCGCCCGCCGTGTGGCGATACACACGGAGGCAGAATTCCCAAAGCGGGCGACAGCTGACGCCCTGCAGCCCAGCCGTGGCCACCCACGCAGGCCGTAGGCCACCACCGTGACGAAGCCGAGCTCGACATTTAATATTTCTTGACTTTATCTGTTTATACTGCAAGGAGGCGATCCAATATTATGAAAGATTCCAAAAAAGGGTAATCCGAAGACTGCTAGTACATAGTTTTTTTTCGACGGCCGGTTCCGATGGTCTCTGATATCATCTTCTAGTCTATAAATGTTTACAAAGCCAACATCTTGCGATGTCAACAGTTGTTGTTTAAAATAATTGCGCATGGATGCACTATGTCAATGTATTTGAGTGCGCGGTTGTTCGCCGTGGAGGTTCGAGTCCTCCCTGGGGCATGGATGTGTGTGTTTGTCCTTAGGCTAGTTTACCTAGTTTTAAGTAGTTTGTAAACTACGGACTGATGACCACGCAGTTTGATCCGATAGATTTACAAACTTTTGAACATTTTTTCAGTGTAGTTAAATGTACATGCCAGTATAATTGACAGGAAGACTCTGCTAAACAACATCTGTTTACATCGCTAGATGTTGTTTGGGTCTTCAGTCAGGAGAATGGTTTGATGCAGCTCTCCACCCTACTCTATCCTGAAGAAGACGGCTTTGTAAACATTTATAGACCAGAAGATGATGGCAGAGGCCATCTAAACCTGTCGTTCGAATAAAGTTATACATTATCTATCTTGGCATTATCAAATGTTCAAATGTTGTAGAACGTATGGGACTTAACCACGGGGTCATCAGTCCCTAAACTTACAAACTACTTATGAACTAGCTAATCCTAAGGACGGCACAAATATCCATGCCCGAGGGGGGATTCTAACCGCCGACCGTAGTGGCCGTGCAGACCGTGACTGGAGCGCTTCAGCCCCCTCGGCCATTGCGGCCGGGTTGGCATTATACTTTTTGGAACCTTTCATAATATTTCTTGCACAAATATCCGCCTCTGTGGTGGAGGCACTAGAAAATCTTAGTAGACACGAAAAGTCCTGCTTCTGATACCTTCGAAAGAGTACAGTGAGTGCAAATTGTCTAACTGCATTTCTTTTTCTAAAACCTGTGTAATTCTGAAAAGAAATTACTACAAAATCTGAAGAGCCAGTCCTTCACAAAATACCTCGGTACTGTAAATCTTTTTACTGAAAATCAAGGGATAACTTTATTCCAACCGGAAACAAGATTAACGTAATAGAACATGTAATACAAGAGTTACTACATAAAATATTCGTCCACCATCATAAGGCGCCTAAGCTCTGCACAAAATGATTAACGCTGACCCAAGACACACACTAATGTCAACCGAGTGCAACCCAGGTCCACCGACTATTGTTGTTTTGAACAGCGCCGGTCCAGTGCATTTAGCGTCATGGGCTGTAAGGGTAGCGAGACGACCCTGACTGAAAGGAAACTTAGTATGCGCTTGCACAATGAGATTTCTAAAGTAGTGAGTAGACGCAGATAGCCGACTCAGTACGTAGTATATCGCTTTTCCGCAACAGAAAATAATTAGATCCAATCACGGACCGGATATCCTCACACATTGAGGACCCAGACGCGTGGTCTAGGGTGAAGGAAATTTAGCAAACACGAAAGTTAGCTGTGGAGTTTAGGGGCAAGAAAGTGTGTGCCAACACAATCAGAAACAACATCGAGGTAAACGGGTATCGCCGCGTTGGAGTGGCCGAGCGTTCCAAGGCGTCTAGCTGCGGACCGCACCGCTGCTCATCATCGGAGGTTCGATTCCTCCCTCGCGTATGAGTGTATTGTTGTCGTTAGCATAAAGTAAGTAGTTTGTAATCCAGAGCACTTGTCCCATAGATTTACAAACAACTGAACATATTGTATGGGTATCACGGCAGGAAGAAATTTTGGATTAGAATCGGATGAAAGCTCTTGAGTTTTTCCATGAACATAGATTCCAAAGGGAAGACTCCTCGAATAAAGTAATAATTTGCGATGACTGTAAATTTAACTTATTCATGTCGAATGACAGGTGAATGTTAGTTTTAGTTTAAGCAATTTCTAAGTTTAACTATTGATAACCACACTTGTTAAGTCCCTTAGATTTACAAATATTTGAAAATTTGATTTGAAATATTTCCTCACGACTCACATTTTCTATTCTGTCGAGGAAATATTTTTAAAAAAATAAGCTAATTTGTGTGTTACTTTGTAGGTTCTTATTAATTATGCTTAGGCCTGTTGTGTGCATAGGATTGCTCTGCATTTCACCTTATCTATTGCTATTCTTTAGTTACACTTTGACGAAGAGATTCACTCCATGACCACGGAGTCCTGATACTCAGTTTGGTCCTCAGAAACATGATTAATATAAATAAATAAAGCCGAATCTGAAAAGCACATTGAAGTTCAAATTCAAATGTTTTGAAACCTGTTGGACCAAACTGCTGTTGTCATCAGTTCTTGGACTTACAAACTAATTAACTAAAATTAACCTCAGAACAACACACACACACACGCATACCCCAGTGAGGACTCGAACCTCCGCCGGCGAGCAACCACGCGCTCCGCAGGAAGGTACCTTGGAGCGCTCGGACACGCCACTTCCGATACATTGAATTACTTTAATTATAAAGTGGTACAATTATAACGAATGTATCAACAACACGAAACCAAATTTATCGGCCTTCCACGTACATGTTTTACAGCATAGCAGGAATCAGCTTTAGCCATTTGAACAATACGTATAAACGCATGACAATTGGAACAGAACAGTCCATTGCGGAGGGTGCGACTGTACCCGATGTTTGAAAGATAAACTACATAGACAGAGAATGATTCAAGACAAACTTTGTAGGCTGTTAATTCCATTAACAATAACATAATAATGTGATAGGTAACACATAAGGCGGACCTATTTCGAAGAGTGGAACAGCATCAGTGCATGACCGATACACCTGCTACCATCATTGCATTGTGATTGTTTTCATCAGCTTTCTTCTCACGAGGAACGAAATATGGAAAGTTTTTCTTTCCTTTATACTTCAACGTCACTTCCAAACGACAGTGTAAATTAGTACTTTTCGTAAACACAAATAAATTAGTACTTTTCGTAAACACAAACAAATAACGTACCTGACAATACGTTGCAATTACTAAAGTGGTACATATACCTTACGCCTCCCCCCAACCTCTCCCGGTCTATTCTATCTCGTTGACCGGGGCATTGTTTATTGCTGTCCCAAACGAAGTATTTGTTGCTAATCCTTGTCACTTATAATGAATGGGCACATAGAGAGTATATGACGAACATCTCTCACGCCTCTGCAACTTTCAAAATGGCTTTATTAAGTGAATTTCGTATATTTTTAATTTGTGAATGGATAGGAAGATTCAGATTCCATACTATAAACAATAAACACATCTTTCTTTTTACCCGACAGTGGGAAAGGAAACAAATCAGCTCCTAGTTGTACTTAATATTTCTGTTTGAAATACCACGTAAGGAATACGTAAGGCTACGCTACAGATAACTTTTTTAAGTGAATGTTAGGATGTCTCTACCCTACTTTCAGACTATTCTTTAGCACACTATCAGTAACTTCAAAACCAACAAGTACTGTCACAAGGTAAAACTATAAGATTCTGAAGATCACCCAGAAAGGCTGAAACATGTAAATGTAATAAACCATTCGCAAATATTGATTGATAATGAGGTATTAAATTGATTGATATATTAGTGCAATTGCTGACTCTCGCAAATCTGTTATGTCAACTACAACATAAATAAACAATGTATAAGGTGCAGCCGGCCGCGGTGGCCGAGGCGACTGAGGCGCTCCAGTCACGGTCTGCACGGCCACTACGGTCGGGGGTTCGAATCCCCCCTCGGGCGTGGATATTTGTGCCGTCTTTAATATATGGTAGTTGATAAGTAGTTTGTAAGTTTAGGGACTGATGACCCCGTAGTAAAGTCCCATAAGCTTAACAAACATTTGATAAGGTGTAATGTACCGCGATTTTAAATAAGCAAATAAATACTGCTTAAAGTTGGCTGAAACAATTGTTTTTAAGGGGACTTAATCCAACATTTTCCTTGACTTCAGGAAATCACGGAAAACCTTTATCTGGATGGCCGAAGACGGATTTGAACCACCGTCCTCCTGAATTCGAATCCAATTTAATACCCACTGCTCTTCCTCACTTTACCAGTATGGGTATAACATCGTCGTGGCTGGAAGCGAGTCCTCCGATACCCGCTACAGTAACACAGATTTAAAATTCAAATGTTTGCAAAGCTATGGGACCAAACGCCAGTGATCATCAGTATCTATACTTACAAACTACATAAACTAAAATACGCTAAGAATAACACACACACCCATGCCCAAGGGGGACTCGAACTTTCGCCAGGGAACAGCGCAATATCCGCAGGAAGGCAACGTAGAGCGCACGGCCATTTCCGGAAGGCACATAGATTTAGAAAGGGTTCTTCTAGGACGAAGGGAAAATTGCGTTTAATAGACACGGTGGAAAACGTTGTAAGCAAGTGAAATCTGCATATGACTGTCGAGACGGGCATTTGAATACCTGTCTTCTGGCAAACGCGCGGCCAGTGATTTAAGCGAAGAGGCGTGCCAGCGAACGGTAAGCAGTGAGCGCGCCTTCCGGAATGCGACCTTGCACGGCGCGGTGCGGCACGCCCCTCGCATGCCTCTCCTACGCGCCGCGCGCCAGACTTTTCCCCTGTCCCGCGCCCGGAGAAATGGCCCGCTCAGGATTGCATTCTGTCACCGTCTGAGCCAGCGCTCTTTCTCCCGGTCGTTGGACTAACGGTGGCCATTGTTTTCAGAAACAATATGACAACAAGTAGGCGGGTCTCTCCAAAAGTCTCAACGTGTAACGGAAGCATTAATGTCGAGGTTCTCTAATGAGGTGTGTGGTACAAAATTTAAATGAAGTTAGAGCAAGTGGGCAATACAGTAGGAAGTTCAAAGATTGAAAATACCACGAGGAATGCGTACTTGAATACAAATGCGGGCACTTGTCAAACTTGTAGGTTCAGCAGTTGCATGTTATCACATGGGCGCCTGTGCAGTGTCCAAGTATGTTCAAAGTATCAGTCGGGGTCGAAACAGTGTTCTGTATAGTTAGGAGTTCATTGAAACTTCATGGCAGATTAAAATTGTGTGCCGGAACCGGGACTCGCATCTGGGACCTTTGCCTATCGCGGGCAAGAACTCTACCGACTGAGCTATCCCGACACGACTCACGATGCCGCCGCACAACTTTACTTCCGCCAGTACCTCGCCTCCTACTTTCCAAACTTCACAGAAACTCTCTTGCGAAACATGCAAGACTAGCACTCCTGGAAGAAAGGATATTTTGGAGACATGGCTTAGCCACAGCCTAAGGGATGTTTCCAGGCTGTGGCTAAGCCATGTCTCCACCTTATCCTTTCTTCCAGGAGTGCTAGTCTTGCAAGGTTCGCAGGAGAACTTCTGTGAAGTTTGGAAAGTAGGAGGCAAGGTACTGGTGGAAGTAAAGCTGTGCGGCGGCATCATGAGTCGTGTCGGGATAGCTCAGTCGGTCGCCGGGCGCCGTGGCTCCGCGCGCCCGGTCAGGGGGCTCAACGCCCTCTGTAATAAAAAAGCTGAGCCAAGAACACTTTCAACATCAAAGAACAAATACGATCAGCGACCGCAATGAACAGAACTACCCATAGAGCAAATAAATAAATAAATAGAAAATAAAAAAATAACATAAAAATAAAAAGTCAGAAGAGCGCTAGCCGGCGAAAGGCAAAGGTCCCAGGTTCGAGTCCCGGTTCCGGCACATGATTATAATCTGCCAGGAAGTTTCATATCAGCGCACACTCCGCTGCAGAGCGAAAGTTTCGTTCTGGAAACGTCCCTTAGGCTGTGGCTAAGCCATGTCTCCACTATAACCTTTTTTCCAGGATTGCTAGTCTTGCAAGGTTCGCAGGAGAGCTTCTGTGAAGTTTGGAAAGTAGGAGGCGAGGTACTGGCGGAAGTAAAGTTGTGAGGCGAAATCGTGAGTCGTGTCAGGATAGCACAATCGGTAGAGCGCTTGTCCGCGAAAGGCAAAGGTCTCAGGTTCGAGTCCCGGTTCCGGCATACAATTTTAATCTACCAGGAAGTTTCAGATTAGCGCACTCTCCGCTGCAGAGTGAAAGTTTCATTCAGGAAAATGTTCAAATGTTTGTTAAGCTTATGGGACTTAACTACGGGGTCATCAGTCCCTAAACTTACAAACTACTTATGAACTACTTACGAACTAGGACGGCACAAATATCCATGCCCGAGGGGGGATTCGAACCCCCGACCGTAGTGGCCGTGCTGACCGTGACTGGAGCGCCTCAGTCACCTCGGCCACCGCGGCCGGCTTCATTCAGGAGTTCATTGTAATTTGCGTCTGTTTGCTGATGATGTTGTGGTGTATGGAAGGGTGACTTCATTACTTGACAGTAGTAGCATTTAGGTTGACTTAGACAAAATTTCAAGTTGGTGTGAAGAATAGCAGCTAGCTCTAAATGTAGAAAAATGTAAGGTAACGCACATGAGTATGACAGACAATATCATAACTTTAGAAAACAGCGTTAGTAGCGAGCTTCTTCACGCAGTAGCGTAGTTAAAATGTCTAGGGATAACACTGCAGAGCGATATGAAATAGAACGAACATGTGCGGACGGTTGTGAGTAAGACGGACAGCCGATTTCGGTTTATTGGAAAAAAAATTGAGAAGATGTGTTTCACCTGTAAAGGAGACAGCGTATAAAACACTTGTACGACCACGTCTTGAGTATTGCTCAAATGTTTGGGACCCTAGCAGATCAGTTTAAAGGAAGACGTGGAATCAATTCAGAGACAAGCAGCTAGGTTCGTTACTGGTAGGTTCGATCAATGCGCGAGTGTCACAAAAATGCTCCGGGAATCTCTGGAGGAAGGAAGACATTCTTTTCGAGAAATTCTGTTGAGGAAATTTAGAGGGCCGGTATTTGAGGCTGACGGCAGAACGATCTTGCTGCAGCCTAGTGACATTTCGCGTAAAGATCACAAAGACAAGATAAGAGAAATTACGGTTCTTACAGAGGAATATAGACATTCTCATTTCCCTTGTTCTATTTGGATAAGGAAATGCCTAGAAGTGGTACAGTGTACCCTCCGCCATGCACCTTACGGTGGATTGCGGAGTATATATGTAGATGTAAATCGTGAGAAATTAGCGTAATAAGAGCAAGGTTTGCGGGACATGTAATCAGAATTAATATAGACAGAATGAAGACATATCACCCCAGCTACAGGCAGACGCGTAGAAAGAACTTGAAGAGGACTACACGGCACTGCACAAGAGCTGATAAAGGATATTATGTCAGAGATAGGGGTGAAATGCAGTGATGTACTATCAGAAGAGTTGAAGAATGGTATCAAACGTGGAGATGAATTGTCAGCAGTTCTTTTTAACATAATACTGGATGAAGTGATATGATAGTGGAGAACGACAAACGAGACAATGAGACTACCTAAAACAAATGTGGGGGAGAGAAAGTGTAAAGGCTTAATTAGACTGCCTAGGCTTTCGGACGATACAGTAAGTGAGACGAAGGAAGACGCAAATACACTACCTGACAATCTACCCCTACCCAAGATAGCCAAAAGAATAAGACAGAGGCAATGACACTGGGAAACAACAGAAGGCACTGTGGAAAAAGGTATACAAACTGAAATACTTGGGAGAATGTATAACAGGAAGAAGTAAGGGCATTGAAAAAATTAGAGAGGATAATGGCTATGATATCAGCCTTCCGTATGACAAGACATTTATATAAGGGCACTGAAAAAATTAGAGAAGATAATGGCTATGACATCAGCCTTCCGTATGACAAGACATTTATGCAATAAAAAGAACATATCAACAGCTGTAAAGATGAGACACTACAAAGCAACAGTGAGGAATTCAGTATTATATGTTGCTGAGACAATAACAACTAGAGAAAATAATGAACTGGTGACAAATGGACTTGAAGACCTAGAGGCCGCGACGGAATATCCGTGCTCAGTGAAGCGCCGTGCTGCGCTGTGCGCGGCCGTTCGCCGTCGGAGGTTCAAGTTCTCCATCGGGCATGGTGAATCCGACTAAGAGGAGAAATGTTTTTTTGGGGTATGAATATGGACAGAATGGCTAAGAGTGAAAGGTAAACAACAGAGAGGAAAAGGAGCCAAGTGTGTTATGGAGCTTCAGAAGGACTGGTCGGAAAGAAAGGAAAATTAGAGAAGTAAGTATACGTACCGATGTACCGTATATTAATGGCAAGAAAGTATACAGGAATGGGATAAGCAATCACCAAGTGAGTAGGCAAGGAAAAGTATACTGAATATCTCGGAAGAAGAGCGGGAGTGTAGAGGGATAAAGAGGTTCTGGGAGGAGAAGGGGAAATGGAACGCATGGCAGCATGATGCAGCTAAGTCTGTTCACAAGTGCATAAATTCTTGATCCTTGTATTGTCACAGTGTTTAGAGCAACAATAGCGACTTATAGCCCATACAAGGAAAGTGGGAAATCGACACGTTATAATTCAGTGTGTTGAGTAATCTGGAGCATTCTACAAAACATTCAAATTTACAATTAGAGGGATATATAGTACAGATCAATTATGAATTGATACCTCCAGCACAACATTACTAATATGTACAATCCTCTACCACCGGGTATTTAATTTCCTTTATCCTACGAGGTAATTGTGCATTACATCCTACAACAAGGCCGATGTTGTTAACATGTGTGTGCCACACGAATTCGTAGCATGTCACTAGAGGAGAAGAAACAAAATGTCACAACCCATCTTCTCTTCAAATCTCGGAAACATACTACCGCATGGTTCTCCACTTCTTAATCAAATGCTACATTGAACAGTGTCTGGAAAAAAAAAAAAAAAAAAAAAAAAAAAAAAAAAAAAAAAAAAAAAAAAAACCATTATGCACCGAGAAGCAGTGGTCCAACGGTATCCTCTATCGGTACAAATGCGTACCACTGATTTTTGAATAAATGGTTAGATTTAGACGGTTCTGCAATTTGTAGAGCTCCAAGTTGCATTTATGATGTCAACGCGTTATTTTTGTGAAGTTAGTACAAGTCAATTCCGCCGGCCGCGGTGGCCGAGGAGACTGAGGCGCTCCAGTCACGGTCTGCACGGCCACTACCGTCGGTGGTTCGAATCCCCCCTCGGGCATGGATATTTGTGCCGTCTTTAGTATAAGGTAGTTGATAAGTACTTTGTAAGTTTAGGGACTGATGACCCCGTAGTTAAGTCTCATAAGCTTAACAAACATTTGAACATTTTGAACAAGTCAATTCCCACGAGAAGCAGCACTTTAACGTGTAGTACGGAGGTCTCGCGTTCCCTCATAGACGCGTTAGACAGCCTATCGCCAAATGAATGCATTTGGCAGAGGCCACATACTTCGACTACTTGAAATGTGTTTTGTCGTGTTGTGCAATTGCAAGGCTTGTGGATGATTCAACTGTCACAGTGGCCCATTGCTGCAATAGGAAGACGAGACAACCCAGTAGCATCATTCAGGTTCGAATTCGCCAAGAGACACTACCCAGAATGAGGATCGTCGTCGACTGGGACAAACAATGCTGGATACAAAGACCTCGGCACCAGACATCTGAGAACATGCACAGCAGACGCTGCAACATCCTGTCAGTTCCCGCTCAGTGTCTCGACGACTCGCACCTGCCTGACTGGAGTCGCACGGTCCCAATCGTGGATTGACACACGGACTATGGACTAGTGCCATGGGCTGGAGTCACGCTCAAAGGCAGGGACGCCATTAATATCAAGTAGTGAGGGTAAACATTTTCAAATGTTTGTCAAGCTAATGGGACTTAACTGCTGGGTCATCAAATCCCTAAACTTACAAACTACGTATCAACGAACTTATACTAAAGACAGCGCAAACATCCAGTCCCCGATGGGGGATTCGAAAACCCGACGGGGAACGGCCTCGCGCATGGGAACATAGCGCCTCAATGCGCTTGGCCACTCCGCCGCGACTAGTGACGGTATTGTTTGTGTTTTGCCCCTAGTATATCTAACATACGACCAAAATCTCTTTGGGTTTTCAGTCAAATTTCGAGAAAGAGTTTCGTTGTGAAAAGTATTGTAGGCATCTCGCGTTGAAGTCCTCGCTAAATTTCGAGCTTGTGTGTGTGATCGCCAATCCTTGGGATTTTGTATTTAGCGTGCCTTTTCCGTTGTTTTTGCAACAGTGTCCTGACCTATTTTATGTACCAAAGGGGGATTCTCCTTGGTACACAAAACAGCTCCTTTGCTTTTGCAACAGTGTCCTGAGCAGTTTTATGTACCAAAGGGGATCACCTTATTTTATTAGTTTATTTGGTATAAAACTACCATTTGCTGTCGATACTACTTTCTTTTAATTGGAGCCACATCTTGTATACCCTTACGTTTAGTGTTAGGAAAGAGTAGGAACTGTCTTTCAAGAAGCAATGTATTGTATTTCTATCTGCTTTTCTGAACAAATATACTTTTCGTCTATTTTTGGTAACTGGGACTCTCGATATTCATTCTCTCTACGACAGCTCTCTGACTAATACCTGTATCCGTTGGCTTATAAACTAATAAAGTAATTTGTCAGAGAATGCGTTGAGTACAATTTCGCCCGATGTTTTATGCGTACCTAATGATTTGAAAATATAATTTCGTCAACACATTCAGGGTAAATTAAAATTACCGTTTACAGTTATTATATGAGTGGGGTACGTGCTTGCAATTTGATACTTCCATACAATTCAGTACTCCAAACGTATGTTCTCAGGAATTTCTTCTTCTCATTAACGCCAATGTTTAATACCACCTGACAACTCTTGATCATGAATGCCCCTCAGCCTTTGCCAGTCTACTTTTTTATGTCCTTCTAGTTTCGTCCGTCGTAGATTATATTATTTCCAAGACAGCAGGTTATTTAAGATCCTTTGTATGATCACCAGATTCATGTTAAATTCCCTGTTACTTTCATTATACCATTTCTCATTAGTTTTGTCCCTTGTCCGTTTACTCTCAATCCTTATTCTGTACTCCTTATTCATTCCATTCGGCAGTCAGTATTGGAGTCTCTAATCGAATCTATTCATTGATATTCATTCACCCTAAATTTTGTTACGTCTAGAATCTTTTTTTTTTTTTTTTTTTTTTTTTTTTCCAGGCGAAAATGGAATGTTTTCTTCTCAGTCGGAGTTTCGTATCACCTGCTGAAGGGTCCAGCATACAATGTCTTGAAAACGGATCCAGGAGGAATGGCCGTAGGTGACACGCTACATATGGTAAAAGACAATGAAATGATCGAACGAATTAGAGAAGGCCGTCGGAAAATACACGTAGAATGTTGGCACCAGATGAAGAAGTCGCCTCTCCTCTGGGCACAGCACATGGTCTTGTGGGCCTCGGGATGGTGTCAGACAGCGTTTGGATCCTGCCCTGAAGCACTTCGTCTACATATAAAAATACATAACTTTAAAAATGACACACATACACACACACACACACACATATATATATATATATATATATATATATATATATATATATATATATACCCATGCCCGAAGGAGAACTCGTGAACGGCCGCCCAGTGCATACCATGACGCCTTGACAACGTGGTTATTCCGCGCGGCTTTAGCAAAAAAAAAAAAAAAAAAAAAAAAAAGAAAAAAAAAAATCAAATGTTTGTAAGACTTATGGGACTTAACTACGGGGTTATCAGTCCCTAAACTTACAAACTACTTATGAACTACTTAATACTAAGGACGGCACAAATATCCATGCCCGAGGGGGGATTCGAACCCCCGACCGTTGTGGCCGTGCAGACCGTGACTGGAGCGCCTCAGTCAGCTAGGCCAACGCGGCCCGCCGGCTTTAGCCGTCCACAATTGCAGAAGTGCTTCCTGTGCTGTATTTTGTATCCGATCTAACATCGCCGCTGTGTCCCATTAATGTTAGACGGGGTTTCATATCTGGTTATCTAATTGGCCACACCAATCTGTAGAACTGTTCAAAATGGTGTTCAAACCAATGACGAACAACAGCGGCGGAGCGACTTGGCGCATTGTCATCCAATGCAATTCCATTGTTATTTGGGAAACTAAAGTGCATGAGTGGCTGCAAGTGCCATCTTCAGTCAATGATCGGTTGAGTTGGACCAGACATTCAATCCATTCCCCAAACAGTTCGGAGAACAACATGTAAAAAACGCGCGTACGACTATTGAGTCTCCACCACCTTACACAGACCTCTGTTGTTGACTTGGTTTCTAGGCTTGTTGGGGTCTACGCCATAGTCGAAGACTGCCATCAGGTCTTACCAGTTGAAATCGGGAATCAACTTATCCGAGGAGGTCACAGTTCTCCAGTCGTGTAGGGTTCAAGCGATATGGTCATGAGCACGAGAGAGGCACTTCATGTGGGCAGGTCTGTTATCGTACCACTCGAGTCAGTCGCTGCTACAAGTACTCATTAGCGCCAAATTACATATACACTGTCTAAGTGAATACGTTGATATCTTCGGTTATTCCATGCAGTGTTGTTTGTTAGCGCTGACTACTTTACGCAAACTCCGTCGCTCTCGTGCGCTCTTTGTTTTTGCAGAAAAAATCGACGGCACTTGTACCGAAAGATATATCTAGTGAATAAATAAATAAAAAAATATATTACAGTGTTCTGAACCAACCAATTATAATTACGTCAATCTGTCGTTCTCGATCTTTAAGTGCACGTCGTTGACTACTGCGGTCTGCGTACTGAGGAGGTAGTGCTTGATATTTGGTATTCTCGGTACAGCGTGATCTCGGAATACTGGATTTCCTAACAATTTCCTATATGGATTATCCCATGCATCTAGCTCTATTATTCCGCGCTCAAACCTCTTACAATAAAGTTCGATGAATGAAGTAATGTCCGAGCTCTATAAGGCATCTTGCTGTGGAGTATGCGGCTGCTCTCCCGCGGAGGTTTCTCCCTCTGATACGGGTCTGTGTTGTGCTTAGCAGGGTTTACGTAGTTTTAAGTCTCGGGACTGATGACCACTGCAGTTTGGTCCCATAGCTTTACAAAATTTGAATATTTTATTTTGAATGAAGTCAGGACGGCCTATCGGGATCGGGTAGCACAGGTGGTTCACAATGCTGCACCTGAATAGCTGCCGGCGTTGGTAACCTGTCCTCACCGTAAATCAGTTGAGAAGCACTTGTGTTCCGTGTTAGACCTGTAGAACGAAATGTTTGTTTAGTACTTTGGGTCTGACCTGAGAAAAGGACAATGAACGACCAAGGATCAATTCAAAGATTCAAAGTTTTGTTCAAAGGTAGGCAAGACGCCTAAAGAGGTCTACGCACGGTACACGCAAGGTTCCTGGCTCTTTGTTTAAGACAATGCTCGCCCATACAGCCAGTATCGCCAAACAGATGCTGGCAAAAGAAAAATGTGTTGGTGCAACTTAAACATGCACAATACCGGCCGGATTTCAATCCTCCATACTCCTTCCTATTCTAAAATTATTGGCACGTTTTTTGCCATTTCGGACATGTCCGAAACAACAGACCCTCCATGGTAAAATATGACACCAAGAGGCAATAGCACACTGCGGACGCATTCACACGCCCAATCCCTTGCGGGAATCCAATATAGGCTGCGAGCAAAAGGAATCAATGGGCAGAGGGCTAGAAGTTATGAATTTGGGTTGGAAGGAAAGCGTGCCTGGATAGCCTAATTTGGTAAGGCGACCGCTGCCCCAAAGCGAGAAATACGGGTTCGAATGACTGTACAGCACGTATTTTCAACTTCGTCGTTGGATTTATTTCAATGACCCGAAACGGTCGAAATGGTTCGATATTTCGAATTCATCCTAGCTCTCGACTCAAATTCGCTTTGAAAGGAAAGAGATTTGACGATATTCCTGAAATCCAATGAAACGTGGCGAGGCTTTTGAATACCAATCCGAAGGAAAATTTCCTGCAAAGATTCCAGGTCATGTACCGCAGGATTCAGCGGTACATAGGCCCCTACACGCGCTCCGATTTATCGTACAACCAACAAGATGTCCAACGAACCAACCAATTGGTAGCAGCCTACACAGGATCCGACCAACTGCACGCAGCGCCATCCTGTTCTGGTGTCTGTCTGTCGAACTGTTTTCGTTTTCGCGTGTTCGCTGTGCAGATGACCTCAGGCATGGAAGTTGGTCGGGAAGCGCTACACACTGTACAATTTGTCGGGTGAAGTGGTCGGGGAATCGGAGATCGGGTGGTCAGACACACTAAGAAAGTTGGTCGGGTAGCGCCTAAAACCGCCCAATTTATCGGGTGACCAACGAATTGGTACAATAAATCGCACCGTGAATAGTGCCCTTAAGAGCTCGGAAGCAAGGCCGGTGGGGAGAGCTAGTGCGACATTTCCGGAGCGCCGCGCGCGATGAGAGGATCAAGTGGGCCACGCGGCTGCGGGATCGAGTGGGAGCGCCTGTTTGCATTCTGGCCACGCCTGCCCGGAGAAAACTCCCGAGTCAACAGATGCCGGCACGCACCGGGACTGACACAGTTCGGCACCGAGGGGCGGCTGCCGCCAGGGGGCGAGACTGGAGCCCCACCTCCACGTCTCCTCACGCACTTCGCTTTTCTTCTCTAAGCACTGGGCACTTAAACACGGCCATGAAAGAATAGATTACACATAAGCAAGTGGCAATTAACACAGTAAGACGGGTATCTAAAACAATCGAAACTATTTTTATAAAGCCACACACACACACACACACACACACACACACACACACACACACAAGGTCAGCAGCCGGTAGCAGAAAATTCTCACCCCCCTCGCGTGATGACGGCAGCCGCTGCGTCGGCAAGTTGGAAAGCATACCGTCAGCGAACTGTGTGTGAGTGAAATGGCTATCAGACAGAGACACAGCTAGTAAACATTTCATAACTACACGTAACTCTGTCACAAGAGTGAATAAGACCGCGGATACGTCAGCGCTAAAGACACATCGGGCGAACACTGCATTTTCAAAGGGAACACATTCAAACCGTTGCATACGTCATAGCTTCAGCCAATTTTATGCGTAAATACTCCCACATTTAGAAGTAGTGGTCACTTGGTCTTCTGAATCGACGATGCCCAGGAGGTAGTCGTCAATTCACTCAGTCTTCGTCGCAGATAGCAGTACATACGGGTAGGTGCTAGAGGCAGGTAAGAGATGGGAGTCTGGTCGAGGCCATACTTCACACTAAACATCATCTGGGAAGATGGTGATCCGCTGTAATGACGATTTCACACCTCTAGGGTGGCTGCCCTAGGCCGGCGCAGTCTTCAGTGGTTGGTAACTAAAGGCCATTGATCCTGTCGTCGAGTTAGCACTCTGGTGCTAATCCGGCCAGCCGGTGTCCCGAGTCGGGAACCAGCACGACACCCGACTTCAGAGGGGTCCCTGCGTGGATCCACTGGCCGCTGCATAGCCTGGTGAAGGGATAGAGCACTTCACAATTACAGTCTTTGCATCGCTTCCCGGCATCGCGGCGCGGCGCGGGCACTACCATCATACGAAACACCAAGGCTGCAGGTCGAAGGCGACGCCACCTACTGCTCTAGCTCCTGTCGAGCTAGTGCCTTCATCAATTTTATGTATGTTACGGAATAAAATGTGTCATCTATAATTCTGCTTCACTAGCGTTCCTTGGAGCTCCTCCAGGTTCCACGCCTCATCCTGACCTAAAGCTGGGAACATACCGCTCGGCCCCAGCAATAGATTCCAAAACAACTTTATCCCTCTACAGTTAATACCCTTGTCGCGCCTTTGCTTCCGCTGTTCGAAAGAGATTTTGTAGTCATTTTTAGAAATAGCTGACAGCACCTCAAACGTTTTCGTCTTGCCTTCTTGACTAATGACAAATCGTAGAAATACGAAAAATTCTAATGGGGCCAGGTCAGTCGAGTAACGTGTGTGGAGCAGCGGAACCATGCCATTTGATGCGAAAACTGCCCAACAGCGCTGGCTGAGTCTGCAAGTGCGTTGTCGTGGTGAAGAAACCAGCCTGCCAACAATGAGGCGCGGTAGCGATACCTAGTGGCCGAACTTGTAAGTAGTCACATTCACACTCTGAGTAGCGAAATAGTTTTCTCTAGTCGTCGTTGAGGCATCATGTTCACGAATGGGATCTTTTGTGCTCGTCATTTGAACACTGAGAATTCAACCAAATCCAGTTTCATTATTATTACAATTGGAAGAACCATCTTTGGCAGCATTGAAACCTTTATTTTTTATATTACAGATCGATTTAAGTCAGTATCTGACTATGTTCAGTGCTAGAGTCCAATCCCTGTGGACCCACAAAAACTTGCACCTTGCATGTTAACATTAGATAGGAAGTACATATGGAGGATGTCAATCACAACTTTTTATGACTGACATCCTCCATATGTACTTCTTATCTAATGTTAACATGCAAAGAGCAAGTTTTTGTGGGGCCACAGGGCTTGGGCTCTAGTACTGAAGATGGTCAGACACTGACCGAAATCGATATGTACTACAAAAGAGTAAAGGTTTCAATGCTACCAAAGCTGGTTCCTCCAATTTTAATAATTTTAATGTGGTCGCTCTGCACCAGACTCCAGATGGAGTCGCCTACATGTAAAATTGTATTATTGTGACGACCACCTGTTCCTAGAATTACACACTACTTGAACTAACGTTTGCCAAGAACAACACACACACAAACACACACACACACACACACACACACACATGCCCGAGGGAGAACTCGAACCACCGGCGGGAGCGGTAACGCAGTCCGTAACATGACGCCCTAGATTGCGTGGCTGTACTCATGCGGAATTAGTTTTTTCCTCACTTTTGTATTTTGCATACCAATGTATCAATTTACCAATTTCGTCTTCAATGGCACACATACCGGTATTTACTTAAATGTTACTTAAATTTTACCCATAGCGTAAAGACAAATGAAATGACACTGGGTTTCTTCACAATTAAGTAATTCATGTCGTGTGAACTGGCTTACAGCGCAAGAAGTACACGTTTGAATTCAGATGGAGCGCTGATTATAAAACACCATTATAGGTTTGGTACACTGACGGGTCTATGTTTTGTGGGTCACTTTTCTGTGTATATGTAAATACTACAACAGTTCTCCATGTCCGTTTCAGTGAACAGTTCAATTTATGCAACCTTAAATCACGAGAATTCAGATAATTATTCGTAAAAGATTAATATATGTGACTACTTGATTTGCGACGCATTTGTGACTCAGAAAAACAATTAAAGAAAATGAACGTTTGATTCTGCAGCCGTAGCTTGGACTCTGATGCCTCTGGTTTTATCCTCGTGGTCTTTTTACGAAATATGTGTAGGAAAACGCAATATATTCGATGAGACTTCGATAAACGTATGCTTTCAAAACTACGACTTCAGCCCATATCGTGGTCGATAACAGCTCAAATACCACGTCTTCCGCTGAGGTTGGTCGATCAGCTCCGTGACGTTTTCGCGTTTGCTACATAAACCTGTAACGACGAGAGGTGGTCTTCTGTGGAGATGTAATCTCTCCTGTCATTTACCACCTGGTACGGATTCTACACTGATGAGCAGTAATCAAGTATTGGTAAAAAATGACAGTGATCGTTTCACCATCTGCTTCGACGATTGCCGAGTTATACTGCCTGATCTAGAGCTTATCAACACGCTTGTGGGATTTCAGTGACTTCGCTATGATATTAATCTTTTAGGGTAGATAATGTGTATCGATTTTTATCTCTAAGGACGAGTTGTCAAACTTCGTACTTTGTAGGCCTAATAGTAGATGCAGGCTCCCAGAATTATGGGCAAAATTTAAACGAATAGTAAATCAAGCACTGGAGAAATATGTGCCGACGAAGTAGATTAAGGATCAGAAAGACCCACAGTGGTATAATAGTAATATTCGAAAAATGCTGAGAAAGCAAAGGCAGTTACACTCTCGGTTCAAAGAAGGTGAAGCAAATCAAATGAGACTTAAGTTAGTAAATATTCGCGCGTCTATAAAAACAGCAATGCGCGATCATACAATAACAACCACCGTCATAACTAAGGAAAAGATCTTGCCGAGAATCCGAAAAAATTCTGGCCCTGTGTAAAATCGGTAAGCGGATCAAAGGCCTCTATCCAGTCACTCGTTGATCGCTGTGGGGTGGTGACGGAAGACAGGAAAGACCGAAGAAATTTAAGAAATCATTCACGCAGCCGGACCATTCTGACATTCCTTCATTCGGTGATCGCACCAACTCTCAAAGGAGGACATAATAATAGGCATAGCTGATGTAGAGAACTGAAAGAGTTGAAAACAAACAAGTTGACAGATCCAGATGGGCTACCAATCCGGTTTTACGAATAATACTCAGTGGCTTTGGCCCCTTACTTAGCTTGCATTTATAGCGAATCTTTGATTCAGCGCAAAGTACCAAGAGACAGTAAAACGGCATAGGTAACTGCCGTGTGTAAGAAAGGCAATAGAACGGATCCACGAAATTTAGACCTATATTAATACATCAGTTTGCTGTATAATTCTGTAACATATTCTCCTAATATAGTAAATTTCCCTGAGACGAAATAGCTTCAGCCCATGAATCAGCATGGCTTTAGGAAACATCGAACGTGCGAAACCTAACTTTCCCTTTTCTCTCATGACATCTTGCGTCCTGCGCATGAAGGGCGACAGGCATCCTGTATATTTTTCGAAACCCGTTTGACACGGTACCGCACTACTGACTGTTAACGAAGGTACGAGATAATGAAATACGTACCCAAATATGTGAGTGGCTCGAAGATTATTTAAGTAATAGAATTCACGATGGCGAGAGTTCATAAGAGACTAGCGTATCGTCAGGGGTGTCCCAGGAAAGTGTATAGGAGCGCTACTATTTTCTATATGAATGATCTGACGGTCAGAGAGAGTTGCAATCTGCAGCTGATTGCAGATGATGCTGTGGTGTACAAGAGAGGGCGTTACTGAATGACTGTAGTAGGATGCAGGATGACTTGGATCAAATATCTATGTGGTGTGAGATATGGCAACTAGCGCTAAATGTAGAAAAAGTAAGATGATGCAGATGAATAGAAGAAACAATCCCGTAACGTTTGAATACAGCATTAGTAGTGTGCTGCTTGACAGAGTCGCGTCAATTAAATAACTAGCCATAACGCTGTTATGAAATGGAATGAGCATAAAAGCACAGTCGTGGGGAAGGCAAATAATCGACTTCGCTTTATTGGGAGACCTTTGAGGACGAGTGATTCATCTTGCAAAGGAGACCGCGTATAAAACGCTTGTACGATCCCGTCTTGAGGATTCCTCAAGTGATTGGCATACGCACCAGATTGGTTTAAAGGATTACATAGAGGGAGTTGAGAGCGGGCGGCGAGGTTTGTTGTAACTGGTAGATTCGATCAATACGCGAGTGTTACCGAAATGCTTCGGGAACTCGGAGTCGCTGGAGGGGAGACGTCGTTCTTTTCGAGAAGCACTGATGAAGAAATTTAGAGGGTCGGAATTTGGGGCGCATTGCAGTACGATTATACTGCCACCAATCTACATTTCGCGTAAAGAACATAAGGATAAGATTAATAACGTTAGGGCTCGTACGGATGCATTCCAGTATTTTTTTTTCCTTCGTTGTATATGGGAGTGGAACCGGAAACTTAGTACCTTCCGCCACACGCTGGACTGCGAAGTATGTATCTAGAAGTAGGTGCCTCGTTTATCGACTCCCAGTTATCAATTTGTACGGTTACTCATAATCACCTAATGAATAAAATAGTAGCAAACTGTATATCAGACCGACTATGTAACTGAAATGAAGTATTGATGCTACACAAAATAAACCTTTCTCATTGGACAGTTTTATTGCGACGTGAAAGTAATTTCTCGCGTGTCAAAAAATAGTGTTATAGGACCATTAATTACCACTATGTATATAAATGACCCAGTAGATAACGTGAGGCTTTTCGCGGATGATGGTGTAACATGATGTACATTCAGAAAGTAGATTCCGAATTCTTTTTAAAATAAAAACCCAAATAGTTTCATTAAAATTTTTATCATCAACGGATGTAGCAACGTTTGAACTAGTCAACATAGTCAAAAATGAATTGCGATACTTGTCATATTGTGAGATCAACTTTTCTAGGCGTGTTTCGTACAGGAGTGCCACCTGTTGATGGATACAGAGTGAGTCGTTGTTAAAATGCTGGCCGTGTCGTACAATGCTTACCGCAGGTGATGTACTGCCCCATGACAATGCTCTTTTCAATACGGGTCGGCGCACAGCAACAGTTTACGGTCTGGAGGTGATTCAGTATCCAGCATACAGTTCCGATCTTGCTACCCTCGATTTCCATCTTTTCTTGCAGCTCAACAAATTCTTGCTCTTCGTCCGGCGTTCCACTTACTTGTGGCAGACCTATATGACACAGGAAAACGAAAGTTAATCCCAGTATATAACACTGTGTCACTTCTGGTGGTTATGTCGACAAAAGGGGCACCGACTTTTTAAAATCAGTGTGGGTGCTCGTGGTTTCATTTTTAATTACCTTTTCGGTCACAAGGATCAAAGAATGGGCCAAGCAGTGCTTTATTTCCCTGATTTTTGCTTGCAACCTAGAAAACGTACCAGTCATATTTGTCGCTCTGTTAGTAGTAATAAAATTGCATGATTTGATATCTGGACAAAAACGAGAGAGATAATCCACTGACGTTATTGACAGTACAGCAACTGTGGTTGATTCAATATTATAGAAAACAAAATAAGAAACAAAAATAAAATCATTAATTTGAAAATTGGCACCACTGGTACGTCCAGGAAATTTTAAGAAGTTTAAAACGAATCAGACGACTGTAGTATGCTACAATTTCGTTACATATTTGCCTCTCAGATAGACGAAACTCTTTCATAAACACTTTGTTTTGGTCCTTCATCTCTATTATTAGATGCTCTTAGCCCTGCAATGACTAATTTCATAAAGTGCATAGTTATGTGAGTATCGAACACTAAATTTAAGCCGGCCTCGGTGGCCGAGCGTTCTGCAGCGCGTCAGTCGCAGTCTGCACTGCCACTACGGTCGGGGGTTCGAATCCCCCTCGGGCATGGATATTTGTGCCGTCCTTAGTAGTGGCTAGTTCATAAGTAGTTTGTAAGTTTAGCGACTGATGACCCCGTAGTTATGTCCCATAAGCTCTACAAACATACATTTGATTTTTTTTTTTTTTTTCGCTAAATTTAATATCCAGTATTCGACAATGAACTTTGCCCCTTTCATTTAGATAGACATATTTCCTCATCACTGACAAAGTAAAGACGTCCGAAAGAACAGACACCACACCAATACAATAAGTATTAAACGCGACGACGATGTTAGCTTCAGTTATTTCACCGCAGATGCGGTCATACGTCCGACCTCGCACGGGAATCCGAAATGGCGATAGGGGCGTTACAAACATAGCGTGCGACTTGTGGGAATTTGAGACGGACGGGGTGGCCAAGTGGTTAAGGCGACCGCTGGCCCGAAGCGGCAGACGCGGGTTCGATTCCCGGTCCGCCTCATATTTTCACTTGTCGCCATTGCTTAATATCAATGCCCAAATGCGGCCACTGTTATTCCTTTCTTTCCTATCCTTCTTCCTTCCCTTCCCTTAACTATCATTTGCAAATGCTATTTGGCTGCGAAGCAGGTGTGGTGTCTGTTCTTTCGGACGACCGAAAGAACAGTTACCACACCAATACAATTAGTTTAAGTAGTTTCTAATACTAGGTACTGATGATCATACCAGATTTGTCCAATAGGTTTACAAACATTTGAAGACAGATGTAATCAAAAGAAAATCTGACGTATATATTATACTGCGAATTCTTTTGGATGCGTTGACACCATACGATTCTGCATCGTTATTGGCTAGTGAGGCAGAGAAAATTCTGTGTAAAGAATTACTGAAGTGCACGAGAGACCAAAAATTTTGAAGCGTTGGTAATATAAATTTGGAATCAAGGAGCTGGCATCATTTGCCCGGAATATTTGGTGTAATCTATACTGTTATCGAAAAAAAAATGAATGAATAATAAAATAAAATAAAAAATTAAGGAACAGAAGATGCAGATTATTTTTGTGTCCCATCAGTCTGCTAGTCTGCTTTAAATAAAAAGCATTTTGATAAACTAGCCGACGTAATCGACGCGTTTTCACTAATGACCTACGATTGTGCAGGTGTACGAAGACGTGGCCCGAAAGAACTTTGTCTTGGAGGCAGACGTTCTGAGGAGGTCGCTCAAACTACTTGTATTGAATTTTTATGGCACTGCATACGCTACGTTTGATGGTGTGTCTGATGAACATATGTTTAAAGTATATTGTATACGGAAGATATATAGTATTCAAAATTAAAATAAATTGGTTATGTTATTTGTGTTAGAATCCTGGGAAAGCTCAAATTTTCCACTTTGAAATTGAATTTATTTTAATGTTTTGGTAAGGTGATGGTTAACAGCAGTTATATATTTCATATAATACATCTTGAACGTTCAGGTGTTTATTGAATCCTTTAAAAAAGTTCAAATGTTTGTAAGAGCTTATGGGACTTAACTACGAGGTCATCAGTCCCTAAACTTACAAACTACTTATGAACTAGCTAATACTAAGGACGGCACAAATATCCATGCCCGAGGGGAGATTCGAACCACGACCGGAGTGGCCGTGCAGACTGTGACTGAAGCGCCGCAGAAAACTCGGCCACCGCGGCCGGCAAATTCTTAAAAATCGACTAGTTTCGGACTTGGATCATGATCACAGATAGATAGGTATTCAAACAAACTATTCAAATTCATTAAATAAAATAAATCTAGATGACTGTAGCAGGAGTCAATTGTCATACTATCAGTCAAACAGACAAAAATCCGAGAATGAACTGTGAATAATAAAGTGTGTACTGTGCTAACTGTATGAATCAGAGGCTCATGAGTTTCTGACTCATGCAGTTAGCTAAGTACACACGTTATTATTCACAGTTCATTCTCGGATTTTATGTTTCTTTCTCTGATAGGATAATCCAACATGACAATTTCATTGAAATTTACTCCTGCTGTAATGAGATATATTTCTTTTACTTAATCCATTTAACTAATTTATTCATATACCTACTTGTCTATGATGATGATGATGGTGGTGGTGCAAGACCGAAACTACTCGATTTTTAAGGATTTAATAAACAGCTGATCATTCAAATTGCATTTTAAGAATTTATTTTCTCGTTTTATTGCAGTCAAGATTCCTGAATATATTTAATTCGTAAAATCACTTAACCCCCTTTTTTTCTTTTTATTTCCTTTCATTATATATATATATATATATATATATATATATATATATTCCTTGGCCACTTTAAATTGTCAAAACTTTTTTCTCCTACCCCATTTGACAGTTGACAACAGTGGTTGGATTATCCCAAAATGATAAAACTTTAACGTTAATGAGGGAGCCAAGCAGAAGTGGGGCGATAGTCACGGCAGAGTGAATCTGAGCCGTCACGTGAGCCACATGGGATTAGAGACGCGTCCGCCTGCGCCGCAGTGCGTTCACCCCGCGCGCTATCTCTGGCAGGCAGAGAACCTCTTGGACTCTAGGCAGGAGACACGCTGGCGAGAGCGCAGCCATGACCTCCTGGTCCGCGGCCGCCGCCGCCGCCGGACGCGGTCTTGTCGGCCGGGCCACTTTCTCTCTCAGCCGGACATCCTCTTCAGACGGAGTCCCACCGCGCAACTTGCACTTTCCCCGGCGCGCTCCGTAGACGCGTCGCTGCCTTTCTGATGAGCTATTACCACAGCACTTACGTTGCCCCGACCAATAGTAGCTCGGACGCTCCCTGGGCTCTGATTCACGGCTACACTGGGCCGACCGTGTAAAAAGTATGTCGTCCAGGGTGACGCAGCTCCGTCGTACTCATTGGCTGGTATTTTGAGTCACTATTAAGGCCTGTGTACGGATTTCCGTGTGTCAGGGAAACGGCCGTGCCGAAGTCGTGACACTCAGTGGGAAACAGATCTGCCAGATGCGCCTCCACAGGATCCATCAGGCGGCATCGCCGCTATGTAACACGTCTGGTGTGCAAGACGGACATAGCAATCCACTTGTTTGCGGCGAGGCAGTCTTTGTTACATCTACATTATCTTCAGAGGAAAGAGACAGAAAAATCTGATTGACTAGAGACAAAGTTCACATTTATAGGACATGATTTTCAGTGCGATCTGTGGTAGTGATTTTCATTTTATCTACATCTACATACATACTCCGCAATCCACCGTAAGGTGCGTGGCGGAGGGTACACTGTATCACTACTAAGCATTTCCTTTCCTATTCCACTCCCAAATAGAACGAGGAAAAAAGCAATGCCTATATGCCTCCGTACGAGCCCTAATTTCTCTTATCTTGTCTTTGTGATCACCACGCGAAATGTAAGTAGGCGGCAGCAAGATCGCATTTCTGCCCTCTAAATTTCCTCAACAGAAATTCACTAAAAGAACGTCGTATTTCTTCCAGCTATCCCCAACTGAGTTGCCGGAGCATTTCCGTGACACTCGCGCATTGGTAAAACCTACCAGTAACAAACCTAGCTGCTCGCCTCTGAACTGCTTCTATGTCTTCCTTCTATCTGCTGCGGCTTCCAAACACTCGAGCAATACTCAAGACGTGGTCGTACAAGCGTTTTATACGCGGTCTCCATTACATATAAAGTACATCTTTCCAAAATTCTCCCAGTAAACCGAAGTCGACTATATCACGCATGCGGAGACCGACGCAGTTACATGGAATAGTGGTCTCGCTGTCCACTACCTGTTTTTGTAATAGTGACAAACCAGTTCTCGAATTCTTGCAATACATTAACGAACCCAAAGTACCAAGAATATTTTTCTTTCTTCAGAGTACATATTGGAGACCTCCCCCCCTCCATGTCTATTGTGTCTCCCTGATCGTAGCTTGGGTATGAGGTGAACAGTGCCTAGCAAGGATTGGACAGGGGTCTGCAACTAATAGAAGTGATTAGTCCACTAGAAATTTTGTTACAGACTACCCGGTAGCCGGCGCGTTGCTGCCGCAGAAGAAATAATTGTGAAAATAACGTGTGAAATTTGGAAGTATTAGTTTGTTTAGTTACGAATGATCTAAGAAAACCAGGTGATGCTGAAGGAATTAGATTAGGTAACGAAACAATAAAGGAGGTAGATGAGTTTTGTTACTTGGCCAGTAAAATAACAAATGATGGTCGCAGTACAGAGGATATAAAATGCAGGATGGCAAAGGGTAGAAAAGCGTTCTTGAAAAAGAGAAATTTGTTAACATCGAATATTGATTTAAGCCTAAGGAAGTCCTTTCTTAAGGCATTTGTGTGGAGTGTTGCCTTGTATGGGAGTGAAACAAGGACAATAAACAGTGTGGACACGAAGAAGATAGAAGCTTTTAAAATGTGGTGCTACAGAAGAATGCTGTAGATTAGGTGGGTGGATAACGTAACTACTGAGGAGGTACTGAACAGAATTGGGGAGAAAAGGAATTTCTGGCACACCTTGACTAAAATAAGGGATCGATTGGTAGGACACATTCTTAGACATCAAGGAATCGTGAATTTAGCATTGGAGGGAAGTGTTTGGGGTAAAAACCGCAGAGGAAGACCAAGAGATGGGTACAGTAAGCAGATTCAGACAGATGTAGGCTGTCCTTCTTATGTGGAGTGTACGAGGCTTGCTCAAGATAGGGTGTTGCGGAGAGCTGTATCAAACTAGTCTCCTGACTGAAGACCACAACAACAACAGAAACAAATATTGATTTTATACCCTGATAATAGATACATTTAGTGAAATCTAACTATACATATTAGTCCACCTCCTTCTTCCCCTTCTCTCTGTTCACCTGCTCCTCCTCCTCGTCCCTTTCTCTGTCCAGTTCCTCCTCCCGCTCCCTCTGTTCATCTTCATTCACCTCTCTGTCACCATCTCCCCTCTCTTATTCTCCTCCTCTGCCCTCTCTCTTTCCATCTCATCCTCTACCATCTTTGTCTCTGTCTCCTCTATCCCCTTTCCGTCAGTCTGCTCATCCACCTACTCCTCTCCCTACTATACATGAAAACATACATATATGAGCCACGTTTAATGGTGACTGGTCAAACGGTGTCAAAGTCGCAAGGTACCGTCCATCAAGCTAAATTCACTGGCTTGCATCTCCTTCTTGAAAACATACATTTATGTGTGACATTCATGCTGACCAGTGAAACGATTTGTACGTTGATGTACCCTCCACAATACACCTACAGAGACTTACAAAAGGAGTCCCGTGTATTATCTCAGGGTATAATCCATCTTCATCCCACATTTCATTCAAATCCGTAAAGTCGTTTTAGCGTGAAGAGTAAAAAATATATTAACCCATTGTTAGGTACACTCCGCTACGCACCATACGGTGGTTTACGAAACGTAGCCCATGTATTAATCAGGGTTCCAAATTTCATTCATATCCATCTAGTCACTTCAGCGTGTAGGCCCGAGAAACGAATTAAATAATTGTAGAGCCCCTCCGCCTTGCACCATACGAAGTTAATTTTAGTATGCCTATAACCTTCGCGCGAGTGCAAGCAATGAGTTGACAAAGTATTACCGCAATCGGATGTTCGTTACTCCTGATGTGACCGTTTTACGGCATAATAGAGCAGTAGACTTCTTTTCGTTTCATCATTTTGTGTGTATGTGTGTGTGGGAGGGGGGGGGGGTCAGTTACAAAACGCTTCATAAAGGTCCAAAATTACATGCAAACTTTGTAGCACGTCCCTAGCTACTCCCATTTTCAAATAATCGACGAATAAATCTGAGTATTCTCATGCGGTGGCCTTTCATTATTTATGACGTCATATCTCCTGAGCTATGTGTCGTGCTCTTTTGTTTTTGGCTCAGAAACCATCGTGGGCGTACGGTGAACAGTTCCCCAAAGATTCATTGCAATCGAATGAATGGTTTATGAACACATAGAGGACATACACACAAACATTCATTTTATATAGTTGCAGCGTTTTACACTTACAGCGCCATCTAACAGATAAAGTTAGAACTATTTATTTATTTATTTGTAAATCTATCGGACTCAACTGCGTAGTTATCAGTCCGTAGCTTACAAACTACTTAAACTAAAGTAAAATAACCTAAGGACAACACAAACACCCATGTCCGAGGGTGGACTCGAACCCCCTATGGCGAACGGCCGCGCGCACCACAGCACGGTGCCCAAGTGCGGACGGCTAAGCCACCGCGGCAACTATTTTTTTTATGTCAGTGTGTTTCCCCGTTCGTAAATAATGTTCAGTTCAAATGTGTAGTCATTCTGCCCCGTGGTTGTTTCGTACATCACATTGAAAGTAGGACTTTTATTGTCGACACCCTGTACTTTAAAGCACCACTAGTTCGACAATATGTCACTGACTGCTCGACAGTATGCAGTTTGTGCAGGCCTTCATATGATGTCGTACAGTCTGCTTCTCCGCGCCACAGTCTGGGGATGCATACGATACATTGCCTTCGATATAAACACGCAGGTTTCGTGTCACTCGTAGCCTCGTGAATATTGTCATGGGTCTCTAAATGCAAGATAGAGCTTTTCTCGTGAAGCTGTAATAAAGAAGGACTACTCTGCGGTTGCAGCTTTAAAGGAAATTACAGTCATTAAAGAACATGAGAAAAGGTTGTGGTCGGATGACTTCCAGGCTCTGGAGAATATGGTGAAGAAGTTCGAAGAAACAAGATCAAGTGCAATGTGGCAATGTGTGCTATCCGTATATAATTACGCATCTGCTGACCTGCCAGTGAGATGCACGTTCGCTCTGCTCCTCTTGCGCGCATGGAAGTGGAAAATTGGCTGGCCGTGGAACATTTTGTGGACAGATGAAGCTAATTTACACCATAAAGGCTCAGTCAATACCTAAAATTTCAACACATGAGCAACGCAATATCCAGTTTCATATGATAGCAGTACTGTGATGCGGGCTCACAACATCCACTATAATGGGCCACATATTTTCCACAAGATAACTCCTGCAGGTCCAGTTGCCTGCACCATCACTGGTTACCGGTATGAAAATGTTCTATTTAACCACGTCACTGCAAGTGTGCAACAGTTCGGATGTCTGGATAGTATCGTCTTCATGCACGATGGCGCACACCTCTGCACATTCAAAACCTGCGAAGAAGTTCTTTCAGAACTATTTCCCAAATGACAGAATTATAATATTCATGCAATGTATGGCATTAACTGCGAATGGGTAAAGTGGAAAATGTGTACGCAGGCGGGATTCGTATCCGGTTCTCCTGCTTTTCTTGACAGTTGCACTGACCCTACACCAGTGGGGACACAGCGATCACCTGCACGGAATTACTCAAGCACGTCTCCCGGTAGATACAAATTCTCAAATTTACCCTGCCCGCTATAACTGAAACTCGTAGGGGTGCTTAGCCGAATTGGGGAGAAAAGGAGTTTCTGGCATATCCTGAGTAAGAGAAGGGACACATTCTGAGACATCAAGGAATTGACAATTTAGCATTACAAGGAAGTGTGTGGTGTAAAAATCGTAGAGGCAGACCGAGGGACGAATACAGTAATCAGATTCAAAAGGATGTAGGATGCCGAACATATTCTCCGAGCCAGAGACTTGCATAGGACAGGGTAGCTTGGAGAGCTGCATCAAACCAGTCTGCGGACTGAAGACCACAACAACAACAACAATAGTATCCCAGTTTTCTAAATTTTTTCTATGTTTCTTGGGTTTTGTGTCTCCTTGTGTTTTGAACAACCATTCAAACTTTAGATTCTTGTATTATTTTATTTTATTCACTGGAGACATTGTTGTAAGAATTTGTAATGTTTTCACTGTTTCTCAATGTATAATATCTATATGCCCCTTTGCAGTACTATTAATTTACATATTTCTTTTAAATATCTATTTACACTGTAACTGCTCCATCAAAGAAGATAATTTTATTTCTCTGCATGTAATATATCTCCTGGTTCTTTCACTAAGCAAAAAATGTTCAAATGTTTGTGCAGCTTATGGGACTTAACTCGAAAATGTTCAAATGTTTGTAGAACTTGGGACTTAACTACGGGGTCATCAGTCCCTAAATTTACAAACTACTTATGAACTACTTACGAACTAGGGCGGCACAAATATCCATGCCCGAGGGGGGATTCGAACCCCCGACCGTAGTGGCCGTGCAGACCGTGACTGAAGCGCTTCAGTCCCCTCGGCCACCGCGGCCGGCGTTTCACTAAGCTTCTGTAAATGTCTGATGATGGCCTAAGAAGCCGAAAATCGATTAACAAAGTAAACAAACCTGTTGAACAAACACAAAATTGTGTATTTTTTTATAATGAATTTGTTCTACCAAGAGCCGACGGAAGACTCAATTAACATGATTTTGTGATTGAGCTATACCACTTGTTGGGGTGTTCAGAACTTTTTCTGGTAAAGATTACTGGACATTGTTAGTATAATTATCTTCCCGTTATTTATGTTCCTTTTTTCTGTTACTTTTTGATTAACTGGACCTTTGAAAGGTAGCAAACACATTCATTCCCAGACAATATTCATGAAAACCAAACTTACACAAAAATTCAACACTCACACCCGATTCCAGTGTCGTAACCTCACACGTAAGACCTCCCCGCAGCTACTACTGTAAGCTACAGACGAATGCAGCACAATTTGTCATGATTACAGTAAAGAAACAACTTACCAAACACCAAACTGAGGGGTACGTAATGTGTTCGTAATGCAAGAATATCGCAGAGTGGTGCGTTTGCATAAAACTGTAAAGGTAGGGGTAGCTAAATCAACCTGTATAGCGAAGGATAGTCTCACTAAGGTTACTTAATGTGAATAAATGTTAAACGGTGCAGCCGAAGTATGCGGAAATAAGAAGATAGGTCGCCTAGCTGTTTCCCTTGCATGTGCCCCGACGAGGTCGAAGGCCCGCGCAGGAATTCTCTGATGTGTCGCCCACACTGCTCTCGCTCAATGAGTCACCGAGTTTCTCTTCGGCACTGGGTGATCCCGTACTCGTTTGTGAAAAAAACGCACTGACGTGTTTTACGGCCCACTTTAGATTTGTAGTTTTATAAGTTTTTGCAAACATTTTGGACCAAAATAATAATCTAAATAATGAAAAATTAATTAATAGCAGTGTCTCAAACCCTTGTAGGAAAAGAATTTTAGGTACTGGCGGGTACCGAACCACTGTCTTTCAGCATCGCAGTCCAACACATTGCCCACTACACTACAGCTAACAGTTAAGTATTGCATTCTCTAATCTCATACTATTGATGGCTGTTGTTAACTGATGCTAATATGGCATTTGTAGACACTAGATTATCATTTATCGTACGAAGAACTACGTCATTTTGTTAATTCTTCAGTGCGCCATTGCTTTGAAATGACAACGTGTAAATTACAATAAGAAAATCATCAAATACTCAATGCAAGATGGCGTATGCCAGAGACAGTTCTGGGCGATGAATGTCACATGACATCTGGGAACGGCTGATTTTCGTTAATTTAATGGAGGGTGTCATAACTCCGTTATTTTTGCAAATATCTCTCAAACGATACGAGATATGAAAAATACATAAGGGAACAAAGTTTTAGAGAATTTTCTCCTCTACAAATTCGTTTATTCACTTTTGGCGTCAAATGAACGTTTTATTTGCAATTAAAATTACATTACAAACGGCTTTTTTTGTATTACTAACGTATTTCTAGTCCGAAATATTTAAAAAAGCGAGGTTCTGGTTTCTGGTAGCCAGCAATTATGTCTGTAAAATTTCGTTCCGATCCATTGAACGGTTCGACCTTATAAGTGGGAACACGTTACAGCCAGACAGACATCGTCAAATCGCCATTATTTTTACAAATATCTCTGCAACAATGCAAGATATGAAAAAAACATAATAGAGCGAAGTTGTAGCGAATTTTCCCCTCTACCAATTAGGTTCTCTACCAATTAGGTTATTCAATTTTCGTGTCATATGAACGGTTCGTTTGCAATTACAATTATATTACAAACGTTTTTTTTTATTACTACCGTATTTTTGTCCGAAAAATTTGAAAAATGGCGGTTCTGGTCTCTGGCGGCCAACAATTATGTGTGCAAAATTTGGCACTGATCGGGTGAACGGTTCGTCTTAGAAACAGGGAACACGTTACGGACAGATAGACGGACAGACAGACAGACATCCCAAAATCGCCGTTATTTTTGCAAATATGCCTGAAACGATACGAGATATGAAAAAACATAAGAGAGCAACGTTGTAGAGAATTTTCTGCTCTACAAATTCGGTTGTTCAATGTTCGTGTCAGATGCATGGTTAAGCCGTTATTATCATTTAAATTTCGAGCTGTCAAAATACGATAGCAAAGGCCCACTTTTAGTGTTACTACCGTAACCTAAACGGGGCCAGAATGTATGTTTGTGTTAAAGACGTATGTTAAGCTATAAATACGTATCATATTCACGAATGTGTGAAGGTCTCTATCAGTAATTATTCGAAAGAGCAGATTGACGTTTAGTAATTCGCACAGTACAAAAATAACAGAACATCGGCATTCATACTGATAAATTGCTTCTCGGAGAAGGAAATGTGATGTAAGAAACATGGCTCTGTATCACATTCGACACGTTACATCACCAAGGTTTTCCTATGACAATATTTGTTGTAGACAACTGCACCATGTACTGCATAGCGAAAGGCGAAAAATTCCTCGCAGAATCTTTTGATGGTAAGACAATAATAAATAACATTAGTGATAACTTCAGGTACTGTACACGTTATTTATAAAGCTAACATTAAATTTCATGAAGGTAAAAGATAATCCACGAAAAGTTACTGTTATGTTAAGGAATAGGAATGACAAGGACATTTATTCTCCAAAGACGTATGTAATGAAAGCCTCTTTGTAAACTACTAGTGAAACGTACTAAATTCGATCGATATTAATTTTTACTTGTTCAGCACATGTTGTTCGGAAAACATACTTTAACTTCAAATCTGTTAACAAACAATGTAGTAACTAAAACAGTCAAAGTGCATTTGTGGATAACTTGTGATTAATCGCAAACAAGATCATCGAGCAGCAGACAAGCACATAAAACAGACAGTCACACACACAGACACACATGTAACCTAGCGTACAAAGAAAAAAAAATCTACAGTCATAGAACAGTTATATCCGTCTCTAAACTCAAGCTGGGCATGACAATTTGCGTTAGTGAATTTTGCCTGTGTGATTCTATGAGCGTGCATGCCCTTTTTCTGAGGAAGTCTGTGGTTGAACACTATTTGTGTCTGTCTTTTTAAGTGCCTGTTTGCTGCTCTGTTCCTACAGAGTTGTATTTGGGGTGAGCCGGAAGGTATCCTCAGGATATTTTAGAATTCTACCGTGGAATTTCCATTGTTTAGGATGTATCTGTTTATAGAAGTATGAGGACATGCCATAGGTCAAATAATTCGAAAATAAAATACAGGCGCAGTATCCAAGACTTTGCACAATTATGAGACATCCTGGTCGGAAACGTTGAAGCGACCGTCCAAAATACAAAGCATTTTCTCTGTCACTCAAGTAAAACAGCGCCACCAGCATAGTTACAGAAGAGCGAACTGGCTAAAAATCCACCATAGTTTGTCAGCAAACGCCGGTCTTGCAGTGTTGATGTTTACGAGAGAGTCGGGGCGAGAGTGTAGCTGCAGAGTTAGCGCCACCCAAAGAAAGTAAGCCTCTAACCACAGCGTCCCATAGCACTGGCCTGTTTACTGGCCGTGCTCTGTACATTTACGACCTCGGAGCTTTCACTGAAGCTGGCATGCTTACTAGAAACAACTTTAGCACTCGGAACCGCACGAGACCATTATCAGATCTACAACCGATCGTAAAAATGTTGTATTCGTCATTTCGATGAAGAATATCAGATCCTGCCAATAGCGAAATTTCAACTGAGAGTGAAACGATGTTATAAGGTGTTAGTTCCATCGGAGCGAAATTATACCTAATTCAATTACGTCACTCTATCGTTTCATTAACGATCAAAAGTGCCGAAAACCGACTACTTAACCCTTTCAGTTCCACATTATGATTTCAGCTTTGAAAAAATTAAAATTCAGTGTTTTCTGTATTAATACAATGCAATAAACATCAAAATACGTGCAGCAGAATTTTTGATCGAACTATTACTTTTTATGTCACGTATTTCACGCAAAACACAGACTTTTATCGAGATATATTATTACTTGGGACGTTATTTTATTGATAGTTAACATTGTCAGAGTAATAATGCTAGCATAATCTTCGCCGCAGCTCCAAAGACAAGAAAATTCACTGCTGGAATAAAATAACATGAAACTCACTGAAGCTCACACTCAGGGCTAAGTACAGGCGGCAACGCAACACAACCTCTAAGACGGACATATTAATGCCTCGGAAGTGGCTACACGCCGTACCAAGTGGCTAAATGTCGTACTAGAAGCCTATTTTTAATCAACAACAATGTGACTTTAAGGAGTGATACGCAAAATACAGTATAAATCAGCTTTTAATACGTTGTTGTTGAGGAACATCACTGGGAATGAAAGGGTTAAAGTAAATGCAATAGCTCGAAACACCCATATCCTAGACATCAGATATTGCAGGTGAGGGATTTCTGTGAAGTGGCTGAAACAAAGTGGAAGGGATACATTATCGTTATTTCACCACTTTTTCGGCGACAAAGAAAAAATATTAAGATTTGTCGAAATCTTTTTTAGGAGTCAGTCGTAAATATTTAGTTTATTCGTATCTATATTTCGACCACAATATGGTCATTAACAATGCTTAAGACAAACAACATGTAAAACATTGTGACCTCCAATATGGAAGTCGAAATGTTTCACATATTTTAAATGTTTTTCTTTTCTTTTGTTTTTGAGCATTGATAACATTGACGTCGCAATGTTTTACATGTTTCAACTATTTGTTTTAAGCATTGAAAATGACTATACAGTGGTCGAAGTCTAAATCTGAATAAAATAAAATTTCCACAAAAAAAAAAAAAAAAAAAAAAAAAAAAAAAAAAAAAAAAAAAAAATCTGTCGTTGAGCATAAGCGTGAAAAAAGAAACAAGCATGACAATATAAGGACCTTGACGGGTGGGCCAGCTTCTTACGAATAAATGTTTTCTCCACGTTAGCTGTCCTTCCCCCTCTATGTAATACAAGGCACTAAAATATCGTATCCCTCGGGCATGTATGTTTGTCATGTCTTTAGTATACGTTTATAAATAGTTTGTAAGTTTAGGGCAATTAAGTCCCATAAGCTTAACGAACATTTGGATATTTTAAAAATATTGTAACTACATAGATACAGAAGTAGCACACCATCGCCCGGAGTTTCCACCCATAGTCTATGAACCCAAACAATTTTCATAGCGTCGATGCCAACAAGAATGTTTTCGCAATACAGTATGCTTAGTCTATAGGGAGACTAAATACATTTTAGTCATCAGCGCTTTTACTTGTTGTGTCTGTGGCTCAAGTGATGACAAGTACTATAGAATTGGTTTTATATCATTCACCTTTTCAGTGCTCCAGATGTGGGAACGTCAGCCACTGCTGCTGTCCTTATGAGCTCTAGACGCCTGAACGTGCGCATGTGATCCTCTCACCACGTGATCTGTACATGTTCCAACGATCCTATATAAAAGACTGCCATTCGAGAATTATAGGAGATTTCGTTCTACTCCAAATATATAGATTTCTGTTCGTTAGTCTCGCTAAAACTCGAGAATGGCTGAACCGATTTGGCTAATTTTAGTTTTGAACTATTCGTGTGAGTCCAGGGAAGGTTTAAACGGTGATAAAATATGGAAAAGTTGTCCGAAAAAGAGGAAAATCGGGAAAAACTGAAACAGCTTTTTCCAGTGAGCTGTCAATATCGTTCGTCCAATTCCGATAAAATTTTGTACATTTCGTGTTGAAAGCAAGAGTAAGGTTCACATCAAATACAAATTTGGAAAAGTCACCCGAAAAGTATGAAAATTTAGGAAAAACCGATAGCGATTATTTTCTATGAATAAAAATCAATTGCCACATGGCATCACTTGAGTACGGCTTGACTGGACAAGGATTGTATGAAATAATTTGATTGGAAAATCTACCGGAAAATTGAAAAATTTGAGACAAACCTGAAAACGCGTTTTTCAATGTGTTTTTGATTGAATTTAGCACTATAATTAACTATTCGTACGACGAAGAGGGATATTTTTGTTTTGTTTTGTTCATTATGGCCTTGGAAAAGTTTTCAGTAAAAAATAGGGATAGTTAAAAAGAATAGTAGCAAAATTCGAACCAAGTTCCTTTTACAATGTGTTTCTAAATGTACTCAACACTTTAAGTTGAGAACCGGTCACCCGACTGCGATAAAATTTTGATCATTTGACGTTCAACGAAAGATGAACGTTCTTATGATCTAAACATTTGGGAAGGTTACCGGAAAACTTGAAAATTCGGAGAAACCGAAAGAGCTTTTTTCAATCGGATATCAATATCATTCGTATGATTGCGATAAAATTTTGCTATATTTGACGTTCAAAGCAGGAGTAACGTTCTTATGAAATAAAAATTTGGAAAAGTTTCCCGGAAAATTAGAAAATTCAGAAAAAATAGAAAGAAATTTTTCTATGAAACATCAATACCATTCATCTCATTGCGATAAAAGTTTGCACATTCGACGTTCAAAGCGTGAGGAAGGTTTGAGTGAAGTAAACGTTTGGAATAGTTGGCCAGAAAATAGGGAAACTTTTGGAAAACAGAACGAGCTCTTTTCTTTGGGATATCAAAAGCATTCGTACGATTGCGATAAAAGTTTGCACATTTGACGTTCAAAACAAGAGTATATACATATTAGGATTTGCGAAGCATTGTCGGGTCGACTAGCGTATATATGACTGATTTATGAACACATATAGGACATACAGACAAACATTAATTCAATTTTGTAGATATATAATTGTCTGTATGTCCTCTATGTGTTCATAAACCAGTCATTGGATTGCCATGAAAGTTTGGTGAACTGTTCACCGTACTCCCACGAAGGTTCCTGACCCAAAAACAAAAGAGTACGCCACATAGCTCAGGAGATATGACGTCATAAATAATGAGCGCCACCGCGTGAGAATACGCAGATTTATGCGTCAATTGTTGGAAAATGGGAGAAGTTAGGGACCTGAAACAAAGTTTGCATGTAGTTTCGGACGCTTATGAAGCGTTTTATAACTCACTTTCCCCCTCCGCTCCTTTCACAAAATTATGAAACGCAAAGAAGTCTACTGCTCACCTGTGAAGCTGAAATTTGGCAGTAATTTAGTTTATAGGCAGGACACGTCAGCTAAGAAAGCATTTTGTGATAGGTGCATGGCGGAGCATACTTCTCCTACAGACTCACTAAACCTACAGTGTCATTACGATCTTTACGAAATTTCGAAAGCTCGGCCTTCAAAACAAGACGAAGATCGCCGTCATAACGTTTCATGAGGGAGGCTCGACGACGGCTCGACCGATTTCACAAATACAGATCCTTTTTTTTCCTCTCGAACTTTGTGTGGCCATGCTCCACAATTTTATGTTGTAGACCTGTTTTTAATTTTACTTTTTATTCTATGACATGGAGTCAGCCACATCTTATTTAACAACTATTTTAATGTGAGCTTAATGTAATACTTCTGAAGAAGGAAAAATTACTTTTGCCGAAACCTAGGTTAAGGTTTATGGATGTAAACCATTTTTATGCAACTGGCCGGCTGAAACTTTGTTGACTTTTGGATCGTGTTCCACCGTTTCTGAACTACAGCCATATTCTATATGACTTAACTGCTTGGTTATTTGTCCCTAGCTTACAAACTACTTAAACGAAGTTAAACTAACCTAAGGACAACACACACACACACCCATGCCCGAGGGGAGATTCGAACCCCTGACGCCGGACGGCCGCGTGAACCGCAGCACGGCGCCCAAGTGCGCACGGCTATTCCGCTGCGGCTCCATCTCTCTGTTTAGGAACTGTGTGTATATACCTTGGTTGAGGCATACGTTCTTTCAATCATTCCTATAGTTTAAACTTTGCGATCCAGTGCGTTATTCTTCCTGGGAAGCTGTAACCACAGTGATTTCTAACACGAAATTCTTGTTTCCCGTCTCACGTCGGTCAACAGGATGAAACCAGTACCTCCAACCCTAACTTTAAGTTTTAAGCAGTGCCCACTCTCTCTGAACGCGACACTAGTTACCTTGTTATTCCCCTAACTACATTCTGGTACGTGTGTAGCCGGTGGCGATTAGCACGTGACACCTACCCCGCTAGTTCGGGTGACGAGAGGCGGGCTTTCCACTTCTCGCCGTGGCGTTCAGAATCCGCGTGACCCAGCGGTCGGCCGCTTTCCCCGCTAGCGAGGCGTCACACACGTGCCGGCAGATGCGACACCGGCAGCTGGCAGCTGGCGCGCGGCATTCCTGACGAGGCCGACACCGACACCGCCACCACTGCTCAATGACTCATTGTCTGCCTGGCCTGGCCCACTGCGGGCGCGCGCCTCTCTCCTGACCCCTCGGCGGTCACCGCTGGTGGACCTCTATCTGGCAGGTCTACATCCTGTAACAGTGGTAGGCAATATTTTATTTAGCAGGACCCACAATGTTTATGGTTAAATTTTTACGACAGAATATGTATATACAATAATTTTCAGAAGGATAAGTTGTTTACTCAATGCAGAGACGTCCGATGAGACTCAGAAAGGCACAAACAACAGAACATTAGAGATTTCGGCCGTTAAGGAGACTGGCCACAGTGGTCAGAGACGGCGATCGTGTCTGTGTGAGTGTAAACTATGGCTGTGTCTCTCTAATCGACAAAGGCCATAGCGGCCGAAACTTCTAATGTTGTATTCTTTTATTTGTGCCTTTCTGCGGTTTATCGGACGTCTCTGTGATGACTAAGCACCTATCCTCCTCAAAAATATTGTTGAATCCTTCCTGGAAATTCCATATATATATATATATATATATATATATATATATATATATATATATATATATTTCCACCAAGTGTGTTTGCCTCTGTAATTTATAAAATAATAGGTGACGGGAAATTTTAATGCGGTAGGTCAACACAAGAAACGTTACACTTTCTGCGGAGCAATGAACATAGTTTATCGTATCATTTTCCAAATAGTTACAGCACAAAGATTTAATTTTTTTAAATGGAACAATAGTTTTTTCTATCGCGTATTGGATTCGTTTAAACCAGCTGCGTCCAAATCAATTTACATTCCTATCACTGTTAGTTCGGGAGCTACAACCCTTCAAAGTTTAGGGGGCGGAGGCTACGACAGCGTAGCTGACTGGCTGGTGGTCATGAGACAGTGGGCCGTGCCCCAGGGGTAACCACTCGGCCAGTCAGGTACGCTATCGCAGCCTCCGCCCCCGGAACTTTGAAGGGCTGTAGCTCCCAAACTAAAACTGATAGGAATGTAGTTTAAATTTATTTGGACGCAGCTGGTTTCTACGATTCCAATACACGATAGAAAAACTATTGTTCCATTTAAAAAATTATATCATTGTGGTTTAACTCTTTGGAAACTGATACAATAAACTATGTCCATAGCTCCGCAGAAAGTGTAACATTTCTTGTGTTGCCCTACCGTATTAAAATTTCCCGTCACCTATTTATTTTATAAGTTGCAGAGGCAAACACACTTAGTGAAACACCCTATATATATATATATATATATATATATATATATATATATATATGAAAACGCGGCCATGCCCGGGCATGTATTTATTTAATCGAGCCTTGAGTTAGTACTTTTGTTACAGTATTCACTCTCTCTCTGTCCATCTCCTTTTTTTCTAAAAACATGTTACATTTATTAGAGAATATATAAGAAATAAGAAATCACACGTAAAAATGCACTAGTTTTGAAGAATCCAATCACGAAATTCAACAATAATGATTGTAATAATATCACAGATCGATCACTTGATGTAATGCGCGATACGCCAAATCGATTTTCTTAAGAGATGTATTAAAATAAATTTCTTTTTTACTGCTTTATTTATTTATTCTTATATTTCCTTATTCGTGTGCTTATCCTTACAGAGAAAGAAAGAGCAGAAGACATTGTAGCACGCATACATCAAAGATATGGTCTGTAGCATCACGTTTCGCTGTATGAAACCTCCTTGCTATAGAGTCGCAAACGTCATCGCTGGCCTTCAGTCCGAATTTTTTTATACTTTGACGACTTTCAACCACCATATCTTCCACCCCGTTATAGCTATCGGCATTTAATTGCTATGGTGTACAACGCGAGACTTCGGACAACAATTACACACAGAGCGAAATATTAACACACACATATAATTTTATATACACCGATAACTTTCCATCCCAATATACTCCACCATTTTATCATTATCAACCGTCAAGCTTTGATGCAACCAATAAAACCATTTTCGAAGAGTAAATATAATTTTCAAAGAGTCATTATTGTTCGGCGTTTCGCGTTATATTCTTCAAATTACTAAATATCTATCAGATCGCTATAAAACCGTGACTAAAACATTCCTCAGATATGATTTAGTAACTTTACAAATATTTACGTCTCTGCGTCTTGTCTTTCAGACGTGATAAGCGTACACCGAACAGATATTCACATTAATATATATAGATAAATAGCTATCCTAAAGCCTTCCCCGGGTAGACATTAGTAACTGTACAAATTTTTATCTCTTTATGTCTTGTGGTTTAGACTAATAAACGTACACCGAACAGACATTCACATTTATAGATATAGATAAAGCAGAGTGTCCGTGTGTTTGTGTGGACGTATCGGATACCAATTTATAGTTTTGTTCCAATATTTATGATATTTTGTACACGTGAGCTTCAATCCACGAGGCCAGTCGCCGTAATATAAGAATCACAAACAAGACAGTCATAAACAAAGAGATTCGCGAGAAGCTGCTGTAATAAGCAACAATGTTGCTCATTTTCTCCTAAACCACTGGACTGATTTTAACCGAATTTGGTACAAATATGCCTTACGTAACAATTGCTGTAGGAGTACGAACCATATACGACACATGGTTCAGGAGACATAACGTCGTAAACAATAGAAGACGCAAGAAAGTGCGACATAACGTGATGATTCAAATTAACTAATTAACTACCTAATACTAAAGACTTAACTTATTGGTTATGAGCTGCAGATTAATACTTAATGTATATATAAAGCAGAAAGGTAAAAAACTTAGGAGATGGAACCTGTACAAATTGAAGGAACCAGAGGTGGTTGAGAGTTTCAGATGGAGCAATAGGCAAGGATTGGCTGAAACTGGGGAAAGTAATACAGTAGAAGAACAATGGGTAGCTCTGAGAGAAAGGGTGGTGAAAGCCGCAGAGGATCATATAGGCAGAAGGAATAGGCCTAATAGAAATCTCTAGATAACACAAGATATACTGAACGTAATAGAGAAGAGGATAAAATATAAAAATTCAGCAAGAGAAGCAGCAAAAGGAAGTACAAACGTCTCAAAATGAGATTGACAGGAAGTGCAGACTGGCTAAGCAGGAGTGGCTAGAGGACAAATGCAGAACTTTAGAAGAATGTATAGCTAGGGGAAAGATAGATACCGCCTACAAGAAAATAAAAAAGAGATATTTGGAGACAAGAAAGGCAGTTTTATGAATATCAAGATCTCAGACGGACAGCCAGTAGTAAAAAAGAGGGGAAAGCTGAACTGTAGAAGGAATATATAGAATATACAAAGGAAATAAACTTGAAGGTAGTATTCTAGAAATGGAAGACGAAGTGGAGGAAGATGAGATAGGAGATACGACACTGCGGGAAGAATTTGACAGAGCGCTGACGGATTTGAGTAGAATCAAGGCCCCTGGAGTAGATGATATTCCGTCTAAACTGCTGCTATCGTTGGATGAGCCAGTCATTAAAAAAATGTTCCATCTGGTATGCAAGATGTATGAGACAGGGGAAATACTCGCCGACTTCAAGAAGAATATTGTAATTACAATTCGAAAGAAAGCAAGAGGAGACAAATGTGAACGTTACAGAACTATCAATTTAATAAGTCATGGTTGCAAAATACTCACACGAATTATTTACAGACGAATGGAAAAACTTGTGGAATCCGACCTCGGGGAAGACCAGCTTGGATTTAGGAGAAATGTAGGAACACGGGAGGCAATACTCACATTACGACTTATATTAGAAGATAGGCCAAGGAAAGGCAAACCTACGTTGTTAGCGTTTGTAGATTTGGAGAAAGCTTCTGAAATGTCGACTGGAATACACTCTTTCAAATTCTGAAGGTAGCAGGGGTAAAATATAGGGAGCGAAAAGTTATGTTCAACCTATACAAAAACCAGACGGCAGTAATTAGAGTCGATGGGCGAGAAAGGGACGCAGAAGTTGGGAAGGGAGTAAGACAGGGTTGTAGCCTTTCCCCAATGTTGTCCAATCTGTACATTGAGTAAGCAGCGAAGGAATGCAAGGAGAAATTTGGAGAGGGAATAATTGTTCATGGAGAAGAAATAAAAACTTTGCGGTTTGCCGATGACATAGTAATTCTGTAAGAGACTGCAAAGAATCTGAAAGAGCGATTGAATTGAATAGACAGCTTAAGGAATTTCCTGGATATCTGACAGTAGTGTTGACAACCTTGGGCTCTGAAGTGCACAGGGATGCAAGAGATATCAATATACTTCTGCAGAGTTATAAGGAAAGAAAGAGAAGGAAAGGGAGTACATCCAACGAATACCCCTTATTTACCACTGATCTGGCTTTTAACTTAAGCAGACTGCTGTTTCTAGTGAGACTTATATTTTCTATTACGATTACTAAAGCAAAGGGCAATGATTTGACATGCCCATGTTTCTCGCACAGACAACTTAATGTTACTTGCTCAGGGGTGGCCTCACCAAAGAATTTATTCTTAGATTCTGGACAAGTTACAAGAAATATTCTTTACAGTAAAGTTGTGAATTAAATGAATTTATGAGTGTTACATACCATTTGTATTTTGATTACTATCTTTCTTTGTTTGGATGCTGTACTTAAAATTTAGTATATTATGCAAAACAGCCTTACTTTTTTATATAATCTCTCATAAATATTACACATTACTAGAAAAAAGGAGATAGATAAAAAGAAAAGGGATAGGAGAAGTACCAACTCAAGGCTTGAATAAATAAATAGTCGGGCAACGCCGGGTTTTCACATAGGTATCTACAAAGCAGAGTGTCTGTGTGTTTGTTTGTGTATACGTATTGCATACAAATTTATAGTTTTGTTTGAATCTTTATGAAATTATTCGCACTTGACCATCAAACCAATAGGACGGTGTATAATCACGCACAAAACATAGTTAAGGAGATATGATGTCGTTAACTATGATATGCGACAATGTTGCACATTTCCTACCAAATCAGTGGACATATTTGAAGCAAATTTGGTACACACATTCATTAGCGTCCGATAATAATTGTTGCAAGGCTACGAATCACATACGACGCATTTTTCACGAGTTATAACGTCATAAACAATAGGAGACTCAAGAAACAGCTACATAATGCGACGAGACTTTAAAAATACACTGTATGAGAATGAGAGAAATTAGCGACTTGCTACAAACTTTGAGCATAATTTCAAACCTTTATTGAACTTTTTCTAGCTGACAACCAAAACAAAATGGTGAAAGGAAAAACGTTTCTCGCTTACTACTTTTCTGCCGTTCATGGAGTAAACTACAGCATTCGGTATGACGTTTCAGTTTATAATTTTGAAACTACTTTTAGCACTTCCATAAATTTAACAGGCAGTATAAACACATACAGCTTGTAATGATACTTTTTTTCTGGATTTTATCGCTGGTGTTGTCAAAAGATCAAAGTTGAAAACCGTAATTGAAATTTAACTAACCGTAAGATCAGCAATGAATATTAATTTTTGAAATGGTTAAAACACTGAAAAGACCACAAAAGATTCCTCCGTCAGTTCTCAGTAGCAATGTAAGTTAAAAATTACGACAACACCAGAAAGCACCATAACATAAGAAAATAGCGGAATCAGTTACCTGGTATGCATTCATTGGTGGAAGTCATGACACTGCAGTTGAACCCGTATGAATTGTTAAAAATTACGACAACACCAGAAAGCACCATTACATAAGAAAATAGCGGAATCCGTTACCTGGTATGCATTCATTGGTGGAAGTCGTGACACTGCAGTTGAACCCGTATGAATTGATTAATATCTCCGTGCTCGTAAACTGATGCTTGGTTTCATGACTATTAATTAGTAAAGTTTTAAGACCTTGTGCAATTTCAATCACTATGGTTATCGAAAGTTAAAGAAATTATCGGACTTCGCTCTTAACAGAATGAAGATTTCCTGCAGGCATTGAATTCAATTTTTAATATAAAATGAGAGTAAATAAATTTTGCATCCGGAATGTTCTTTTGTCATCATGAGACAATAGGCAACAATGACCAAGCATCAATTTACTAATATTGTTGAAAAACAAGTCAAAAAATTAAATGAAAGATGGGGAGAAATAGTAATTATATAAATAAAATAGAAATTTCAAATGAAATTTAAAATTTATTACGTTATAGGGTGCTAACCAAGGCTCACACATAATTCTGGAGATCGAATAAAATACGTCCGCTCAGTATAAAGGCAGAAAAACGAAAGACGACAAGCGATTCCTTTTCTCTCCAGATGGTTTGAAATAGTGGAATGTATTACTCGAAACAAGGATAATCAGAGATTTATTGGCAGAGAGAACGGATGCTTGCGACAAGCGTCGCAGATACAATTTTCAATAAAAAAAATATTAATGTATTGCTACAAGTTGAATGTACCTTCGAAATCATACCACAGTACGACACATAGTTCATGAGATATGAGGACATAAACAGTAACTTTTATTGAAAACCGCTGCATTACGCATCAGGTTTTAATCTATTATTTCCTCAGTACATAGGGTACTTACGCGAATGAAATTACATAATTATACAATTGCACAACACTTAATCCAATAAATATGAGATCATATATACTGCGGTTTATTGCTAAGACGAGTGTATTCCAGTCAGCTTAAATAAATTCAAGAAATCCGACAGTGCTGTTGACAATTTTGAACTATGAAGTGCAAATGGCTGTAGGCGAAAGAGGAATACTTAGGAGGCGCACTAAAATAGCTAGGCGCAGGTTTCAACATGTAGAAAGCACAGCAGAAGGTAACATCAGGATTAAAAGGAGATGATTATGTGGGAGGGATGTACATATATTGTGAGATTATCGCCCAATAGAAATATTGGTAATTAATAGCATTTGTAATTAAACAGTATGAAGTTCACTACAAACATTGACCATGCCAATGCACCAAATGTTACACAATTGTAATCTTAATAATTATGGTAGCAATGTATGTACGCAGTTGGGTGACAACATTTATAGTTAGGCCATAAGTAGAAATTCTCCAAGTTGAGATTTGCTGTGTGCTTGTAGCTGACGGGAGGCCAGCGAGCAGGCCGACGTTGGTGGCTTGTTCCAGCTTAGGATTTTCCAGGTTCGTTTCCGGTGAGGGGAGAGAGGGACAATGGCGAGTGCCAGGTGCAGTGCAGTGCACAGCGTGAAATAAAATATTCTAATACTACTTGCATTTGAAGTAATACGTTGCAGTTAGGAACCTTTAAGGCCCTCATTACAAAATAGCCTGTTGATAAATAAACAAAACATTAGCTGATATAGTGACATATAACGTAATATGTTTAATTGACAATGAAAAGTAATAAATTACCAACGAAGACAAGACAGTTACACAACTAGCATGGCAATGTTTGTTTATAAAAATAATATATTAACTATTTTTCATTTTACTTTCAATCAATCTTTTGTATTTTACCTTGAAATATTCAGTTAAATCAGTTATCTGTGATATAAGAAATTGCACGATAATGATAAACAGTACGAAGGATGTTTATACTAATATAAAAACGTAAGAAAATATTTGTTTAATGTGTAGTGTAATTATTTTGATTTTAAGTAAAGTTTTAGAAATGTATTGGCTGAGCGCTGTACGTTGGCAAATCGGTTAGAACAGTTCACATGGGGAATTTGATGACGTAAGGGAAAAAACCCCGCAGTTGAGCTTTTGGCGCGCGCGCGCCTGGGCAGGAAGTGAGGACTCGGGACCACGTGGTGTGGCTGGCCGGGCGGCGTCGCTCTGCATCAGTCGGCATGTGGATCTCGAGGTGGTGACTTGAGATTTGTCTGTGGCAATCGCCACGTGTGGTTGCTCGTCGTAGACTGCACCAAGTTAAATCGAGTGCTACTGTGTGTTTGTGAATATTTAGCCGGTGGAACAAGGTGTGCATCGCATTGAATTAAAGTGACTGTGATTTGTTAATGTAACACGTGTCGTCGCATAGGCATGAACATAAACGGTGTTTGAGACAGCCACGTGGTGTGAAAACAATTCGCAACAAATATTCATTTTGTCTGGGGGCTCACGAGCTATAACTTCATTTGGTAAATTTACTGACGTACAGACGCGACAGCCACAGGGATCAAATATTGTGAAATAAACAACATAAAGTGAACTTTCACGTGTTTTCAAAAATAGTAGTTAGTACACCCTTTTCTCTCATGAACTTGATTTTATTATGAATTTGTTTTGTTCATCATATGCAGGGAAGGAAAGCTGCGAATGTGTGATATCATCCCCTAGAAAACGAGTCAGTCGCAATCACAGTTCCAGTGTTTTTGCATGTTTAGGAAATTGGTTCGCAGCTGGTGGTTGTGAGTTTAAAAAAATAAACTTTCTCTATTTTAAACTCTCACCCCGACCTTCACCCTCGCAATATGAAGAATATTCTTCAGCAAATAATGATGATGAATATTACAAAAATCAGTCTTGATCGCAAAAATTAACAGTTTCTACTTACCGGTTTCGACCTGATGTAGGTCATCTTCGGAACAAAATGCAGTCCATGTGGCCAGTGCTGGACTCGGCTGGGTTGGGATGGGCTGTCCTGGGCCGTCCTGGTTGTCCTCTCTGTTCTGCTGCCAGCAGGTAACTGTTTCTCGCTGCTTCTCTCCTATGACAACGTTGTCTACATTAATAAATAATGATGATGCATCAAAATGCAATGAAGATACATTACCTGATTGGCATGTCAAGACAATGAGTTACTGCTTATGTTTGAACTACCTATCATATATGGAATATCCGCTGAATGTACTTGTACCATCTAAGAAAAACACAGTAGAGGGGATAACAAGAGTAGGAAGTTCTGAATCTCGAGGCAGAAAGCAACTACAATTTTTACACTGTGACCAGAAAGCATCATATCCATGTGGATGAATGGCCTCTCCTGATAATGAACTACATTTGCTGGACTTTCCTTTTAAGGTCTGTAACTCACATTTGAGAAAAGTAAGTAGACTCCTATCCACAATTATGTATTCAAAGATACTTCGCTTTTCTTTTTTGTTGCTTCCATTAGAGGAAACATGTAAGACGTTGAACTCTTGATTGTAGTTATATCATCCTCATTAAAAGTAGGATGAGCGAATGGAGTTCTGTATAGATGTGCTGATAACATTGCGGTAGCTGATGGAATAACCGTCATCTCTACAGTGTATGCATGCTAAGAAGCCGGCCGCGGTGGCCGAGAGGACTGAGGCGCTCCAGTCACGGTCTGCACGGCCGCTACGGTCGGGGGTTCGAATCCCCCCTCGGGCATGGATATTTGTGCCGTCCTTAGTTGTAATAAGTAGTTCATAAGGAGTTTGTAAGTTTAGGGACTGATGACCCCGTAGTTAAGTCCCATAGACTCTACAAACATTTGAAGTTTTTTTTTTTTTTTTTTTTTTTTTTTTTTTTTTTTTTTTTTTTTTTTTTTTTTTTTTTTTTGAACATGCGTTCGGGAAATTAAATTCTGTGTAAAATGTAACTGTGTTATTATTAATTGATTTCCCCCTTCAGTTTACATATATAAATTGTTTCAATAGTGTGTTGAGCTTGATATTACTGACTGAGCATGAGGTTTTACATACAACACATATGTACTTGAATTACACAAAGGCACAGCCAACAGGTACCTGCAGGTTCAACATGTAGGAATTACAGCAAAAGGTAACACATAATGAGAAGCGACAGGTGTCATAATACAAGAGCAGCTACAGCCGTGCTTACATACATCTCCACTCTTATCACTGCAATGTAAGGACTAGCTAATTCAGGATCTGTGTGTGAAGACATTAACAAGTCTATTTCTTGTACGTACCCAGTGGAGAAATCTATCTGCCATATAGGCATGTACTGGTTTTAATGTTTTATCTCTAAATGAAATTATAATAAATTACAATCATCCACATGATACATGCCTTAAAACAAAACTACACTGCTAGCTTAATGTATTTCCTTTGATTGCATTGTGGAATGTAATTCCTCATTTATTCAGTTTGCATAATGTATATCTGCTTAATCACATAGGAAAGAGAGATACATCCTCATCACCGTCATTGGAGACTGATTATATCTTTCAGCGTTCAGTCTGGAGCATAGAACCTCTAATATAATACCTCCATGATCCCCTATTCAATGCTAACATTGATGCCTCGTTTGATGTTATTCCTTTTATTTCAAAATCATTCTGCACCGAAACTAAGTACTTTCTTCTTGATTATAATCGACATGGTCGATTGGAGAGTGTCCGCAACTGCACTATGTTATTTTAAATGTGTTTATTTTCGTCAACAGTTGCAATAAATTGTTTAATAACATGTTTCGATCACTTGGATCATCTTCAGATCTTATAGTTGCGTCCGCAACTCGTCTGTGTGTGAAGACGAGTTGCGGACACAACTATAAGATTTGAAGATGATTCAACTGATCGAAACATGTTATTAAACAATTTTATTGCAACCGTTGACGGAAATAAACACATTTAAAATAACTTTTTTCTTGGTCTACCTCGACTCCTCTTACCCTCCGCTGACGAGCTCATGATTCTCTTAGGTAACCTTGCTTCTCCCATGCGTGTAACGTGTCCCCACCATCTCAGTCTGTTCGCTCTAACTGCTTCATCTATGGTATTCATTCCCAGCTTTTCTTTGATTTCCTCATTATGGACACCCTCCTGCCATTGTTTCCATCTATCGGTACCTGCAATCATTCTTGCTTTCATATCCGTAACCTCTATCTTACGAATAAGGTAACCTGTATCCACCCAACTTACACTCCCATACAACAAAGTTGGTCGAAAGATAGAGCGGTGCACTGCTACCTTAGTCTTGGTACTTACTTCCTTCTTGCAGAAGAGAGTAGATCGTAGCTGAGCACTCACTGCATTAGCTTTGCTGCACCTTGATTCCAGTTCTTTCGCTATGTTGCCATCCTGTGAGAAAATACATCCCAGATACTTGAAACTGTCTATCTGTTCTAACTTTGTTCCTATTATTTGGCACTCAATCTGTTTGAATCTCTTTCCCACAGACATTACTTTCGTTTTGGAGATGCTGATCTTCATATAATAATCCATGCAACTTTGATCGAGCTCTGAAATGTTTGCAACCTTTCAATCGAATCGGCCATTATAACTAAGTCATTCGCATATGCGAGTGGTGACAGGTTACAGCCTTGTCTTACCCCTGAAACTACCCTGAACCATGAGCTTAATTTGCCATCTACTCTAACTGCTGCCTGACAGTCTACGTAAAGCCCTTTAATTGCCTGCAGAAGTTTGCCTCCTATATCATAATCTTGTATAACTGACAGTAGCTTCCTCCTGGGAACAGAGTCATAAGCCTTTTCCAGATCTATGAAACATAGATACAATTCCTTGTTCCACTCATAGCACTTTTCCATTACCTGCCGTTAGCTAAAGATCTGGTCCTGGCAGCCTCTAAGAGGCCTAAATCCACACTGATTTTCATCTAACTTGTCCTCAATTAATACTCGCACTCTCCTTTCAACAATGCCTGAGAATATTTTGCCTACAACGCTAATTAAAGAGATACCTCGATAGTTGTTGCAATCTTTTCTGTTTGCATGTTTGAAAATGGGCGTGATTACCGCTTTCGTCCAGTCAGACGGAACCTGTCCCGATTCCACGCCTTTTCAATTATCCTGTGTAACCATTTGAGACCTGATATTCCACTGTTCAAAAACTGTTCAAATGTTCGTAAATCTATCGGACCAAACTGCGTGGTCATCAGGCCGTAGCTTACAAACTACTTAAACCTAGGTAAACTAACCTAAAGACAAACACACACACCCATGCCCCAAAGAGGACTCGAACCTCCAGGGCGAGCAACCGCGCGCTCCGCAGCGAGACGCTTTAGACCGCTCGGTTACTCCACCGCGGCTTATATTCCACTGTATTTGACGAGTTCCGGTTTAATTTCATCCACCCCAGCCGCTTTATTGCACTGTAATCTACTGACCATTTTCTCCACTTCCTCAAATGAGATCCTGTTTCCACCGTCATTCCTATCCCATTCTACCTGAAAATCTGATACATCATTGAACGTTTCACCTACATTGAGCAATTCTTCAATATATTCTCCCCATCTGCCCAAGGCATCCACAGGATTAACTAGTAGCTTTACTGACCTGTCCAAAACACTTGTTAAATCCTTTTTCCCTACCTTTCGAAGATTGCTAATTACGCTCCAAAGTGGTTTTCCCGCGGCTTGACCCAGACATTCTAGGTTGTTTCCAAAGTCTTCCCATGATTTCTACTTGGATTCTGCAATTATCCGTTTGGCTTTGTTTCTTTCTTCAACATAACTTTGTCTGTCTGCCTGATTTCTAGTATGGAGCCATTTTTGATATGCCTTCTTTTTATTTTTACAGGCTGCCTTGACTGTCAGTCCACCAGGCTGTATGCTTCTTCCTAACTTTACACACTACTGTTCCAAGACAGTCTCTAGCTGCTTCCAGTAGTGTGTCCCTGTACCTTGACCATTCCTCTTCCAGAGACTGTAAATCATTAAATTCAACTAACTGATTCCTTTCCGAGATCATTGTTATGTATTTGTGCCTAATTTCCTTGTCTTGAAGCTTCTCCACTCTTATCCCTCTACACATGGACCTGACCTTCTGCTCTTTTGGCCTCACAAAACCAATTTCACTGCGGATTAAATAATGGTCAGTATCATCAAAGAATCCCCTGAAAACACGTGTGTCCTTGACTGTCTTCCTGAATTCCTGGTCTGTTATTATATAGTCAATGATAGATCTGGTTCCCCTTCCTTCCCACGTATAGCGGTGAATGTCCTTATGCTCAAAGAAGGAGTTTGTGATAACTAAACCCATACTGGAACAGAAATTCAAGAGCTGTTTTCCGTTCCTGTTGGCCTCCATTTCTTTTCCAAACTTACCCATAACCTTTTCATAACCTTCTGTTCGATTTCCTATCTTGGCGTTGAAATCACCCATGAGTAAAACACTATCCTTATCCTTCACTCTAACAACAACATCACTAAGTGCGTTGTAAAATCTGTCCATCTCATCTTGATCTGTCCCTTGACAGGGTGAATACACTGCCACAATCCTAATTTTCTTACTGGAGATGGCCAAATCTATCCACATCAGTCGTTCATTTACATACCTTATTGCAATTATGCTGGGTTCGATTGCTTTCCTGATGTAAAATCCTACACCCCACTGTGCTCTTCCTACTTTAACTCCTGACAGGTAGACCTTGTATTCTCCGACTTCGTCCTCTTTCTCTCCCCTTACTCTAATATCACTAACAGCTACAACATCTAACCCCATCTTACTTGAAGCCTCCGCCAGCTCTACCTTCTTCCCATTGTAATCCCCATTGATATTAATAGCTCCCCATCTCATTCCAGATCGTTTGCCAAGAAAGATACATTACTACTAATTCGGGCAACCAGTTTCAACTGTCATTCAAAGTCATGCAATTGTTCAGTTTCATCTACCGAAATACTTACATAAAGATCGTCATAAATAGTTGCACTACTTCCCCGAACAGTGGCATCTGTCTTCGCTCATGCAAGTTCTTCAACCAACAGCACTTTGAATTTTAATTTTACTATTTATGTCCTACATACTACAATAGAATTTCTATACAGATTTTTAAATTTATAATTTCTGCAAACGAGTGGTCATTACACTCTAAATATAAACACATAGAGCATAGTAAATGTGTTTGTGTGGGGAAGGGGTTCTTAAGATTTGTAGTAAACTAAAAATAAGCACACAAATATTAGGCAAACCAAATTTTATTACATTTTGCATACACGTAGACATACAGAAAAAATCGTTGTATTTGTATATACATTTAGACATAGAATACAACCTCTTTCTTTTTTATTGTTTGGTTTAACTTTAATCATTTCCTGTTTCATTGTTACCTAGTAGCTTAGATTTATATTGGAATTCTCTATTTGCATTTCCAGCTAGTAATTCGACAGGTACAATGAGGTACGTTCTCAGTCTCTATTATGGATCTACTTTTCTTCAGTGACCTCGATGAATCAGCATTTCCAGAAACATCAGTGGCCTTGAAATGAGTCCGAAAGTTCGTACTATTACTACACATACGATGTTTTCACAACAGTATTCTTAATAAAATTGGTTCTTCATTTTGTATGCCAGCTGGAATAGATACCGTATTCGTAATTAATTGGCTAGACAATGCAGTTCCATATATAAACATCCGACTCCTTTCGGAAATAAAGATAACGCTGCGAGCAAAATGTAGAAATAACGGCAGACGCTACAATAGCTGTATTTTGCAGGCTAAGAAGTTGGGCAGCATGGAAGCATGCCCAGGTAGCCTAATGATTGACATCGGGATTCCAGACCCGGTCTGGCATAAATTTCCAAAAATCATTGTTGAATTCCTTTCAACGTCTTGAAACATGCAAAATGTTTGATTACCTCTTTTTCCTGAACAATGTTTGATGTTAAAGCAGGTTTTCTAGTTATGACTAAACTCGAGATTATTTTTGCTAACATGTCCCACTTGTCATAGACGATGACATGTAGGATAAGTACTGTGTTATGAGGCATGTTCACGTTGACTTCCATGAATTTTATGGTAATATCCGAAGGCATCATGACAGCTGTGCACTTCACGAATATTATTACAGACCACTTGCATTTGCCTCCGAAGCGGAGGGCATATACTTCAGCTAACTGTGTTCTACGGACAAAATCATACTACAGTAGTTGGAGGAGCAAGGTAGTGAAGTAATCCACCAAAGGAACGTATCTTGCGCGTTAACAGGACATGTCCAGAAACACGGGGAACAGCACAATCGTTACAATCGTTGTTGTTCAGCGTTCCAAACTATCAGTCACATGTTATTTTGATTCATGAGCGTATTAATGTAATAATATCACTACTTCTTTCTTACTAGCGGTAGGCAATGTCGTTGGTTTAGCTTCATCAGTTAAGTCATCTATACGTGAGACATCTTAGTTTATCATTAGCAGTCAGGCGGAACAGTTTGTAGGCAATTAAACATCACGGATTGCACTATTATGTTTTCACATGTTGGGAAAAATGTTAGTAACTCAGTAAATAAAATGGTGAAGAATGAATGACTGGGAAACCTGGAAGGACAAGTTGACGTGCAGGATGGAAACGTTTCTCCTATCCTCTGTGCTCGCAGGCAACTTACCTTTACGAACTAATAAGAGCTTACATACCCAAGAAACGACATTGTTATTTGTTCAAGCTAATGCCTTCGAGTTTACTAGAGTAACTCGTGCGAAAAATTTTGGTTGCAGGGTGTGTACTCGTGCTCTCGTAATAATATATTTTTATCCCGGGGAAATGTCCCAGAGATGAAATGGTTCCAATCCCCCTGTTCCGATCACTGTTTCCTTTGGTTGAAAAGCGTATAAAGTAACTGATAAGCCTCCCCCCCCCACTCCTCACCGCATTTATTTCTAATCCTCCTTTGTTCCACTATCAGCCTATTTGATATTGGCTCAATAGAACTGCGACTCTTTATGGGCCGGATCTCAAACATCCCGCTCCACTCCTCAGAGTCGAGAATAAAAAGAAGATTTATATTTGAAGACGTTGTAAGGGCAACTTGTGATATTTCAGAATTATTATCTGAATGAACTTCTTATACTGGAGTAGATCTCCTACCCCCAAGAGGATTAAGGCCCCTATAAGCAGACGAAAAGGCCTACCGAGCGTAGGACCCTGCCAGATTGACGGATCTCCATTTTTCCGAGTTTCCAACTCGACACGTCAGTTTCATACTGGTAACTGAAACCTCAAAAACATATGCTCCCTTGGGTCTATTTCAGGAGGCATCATTATAAAGAACAACTCAATAACTACGAACTCGTCACATTGGATATAATTTGATCTCATTTCATAACCTTAACCTCTGGTACTTGTTAAATGTTTGTGACTGAGTCGCAAAACCACTCAACTATTGACAACGTAATACTGTGCTTCCTAATAAGTGGCTTCTTCAACTCAAGTAGCTAAGTTGCGGCTGCGTCGCTCAGACGGTGGCCTGCGGAAGAGGCACTCAAGAATTTGCTCAGTCACCCTATTCAGCGCACTGATGTAATGTACTCACTCAGCCTCTTACCAGCATCAATAGACGTCTGTAATAGCTTTCGCTCATCTGAATGAGTCTATGGTGAACCATGCACTTGATTTCAACGCTAGTTAAGTAGCGTTTCAAGAAAATGTTGTACGAGTGTTTATACTCTCCGTAATGAGGACATTTATTTTCTAGAGAAATGATGCCAAAGATCGCTGTTTTGCAATTTTTTATTATTGCACAACTAGTTTCAGCAGTTTACCTGCCATCTTCAAATGCCTACAAACATTCAAGGAAGTAGCAACTAATTTATTACGGTCCTAGATAGTGAAAGTAATGCAATTCAATTAATTGAAGTTTGAGCCAATGGTAGATTAGAAGCTTGGCCTCCTGTTTGCTAGGGTGATGTTATAGCCATTACAACTACTTGGCGCTCTTGCTAGTACCTCCATAGATTTCCATAGATTTACAAATATTTGAATTCTTTAAAATCTTAGATAAGGAGAATAAGGCGAAGCATTCATTCAAAGTTCGTGTTGGAGACCTTCTTACGTAGTCCGTGCGGGTACAATAGACAGAGCCAAGTTTGGTGTAATTTTTAGCACATCTGCGAGGTGAGCGAGAGACCTGGGTTCGAATTCCGGACCTATCACAAGTTTTGATTCATGCAATGGCTTTATTCTCATAATATGAGATAAAATATAGAGATCTGTCCTAGGAAGTTGTATTGATTACATTTTGGTCACTGTAAGAAGAACTGAATTGTGGTCGAGTATATGTTAAAAGCATTAGAAAACATTGTACTTCATGAACGATTATCAGTTCACAATGCAGTGAAGATGTTGATACAATGGCAGAAATCTAGATCTGTTATGAAAATTAATTGCGACTTAGCCCTGTAGTTTTACTACTATTTTAAGATGATGTTGGTCCACAACCTTAACAATAACCATCATGATTTACCGCTAGAAGCTTCTCAGATAACAATGTCAATCATCATAAAATATTTACGAATATTACATGGATGTATAAAATCGGTGGTCTCAAATAACACAACGACCAATATTAGTCAATGTTGTCAGTAATTACTTTTTTATCGTTACTACACGAAATTGGCATAAACATTACGACCGGAGGCATTCTGCTTCCTGATATTTCTTACGTATTTCTCGCAGGACTGTCTCCATGGAGTCTTTGGCTTTTTGAAGTGACCCAAGTTGTAATATTCTCATCTTACATTTCGTCGATCAGTTGTTTTTTTCTGTTGACTAGTATTTCTACATAGATACTGATATATGTTTGACTAGCTTCGGTAATTGCTATTTCTAGCGACGTCGATTTCTCTATAGCCGAACTGCCTTGATCACCAAAGTTTTCATTCGATAGCTGTAGATTCTAGAATCGGTGTGAATCGGACATTGAGACAATTATCTCTGAGACACATCTCGTTGAATCAAGCATTTGAAATATCACCGTGGCCTACTGCGTTAAGAGGCTGCGCATTCTCTTCCGATAGGAATCGCGGATCCTTCACGATCATTTTAAAATACCAAAGGCGTGACAGTCGGATGCTGAGAGATCAGGACTATAGAATGGGTGCGCCAATGGCTCTGACGTTTGTATAGCTTTTACGTTACGTCATTTTTTTCTGTCCAATTGCGGCCAGCACATAATTAGGCATACCACTCCACAACGATCGTTTTCGGCAATTTGATGCTATCTATATAAGATTGTCGGTGTTTGTTCCTCAACAATTAAGGAAATAGAATCAGCAACCACGTCGTGCTTGTAAGAATACGGCTGATAAAGCCACCATAATTCACGTTTTCGCCTAAAACCGCACGCACGTTGGCAAAACACGAAAGCCACACTGTTACCGTGCCTACTTGTCAGTACAAACAAGCCCTGACAATAAATTTCGATGAGTAGTCCTGTAACATTAACGTAGATGAACTATCAAATACAGTTACCTTACTGTCCTTCGAAATAGTCACGGCCGGACGCAGTGACCGAGTGGTCTGCGGCGCGCTAGTAACATTCTGCACGGCTGCTACGGTCGGGGGTTCGAATCCCCCCTCGGGCATAGATGTTTGTGTTGTCTTTAGTGTAAGGTAGTTCATAAGTAGTTTGTAAGTTTAGGGACTAATGACCCCGCAGTTAAGTCCTTTAAGCTTGACAAACATTTGAACATTTGAATTTATCTCCTGAGAAACGCTGAGTCACCTCCCACAACTATGCACCGCAGATATCTGGGATATATTCCTGGAAACTCTGTGTGAAGTCTTCCTTTGGGATGGTGTTCAAGAGCCACGTGAAGATTCATTGGATGCAGGGATATCGTCAAATCTCTTTCGTTTCAAAGCGAGTTTGAGTCGAGGGGATAGGAAGAGGATTGAGATCCGGCGCGTATGGTGGACGTTTAAGTTGCACCACCCTGATTTTGACGAGAATTCTTTGACGACATTGGCCGAGTGTGGACGAGCGTTGTCGTGCAACTTGAGCATCCACCATACTCGCCGAATCGCAAACTACCAGAGTTCTTCCAAATCTCTCGACTCAGAGTCGCTTAGAAAACATTTGAACATTTTGTCTCTGTATGATGCTCTGCAAATCCAGGCGGTATGGCACGTATTACTTTTCTCAGATGATTGTCGTTCTAACATTTTAATTTTAAGGTGTTGGAAAACAGATGATTCTGCTTCCATCTTACCTAGGAGGTTATAAATCAGTCGCACAAGTATTATGCATATTATATTTGATTGAAATCGTTTCAGGGGTTTCCAGATATAAGCATATACGTACAGCATTTACATTCTACTTACCCTGGATTTCTACTTGTTTCTTTTCACTTTGCCAGGAAGTGAATTTAACGTACGTACAACTCCTCGTCCATGTCTACCTATTCGCCAATCTTATCTCGTCCACCCACTCTCACTGATAATCTCTTCCTCTGCTCGTCTGCTCATTTCCACCTATTTCTCCCTCTCACTCACTCCTTCCACCTTCCTCTCTTCTCTCTTTCTGCCCGAATGTAGTTTTCTCTCTTCCTTACTCCCCATCCCTCACTGCCGCAATCTTCCTTCTCTCTCTCTCTCTCTCTCTCTCTCTCTCTCTCTCTCTGCGTCTTTGTTCACCTCCCGCATCTTTCATTTCCCTGCCAGGATTCTTCCCCGTATCGTCCTCTCCTGCTTCTACCTGACTCTCTATAGTCTCCTATCGAACTCTCATCCTTCCCCTGTTGCCCCATTTCTCTGTCCATCCGCTCCTCTACCCTTAAAATTTTTCGAACTGTGTCATTCTACACATGTAAACTCTCCACAAGAGATCGATGAAGATGGGCGATGCTACTCCCTTTTCGCCACGTTCATCTTCAGAGAGGGTTACACGTATGCGGTGAAAAACCAGTTTTACCCCTGATGGGTCAGCTGCCATGCATAGCAGATCGATAAAACAGTTCAGAACCATTCTCTCTTGTTGCGCAGGGCAGCCTATATGGTGAGGGCTCAAAAATAACCTGAGCATCAATAAACACTTTTTGGAAATCTCAGAAGTATCTGTGAGTGCGATACAGAAGTTTGAAATGTGTCATTCTACACATGTGGCATAACGGTATCTACAACCTTCATACGGAAGTCTACAGAAAATCATGGCAGCACTCTTGGGCCAAGCGGTGCTTCAAATAGGAAGGGGTCACTCGTACGATGGAAATGACCAGCGCTTATAATTTCATGTGGGGTTAACGATATCATATGGGGATCAAATTTCGTCACAGTGCTTTCAAAGATCACCGTAGAGACGCGATGTGAAGTCGACACACCTCATGGGGTTAACGATATCATATGGGGATCAAATTTCGTCACAGTGCTTTCAAAGATCACCGTAGAGACGCGATGTGAAGTCGACACACCTCATGGTGCACACACGATCCTCTTTTTTAATACTTATGCAATGATGGGAGTTGCGATACCCAACGTTGAAAACACACATATACAACCACATTCATACACCGCAAGCCACGCCTTGCTGAATGGCGGAGGGTACTTGGCGTACCGTTGTCTTTCCTCCTCATTCCAATTCTTGGATGGTTCTCCCCGGTGGGAAAGAGAAGGAATGAGGATAGGAAAGGGGGGAAGGGAAAGGAATGCAGTCCAGGTAGGAAGGAAGGAAGGACTGCATTAGCTCAGGGTCCCATCCTCGCCACGTACGTACTCACGAAAGAGCCGTGAGACCCCTGGGGGTCGGACATTTGATGTTTTTCGCAGTGTTTCTCTGTGTGGCTCCCAATCTGATGTTAACCTTGTGGTAGCTTCGCGAGGCATAAGTAGGAGGAAGCAATATATTTGCTGACTCTGCATGAAATGTTTGATCATGAACTTTTCAAAAAGGGTGTGCAGATCGCCTCTCCTGGAGTGCCTGCCACTGGAGTTTCTTTATCTTCTCCGTGACTCTTTCACGCTTACTAAATGAGCTCGTTAGGAAAAGAGTTGTTCCCCGTTGGATCATCTCTATGTCGTCCATCAATCCCACCTTGTACAGATTCCACACTGATGAGTAATACTCAAGCGAAGTCTGAGTGACAGATTCGTAACCCGCTTCCTTTGTTGACCGACTAGTCATCCTAAGGATTCTCCAAACGATTCTCAGTCTGGCATCTGCCTTACCGACGACTTATTTTATATGGTCGTTCCATTTTAGATCGCGCCTTACGACTATTCCAAATATGTTGTGGAAGTAACTACATCCATTTTGTATCTGCTTGAGCCGTGTCGGCTCGTATTTACTTTCTAATTTGATTAAGGACGGTATTTCTTGCTTATTGTTCTTATTCCCCTTCTTGCAGATTCTGAATGTGGGCATTTTCTTATTCTGCCTTGTAAGTTAGCTGACGTCCTCTCAGGTGTATTACTGTCGTGCCGGTTCCCCGCCGGTGGCGCTGTACGTGTTGTTATGATCTTTGACGAGAGCCTTGCGATGATCCAGCACCGCGGGAGTGTTGACGCTCGGCTGGGCAGCAGCACGGTCGCCGTGTGTTGACTGCGGACGCCCTTTCTGTGTACCTATCTTCGCCGTGCTCTCGGCGGCGTACGTGGCTTACAGAGACTAACACCGATCTCGCATTTGGAGATCACGTAAAACTCGTCACCGACTGCTTGTTAGACCTTGCCTGGAAGGTTGTACTCATCCCTGACATTGCTCCCGCTGCTCGTTACATCTGAAGCAGTATTTTCTGGGAAGCGCCCTCCATCGAAGTTAACTATCCAGAGTCGAGTCCAATTTAGTGCCGTCCGTGATTATGTGAGGAACGAGCTTCTCATTGTCATTGTGAATTGCTTGAGCGCTTTTACCTGCTTACAAATGCTGCTGCTACAACCGTGCCCTAGTGCTCACGGCTTCTGCATCTAGTTGTTGCCTGTACTCATTGTGTTACGTCTTCGGTGTGGTATTAAGGTGTCATGTGTGGGTTCACGAACATTCTCGTTCTGAGCACGTTTATTTAAAGTAAACAAACTTCTGGTTATTCCACGTCCCGCCATAGTAGTGATGGGTCAGGGTTAAAAAAATTGCGATTCAATTACCGTTGTTTTAGTTTTACAGTAAAAATTTCCTGTTCGTTTGTGGATCCAATCGGTCAGAGCCTGTCTCCCCACCCCCTTACCCTTTTCCTTCCCAGTTGTTGTTGCTCACCGGGCCTAGTGTTAGGTTCAGCATCCGAGCTTGGTTCAATAACTCACTTGAAGTTGGTACAAAGTTATTTATGCTTCATTATTGTAATTTACTGTAAGGGGTTGATATCTTTGAGAGAGTGACATGTTAAATGTTGCTAAGCATGTGCTGCAAATCTTGTGAAGTAGATCTACTGTTAAGTGACTTCTGTATATCTTGTAACGTCCATTTAAATCTTGAGCAGGCCGGTTGTAGAATTACTTGTTAATCTAGCATTTCTGTTAATTTGATATTATCCTTTAGTGCAGCAGTTTTAAGAACAGTGTCACTGTAAACATTTGCCCAAGCCTTCTTATAATTTTACCTGTTCGTTTTCATTAGTATTTTAAGCCGATCTTTTCTTGAGTTACCTGTTAGTTCTATTTGTATTAACTACGCCTTGCCTTCTTATGCAACATTTATTATTAATGTCATGTTATAAAATTGTCTGACGGAGCGTTTGGTAATATCTGTTATAACGTCGCCCCCTTGATTTTCAAACAGGCCTACTGTTGTATCACCTGTTATTCTAGTGTCTGTTAACTTGTGTTTGCTGCTTGTGCAACTCTCTCGATTATGACCTTTAGGTTGCCCCATTATTCAAATTACGAATTCAAGTAGCATGAGTGGGTACTTACCCTTACTACCTATTTATTGTTAATTGCTGCATTTTGCCACGTAAATGTTAAGGGCAGGTTTATGAACTGTGTTGTTGTATCTTTTAAAGGATAAGCTGGCCTGCCTTTTCCAAGTTGTGTAGCCATTTTCTTTCTGAGCTATATATGTTTATACCAGGTTATTTTGTGCTCCTAATAGCGTATGAGGAGCCTTGTCCATTTAATTATTTAAATACCCAACTACTGTTGGTTTCGAAATCTTAATTATTATCATATTGATTGTGGGGAGTGTTCCTCTTGTTTAACACCTTGTCCGAAGTTACCTTTAATGTCCTATTTATATGTATTTTTTTTATTATACACCTGAGTAAAATAAAGTGTCATTCTGGAACAGTGACTGTGTGGTTTACCTTTCCAGCCCTTCCTTGGTTCCGTCCTTGAGATAGTTCAATTAATTAATTGTCTAAATTTAAATAATTGGTGTCGTTAAATAGTTAAAGAAATAATCCCAACGTCTCACTGCTCTTGCATCGTATTGTAATAAAGGATCTTTATTTCTATATAAAGGCAACACTTACTTGTTTATGTTGAGTCTCAATTGCCATTCTGTACAACATCCGTCAATGCGCTAGAGATCACTCTGCATTTCTCTGACCTTTTCCAATTTTGCGTAAACTGATGGATATATGCACCAGTGTTCCTGTGTTAAATGATATTAGTAAAAAACAGCTTTTAAAAACAGTAATATTAGTGATCTATCTCTAGTGACAATGGGATTAGTGTTTATGAAGATGATGGTACACATTAGAAACATTAAAATTCACCTAAGATGCTATAATTTTCAGATCCGTATGCTAAAACTCGAAACAAATGCCAGTTGCTTATCGAACTAATTTTAACTAAGTTTCAATATGCACTAAAGAGCCAAAGAAACATGTACAGGTACGCGTATGCGCACTCATTGATATGTTAACACCTAGAGGACGGCGCAGCGGTCGACAACCCCTATATAAGAAAACGGATTTCTGGCGCAAACGACAGATCTGTTACTGCTGCTACATTGGCTGCTTAACACGATTTATGTGGGTTTGAACGTGGTGTTATGGTCGGCGCACGGGAGATGGACGCAGCATCTCCGAGGTAACAACGAGGTGGGATTTTCCCGTATGACCATTTCACGGGCTCACCGTGAATATCGGGAATCCGGTAAAACAGAAAATCTCCGTAAGTTGCTGCAGCCGAAAAAACATTCTTCAAGCACGGGACCAAAAACGACTTAAGAGAATCGTTCATCGCGACAGAAGTGCAACCGTTTCACAAACTGCTGAGGGTTTCAATGCTCTGCCATCAACAAGTATTAGCTTGCAAATCATTCAACGAAACATCATCGCTTTGGGCTTTCGGAGCAGAAGGAGCACTCTTGTATAGTACCTGACTATACGACAAAGCTTTACGCTTCGCCTGGGCACGCCAGCGCAGCCATTGGATTGTTCATGGCTGGAAAAACGTCGCCGGACTATCGAGTTTCATTTCCTGTTGTAACGGGCGGATTGACGTGTACGGGTAATGGCACTACCTCATGAACACATGGATCCTGCAGGTCAGCATGGAACTGTTGAAACTGGCGGAGGCTTTGTAATGGTGTGGAGTGCGTGCAGTTGGAATGAAATAGGACACCTGACACATCTATATTCGACTCTAACAGATGACACGTACGTACGCATCCAAGCACACCCTTTGTGCACTCCGATGAACTTGGGCAATTCCATCAGGACAGTGCGACACCCAGCACGCTCAGAAATGTTACAGAGTGGCTCCAGGAGAACTCTTCGCTGGCAGCCAAATTTCGAAGAAACACTACTGGAAATTAAAATTTTGTACACGCAGATGATAATCGTGTATACATTGGACATATATATTATACTAGAACTGACATGTCACGCCATTTGGGTGCATAAATCCTGAGAAATCAGTACCCAGAACAACCATATCTGGCCGTAATAGCGGCCTTGATTCGCCTGGGCATAATCAAACAGATCTTGGATGGCGTGTACAGGTACAGATGCCCATGCAGCTTCAACATGATAACACAGGTCATCAAGAGTAGTGACTGGTGTATTGTGACGAGCCAGTTCCTCAGCCACCATTGAAAAAAACGTTTATAGTTGGTGAGTAATCTGGAGAATGTGCTGACCAGGGCAGCAGGCGAACATTTTCCGAATCCAGAAAGACCTGCAACATGAGGTCGTGCATTATCCTGCTGCAATTTAGGGTTTCGCAGGGATTGAATGAAGGTTAGAGCAACGGGTCGTATCACATCTGAAATGTAACGGCCACTGTTCAAAGTGCCGTCGATGCGAACAAGAGGTGTCCGAGACGTGTAACCAATGGCACCCCATACCATCATACCGGGTGATACGCCAGTATGGCGATGACGAATACACGCTTCCAATGTGCGTTCAACGCGTTGTCGCCAAACACGGATGCGACCATTATGATGATGTAAACAGAACCTGGACTCATCCGAAAAAATGACGTTTTGTCATTCGTGCACTCAGGTTCGTCGTTGCGTACACCATCGCAGGCGCTCCTGTCTGTGATGCAGAGTCAAGGGTAACCGTAGCCATGGTCTCCGAGCTGATAGTGCATGCTGCTGCAAACGTCGTTGAACTCTTCGTGCAGATGGTTGTTGTCTTGCAAACGTTCCCATCCGTTGACTCAATGATCGAGACGTGACTGCACGATCCGTTACATCCATGCGGAAATGATGCCTGTCATGTCGACTGCTAGTGATACGAGGCCAATGGGATCCAGCACGGCGCCCGTGTTGCCCTCCTGAATCCACCGATTCCATATTCTGCTAAGTCATTGGATTGTGACCAACGCGAGCAGCAATGTCGCAATACGATAAACCGCAATCGCGATAGGCTACAATCCGACCTGTATCAAAGTCACAAACGTGATGGCACGCATTTCTCCTCCTTATACGAGGCATCACAACAACGTTTCAGCAGGCAACGCCGGTCAACTGCTGTTTGTGTATGAGAAATCGGTTGGATACTCTCCTCATGTCAGCACGTTGTAGGTGTGACCGCGGCGTCAACCATGTGTAAATGATCTGAAAAACTAATCATTTGCATATCACAGAATCTTCTTTCTGTCAGTTAAATTTCGCGTCTATAGCACGTCATCTTCCTGGTGTAGGAATTTTAATGGCCAGGACTGTATGATCATTTTTGAGAATATCTGGAATGCCTTGCTACGTCCTGTTCAGAAGAGATCTCCACTCCCTCGTATTCTTACGTATTTATGGATAGCCCTGCAGGATGCATAGCTTCACTTACCTCCAGCACTACTGCAGACATTAGTCGAGTCCATGACACGTCATGCTACGACACTTCTACGTCCTCGCGGGGGCACTAAACCATCTTAGAAATGAGTCGTGGCCACCAGTTTCATTGGCTCCTAAGCCTACCCCATTCTGTAATGCTGTAATTAAATACGTTTGTGTGTCTCTATGTAGACTATAAGTGTCAAAAATCAGTGTAGAGCTATATGAAAGATAATGTAATTCTATAACAGCGTTTAAATTTCACTAGGTTTAAGTCTACTTCAAGCAATGACTTATTAAACCTGCCTGCCTTCCCCTGTCCTAATTGAGGGTCAATGATGTATTAAAGTAATAAATTTCCTTTTTCATGAACCATGGGCAACATATGAGTGGACTGGAAGGATAGCCGTTAATTTGGAATAATGTTGGGCCCCTCGGACATATTCTTAGTCGTGGCCACGTTTGTCCTCAGACGGCAAAGACTAACAAATCCAAAGGTTAGTCCTTAAAGCGTTAGAAGGTAAAGCCAATGCAAGTTTGGGCAAGTAAGAATAGCAACCCAATTCCCAGGTGCTTCGATCTCATACTCGCGACTATCGGAGGAAAGTGCCTCGAACTTTGGAGGTGATGGAGTCCCACCTCTAATTGACAGACCAGGATTCCTCAGATTGGACTTGGGAAACTATGTAATTAGATAGAGAGCTATTAAAATGAGCGGGGGATACTCTGGGAAGACGTTATAGCTGGTAGGTGGTGGAAGTAAGAAGGGGGTTAGAGGTTTTAGCTGATAGAGACGTTTGGGTAAATGAAGAGAAAAAACACGAACTGGGAGAAGGCCTACCAGTCAGGAGTCAAAGCAGAAAGTGGACAGTGGGATGAGAGGTTTCATATCAGGAAAGAAATCGAACCAAGAGTAATCGATATAAGGTATCTAAACGAAAAACGTACGTGGATGGATTTGGCTGTTTCCAGCTAGAAACCTAGGATAGTTTCAGTGTATTCGTCCTGTGGGATAGGATATCGTATAGAAAGCGATGAAGTTATGGGTAAGTTTAGAGAGGATTTGGAGGCCAACAGGATCTGAAATCAGCTCTTGGATTTCTGGGCTAGTATGGAATTAGTTTAATTCTTTTTTTAAGCGTAACAACATTCACCGGTACACTTAAGAAGGCGGAGCAATCACATCTGTGACCCAGAAGGCAATAATGGACACACGTGTTTTCAGAGGGTTCTTGATGATATTGATCATTATTAATTCTGCAGTGAAATTGGTTGATGGAGCCAAAAGTGCCGAATGTCAGGTACATATGTAGACAGATAAGAGTTGAGAATCTTCAGGACAAGGAAATAAGGCACAATACTCAACAATGCCCTCAAAGAGGTACCTTTTAGTTGGATATAGTCATTTACAGTTATTGGAAGAGGAATGGACAAAGTACAGGGACACACTATTAGAAGTGGCAAGATAATGTCTTGGAACAGTAGTGTGTAAAGGCAGGACGAAGTAAATAGCTTGGTGGAATGACACACCGATGGCAGTCTGTATAAAGGAAAAGAAGCCGTTACAAAAATGGCCCCATACTATGACTAAGTCACGCTGAGGTAATTATGTTGAAGAACTGAACAAAGCCAAACAGATAATTGCAGAATACAAGCAGAAATCGTGGAACACTTTAGAAATAGATTATAAATCAAGCCGCGGGAAAACCATTCTGTAGCGTTATTGTATTCGAAACGGAGGGAAGTAGGAACTGACAAGTATTTTTCAGAGATCAGGACAGCTACTAGTCATTCCTATGGATGTCTTGGCCATATAGACATTATAAAGCTCCATGTAGATGAAACGTTCAATGATGAGTCAGAGTTTTAGCTAGAATGGTATAGGAATGATGATAGGAACCGGACCACATTTGAGGAAGTGGATATAATTAACAATTAATTGCAGTGCATTAAATCGGTTGTGGTACATGAAATTAAGTCAGAACTCATGAGATACACTGGAATGTCAGGTCTCAAATGGTTAGTCAGGATAACTGAAATGGTGTGGGAGTCGGAACACATTTGTCTCACTGGAAGCAGTAAAGATGGTAACGATTGTGGAGGTATTTTCTAAGGAGCGTTGTTGGCCAAATATTCTCAAGTATTGTTGAAAGGAGAGTGCGAGTATTAGTTGAAGACAAGTTGAATGAAAATCGGTGTTGGTTTATACCTTTTAGAAGCTGTCAGGTCCAGATCTTTAGCTTACGACAGATAATGAAGAAATGCTATAAGCGGAACATGGAATTGTATCTGTACTTCATAGATTTAGGAAACGTTTAAGACCGTGTTCCTGGGATGGAACTATTGCCATTTCTACAAGATTATGGAACAAGAGGCTAGCTTCTGCAGGCAATTAAAGGTCTTTACGTAGATTGTCAGGAGTTAGTTGACGGCAAATTGAGTTCTTGGTTCACAGTGCTTTCAGGGGTAAGATATGGATGTAGCCTGTCACCACTGTTGTTCACACTGTCCATGGCTCATCTGTTGAAAACAATAGAGTGGCAGGTCAGATTAAAATACGGGACAACAAAATTAGCAGTCTCGCACATGGGTCGACTCAGTCGTGATGGCTGATTCGATATGAAGGTTGCAATCTAATATTTCAAGACTAGATCAAAGATGTAAGCATTATGGTACAAAGATCAGCATCTTTAAAACGAAATTAACGTCTGTGGGAAGGAGTTTTAAACGAATTGAGTGCCACATAGGAAGAACAAAGAACAGATGAACATTTTCAAGTACTTCGGATGTGTTTCCTCACATGATGACAACTTAGTAAAAGAACTGGAATCAAGGTGTAGCAAAGATAATGGAGTGAGTAGTCATCTACAAGCTACTCTCTTCTGCAAGAAGGAAGTAAGCACCAATACTAAGTTTCAGTGCATTGTTCTATCTTTTGACAATCTTTATCATAGAAGTAAAACCTAGGTGCATACAGGATGTCTTATTGATAAAATTGATGTTACAGATATTAAAGTAGCTAGGATAACTGCAGGTACTAAAAGATGCGAACAATGGCAGAAGGGTGTCAATAAGGAGGAAATCAAGAGAAAACTGTGAACGAACACAAGAGATGAAGTAGTTAGAGCGAGCAGTCTGAGATGGTGGGGTTATATTACAAGCATGAGAGCAGAGAAGTTAGCTAAGAGATTATTGTGTTAGGCAGTAGGGGGTAAGAGGAGTCGAGGCAGACGAAGGATAAAGCATTTGGATTCGTCAAGAATGATTTTGAAGTAAAAGGCTTAACATCAAACGAGGCACCAATGTTAATATTGAATGGGGATCATGGAGGAATTTTATTATGGAGACTATGTTCCAAACTGACTCTGAAAAGTATAATCAGACACTAATATGATGATGAATAAATATTTTTCAGTAATTTTTATGGAAGATTTCCTGATTTGTGCCATTTTTGAGCTTAGCATGGGCTGTAGATGGTCTACAGCCTGCATGCTTCTGCGGGCAGAACTGCTTGGATGTTGCAGAGGAATTCCCTGTGATGGGTAATCAAGTCCGTTACTCCTGTGTTTGTTGACCTAAGCGTCTACGTGGTCTTGTTGCATTCTGAGGTAACATTTGGTTGCTCTCTGGTCCCGCTACTTCTCTGTAGTACTCATCAATGAATACCTTGGTTCAGCTGTTTTGTAAACAGCCTAGCGTACTGACACACATAATACTGAAAGGATCCTTTTGCTGCGCGACCAGCTGAACCTGCTCTGCTAATTGCGCGACAACTCCATCGTCACAGTCGTTGGCACCGAGCGAGGTAGCGCGGTGGTAACACACTGGATTCGCATTCGGGAGGATGGTGGGTCAAATCCACATCCAGCCATCCAGATTTAGATTTTCCGTGATTTCCCTAAAACTGTCCAGGAAAATGCCGGGGCGGTTCCACTGAAAGGGCAAGGCCTCCCCCATCCTTACCCAAACAACCAGAGCGTAAGCTCCGCCTCAAATGACCACGCTGTCGACGGGGCGTTAAACACTAATCTTCCTACAGTTGTTTGCGCATATTTATAAAGGACGCCGGTTCGGATTGTTTGTTTATGATGGAACAGTCAACTTAAACGTATTTTCAGGCAATTCCCTTATGTCATTTGCAAATTATCACAGGTGCAAGAATCGCCTATGATGTCTGTTTTAAAATAAAATATTAAAAAATTGATGAAAAAGGTATGGTAGTATATTTTACAAGAAACTTCAGAGAGAACTGCTTAGTATTTGGAAAAATGTACATGGCCTTAAATCTGTAATCCAGTATTTTTTCACGTTTTTCACAGTATTTTCCTTCAAACTAATTGCCTTTGCTCAGTATAGTTATCCATAAGACCACACTGTAGCTCTGCAACAAGTTTTGGAAAGTGATGGACCCGCTAAGAGACGACAAGTATATGGAACAGAATGACGACGGCAGTCGAGCGCTGGACAGCTATGATGACAATGAGAATTCAAATATTCAACAAGTTAGCTGTGAATTTGACTACGAGTTAGTCGTTCCCACGGAAACACAGAGGAACTCCGATGCAGTTTCCGTGGCTATGACAAAAGACTAGGAACAGGCACTTGTTGAAGCTTAGTGTTGTGTTTGATGTGACGTGATCGATTTCAACAATTAATTGATACTTAGCATTTTAAAGCGAACGACCGAATGTTTTGGCTGTTGTAAAATGAGAAATCAATACAATAGTTAATTAACAAGGTATACGTATATCATCAAAATTACCTTTATATAAAATAAACAGAAATATAGTACAACTACCTCATCACATATTACATAAGCTGCAACCACATATAATTACTTCGTTTCAGACTGAACGTGGCAATATTTCTCATGGATGTTGAAATAGCAGACTGTTATAAATATATTATGAACATTATCCAAGAAGTCATTCACATTTTATAAAGGGAAATATTAGCTAGTCATTATCATCGATTGCATTTTTATAGTGTAAACCACGAATATGATCACTATCCCCTCTACACTGTTGCTTGCGGAGATGAATCATATAAGAAAGTCGTGTTCTCCTTTATATTACCACGAGTATCTTAGCCTTAAGTAAACCTACGATCAAAGTATTGACAGTCTTTAAGAATTGAAAAATATTTTAAATGTGTAGATACCACAAATTCAACATTAAGCTCGTTATTTTCTAGTTCCCTGAAGCAGTACTGGTATGGTATGTTTGTAAATTCACGCTGAAGATTGACAGCTGCCTTCATAGAAAGTAATTTCAGCAGAACACATGAGTTTTGTATTGTTACACAACGGTTTAGATGAGGAAGTACTGTAAGTTACACGCTATACATATTTCGGCAGCCACACATGAAAATAAGTTTGTGATATAAACATAAAACTTGTGTTACTTACATATTTTCAAATACATTTTAAATGAGCTATTGATACACTTAAAATATTAGTAATAAGTAATACTGACCTTTCGGACATCAATTTACACAATTTATGCGAAACCAACATCTTTATTTTAAATACTGTAAGTCTTTCACTAAATCTTTATAGTGTTGATAACCAATTGTGTTTCTATGTCTGTGTGTGTGTGGGTGTGTGTGTGGGTGTGTGGGTGTGGGGGGGGAGTGGGGGGTGTATGTATGTGTATTTAATATGAGGATTCATTCTGCGACCAATTGTGTTTCAATGTTGACAATGCATGTTGATAAACGCTACTTAATTATCACCTTGATCACTTTCTTTAAGTTTTTTATTAATAATTCAATTATAAAGTGATAATTTATTATGGATACTTCTGAACATGGTGTCCCAATGACTGCTGGTACGAGGGAACCACATGCACCAACATGGTGTTTCGTTCAGTTTATTTCTGTTTTTGAGGTACCCGATTAATTTCTCAATAGTATAACTTTGTATCTGCCAGCTTACGTTTTTCAGATTCCTCCCACCATGCTCCAATTTTTTTTTAAATTTCTTTGCAGCACCAGATTTCCTTCCAGTGCTTACTTAGATGTCATTATTGCAGTGTCAACTAACGGCGACCACTTGAATTGTATATAATAAGCCCTGCAGCAATACTACTTACGAGTTTGAACTTCTAAGACACGATTCACTCTTGCTGAATCCCATATTGTCTACAATGAAGTTTTCTTTGGTTTACAACATTCGGCTTGTCGACTTCTGATCATTTGCTACACTATATGCAAATGTCAGTAAAATATGTGGTACTTAAACACAGGCTTAAATGATCATACAGGAAGTTGTGTAACTTAAGCAAGGCTTACTGTCTTTTCACTTTTACAAGCATTAATGAAGGCCGGGACGGAGTGGCAGAGAGCGTTCAGGCGCTATGCTCCGATGCGAGAGACCTGCCCCCGTCGGGGGGTTCGAGTCCTCCCTCGGGCATTGATGTTTGTGTTGTCTTTAGTATAAGTTAGTTTATAAGCAGTTTGTAAGTTTAGGGACTGATAACCTCGAAGTTAAGTCCCATGCGATTAACAAACATTTGAATATTTTTCAATATCAATGAAGAATATTTTGCTGGTTATTTTTAATGACTTTCGACTGGACTCTCCTCATCGAAATTTCAAGTTTTTAATTTTCAATGTAAGTCTATACTTATTGGAATGGACACATGTTTTCTTAATACTTTCCGGCTTAAACTCGTCAGTCACTGGATACCCTACATGTAACCATGCGAAGATATTTCACATTAACAAAACCAAGAAATTACAATACAGCAATGTGACCACATTGTCTCCATGATTCAGAAACTAGAGGAAATTTATTATTAGCAGACTAAGTTATGTCACCAACAGATGCCTTTAAGTAGACAAGGTGTAACGGTGTAACATTAGGCCTTTTCCCTGTTGCGAAACAGTTTAACTCGCTATGAAAGCTAACTAACAGGCGAGTCTTGTGGAATAGTCTCTTTAAACAGAACTAGGATTTCATCTGTTCCTGATAACATACTTATTTTCAAATAATTCATTTGCTCCTCAGATCCATAAAAGCGTGTTTCATAAGGAAGTCTATTTGTTAGCGCTTAATTAAACGGAAAATTCCAAATTTCATCTATCTCTTAGTTGTCTTCTATTGCCACAAGAGACTCTATGACAATATTTTTTGTATTTTAGTTTTGTTTTGTTTTTCGTTTGTACCTTTCATCTCCTAGCCCATCCTTCTATCTCTAGGTTCATGGGTGAGCTTCTGTGGCTGCAATCAGAGCCTCTATTCTTGATGACTAATGGAAGATAAATTTCAGCAATTCTTTAGTTTCTCTTCATATACAAAATACAAAAAATTGTACGTCCTTAGCTCTCAAAGGTTAGAAGCCTGCTATCCAGGTACTAGTTTTAAGTACCCCTGAACGTTTTCAGCTTCTTGGTAACATTAAATCCTAAGATACGACGATAAAGGTGATATGCTTCGTGAACGAGTTTCTATTTCCTCAAGACAGTTCCTTTTCGCTTCCTGAACAGAGGGCATAAATCATTCCATACTTTCAGATTATTGTCATTAAACCACTGTTACACTTTTCCATTCTATAAACATATAGTCGGCATATGCTTTTAAATAGTGCGACTTTTACCATACACCCTCTTTACCAACACATTTCTACATCTACATAGATACTCTGCAAATCACATTCAAGTGCCTGGCAGAGGGTTTATTAACCACTTTCATAACTTTTCTCTACCGTTCCATTCTCTAATAGCGCGCGGGAAGAAAGAACACCTAATCGTTCCGTTTTCGATCTGAATTCTCTTATTTTATTGGGATGGTCATGTCTCCCTAAGTAGGTGGGTGCTAGAAAAATATTTTCACATTCAGAACTAAAAGTCGGTGATTGAAACTTAGCAAACAGATCATGCCGCAATGAATAACGTCTTCCTTTTAATGATTTCCACCCCAATTCGTGCAACATTTCTGTGACGCTTTCCCTCCCGTAACGTGACAGAACAAAACGAGCTGCCCTTTCTGAACCTTCTCAATGTCTTCCGTCAATCTCACCTGGTGAGGGTCCCACAAGGGGCAACAGTACTCCAGGAGAGGACGCACAAGTGTGATGTAGCCTGTCTCTTTGGTGGAGCTGGTGCATCTTCGAAGCTTTCTGCCGATGAAACGTAACCTTTGGTTCGCCTTCCCCACAATATTTTCTTTGTGTTCTCTCCAGTCAAAGTTGTTCGTAATTGTAACTCCTAGGTATTTGGTAGAATCTACGACCTTAAGGTTTGACTGATTTATCGCGTGATTGAAGTTCAGCGGATTTATTTTAGTGGTCATGTGTATTACTTCACACTTTTCTTCATTTAGTGTCAATTGCCAATTTTCGCACCATGCAGAAATTTTGTCTAAATCGCTTTGCATTTGCTTTTGATCCTCTGTTGACTTCACTAACCGATAAACGACAGCATCATCCGCGAACAATCTAAGGGAGCTATTCAGATTGTCTCCTAAATCGTTAATAAACACGAGGAAGAGTAGGGTACCTATAACGCTTCCCTGTGGAACGCCAGATATCACTTCAGTTTTACTCGATGACTTACCGTCAATTACAACGAACTGTGTTCTTTTTGATAGGAAATCGTGAATCCAACCGCACAATTGGGGAGATATTGCATAAGCACGCAATTTCATAAGAAGCCGCTTGTGGGGTACAGTGGTAAAAGCCTTCCTGAAATCCAGAAATATGGAATCGATTTGAGATCCCTTGTTTATGGCACTTAACACTTCATGTGAATAAAGGGCAAGCTGTGTTTCGCAAGAGTGGAGTGATACTTTCTGAATCCGTGTTGGCCGGCCGCGGTGGCCGAGGAGACTGAGGCGCTCCAGTCACGGTCTGCACGCCCACTACGGTCGGGGGTTCGAATCCCCCCTCGGGCATGGATATTTGTGCCGTCCTAGTTTGTAAGTAGTTCATAAGTAGTTTGTAAGTTTAGGGACTGATGACCCCGTAGTTAAGTCCCATAAGCTTAACAAATATTTGAACATTTGATTTGAATCCGTGTTGTCTACTGGTTAATAGGTCGTTCTCTTCGAGGTAGTTCATAATATTCGAAGAAAGTATATGTTCCAAAATCCTACTGCAAATCGACGTCAATGAGATAGGCCTGTAATTTTGGGGATCACTCCTACAGCCTTTCTTGAATATTGGAGTAACTTGGGCAACTTTCCAGTCTTTGGGTACGGATCTTTCGCTGAGTGATCGGTTGTAAATGATACCTAAGTACGGAGCTATTGCATCAGCATACTCTGAGAGGAATCTAGTTGGTATACAATCAGGTTGACTTATGTTGTTTTACTACTCGAGGAACATCTACTTCTAAGTTTCGCATGCTGGCAGCTGTTTTTGGATTGAATACTGGAGTGTTCACTTCGTCTTCTTTGGTGAACGAATTTCGGAAAGCTGTGTTTAGTAATTCTGCCTTAGCAGTACTGTCATCGGTAGTATTACCATTGCTATCGCGTAGTGAAGGTATTGTTTGTGTTTTGCCGCTAGTGTACTTCACATATGACCAGAATTTCTTTGGATTTTCTGCAAGATTACGGGACAGGATTTCGTTGTGGTAACTACTATAGGCTTCTCGCATTGAAGTCCGCGCTAGGTTGCGAGTTTCAGTAAAAGATTTCCAGTCTTGTGGATTCTGTGTCTTTTTAAATTTTGCATGTGTTTTTCTTTGTTTCTGCAACAGTGATCTGTCCTGTTTTGTGTACCACGGGGGGTTATTTGGTATAAATCTCTCGATTGCTACTGATATTATGTCTTTGAAAGTAAGCCACAACTGATCTACACTCGCATTTTTAGTTTTGAAAGACTGGAGGCTATCACTCAGGAAAGCGTGAAGCGAATTTTTATCTGCTTTATTGAATAGATATATTTTTCGTTTATTTTTGGTGCATTTGGGCATTTCGACATTCAGTCTCGCTACTACAACTCGATGTTCGCTGATCCCTGTATCTGTTTTGATGCTCTTTACTAGCTCAGGATTATTTGTTACTAGGAGATCAAGGGTATTTTCGCAACCACTTACTATTCTAGTGGGTTCATGAACTGACTGTTCGAAGTAGTTTTCAGAAAAAGCATTCAGAACTAGTTCGGACGATGTTTTATATTTGGCGCCAACATATCGAGGGTAAATTATAGTCGCCACCGATTATAACAGTATGCTTCGGATACCTATTTGAAATGTGATTCGAGCTTTCTTTGAACATTTCGGCAACCGCATCGTCTGAGTCAGGGGGCCGATAAAAAGATCCAATTATTAATTTATTCCGGTAGTCAGGTATGACTTCTACCCAGACCAACTCACAGGAAGTATCTGTCTCAATTTCGCTGCAGGATAGACCGTTAGTAACAGCAATAAACACACCACCCTCTTTTTTTATTAATTCTATCCTTTCTGAAGACCATTTGGCCCTTTGAAAAAATTTCGGCCGAACTTATCTCAGGCGTCAGCCAGCTTTCAGAACCTATAAAGATTTGTGCCTCAGTACTTTTTATCAGCGCTTGGAGCTCTGGTACTTTTACAATACAGCTACGACAATTTACAATTGTTATACCAATTGTTTCTAGATCTGCTTTCGTCCTGTGTCTGACCTGCCCCCTTTGAGACTGAAACCAATGGTGAACTGGATGGTGTCTAAGTAGACATCAAAACTCCCATCAGCAGTAGTCTTTGTGTTTATACTCAAACTATTTGAACGAGTGGGGGTTTTAACTTGGGTTTCAAGACAGTTTTTGTAAATAGTTTTCAAAACGGCCCTATAAGACAGCCTTGTCCGTTGGACCTACAATGAATAAAGTTTTACCGGTGTATACTCGTTAGGTTATACTCATCTCGATCTTATACTGTTAGAGTGCTTGTTCGGGGTACACACTCCTGAACGTAGACTTCCTTTGCATGGTTCTACAACCGTTAAGATGGTTGATCGGTAGCAAATCTCAAGAGCGACATCACCTAATTCGGTTAATCTTCTCCAGATTACTTCGCAGCCAGGCTAGATTTCTACCTTGATAGACCCATCTCCGGAAATATCCCAGTAGCTTAAAATTTTTACTTTTGTCGTGTTTTTAGTTGACATACAAAGTCATTACATGCTTGTCTAAAACAGCAATTGAAAGAGGAACGTACAAGATTAAGGAAGGCATACGTAATTAGACTGTTTGTGCTGGGTGATTACATGACAAAAGCATTCGCACTAAAGCCGTCGGACACTTTGAAAAAAATGTCGCTTAGCATTGTAAATCATGTATTGAAGTTCCTCTTTGTCGGTATAGAAAATTGTCTATACTAAACAAGATTAAAAGACGTAATTAGCAACTTAACAGCAACTGAAGAATGCGTAAACCGTAAATTAGGTTGTAACGGTATGAGTTTGTGCATTCATCATGTGTTTCGGCGCGTGACCTCCGAGCAAGCAGTTCGGGCGTTTGCCTACAGATGGCTACAGCTGCGTGTACACGGTCTCTCTTACAAAATGGCGTGAAATAAATTTCGTGTAAGTGGTGTCTTATTTAAATTTGGCCTAAGACACTTAGAAGACCCTGAGAAAGGCTGCATCTAAAAGCTGAAGAAAATTAAGTTAAAATGGGATATTCACAGATCTCTCATGCGCAGCAATGACCTTATGTTTTAATATTATGTTTATATTTCTGTTGCTTTGGTAGCGAAATCTTCTCCTTATCATGTTCAAATGTTTGTAAACCACTACTGTTGTCATCGGTCACTGAACTTACAAACCACTTACACTAACTTATGCTTAGGACATCACACACACCCATGCCAGTGGGAGGACTCGAATCCCCGACAGGAGGGGCAGCGCAATCTATGGTAAGGCACCTTATTACGTTCGGCCGTTCCCGCGCGGCTCATCATCACGTAAGTTTTAGCAAGACTTTATATTCAGACAAAACTATAGACAAATTGTTTCCAATGAATATTTCGCATGGCATTACGTCGTATAAAATTGTCTTTGTGATGTTTATAACTACTACTATTAGAGAAGCAAAATAAAAGTATTGCAGGGACCAGTATAAATAAAACAACAAAGGTCTGTTTTATATCTCCACCGTGGTTATTTTACGTTCTGAATATGTACATTTGTCATCCTTTTCACATTCATTGTCCTTACACTCATTTATCCCACCATGTCTATTTTTAAAATTCTTCATATTTTTCACCTGTTTTTATTATTTTAATTCTTCTGTTGGCATATTTGTTTGCTCTTGGCTGAACAGCAGCATGTTAGCTGCTGCTAGTCTGCCCATTCTGGGTTTTTTAAATACAATAAAGAAAAAAAATCTATTTTTCTTAGTGCTCATACAGAAACGCCGGAAGTAACTCCAATTTTAATCGTTCATTTGAAGAAAGTATAAGGTAATGAATGAGAGAAGATGAAAGCAGAATAAATTGAAGAACCAGGAAAGATCGAAATACAGAAGAAGCATTAAGTCATATTGATTCAGCAAGGGGAAAAGGATGCAACGGTAAATGAAAGAATAACTCTAAGATACGAAATAGCATCTGGTGATAGTGTAATTAAAAACACAAGAGCGAGTAGACCTCATAGGATGCCACAGTGAATATTGCATTTAAGTGACCAAAGTAGGCAATATAACCATGTAGGAAATAAAAAAGACAACAGGGGACGTAGTTGTGTAAAAAGTATGGGTGAGCAGGAATGGCCGGAGAACAAATGCAAAGCTGAACAAACATACATCACTAGGAGCATGATATATGCGACATCATTATTTAAAACAAGAAAACTATTTTGTAAACTTCGGGTTGTGAACGGTTGATTAGGTGATTGACTCGTGAGGAGGACAGAAAAATCCATGAACTGTTCCAAGATGACGACGGATTGCCAACATGCAGTTAAAAAGTAATTCCCCCCCCCCCCGCCAAATGTACGCCGCTAGTGCAACAATGCGATGTATATATTCATCGTCTATATGTATAGATTTATCGTGTATTTAAAAAATTCATAAGTGTACTAACCTAGATAGAAGAAGAAATCACTTCCCGAGAAGCTTGCATCAAACTACATTCCACTGTACATCACCAGCTGTCCTCGCAAGTTTTCAGCGACATGCTGAGTTAAGCCTGGTTCGCTGATGGACTGTGCTATGAAAGAAGTTGTTTTCAGAATGTCAATCAAGTTTGTTTTTCTATGGAGACATAAAAAACCATGTAACTGCAAAAGACCGTCATTCATAAAGTGCGCAATGTGCGATCAAAATTATTGCTTCCCCTGTATCTTCGATGCATATCACCCCTGTACATGTAATTGAAAATTGCAAAAGAATGGAAGTATCGATTTACATACACGACATCCCCAAGTAAGCGTTAACTAGTCCCTTTTTAAATGTTTGTAGTCCCGAATTTAATTCAATGCCCTTTCTTTTTTTGCTTATATAAATTAATATAATAACCTAAATGATGTTGCGGTTAATTATGACGTCAGTCTACATATACACATACATCAATACTCTGAAAACCACTGTGGAGTGCATGGTAGAGGGTACGTCCTACTGTACCAGTTATTAGGCTTCTTTACCATACCGTTCACGTATTCAGCGTGGGAAGAATGGTTGTTTAAATGCCTCTGCGCCGGGTGGAGTTGAACCCGCGACCTTCTCAATACGAATCCCATATTTCACTTCTTTTTCATATTTTATTTTTATTTTTACTGAGAGCGTTTAGCCCCGATCGAACGCGCTGAGCCACGGCGCCCGGCACCACTGAGCGAAACACCGCTTTCTAAACACACCTTTGCAGTGACAGTTGATAAGGGGCATATGGTGATAGATTCGTATCAAACTTCCTTTTATTTCCTCAACGCTTGACCATCTGGAGTTCCCAACTGGGGCACTTTCGTGTCTTACCATGCCTTACATGTACCATAAATTTGGACGAATTCGGCGATGACAAGTAGGCGTCCTCTCCTTGTAAGATATCTTGGTGTACCGATATACAGTTAAATAAATATTCTTGATCGATAAGCGACGCTTTTCGCAGTGATTCACTTCTTCTCGTAATATTTGTCTGTGAAAGATTTTGTTTCGTCGTTTTTCGTTCCTTGCCGAAAGGACGAAACCGCAATCACACATTCTTGTTCAAGCTATTATGTGTGGATGTGTCTGCATAGTGTTCTGTAATGTAAGTGTGAGTGTTGTTACGTTTTATTTTGAACTATACCCTCATTTTATTGAGAGCAATGTCTTCAACTTGTTTTCATTTAATAATGTCCCATCCTTTCTTAGTTACTCAATTTCTTTGAGGTTTTCAGCTCCTCGATATTCCGTCGTAACATGATGTTCAGAAGCCATCACTATCGCTTCAAATATTTCGATGATTAAATCCATATCATTTACGTTAAATCATTACCTTCTTCCTTTTTTATCAGTATTCGTATTAACAGTTTCGCGAAGTTCAATTTTTTTTTTTTTTTTTTTTTTTTTTTTTTTTTTTTTTTTTTTTTTTTTTTCATATTGAATGGAAACCGCTTCAGCTGTATGGTATTCGTGCTATTATAGCCACATCATCAGGGTTATCTGTATACAAAGAAGAGCAAATGACAGTAACAATCTCGTTATGCTACTTTGAATTTGGGCTATGGATAAGAAAACTGTAGGTTGTTCTTATTTGTATAGATAACCTTGATGAGGTGGCTCTAATGCTACGAAACTAGTTGGATGAATAAAAGAATACCATACAGCTGATGCGGTTTCCATTCAATATGACTCAAGTTTACAGTTGCGGATGCCCACAGTATATAATTTGTTGCAATCGTCTGCCTAGCGGTGCAAAACGTGCTTTCTTTTTTAATTTTTAAATAGGAGCAAAGCACTAGTAACTGTTAAAGCGGTTATTCAATTCAACAAGATGTGTTTACAGAAAAATATGTATCCCAAACTATGTCAAGCGTATGTTTAACACACGTTTGGATAAACCTGATCATTACTTACGTCGCATGAAGTTTCTTGCTATCAGAAATGAGATTAATTCATTATATGCAAAGAAAGTTAGAATGAATAGAGAAATGTATATAGCACATTTATCTGTACAAAAGTAGTCAGTCATGAACAGTCTGATTGGGCGCAAAATCACATTACTCAGATAACAGAACGCCGTAAAGAATGTTTGATAAACATACATAACAAGAAAATGAACAGATTATGCGGTAATGCCTATCAGTTACCCAAACGTGTAGCTGAAAATAACAGTTTTACATTTGTCCCAAAAGTGTGTAATTTAACAGAGGTAAGACTATGAAATCCAGTTATTGGAAAAGGTGTTATCACACAATCTTCACGCCGTACTGTCAGAGCAGCAAATTAGCTCTTTAATAGCTCATACGGTTTATACCTTAGATAGTGAAAATTTTACCACGGCTGAGCGTAACCAAGTTGCCATTAGTGTAAATAACATCGTATAGAATATCCTCCAAAGTACTGAAGACTTAACGAAAGGAAGGAATACAGAACGCCAAGGACAATATTGTACTTCCCAGCATCAATAAGAAACTAGAAGAAAACAACCCCTTAGTCATTCACGCAAACAAGAGCAAAACAATATTTATAATACAAAAAGTCAGTACGTCAATAAAGACCAGGAGTTTTTCACTGCTACTGATATCGAAAAGTGTAGTTTCGATCCCACCAACAAATATACAGTTAAGTTAAAAAAGGCAGTTAACTATACCAATAGTATATTCACCGATTTAGAGAAAAAGACTAAGATCCCAATGACCCCCACAGTTCCTAAACTCAGAGCTAAAATAAAATTTCATAAACAAAATGTGTCACTTAGAGCGATGGTAAATGCAAGGGATGGAGTAACCCATCATGTCGAAAAATTTCTTGCGGAATACTTAAATAAATGTTATTAACACCCCATTGATCTCACCATTCGTAACATAGAATATCTGATCAATAAGCTGTCAACCATAAATATTCCTACTAATACATATATTGCATCATTAGAGGTTACAAATATGTATTCTGACATCCCAGTAGATCAAGTGCAGCCGCGGTGGAGTAGCCGGGCGGTCTAAGGCGCCTCGCTGCGGAGCGCGCGGTTGCTTGCCGTCACAGGTTCGAGTCCTCCCTGGGGCATGTGTTTGTGTGTTTGTCCTTAGGTTAGTTTACCTTAGTTTAAGTAGTTTGTAAGCTACGGACTTATGACCAGGCAGTTTGGTCCGATAGATTTACAAACATTTGAACATATTTGATCAAGTGCTGGACATTGTCGCACACGATTTACGTACAAAAAGTGGTAAACCTCAAAACGAAACAAATGATGTTCTTTTATTGCTGGACACAGTTTTAAACTATAATATCTTTCAGTTTGGACAGCAAACTTTTATTGAAAAACATGGGCTGGTAATGAATTCACCACTTTCATACTGTCTGGCAAACATTTTCATGTCTGTTTTAGAATATGATGTCTTTGCCCAGTTTCGAACTGAGGCTAACAAAATAATTGTATGGTGTAGATATGTTGATCAAATTTTGCTGCTCTACAATGGCACTAAAGAAACAGAGCTTCGTAGAAAAAATAAATAGCTTACTTAAAAACATTCCATTTACTATCCAACAAAGTTTGGCTGGTGCTTTACCCTTCCTGGATCTCATGATCACCCTAATTGGCTCTACCATACAATATGGCATTTATAGGAAACCGCAACGACAGACATGTTATCCATAATATGTCTAACCACCCCTTGCCATATAAAATGGCAGCCTTTAGGGCATTACTGCACACAATGTACAGTGTCCCCACTTCCAAGAAAACCAGAGATAAGAGTACCAGCTAATTCAGTACATTCCCTTTTCTATCGGGTATGATGCAAACTTCGTCGACAACATCAACAAGGGAAGGAATTCTGAGAAAATTCAACAAAGCTCAGACAAATACGTACAACTGTTTAATTACTCTGACTAATGAAGCTTCTCTCACACGAGACATGACGCATCAGCGTAATTCGTATTTTGGAACATTTCGGAAAAAGTGGGGTCACAATTACGCAATAAAAATGTAAAACCAGCTTCTTCATACCATATAATCTAGGGAAGAAGTATAGGTACAAATAAACTTCTTTAGATAGTAAATACAATTTGGGATCTTTTGCATAAGGTGTGATAACTGTCCCATGAGATACATTGGACAAACAGGCAGAGGTTTTTAAAGAACACATGAATCTTGCTAACTGCAACTCTGGCTTAAGCAAACATCTACAGGAAGAGGTGCACTCCATTACAAATTTACAAAATAATTTAAAAATTCTCCACAGGGAAAGAAATGGACATAACCTTAATTTTCTGGAAGAGATCGCAATATTAAGATGCAAGAAGCGTCTTCCAATGCACATTTGAGCTGCGCCAACGTCACATTTTAGCAAATTTTGATTGTTTAAATAATAACACATAAGGCATGCAGTCTTCATGTCGGAAACCAAAGAGAGCCTACTGAAGCACTATTTAAATTATAAATATTTAATATAGTAACGCAAGATATAATTCATGTGGTATCATTTATTGCCAAACTAAAACTTGTGTACAATAATGAAATAAATGGCGGCTTCTTGTTAACGATGTAAAATAGTGATTCAGTTCATTCTACCCTTAAGAACAATTTTTGTGATCTGTAAAGACGTAACCGAACCTTCTCTGCTGCAACACTTGTTTCTAAGCGCTAGTCGCCGCACGCTGAATTTGATTTTCGCGCATTCGCACTTCTGATGTACCTACCAGCTCTGTCACGAGCACCACATAGTTGACAACGGGCGGTGCCAGCGCAACTCCACCGGTAGTTATACTTCATTTTCTAATATTTACCATTTACACATTGTTTCAATTCGGGCAATCCACTTTATTTATCATCTTATGGATTAGAACCAGAGAAAGTTCGGTCATCTGGTGTCACCCAGAGAATATGAAATAACTTGTGAGTACTTTCACCTACAGTTTTGTTATCTAAAGCCCAAATGAAAAATAGCATTACGTGATTGTTACTGTCATTTGCTCTTGTTTGTATCGAAATAACCCTTATGCTGTAGCTCTATTGCTACGAAACTAGTTGGTTGAACAAAATACCATACAGCTGATGCGGTTTCCATTAAATATGACTTAAGTATACAGCTGTAAATGCCCACAATATATAATTTGTTGCAATTTTTTTATTTGTGTTATTTTCTTTATCAAACTTTAGTACACGGTCCGGGAACAATGACTTGCGAGGTGAACAGCCTGAACATTAATTTATTACGGAAAGTATCATAAAATTTATCTAAACTATTCAACAGCTAAACATTTCCAGCTGCTGTGATCTAGATCTCCAGAAAGGACCTACAATGGGTACTTTCCGTAAGTTTTCTCTGTAACGTTACCCCAATCTTTATTCCAAAAATCAAATGTTCAAATGTTTGTATAGTCTATGGGACTTAACTAAGGGGTCATCAGTCCCTAAACTTACAAACTACTTATGAACTACTTACGAACTAGGACGGCACAAATATCCATACCCGAGGGGGGATTGGAACCCCCGACCGTAGTAGCCGTGCAGACCGTGACTGGAGCGCCTTAGTCCCCTCGGCCACCGCGGCCGGCAATCATCATTCCGCCTTTCATTCTACAGAGGGGTCAAAAATGTATCCAATGTTTAAAGGTCCATAATATGCAAACTAATTATCTTATCCTTAGTAGAGTTTCAATCAGTTCTTCGGGCATAGGCTGCGATCGTCGTGAAAAGTTGTAATAAATAAATGAAACCTATTTCTTCTATCATGCGACAAATGGACACTAATGGGATTATTTCCCAAGTGGAAGTGATTTTCTTTCAATTACTGCTTTTTCGTGTTTTTACAATTGTTTTATATATAACTATTCTTCTGTGTAATAAATTCATTAGATCGATTATGACTTGTCCCCAATTTTTTGAAACTCTTGTGTCTTAATTTAAACAGAATGTATCCCTTGAAAAGTAAAAATAAAAATTAGTAACGTTACAAAATTGATCAAGTATACCGTTCAATATATGAATTAAAACTGGAAATCAACAATTTGCGATATAGATGGAGGTTCGTTGCTGATTGTTTGTTATGAGTCTTTGCTTACCATAACATCCAAGCGACCTGCTCACGCCACAGTGGCGTGACGTCAAAATTATTCTGATATCGTGGTATTAAATTATGTATACATCGTATTGTTGGCCAAGTAGGGATCAGTTTAAGCCACAAAAGAAGTCAGTGCCAAGTGAAAATAAATCACCAGTCAATCGTCCCGAACGTGTTAAGCATACAGATGACTTCAGCTCTGAAAACTGGAGGCCGAGCCAGGAGGGAATGGCCGTGCGGCCTACAGCGCCTTGCCACGGATGTCACGCCCGCTCTCCGTCGGAGGCGCGACTCATCGCTCTGGCATGTGTATATCTATTGTTCTCAGGGTAAATAGTTTGTAAGTCTAGGGTCCGATGACTTCTGCAGTTTGGTCCCTTAGTTTGACATACATTTGAACATTTAAAGTAGACGCCTGCAGAAGCTGCAGGGCAAAGACGAAAATGAAGGGAGGAATATGGCGGATAAAGATATGCAACTAGAACATTCCCTCAGAACAACTGAAGTCTCAGGAAGAACCAGCCATGGCAAAATAATTTTAGCTGGTTCGTAAGATGTACGAGACAAACGACATACCTCCAGACTTTAAGAAAAATGTAATAAACCCCATTCCAAAGAAAGCAGGTGCAGACATTGTGTTGAAAGGGGCATATAAGATGAACATTAACTAGACTAAAACAAGGGTAATGGAATGCAGTCTTGGAAAATCAGGCGATGCCGAACGAATTAAATTAGGTAACGAATCAATAAAGGTGGTAAATGAGTTTTGTTACTTGGGCAGTAAAATAACATATGATGGTCGCCGTACAAAGGATATAAAATGCAGAATGGCAATGGGAAGAAATGCGTTTGTGAAAAAGAGAAATTTGTTAACATAGAATATTAATTTAAGCATAAGGAAGTCCTTTCAGAAAGCATTTGTGTCGAGTATTGTCTTGAATGGGAATGAAACATGGACAATAAACAGTGCGGACAGGAAGAGGAAAGAAGTTTTTTTTAAATTTGGTGTTACAGAAGAATGCTGAAGATTAGGTGGGTGGATCGCGTAACTAATGAGGAGGTACTGAACAGAATTATGGACAAAAGGAATTTCTGACATACCTTGAGTAACAGAAGGGATTGATTGGTAGGACACATTCTTAGGCATCAAGGAGTTTAACATAAGAGGGAAGTGTGTGGGTAAAAGGGAGACCAAGAGATGAATATAGTAAGAAAATTCAAATGGATATTGGTTGCCTTTCATATGAGGAGATGAAGAGGCTTGTTCAGGATAGAGTAGGGTGGAGAGTTGCATCAAACCAGTCTCCGGACTGAAGACCACAACAACTAGAATTTTGTAAAGCTCCATGGTCGTATGTTAAAATAAGTTAGCTAATCTTCCTTAACGATTTACCAATACTTGATTTTTTATCAGTAATGTAGATATTTATCCTAAATTACTGAATTGAAACTTATAGAATTGGCATAGATGTTTAGAGTATGCATTTCTGACTTTTAGTAAGCTTTTGGGGGAGATCTAATTAGGTTCACAATCTGCAAAAAAAAAAAAAAAAAATAAATAAATAAATAAATAAATAAATAAATAAATAAATAAATAAAAATTATAAAATAAAATAATAAAAAAATTGCAGGTTGCCTAAGGTCTTTTCAAAACGCTTTTTCCTGAAAAGTTTTTACACATGTTTGCTGTCTATCGGATCATTTGTAATGTACAAGATCTGATGATGGTATACTAGTTGTGACGAATCTGGCCAGGATAAATATTTTTCAGGCGCCCTTAGGTTGTCTGTCTTTTTTTTTTTCAGTCATGAAAGATATGTACAATGTCTTCTGCCTCCTTCACTTACTTTTTTGCCTTAAAAAATAGATATGATACTGGTGATATCTTTGAGATTTGATGTGAATTTTAAATTTACTACACGTTGTAAAATGAAATGCTTGTATTTTTATACATTTGCATCAAAGGAAATTGGCAGCATAAAACACTTACCTCAAACAGATTCATACAAAAAAGAAGATGCGTTATATTGTTCTATTATTTACCTGATTATGCATATTGATCAAAGCCATGAATAATAAATATATCAACAATTTTCTGGGAAATGCTTTGTGTAATAACGCATTGTGCACATATTTTGATCTACCGTTTATCTCGACATTAATGTTACTGTGAGGGAGAAGATAATGCTGAAAACAGAGCCTATTCAGCAACATAGGTAATCGTAACTCAAAAATACTGATTAATGTCATTACAAATGAGAATACTGTGTAGTGCAGTATGAGTGGTGTAATAGAGAAAGTCTTGAAACAAAGAGCACACCAGTTCAACGCTATTTGTTTCGCAGAGCGCACTTTATACATGGTAGTATAAGGTAAGTGTACATAAATAAGTTCAAAAAAGAATGTCATTATTGTCTCCCATCACTCATAAAGACACACATTTTGTATACACACAAACATTTTAGTCGTGCCATTATTCCATATGTCTTATCAGTGTTGTGCAAATACTTAACTCCGAACTCGCGCGAACGTCTGGACAGAGTTGATCTGTTCCATTACAGTTCCTCATTGAATTAAACACTGTGTTATTATTTATGAGACGAATTGATTTGACTACCAGAGTGAGCAATTTTCTTAAAAATTACACTACACTGTAATGGAATCATTCGTTAGTGCTCCGAATTAAATGAGTCGTTCCATATAGTCAGGGTATAGGCGGTGTATGATACATCTCCTGTCAGTTTAAAAAAAGCGACAGCGGAGTCAGCCGAGTATATTGACTAATGGAAACAGTACCCGTAAATGCATATTTATTGTGCGATGGCCATATTCAGCACACTCCTTGACACATTAACGCATCCCATGTTGTTCAAAGTTGCCACATTGTCTCGATGCACGTATATTGTTCGTGGAGTCAGGGAAATCCCCATGCTACCCACATCGCTTGCCACCATCAACGACTCAGTGTCATCGTAAGGTTGGGCATTGTTCACGATCACCTAGTTGAAAATTATTAGCTACTTCCCCGTTGGTAATTGTTGTTTCTGCGAGATGTGCTACCATAGTTCTTAGAGACTGTACGTCTTGTTGTTTGTGAAAGCACATAGGTTAAACATAACGGTGCACCCGACTCTTTTGGGTGTTAAACTCCTTGGGAATCTGAACAACGCGTACTTTTATCACTGGATTATGAGGGGATCCTATCACATGGCTGGCACGATCGCCTTATCTGATACCTCTGAACGTTTTCCTCGGGGGAGGGGGGAGGGGGGAGGGGATTGGTTTAAGCCCCATGTAGATAGGGATGAAGACTTGCTTGCTAGAGTCCAAGCGGTCCGTCTCCTGGAACAGCAGACATCAGGGGCATTTGATAAACCACGGTAGAACTCGTTGCCATGCACGCATTAAGACTGAAAAGTCGTCACAATTACAATAAGTCGCGTTGTTACTATGTGGTGTCTCTACAACAGAATAAATATGCATTCTCGGCCACTGATTGCCTCTCTCAATATTTACAAAATATATGACATCAACTGCAAATGGGCAAACCTGAAAATGTGTACCCAGGCGGGATTCGAATCCGGGTCTCCTGCTTTCTAGGCAGTTGCGCTGCCCACTACACCACTGGGGACACAGTGATCACCGCACCTGCAAGGACTACCTAAGTACGCCTCGCGTCAGACACAAATTCACAGCTTAACACTGCCCACAGTACTCAAACTCGGAGTGGTGTAGTGGGCAGCGCAACTCCCTAGAAAGCAGGAGATCGGGGTTCGAATCCCAGATGGGTACACGTTTTCAGCTTTGCCCATTTGCAGTTGATGTCATATAGTCTGAAAATATGAAAGAATAACAACTTCAGGATCAGAAGTGTCGTCTGTTCTTTCGGAACAGACGCTACATTTACCGGATGATCAAAAAGTCAGTATAAATTTGAAAACTTAATAAATCACGGAATAATGTAGATACAGAGGTAAAAATTTACACACATGCTTGGAAAGAAATGAGGGTTTATTAAAACAAAAAAAAAAAAAAAAAAAAGTATTGCTAGACGCGTTGGTGATGATCGTGTGCTCAACAGCCACTTTCATCATGGTTAGCCTCCCAGGTCCCCAGACCTCATTCCGTGCGATTATTGGATTTGGGGTTACCTGAAGTCGCATCGGCCGACATTTCTAGGGATGCTGAAAGACAAAATCCGACACCAAAACCTCACCATAACGCCGAAGTGCTGTTCACAACAGTATTCCTCCAATACAGCTATTGTTGAGGAATGATGGTGAACATATTGAGCATTTCCTGTAAAGAACATCATCTTTGCTTTGTCTTAATTTATTATGCTAATTATTGCTTTTCTGATCATATGAAGCGCCATCTATCGGACATTTTTTGAACTTCTTTTCCTAATAAAACCCCATGTCATTCCAAGCATGTGTGTCAATTTTTACCTCTCTGTCTACATTATTCTGTGATTTATTAAGTTTTCATATTTATACTGACTTTTTGATAACCCGGTATATATGACAATATTATCGATTGTGGAGCCACGCTCACACGTTTCAATTAAACGCAATTAAGACCAGTTTTCGAGCAAAAACTCGGCTATGATTCCGAAAACGTGCACTGGTCGATGTCTGTTGTTTTTAAAGTGCAGAAGTCACTCGTGGTACAGAGACCCCTTTCATCGTATCCGCGTATCACAGGAGCAGTCGCTACCACTTGCTGTGGCTCCTGATGCTGATGGTGGCGGCGAAGAGCGCGAAGAAGAAGCCGGCGGCCCCAGTGGCGCCCACGAGGAGCACCAGCCCGCTCACCATCAGCGGCACCAGCGCGAAGAACTTGAGCTTGTACGCGAGCAGCAGCGGGATCGCCCACTTCTTCAGCAACTTCTTCTTCTTCAGCTTGCCGCGCGCCTCACCAGCGAGCTCGCGACCTGTCAACAGAACACAGCCATCAAACTGAGGGAAGGGGCGTTGTAAGCACAGTAAAGCCCTAGTGAATTAGTACTGCCCCAAATAACCGACAGGTGGAAGGACATACCTTATAATAGTACATACCTTATAATAGAAATAACTAGATTTCTGTTACTTATTTTGACAGTTGCTGCCATAAGCGAGAATAACAAACATTTGTTTTTTGAACAATAAAACAACATAAGCTTTTACGGCTGTCGGTGAACACATTAATTTGGATTTAAAACAGCCACAGTCATAATTCCAATATAACATGGAACTACATCGATTTAAACTTACGTAAGTTACCTTATATTAATGAGAATGAGGTAAACATAATTTTAGATGTTCATATATTAATCTAGACTTAAGGTTACAGTTTATGCGATGTCATACAATCTTATTTTAACATTTTATATAAATTCTTGAAGATTTGTATGAAATAAAAAATATGAAATTTTGTATTACTGCGCCATGAATGTCATCTAGTAACAGGTACTGTATTGAAAATTCTATGGAATGTATTTATTTCCCCACATTAAATAACGTTGACTCTTTCTGTTCTTTGGCTCTTCGCTTCTGTACATGCGAAGTTAGACTACATTATTATCAAATTTCACTAGCGTTAATATCAATGGAACGTTGTAACACCATGATTTCACGACACTTTCAGTGACTTAGACATAAAATTGCATCTTCTATGGTTGTTGTATTGTTTGATATTAGTTTTGTATATCTCTTGTCATTATGATAAGAAATAATCATGTTTATGGAAATAGTGTCATTAATGTACATATAAGTTAATCATGTATAGAGACAGAGAGCCCTAGTATATTAATTATGGTAGACATCGAGACATGAGGGTTAATACTTCGAACAAATGATTTCGTATAATTAGTTTTACATATATTATGTAATACGCAGTCGTCGCTAAAGGACTAAATGTGCTACTTAGCAATCATTATAAAATGCCACCAAGCTTTAATAGGCATGTAATCCAAAACCTATCTTATACTCTAAATGAATTTTGAGATATGCTAAGGTAATGTACTATTTCTACCTTAATGTTCACTCCTTTAAAAAGCTGTAAATGCCAGATTTTAGAACATATATCAAGCCACAATAAAATAACTCATCGTTACACTATTGTCACCTAGAAACCGGGATTCGATACAATATTAGACAAATATCTGCCAGATACTCGACTTACATTTCCACAACACATTACTGCTTTTTGTCAAGTATTGTGGAACGAAAATAATATAAATGATTGTTTTTAATATAAGGGTCCTATGGAACTTTAAGTCAGTGACGAAAAACCTAGACCTTGTACTATTTATATTTTATATGTTGATACCTACAGATTAAAACTGTAACAGCCTTAATTTAATGTTTGCCTTATTCTGACTAATATAAGCTAACCAACATAAATTACATTGGCTTTTTCCATATTAACTTAGACTTGGGGTTACAGTTTATACAGTCACATACAATCTAATTTTAACATTTTACATAAATTCTTCAATACACCTGTTTGTATGAAATAAAGCATGACGTTTTGAAATGATGCAATCTATATCTCAGAATATGGCTATACATAGCGTTAATTAATTTCAATACAATGTTCCGAATGTAACCAAGACATCGATTTGTATGGTCTATGTAACCTAAACATCAATCTACATCTACATGTACAATATAAGAAATGTATGCTCTGATGTAGCGTTTCTTACATGTGTGATAAAGAAAGTGAAATTTTGTATTACTGCACATTCACTATGTTTACATGCAACATATCTTCCAGAAGACGAAATCCGAATTTTGTAAAAAGTTTTTAGCAGTCGTGTATACGTGTTATAGTCTGAATCGGATTTCCTAGCCCACTTAATATCGCAGCTGAAAAACAGCAGATTGAGTTCCTAATTTACTCAGCACAATCGTTATTTTTCTTTACTTAAATACACCGATTCATCTCACTAATATTTATACGTTTATTTGACGGTGGAAAATGTCATTTGATCAATATGTGCCGAAAATTCTCAACAAGAAAACAGAAGCCAAGAACGCTTCATAAACGATTGCGTTTACATGGGCACGAAAATCGATTGTGCAACTGAGAAACCGCTTTACAGAAGTGAATTTTCAGAATCGATTTTGGAGAGTTCACAAGGCCAACCAAAAGCGGAAATTGGAAATCGGTGTACGAAATCCGGTTTCGGTAGCCCATGTAAACGGGTGCATGAATGTCCTGTAGTAACAAGTTTTTGATTGGAAGTACTGTGGTGTGTAAATATAATATATTAGTGAAATAAATTGAAGTAATAAATGAAAATGAATATTACGTGAAGTAAAGACAGAAACTTAGTTCGATTCAGTCAGGCACGGCCGCGTAAAACAGCAGACCTACGCCGCATTCCGACAGTGCATCGACCAGCTAAAGCTGCAGATTCAGTACGACGTTGTGACGCCGAGTGTTCACCTGTGGCAAGAACTCCATCGCTCTCTGCACAAGCGAAAGCCGTTGATTCAACGATCAAGCCACCGACCGTCAACATCACGTGAAATCACAGACTGTAAAACGTGATCACCTCGAACTTCTAGAATCAACGTGATCAGAAGCCAATAACCTCGTGTATTGACCACCAGAGCAATGTGACGATCGATCTTTCTAGATACTATACAACGTGGCAAAAGAACGCAACGACCCCGAAGATCTTTCACTTCCAGCCTGGTCTATCAAATAAATACCACAGCCATGAAGATGACACCAGACAGTAAGAGACAGATAGAGTGATGGAAACAGAGTGATGGAGTTAGTAAAGTCAGATTGGCAGTAGCAGCGTTATTAGTGACATCAGCAGCAGTAGCAGAAGTCGAAGTTTTAGTCACGAACAGCCACCGGAAATGACAGTTGGAAGAATCTGGTCGCCAGTAACAGCGTTCGGAAGGAAATGAAGGACAACAGAAGTACTCAGGATGATTGCCCAGAACAATAGGATGCGGTCTGGTCGTGAAAGTCACCTGTGATCTAGGTGACAGGTTCTGCCCCGCGAAGACGTGCAGTCTGAAGACCGCCGATTCGACCTCAGGTGAAGGGCGCAATACCTCCACGCCGCCCCGCTACCTCTGATCGTAGCACAACACTAAGCATTTTAGAAGATGGGAAAATCACACCGCACCGCCAGAGGTAATTTATGGCCTTTTAACGCACAGTACTCGCTTCTACGGCGGGCGCTATTTAACTGACAAGCCCAGAAGCAGATATCCCGCAATCGTAACAAGAGATCCACAGCCGACGCTGCGAAACGCTTACTCGCCGCCTCGCAACTAACCGCCACCGATAGAGAGCCAACTAGTTCACAGTAAGAAGAATGTATGGTTTAACAGTTTAGTAAATGTATTTTGTGTAAATGCTGTTTCATTTACGCCTCATGCCCGAGCCAAGGAAAAGATCCCACATATTTATAAGATTCATTGTAAATTCTATCCTGACAGTAAAATGTTAATTTGTAGTTAAAGCTTGCCATCTTGACAATAGGGCAATGCATTTACAGTTGTTGTTAAGTGTTTAATAATTAGAAAAACTGCAGGGTTCTTATTAGATGAGATAACCACTCTTCATTTGATAACAGAACGCCTCTTCAGTTGAAGTCAGAAGTGTCCTCTTTCACATCCGTGCATTGCAGTCGCGTCTCACATTTAGCACATAGGTAGTGGTGCCCACATTGAGCAACATATAACATATTTCATGCGTTTCAAATCGTTTTGCCCCCACATTCACCAGTATAATTTCGTATTATATTCAAAATCTTTGTAGAGCTTGTGGGACTTAACTACGGGGTCATCAGTCCCTAAACTTACAAACTACCTTATACTAAAGACGGCACAAACGTCCATGCCCGAGGGGAGATTCGAACACCCGACGGCGAACTGCCACGCGCGCACCGCAACACGGCGCTCCAGTACGCAAGGCTAATCCGCCGCGGCTTTCGCATTATAAATCCAAAGGCATGTTTCTGAGCCTCTGATTCATATGTTACGTGTGTATGACGCTACATTTAGTGGCGAAGATTTATTGCCGCAGTGGAGTAGCCGAGCGGTTAGCCGGGCGCCTTGGCTGAGCGCTCCTGTTCAAGGGGCTAAACGCCCTTTGTAATAAAGAAGCTAAGCAACCAATCAACGAACAACCACGAACGAACTGAACGAACGATCTCGAAACATAGATCTACCAAAAGAAGGGGGGAAAAAGAAAAGAAAAAGAAATGTGGGAGTCTAAGGCGCCACGCTGCGGAGCGCGCCGTTTTACTCGCTGTCGGAGGTTCGAGTTCTCGATGGAGCATGGGTGTGTGTGTTGTCGTTAGGTTAGTTTACTTTACCATAATTTAAGTAGTTTGTAAGCTACGGACTGATGACCACGCAATTTGGTCCCATAGATTTACAAACTTTTTGTTATTTTAAATGGTTTACTATTAAATTCGTTACGCTCTCGGCCTCTTCATTAGTATGAATCCTTCTACAAAACTGTTAATGATAGGTGCGAAACACATTTGAATACCATATGATTTTCAAAGGACGATTAAACAGAAAAGCATCTTATAAAATTAGAAATAGTGTTTTAACTAATTCAGGTATTTATAGGATGACGACAATAAAAGTCTTACAAGTAAACACCCGATACCAATCTTCAAGCCATTATTTTGGTGTCTGTTGAATATTACCATGCTTGTCTTTATGGTAAAATCAAACCCGACCTCCTGTCCCGCCACCAAGAAGCGGAATGGAAGCTACATTTTAAATCGATAAAAGGAAATCTGAATTTTTATTGATGATTCCTGTTCAAATGTTCAAATGTTTGTAGAACTTACGGGACTTAACTACGGGGTCACTATTCCCTAAGCTTACAAACTACTTATGAACTAGCTAAGACTAAGGACGGCACAAATATCCATGCCCGAGGGGGGATTCTTTCCCCCGGCCGTAGTGGCCGTGCAGACCGTGACTGGAGCGCCTCAGTCCCCTCGGCCACCGCGGTCGGCGTACCGCTTTCGGTAATTAAGCCACAGCTTTGTATCGCAGTGAGCCAGTATAGACGATCACGGAAGCAATTTCAGACAGCTTACTTCGAAGGGGATACAATTTCCCTCTAATTATATGGAAGTTTTTTTCTCTTTTGCATCATTAAACCTGCGTGACGTACCTGCTCCACATACATTCTTGTAATTACTCTATAATTAAATGCACGATATGCTACGGTGAGATTAATGGTTACATATTTCTGGCAACAGTTTTAGATCTACCCTATGTTGAATGTAGCTTGATGTCACGTAGCATCGATGACATCAGAAAAGATCAGAACACATGTCTCTGAGCTTCAGATCAAGTGTTATTTGTGTAAGACTCTATTTTTACTACTGTATATTTATTATTGAATTCGTTTCTTTTTCAAATCTAAATGCCATAAATTCAACTAAATACCTAGGAATTACAATTACAAAAAACCTTAACTGAAAAGAACACATGGCAGAATACTTGTGTGTCCTACTTTGAAGTACTACTGCGCATTGTGGGGTCCCAACCAAGTGAGACTGGCCGACGTTATAGAGAAATTTCCATAAACAGTAACTCTTTTTGTATTATCACGATATAGGAGTGATAGTGTCACCTAAATAATGAAGAAAATACCGTTATTTGTTGCGGCGACACCTATTTGCAAAATTTCTTTCACCAACTTCCTTCTCCGAACACGGACACATTTTGTTAGCACCCAACTACATAGGGAGACATGATCCTCATAAAGAAGTAAGAGAAATCAGATTCAAAAGGAAAAGATATTGTTGTTCCTTTTTCCCGCGCGCTTTTAGAGAATGGAATGGTAAATAAATATGATAAAAGCGGTTGGATGAATCCTCTGCCATGCGCTTAGATTGTATTTGCAAGATATTTATGTAGATGTAGATACACTTTTTTAGAAAGAATTTCGGGAATAATACATGTGGTATTTAAAACGTAATCACAAACATACATATATTTTGTTATAAATGCGATCAAATACAAATGTAACCAGCAGCACAAACACTGAAAGATACGAAGACGCTGCGGGAGTCACTTTTATAGTTATATTACAAGCCGTAACATCCTAGTATAGTAAAATCAAGGATTACTTCAAAATGCCAGATATTATAGATACGAGTCGTTGTTACACATAGCGATAGTAAAGTTTCAATTGCAAGAGTGACGTGCAAGTAGTTTTGTAATACGTCGTACTTCTTTTACTGTTACGACCTGTGACAGGCAAGTTTAGTGCTTTGTGATAATGAATTTTGTATTGACCTAATTTCTGGATTCTCCCTTCATCGACTGTGCATGAATTCCAAGAAAAAAATTCTTATAATACGATAGATAACACGATACATTTCTGAAATTTGTAGAAGTTATTTAATAGATGAAGTTTACATGCTAACACATGTGCATAAATGCCATCTATGAGTACTTATTGATCTTCGATAGCGTAAAATAAAACACTTCTACTGCAGGCATTTGGCTGTCCATATTTGGGAGGAGGTAAGTGGATCGGAACAACCAAGACCTCTAACAAATGGTTTAACATGCGTAGCTTAAGGGCTATGAGCACTTGGCCATTAGCAGAGAATGTTTCACATTATCTAAGATAAACTCCCCATAGCTCGTGAGGTATCGATATTAAAGGCAATGTTCACTGGACAACTTTTTCTTGCTTAGGTCCATACTTCCTAATCCGAAAATATATGTAGCAATCAGCTTTAGACAGAAGAGCTTTGTTTCATAGTATTGAAGATGAGTAAGTACTCGTAGCATCTTTGGATGACTATTCAGGTCACGTGTTACAGTGTAAAACGGGAGCTACTGAGGCCTCTCTACAACATCTAGCCGTTTGTAAGGTGTATTATGAAAGAACCTGGATATACAGATAGCGTTGATCAAGGGTGAATGCCGAAAACAATTCCGGTAAAATAAAGTACTCTAACAAAAGCAGCTTACGTCTAATACACATGATTAGTAACATATTTCCTTATATATATATATATATAGAGGAAGAGAGGATTCACACGCACACACACACACACACACACACACACACACACACACACACACACACATATATATATATATGTGTGTGTGTGTGTGTGTGTTTGTGTGGGTGTGAATCCCTCTCCCTCTCTCTCTCTCTCTCTCTCCTCTCTCTCTCTCTCTCTCTCTCTCTCTGCCTGTGTGTATGTGTCCACGTTTGTGGGTGCGTGTCGATGTATGTGTCTGTGTTTGATGGAGAGGATGAATAACAGGCAGGAGGAAGGAAGGTGGGAAATATAAGCGATCGGGAAACGGGTAAATTGTACGACGCTTCTCGCCGGGTTACAGTGGTTATGTTGGCACCAATGGTTAATGGCAGCAGCTCAGATGACGAATAAATGTTTTTGTCTTGACAACTTCAGTTAAAACATTTTTTTTTTTCTGAACGGACAAGAGTACATACAAGAACCTATCAACCATAGAGCAGATACAGTATTAATTTTGCTGCGAGTGAAACGAGCAGCAATAACTTTTACTCTGTAGCTAGTGAAAAATATTAACGCAATTCTAAACTTCATTGTTCATCTGTTGCCAGTATAAGCACTGAAGCCCGACGAGAAGCATCGTAAAGTTTTAGCGAGAAACGAGATATCTTTGGTAACTGATTCAATTTACTAACAGAGAACAACTAAAACTACTTACCTTCGTCGATGGCGAGAGCTGACTCGTCGTTCTCGTCGCTTCGTCTTCTCGGACTGCAGCCGCCCCTTCTGCGCCTTCGGGCGTTGCCAGGCGACAGTCTCGTGTTGTTTGCGGACGCGGCCTGTGTGGCTTCCGTGTGGCGGCAGCCGGTGGTGGCGTTCCGCACCTCCTGCAAACACCACCTCTCACCTGCTGACGAGCTGCCGTTCCTGTCTGTAAACGTCTCATCCGTCCACTCACCGCCACCACCTGTCGGTATGCGCACCGAAGCAATCAAACTTCCGTTAGCTTGACTCTCGTTTAAGTGTCCACTCAGAGTTACGTTACTTGTCACCGGCGCTGCAGAAGTTACGAGTTCCAGTGGCAATGACTGGCCCCTAAATATAACTGCCGCTAGAAGTAGTGCAATCGTTGTGGACATCTTGGTCATTGTTGATGACTGTGAGTCATTTTAAAAAGCGAAACAATATTTCGTATGGCCTATTACAGAATGAAAGTCCCATGCCAAGTGCCATATGTTGCCACTTCCGAAGGCGCAGCTTGTTCTTGAAGATGAATGGTGAAGTGTGCCTGTCTGCTTCTGAGAGTCATCTGTCCGACTGCGCCGTCTCTTTAGCAACGCTACCCCTCCCTCTCCTCTTTTTTCCTTCTCTCTGTCTCTCTCTCTCTCTCTCTCTGTCTCTCTCTCCTGTACCGTCTTCCCACCCCACCACGCGATCCGCAGACTACCGCCAAAAAGATCTCTCTGCCGACGTGCCGCAGTGCCATCTGTCACGCCCTACTTTGCGATAGTGATGCGCTCAGGATCACCTTTCACGCTTCACCTGCGTCGCTGCCACGCCCTCTGCGTTCGCAAATGGGCATCCCTCGGAGGCACAATTTCCTGCCAGGGCAATTTCCGTCCCAGGCCTGCTGTCCGTGGCGGAACTCTCAGTCCGAAACGCCGTCGAGTTGTGGTCCGTATCGCACCGGCCGAGGAGGCTGGCGGAGCGTGAGGGGTCACCAACCCACCTGGATCTGTCCAGTACCTGCCGGTGGGAACGGAAAACATCACCGAAGAGTAGCTGATCATTGTGGTGCCCCCAGCTCTATAACCTACTGATTGAAAACACGGCGTCTGCCGGGAATTTATTTATTTGAACCTTTTATTAATCCACTTTCTCTTCCCTCGTCTTCCCTGTCTCTATTCATCTCCTCCGCCTCTCCCTACCTATGAAACATTAAATTCTCATGGTAAACAGTGATAGGGTGTCCAAAGTCACTGGGTTTATTGTATATTGGAAACACAATTTTAAATATAACCTGACATTTGTGTATTTTCAGTCATCATATGATGTCAATTTCTTTTTTAATCTGAAGCACATTTATATAATTTTACTAGCTTATATGCCCGTTCTTCGCAACGGTTGTTGAAGGAGGTCCTGTGTCTATCATGGCTTTCTAGGGTTCCGGACCTCAGTCAGTAAAAATAGAATCCTTGTTGGATCGCTCTGTCAATAAACTCCGTTTTCCTAGCCAAGATGTCAAATGTAAGCGAAAGACTTTGTCCGAAACGACGTATCTTCATAAACATATCAAATGTAAGTAAAAGTCATAGTCCGAAACGATGTATCTTCATAAAGTTTTTGGTACAAAAGGTTAAACGTGCCAAAATGAGCAAAGAAATCAGTAACACTATGTTCAATGTTTGTGGGTATTCGTAGACATAAGACTGCTTAATTCTGTCACAGATGTTCGCTTCCTTGTTGTACTACCCCATACTTATTATGCAGCAGCGGTGTTTATTAGTTCTTTGCCGGCCGCGGTGGCCGAGGAGACTGAGGCGCTCCAGTCACGGTCTGCACGGCCACTACGGTCGGGGGTTCGAATCCCCCCTCGGGCATGGATATTTGTGCCGTCTTTAGTATAAGGTACTTGATAAGTAGTTTGTAAGTTTAGGAATTGATGACCCCGTAGTTAAGTCCCATAAGCTTAAAAAACATTTGAACATTTTTTATTAGCTCTTTGCTGCACTGCAGTGCCCCTATCTCTTGTTTGCTGTACTACGCAAACCATACTTCAAGCATAACCTACATCTAAAACAATTTCCTTGATTCCACCTACATGAAACGACGTTGCTCCATGTAAATCCGTGAAGTAGTTTAGGAGATCGGGTATTTCTAATACAGACAGGTACTGAAAACACTTAAGATTGCGATGTATCTTTCTTCCATGATCTGATGTTGATGAAATCATGCCTATATGTTGCCCCATTCTTAGCTCAATTTTCCTGTGAAAACCGCATGGAAATGTGTCAATAGTTTCTTTTTAATACGTTTCCGTGTTAGAAATAGGCATATCTTCATGAATATGATGTAGCTTACATCATACATCAGTTACATTCGCCATTTAAAATATTTATTTCATGATCATTCATATCTCTGGATAATGGGCTGAGGCATGGAAAGCTGAAATATAACAAGTATTTCCTTAATGAAGTAGAAGTATCACTGAAAACAATTATTATTCGTACGGTTGACTCTCTTTCCGTTAGATGCGCTATTGTCACTCCAAGCGTGAGACTTAAACTTCCATAGCAGTTGTACATATACGTTAGACTGTGATATCAGTATGCAAACAACCTAAGAGAGCTACTCAGATATTCCCCTAAATCGTTTATGTAAATAAGGAATAGCAGAGGACCAATAACACTACCCTCTGGAACACCATATATCACATCTGTTTTAGTCGATGCCTTACCATCGATTACTACAAACTGTGTCCTCTCTGACAGGAAATCCCCTACCCAGTCGCTAAGTCGGGGCGATATACCATAACAAGTTTTGGTCGGCCTTGTAAAAACTCCAAAATCGGTTCTGGAAATACACTTCTCTATGTGACGTTATTGTAAAGTAAACAGGACCCACTGTCCCTCCTCCAACGCCGGGGGAAATAGGTCAAGTTGGCTTTCCGGGAAAGGAGCAAACCAGTCAGTCAGCCAAAGACAGCGTAGTGGCACGGTGCCCTATTCCTCTGCAGGATGTCACTTCCTTGTTGCGGCTGCGGTCTCTGCAGTTGTGGAAGGAGGAATGGCTGTCAGCTGCGGTTGCTGAAGCCCACTATCCGTCCGTGGCGATCCTCCTGACGGCCCCTCAGGAGGGATGAGGTCGCCATTACCCGCCTGTGAATCGGGCGCTGTACGTTTACCCACGGATTTCTCCTACGACGAGAGGAGCCCCCGATACATGATGCCTGTGGCGTACAGCCTCAATTTGGATCATAGGGCATGATTTGCATGCTATATTTACACTACAGTTGACGGCCAAAAATGATTTGTTGAACTATTTGTGGATGGAAAACGACACAGAAGAAACGGAAGTATCTTGATACGTTCTCCGACTCCTTGTAAGGAGCTTGGCGGAGATATATATCATTTATATTCATTGCGTTGAATCATATTTCGTAGAACATAGCGACCAAGAAAACGGTTTTCATAAATATGTTAATTTAAAAAGTCAAAGAGTAAGTACTATTTTCAAAGGGTAATAATCAGATCGCTGCCCCGAACCTTACACGAACACTCGTAGCGCTATCTTTTAGCTCTTTTCTGCATTATGCCGTTCTTTCCAAGCATGAAATATACTTAAAACTTCAAATTACGATATCTTTTATTTTCCTGATCTGATTTTGATGAAATAAACCTAATATGGTGCCCCACGATATTCCCTATTTATCTGTGATATCCCATGAATGTCCATTTAGTACTTTTGGAGATTACTCTCTACTAATAGACACATGCGATTGCTTTCAGAGAAATGTTTAAATTGTGATATCCTACTTTCTCTGATCCGATTTTGTGAAATGAAGCGTTTCTGTAACTGCAAGATACCCTCGCGTTTCCTGTAAAAAACCCATGAAAATTCGTCTATTAGTTTTGGAGATGAAAGAGAAAGATAGACATGACGGTTGTCGATGAAAAAATGTTAAAATGTGATTTTCTTCTTCCCGTGATCCTATTTTTATGATAAATCTTTATGTTGTCCCAAGGTACGCTGAAGTAACCTGTGAAAACCCCATGCGAATTCGTAAAGTAGTTTTGTAGAAGTCATTTCTAAGAGTTCGACACACAGACACGACGGACTGTGAAAACGCTTCGTGATCCTATTTTGATGAAATCATGCGAAGACCCTGAACCAATCTTCGTTCATGATTTCTGTGAAAACCGCATGAAAATTCGTCCAGTGGTTTTGAACAGCGACAGGCCTATATTTACAGATTTATTATTAGTATATAATTGTAAAATTTTGCAGGAATATATTGATTTGTATAAGTGCTGTACGTCGATAAATCTGTTGTGAATATGATTACTAGTAAAGTAATAGATTAAAACGTAATGATGGATGGGGCGGTTTTCCATGAACGTTACTCTTTACGTCCTCATATCTCATGAACTACTTGTAATGTGATACAATTTCTAAAGTATATTCATCTGTATGTGTGTATACTATCTGTAAAATTTCCTGCGACTTCAATTTGTAGTGTAGAAGTAATAAATTATAACATTATACCGAATGCCGTAGTTTTGCTCCATGAACAGCGGAAAAGTAGTAAGCGAGAAACTATTTTCCTTTCATTATTTTGATGTGGTTGTCTGTGAGAAAAAGTTTAATAAAGGTTTGAAATTATGTTTAAAGTTTGTTGCAAGTCGCCAAGTACTGTCATTCTCATATAGTGTCTTATAAAGCTTGTCGCATTATGTAGCAGTTTCTTGCTATTCCTATTGTTCATGACGTTATATCTCCTGACCCATATGTCGTAAGTGTTTCGTACTCCTACATCAGTTGTTAGCTTACGTTCTAAATATGTGTACCAAATTTGGTTGAAATCGGTCCAGTGGTTTAGGAGAAAATGTGCAGCATTGTTGTTTGACGCAGCAGTTTTTTCGCGCATCTCATAGTTTATGACGTTTATCTCCTTACGTATGTGTCGTAGGTGATTCTTAACCCGGCAGCGATTGTTGCCTGATGAGTGAGGAACATGTGTACCAAGTTTGGTTGAAATCGGTCCAGTAGTTTAGGGGAAGATGTCGAACATACATACATAAATACACACATACAGCCTATTTTATAAGATGTAAGATTAGCGGGCATTATCGGTATAGAGAGAGATTCTAAAACATTTTTGTAAATATAATGACTTCAATAAGAAGACAAAGCCAAGAAAGCGTGTATAAATTACACATTTACTGTATGTCATTAATAGTTTCAGCAAGCTTTGTTGCAAATTATCAAAATTACTTCATCGAACTAATAATGACATATGAAGTGGAAACTGACACAGCACTATGCATAACACATGTTGTTTGGTACACAATGGACATAACATCTCTGACAACTGATACTTGCACATTTTGTTAGAATTGATATAGCGAACAACATGTGATATGTACAGTGCTATTTCAATTCTAACTTTCAATGTGCAAGCATCAGATGTCAAAGATATTATGTCCATTGTGTACCAAACAACACGTGATAAGCACAATGCTGTATCAAGTTTTAATTCATATGTCTTGCATTTTGTAATAGGTATTTTATTAGTTTGATGAAGTAACTTTTGATCATTTGATAATGGCAACATAGCTTGCCAAATCTATTTGCATGAGTAATTTATACATGCGATCTTGGCTGTGTCTTCATACTGAAGTCATCACATTGAAAAAAATTAAATAATTGAAAACGGTAATTAAAATAAATTATTAATTGTGACCAAAGCCTAAAATCCTCGACATCAGGTTAACATATTACACTAAATAAAGGCGGTTGAATCTCCAGGCATGTAACCCCTTATGAACACACTCCTCTGACACAATGTAGAATATTTAACAATACAACAGAATAATCAGAAACTCTGAGAGCGTGTGATTATTTAAAGAAATGTCTCTAAGAGACAAAGAATTTAAGGTACACTTAGTTATATTTTACGATGTCAGAATAAAAATAAATAAACAAATTTTACATAGTCAGTTTGATCATATACCTCATAAAAAGGTAGTATTTCATTGGGAATATTTTGTTTGTTAGTTTACCGATTTATACGAAGGCTCAGGAAAAAAGATTAAAATCATGTTGGAATAAAAATTATGTACTGGCTTCTCCTTATGAAATTCACTCTCAGATTGTACATGATACAAGAGTTTATGTTAATATTGGAACAAGTGTTGTAGTGATTATCAACAGAAAATTACGTACACGAATGCCCCTCCCCTCAGTCTCCCCTACCGTTCAATTATGAGAACATAGGTTTAGATCGTTTGTTGACAGATCTCGCGTTTTCTGTAAGAGAAACTTCAAAGTAATATTAACACATTGTGACAGTGTTTGTGTTTCGGTTTCGTATTTATAGATCTCTTCTAAAACTGAACACTCGCCACACAGTGCATAACTATTACGCGGAATTAGTAACATCTTCCACTTCCTGCTCACATGGTATCGACGGTGATGAGAATAGGTAGCTGAGATCTGTTCAAACTCTCCTCCCTTCAGATAAACGGCAAATGCACTCCACAGGATAATAGAACAAGATGACATATTCATAAATTATGTTAAAAAGATTTATCGAAGAATCTACTGGCTTTCTCATTTATCTTGCCGACCCAAAATATCTCAGCAACGATACAAGATACTGAAATACGACTTGAGGGGTATGGAAATTCGGTAGGGACCTATGAAAATTACGTTCTGTAAGACATTTCGAACCGTAATAGAATAGAATTTTACCACAATATTATGTTTTCATTAAATGGAAATTCCCTATTAGACCTAAGATTGCTCAGGCAATCACTGTTGTTGTGGTCTTTAGTCTGGAGGCTTGCTTGATGCAGCTCCACACCCTGCCCTATCCTGAACAAGTCTCTTCATCTCCTCATAAGATAGGCAACCTACATCTATTTGAACTTACGGTATTAATCTCCCTAGTTCCCTCTGCGATTTTACCCCACACACTTCCTTCCAATGCAATTTGACGATTTCTTGATGTCTCAGAATGTGTCCTACCAATAGATGCCTTCTTTTCGTCAAGGTATGACAGATATTCTCTTTCTCCTTACTTCTGTTGAGGACCTCCTCATCAGTTGTGCGTTTTACCCACATGCTGCGCGTTATGGCCGCGTGTTGTAAGGTATCACGCTACGGACTGCGCAGCCGGAGGTGTGTGTGTGTGTGTGTGTGTAGTGTCCTTAGTGTAAGTTAATTTAAGTAGTGTTTAAGTCAAGGGACTGATGGCCATAGCTGTTTGGTGTAATATTTTATAAACATTTGAATTCTTGAATGATTATATACTTTGTCTTTCTGAACTATTTAGCGTCCATGTTTCACTACCGTACGAGGCAACACTCCACAAAAATCCCTACAGAAAAGACAGCTTAACAGTTGAATTAATATTCGAAGTTAACAAATTTTTCTTCTATCCGAGGGTTGGAACTGAAATAGCAGCAATTATTAATTTATAACTGAAACATAAGCGTTACATGTTTGCACCTCTTACCCTCCTTCAAAGTAGTCACCAGCGTTGTGTAGAACCCGATGTCAGCGATGTGAAGGGCGTAGTATACCGTTATCAGAGCCTGTTTTGTTGATGGTGCGAATGGAGCGGTGTACTGCCTGTCGAATCTCTGGAAGAGTTCTGAAGCGAATGCAGGGAAGTGGTTGCTTCCTCTTCGGAATCAAATAAAAATCACAGGGAGTTTGGTGGAAGGTTTCAGTACTACTCAGTTCCATCGACTGAACAGAGCAGCCAAAACTTGCGCAGTTTGCGCCCCCGCAATGTCGTGCAAAATGATGGGAAATGCCGATTCCCCGCAACCCTTGTAAATACCTTGTTGACACTGTCATGCTGTACAACATCTGACACATGAACAACTTGATCCAACTCTGTTGCCCCCGTTTCTAAAACTTAGTGACTCCGTTACACTAGATCTGTCGCTCAGAATTGACTCTGTTTCCCGAGGTTGTATGCACGCCGGTGACGTTAGAGGGGATAGTCCATTTTGTCGGTAGTAAGGTAGGTATGTCACCAACGTGTGATATCCACTGCATAATGTCTCCACGGCAGTGTTGCCAAATAACTAAACTCATCTACCACAGTAACTGTTTCGTTTCCTAAACCAATTCCTTCAGCACCGCCTGCTTTTCATAGACTGCATTAATTCCGTTCATTTGCAATTACAGTGCATTTGTTGCCTCTGACAGAATTACAGTGTCATAGGCAACCAGCAAAATTTTTGTTTCTTCATCGTCAACTTTAGCTCCATTTTAACATTTTTCATTACTTTCCTTGACAGCTTGAAAAATTGATTGTAACCATAGTGGCTAAGTTCAGAAACAATAAATAAATATTCGTATATCTGCTACCAGTCTAACGTAGCCTTGTTTTATCATCAGGCGCTTTTAACAAACGCAGAAATGTTTATCTTATCTATAATTTAGTTATATGAAGTCCATTTGTTATTATTGGTGGCTGGGAGTAATTGGGGTGGAGGCAGTGGATAGCCATCAAATAAAATTTGCTGTCTTCTGCTCGTCTTCCTGTATGGTGCGATTTGTTTTATCAAGATTTTTGTCTTTCGAGGTTTCTTCTGCATGTGTGATGCATTGGTGGAACTTCTGTATATTGATTCACTTATACATTGCTTCTTTTCTCATAACTTTTATCACACATTCGCACATATAAACTGTTCACAAGTATGTAAAAACAGTATCTACGTGACGAGATAGTGGAACGCTTATGTATAATATCGATTTTCGCATTTACATCACACTATCGAAGTTGAAAGATTAGTGGCTTTTCTGTGGCACTCAAAAATCTTAAAACTATTGTATTGTTATTAAAATAATATTACTGAAGAGATTTTACACATTATTTATTTGTAATGATATTTGAGTGTTGACTGTCTGATAGTTTTTAGTTTTGTACTGTTACTTCTCAAAACTAATACATTAGAAATAACTTAGGCTATTGAAGAAGTTTTTGAATTCTGTTGTTTCATTAAGTATTCTCTCACCAGATTTGTTTTATGGATGAAGATTTTTGTTTGTTCCATGATGTTCATTCTTATACTGTCATAGATTTTTGTCTTAATGATTCATGGGTAAAATCCATCGTTTCTTGCAATGTGAGTAATGGTGTCTATCTTCTGTTGGAGTTTTGCGTGTTGTAATGGAAATTTATAAGGACTGTATAGCATATCATTGACCTATGTGCTGCTTCTATGAGTTAGGTCAGATGTATGGAGGAGAGTGGTATAGTGATATCTGTGCAAATAGGTTCCCTGTAAACACAGCAAGTTACATTTAATGTCAAGAAAAGCTATAATGTTATTTTCTTCATGTTCAAGGGAGAATTTGATGTTTTTGTTTAGGTTACTAAAGATACTGAAAAGGTATGGTATTTCTACATCTGTGCCATCAAACAGAATGAGGGTGTCATCCATGTACCTCTTATAAAATTTAATTTTACTTGTGATGTTATCTTGTAGGGTCAATATTTTGTTAGCTATATGGTTGATGAATATTTCTGGTAATAGACAATTTAGAGTGCAGCCTATTGCTAGCCTAAACTGAGTGCATCAATAATCTCTATTATTTCTGGTATGGTCTTTGTATTCTTTATCAAGAGGTGTATTGTTATTTTTATATTCTTTCATCTACAGGTATGCTTGTGTATCGATTTATATTAAAAACAATAGAAGCACCTCCCACACATATATTACAATGTTTGTAAATACAAGTGATATCCAGTTCAGTGATACTGATATGGCATTGCTGAATAGGGGCTTAAAACAAAATTTAAATCCGAATAACAACCAAAATAACATAAAAGAAACAACTTCTTCACTAATGAAAGCTGCTGATTTTTTAAAACTTAACAACACTGAACAAGGTTCGTAATATTATACAGAATCGCATATGTACTAAAGCAACAAAAATAAATACAGCTGAAATACGTGTATGCAAATCAATCAACAACATGCTACAAAATCATGATGTATTAGCAGCCAAATCGGAGAAAGGCTGTACCACAGTAATCATGGTTAAAGATAATTATATCCGGAAAATACTTGAATTTATTTCCAAACAACCAAATACATGAAATCTAGATAGACCTCACATAAAGGTGATGTGATTATACCAGAAATAATAGAGATTATTGACGCACTCAATTTAATACTCCCACAAAATTAATTCTCTTTCAACAACAAAATTTACAAACAAGACCTAGTACTAGCAATGGGCAGCCCTCTAAGTGACCTATTAGCACAAATATTCACCAGTCACATAGAAAACTAAATATTGACTCTACAATATAATATCACAAATCAAATTAAATTCCTTAAGAGGTATGTGGATGACACCCTTATTCTGTTTGTTGGCACATACGTTTAAACAACAAATATTTTCAATACTAACACAAAATCCTCTAAATCACCATTGAATATGAAGAGAATAACATTATATATTTTCTTGAGACAAAAATATCCAAATAGAACCAAAAAGTGACTTATAGTGTTTACAGAAAACCTACTTGCACAGACTCCACTACACAACACTGCTGCACACATGCAACAACCCCATAAAGGGCAGCGTATAAATCAGTGCTATAGAGAGTCCATAAATTTCCACTAAAACACACAGAACTCCAACAATAGTAGAAACCATTAATCATATTGCAATAAACAATGGATGTGATCCATCACTCACTAATACCATGATACTTCAGATGAAAAGGAATGGAGCAGACAATACATTATAAACCTAACAACAAATAATATCCACTCCATCAAATATGTAAAAATGTAATATCTTGGAGTAATGTCTGATAAACTAGAAAAGCTGTTCAGTAATACACATGTAAAAGTCATTTTCAGAAATAACGACAATCTTAGAAGGAAGCTCATTCACAATGCAAAACCCACTGGTACAAAATTTGATGCATCTTGTATTTACAAAATCAGCTGCAGCCAATGTGACAAATATTATATAGTCCAAATAGGCTGAAATTTCAAAGCCAGGTTCAAAGAACATCTGTACTGTTACAGACTAAATAAATATAACAAATCAGTATTTCCAACACACATCAAAGAGACGAGACATACTTTAAAGATAGAGAAACCTTAAAATTATAAACAAAATCAATAAAAATAAAATAATGGGTATCATAGAACAAATGGAAATCTTCATCTGTAGAACAAAATATGATGACAGTCTTCAAATTCAGTATTTTTCAATAGTCTTAAGTCAGTTTTAATGTAGTAGTTTTAAGTTGTACCAGTACCAAACTAAAAACTACCAGACAGTCAACATTCATATATCACCACAACGAGTCAAAATTCTTGAGTAATCTTATATTAATAATAATACAATAGTTTTAAGAAAAGCCACAAATCAGTCAACATCGTTAATGTCGCTGCAATGCAATAATTTATACATAAACAGTCTGTCATCTTGTTTTGTGGCCACTGTAATTACATACTTGTGAACAGTTATACCGGCTGATCAAAAAGTCAGTTAAAATTTGAAAACTAAATAAATCACGGAATAATGTAGATAGAAAGATAAAAATTGACACACATGCTTAGGATGACATGGGGTTTTATTAGAACCGAAAGAAACCAAAGTATTGCTAGACGCGTGAAAGATTTCTTACGTGAGTCGTTTGGTAATTATAGTGTGCTCACCTGCCACTTTCGTCATGCTGGGCCTCCCAGGACCCCAGACCTCAGTCCGTGAAATTATTGGCTTTGGGGTTACCTGAAGTCGCAAGTGTATCGTGATCACCGACATCTCTAGGGGTACTGAAAGACAACATCCGACGCCAGTGCCTCACCATAACTTTATAGTGCTGTTCACAACATTATTCCTCGACTATAGCTATGATGGTGAACATATTGAGCATTTCCTGTGAAGAACATCATATTTGCTTTGCCTTAACTTGTTATGCTAATTATTGCTTTTCTGATCAGATGAAGCGCCATAAGACATTTTTAACTTTTTTGTTTCTAATAAAACCCCATGTCATTCCAAGCACGTGTGTCAATTTTTACCTCTCTATCTACATTATTCTGTGATTTATTAAGTTTTCAAATTTATACTGACTTTTTGATCACCCTCTATGTGCAAGTGCGTGAGAAAAATAATCACTGTGAAAGAAGAATTGTATAAGAGAATCAATATGAAGGAGCTCCGCCAGTTCACCTGAAATGCAGAAGAAACCTTGGAACACGAAAATCATAGTGAAAGAAATCGCACCGTATAGGAAGACCAACAGAAGACAACACTACATCTCAGTTTTTGCCCATCCACTGTCCTCCCCCCCCCCCCTCAACTACCCTAAAACACCAATAATAAGAATCGGACTTTGGATAAGTAAATAATAGGTAACATAAGCATTTATATATGTATAAAAAGCGCCTCATGATTCCGCAAACAAACTAGAAACGCGTTTTCTATTTTAGATTAAATACTAGCAAATAATTTAAAGTTGCTTACCCTGTATATCTGACCCTGAATAAGTTCTACAGTGTAGAACCTGATTCCGTAATTTGCGCATCACTAGTCAGTAGCATGAAAAAATCACCAAACAATGGAGTTGTTCCCATCGAATGACACCAACCACTTCTATAAAAAAAAATAAGAATCAAAGTTGACGCTTGAAACACATGAACCGAGTAGCTACCGTACGACCTGATGCTCGAGAGTGAACCTCACGCTGCCCGTAATCATGATGTGACTTGATTTACGTAACCGTAAGGTGATATTCCATGGTGCGAATGTAGTACAAAGTGTTTCATTTATCCTGCTTCCCAAACACAAATTTACTGTTGCGTTTCATGCCGCGGTGGAGTAGCCGAGCGGTCTAAAGCGTCTCGCTGCGGAGCGCGCGGTTGCTCGCCGTGGAGGTTCGAGTCCTCCCTGTGGCATGGGTATGTGTGTTTGTCCTTAGGTTAGTTTACCTAGGTTTACGTAGTTTGTAAGCTACGGACTGATGACCACGCAGTTTGGTCTGATAGATTTACAAACATTTGAACATGTTTTGTTGCGTTACATAAATGATTCATCACAGACAAATTTGCTTTACATCATGGGGTAAATCTTGCCGAGGTTATACATTCCATATATCTCAAAAGTTGTAGGAAATACGGGATAGAGAAACGTCTTTTAAATTGAGCCATGTACTTTTATTCGCTCATACGTGTACCCTCTCCAAGATCCGCTCGGTTAGCCGTGCGGTCTAACACACCGCTTTCCTCGACAGGGAGGTGTACCGGCCCCATTTCGAATCCGCCCGACGGATTAACGAAGGGGGTTTAGTGCCGACCAGCCTGTATGTGGTTTTATGGCGGTTTTCCACATTCCATAGGTGAATACCGGGCTGGTCCCCAAGTACCGCCTCAGTTACACGATTCGCAAAGATTTCTTACACTTGTACACACATCACACTATACGCAGACATTTGAAGTACACATTTCCTCCCCAGAGGGGCATGGGGTGGCGACAGGAAGGGCATCCGGCCACCCCGTAAATATTAACACGCCATATCCGAATTAACAAAGGCGACTCTGCATGTGCGGGAACATGGCTCAAGCGAAAGAAAGAAGAACATGTACCGTCTCCAAATCCTACTCAAACATTCCATCACTCTGTACCATTGCATCAATGAAACATGTAGCAAAAATTTCGCACCGTCTCATTAAATACATTCATAATGCAATCCAACCTCCCAACTCGCGTCATCTAAATCAATTTCGATGTTTATTTTGAGAGATGTTACTACGTGTACAGTAGTAGTTAGTTAGAATTTGCTGTCGGAGAAGCTCCATGGTCGTCATAACAATACCCCTCTCCCAAAGCGTAGCTTGTTAGCGGAGCGTGAAAGTCTAGAGACAGTGTCGGCATTGCTTTGTGCACCTTAAGACTCAGCCGGCGAAGGCGTTCTTGGTACGAGGAATGAAACGTGCAATGTATGCTCCGGAACCCCCAGTGCCCATAATTCGTTGAGCGACATTGTCACTAGGGGCACGTAAGAGACGTTCTGCGTCCGGAGCTGAGTGACGGATCGATTCCATTAACAGCAAGTGCGACCATAGCTTGCTCGCCCACTCCAGTTAGAATGGGTTGGTTGCCCTATCAAGGGTTGCCGCTTCTGGGAAACCGCCGGCGGCACCCTTCGGATCTTAGGCAGTAAACATGCAGGTGTTTGTATATCTATGCCAAATGTAGGCGTGAACACTCGTTTTGCGGGAAATGTACGAGAAAGTAATTTCAGAAGGAAAAATCGGCGTGGAAATTGTATCGCTTCGCGAGGACCCAGAAGAGGGGGGGGGGGTGGACGTGTTTGTTAGTCGGGATTGACAGGTGTTTTGAAGGCAACCTTGCGATTTGCGATAGTTGTGGGTCCACGCGAACAGTTGCGAACAACATTCTAAGTAGCTACAAGTGTTAAACTAACAAAGTGGGATAATATATATCGTTTACGCAAAATGACTACATAAAAGTTTATAATTAGGTCATTGGTTATACGGGGTGATATTTTACATTTCTACATTACATTTACGCTAGAGATTGATTGTTTGTTTACATGGGTCACGTTCTGCTCACACAACTTGGAACAAACGATACGTCATTTTTTTGTCACTCTCTGTATCTAAGATCGCATGAACAGCTATCGATTTGTGGTCACATAACTTGGAGCGGTTTCCATTTTATATTTCTGGACTTCATAATAAAATTAAAGTAAGCACGAAAGATGGAAATGCATGTAAATATCAAAATACGTCGGAGAGCTTTTTCTGATACGAATTCTAGAAATTTATCTTTCAGGATGATGTTGCTATTAGCCGCGTCTCTATACTATTTGCAGTGTCACTTATGTATGTTAAGAACATAATTGGACACAATATGCTACCCTTTTCTCCAGGCTTCAATAAGTGAGTGAAATGCTAAAAGTGTAATGAATGGAAACAGAGAAGTAGGTAATGTCACCTTTATTAACTTTTTAGCCTGTGCAGACAACACCAAATTACGATTAAAATGAATATTTCTAACGTATTATGAAGGAATTTCCGGTCTCAAATGCCCGCAAAATTAAGTCTGTGGAATCAACATTAGGATGTAGAGATGCTAGCAAACGGCGCTGTTATTATTCTAAATAAGCTGTATACCTTTGAAAATATATATTTCCTCATATGAACTTGGCTAACCAACAATTCCCCAATAAACTATATAATATTGGTGACAAGCAAGGAATATCGGCCTCCCCACACGCTCGCAAATTACAAGATATTCGGAAATAAACAGGCAAATATGCCTGAAAAACGAACAATATAAATGTCATCGCCACTCATTTTACTAATCAGTAATTTTTATTTAATATTTTGTCTTTTGACTGCTGTTTGGGGAGATACTGCGTACGCAAAATGTCTTTTTCTATTACAGAGTTGGCTATTAAATGTTTATCTTAGGGTTATCTCTAACATATCTCCGTAAACCTTTACAGATTTCGAACAAATGTCAAATATTTGTGAGAAGGATGAACAGAAATGTGACTGCTGGTCGTATCACTTCAAGGAATTCCATCCACCGTTTACTAATCAAATCAAAGTCACCAAATCGTTGTCACTAATTCCTGAGACACTGCTCTCTTACAGGTAACATGTATTACATGCCATACTACCGTTATAAAAATAAGAATGCCCCACAATACATTATTAATAAGCAACCACTACACTATGTTCCAAGAGCTAAAATTTAAAAAAAATAAGTCGTCCTAATGTAGCTTCGAACCTAGAAACTTATCATTAGATGTCTTAAAGGATAACCAGTAACTACAACGCCTTTTCAGTAACTTGCTGCTGTGTGTGTTTATCTGTGGTAGTTCTCACAGCATTGTTTTTTAATTTTTTTAGTATTGGTGTATTATTATTTACATGTATTGTCCATAAATCGAGCCGAGGATGATTTTGTTATTCATCTGGAATGTTCTCTTTCCATGAAACGGCTTACAGTGTATAATAATACCAAATCTCTTAGAAATATGGCTAATCAAGATGGCATCTGTCACATCGAAGTAACAAGTAACATGAAATAGTAGACAGCCATTCATGCGGTCTTCGATACTGTGTGTGACGTAAATATGACGTAACGTTTGTTCTAAAGTGTATGAGGAGAACGTTACCCTTGTTACAGAGACAGTACACCGTGTTTGCCGTCGCCATCTTCAATCCAGAGATATTACACACAGCAGTTCTGAAAACTTAACTGTAGTACTCACTGAGATTTCAGAGGTGCCTCACAAAGAGAGCATACTAGGGTGAACAAGAGAGCTACAACACAAAGAAGTATCGATTCTCGGCCTTTGGCAGGATCAATGTGTAGTTTTTTTCCTTAAAAAAACGCAAGGAAAAGATTCACCGAAAAATCTTAATTTAATTGCGATAAAGTATACAATATCATTAACAACTTTAATCTTATAACATTTACCAGAACCTTTAAACCAAATACAAACATTTTCACTCTCATTAATTTTGCTTTGATATTTAGTTCTAACAACAAAAGGAATAATATACATATGATATGAAATACCAATATCGCTATTGAAAAGCTCACCAAATTGAAAAGTCCTAAACGCAGTTACATTTCTGTTGTTAATACTTTTCAGTCCAGCTATACCCTATAATGCAACGAAGAACAACTACAGTAATCCAGCCATTGCCATGACCTGCAGCATCTATATTAGTAAGAGTAAAATTGAAAATACATCTATTAAACACAGATGGGCCTTGCAGTATTACTTGGGCACCAAGTCCAAGAGATGTAGTAATCTGTATCTCGTCAACTGCCTTATTCACAGTAAGGCGTCAACGCCTTAATCTCCTCGTATAACGCGGCATGTTTTCTGTGTAGTCCTCGACAGTGCTGCAGTACCATGCAGGCACAGTAACAAGATGTGTTGCAAATGATTTCCAACGTATGTGTATACATGCTGCCTTTGTCAAAGGAGAGCTAAAATAGCAGTGGAGACAACGCTGCACGAATACGCTGCTCCAGTGTCTCCAAATATGGAATCGACTCTGCACACACGATACTTTGAGATAAACAAATATCGGATGGGATAAGATCCGGTAAGCGAGCAGGCCATGCAGCTGGACTTCCTCGTCAACCAGGGATGACACCAGTTAAATGCGTCCTGATGTTACGATGAAGTGGGCTGAAGCACCATCATGCACTAGCACATGACCCTTCGAATCATTAATGACTCAGTATGAGGAACAGTACCACTCTCTAGGAGGAAACCTTGAGAGAGTAGCTGTGGCTTCATGGTGCAGCACTTATTAGACCTCAGTCTCTATAACGAAGTACGATTAAACATGTTTTCTTTATCATGGAAACCACGCATTTCCGGACATCATTAGACCTTGTGGCTGCGTAGAATTTCCCGGCGTAATAACTGATAATATTCATCTCTGGTTTGCAGTCGGATACCATCGTCAACTAAACGTAATATGTCGGCAGACGAACTGGCTGCCATCTTCAGGTGAGTACGCTGATTACACTTACTCGCCAATGTAAGTGTAATCAGCGCGACTCACCTGAAGATGGCAGCCAGTTCGTCTGCCGAAATATTGTATTCAGTTCACTATGGTATCCGGCTGCAAGCCCGAGATGAATTAGATTAGAGATTAGATTAGATTACTACTTGTTCCGTAGATCATATGTACGATATTTCGTAATGATGTGGAACGTGTCAGTCTAGTAAATGTTGCCTACACTTGACAATCAATATTTAAGGATTTTTTATTAAATTTTTGTTGTTTTTTTATTATTATTATTTTAGTTTTCAATTTTTTTAATTTTTTAAAAGTTTTATCTAAAAGTTCATCTATGTTGTAGAAGGAGTCGTCATTTAGAAATTCCTTTAATTTCTTTTTAAATACTAGTTGGCTATCTGTCAGAATTTTGATACTACTTGGTAAGTGACCAAAGACTTTTGTGGCAGCATAATTCACCCCTTTCTGAGCCAAAGTTAGATTTAACCTTGAATAGTTAATATCATCCTTTCTCCTAGTGTTGCAGCTATGCACGCTGCTATTACTTTTGAAATGTCTTGGATTGTTAATAACAAATTTCATGAGTGAATATATGTATTGTGAAGCAACAGTGAAGATCCCTAGATCCCTAAATAAATGTCTGCAGGAGGCTCTTGGATGGGCTCCAGCAATTATTCTGATTACACGCTTTTGTGCATTATCATTAGACCTTACTCTCCGTAACCTCTCTCCAATAAATCCACGGAGTTTGTATACGGTGAAAAAAATCACCCTTTATATGTAGGTGAGGTGCAGTGGCGGCCGTTGGTACCTAATAATTGGTGTTGTAACCAAGTTTCAGTTTTGTATTTTTAGATGAGAGCTAACAAGGGAGAAAATTCTTTACCTCGGTGATGACCACATAAATCATGGCTAAAAGACATGGAAGAAATCTGTAGTTCAAAAATTCAGAGGATGAAGGAGGAAAGTATATGAGAATGGAGCGAAATGCACGATTGCAAACACGTTAGAAGGAGAAGACGAAGAAGAATAACTGTCAGGTTCTTGATTCGTTTAACCTGTAACTTAAAGATGTAAGCACATTTGGTACCAGTGTGGCGTGTGATTGCGACTTCTCGATGAATCACACAATATATAACTAAAAGGCGGTGTTTTCGTATAAGCTATCAGTTTCAGTGCCTGAAAAGCGTCACATTCTAACCTATAAGCATGAACAATAAAGTTCTTACTGTCGTTGAGATTTACTCAAGAGCTCAACTTTTGTACCGGCAGCACGCAAAAGACGATATGAGTCCTGGATGATGATGAAAAGATTTGAGAAGTGCCACCTGAAGATAATGTCATAGTACGTGGTGATCTCAATGGTCATGTTGGCTGAAAAATTGAAGGATATGGATGTTATGTCACCAACGGGGCTGAACACAGACTGGGAGAGATTATTGAAATTTTTAAGAAACGCATGACCGAGTCATTACAAACACCTACTTCAAGAAGCGCATGTTGCACCATTGAACTTACTAAAAAAAAAAAAAAAAAAAAAAAAAAAAAAAAAAAAAAAAAAAAAAAAAAAAAAAAAAAAAACCTACAGAATGTATTGACTGTGCGGACTAAATGGTGGAGACACAAATAAGTGGAAAGAGGCATTATACGACGGAAAGAGGCCTGCTCATTCATTCACTAATTGCAACGGAACCCAATCCAAGCTTCTCCACAAATTTCTGTATGGTGCATAATACAGTGTTATCCTGTTACCTCAGCGTTTGGTGTAACTTCTGGTAACTCGGCATCTGAATCTCAGTCTTGCAGCAACATCTGGATTACGTTCAATACGAGCAGCTGGAAATTTTTCTGTACGCCAGTGGTTTGATATTATGAAGTGCAACACCAGGTATGTTGGAATCAGAAATTTAATCTAACACTGTAAGTAAACATGATATACACAGTAATCGCATTTAACGTGCTGACAGGCATTGTGGGTGCCTAGAGATCTCGTTAAAGACTGCGCCCCTCGACCTCTACTTCCCATCTTCACATACAGTTTTCAATAATGCCCTGCACTGTTAGTCGTTAAAAACATGAAAATGTTAAATTTACAATCAGTTATCTGAATATTAATAAGATTTGATATTCTACAAATCAAGCTCAAATAAGACGTAACCTTTTAATAACATTTCAACAATCATATTCGTTTATAATAACCGAAAATCCACTTAAATATGATAAGCAACACTGAATATTTTCATTTATCGTAAGAACTTGAAAGGTAATAATAGGAAATTGTTCTTAATATTAGTCGAGTTATTATTCAAGAGTATATTCAATTCAGGAATAAGACTGAGTGGAATCAGTTAGGTATACTTTGAGTTTAACTACACTGTGGAGTTATCTTTCATGACATATTTCCTTCTTCTGTCAAAATGTAATCTGAAACTGATATTTACTAAAAGTTTACATCATTGCATATGAACTTATTTGCTTGAACGTATTTGGTATTTGAGCGGAAATACATGACGTCTATTTAGTCAGCCATGTTCTCATCCATATTTCCAGATTTACATAAACTATTTTGTATTTTGTGTTCCTACCAATCGATAAGCTATTTCATATTATGTATTTACTTTTGATACTAGTTACATAATCTACTATACTGTGATAATGCCTTCCGGACATTTGTTTCTTTTTTATATTTATTATTTCTCAGGTCCATAAAAAATTACGGTTTTAATTTAGCATGTTTAGCTCAGAAAATGTAATGGCAGCGTGGTAGCTGCATTTAAATATTGCTGTAGGTAGCACCTGTTACATGCCAATTATTTTCACCATCACTCTTACACCTGTAACTGATGTAGAAACAACAGGGGAAGCCCTAAAATGCGTCATGCCAGAAGCTAATTAAAGATTAGGCGCAACGAAACGAGGCCAAGGCCGACGTAATACTAATCGCCAGACATGTCTCAGGACTGAGGAAGTCAGGAAAGCAGATACAGCACAAGTTCCTTGCTTCTAAGACAGACCGAAACTGGAAGGAATATCGTTATTCTAGGATGGAAACAAAGAAGGTCTATGATATTCTTGAAACACCGACTGGAGAGCGAGGTATGTATCGCCTGGCGAAGCAGCGACTTAATCAAACTGCAGACATTGAAAAAGTTTATGGTATCTGTGATGAAGAAGGCAAAATTATCACTAAGAAGAAGAAAGTAGCAGACCGATGGAAGGAATACACTGGTCAAAACAATTATGGGATCAGTTGATATACATAAGTTCTGAATTATTGTAATCGGTGGAATTAAATACAATGGTCCACGTCATTCCAGGGAGTGTAGACAACAACGTTGTTGTTTTGTGGTCTTCAGTCTTCAGACTGGTTTGATGCAGCTCTCCACGCTACCCTGTCCTGTGCAAGCCTCTTCATCTGAGAATATGAACGGCAACCTCCATCGTTTTACATCTGCTTACTGTATTTGTCCCTCGGTCTCCCTCTAATGCTAAGATGACAATTTCTTGATGTCTCACAATGTTTCCTGCCAACCTATCCCTACTCTTGGTCGGGATATGCCAGAAACTCCGTTTCTTCAAGTTCTGTTGAGCGGCTTCTCATTAGTTTTGCAATCTACCCATCTAAACTTCATCATTCGTCTTTAGCACCACATTTCGAAAGATTGATTTGGTACGCGTTGCTAGAGCAAGGAATACCTGAAGAGCATGTTATATGCAGCAGGCTGCTCTACCATGATCCATAGACCTGGATGCAGCTGCTGCTGGACTATCAGATGACTTTCCTGTTTCTATAGGAGTGCATCAGGAATCTGCTATTTCATCCCTCCTATTTAACACTATCATGGATACGATCATAAGTAATTTGCGGCATATTGGACGTTATCATATGCCGATGATGTGCTAATAGCTTATGAAGTACTGATCTGCAACTTAAATTCCAAGCTTGGAATGATAACCTTACAAAAGTAGGACTACAGCTCAATGTAATGAAAATCCATTATCTAAACACAGATTGAAACAACGCTGCTATCATCAGCCTCAATGCCAATAGCACGCACATTCAAGTACCTGGGCTCTACGATTTCTACCGATTGAAATCTCAATGCAGGAATGTCCAAACGCCTAGCAATGGTTCAAATAACGTTCTGTGACTGGTGTACTCTGTGACAGGAAAATCCCAAAGAGGCTTAAGTCAAAAGTATTCCATCCAGTTGCACTGCACAGGGCTGCCCGGGCTTCCAGCTACTGGGATTGTGTTATCAAGTAAGCAATATAAATAAAACTAGCAGATAACCTGCTGAATACAGATGGACGTTTTTCTTTGAATCCTGCATGGAAGAGCATTACAAAATTTTCGTTTTTTTTTTATTTACATCGGGTGACCTGTGTCCAATCAGTGTTCGGTAATGACTAATTAAGTTGTTGGAAACGTGTGTGACGTTTATGCTCAATACATCGGTCCTCGATGGTCCTAATTCTATTATCAATATATTACATGTCATACCTGTATGGGATGCGGTAGACACTGACCTTGCGCAAATCCAAATCATCCTTAACGGACCCCAACAGTACCTTAATTTAGGAAGGTAGTTGAAACACACATTTTACGTTATATTTACGTAAACTACGAACAATCTTGTTAGATATACTGCCAACGTATGCTAGAAAGGCCATTGCCTTTGGTGCCACCTCTGTGTTATCGTCACTAGCTTGTACATTTCGTTGATAACCATTCTGGCGAAAAGTGACTTGCAGATCAGATAACTCGTTAGAAGAACTTTCCAGGTCTGAGATGAAGTGCGCCCTGTGCACTAAGGTACGTGGAATCCCTTCACGCTGACCTGGTTGGTGACAAATATCAGCCTGCAGATAGAAATCTGTATGAGGTGATTTACTATGAACAACATGTCCCATCGTACCATCTACCATTCTCCTAACCAACAGGTCGATGAAAGGAAGGAACCATTTTTTTTTTACCTCCGTGGTGGAACGGGCGTTAGGGTGGATTGAATTTAGATGTTCACAATATTATACAAGTTCCCACTACCATGATGCCAAATAACAAAAGTGTCATCTACATATCTGGGAAAAACAAGCAGGTTTTAAAGCCGCTGACTCCAATTCGAGTTCTTCAAAGACCTCCATTAATGAATTAGGAGTGACAGGTGACAAAGGACTTTCCATAGCAAGTTCATCTATTTGTTTACAGCACTGCTCATTAAATAAGAAGTCGGTGGAAGGCAAAACATTTCGAAATAATTTCTGTAATTTAGTATCCAACCTAGCCTCAATTAACTACAACGAATCAGATATACGAAAACTTTGTCGTTTTCGTTGAAGTGTAGGAATAATAGTGTTCCAACTTTTCCTCATGTTAAGCATCATATTAATTTTCCTGCCGCCATTTACATCAAACATCATGCTGGATCAGCTCTGCCCGTGAAACGATTGATTACAGCCGTCTAGAATTAGTTTTTGTTTCTAAGAAATTTTTTCGGTTCCATTTGCATACTACCTCTGAAATTTCGGAATTTTCTTATTGACTAGGGCACGTCCAACTGTGAGCAATATACATCTGTTGAGTCACCTGCTTTACGTTCACTTAGGGTGGATCCTGATATTTTCATTTTACCTGCGGACAACTGTGAGATTACCGCCCATTAGAAATATTGGTAATTAATAGCATTTGTAATTAAACAGTATGAAGTTCACTGCAGACATTGACCATGCCAATGCACCAAATGTTACACAATTTTAATCTTAATAATTATGGTAGCAATGTATGTACGCAGTTGGGTGACAACATTTATAGTTAGGCCATAGGTAGAAATTCTCCACGTTGAGATTTGCTGTGTGCTTGTAGCTGACCGGAGGCCAGCGAGCAAGCCGACGTTGGTGGCTTGTTCCAGCTTAGGATTTTCCAGGTTCGTTTCCGGTGAGAGGAGAGAGGGACAATGGCGAGTGCCAGGTACAGTGCAGTGCACAGCGTGAAATAAAATATTCTAATACTACTTGCATTTGAAGTAATACGATGCAGTTAGGAACCTTTAAGGCCCTCATTACAAAATAGCCTGTTGATAAATAAACAATACATTAGCTAATATAGTCACATCTGGCGTAATATGTTTAATTGATAATGAAAAGTAATAAATTACCAATGAATACAAGACAGTTACACAACTAGCATGGCAATGTTTTGTTTGTAAAAATAATATATCAACTATTTCTCATTTTATTTACAATTAATCTTGTTTATTTTATCTTGAAATATTCAGTTAAATCACTTATCTGTGATATAAGAAATTGCACGATTATAATAAATAGTACAAAGGATGTTTATACTAATATAAAAACCTAAGAAGACATTGTTTAATGTTTAGTGTAATTATTTTGATTTTAAGTAAAGTTTTAGAAATGTATTGGCTGAGTGCTGTACGTTGGAAGTCTGTTAGAACAGCTCACATGGGGAAGTTGATGATGCAGGGAAAGAACCCGGCGATTGAGCTTTTGGCGCAAGGGCAGGAAGTGACGAGGTGGGAGCAAGTGGTGTAGCTGGCCGGGCAGCGTCGCTCTGCATCAGTCGGCATGTGGATCTCCAGGTGGAGACTTTAGATTTTTGTGCGGCAATTGCCAAGTGAGGTTGCTCATCGTAGACTGCACCAAGTTGTATCGAGTGCTACTGTGTGTTGTGAATATTTAGCCAGTGGAACAAGGTGTGCATCACACTGAATTAAAGTGACTGTGTTTTGTTAGTGTAACACGTGTCGTCGCATAGGCATGAAAATAAACTGTGTTTCAGACAGGCACATGGTGTGAAAACAATTTGCGACAAATATTCATTATGTCCGGGGGCTCACGAGCTATAACTTTATTTGATAAATGTGTCGACGAACAGACGTATCAGCCACAGGGTTCTAATATTGTGAAATAAACAACAGAAAGTGAACTTCCACGTGTTTTTAAAAATAGTAGTTAGTACACCCTTTTCTCTCATGAACTTGTCTTTATTATGAATTTTTTTGTTAATCATATGCAGGGAAGGAAAGCTGCAAACGTGTGATACCATCCCCTAGAAAACGAGTCAAACAGTAGCAATCAAAATTCCAGTGTTTTTGCATGTTTAGGAATTTGGTTCGCAGTTGGTGGTTGTGAGTTTTTACAAATTAATCTTTCCCTATTTGTAAACTCTCACCCCGACCTTCACCCTCGCACAACGGAAATACTACTGTTGTTTTAAACAAGCAAGATTATGTTAAAAATGCACTGATTACTTTCGGATTCAGTATATCGCAGGATTTTTGCAGACACTACAAAAAATGTTGAAAGGAAATCTAATAATCTCCTTATGAAAAGTTCCTTGTCACAGGACACTGTCAAGACTTAATTCTTATTGTGGTGTAACTCCTAAGATGTATGACTCTCCAGAGTTTCATAAGGAAGTATGTTCTCTTAGACCCATTGTACTGAACATTGGTGCTCCGACATATCGTGTAGCAAAACACTTACTGGTATGGTGAGCCCACTTGTGGGGTATTGTGAGATTCACATTACGAAATCTGCAGATTTCCTACATCGATTCTAGAAGAGTATTTTAATGACTAATATTTCAGACAGTTATGATGTGGTTTCTCTCTTCACTCACATTCCTCTGTCATTTATACTTCTTATTTAATGGCCAGTACTATTAACAGACAGTTGGATCTGCGGTGGGAAGTCTCTTGTCACCTATCATTGCTAATTTATTCATAGAGGACTTTGAAGAAAGTGCATCCAGCTTAGATGCGGAAAAGAAAGGTTGCCTTCCCTTCCTGGATGTGTTGGTTAGGGAGAACGTAGATGATACGCCGGGACATGCAGTTCGTAAAAAACCAACTCACAGACATTTGTATCGGCAAGCTGATATTTGTCACCACCCAACTCAGCGTGAAGGGGCTCTACGTACCTCAGTGCACAGGGCACACGTCATCTCAGACCCAAAAAGTTTGTCTACCGAGTTGTCTCACCTAGAAATCACTTTGCGCCAGATTGGTTATAGCGAAGGGCAGATTAAAAGAGCGTTGCATTATCAACCAAATGTGCAACGAGCTAGTGATGATAGCACAGAGGTGGCACTCTAGGCAACGGCAGCATTTCTAACAAGATTGGCCGTAGTTTACGTAAATATGACGTGAAATGTGTGTTTCACTTGGTTCATAAAACCTTCCATTCTTGTGGACACGCGACCTTACGTTGGCACGTATGAAAAAATTGTTTGAAAAGTCTTGGTCGCAATTAGCTTTATTTCATGACGCGTTTCGAAAACATCATCATCAGACTGTGGTACAAAACAAGAAAATTATATTTTAGATGTTTATAGAACGTAATTATGATATCTATAACGAGTATAAACTATATTAATACATATATTCTTACAAAAGATTTTAAAAACGATGGGAAATACAACCATCTTGGTATAGATGCCTGATTACAACTTTAAAATATAATCATGGACGTCTGGTGATACTGTTGAACCAGACGTACATGCCCAACTGTGGTGAGAGGGGGGGAAACACCGTAACAGGTAACCTAGGCCCCATTCGCCACCAGATGGCGCAGGGTTGGACTTGAAAGTTACGTGAATAAAATTATACATAAAACATCTTGGGCACACTATACTGTGTGCAGTCATAGAAACTGTGAAAGTTGCGTGAATGAAACTACACATAAAACATCTTGGGCACACTATACTGTGAGCAGTCATAAAAACTGTGAAAAACATTTCTACAAAAATGTGTTACGTCATATATTTATTATATATTTTATTATATATTTTTATATGACTTAACACATTTTTGTAGAAATGTTTTTCACAGTCATATATTTATTATATATTTTTATATGACTTAACACATTTTTGTAGAAATGTTTTTCACAGTTTCTATGACTGCACACAGTATAGTGTGCCCAAGATGTTTTATGTATAATTTTATTCACGTAACTTTCAATGCCAACCCTGCGCCATCTGGCGGCTACAGCATATTTGCAAGAATGATCTAAACCTGTGTTACGCTTGACTACATTAGGCCTGTACATTCTCGACAGTTTAAACAATGCACCTAACATGTCGCGACTGCATGGGGACACGCGCCTTATGCAAGCAAAGATGATCCTTTACGGATCTCAACGTCACCTTAATCTTTTATGTTGGTCATAAAGCACGTTTGTACGCAATTTTGTTTTAAATTTCGCCATTCCTGTTGCTTCCGTCCTAGTACCAGAACTCAGCTAACAATCTTTAAGTGTGTGAAATGTAATGAGCCGTTTGGACTATGTTACGACCAAGGCATACACGCTGAGCCGGACGGTGACAATTATCAGCCTGCAAATGCAAGCCAGTGTGAGTTGGGTTCCTGCAAAGAACATGTCCCAATATGCCATCATCATTCATCTTACGGCCGCGGCGGAGTGGCCGAGCGCATTGACATGTTATGCTCCGATGCGCGAGGCCGTTCCTCGTCGTGGGTTCAAATCCCCCCTTGGATTATGATGACTTTAGTATAAGGTAGTTAATAAGTAGTTTTTAAGTTTCGGGACTGATGACCCCGTTGTTAAGTTCCATAAGCTTATCAAACATCCAAAATTTTATTCATCTTACCAAAACATCAAAGTAGGCTGACATCAATTTCCACGTCCCCGCTGAAACGAATATTCGTGTGGATTGAAATGGGATGTCCCAAAATGTATTTTAAATTCTCACCACCACGAGCACAAAATAACTTATCGAGAACATATCTGAAAAAACATGCCATTCACTCCTAGGCACGTTCCTAGACGTTTTGCATGAATAAATTGGCGATAAAAGGTGGTAAGGGATTTTCCATCGGAACTCCATCTGACTGATCAAGGTACTGTTTGTTTTCCTAAGAGCGTTTTATGATTTCTTGTAAGACTAAAGGTTCTGTTTAATTCACGAATTATATTTATCAGCAACAGAAACCATGCACTGATTTTGTATCCTCAACCTGTTGGTACTGACCAGATAATTTCTTCTCGACTGACACAATGTCTTTTATTACATCCTGACAATTATCTATTCTTTTATCGTATACCACATACAGTTTGCCTTCCTAATAACATTTTAGTACTTGAGTACACTGTTTGTGATGGGCTGCCAAAGTTCAATTAGACTGCAGACAATTTGGTATCATTGCGGCTTTGATGTACGTGATATTATTATCAGTACCATCGATAAAATGTTATTGCGGAAATCAAAATTCCATAAAGCAAGATAAATGTATTAAGTAAAACATAAATCGTCTATGTTATCAACATTATTAACTGTATGTCACTTTTATTTGTTAAAGATACATGAAAAGGCCACTGTTGGTACAGTTTTAGCTTTCCTGAATAGTTATATTTCTTTTGTGTTTGAGAATAAAAATTTTTGACTCAAAATTTTTACGTAATTGTCTGAAAGTCCTTTCTCTTTTCTGCTAACAGAATGGCCCTCTAGCAATGAAGAATAAACAAAAATGATCTGTAGTTGTGCTGATGATCCCTCTCCTTAGTTGGAAAGAATACTGCTTGAAGATATGAACTATGTAGCTTTACCAGCATTCTCTTCTTGCACAATCACTTACGCAGTATTACAATGATAAAATGCAACTACGTTTTTGTACTTCCAATAAAGTGAACTTGGAACTCTCTCTAGCGTGGCCAGAAATGTACTGAAATAAGGGGAGTTAAAGGTAGTACTACTAAATTCATTCACCCCTGCACAACGTTCAAAGTGAATATCTTTATCATGCAGTGTTTTGAAACACCGATGTACTCAAATGAGATACCGTTTTTCAAGTATATGTCTACGCCTCGACACTGGAAAGGATTCCTAGTAGAACAAGCAGCTATATTGTATCCACGTAGAGGAAGCTTTTGAATTATTAAATATTTGAAAAGCGCTCCGAAGTACCAATAACATAAGAGTTAACATCTATAAGCAATTTAGTAACTTCAATTCCTTGTATATTCTGATTAAATATGCTAATTCTCTCATTAGATCTTTTTCTAGTGCGGCGCATTTGTTGAGACATCTTTTAAGAGGGAACGCCTATCAGCTGACTTCAGTCTAAAGAAAGGTGCAACTCTTCGACCAACTGCAACAGGAATTATACCGTTAGTAATCCCACTAGTCACCACTACGTTGTCATCTGCCAGATTTACCAACCACCTTCTCCTACACCTACTAACATACATATAGCCCGTGCCTAGTGAAACCCGAACAGTTGGAAACTGGCACCACTGCAATGCGAGTCTTGCCATGCTCTGTCAAGGCTGCCTCAGATGTTAGCACGCTTAACAAGTATATCAAAATGAAGCCAATCATGACACTGAAACACGAAATGCACTTTTGTGCCACTAGTTGTAGTAGCTATCTTTTCCGGGTTATCACCTACGTCACTCTCCCCGTCCCTATAAAGACTATTCCCAGCTTCACAATCATTACCTAATACCCTTTTGAAAAATTCCTACGTGCTGCACTATGTTGGCACCTGACCCAACCTGGATCCTCACAACAACACCCGAGTTCGGTAAGTCCATTCCTTACAATATTATGGACATAACCCATTATTTCTTCATCAAATCGTAGAAGTATCAAACTTTACAATCCTGTTTTCAAATAATAGTTGAATATTTGGTTGTTGCAAAACTTTCTCATATTAGATAACTGTAATGATTTATTTTACCGTTCTACTGCTTTTGTAAACGTTCCAGGTTCACTTTCATTACTCGTTATAGTTTATGTAAATAATACCCAGGCACGTATGTTTCACCTAAAGTGTAGGTAATACTTGCCTTTACAAAGTATCTTTGTATGTCATGGTTTGCGCGCCACTGCATACCATAAAAAGACTCTTGAGTTTCGTTGTGCGGATAAGACTTGTTACCGATGGACAGAAAGAATGCATGGAAAGAGAAAGAGGAGTAGGCGATGGCACGAGGAGATTTACAACGGTAATGGCGGTGGAGAGAAAGAAATAGGTTAACATACAGAGGAGAAAGGGTGAGAGGTACTAATGGAAGACTGTAGTTCAAAAATGTTCACATGTTTGTAGAGCTTATGGGACTTAACTACGGGGTCATCAGTCCCTAAACTTACAAACTTCTTACGAACTAGCTAATACTGAGAACGGCACAAATATCCATGGCCGAGGGTGGATTCGAACCCCCGACCGTAGTGGCCGTGCAGACCGTGACTGGCGCGCCGCATAACGCTCGGTCACCGCGGCAGGCAAAACTTTAGTAGATAGATAAAATGTGATATGTTACTCTGAAGTAAAAGTATAATTGCTTAAATCAGGAGGAGGAGATGGATAGAGGGAAGGAGAGTGGATAGAGAAGGAGATTGAGAGGAGTGAGGATAAAGAGGGTGGGAGGATGAGAAGGAGTAAATGATGTTAGAACCAATAAATTCGTGGCAACATTGTGCTTTCAGGTAGAGTCCAATAATAATTCTTAAAAATTTTTCATACTTCGGGGCGATCTGATCAGTTAAATCACTATGGAAAACAGCAAATGTCGTTTATAATCATTATTGAGATCTTCATTTCATTTACCACATAACAAAGGGAAACTTTTGAAAACACACTTACTCACCAATATTGTTGGTGGCATGTCATAATACAAATAAAACATGAAAAGCATCCTGCTTTAATGTGATGTGGGCACATTAAGTGTAGTGATGTGTTGCAGATTAATCTGCCATCTGAATGAAGATTATAAGCGACTTTGGCTGTTTCCCATAATAAGTAAAAATTATAACTTCCGTTTAATTTGGAGAGTTGAACTGGATGAATAAAACAAGTGTTAAACAAACAACAGTGATGTATTTAATAAACATTAATGATGATATACAGTTGCGGCAACACAAATAGAACAAAATTTCCACGGCTGGCTGTGGAGCCATCAGGTGCAGTTGGTACAGCAGGTCAGGTGGAACTCTGTTTCGTTCCGGGAAGCAGAGTTTGTACCACGGGAAGAGTTCCCACGAACAGCAGGAAGGTAGAGCTCCGAGACAACGGAGCGCGCGCATGCGCACAAAGGGTCACGCTCGTGCGGAGCCGCTGCCTACTTGCTGCTGCCCTGTGACACTGGCCGAGATAATGGGCGCCGAGCGTCACTCAACGTAACGACCCGCGCCTGCGCTCTCCTCTTGATAAATGACGCCGCGCCACAACTGCAAAGCACTTGTTAACGGTTTCTGTTGGTCGTTGAAGTTAGCAATTACACCTGAGATTTTCTTAGAAAATTACACACACTCAAACACACACAAGCACACTTCATTTCCTTAAGTACAATAAATTATAATCACTCACGACAGTTTGTAATAAATAAGACATAATTCATTTTGTACGACGTTAACAATAAAACAATAAAAATGTGGTCTGGCTCTGATCTTCTGTGCATCCTGGAACTGTTAGTTTGCTAGAACTGCAGCATAGTAGAAGAATGTGTGCGAGAAAGAAAAAGTGATATGGCATGTAAAGAGGAAAAGAAAAGGAAGACAGAAAACCCTAGAGTTATGGTGCTCTCTTCCAGTAGACGCACAATGAATCAGACAGTCACGACGAAAAATAAATGCGGCTGCAATGGAGCTTCTGTCAAAACTTCTACGACATAATCGACAGATAATAGGTTGCTTCGTTGAATCAACGGCATAGATGTCTTACTTTACTAATACATATGTAATCTCGGAGATAAATATACATGTAAAATACCGATTATATGATTATTTTTGCAAAAATGAAAAAGAAATGGAAGGAGGCATTAAAGTTATCGCAAATTTTCTCTCCACCATTTAGAATGGTAAGGCAGAAATGTGAAGATTGTCAGTAGACTTCTTCCACAGTATTTCATCCTTGTAATATGTGATCAGAATGAACAATTTTACTGTGGCACAAAAGCTAGATACAGATACGTAAAAGACGTATCAGTAGCTTCTTATTCGGCATATGAATCTGCACTAATGACTGCTGTAGCAACCTGTTTTGAACGTCTTTGGCAGCTAATACATAGTCTATTTACTTTCTGGGACCCAAAAAAATCTAATTAAAAAAGGGAAAAAATACTGATTTACTTAATTTTTAATGTTTTACGACAATTTCTAAACACAGTTACTTCACGATTAAGTCGTTACGTTATGCTTTTCGATTCGAGAGTAGTGCCGCAGATAATATATTTTTGTTCTTTCCTTTAAAAAAAAATCCTTGAGGTGAGTAGGCATAGTCAGTTCCGTTCAAGACATTCAAGTAGATTAGAATGACAAAGCATCATCACATGAGATGAATTGTCAGAGTGTTTCAGACTTTATTAACTGATCTGTATGTCAGTAGGTAGTTGGCCCCAGAAATTATTACCTGGTATCAGTATAATCCGTAAACCCACAGGTCTTGAGAGGCGCAACAGGTAGCGACGGATCGCCATGTCCTACTCCGCCCGAAGGATCTACGAATGCGCTATGGAAGAGGATGTGGCCAGCGCACCAAACACCACGCCGTTGCGACGGTTTTCGTAACCGGAGCCGCTACTTCTCGATCAAGTAGCTTCGCAATAGGCCCCAAAACTGCCCGCTTGCCAACAGCGCTTAGCACACCCGGACTGGGGTCCATTCAAGTGTAGCCAAGCCCCGCTGTCCTTCGGCGATCTAGCCTGCATCTCAGTAGGGGCATCGGCATATAGTGGTAGCAGCAGTAATTGCGAGGTGCGGAAGTTCGTGTACGAACACTACTGTGGTATATGCGACAGCATCAAATTTGAGAATTTTCCAGAAAGAAAATTTTTCGATTAAAGAACTGGTTACTGATCGGTCTTCTGCACAGACCTGTATATGGCTTGGTAAAAAGTTCGGACCAGAGAGTACCACACATTACCATTAAGGTGTGTTGAAACAGACGACTGACACAGAAAAGTATTTGTGAAGGAATTAAGAAATTAAGGGTCGATGAAAGCAGTGCATCATAATATGGATTGGAATAGTAACGAGACAGTGGTTAGTTCGAAAATCGTGGCGGCTCATTGGGTTCTTCAGATACAGAGACCAACTCGGCATCTGTCACTGTGCCCCGAAAACAGTGCCAGAAGATGATAGCGGTCTACTCGGATGCCTTCTCGTGCGTTTCCACGGCGGCGGCGGCGGCCCTGGGCCTGTGTTGTGCGCGGTAGGCCATGCGGTGAGCTGCTAGCGAGCGTCGGTCCCAGTCGGCGCCGCCGTGGCCACCCCCGTGGCCGCCGCCGTGGCCGCCCTGCCAGCCGTGCGCCATCTCGTAGTGGTGGCCGCCCTGGTTCTGGCGCTGCGCCACCAGCTTCTTGAGCGCGATCACCAGGATCAGCACCAGCGCCATCTTGCTGACGATCAGCGCCTTGCCCGCCAGCAGGAACAGCCCGGCGATCGCCGCGGGGATCAGGCCCGCCATCTTTGACGCCACGCCCATCATCATCATGCCCATCATCTTCTTCATCTTGCCGCGACCTGTGGACCAGACGGCGCATTTGTGAGTCGATATTGGATGTTAAGGTACAAGAAACAGGAAGCTGATGATGGAGAAAGAAAGTGTCCATTTGCTAAATTTTTCTATTGGATTACACATGACCGTTTTCTGGCAATTTAAAGTCCATCAACTGGTGTGTAACCATAAAACACAGGCTGCCAGACCACCGCACATTACCCGCAGCTCATGGGTTTTAAACTGCCCGAGACCGGTCATGTGTGATTCAATAGAAAAATTGTGCAAATTGAACGGAGACTTGTTTCCTTCTACTATGCTCAGTTGCGAATATTCTGCCAACCGAATACTATGTAACTGTGCAAGATGCAGACAAACGAGGAGAACTATGCTTTCGGACCGAAACTAATAATATATGGAGGGGAGGACTAGTGAGAGGGATGGGGGATGAGGTAGGTATGTGAACTCACATTCAGTGGTGGACTGAGGGGTGGGGCGGGCGGGCCGGCGGGGCCTGTCCTGTGCCTCTTGTCCTAAGGGCCTCCAAATCTCAAAAGGTACTTTTTTATAGTAATACATATATTTCCAAGTGGACGAGGGGGCCTCAGTTTGTTTTCTCGCCACCGCGGGCCTCCGACAGCGTTAGTCAACCACCGCTTACATTTTCATGAATGCATTGCTAGCATTTAATTTGTTATTCCACTTTAACACATTTCTTGAGAAATATTTTTCTCCCAATTGCCATTATAAATTGCATACAATAAAACTCATCTACCAGATTCATTATCTCGTTACCTAATCTAATTCCCTCAACATCCCCTCATTTCATAATATTCCATTACACATGTTTTACTCTTGTCACGTCTTCATTTCAAGACACTGTCCACTGGGCTCAGCTGCTCTTCCTAGTCCTTTGCAGTTTCGTACGAAATTGTAATGTCATTATCAAATGTGAGAGTTGTTACTTCATCTCCATGAACTATAATTCCCTTCAGATACTTTTCTCTATTTTCATTCAGGGATGGTTCAGTGTAAATATAGAACAGCGTTAGAGAATGGTTGAAACACTGTCTTACTTACTAACAATACCGTCCATTTCAACCCTTTCGGTTCTCATACCTGCTGTCTGCTGTCTGTACGAGTTGTATATGACTTTTCGTTTCCTCTTATGTACCCCTGCTACTTTCACAGTAGGGAACGCCAGTCAACATTGTGAAAATCTTTCTCCGTTTTTCTCGTAAATCCAATATAATCTTCCTCGAATTGGGGATCTTACCATTTTGTCCACTCCTCTGTGAATTATTCTTGTTAGTATTTTTCCAACAACCACTTACTATTCTGTAACATTCACCCTGGAATTGCACATATTACAATCGTCTTCGGGTCTGTGACTATTTCTCCTGTCTCACAAATATTGAATACTATATAGATATAAACGGTTTTATTCACAAAATGTTGTTGACTTTTACGAACTCATAAGGCAGTTTCGTTAATTTCTTCGTAATTAAGTCTCTTGCAATTACTATACAGTAAAGTGTCTTTTGGAATACATGGAGACCTATTGGAATCTATAAATAATATTTGTTCGTCTTCAATGCGGAAATTTAATCGTTCCAAACGCGAATCTCCTGCCTCCCTTCCTTCCACCCTTAGGAGTAGATCAATTTTGAAATCCTAAACAGGACAGAAAATTTAATCGACAAAAATAAAAATGAGTTAAAAACCGTTTTAAAATAGTAATGGCTCCTGTAATTCCCAACAGATTAGGATTCTAAAAGGAGAGATAGACAATTATTTCGAAAGTAACAATAAGATGGTGTGAGGCACCTAAAACATATCCCAATGACGAAAGGAAAGTGTTCATTATTTTATAAATGATTTTTTTAGAAATAATTTAGAACGATTAAAACCCAATGTCTGCTTTTGGTTTCTAGTGGGCGAAGTCTTAAAGCTTTCAGGAACATTTAAAAGATAGTATTATATCACCTCAATTGATTCATTCTACTACTGTCTTTAATCAGTTGCAGAGCATCATATGGTGTAGGTGTCCTCGTGGTAATTGTCATTGTGTATGTGTAAAACTTATCGCGACCAAACGTACACCAGAAAATGATCTGCAACTGGCTGAAACCGCAAGTACAAATCTGATAATCCAAAGGATAATAACCCACTTCCACTTTTGTCGATTACAGAGACCGTTAAAGAACACCAAAGTAATTTTAAATACGGATGTTGACATACGTTTTACATGGAGAATCCGAATATGCAATGAGAATGCAGATTTCCTTTTATTCATTGAAGTATTTCCAGGACATATCACTAACTTATTTCCAAAACCTACTTCCTTTCAAATCGACAAACCTATTTAAATGTCTTACTTCCGTTATGAGACAATTAGAACAACATTCTGGTAAACATATCGTTCCTAAACCCAAACTGATCATCACCTAAAGGAAAAACGTTCTTTTACGATTCTGGTGGATAATGTTGATATAAGAGACTTCAAGGTGAATTCTAAATTGTTCTGTAGTATTATCTGTAGAACTTTTTCCTTTCTATTGGTCTAATCGTCAATTGAATGCTTGTTTTCAAAAGTCACCCCGGTCGTCTCCGAGTGTTGAAATAACTGGACACATGTAATGAGAAAATGTCAAAATGTGATGACTTCTCGCTGTGGATGATCTAATCTGAGATCGAAGTAACAAATTGTCAAATTTTTCGAACTAGAGTGTTATTTTTAACTTTAAAAATGTAAGTTCGCCATTTTTCCAAATAAGGAAACCATTTTTTACAAACTGATTTGTTGTAAGTGTTTTTTTTTTTTTTTTTTTTTTTTTTTTTTTTTTTTTTTTTTTTTTTTTTTTTTTTTTTTTTTTTTACTGTCTGCCAAATGGTCAAACTGTCAACAGAACACATGAAATTCGACGTATAACCATTATAGAAACAGCATATGAACATCACCACACAGGCACATGTAACTGTAGAAACTCACCTGATGACAGCGAGTCGTCATAATATAATATTAGTAAATAATAACTCCTGCAGTAAAATTATTTCATAAAAGTTTAAAATATAGTCGTAGACCTCAAAAAATCCAAATAGTGTGCATAAATTTATGGAGAATAGTAAAACTTTGTTGAAAGATGGGTATAGAGAGGTAAAATCTCGTTATCACGTGGTTGCTAACACTTGCTTATAATATGTGGACGCCAAGCTGAGGATGTGGAACCTTGAAAAGTATCCATCTCTATTAACTCATAGGACAAAATATTAGTTACGCCCTTGGGAAAGCACACTGATATCTTTGAAACGAGTTACATGTTATAAAATCGTCATCAGAAATGGAAGGTACAGGGCATAAGTGAAGTGTATGTGATACCCAATGTAATGAAGTGACATGTACGTGGCAATCGGCTTCGAGTAGAAGCGACATGTATATGATAGTTTTCTTAGGGAAGTGATATATACGTGACTGCCAGTTTTACCGAAAGGAGCAAAATGAATTGACGTATGCACGCAACATTTTGCAAACAAGGGGTTATCGTGAACATTTGCCCGGCCTATTACTGTACTATTATTAGCCAACATAGACGGTAAGGAAAAAAAATATTGCGAAATTTATTATAGAATTCTATATAGGTGTAATAGAGAAATCGGAAATCAGAAACGCAGTGTCACAATATTACAATTTAATGACTAAATTTGGTTAAACTGTCTACCATTATCAAACAATATTCCGGTAATCGAAACTTTTGATGATTATCCGGAGTGGTATGACATTCCGACTCCCTTAGGTGGTCATGATAACTTCACTTGACTGTCAAACACGTCTGCGACGAATGAGTTTCCTATCGCAGCCTTGTAAAATCAAGTGACAACAGTCCTCGTAAAAGAATTCGAACAGACGAACTTCAAATATGAGTGCAGTTCATACCCGAAGACAGACGGTGAAAGGTCTGACGGAATTAACTATTATCGGTGGTTGCAAGTCCGTCTCAAGCAGTTTCTCAACAAAATAAAAAAGTAAAGAAATTTGGAGCTGCTTACCTCACAGAAGGCCATTGCGCATAATTTCAAGCAGGGCCACACGTTTCCGTACCCAAAGCAAGATATAAACTGAAAAATAGCTTATTAGAGATGTTCTAAATGGAACTATTTACACGATATGTGCATTCAAGCCATCTAATAACAACATAACGCTTGTCAATTTGTTTGGAATACGCATGACACCCATACCAATACAGCAGTGTTTGGACAGATTGAAGATGACACGAATACAGTTATGAAACCAGTAATAAATGATTGTTTCTGCAAGGTTATAAAAGCTGCAGTTCGCAGTCACCTTCCACGATGGTTCGTGGAATGGTTTTTGGGTGGTTGGTGTTGCTACGAGGCATGTATGGGTACATAAGGACGATGAATAGCTCAAAAGTTTCTAAAGCTACGGAACCAAGTAGAAGTGGTCATCAGTCCTTAGACTTAAAAATACTTAAACTAACATACACTAAGGGCAACACACACACTCATGCCTGAGGGAGGACACGACCCTACGACTAGAATGAACAGCTTGATAAGTTGCACGTTCACTGTAACGTACACGAACTTTTCTTACAGACAGCATTATTGGCCGCAGATACAGGCCTCCATCTAGTATTGCATCTGCCCAGCTGGTAGGATGGTGGAATATACAGACTTGTGATCATTTCGGATGTGACGCTGCCTAATAGACGGAATGCATGGGAACGAGCGTTTTCGTCGTAGAGGTTGTGGTTCAGTACGTCGCAAGGTCGAAAGGGAAAATCGGCGCATTGTGCATCAAGAACATGGCAACCCCTTTAACCGCTCGTCTGCCATTCGAGAACAATTATAGCCTCGTACCACTGATATGAGGCCTGCAGCAGGCGAAATAACGTATCATCGTTCCATGTCCTAAGCTGTTGCTCAAAATCACATCACCAATGGCTGTGTCTGATGCGAGGCTGTGATTCCGAAGCAAGGGTTGCTGTTGAATTATGAAACATGGGATAAATATCAATTTATTTCGATGTTTTGAAGAACCAGAAACAAAGCGTTGTTATATCTGGCGTCATGGTTTCAAATGTTCAAATGTTTGTAGAACTTATGGGACTCAACTACGGGGTTATCAGTCCCTAAGTTTACAAACTACTTATGAACTAGCTAAGACTAAGGACGGCACAAATATCCATGCCCGAGGGGGGGGATTCGTACCCCCGACCGTAGTGGCCGTGCAGACCGTGACTGGAGCGCCTCAGTCCCCTCGGCCACCACGGCTGGCCGTCATGGTTTGGAGAATCTTCAGGGCACGGTTATTAATGACTGAGAGGACTCTTCACGGTACTACGATACGTCTGGATGTGTCACCTACATCTAACCAGATGGTTCTTCGAACCATTTTCATACAATGTGTCCACTATTCCATTCTCTAAAAGCGCACAGGAAGAAACGACACCAGAATCTCTTCGTTCTAGCATTGATATGATGATCTTTTCTTCTTAGATAGGTGTGAGTCAACAATGTATTTTCGCATTCGGGGGAGAAGGGAGAAGGACACCCATAGATTTTTTTTTCTTTTTTTTTACGTACACCTCACCACAAAGCAAAACGTCGTCGTTGTAATGATTGCCAACCAAAATTGTGTATCATTATCGTAGTAATCTCTCCCCTGTATTGCCCTAATAGAAACAAATTACCCTTCTTTGGACTCTTTTGATGCCCTCCGTCAATTCTACCTGGTAAGAATCCCACACAGCGCAGCAAAACTCCGAAAGAGGACTGTCAAAAGTAATGTGGACAGTATCTTTAGCATACATTTGAATTCACTTAGGACTGCTCAGAATTTCTCCTATATCGTTTAGGCATAAAAGGTACAACAGACAATGTATAACTCTATCCTGGGGAGCACCAGATATAACTTTTATAACCTTTTTTTTTTTTTTTTTTTTTTTTTTTTTTTTTTTTTTTTTTTTTTACATTTCGCAAATGAAAACATGGGACGTGGCAGGCCGTATTACAAGTTTTTTGCATTGCTATTTGCTAATTTCGGAACGGAGTCAATTTCAAGTATATGTGTTATCATTACCTTATTTCACAGGTATTTTCGTGAGTGTGTTGGAATTTTATCACGGTATTACAGAAATATCTCTTAAATACTGTTGATAATACACATGATGAAAATGACTTAAGTGTCGAAATTAGCTTATAGTAAAATAAAACAATCCTAAGAAAGCTTACCACGGACCATGGTTTCAATTACTGCAACTGCTCTCATGCAACAATATCATGGTGCCGTTTATCAACAGAACTATACCAATCCACATATTATCATTGTATCTATGGTCTGGCAGCTTAATGCTTAGGACTTCCTGGGGTCACGAAAGTTTTTAACTGTGATAATTTTGTTGTCCTGCTTGCTATTGTATTTTGGGTGGCCAGCAGTGATCATTGTTATATTTCTTACATGTGTGATTGAAATTGTGTGGTGTGGATGCGGTTTCACTAATTACCTGAGCTATGTTTCCTGGAACGATGGATTTTTTTCTCTGTGGTATACATAAATAACTTCTGTAATTTGTTTATAAAGCATCGGGCAACAATGTGGTTTATCTTGACACACGGAAAAATTCAAATGGTTAAACTGAATTATCCAGCAAGTTAAAACATGTTCTTCGGGTTTCAATTACATCTACGTCAGTTGTGGAACTATACTGTAGAGGATTATCGATTGATTCAGAAACGCTGAAATCAAAACTTCTAAATAAAGTAGAGAATGGAAAACGAGATCAACCGATAGGTTAATTTCACTGTGTTCAACATATTTAACGGATTTATAAAATATCATACGTGATCGCTTACACACCTATCACATCTTTAGTAACGGTGTAAAAATAGTGACTAACATTATTAGAAAGACACAGTCATTAGGACCAATGAGTAAATGTACTCAATTCATTGAAAACTGGTTTTACAATCATCGCTACATTTCATCAAGAATGTATAAATATCGTATTACATTGTAAATCACGTCTTTTAAGTACGCAAGAGTATTATGTCAAAAGAATATGCACTAACTGATGCGTTTAACTTGTCTTTACCAATTAATGTAATTTAAAAACAAAATAATTAATCATACCTCATTTCCTATCGAACGTACGGTAATACGACAAGTCGATCTTAATTTCTTATAAGTGTGTCATAACAGTTATTGATGAAATAACTTTATATCATATAATGAAATATCTTCATATCATATAGTTAGCTAAGTGTATATCTCTTTTATACCAATATATTATTCATAGAAATAGTAAAAAAAACTTTAAATTACTGTCTTTTATCCACATAGGGTATTTTCCAATAGTTTTAACAGCGGACATTGAAGTTTTAGCTATTAATAAAGTACGTCTAAGAAACGTATGGTGGCCTATTTATCACGTTGAGCAGTTTATTTAGAGAACAATATATGCGTATATTATTATCTGTGTGACAAACAAAACATAGTCCTTTGTAATCTTTAACGTTGATAACCATTATTTAGTTGTGATATTGCAGATTTTTGGAAGAAGTAGCATGTTATGTACTGCTTGAAAAGATCATATGATCTAAATTAGATACTAGCATTATTAGATAAGGAACATTTACGTTATAGTCTAGATGCATATATTGCGTTGTAAAGCTTGGGGAAGCACGAAGTAAAATTGCAAATCATAACTGCTGCATGGTGTCTGGCTTTTTCAGACCTTCAATACATTAAATGTATCTATGAAATTTTTCACTGCAGTATTTTCTTGGCCATGCCTGCTTATAAAATCCAATACACATATGTTTACATTTATCTCATAAGATTAGTATTATTTTTAAATAAGTATAAAATTTTGTTGGTTTACAGGGTGTTTTTAAAATGTGAATCGTTGTGGATCTCATCACCGTCTGTCTACAAAAGTACACCTAATGTACTTTAAGATTCTTTGTGATGCGTTTTGCTGTCATCAGTATGGTAGAACGTCTGGATTCATATCAGAAAATCGCGTAAATTGTGAACTCTTACTGCTGTCCGCAGATCTGATAGAATGGCGGTGGACGCATCTTCTTGAAACAACGGTCCTGCAATTTGCTCCCACAAAACAACGAGCTGCGAATGCCAATTACTACGGGATTACCTATCGTTCTCAACCTCCACCGCTTTCTTTTTAACTGCCAGTAAGTGACGTGTTAACAATACATCCCTTCAAAGATTTTCTCCACAAAGCAACCACTACTTCATTAAACTTTACAAAATGGAAGAAAATGAAAAGTTGCGGTAGTATCTGTGGTCGCTTCTTAAATTCGTAACTCATTAAAACTTATGAAATACAGAGAATTAACACAATTTCAAATTACAATTTGGAATTAGTTTCCGTAAGCGAATTACTGTGATCAGTGAAGTCGACGCATGTTACACAAGTGTGTGGACTATGCCCGAAAGCGTTACTGACAGGCTGTTGTCTCGTCAGTTCCACATGTTTCAAGTGCGGGTAAACTTGGAGAAAAATTGTATGTACTCAAAAATCTACCAATACGCTTTAATACATCTTCACTTTTCCTCGTCGTCTTCAGCGACATAAAATTACTTCAGAATAATATCTAACGAACAACACTACACTATCAGCATTAATGTAAATATGTTCAACAACTTGAAGGCTGAAATGAAATATTAACGAGAACCTCATTTTATGATCAGTTTATTAGGTATATGAGTGAAACGGAATGTTCAAATGTGGGTCAGATATGTATAATCGGAAACATAGGGACAATCTGTTAAGCCTCGAATATATAAATATGTGCGGAAATGCTGCGAATACAATGTAACTGGAGGTGTTCAACATAAGGTGGTTTTCTGGAATATAAATGCAAATTTACTGATTCAAAATAATAACACCGCTTAGATTAACTGACATAGTTAACATCATTGTCGTAGGTAGGTTCGTTACAGCTCTTCTACTTCTATTTATTAATATACGATACTGCTGCATATTTTACTATGAAAATAATTTTCAATTACTAATTTAACAGTCAAAAACCGCAGGTCATCTTTTGAAAAGCTAGAGGTTGATTACTTAACCAAGGTTTGGGCTTCAACTATGGAAGCCTTCATCAGAATGTGAAGTCGGTTGCTCAAAAACTACCGTTTGTTCATTTCATGAAATTAAAAATATTTTTAATTCTGATGATGGGTTTCATAGTTGAAGCCGAAACATTGGTAAAATAATCAACCTCTAGCTTTGGAAACCTTGATCTGTATTTTTGAGAGGTAACCTTTCACGAACGGTTGCTGTCTCAACAGCCATTGTAATATTTTCAGTTACGTTTATTTGTGACCAGGATAGATGAATCAACTTCAAATATCTCCTGAAACCTGCAGCTTGTGGAAAAAGTGTCTCTTATGACTAAGGGCGATATTTATTTAATAAAAAGGAGGGTAGATCGTACATTAAGTGCAATATATGCATATAGGTCTGTAACATTTAATGTTTTCACATTTCGTAGAGGAGTGGAGGGGTAGCCTCGAAATGCCACCTTACGATCATCTCCTGGGTTTAGACAACCAGCAATGGTCAGAAGTATGGCCTGATGACCCCCATGTCTATCCATATCGATTCCTAGTGATGTTATGAAGCTACAATGTCGCTATGAAGCGATCTTCTGATCCTGAGTACACAGAGCTCGGTTGTTCTACTGTTGCTTTTCAGTGTCAGTGCAGGGAGTTAGACTCTGCACTAAAAGAAACGTTATTATCGTACCTCTTTAAAAAATTCGCATTGTGACGTGACTATTGTGAAACAGTGATTTTTTTTTAAATAGTGCAAAGACTGTAATTTCGGATATGACATGGTTGTTTATATCAGCCAAATATTTATGAACTAGAAATATCTACACATATTGGCTGATTCAGAGAGTCTAAATACATTTGAACGGCCTTGGTTGAAAATTTGTTGCCACGGTGGAATGGCCGAGCGTTGTAAGCCGACTTGCAGCGGAGCGCTCGGTTGCTCATTGTCAGAGGTTTGAGTCCTTCCACGGGCATGGGTGTTTGTGTTGTCTTTAGCATAAGTTACTTGGAGTGAGTTTACGTGATATCTCAATCTACGGACCGATGACCAACGTAGTTAAGTCCCTTATATTTACAAACATTCTTTCCTTTAATATGTTCCGCGTTCAGATTAAGTTGGGGCACAAATTTTCAACCAGTATCGTTTTATATGTTTCGACAGCTGAAAAGTCAATATGTCTAGATATTTCTAGTTCAAGTTTTCAGATTGTATGAGGCAATCATTTTGTCCCTATATTTGTGCTATTTGCTGTACTTAATTTTGCTCTGTAAATTAAATATTCGTACAGAGATGTATGAATTTCTCATCAAATAAGTTTGAAATGATGAGAGTTACAACAATGTTCACAACAAATCATCACTTTTAGATATTTTAAACAACTGTAAAATATAATAATCCTATTATCTTAGTCTAATGATCAAACTATTTGTCATGGTAAATTTTTAACGAAACTATCACATTAATCATGTTTTCAATTTTAAATTTCAATTTGAGGTAGCACAATGTTTGTCGTTTAATTAATGGGATTGTTTGCTTAAGGTAGACAAGACAAGAAATCAAACAACAAAGGGAGGTGGATACTGTTACCCATCGAAATTTTCCGTAAACTATTTGCTCCCATAATTTGTGAATGGATCTAAACGACTTACATTCTATGTTATATTCAGTTTTGGTTTCTTTGTGTAAATAAAGATCATATGCTCTTCGTCATTTCTCAAAGTAAACGAAACATAAATAATACAATAATTCAGTTCCTTGAGATAAACATTGTCTTATTATACCAAAGATATTAAATATAAGGAGAGGCGTTTATTTAAAATTTGTACTGTGTCCGCAACTCGAACACGGGCCCTCCCACCTACTAGGCAAGCGCTTTAGACCACTCGGCTACCACAGCATTACAGGCAAAGCGACTACACGAACTGTCTTAAAGCACGTCTCCCTCCACACCATATACTTTAATTCTGCCTCAATGTTTCCTGTGAAATACATATCACATATTCAAGGTTCTCCGATATTGGAGTAGCACTGCAGCACGTAAAACTCGAAATCTAAAGTAATTTTTCTCACACTGATTCAACGTTGTAATAATTGTGCAAAAGTTCGTTTGTATTTGAAATTGAATGTTCGGCAGTGGAAACGCTGTTTTTACTAAGACAACGTGGATATTCTGTCAGCGGAAATTATTGATCTATCTTTTTCTTATATCCCGTGAAGACGGCCATTGACTTAATGGTATTGGTTCTAAGGCAAGTAGCTGGTAATTGAAAATGCCTTTTTACAGATAATTGATGCTATTTGACTGTCATAAAAAGAAAACGTAACTTGTTATGGTTCTGGAAGAATGCAGGTATCTATAAAGGACCGTGTGGTGTAATAGTCGAGCGCTCTAAGGCACCTTGCTGCGGAGTACGCGTTTACTCCCCGTCGTAGTTTCGAGTCCTACCTCGGGCATGGATCTGTGTTTAAGTAGTTTGTAAGTCTAGGGGCTAATCTCATAAATTTACAAACATTTGAAACCTACTGTCAACTATTCTACAGAATTGTTCCAGTGAGTGTAAAGTGAGGGTTGTTAACAGGAATCGGACATATTAGTCTACAGGTCGATACTGCACAAACGAAGATAAATAGGTCAGAATTTATCGCAAATAATTCCGCCTATACATGGGGCTCATAAGGAGCAAAAAATGTTCAAATGTTTGTTAAGCTTATGCGACTTAACTACGGGGTCATCAGTCCCTAAACTTACAAACTACTTATGAACTACCTTATACTAAAGACGGCACAAATATCCATGCCCGAGGGGAGATTCCAACCCCCGTCCGTAGTGGCCGTGCAGACCGTGACTGAAGCGCCTCAGTCCCCTCGGCCACCGCGGCCGGCATAAGGAGCCGTGCACACCTTGCTCTCAACGAAAGAATAAAAGTTGTTGATTGATGTATTTTTATATTTAGTGCTATTTTGAACGTATTATTTTATCTCTATTTTTTTAAATTAGATGATTAACTTATAAAATGTGATATGTCCAGATGATGGTTGCATAGTCCTCCGAAACCGATCGTCTTTCAAAAAATATTTCGCGATGTTGGCGTTTCACTTTTGAAGAATATTAAGCAGAATATAGGTTCTTTTACATGAAAATGAATTAAAAGTATTTTTTTAGCAACATGGTAGCGTTTGCAATTGAATTTCAGTATTGCTACATGCAGCTTGTTTTCTGAAGTATTCAAATGTACTGGATACTCCTAGTGTTCACCTCCGCCTTTTTCCCACATGTCAACATTGATCATGGAAACCTGAAAACTGCACGAGACAGATAACACTCAAGTACAATTAAGCAAGTTCACATAGTTCCAAACAATATAATGTGAAGAAAGTATGTGTTCACTTGTTGCCTTATAATATAACATATAAGCTGTTCAATCAGTAAATGCTGATCGAAAGTGTCTCTTGATGCTAATGTGTTGTTCTATAATTCGTCTAAAAAACTTATTTCTATATCACAACGTATAGATACGTGTACTGAATAACGTAAGATACAACTAATGGAAACGTAACCAGAGTCCTCATGTATAGTTTAACGTTTCGGACTCCTGTGATTAGTGAAAATCGACATATAGGCAGTTACTATTCCCTCGCTATTGACGGCATGCGGTATGTAACCTCCGCTATGAACAACACAGTGGCTTGTCGGGTCTGTGTCTGTAGACGGAAAAGTCTACATCTACATATTTACTCCGCAAATCTCATTTAAATGCCTGACAGAGAATTTATCCAACCGCATTCATACTATTTTTCAGCCGTTCAGTTTTCAAATATTGTGCGGGGAGAGAGAAACACCTAAATCTTTCATTTTTCGATCTTATTTCTCCTATTCTATTACGATGATCTTGTCTCCCTACATAGGTGGATGCTGACAAAATACGATACCGTTCTTAGGGGAAAGTTAGTGAAAGAAATATCGCAAGAACGCAGCAACGAATAATGCCTTCCAATTAATGATATACTCTCCAACTCATGCATAATTTCCGTGACACCTCTCTCCTCTGTATCGCGAGAATACAAAATTAGCTGTCCTTCACTGTTTCTATATCCATCGTCAGTGCAAAGTAGTAGTGTAGGCAGTTTCGTTAGTAGAACTGATGCATCTTCTAAGTGTTCTGCCAATGAAACGTAACCTTCCTTGCGACGTTTTCAATGTGCTCTTTCCAACTAAGAATGTTCGGAAATTGTAATTCCTAGGTATTTAGATCCACTTACTTTTCATTATTTAGGGCCAGCTGCCATGTTTCATATCATGCACCTCTGCCTCAAACGTTTTGCAGTCCTCTTTGACTTTCTGGAGACTTAACTAACAGATAATCTACACCATCATCAGAGGATGATCCAAGAGAGCTGCTGAGAATATCGTTTAAATCGTTTATAAAGAAAAAGGATCAGTAAGGGCCCCATAAGAATTCCCTGGGGAAATTCTTTAATTCGATGACCGTAAATTACTTCGTACTGTCTCCTTCCTGACAGAAAATTACGAATCCAACTACAAATTTGTGATGACAGTCCACAGTTTGATTAGAAACCGTTCATGAGGTATTCTGTCATAAGCCTTACACAAATCTAGAAATATGGAATGGATTTGCTGCCAGCGAGTGAAAGTAAGCCGAGTGTGAACGCACCTTCCTCGACGCCCCGCTCCAGGTCCTTGGCCTGCAGACTGGGCAGCGTCAGCTGCAGCTTGCGGGAGCTGATGAACCTGGCCACCCTGTCCATGAGAGCGCGGTCCACGCGCTCCTCCCTGTCCTCGGGGCTGCCACTGCGGTCCGCCAGGTCTGCCTCGGACGAGCTCCTGCCGCCGCCTGCCGCGTCTTCGGCTTCCGGCGACCGCACCAGTAGTACCGACTCCCCGAGCGGGATTTCCGGCAACCGCATGGCTCGATCCAGAAGGTTGACGGCACGCGTCTTGAGGCACACCGCCAAGGTGTCTCCGCGCTTCTCGCATTCGTCGTACAACCGGAAGGCCATCTTGAGGCCGACGCCGAGATCCTCATCTCCACCTACATTGTTGTCGTCAGCAGCCGCTGTCAATATCACCGTCAGCAGGACCAGTATCCACGTTTGGAACAGCATGTCTGGCTAACGGCGCGGCACGTAGTTAGCGGACAGCAGGTGGTGCTGGGTGAATGGCGCCTTATCTACACACTGAACCTCGCGACGATATGGCTCACAAGTTTATATGTGCTGAAAAGGCTCCCCCACTACGGCGCAACGCCTCCCGCCGGCCGGAGGGCCCTGGCTGGACCGCCGGCGTCTTGACCTCCAGGGGAGTGTGGAGTGCTGCTTCCCTCTCTCTCTCCGGCGCTCGCGCCGTCTTCCTCTCTGCCTCTCTCTCGCTCCCTCCGCTCGTGCGCGATTATGACCTCTGGCGCTCCCACCACGCTTTCCGCTCCGCCTCGCCATGAGAACACCCCCATTCCGACACCGGCTCACTACGAGGATCCCTCCAGAAACCTGGTTTCCCTGCCAGCTGACGATGCGGCACAATTCTCGCAGGTGTCATTGTTTACTTTATCTCAATCTCATCCACACGAGTGAAAAGTTAATTACGTCATTAATTAAAATGTATTCATTCTGTTCCGTCACGAAGAGATGTTAAACTGAGTGCTACGTAACCGCAACTTCCGTATTCAGGTGATACATGTTTTTGAGCATCAAATCATATATACTGCAGACGAAAGTATCTGCATACTAACGGTAATTCACGGAGTAGTCCGTGTGTATTTATTCCTTTCTTATGTTAGTCGTACTCTTTCTTCCCTTCCTGTCCAGCACTTTCTACCCTACCCATTTCAGTTTGGTATTGCTGCTGTTCAATCCTTACGACGTTATATCTCCTAAGCTTTGTTTCTCACAATAATATGAATTTCCAATTTATTAGAGTGGAATAGTAGGAAAATGTCAGCGAAATTTGTTTCGACTGGAGTTCGTAGTAAAGACGTAATAAATTACAACATCGTTTATATTTTCATTCATGTCATTGTTTCTACCTTCGTATCTACTGAAATAAGTCTCGCACTATAGTTTGGAAGTTGCAGTCACTGTTATATTTACATACCGTCTGAAAAATACGTCACTAATATAGTTGGTAGTAAAATCGTAATACATGGAAATGAAATGTGTAATGGGACGGTTTTTCTTGAACCAAAGTCATTAAAAGTATTATTGTGCTATAAAGTTGGAGGTACATTAAGTGAAGTCAATTTATAGCGTCTGTAAAACGTCGGCTGAATGCCAGATGAAAAGTAATAAGCGATATACTTATTTCCGTTAGTCATCCTGTTCGTTTTTGTTAAGTTTAAAATTATGTGTAAGGTACATTGTGAATTGCTGAATGCTCTTATTCTTAAATAATGCAAAAATAAAATCTTGTTATTCGTGTGACGTATGATGTGGCAATATTAATTATTCATGGTACCTCTCTTTTACCATATGTCATAGGTGGTTTACAACACTCACAACAATAGTTTCCTCTCGTTATAAACTATTTGTACTAATTTTTTAATGGGACTCGTAGTACAGAAGGAGATGTGGAACATACACACATTTTTACGTGTATAAATTATTAAATAAGTTTTAGTATAAAAACTAAAAAAAATCCATAATTTATTTGTCAAGATTTGCAAGAAATCGGTTTCTGGAGGGGAAGAAAAAAAGAGAAAAAGAAAACGTAGCTGGAAATATGGCGCTGACAAAAAGCACAAACGTCATTTTTCTGGTATTATAAGTGAAAGTATGAGACGCAATCGCAAGAACGATAAGAGCACTGCAATGTGCATATTAGTACGTAGAGGTGGTTAATAACCTGTTATAAGTTGATATTTGTGTTATTGCTGCCATATTTGAGTAAAAAGCGGTTTTTTTACATAAAATAATTGGTATAATTTAGTGATAGCTACATTATCACGTTACGACGATCTACAGAGCTTATACTCTCTCATCAGTTCAGGAAGGTTTTAAGGAAAAACGTGAAAGGTATGGTACACTGAAAAAAAGGGAAGTGTTTCTCCAACACAACTTAGAACGGGACAACGAACTGGAGCTATATACTTTTGCGGGACAAATGTGCTTTTCTCGGAGAGACAATGAGTTAATAATTATTTTTACAGTCGTAGCTTATTATGTAGCTTCCACATTAAGTTGACTCTGCCTCCTAAACTCCTTTAAGTTAAGGGAATTGATTTGCAGGTAATTCCATTATCATCAGCCCTTGTTACACAGTAGTCTACTCTCAGCTTCGATTTAAGTTTTAATTTTAGCCACTATTGAAAGCAGACATAAGATTCATGGTTACGACGTAAGACCAATGATAACAAATCTCTGCAGTTTGTAATACATTGTATTAAATCTTGCGCATAAACGCCTTGCTTTAAAAACAACTTGTTGTAGAAACTTGACGTTATTTAGTGAACGAAGGAGGTAAATACGTAATTCTTGCATTTATTGCATTTATCTGCAACCATTCTTGTAAGCAAATTGTTAGGGAACTCTGCATAACCCTATTAAAAAAAATGACATCAAACTAAATTGGATTACTGAAATACTACCATCACGTAATTTATTTCGACTTTTCTTTTCCAAACATCAATTTTTATATTTACATTTAAAGGATCTGCTTATACTATAAAAGTTAATAAAATGAAAAACGTAATGATTTAAAAATGACTGCTTTTTCTTTCCCCAAAACGTCCAGTAACAGTACGATCAAAACAATGTTTATAATCTGAATCAGGGAATTGCATGCTTCAATACCCTCATGAATGTGATTAACTTATTGTTCTCTACTCACAATACTCTTAAAGCTTTTGGCGTATAAAATACTACAAACTTCACGCGTCTCTTTTTTTTAATTATTATTATTACTGAATCTGGCATGTGTTTCTACAGTGTTAGAATAAAAGAATCTCGCACGCAATGAGGACAGCTCACTTTTTTCCTTATTTTACTGGCATAGTTTCTTACCAGATTTGTTTCCACTTGTCCTCTACTTCTTTGTACTTTAGCTGAAAACTGAGTTTTATTCGTCTCATGAACTAAACGGGTCCTCCAAAACACAGAACGGATTCAGGTGGTTGACGGTAAAATTAGTCTGTCTCTTCAAATGGCTTGACCTCTGAAAGCTTATTTATAGCTTCGCCGATGAAGGAAATAATTTCTCTTTATGTGATCTCAAATACAAACTATGACAAAATTATTCTTTGTCAGAAAAATATGCCACGTGGTTCTCGGGAATGAGTCAGTACCAATCGATCCTGTAACAAAATTAATAATCCCCAGTTTCTATCCATTATATTGCACTACAAGAAAGAAATTGATGTCAAGGACGTCAGTAACCTGCCGTGTTCATCCTGCCGTTCATGTTGAAATATTACTGACGAAACAGCTATAGCAAATAACAACCAGTCCGTTAGCCAGTAAGGTAGCTACATGTTCCATGGCTTAATTTCCACGATAAATCGTAATGACGAGCAAGTAGTCTAGTTGTAAAATTCAAATACAGCTACATGCTCACCATTTACAAATGAGCTTACACAACAGAGAGCAATGTGTAGAATCATTGCCCAAAATGACTGTTTTCTTCAGAATGCTTTCGCATTTAGGTTACCTCTCTGTGAATAATATGATTGAATAAATGATGAAAAATGTTGTAGCTGGTTGTTCACTCCCTCATGTGCTAAATCTAATTCTGGTATAAAAATTGAAAGCTCTTTTCTGTAGTTTTACAATTACGTTATTATTATTTTTTAAAGTGTGATGATTTGTTTACAATAATTGTTCATTGAACACGTGCGGGATGACCGAATATAAGCACCACAAGTCATCCGTTTAGCACGATTTTATGCAATAAAGGCTTGTTTTCTTAACGTTGAATTGTCGCAGAATACAAATCAATATGAAGTTAATAAATATAACATTTAGCATCATATTTTTCTCTCTCTCGAAGGCTTGTAATAACCTGAAGTAAGTAAGTTAGGTGCTTAAGAAGAAACATATTTCACTCAGATTCAAAATCTTTTAAAAAAAATATCCTATCTTGCTCCTGTGAATGATTGATACAATCGTTGGTGTGTTTTTTGATGTGAAGTCAAAAATTAAGACTGAGGCCATTTGCTCGTGACCAATAAACACTTTTCCAAACACGTTACTTACAATTTCATTTTTGCTTCGTAATAAATATTTAATCATTCAAAATGACCTGATTCCCACTGATGATTATAACTGGAAGGCCCTAACATTATACCATTTGGATTACAAATTTCTACACTCAACACACTATTTCGGTTGTTGTGGTACAAATTTTGACATATTTTCTGTAAAGTATGACGTGGACTCTCTGTTAGTCTTTAGTTGATGTTGTTATTTGTGAAGTATACTGTGGACTGTCTGTTGGCTGTACCTCAACTCTTTTCAACATCTTTATTTGTAGCAGTTGTACGTTGCAGAGCGAAATGCTTTCAATAGGCTTTGAGTGGTATAATGCTGTCACTAAATCTTTGTAGAATAAGTTGAACTGACAAATTATTTCATCCAAACTGAACTACAATTATATTATTTCCAAGATAAGAGACCTTTAGAAAATCTTCTTATCTTGTATTACGAATAAATAAGAAGATATGACGTCAACTGTTAATAATTTTATTGGAAACACTAAACACATTATAAGAATTTTTAATTGTTAGGCAGGAGTGCGGCAGTGATAGAGGAAGCTTTTGTAGTGACGAAAATGGAAATGTTACGAGTGAAATTACAGCAGCCGTAGTATTGTATCACAAGTGACTCACAGCACTGCAATTTCTTTACGGTTTTATTGCATTTGGCATGAGGGTTCCTAATTATTATTTTTCTATGTTGATGTGTACGAGCGGATAATGTAATAGTGCCTAAATGGTAAGATGAAATGTTTCAGAACACTTGAGAAACATTGTAATTAATATTTAAACTTAGCGAGCACGAAGCAAATTATCATTTTTAAGACCATTGTTTGGAACATTTCTCTGCTTCAATCTGAACACCACCCCCAGAATGAAGTAAACCTTCAATGCAACTTACAGAGAAGAATTCAGGTCGTAATTGGCAAGTGAGGTTTACAGGATTCGCGTGAAACCTCATCTTTTAGAAATTATTTTGAAAGCCCTTTCGTCTTTCTTCCCAAAAGTCCTGATCCTCTGCAATATGTTGCTCTCGCACAAGCGAATACGATCCATCAACAATGGGGTCATGAGATACGCTTAACTGAACTTGAAGACTATATTTGGTTTTACGTCTACGCATAATGCACAACACATTTGACATTGATTATTAACGTATCTTTGGCTCTTAGTGTCGAGACAAATTTACTCATTTAATTTTATTTATTTACTCATTTACTTAACCAGGCAAGATTAGGGCCTTCAGCCCCTTCTCTTACAGCTAACCAGGTGTTCTATATATTTTACATGTCCAATATTACATAAGTTATATTAAATCTAGAAAAATTGAAATTTTTTAGCAGTACAGGTAGCAAAAAGACATACACGCAGTTTATATTCGTATTTGATAAATTACAAATATTTCAAATACTACATTGAATGCTTTTAATTATGGCTGCTGGCAGCAGTGAGTGTGGAGGAAGGGGTTGGAAGAGGCAGAACAACGTGACTGTAATAATACACAAATAAGGAGAAATAATGGAAAAGCAGGTGGTATGATTTGAAGAGAAGAGAAATAACGGAGATGAGAGCTTTTGTTTCACTATCAGCCAGGAAGAAATTTGACTGTTTACCTGAGTTTTGAGGAGAGATTTAAGAGGATAAGGAAGTCTTTCAAATTTTTCTTAAACGTAGCAGAAGACTGAATCGTGCGAAGGGTGTAGGGTACCTTGTTCCAGAGGCGAACAGCAGAGCAGCGATGGTATTTTCAAATACTTTCGTCTTATGAATGAGAGAAACTAGGGCATTAGATAAGTTGGATAATATTATGATAGCACAAAATATGTTTAAATTATGAGGCTTGCTTCCTCACACAGCACTCGATGGGGAAGGCACTGCGTATGGTAGTCCCGTAGTTTGTCTGTCCGAAATTACCCTAATTGGATGTATGAACCACTAATATGGTAACATCGATGAATGTTGCATTACACCAAACAAACACATTCATTGTTAAGTCTGACAGTCTTGTATTTTCCCTACTTGTACCCAATCATATCACAATTGTGAAGGTTTGGTAGAACGAGTGATTACACCAGTTTGGATTTTACATTTTGTGGAAAAACGTTACGAAATATTTTTCAGGGCATAGAGGCAAGCATACAGTGACGGTATTATCTGTCCAATTTAAATGTTCATCGATAATGACACCCAGTTTCTTAACTGTTTTTCAATATGGTATTGGGTCACCATCAAGTTGAATAGGACGTCGTCTGCATAGAAGTGATATTACAGAAAGTAATAATCGATGAAATATCATTGATATACAAGGAGAAGAAAAGTAGACGTAAAACTGATTCTTGTGGGACTCCAGAAACAACGTTTCTACAAGATGATTTTTATTCCCACAGACAAAACTTATTATTATTATTATTATTATTATTATTTTTTTTTTTTTTTAAGTAGCATTCAAATCACTTGAGTACGCTATATGTGCACTTTAGTTATCGCATTTTATTCAGGAGTATGTCAAAGTTGATAGTATCGAATGCTTTGCTGAAATCTTCCAGTGTCAATATAGTAGCTTCGCGGTTGTTCATGGCAAACTTCAGGTCATCAATTATCTTGATTAATACAGTGTTTGTGCTATGGATTTTACGAAAGCCAGACTGATGTTAGTCAAATAAGTTGAATTTGCACAAATGTTCAGTAATTTGGTCATGAACAATGTAATGAAGATCTCTGTAAACAACAGGCAAAATGCTGATTAGCCAAAAATCACAAGGTGATTTCGGATTTTCTTTTAGGAATAGATCAGACTATGCTGCTTTTGCAAGAGGTAGTATATGTTGCATTCAAGGGAGAGAAATTAAAAATATCTCTTAAGACAGGTAATAAATCATCTTAATCGTGGTTATATTAATATCGTCGTTGACTATCGATTCAGAAGAGATTTCCATTATTGCTATTCTTGTTGTATTTATTGCTACATGTTTTAGGTGGAATGTGTCATCGTTAGTTATGTGTCTAGGAAATTCTTCAAGGGGAATAAATAAGTTGCGCTTGGGAGTTGATTTACGCGGAGAAGAATTCATTCGGTTCGTCAACTGAAAGTTGAAAAAAAAAAAAAAAAAAGTCTTGTGTAGTTTTAGCGACACCCGAGCTACGGACATTCAAAAATTTTTGAAAATTATCGGACCAAACGGCGTGGTCATCAGTTCGTAGCCTACAAATTACTTAAACTAAAGTAAATTAACCTAAGGACAACACACACACACACACACACACACACACACACACATGCCTCAGGGAGGACTCGAACCTCCGACGGCGAGCAACCGCGCGCTCCGCAGCGAGGCGTCTTAGACCACTCGGCTTCTCCACCGCGACTACGGAAATTCTACCACAGCGCAACTGGGATAGTGTTGCTGCATACGAAAGAACCAGCGTACCTTATTTTGTCATTGAGAATGAATTGTTTTACAACGACCAGAGAATCTTGATGAATACATGGGAGGAATGTTTTCCATACACCATCGAGACACGTTGATTTTATTCGTCTTTCAGCTGTAGGTCCCATTTCTTGTGTTAAAAACAAATTAGTAAACCTACTGAGTAGAAGAAACACACCCGCGTTGCAGTGGCCGAGCGTTCTAAGGCGCGCGCGGTTGCCCGCCGTCGGAGGTTCGAGTCCTCACTCCAGCATGTGTGTGTGTGTGTGTGTGTGTGTGTGTGTGTGTGAGAGAGAGAGAGAGAGAGAGAGAGAGAGAGAGAGAGAGAGAGAGAGGGAGGGAGGGAGGGAGGGAGAGAGGGAGGCGCGGTTGCCCGCCGTCGGAGGTTCGAGTCCTCCCTCCAGCATGTGTGTGTGCGCGTGTGTGTGTGTGTGTGTGTGTGCGCGCGCGCGCGCGCGTGTGTGTATGTGCGATGTGTGTGTGTGTGTGAGAGAGAGAGAGAGAGAGAATTCTCCTTAGGTTAGTTTAACTTATTGTAATTAGTTTGAAAGCTTGTAGATTTACAAAAAATGTTCAAATGTTTGTAGAGCTTATGGGACTTAACTACGGGGTTATCAGTCCCAAAACTTACAAACTACTTATGAACTACTTAATACTAGGGACGGCACAAATATCCATGCCCGAGGGGGGATTCAAACCCCTGACCGTAGTGGCTGTGCAGACCGTGACTGGCGCGCCTCAGTCAGCTCGGCCACCGCGGCCGACGTAAATTTACAAATACTGGTATTGCCTGTGGTCGAAAATCGACCAATTGTGTTTACATATCATGTTGTCGGCCTTGCGTGATTATGTTGGCGACATCAATAACACGATAGAAAATTTTTGCCCATTTGTTCGAACCACATAGAATGACTCGATTAGTGTATCGTACAGACCATGAAGTAAACAAATAATGCTGCTCCTGCTTTATGGTTGACAGGTTCCTGTATGTACCCTCGTTCAGTGAGTAAAAATAATTGCCTCGTAAAGCGAAGATTCCATGAGTAAACATCAGCGTTGTCAAGCGATTGTCTATAATGAAGACTCACAGGATTCACACAATTCAGCATCTGTTGCCAACATTATCATAGAAGGCCGCTGGGATATTTGGTAAAATTTTACCGGCACTGGGAGGTATGAAACGGTATCTTTTACGTGTTAAGGAAAATGCGTGACACAATAACAACAAATAAAAACGTAAGTACATATTCTCAATCCATTTTCGAATTATATAACTTTCATTATCCTACTATTTGAAATGGAACTACAATTTCGGTGTTCGCATATTTATACAGCGCCAAGAAATAACGTTATTTCGATACTGCGATATTCAGAATTCTAGACCTGACAACATGTCTACTTGTAGTTCCACCCGTGCACCGCTAGATGCCTCTCCCGGCGCATCGTCCTTTATATCGGCATTCATATGAAAACATCCGTTTCCTTTAACCACTCTTAATCACTGCGAAAATGAAGCATTTGAACGGCACAAGAAAGTGAGTTGGGAGCACTCCATGTTTCGATATTCACTTATTTTAATACGTTATTTTAAAACTGCAGATGGTCTGCATTACAGCGTCTTTGGTCGAGGCGAATAGCCAATCCGTGAGTTGATTGTTGGAGAATGTAGAACTTGATCCAAGCTCTAGATATGAAAATTTCTACTGTTACCACTTTTAATGGCTAAATGCACACATAATATTTATATTCGTGAAATCTACTACAAGCAATCTTTCGAATTATGTAACTTTCATTGGCCTTCTTGTACGAATAAATTAGAAATCTGTAGCACAATTTCCGTGTTAGCGTGTTTATATAATGATTTGATTTTTCTGAAGAAACGCACTGCAAATGTATTTTCCGTTGTTTTCTCCTTGAAAGTGACACGGAAACCGCGAGTTGTGTCAGAAGCAACGGAAAGAGCTGGAAGGGCGGACGTGCGCCGCGTGCCGCAGACATCCGGCCAGTGCGGCGGAGGAAGCACCGAAAGCGTGTCCCGCGCAGGGTCAGCGGAATGCGAGGGGGTACAGAAGTGAGCCAAGGGGCCGTTGTTTGCGATGCCGCGGTACTCGAGGCCCCGCCGCTGGAACCTGTTCCGCCGAGTCACTGCTGCATTCGGCATAGGCACACACACACACACACACACACACACACACACACACACACACACAAACAAACAAGCACGCGACCGGAGACACCAGCCACTGTAGAGAATCTGCAAGACACTCTCATAAACCACGGGCTATCAGGAGGAGTTCAGCCTCGGTCGTTGTACTGACGGAACGAACACTTTTTGCCGTACGTTCTTTGATTGCTGAAGGCCAGTCCGTGGCACACACAAAGGAAAGATAATTGAGCTGAATTCTCTGGAAGATCGAGAAAGCATACCATGCGATCGAAAGGCACTAACTTTGGTCCTGTCCCGCTGTCGGAAACGTGCGGAGGCGTTTAGGCATACTGGTATATGGTTCTACATCAACATCTACACTGGCTGCTCTGCAAATCACTTTTAAGTCCCTGGCAAAGGGTTTTCATCGAACCACCTTTATACTATTCATCTAACATTCCATTCTCGAATAGCGCGCGGGAAGAAACAACATCTGAATCTCTCCGTTCGAGCTCTGATTTTCCATATATTATTCTAATGATTATTTCTACCTATGTAGGTGGGACTCAACAATATACCTTCGCATTTGGAGAATATTGTCGATCTGAGTTTCGTAAGTAGACCACGCCACAGCGATAAACGCCGTTGATCTAATGATTCCTATCCCAGACCCTGTATCATTTCCGTGACGCTATCTCTCCTGTACCGTCACAATACAAAACGGGCTGCCATTCTTTTGATTCTTTTCATGGCTTACGTCAAACCCACTTGATAAGTATCCCACACTGGGCAGCAACACTCCAAATAAGAACGGACGAGTGTATGTAGTCTCTTTGCTAGTTCTGTTGTATCTTTTACGTTTTCTGACAATAAAACGCAGTCCCTGGTTCGCCTTTCCTACGACATTATCTACGAGTTATTTCGAGTTTCAGCCTGATGTAACAGTAATTCCTAGGTATTTAGTGGAGTTTAAGGCCTTCACATTTGATTGATTTATATTGTAAACAACATTTAACGGATTTCTTTTCGTATTCATGTGGACTTTTTCACACTTCTCATTATTTAGAGTCAATTTAAAATTTTTACACAATACTGTTATCTTATTTAGATCGTCCTGCAGTTGGTTTTGATCTTCAGATGACATTACTAGACCATAAATGACGGCGTTGTCTGCAAACAACCTAAGAGAGCTGCTCAGATTTTCTCCCATATCATTTATTTAGATAAGGAACAATAGAGAACCAATAACACTACCTTGTGGAACGCTGGATTCGCATAACATAGTCAAATGGAAATCTAATGGGTATTTAGTCTATTGCCGCGGTGGAGTAGCCGAGCGGTCTAAAGCGTCTCGCTGCGGACAGCGCGGTTGCTCGCTGTGGAGGTTCAAGTCCTCCCTGGGGCAAGGGTGTGTGTGTTTGTCCTAAGTTTAGTTTACCTAGGTTTAAGTAGCTTGTAAGCTAAAAATGTTCAAATGTTTGTACAGCTTATGGGACTTAACTACGGGGTCATCAGTCCCTAAACTTACAAACTACTTATGAACTACTTACGAACTAGGACGGCACAAATACCCATGCCCGAGGGGGGATTCGAACCCCCGACCGTAGCGGCCATGCAGACCGTGACTGAAGTGCCTCAGTCTCCTCGGCCACCGCGGCCGGCGCTTGTAAGCTACGGACTGATGACCACGCAGTTTGGTCCGATAGAATTACGAACATTTGAACATTTTTTTGGTATTGAGTCCGGTTGGTGCTTTGCAAAATAGATATTGTGCTGAGGATGCGAAATTAAACAATGGTGGTGCACTGTAATCTCTGACGCCAGTCAGCTGTCCCGAATCGTAATTGATGAAATGCGTAACGTATGAAATCTGAATCTGAAAGGGGAGTCTCGTAGGTCATGCCATAAATTTTACTTGGGGTTCTGATTCTCAGCTGCTCAACTCCAGTTCTATATTTACAACAGCTGCAGCGTTACATAGCGACGTCTGTTTATTCAAAGATGTCAGAAGGACAGAACCGCCAATTCTTTATTACAATCCACTTACATGGCGAGTCATGATTATACAGTGCGGATGACACAAGCGCCCGAATTCTTGCAGGGACACAGGGCCTGCTGCAAACCATGGCGTACAAATATTAAAGTAAGAGAACATGAAATATTCAAATTTTTTTGTACCGTTGCTGTTTATTATTTATATAAATGATATGGCTTCAAATATTACAGGTGACTGTAAAATATTTTTGTTTGCTGATGATAACAGCGTGGTAGTGAAGGATGTAGCTCATACTATTGACACATTATCAAATAATGCAGTTCAAGAGATAAGTTCATGGCTTGTAGAAAACAAGTTGATGTTAAATCACGGTAAAACTCAGTTTTTACAATTTCTAACACGTAATTTGACGAAATCTGATATATTGATTACACATAATGGGCTTAAGTGAGACTGAACAGTTCAAATTACAAGGTATTAAGATACACAGTAAGTTGTCGTGGAAAGATCTTGTTCCAAAACCATATTTACCATTAGAACAATATATGAAATAAGTGATTTTTCAACACAAAAGTGGTCTATTACGCTTGCATTCACTCACTTATGACGTACGGTAGTATTTTTTGGGGTAACTCGCCTGATGCAAAAATGATATTTCTGGCTCAAAAACGGGCGGTTCGAGCAATATCTGGTGTAAGTTCACGAACGTCATGTCGACCCCTTTTCAGTATTCTGGGAATTTTGACAATGGCGTCACAATACGTTTTTTCTTTAGTGTCGTTTGTTGTTAATAATATCAGCTTATTCCCACGAGTTAGTAGCTTTCACTCGGTGAATACTAGTCAGAAGTCGAATCTACATTTGCATCACACCACCTTGACACTTGTGCAGAAAGGTGTACAGTATTCTGCAGCATGCATTTCCAATAAGATGCCATAAGAACTAAAGTATCTTAGCACTAACCCACACGTTTTCAGATCTAAATTCAAGAGTTACCTCATGTCTCACTCCTTTTATTCTGTCGAGGAACTCCTAGAAAAGTTAAATAATTAAGCTAATTCATTGTTTTCTTCACTGATTCTTTTCACTTTGTCATAAGATTGTCGTGTGCATAGGACTACTTAAAAATTTTCTATTGCCATTCTTGTGTAAAATTCATGTATTGACTTGTTCCATGACCATGGAGTCTCACTCCTCAATTGTATCCTATAGAACAGAAAACCATATTATTATTACCATTATTATCAAATTTTTAATGCTTAGGACCCAAACTGCTCATGTTTTCGTTATATAGACTATTGCGAGGCGCCTTAATCGTTAGTAATGTGGTGGTCTAACGGTTAAGACGTCTGCCTAGTAAGTATAGAGGTCCGGGTTTGATTCCCTGTCGCATCACAAATTTTAATTCTATCCTTCAGATTTATAATTAATGACTTACCTAATACTTAGACTAAATGCATTTCTTAGATTTTGTAGGTGAAAAACACCTTGTGTTTGCTGCACTTGATTTCACTTCTCCCAGATGTGTGTCACCTTCTATTTTAAAGGCATCTTCAGTGGGATCTATTAGTACAATTTTTTGTGAGATGTATTGATTCCAGATTATAAACAGTTCACATAATTTTTTTAGAAAAGGGAAGAAGTATTTATTTACATTTTCGTTGTCTTTTGAGCTATCTTCGGCTGTTTATGCTGTTTAATGTATGGTTAGAACAAGATACACACACCTATGCCCGACAGAGACCTCGAACCTCGAAAAGGAGCGACCGCGAAATCCGTGGAATGACGTCTTAAGCCGTGTTTATAGCCCGCGATTGCTCCGTGGCGGAGGAATCGCGGCGGTTTGTCAGTGCGCTGTTTCTCATAAGGCAGCGTGGGCCCTGTTTATAGGCGCGGCTGCGGCGGCGGCCACTCCGCTCTTCCGCTGCGGCGTCAAAATAGCAGTGGCTGCACTTCCAAACCGCTTACAAGGCGGCTAATGCGGCTGTTCGGTGCGCCATATATCTGACCGCCAGGTGGGAACAGAGTGCTCAAGGTCACTTCGGCTGTAACATTTGCTGTGTGAGTGACGAGCGGTGCTTCCGCAAAATTACAGCGGTTGCTCCGACGCGGAGCAACTGCAGGCTATGGAAACGGCCTTACACCGCACGACTCTCACGTGGGTTGAGTTAGGGTCGGACGGCGGACGTTTTGTATAGTCCTTGCAGGTGTCTTAAGCCCATTTTCATGGGATGCCGCAAAGGTTTGCGCCACTGCCTAGTAAGAAAGCGATCTCGGGCTCGAATCGCAGCTCCAACACAAATATTCATACGTCCATTTAATGTGAATACAACACCTACGAGCAGCTGAGCCTGAAGCAACATACAACTAAGCCTTGTCTGTTGGGCTTGTGCTGGGTCGTGCGGGAGTATACGAGCGTTCTGGGCCGCCACGTTACGGATCGCGCGGTCCTCTCTCGGGCATGGAGGTGTGTGTTTTACTTAGGTTAGTTTAACTTAGTTTATGTAGTTTGTAAGACTGATGACCAAGTACTTTAATCCCATAGGATTACAAACATTTGAAGATTTTGCTTGTGCTGGACTGATAAACATTCAATAAATTCTTTGATATATAAACCTTTTGTGTCGATGCATAAACTTTCTGAACCGGCTTTTGAAGGACACCAGCGAAGGAGGTGGCCAATGCTGGAGGTCACATGCCCTTAAGGATGTTCTTGGCATCTGTGTAGGAAATGCGCTTAGTAGCTTTAATTCATTGAATCTTCTTTTCTTCTAAATAAACGCTGCATTCCATATTCCATACAGGGTGTACTCCAGAACACTTTGGAGGTGGTGAACAAGCGACCCATTCGTGGGCAGGTTTACCACATGCACCACAAGTGGATACTCTATTACATCCCTGAGTTGTGAGACCAAACCGCTGGCATTTAAAGCAGCGCATGGAATTTGGGATGTAAGGTCTTACATTTAGTCGTAGAAATTCTGCCTTAACATGCTCAGGGATCCGTGGGCAATAAATGTAAGGAAAAAAGAGTCTGATTTTTGTAGTTCTTCATCCACCCCATTCATTGTGTGTTGCATATCAATGATGTATTGCTCCCATTTAGACTTTAATTCTTCTCTGTGAATGAACACAAGGGCCCCATATGTGACAACTTCTTGCTGCAATTCAGTGTTTTCTGTAGTTCTGTTTCAGTGGGATATTCTCCTAGGCAAGTCGCTTTTTGAAGGTTTGCGGTTTGTGGAGAGCTAGATGCTCCTATTAGCAAACGATAAACCGATTTTAATGAGCCAAGTGCCTTCCAAACCCTTTTGAATATAGAATGGCGATACTTTTTCGAAATTACCTTCTCTCATTTTAATGACAAAATACTCATTCTGATTACCATCATGCGTCCTTTTACAATTACTTAAATTTTTTTAGACCCTCCTTGGTCGGGAGGACTGGATACCCAAGCCCTTTTTGGTCGTTGGGTTTTGCTACCCCCTCCCCCAAGTAGTCCACCCCTAGAAAGAGCGTCGCATGCTTAGGTCAGCCTAATATAACTGAAGCTTAGCAATATCTCCAGAGGTTGCTCGCTAGTCACTGTTCCATCTGAACAGCCATGCATTTCATCAGCAAGTAGCACACCTTGGGACTGATGTTGTTTTTTAGAGAGGTATTTCCTTCCTCGCGACCCAGACGGTCAAGCCAAGTTCTTCATTCCCTGTTACACACAACGTTCCACCGCCACTCCACACGCAGGTCACTAACGTGTACCCAGAGGTTACAGTGTCAGAGGACTGGTGGCGCTTACCATTCCCCTGCTCAGGCCCGCACTCAGCAAATTAATGCTGAGCCACCTGAGGGGAACCGATTCCGTAGCCAAAGCCAGTTGGCCAAGTGACCGGTAGAGTAAATATGTGTGAGAGTGTGTCCAAAACACCGACTACACAACACTGCTAAGGCCAATCCGTTGCTGAGTGAGAACTGAATTCTTGATAAGTCAATGCCTAGAGGATACCAGTAGCTTTGGGTGAATCAAGGAACCGATATTGATCGATACAGTATTCTGAGCATTTAGTGACAACAATTCGACAGTATTGTGATCGAGTACTCTGTCTTCGCCATCCAGCAGGAAATCTATTGTGACGGCTTGTTACCTCAAAATGTCATCCCCATATATATATCGCCGCAATTATAAATCTGGAATGTGGCGTAATTTGGTGCGTTGAACGCTACCCGCAGGAGCCCTATCGTTGGTGTTTACGGTTAGAACGCACAGGTACATAAAGGATGCTTCAAACTTCTCTTACCTTGCTACCTCCCACACTGTAACGTAACTGATTATTTAATGTGTACAACGTTTGCACCCCCCATTCCCTTTTGCTTGTAAATTGAACGACCTTTACACGTCAGAAAACACTATGACTGGATATTGATGTTTTCAATGTTCCATCGTGAAGCCTATTATCTGAACAGTTTAGCTGATGTATTTACCATTCACAAAGGCAAAAATTTACTCTCATCTTCGTTGAGTAAAAGACAGCTTGATGTTTTATATGTAAACAATCGAGTTGATCCTTATTCAGATGGACTAGGTGGGTCTGTTGTTCTTCCGAATAATCTAAAATGCAGTTACTAAAATTAAGAAAATATTGGAAAAAAATGTTTCAGCAAATACTTGCATAATGCTCATCACTGTAGGATCGTTACCAGATGGGGGTTGATAGAGCATTTGGTAAGCGCTAAAGCTTCACGGAGATAACTGGGAAACACAAGCTGCACGCACTGCAGGAGAGGCGTTCTGCATCATCATTCTATGTGTTTCTGTCAAAGTTCCGAGGGAACACTTTTCTTGAAGACTGAACGAATACATTGTTTCTTCCTACGTATGTCTCGCGAATACACCACGAGAATAAAATGAGAGAGATAAGAGCCCGCAAGGAGGCATACCTATGGTCTTTTTCCCCGCGAACAGTTCGTCCCTGGAATGGGAATAGAAAGAAGCGACACAAGGTACACAAATGACACTCCACTACACACCGTGAGGAGGGAGTTGTGGACTATAGCTCTAAATGTAGATGGTATAGACAAAGCAATAATTCCAATATCAGGACAATTAGATGATTCATTCAAGAGAAAATGGTTCAGAAAGTGAGTTAGTAATCAATGCGTTGGTCCACCCATGACATCTGTGCTAGCTGCTATTTTGTTTTTCGGATGTCTTCCTGAAGTACATCGTTCTAATTCTGTCAGTTTGGCGCGTTATATCATTCACATCTTGAACTAGTTCCAGGATGCTTCCTATAATTCTTCAAACGTTTTAAACTGTGGATAGTTCCGGCCAAAACAGGCCTACAGTGTTGATCAAACATGAGGACAAGCGGTAGAAATTCATCACGTGTGGCAGGGCCCTATCTTGCTGAACTGTGGACCCAAAAGAGTTGACATCAAGGACGAACCGCTGTGCTGTCAGGATGCAAGGGACGATAACCAAAGGGGTCCTAGTTGTCCTTGTGTATAGCGTGCAACATTCAGGTTGGCAAACCCACGCTGTCCGGGACGACAACAGACACGTCTTCGATGGTCATCGGGGCTCGGTACCTAGCGGAATTCATCAAGGAAAGTCTTACTCTACTGAGATTCCAGGCTAAATCTTTTAGACACCACCGAAAACGAGTTTTGTTGGTCTTCAGAGGTCAATGGTAGTAGCTTCAAGGGGTGCCCTGAACTCAGACCCCTTTCAGATGGCCTACTGATAATGGTGCTTGTGGTCTGAAAGATCAGTTCCAGATCAGATTAATAATAATGATTTATCAACTAATCGAGTGGCTCTCTGACGATTTTTCTTTGCTCATAATGTGTCATCTCTCGCTAGGTCTATCTCTTTTGTCGCTGTGTGGCCATGCTCCACAGTCAATTAGAGACGTCGCTCCTGTTTACGTATGAAGCGCTTCATCAATTATTCCTACCAGTATCTTCGAGCCAAGCTATATGTCCCCATTCAAACAGCGTGGTCCATACATTGTTGATGCGCTAACCTGCGATGCATAGTTAAACTGCAAGGGACACCTTTAACCGCGAACTATCAGAACCGCACGAACCATATTTACAACAACGCCCGATCCTAAGAAAAAAAAGATACAATATATATATATATATATATATATATATATATATATATATATATATATATAATGCTCTCATCTTTATGGAAGACGTTTCATTGCAGCATAACAACATTTTAATAGAAAGAAATAAAGATAACAGTATCAATGTCTTTGTGCTCCTCAGTCCGAACACTAGCTTCATCTTTTGAATGTGTCATCAGTACTACTTGGTTTTGTGTTGTGTTTCGAATTCAGCCAAACCCTGTAGAATGGAGATTTTGGTGTGTTGCAGCGTTGCTGACTCATCCGTTTTTATCCTTGCAATCATCCAACCACAACAATCTACAATGTTAACTTCTTCTCCAATTTTATTTCCTACATATGTGAATCTCTTCTCTTGTGTTGTCCATTCCAACCCTTGTTGGCTTTCTATAGACAATGGGTGATTCCTTCACCCTGGGTTCCGTGAAACACGCCTGTTTTGGTATATTGGCAAGAAGATTACTTTTGGGACTGATGCCCTAAATAGTTCGATCCCTTCAGATCAAACACTAACCACCAATTCTGGTACTTTGGTGAAACTTTCCATATTACCATATCGTGTGCAAGCCTATTCATCACCGAAAAGCAACGGCAACTCACATTAATTTAAAACTTTTTATTGTACTCTTTTAGTGCTCTCCCTCTAGGAATTCCCCACCCCGCCTACACACAATACCTGTGATACTAAAGAGACTATACCTTGATGTCTGAAAATCAACCCCAAAATATTATCCCTTCATTGAGACGGATTATGCAACATCTTTCTATTCAATTCTGATCAGTGGCTCCACATTAGTAAGGCAATCTTCATCATACTGGTATAGCACAGCGTTGAAAAGTCACATTTTCGTGTCTTACTGCTTGTTGTTCGGGACTCACACCCAAACAAAGCTATACTCCATAGAAATTACTTCAATGACGACTGCCTAATATTTAGATCAGTATTCTATATCAACAAATTTCTCTTCTTCAGTAATGCTTTTAAATTTATTGCCATTCTCAATACATTCTCCTCATAATAAATGCTTTTTGTCCCATTTCCATTTTGAATTTTGTATATTCTGTACTTCGGCCATCATAACTTACTTTACTGCCCAAACAATAAAACTCAGAATAGCTATTAATTTCTTATTTCCTAATTCCCTTGGAAACATCAGATTTAATTTGACTAATTTTAATTTGACTAAATGCAGTCACCCTTGTTTTGCTCTCGTTTAAGTTCATCTTACCCCCGCTTCCTGTTTGAAGATATTGTCCATTACGTTCAACTGTTCTTCTAGGTTCTTTACTGACAAAATGTCCCTTGGAAATAGTAAAATTTTTAAACTCCGTTTGCAAGTTAATTCTATCAAAATACAAAAAAATGTTCAAATGTTTGTAAATCCATCAGACTAAACTGCGTGGTCATCAGTCCGTAACTTACGAACTAGTTAAACTAAGGTAAATTAACCTCATGTCAAACACACACACACACACACACACACACACACACACACTCATGCTCCAGGGAGGGCTCGAACCTCCGACGGTGAGCAACCTCGCGCTCCGCAGCGTGGCGCCTTAGACCGCTCAGCTACTCCACCGCGACTCCTTTGTATCCTTCACAGCTTTCTCAATATCGAGATTGGATAACATTGGGGAATAGCTACAATCCTCTCCAACCACTGCGTCACTTTCATGTCATTTGACTGTTACAACTACTGTCTGGTTCCTGTAACAAATCGTTTCCTATATTTTACCGCTGCTACCTTCAGAAGTTTGGAGCTCTGTCAAAGCTTTCTCGGAATCTAGAAAAGTCATAAACAGACATTTTCCTTACCTCAACCAGTCTTCGTACCGTCAGCATTGTTTTACGAGTTCTTATATTTCTTTCAAATCGAGACTGAACTTCTTCGAGAATGATTGCTAATAGGTTTTTCATTCTACTGTAGATAATTTGTGTTAGTATTTTTGCAACCATGATTTACTATTCTGATAGAATATTTGACTTCGCCTGCTTTCCTTGAAATAGGAGGTAATTCATTCTTCGTGACGTCTGGGGGTATTTCGTGTGCCTCATAAATTTTACGTACCTCATGGAATTGTTTCGATGACTCAAGGCATCAATGCCACGGAAGTGAAATTTAACGTAATTCAAAATCATCGGATATTACGGTTTCAGTCAATACTTCGAATAACCCTCTGCTTAAAGTATGTATAGTAGCGCAAAACACAAATATCCTAATGTCCAACATTGCTCTGAGCTAATATGACGCAGTTTTTTAAAATATTTAGGCCACATGTGGCGAATCGGCTATGTATTTATTGAGGCGTTTCGAATTTATATCATACTCAGAATCCAGGCCTGGGGAAAACTTCGTACTTATGCGGATATCGTCATGCCCCTGCTGAAGCCTGATGTTTTACCACAGGCTTAGATTATGAAGATGATATAAATTCGAAACGCCTCAATAAACACATAGCCGATTCACTAACTGTGACCTATGCAATTTTAACAACAGCGTCATTATTAGCAGTTAGTAATATTTGAAATTAATCATAGGAGCATACCTCATTAAGGACTTTATTTCACTTCTGCGAAACAGATACCTTGCGCAGAATATAGTGCTCGTATTATTCCTTGAAGTTCAGATGTGGTATTTCGAAGAACTGGTCAAAACAAAATGAGAGAGGTACACGATTGTTATTTCATCATCAAACTTCGCTATGTGTTTCACAATAAAACTTTTGTACTGAAGTATAATCCAGTACTGTAATATGATTGGCAAAGGCAATTTATGGTATCATCATACCCATATAATAGATATCAATTGAAATTAATGTGGATTATGCTACTCGAATGCTTGGCTGGCCGCCGTGGCCGAGTGGTCAGCGGCGTGCCAGTCACTGCCTGCACGGCCGCTGCGGTCGGGAATTCGAATTCCCCCTCGGACATGGGTGTTTGTGCCGTCTTTAGTGTAAGCTAGTTCATAAGTAGTTTGTAAGTTGAGGGACTTGACCCCGCCGTTAAGTCCCATAAGGTTAACAAACGTTTGAACTTTTTTTGAATGTAAAAAAAAAAAAAAAAAACAAAAAAAAAAACAAAAAAAAAAAAAACGTTGCTTTAGTGGGGTTTACACATTCTTCTCATCCAATTCATCAAAATCTCAAATTTTCAATTTGAGTGTTACTATACTCAAAATCAACTGTGTATGATATGTGTGTTTTATGATAATATACTTTTAATAGAGGGTATTTTTGCACTGTTGATTGAAAATTTAATTATACATTAATGCCATTTACTGACATATGATTTTCCTTTTGTGGTACTGATATCCATTACTTTCTTCCCTCTTTCAAAATGTAACTATGAAAATAACACAGACACTGTGATTTTTTAAATAATTTTTTCAACGCTGAAAAATTTTAGCAAAAGAGGGGATAATCTGCAGTGTAACGACCTTTCGTGCAGGGAGTGGTAACTGACTCACATACACAGTTGTAATTTCTTGTGAAGACATAGATAGAATGATTACTGACATAACTATCACTTGAAGCATTTACGTAATCTCTGGGAGTAACCATGAAGAATTATTTGAAGTGTAATGACCACATAAAATTAATCGCGGATCAGAGAAAACAAACTGAAATTTACTGGACGAATCCTCTTTAAGAATAACCCATCAACAAAGGAAAAAGTAAAGTTATACGCAGCATTATTCGTAAGAAGCCTCATTGAGTTTGAGATGTTATTTACGATGACTTTTCTATATAATGTGGGAAGCTACAGTGGTGTAACTCTCCCTTGGAGCACGTTAGAAATCACTTCCAAGTCGTAACTTCCGGTGAGAATGATATGCTGCGTTCCGTTAGCTAGAAACTCTACAATCCAATCGCACAATTGGGTGTGATTTACGTGCTCTTGTATTTTGTTAATTATGTGGCATCGTATTGAACGCTGTTCGAAACTCAACAAACAAGGAAAAATGTAACTGACATACGCAGATTTCGCTCTCATTAGGCTAATTCATTAGCGGTGTTCTTTTGTGTCTTAAAATGTGTTTATATTAATTTTAACATAAGCAATATACATCATGTTCATGTGAACGGCTACTATATGTTGGAAAACCAGAACATCGAGTATAGTACACTGATATAGCTCTCGAGTTTCTTTAAAGAGACTACTAGATCTCCTAGGTGCACGCTGATGACGCAAACGTTACACCAATCGTAAGTTCGCCCGAATATAAATTATTTTGTCTAACTTATACTGCCTATACGTCGTAAGCTCTTTGAATGAGCGCCAATCTTCCCAACTAATCCATCATCACTATCTTCTTCGCGAAAATATAGGGCGAAATCTTCGTCATCAATGGTCATATCGTCACTATTTCCCAGCCTGTCATTTACATGATGTTCCACTGTACATAGCACCTCCAATGCCAGAATCATTGTTTCCCAACACATCTGCACACAAGTGTACTGGAACCTACTTCCTTTGTTTTTTCGGACTGCAATTCCTTAGGATTCTTCCAATGAATCTCAGTCTGGCATCTGCTTTACGGACGATTAATTGTATATGGTCGTTCCATTTTAAATCACTCCTAATGCCTACTCTCACTTAATTTATGGAATTAAGTGCTTCCATTAATTTTATCTCGTTTTAAGTGGCAATCTTAAGTAATTTGTACCAAATGTTGCCAAGAATGCTATTTTATTATTTGGATGACTAATTTCGGCAATGCACACATACCGTAATCGAATCAACTGTTTCAGACAACATTTTTTGACAATTGGCGAATACAAGTGCTTTCGATAATTGTCAAAAATTTTGTGTCTGAAACAGATGATTCGATTACGGTACGTGTGCATTGCCGAAACTAGTCATTCAGATAATAAAATAGCGATCTTGGCAACATTTGGTACTAAGTGCTGCCAGTTACTGACCTGCTGTAGTGTAGCTAAATGACAAAGGATCTTTATTTCTATGTATTCGTTGCGCATTACACTTGCCTACATTGAGATTCAGTTGCCATTCCCTGCACCATGGGTCAATTCGTTGAAGATCCTGTTGCATTTTAATACATTTTTCCATTGTTACAATCTCTCGATATACTACAGCATCATGCGCAAAAAGCTTCAGTGAACTTCTGATGTTATTCACAAGGTCATTTATATATATTGTGAACAGCAACGGACCCACGACACTCTCCTGAGGCACACGTGACATCACTTACTCCATTTGAGAATGACTTTCTGCGTTCTGTTATCTAGGAACTCTTCAATCCAGTGACACAGCTAGTATGATAGTCCATATACCTTTGTTCATTAAAGGACTGTGGGGAACTGTATCGAACGCATTGCGGAAGTCAAGAAAAGCGGCATCTACTTGGGAACCCGTGTGTGTATAGTATTTACTCTGAGTCTCATGGTCGAATAGCGCGAGCTGGGTTCACCACGATCGCCTTTTTCGAAACCTATGCTGATTCCTACAGAGCAGATTTCTAGTCTCCATAGAAGTCATTATACTCGAACATAATACGTGGTCCAAAATTGAACAACTAACCGACATTAGAGATACAGTACTATGGTTCTGCACATCTGTTCGACGTCCCTTCTTCAAAACAAGGATGACCTGCGCCATTTTCCAATATTTTGGAACGCTACGCTTTTCTAGACACCTACGTTTCACCGCTGCAAGAAAGGGGTGATGAGGGGGGGGGGGGGAGTTCCGTCGTGTACTCTGTGCAAAATCGAACTGGTATCCCATTAGGTCCAACGGCATTTCCTCACTTGAGCCTTTTTAATTGTTTTACTATCTCTCCGTCATTTATTACGATATCTGCCACTTTGCAACTGTGCGACAATCTATAGAAGGAACTACAGTGTCGTCTTCCTATGAGAAACAGCTTTGGAAAAGACATTTAGTAATTCAGCCTTTAGACCAAGAGGGTTAGAATACAGGGAGACGCCCTTACGCTGAAAATGTGAAGCCTGCCTCCGCCATATTTGGAGAAGTTTTCGTATTGTAGAGCTAATGCTTCATGTCACTTAAAACGCATAAAACTTCGGACGGTTTTTCCGTGATGTACAACGTCTTAAAAGAGTAAGATAAGTTTTCAAATATGTTATTATGTGTATTTATTTTGCAGTAACTGTCAGGTCAATGTATTAACAGTAACAGGGTCTACTTAAAGCATAGTTTTAATAGATAAATAGCATTCCAAAACTGACCAAGATGGCAGACAGGCCTTAAGTGACGTAGGTGCTCGGCATAGATAATGCCATCTCCCTTTATTCTAACCTCCTTGCTTTAGAGTATCCTCCTCCATTTCATTAGCAGTTTCGTCACAGAGTGTCTGGACATTTAGTTTTAATCCACTTACCGCTTTGACATTAGACCAAAATTTCTTATGATTTTCAGCCAAGTCATTAAATCAAACATTCGTTCATAGAATTCGTTCAAAGCTTCTCCCATAGCCTTCCTCACGCTACATTTCGCTTCGTGTAATTTTTGTTTGTCTGCAAGGCTTTGGCTATGTTTATATTTGCAATAAAGTTTCCTTTGCTTTCGTAGCAGTGTTCAAAGTCTACAATATCACGATGCATTGCAGAGTGATCCATGAATCATTCAACGACGTTTCGTATTGCGGCTCTGAAGACGTTTGTTCTCCACCAGAGTAGTGTCATAGTGCTGGGCGAAGCAGGCCGGTGCCCCCGCATTCCTGCTCGCTGACCTAGGCCTAGACGCCAGTGGGCCGTGCCTTGTTGCGCGCACCTGCTGCCTCTGCGGGGCTGCGCATCTTCGCCATTAATCTGGCCGCAGACAGCACAGCCGGACGTGCTTTGCCGATGCGGCGCTTTCACATCCCAGCATGCGTAAAACATCGCAAATCAGCAACAACAACGAGAATCAAATACACTGCTCCAAACACTAAGGGGATCTAGAGGGGAAATCATACACAATATACAGGGTGTTCAGAAAAGGGCTCGCTGATTTCAAAATTAAATATCTCGAAAACAAAGATCGATAGAGGAATGCAGTGAACGGTGTGTTTATTGTGAAAGCTGTAAGAAGTTTATACAGCAGTTTGAAATAATAGTTACAAAAGCTGCTGACAGATGGCGCTGTGCGCTGTACAGCTCATATCAACATACATAAGTAAAATGATCGTATGAAAACACTCTTTGCAAACAATCACATCACAATGTTTTCAAAATGTTCACTATTGGCACTACAGAGATGGCGCAAACGAAGAATCAAATTCGCCATCACATTTCGTAGTGTCTCAACCGAAATTGATTCACATGCCACAGAGATCGCCGATTCCAGCTCGTCCAGCGTGGCCAGCGTGGCAGTATGCTTCGGGTAGACCACGTCTTTCACTGTGCCCCACAAAAAAACGTCACAGGGAGTCAAATCCGGCGAATATGGAGGCCAATCCATGCCTGCACCAGTAAATTTGGGATGTTACAAAGCAATGACTCGATTCCCGAAGTATTCCTCAAGAAAGCGAAATACTTGTTCGGTACGATGTGGTCGGGCTACATCTTGCATAAACCATTCAGTACCTGGTCGATCCTCTATGCTGGCTGTGTGGCGACACATTGTTCCAAAATTGCAACGTAACGTGCACCAGTGACCGTTTCTCGAATGAAAAAGGGCCAATAATGCCTCTGCTGCATACTGCAGCCCACACAGTAACTTTAGGAGAATACAGGGGTTTCGCTTCACACCAATATGGTTTTTCGGAACCTCAAAATCGCCAATTCTCCTTATTCACGTATCCATTCAGGTGGAAGTGTGCTTCATCTGTAAACCAGATGCATCCAACATCAAATCCTTCACTATTAATCATTGTGATCATCTGATTACCAAAGGCAACCATTTGTTGCACAGGTCGTACGGGTATAGCCTGCTCCGTTTGTAATTTGAATGGAAACATATGTAGGGTCTTTCTCAGTATTTTCTGCGTGCTGGAACGCTTCAAACCAGTCTGAGATGCAATTCTATGGACGGATGACATTGGATTTCGCTGAATAATTCCAGAAACTGTGGCGATATTTTCAGGCGTAACTTCGATTTGCTTGCAGCCCACATGCCCCACTAGATCATGAGTTACGCTGCCTGTTCGTAGAAATTTTGCGAAGATCGTAAGATTGGATTTCGCATCGGGTCCTTTTGGAACATTAAATAGTGCCTGAAAACTTCGCCTTGTTGCCGTGGGACTCTCTTCTAACCTGTGGTACTCTAGCACCATAAAAACGCGTTGTTCAATGGAGTACATGGTTTTAATCTCTTCCTTCTGTACGCTAACCGCCTTTCACGTTTCAATAGTGGAACTGATCGCTCTGGGCTTCGGATCACTATTTATACTAGGCATTACTTACGATGATTAAAGCGCCATCTGTTAGCAGCTTTTGTAACTATTATTTCAAACTGCGGTGTAAACTTCTTACAGCTTTCACAATAAACTTACCGTTTACTGCATTTCTCTATCGATCTTTGTTTTCGAGATATTTAATTTTGAAATCAGGGAGTCCTTTTCTGGACACCCTGTACATTATGGTTCTAAATTACATGATAAAATATTAAAAAGGCCAGTTATATCATATGTATAACAAGTAAAAAGCACACTAAAAGTGAGGATCACAACATATGTGACAAGTTCAATAAATTCAACGTAGCTTAGAACGGTATAATACGAATAATGAAACGTGTTTCACTGTGTACCATCATAGTTTAGAAGGCATTTATGACACAGTACAAACATACATGGCGAGAAATCAATTTGACAACTTCAACTAATGCCATAAGCAAAGAACTAAGAATTTAGTGTGATGTATCTTTATTTAACATATTTGCAACATAGACATAAGAGTTTTGCCGACACCTGTCAAATTTTAGCAAAAGAGGGGATAATCTGTATCGATCTTTCGTTCAGGGAGTAATAACTGACTCACACACACAGTTGTAATTTCTTGTGAAGACATAGGTAGAATGGTAGTTCATTTTATGATTACTGACATAACTATCACTTTAAGCATTTACTTAAATATAATCTCTGGGAGTAACCATGAAGAATTATTTGAAGTGTATTGACCACATAAAATTAATCGCGGATCAGAGAAAACAAACTGAAATTCACTGGAAGAATCCTCTTTAAGAATAACCCATCAACACAGGAAAAAGTAAAGTTATACTGCAGCATCATTCGCAAGAAGCCTCAATGAGTTGGAGATGTTCCTTACGATGTCGTTTCTACACAATGTGGGAAGCTACATTCGTGTAACTCTCCCTTGGAGCACGTTAGAAATCACTTTCAAGTCGTAAATTCCGGTGAGAATGATATGTTTCGTTCCATTAGCTAGAGACTCTACAATCGAATCGCACAATTGGGTATGATTTCCGTGCACTTGTGTTATTTTAATTATGTAGTATCGTGTGGAGCGCCATTCGAAACTCAGCAAACAAGGAAAAATGTAACTGATATACACAGATTTCGCTTTCATTAGGATAATTCATTTGCGGTGTTATTTGGTGTCTTAAAGTGTGTTTATATTAATTTTAACATAAGCAATATACATCATGTTCAGGTGAACGGCTACCATATGTTCGAAAACTAGAACATTGAGTATAGTACACTGATATAAAAAATGTACAAATGTTTGTATAGCTTATGGGACTTAACTACGGGGTCATCAGTCCCTAAACTTACAAACTACTTATGAACTACTTACGAACTAGGACAGCACAAATATCCATGCCCGAGGGGGGATTCGAACCCCCGACCGTAGTGGCCGTGCAGACCGTGACTGAAGCGCCTCAGTTCCCTCGGCCACCGCGGCCGGCCACTGATATAACCCTCGAGTTTCTTTTAAAGAGACTACTACATCGCCTAGGTGCACGCTGATCACGCAAACGTTACACCAATCGTTAGTTCGCCCGAACATAAATTATTTTGTCTAACTTCGTTTTCCCGCCCTATACGTCGTAAGGTCTTTGAATGAGCGCCAATCTTCCCAACTAATCCATCATCGCTACCTTCTTCGCAAAAATATAACATATTTGCAACATAGACATAAGTGTTTTTCGACGCCTGTCAAATGTTTACCTGAAGATGGCACAATAAGCCGAAAACTAGTTCGTAAATAAACATAAATTAGTACAACAAAAACAGATCGTTTTCAACCCTAAATATGAATTTATTCTACCAATAAGTGGCGTATGAATCCATTTATAAAATTATGCTTAAGTATTTTATTTAGATATTAGTTACAACTGTAATTTGTGTGATACAATATTTTGCTGTCTTAATTTTTTGCTTAAGGTTTACATGGCGCTTACTTAGAGCAAGGCATCGTGGGGCTACCATAATAGTGAAAATGTCATTCTCGTTGCCCTATAATATGTCCTATGCTCACTCTATAATACTGTACCTGCTCTATGTTCAAATGTTTATATAGCTTATGGGACTTAACTACGGGGTCATCTATCCCTAAACTTACAAACTACTTATGAACTAGCTAACACGAAGGACGGCACAAATATCCATGCCCGAGGGGGGGATTCGAATCCCCGACCGCAGCGGCCGTGCGGACCGTGACTGGCGCGCCGCAGTCCCATCGGCCACCGCGGCCGGCCTATGCTCACTTCTGACGGTCAGTACAGTTGCACACCTGCGTGACATGGGCAGTATGAGGTTTTCAATCAGCTCTTGAGGGATATTTGGCCATTCTTCCACAAGTTCAATATCGAGCTCTGCAGCCATTGCTCGAGGTGCGGTCTGGTTACAGTTTGTCTGCCAAGTGGCCGCGGCGGAATATCCGTACGCACTAAGGCGCCTTGCTGCGGTGCGCGTAGCCGTTCCATGTCGCAGGTTCGAGTCCTCCCTCGAGCATGCGTGTTTTTGTTGTTCTTAGGATAAGTTAGTTTAGGTAGTTCGTAAGTTTAAGGACCGATGACCACTGCTATTAGGTCTCATAACATTACAAACATTTGAACTTTTTTTTCTGCCATTGGCATGTGAGACATGTTCAAACGGGTATAAGTCCGGTGAACAAATTCGCCAGTTCGTTCGTTCAGTTCCCTCAGCTTCAAGCAGTTTATCCATCAGTGCAGCGCAGTGCGGAGAGGCTACACTCTCTAATGCGATTTCCCGCTGTTTGTGCTGATATTGCACGTCCTGCTACTGCCTGGAGTGTGCTGAGTTACATTCATTTTCATGTTTCGATGGGCTGTTAAACGGAGGTATCAGTCAACTCTTGCTGATGTTACCAGTGGAAATCGCGTCCAGGTCCTGGAAATTACGCTTTTTACACTCCAACAGCTGCAGCCACCTCCCTCTGTGCCTTTCCCGCTTCCAACCTTACTATGACTCTCCGTCCCATGGCTGCGTGGAAGTCACGATGTTGTTGCATTGCATTACCTGCTCACTACACTATCTGAAACAAACTACTTTTGAAATTAGTTTGGTAAACAAAAGGCAACAACAAATCCCTCTGCAGCAACTTAGAGTTATTACCGTTGACTCGGTTGCCGTAATGTTGTTTTCTTCACTCCGTAGAGACGACAGGAAGACGAGTAATCATTTTAGTTCCTTCTGGCGATGACAATAATGATCTTCAGAACCCGGATAATCTCAACAGATCCCCTAATTGTTTTCAATAGTTACAACAGGAAAATGTCTACAAGGGGTATGTTAACCGGTCCTATATCATTTTCTTTCCTCCTCCATGTTGCCATGGAACGCGCATAACAGTTTGCGTTTGTACCGCAATTACAGTGTTCGCGAGGGTTGTAGTTATTCCCCACTGCACTGTGTGAAGAGTAGAAACTCTTAAAGTTCACGAACCTGACGTCTTCTATAGATGGTAGGACGCATGTAGAAGTTCTTGATTGAGGCTGAAATGATTATACTATTGGCAGGAACTGATCTAATTACTGAATAAAACTGAGGTCCTCTGGAATCGGGATGCCAACTGATTTATTTAAAGAAAGCAGAAAAGCAGTAAACTTCATAATAATATCCACTTGACTCACATTTTCTTAACTGAAAGTAAATAAAAAGTCATTTAGTCTTGATATAAGATGATTAAACAATGTCTTATGACCGCCTACGTATGCATGTTACTCCGCCGAGTGCGCGTACTGAACCCATATGTTACTCCTCCGAGTGCCTGTTCTGAACTGAACTGTGGTGGCTCGATGCAAGGTTGCCTTCGCTCCGCAATTTGACGCGCAAACATGGCTGCCGTGCGTCGTCCGACTTAATTTATTGAATTAGCAATTGGTAATGTTTTACCTACGCAGGACGTAGCTTAGCTTTGAGGACTTTTCCTAATTTGAGTTCGACATTGAATAAATAATTAATTTATTAAATATTAATAAAAATATGATTGCGTTTTGCCGCGTGACCGCCACTGCTACAGCCAATCGGCGTCCAGTGCCTGCCGCTCGGGGACTTCCCTACAATCGGGGGAAATTTGCCAGTGCTCTTTCCCATGAGAACCCGACCTATTGTACCCTGTCGTGGTTCTCACCAGCTTTTACCATCTGTCGCCTACTGGTCCTAACGGGCTTCACTGAAGCAATACTTCGATCTTAATATGATGGCTTTAAGCCAGAAATATTGCACAGTGTATATGGCAAAGGACACAATTACGCATTCATAATGTCCTGTTCTATGTGACACAAGCGCTATAGTTGGATCTGAAAATAAAATAAAAATAAAAATAAACAAAATAAAAATAGAGCAAATAAATGAGCTCATCAGTAACTTTTTTCAGGCATGTTCGTTGTATTTTTCCAGCACAGGCAGGAAACCACTCGTCTGATGAGTCACGTAAGCTCCTCTGCTTCTATTATTGCCGCTAATAACTACACTGTTTTCATAAGCTTCCAGAATTTAAGCTACATTACTCATTAACTTTTCAGTTGTTTTTTTAACGTGCTGCTCATATTTCTGCCACACAAGCGGCGTGACTGCTCAACCAGATGTACTTTCACTTCATTCATTTCTTAGGTTTTATTCCTTGCTGCGACATAATTCTTAATCTGTTTAAAGTTCGGTAGCGTTCTGGTCATAATGGTATGGTGGCATCCTTAAAATTGTTTTTTTATCAATTCTCTTACATTTATTCCTGGTTGATAGCCAGTAATTTTAGTTTCAACATATGATTTACGAACTATTATTATTACGAATACCAAATTAGTTTACTATATGCGACAAAGTTGATACAAGTGAGCGTCACAGACGGTTACTCGGTTTTGTTATTGTAACAACTAGGCATTCAGACTGGAGAGACGAGTTTGAGGTGCGAAAGGTTGTGGCTTGGACTTCATTTTTATACCCTTAGTTCGCCACAGCTGGAGTAAACATTAGGAATCTTGCCTGCCAATGAACAGGTCCATTACGCCCAACTCACAGTCCAGAGTACTCTGTCCGAGAATCTCCCATCTTGAAATATCTACAGGTGTCTCATCATGCTCAAATTGAATTCGTCTTCTCGTCTGAAGCGTGTACCCTCCAGAAGCTAGCAAAGTACGTAGTCGAGAAAGGCGTGGTAAAAACTACCAGTTAGGTAACGAAATATATAATCCCCCACTGCTTCGTTGTGAATAATTGCAGCCCAAATATTAACTGAAAGTCTTTCCGAAAATGGTGGACAGCCGTACCTATAGGAATTATAATTAGACCACAAATGAAACGTTCAGATATTCCTTCGCAGGAGAAAATAGATTCAGCGGCACACAGAATAATGTTTGCGAAGTCGTAAGTTAGCGTTCTTTACTGCAAAAACCAAACGGAAAAGTCTTCCAATTTGAAAAATCACTGCGTCACTGCATCTCGCCGACTTGTTGGGACGACAATGGTCGTCAAGCAGAGCACTCAAAATGCTGTCAGAACTCCAGATTAATAAATATACAACAGATTAGAGATTGTTTTAATAAATTTTATTCAACGACTTGAGCGATGTAGCTCATGGTATTTATAGCAGTTAATTGTGATGTAACAGAACGAAAAACTAATTATATTCTTCTCATGAAGACACCCATAGTGGTGACGAAACCTTGGTGAAGACCAATAAAAATAATAGCAGCAACTGCTTGGCTGTATGCCTATTAGCCGCGGTGGAGTAGCCGAGCGGTCTAAAGCGTCTCGCTGTGGAGAGCGCGGTTTCTCGCCGTGGAGGTTCGAGTCCTCCCTGGGGCATGGGTGTGTGTGTCGTTTTTAGGTTAGTTTATCTAGGTTTAAATAGTTTGTTCGCTACGGAACGATGAGCACGCACTTAAGTCCGATAGATTTACAGACATTTGAACATTTTATGCCTATTAATCTGATGCTTTGTACAGTTAACAGGTATGTTTGTTAAACTACTAGAACTAGCATATAGAGCATTAACAACTAATGGTAAACTATATGGAGAATTGTTATCGAACATTTGCAGTACTCGTTCATGGAAACCAGGATTACGAACGCTCCGTGGTCGACCTCTAGCATGAAAGTCCCCCCCTAATGTGCCCCTTTCACGCAGACGACCATCTGCAGACGCAAATTATCTCTGAGGATTTTTCTGCCATCATCATAATGTACTTAACGTATCTATTTTGCCAATCTTATAAGGTTTATCTGTATATCCTACAACTGTTTGTGTAGAATGACTTCCTATTGATCAAAACGTGTTTGAACAGAGAAATCTGGCGTTGCCTAAATCATTTGCAGAACGTATTCAGATGTTTGTTAAGCTTATGCGACCTAACTGCGGGGTCATCAGTCCCTAAAATTACAAACTACTTATTAACTTACTGATACTAAAGACACCACAAACATCCATGATCGAGGGGGGGGGGGGATTAGAACTCGCGACGGGGAACGGCCTCGCGCATCGGAGCATAACGCCTCAAATCCCTCGGTCGCTCCGCCGCGGCTATCATTTGCCAACGTTAAAATAAAACCTCTTTAATTAATAATTTATCTTTTTCATTTCATTGTTATTTTGCAAAATTTAACCTATGCATAGAGTGTTTGACTATAGAATCACATGTACAAGGCACTAATTGGAGTTAATGTAGTAGCTTGACATGAAAACAGACGTGTACGGTTCAACCCTGAGAGTACATCGAACCCTGTTTCTTTAACAGAGCCGTACATAGCCCAATATGTATAGCTTGTGCTTCGCCGATACAGCCTCATTTGATTAACACGTGAATTCGCAGAAGCTACTCAAAAAAGTGTCATGGTATCTCCGGAATATCACCACAAAGCTACTCTTATACGAAATACCGAGGTCCGGCCGCGGTGGCCGCGGGGACTGAGGCGCTCCTGTCGCGGTCTGCACGACCACTACGGTCGGGGGTTCGAATCCCCCCTCGGGCATGGATATTTGTGCCGTCCTTAGACTTAGTTAGTTCATAAGTAGTTTGTAAGTTTAGGGACTGATAACCCCGTGGTTAAGTCCCATAGACTATACAAACATTTGGATTTGGAAATAACGAGGTTAGTAAACAACTTTATTTATAGATTTCATTACAACGAGGTTTTTGATTTTCAATCTTAATCGACCTTGCAGTTGTTTTGTAGCTACCCCTATGTGTGGGTTGCTGAACCTGAATGGAACGCGATTTCATGAAACCTTGTTACTTTCGTTTCGAATTTTCGCTCGAGGGTCGGCCCTGAGGTGTCTGTGTAAAGCTCTCGACTAAAACCGATGAGTTGCGGTTTCGACACTCGGTCGGATCACGGAATTTTTCAGTTTGCGTTTTAAACCAGCCTTTACCTCTCACGATATGACTAGTCGTCAGGAATGACACGTGGTTCGGATTCCACTTTAGATCCCGATCCCGATCCCTGCAACACCATGACTTTCTCAGGAACAGACTGGTCTCTGTTTTATGTAGTAAAAGCAGATCCGAGAGGCCAGAGGTTTCCGTCTTTGTAGGTAAGGATAACCTGGAGGCCCAAGACCAAATTCTGACAGTTTTTTCTTCGTTGTATTTTCTACATTAATCTCGTAATTTTCTTAGGATATACATGTTTAATAAAGTACAGTTTCTGTTGTACTACATGGTTGTTGATAATGAGATTTTAAAGGAACCATTTACAGTTTGGCAGGTTCACTTTAAAGTAATTTATATCTCTCGCAATGAATGAAATGTTCACAGTTAATGCTCATACTTGAATGTAACGTAGTTATAGCTACTATATGTAGATCATAATACAAGGACGACACATTACTGAGAATTGTAAAATATTATTTTCATTTCTAAATAGTATGCCAAGAATATGCATTTTTGTGATGCTGTACCATTTATCATTTTGTTGACATAGAAGGTGCATCTGAAAAGTTCGGTGATTGTTCTCACGAGATATAGGAAACAAGACTTACAAACAAAATACCTTTATTGTCTTTCAAAGTAATCGATATTTGCTACAATACACTTCTAACATCGGTTGTACGAGTATAGCTGTTAGAAGCTGTTGGCAAACGAATCTTAAGGAATCGCTGGAAGCACTGAAGTCACGCATTGTTGCATCTCCGCAACTACTCAAACACGCACTGCAGCCACTGCTTCAACAATAGATACTTGCCGTACCATCCCTACCACTCCTAATATGAAACAAAACTTGATGTATTGCGTTGCTCCATTGCTAGATTTTGCGCTTACGTTGCAATGGCATTAGTTCTCAAATTGACCCTATTACCTGGATCGCAACGTGTACCATCGCTTCACTGCAGTGCTTTCCATGATAGGGGTCGCTTATTAAAATGTCTCTAAATCTGTATGCGCGTATACCTCATCGTCGCCAGCGCGATTTGTAAAACCATACACCGAACTTTTCAGGCGCAGCTTGTACTTTTTGAATGGTTTCGTTGTAATGACAGTTGTAAGAGCTCAATATACTTTTGTAATCATTACACAATTAAAGAAGCACATTGATGTATCATAAAAATGGGAAACGGAAATGTAAAGAAATACACATTTGTTATACACTGAAACAGGAACTTCAAGCAGGGCACAAGACTTTTATTTAGTCAGCAACTTCGCAGCTTTCCCAAAGATTTTCTCAGAGTTTGCGATTGGAAGTTTTGAGCTTTTTTATTTATTTATCTATTTTCCATTTTTTACAGTGGGACCTAATTGCTGTTGTCATCAGTCTCTAGGCTTTGAAACTAACTAATCTTAGGACGACACACACCCACGCCCGAGGGAGGATTCGAATCTCCGGCGGGAGCAGCCTCTCAGTCGCTGCCAAGGCCCCTAGAAACGCTCGGCTACTCCCGCGTGGCCACTTTCATTTGGCGAGACATTAACGTAATACTAGGTTCCATAACCCACTTTCCGTAACCAAAAAAGATTTTGATTAGCTACGCTGTAGACAGAATTGGACAAGTTACTATGTGAAAGTCTCCACGATAATGGTGATGGAACAAATGTGAAATGTTCCCAAGTGTTGTAGGACGACAAGAAAGCAGAGGGGCAGTTAAGAGTTTAGCAAAAACTAGGCCGCATGCACACTGGGAACATCACGACACTTAACCTTGACCGTGACGGCGAAGGCACAATTACAAACTGCAGCTCTGCAATTGCCGGTATTCAGGGCGTTGCGATGCGTGAGTACGCATCCGGACGGCGTGTCTAGCGCCCCAGACACACCTACGAACACACCTGCGAACTGCAACAGTTGGTGACAGTGGTGAAGACTGTAATTATAGCCAGTCGTGGCAGCGCAAGTACCAGTGTTGACGCGAGGGGTACCAGGCGTGACACACACCAGGCGGAGTGCACCGTCTCCCACCATGGTCGTGTAAGCCTGACCGACACTCGGCCACATAAAAATACTAGCGGCCAAGAGGGAGCATCAGTTCCGTGGTGCAACCAGTGGCGGCGACATGTGGCTACCGGCGCTGACCACTGCGAGCGTGCTTGTGGTGACCTCCGTGCTCGTTGCGGATCCAGTGGCGGCCGTTTCCTTTGCTGGAGATGATGACGGGGCTTTCAGTGCTGGAATGGGGATGGCCATTCGCGCATACCGACAGTGCGAAGAGTCGCAGGTACTGAAGACGTAGTTTGCGAATGGCAACGGAGAAGTTGTTACAACTTTTTTTGGATTGATAATGTGATTTTACACTTCTGTTCGTTTCCCCGGAAGCGTATCAATGTTATCTGGAACTTCTAAAAGAACGCCATTCACGGTGTACTTCACACACATTTAGTTCGAAAGTATATAAAGTATACTACAGCATACTGTTTAGATAGAAAATATGTATTAAAAACGTGATTTTACATTTTTTGTCGCAACTAAAAAAAAAGTTCAAATGTTCGTAAATCTATGGGAGTCAAGCACTTGGTTTTTAGTCCCTACCTTACAAACTCCTTAATGTAAGGTAAACTAACCTAAGTACAACACAAACACCCATGCCCGACGGCGGACGGCCGCGCTCACCGCAACTCGGCGCTCCAGTTCGCACGGCTTATCCGCTGCGGCTTTGTCGTTTTAACGCTGTAATGGACTGGTGTGCACTTCAAATGTTCAAATGTTTGTTAAGCTTATGGGAATTATCTACGGGGTCATGAGTCCCTAAACTTACAATCTACTTATCAACTACCTTATACTAAGGACGGCACAAATATCCATGCCCGAGGGGGCATTCGAACCCCCGACCGTAGTGGCCGTGTAGACCGTGACTGGAGCGCCTCAGTCCCCTCGTCCACCGCGGCCGGCTGGTGTGCACTGAGTCCTGATTTGAATCATACGTAACACCTTTGTAATGTTTTGGAACGCCGACTTCGTGCCTGGTCTCACCGACCCACATCGATACTTCTCGTCTGAGCAGCAGTGCCTGAAGAATGCGCTGCCATTTCCCAAGAAACTTTCCACCCCCTGACTGAACGTATGCCTGCGAGAGTGGAAGCTGTCATCAAGGCTATATGGCTGAGACACCATGTTCAGTTCCATCATTGCAAATGGAGGGTAACACGAACTTGTAAGTCATTTTCAGACAGGTTCCGGATACTTTTGATCGCATAGTGTACGTATTACGTTTGGAAAATCCGAACCGAAGACTGCTCATTGATGACAAATGGGCGATAAACAAACTCACTACTGAGACTGCCTACTCCACCGTAGGACACCATGTATTATAGTCTTACTGTGCAGTGTGGGATTCTTATTAGACAGCATCAACGAAAGACGATCGGAAAGTACACTTGCGGTACAGGAAATAGTTTTTCTCGCAATTGCTGCACTATTTGGGTCGTAAAGCATTATTATTTGATTTTTGTTGCGGTAGATCTGTTAGCGAAATTTTAATCATTTCTTTCCTCATCGTAGGAATACATAATCGTGATAATAAAGCAAGATAAATAAGAGCACTAATGGATAGATTTAGTTGTTCATTATTCAAGAGTGGAATGGTAAAGAAATAGTCTCAAAATCGTTCGATGAACTCTTTAAATATGTTTAAATGTTTGTAAACTGCTATGATCATCAGTCGCTAGACTTAACAAGCCACTTAAACTTACACTTAGAACACCACACACACGTACACATGCCCGGGGGAGAACTTGAACTTCCGGCAGGAACCGTCCCTTCCCTAGCAAGGCGGCTTAGTCCATGCAACCATTCCAATGAGCTCTCTACTGAGCAAAGAAATCACATACAAGTAGAAACCTGCGGGATAATTTGTCATCCAGAACTTGACAGGCTGCAGCTGAATTGGTACTAATGTAAGTGGGAAGCGCTTTATGAATTTCTGTCGTAATTGTCAGGTGCGATGCCTTGGATGTAGCTCTACTATCTCTTTCCACTATTTGTTGCTCCTTGTGTTAATGTATCTGAAGGCTTTGATGGATGAAAAGATCTACACGTACTTGATGACGGAATGCAACTAACACAATCAGGTGGGATTTTGAGGGGCACGGCTGTGAGCCGGAGTCACTGCTCGGTGTTCTACCAGAGGCGCACAGCTGTGTGCTGCAGGCAGTGCACGGCTGCTTCTGTCGAGCGGCGAGTCGTGACCCGGTGGAGGCGGAGGTCAGGAGGGCGCTGCCTATCTTCTGCGCGCATCAGCTGCGCCACCTCCTCCAGTAACCGCAACAGAACTCCAACGCAAATGTAAACGTAGCTGAAGTCTAGCAGACAAGCAAAAATTAAATGACGCCAAAATTAGCGTAAGGGCTGCCATGCGTATGGTGTCCAACGGCTTTGAAAGAAATGTTTGCCGACCGCGGTGGCCGAGGAGACTGAGGCGCTCCAGTCACGGTCTGCACGGCCACTACGGTCGGGGATTCGAATCCCCCCTCGGGCATGGATATTTGTGACGTCCTTAGTATAAGGTAGTTGATAAGTAGTTTATAAGTTTAGGGACTGATGACCCCGTAGTTAACTCCCGTAAAAAAAAAAAAAAAAAAAAATAATAATAATAATAATAATAATAATAATAAAAATAAAAAAATAATAATAATAAAAATAAAAAAAATAAAAAAAAATAAATAAAAGCAATTTTTTTGTCTAACGACTTGACAGGAAATCTTCGGTAATTTCAGCCCTACGTCATATCGGGGAACTGGTCGAGTTCAGATATCCAGACACTCTGTGACCATAATGGTGTCGAAACAGAAGATGACATACAAATATTAAACGCCTTTTTCCAAAGCTATTTCACTGAGGAAGATTGTACAGTTGTTCCCTCTTTAGGCCATCAGACGAACAACGAAATGGCAGATGCAGAAATAAGTATCAGTGGGACAGAAAAGCAACTGAAATCGTTCAACAGAAGGAACAACCTGATGAGACACCAATTCGATTTTATACAATGAAAAGGAACTAGCCCCCTCTTCTAGCAGCAGTGTACCAAAGGTCTCCAGAGGAGCGGAGCGTTGAACGTTCCTAAAGCGTTCCCGTATCTCATCTTAGAACCTTGTATAGCCTTAGGTTCAAAATCTTATATCTCCGAAAGTTCTTGGCCGGATGCTTTGAAATATTGATACAACGTACTACTGGATTACGCGCATGTTTTAACATGCCTATTTTTTTTAAACATATATCATATACGAATTTATATGAATTTTAATATGTGGAAAAGTTGTTGCCAAAAACCACAAAAGTGTCATACATATAGGTTATGTGTAATATATTAAATAGATAAGTATCGAAAAACCTTACTGTGTTACAGTGACAGGCTTGAAGCTCAATCGGTGACGAAACATTTGAGATTTTCAAACACACACAGCCGGCCGCAGTGGCTGAGCGGTCTGCGGTGCGCCAGTCATTGCACGTTCTCTACGGTCGGGGGTCCGAATCCCCATTCGGGCATGGATGTTTTTGTCGTCTTTAGTATAAGGTAGCTCATAAGTACTTTGTAAGTTTAGGGACTGATGACCCCGCAGTTAAGTCCGTTAAGCTTAACAAACATTTGAACATTAGAGTGCTCATATTTTAAAAATACGTCATCGTATTTGGTAGTAAGAAGGTAATTAAATACAACAAAGCATTTTATCAATAATGCGAGCTGCAAATATACCACGTTCATTATGTTCACAACTTCTTACATATTTAACTTAAAATAACAATCGCTTCCAGGGGTGCCAACTCCAAGGGTGCTCCGGTGCTGGTGTACCCCCCACGAAATTTTTGGGGGTGTTCAGAACCCACACAAAATGAGGCAGGAAAGTAAAGTAACAGAAAAAAAGGGGAAAAGTCAAAGCTGTCAATTGTACATATTTTGACATCGCAGTGCAGCATGCACGCCGCGGCGAAGCGGCCGAGCGCATTGAGGCGCTATGCTACGATGCGCGAGGCCGTTCCCCGTCGGGGGTTGGAATGTTTGTGTCGTCTTTAGTATAAGGTGGTTCATAAGTACTTTATAAGTTTAGGGACTGATGACCCCGCAGTTAAGTCCCATAAGCTTTACAAACATTTGAACTTTTTTGTAGCATGCACGAGTTAGCCACTAAGCTGTTCCAAGGGTGCCTGAAGGAGCACTCGCTGCAGCGGCTTGGAGCCTGTTCTGCGAGGGTGTGGTGGGAGGACGGCAAAAACACTGGCCCCTTGCCGTACGATGTAACCGATATAACAATTCCAGTTCAGTGACAGCCATAGTTAGTTGTGGAAGCTACATTAATTCTGTTCATTTAGATGGATTAAAATTCGCGCTTTCTTTTATGTCAAAGTATTTGATTCTACTAACAAGTACAATATACTAATACAGTGGCGTTACGCATGACTTCACGTAAAACACTGCGAACAGGCAGAAGACGAAGCATCTAGAGGGCTAGTAGCCGGGCTTAATAATGACACATACACTTAAATGAACTCAAAAGGCCATGGCGGAGTGGCCGAGCGCATTGAAGCGCTTTGCTCCGAAGCACGAGGCCGTTCCCCGTCGGGGTCTCGAACCCATTTTGGGTGTGGATGTTTCTGCTGTCTTTATTATAAGTTTGTTTATAAGTTGTTTGTAAGTTTAGGGACTGATGGCCCCGAAGTTAAGGCCCATTGGCTTTAGAAACATGTGAACATTTTTTAACTCAAAAGTGAATTCGGGAAAGTTGTTTTGACTTTTCAGTGGTCCATTCACGAAGTGCCATTGTCTGCTGAAGGAGTGCAACCAGGTCCTGTAATAACAGACGTTAAGTGTGTGAGATTGTTGCTTTGTCGCCGTATAAAACGGTCATTTAATAAGGTTCCTAAAAGTTACACAAGCTGAGCATCTTAGCGCAGTACACTTCGATATCTTGGTCACGAAATAGTTTTGGAAAATTTTTTTTTGTCAGTCATGGGGTAATATGTCTCTCTAAATGATAGGGAGAAAGTGCATTGTCGAAAAGATTACAAATGGATATTAAATCTAGCGTTCCATACTCACATAACAACGCACTTTAATCATTGCAGGGCAAAGAGAATCTAATAATTGACATTACCCAATCAAAGTGTTTACGAAAGAGTTTCGTCTGTTCGAGAGGCAAATGAGTAACTAAATTGTCACATTCTCAAATCGTCTGATTAGTTTTAAACTTTTTTTAAATTTCCTGAACTTATTAAGAATGATAATTTTCAAATTAGTGTTTTTCCGTTAATACTGAATCTACCACAGCTGATGTACTGTAAATAATATCAGTAGATGTCCTCTTTCTCCAGATGTCAAATAATGCAAAGTTATTACTACTGACTGAGCTAGAAATATGACTGGTACTTTTTCTAGGTTGTAAGCAAAAATCAGAGAAATTTGAGCCGCGAGCACTGCTTGGCTCATTCATTGAACCTTGTGACCGAAGAGGTAATGAAAAATGGAACCTTGAGCACCCACACTGATTTTCGAAAGTCACCACTCATGATATATTCAATATTATTGTTATTTTTAATACTGAAGATATGGCCATAAGTGTCTCCGTTACTATTTAATTGCCTTATTTATGATTTTTCCATATTTCACACTAAATGTTACTTAAAACGTGACGTTACAACCATAAACTACGGTCAAATATGAGGTACTTAAATAATTTGTATATATACAAGTGTGTTACATCAGGCCAGAACTTTTTTTCCAACCCATTTATACAACATTAGTTTTCATTTAGAACACACCAAATCGAATTGCAGCAAACATTGTATTGGAGAACAGACTGAATAAAACGGTTTAATGAATCTAACGCATAAATAGATAAACATGTTCAAACAAAATACATATACTAATATAGCTACGTTCTGACGTAATACGTATTAATATGTGGTACAGTTAGTACTGGTTAATTATATTCATTGTCATTTTTCAATTATTTTGGATCGGTTTATATTACAATTGGAGCCAGTACGTATTAACTTATTGTGTCAACTCTGCTTGGCATTTTATCATTGTAATCCTTTCCGCATAATGTGATAAAATGCTGCTTTTAAATCGTAACATAACCCCACGGATTTCGATATCCTTAGTAATTAATAGGAGTACTCGATTAAATAAAAGCAGTATGGTTAAAATCATAAGTTTATAAAAGTTCGATGTTTTGTCTTTGCTAACTTGATTGTGGAAATATTTTGAATATTACCACAGCTTTAAATTTGCTGAAATTTTGATCAGGGTCTTTTTGATGATAAAATGTTATAGGTCCCAGCGAAGATAATTAATATTTCATATTTGTTCTAAAATTTTGCTATATAGTACAATCTTTGATCTGATTGCTTCCTTTCCTCATCATTTTTGTTTTATTAGTAATGTTTTTAAATTATAAGATTTGGTATCATTTTAAGCAGATGTGAAAGTTTCTGTTTTGCATGTTCTTACATTTTATTACACCGCCTATAGTTAAAGAGTGAATAAATACTGTGTGATAATTCCTGGCCACGTGGGAATGGCCCTGCACTATAAGGTGCCTAGCTGCGGAGTGCGTGGCTACTCCTCGTCGGAATTAAAAAGTCATCCCACTGGCATTTGTGTGTGTGTGTGTGTGTATGTGTGTGTGTGTTGTCCTTAGCATAAGTTAGTTTAAGTAGTTTTTAAGTCTAGGGACTGATAACCACTGCAGCTTAGCCCCATAGTTTACAAACATTTGATAATTGCTGTAACTGGAAGGGGCGATACTTTAAGCCATTGCCTAATTCCTGTGTTTGCTTAAATCGACTCTCTTCTCTGGTTTTTTTGTGTTGTTAAATTCATAGTTATGTACAGGCTTTTAATTATACAAATACGGGTAATCAGTTAGCTATAGTTCTATAGCATTTTTAGTAATATTATTTGATGTATGCTATTAGACGCCTATTTTATAAAATCCATTCGAGTCAGATGTAGGTCCATATTCTTTTCTCATGTTTCCTCAATTATCTGTGTAATGGCGACGACGTTTCCATGGAAGATCTTCTTTTTCTATGCAGTTTTCTCTTATCTCTAGTATTTAAGATATTTTCGTCAATAACAGCACGGTTCTCTTACTTTCTACGTTTTTTTTTTTCCACGAATGTAAATAATTTATTTGTATACTATTCAAGAAATCGTTGTACATTTAATTAATCGAATATCTTATCTATTTTATACTTCTTAATACTGTATTTAATTCTTCAAAAATATGTTTTGTAATTTGGGACCATTATTTGCATGGAAGCTGTCTACTTTGCTTAAATGGACTTCCTCATTATACAATTGTTCATATTGATTTATTATTGTCATGGTGGAATGGTCGATCGCTCTAAGGCGCCTAGCTGCAGTGAGCGCAGCTGTTCTTTGTCGGAGGTTCCAGTCCTCCTTCGGGCATTGGTGTATTTCTTGTCCTTAGCATAAGTTAGTTTAAGTAGTTTGTAACCCTAGAGTCTAATGACCAGAGCAGTTTAGTTCCATAGATATACAAACATTTTAATATTTCTTATACATTATGTTTTGTTCGGGTATTATGTTTGTTTGAAATGAATATTGTTGTAATCACCTCTGTCGTTCTGGCTGTATATACACTTGACAATGAGAAAAGCGACGCATCACGAGGGAATTATACAAATTAATCACACTGATATGCATACTAGTGTGTACTGAAAATAATAAATTGTAAATTTGGCGACCGATGGGTGTTGTTTGAGTTTACGTAATGAATATATATATATATATATATATATATATATATATATATATATATATATATATATATATATATAAACTAATTCCCGCCGCTTTTCACGCGTACACTGGATGGTCTGCATTGGTTGTTTGTAGTTCTAAATATAAATTTTCATAGATTTAGCTTTAGAAAAGCTTTCCTACTTACCACCACCTATTGTACCATTGATGGTAGAATACAGAACATCCCCAAACACATTTTTTTGTTCTAATCATGATTCCAAATCCAAATTTTCGCATTTCTAGAATCAAAATAATCTTAGTAGCTCCCCTAAAAGAAGTTCCCTTATTTCACCCAATTAATGGTTGGATTTCCGAAAATATCGATACACTTGTTCTTAAAATCCCAATGAAAATTTTAAATCTGTATTTTTGTACTTCTTGCTTCCAAATTGCCTCAATAGCAACGTATTTTCAAAAAGACTTTCATCCCCTATATCACCCCCTTAGGGATGGGAATATCTAAAAATCACTGATGCTTACAGTGTAAGATAAACAACGTCTACAAATTTCAAGTTTCTATCGTAGATTCACTTTTTAGCGCCGTTTTCTTTTAGAAACGGATCGAGAGCGCGAAATTTTCTTTCTTACGCTTTGGCATCTATTTTGGTAGTTTTACTTTTCAAACTGCAATATGCACTTATTTCTCTTTATTCGTACGCTTGTTGCAAAGAAACAACTGGAGAATGTGTATCACGTTTCGCTCTTTCCTGTTATAGTGTCAAATGCGAATTTTTTATAAGCTGACGACGTTCAACCAGTTTTCCACCTTATTGTAGCTATCTTTACTGAACTGCTATGGTACAACGGGACACTTTGTACTACAACAACACGGAGAGGTCTTTCGCCTCCATTGTGTAGTTTTTGCTGAAGAGCAAAATATTTACAAGCAGAAGTTGAATTTTATATAAGTCGGTAACTTTCAACTCCCATATCTTCCAGCCCGTGATAGTTATCAGCCTTCTACCATCATAGTGCGCAATGGGAGAGTGATACCTACTACCACATACAAACAATATTCATTTGCTATGTGTAGTTTTGGCTGCAAGTGAAAACTAGGCACAAACACCTCAATTTTTTACATATTAAGATACAAAAATACAATCTCCATGTAGTCTCCTTAAAAAAGCAGGTCGTCGGGTATGCGTTGTCCGTCATGAGAGTTGATGCCTCAGTTTTAGTATTCTCGACATACTTACTTCTGATTGCTGATGATTGAACTCCGAAAATATTTCCGAATAGGAATGGTCCATCCGCCAACCCCATCTACTATTCCGTGTGTAAGGCCGTGCAGCCAGAATGAAATCATGTATCAATAAAATTCTTCCGGGTGGACACCGCGTCGTCATTTTATAAACTATACCAACGTTTCGGCCACTGTTTCAGGCGGCTTTCATCAGAGTCTGTGTCTGACTGCTGAATGTACGATCGCTTGGGGTTTATATAGCAGCGGATGAGGGAGAGGAAGGGGGACGTTGCTTTCCCTTTATTGGTGGTTATATTATTGCACGCCATTGATGGAAAGGGGTGTTGATGATTGGTGTTTTAATGGCTTTTTTTCATATGATTGGAGGTTGCATTCTTCTCCCTTATCGGTCAGAATGGACGTTTCCGATTGGCTTTTGCATTAGAAGTTGCTACTGGCGTGCAACCACCAATAAAGGAAAAGCGACGTCTCCCTTCCTCTCCCTCATCCGCTGATATATAAACCCCAAGCGATCGTACATTCAGCAGTCAGACACAGACACTGATGAAGGCCGCCTGCAACAGTGGCCGAAACGTTGGTACAGTTTATAAAATGACGACGCGGTGTCATACCCGGAAGAATTTTATTGACAGTGACAACTGTCGCGGAAGCCTACGTTTGCATAAAATCATTTAGTAAGTTAGAAATGACAGCTACGGATCTTCCCTTTCTGACCTGTGTAGCTGATAATACCCCCTTCTGTACGAAGGTTCGTTCCAGCAGCTGCCAGACGGCTACTTTCAAGCGCTAAGAAACAGGTGTTACAGCGCATGCGCAGCTACTATGACGTAAAAACCCTTGTTTGATACTTGCAGTGCTGGAACGCTTTTTGCACTATTTCTGGTTGCAGGCGAAGGTGAGTTTAAAGGAATAATTAAAATACTTTCCTTCCTAATAACGAAGAAATGTAAACGAGAAATATCTGATTTCAAGTGGGATTGCAGTGACTTCGAAATAATCGAAAAACACGCTACAAACACACACGTATCGCGTGATGGCTACCCCCCCCCCCCCCACTCTAACTCAGACCTTTCTGCGCATGCGCAAATTGGCAGCTTGACCGCGCCAGAAATATTTTTTCGGGTAGCGTCTGGCTGCTTGCGGCAACTGCTGGAACACCAAACAGCCACACTCCAAGTAGCCAGAAGCGGGAGAAGGCGCTGCTGGAACAAAATTTCAGCGTTGCGCATGCGCGTCAAGCAATCTGGCAGCTGCTGGAACGAACCTCGAGTGTATGTCGCTATGCCATGAATTTTGTCAGCCTGTACTTACCTGGGCAGTGTAGCAAGTGTTTTGCTGTGAGTGTAGGAGGAGGTGGTGCGTTGCCTGAAGCTGCGGGCGTTACGGGCTCTGGAGCGCGCCGCCAGCTGGCCGCAGATCCGTCTGCTGGACGGCGTGTGGCTGGTGCACGTGGCGTCCACCGAGGACGACCAGGGTGCGGAAGAGGGCGCGCCGGCCGACGGCGGCGACGAGGCGCGAGACAGCGCGGGCGGTGGCGGTGAAGGCGCAGACGTGGACGACCTGCTGGCGGCGGCGGCCGGCCGCTTCCTCAGCTCGCACTCGCTGCAGATCAGCGTGCCCACGGCGCTCAGGGCCGCCGTCCGGGCCGCCGCCAACCTCACCGCCGAGGAGGAGGGCGCCGGCGACGACGAGGGCCACGACGCGGACGACCAGCAGACCGAGGAAGGTCAGTGCACCGACAGGTCTCGTGTCGCAAATATCTCTCTATAACGATACAAGAAAAGGCAGATGTCTGAAGTAACTTCTACAGAGAGAAAGATGAGGGAAAGACGTTGCCGACGAGTAAAACTTTGTGCCGGACTGGATTCAAGCCGCGGTGGAGTAGCAGAGCGGTCTAACGCGCCTCGCTGCGGAGCGCGCGGATGCTCGCCGTCGGAGGTTCGAGTCCTCCTTGTGGCATGCGTGGGTGTGGTGTGTGTGTGTGTGTGGGTGGGTGGGTGTGTGTGTGGGTGGGTGGGTGGGTAGGCCTGATGTCCTTATGTTAGTTTATCTTTGTGTAAGTAGTTTATAAGCTACAGACTGATGACCATACAGATTGGTTCGATAGATTTACAGACATTTGAGCATTTGTGAACTGGATTCAAACTCATATAAAATGATTTCCAATCCACAATCCAACAGCAATCAGTTAGAATAAATATTCCTTCAAACCGTCTTGATTTCAAATTTTTTTTATTAGTTAATGACGCGTTTCGCCCTTTAGCAGGGCATCTTCAGATTACAATGCTCTCTCCGTTGTGTGACACCGTAAGTTGTTATTGTGGTGTTTCTATTTTCCTGGAATGTTTTTTGGTTTTCCTTGTGGCCCTTAATCGAAGCGGTGGTCTCTCATGACACAAGATAAGCCCATGATTACAATTGCGCTCACGGGCGGTGGGCGGGCGTGGTGTGCTGCTCCGCCGACTTGTACAGACTCGGCGGAATGTTCAAGTCGGCGGAGCAGCACACCACGCCCGCCACTCGGCGGAATGTTCAAGTCGGCGGAGCAGCACACCACGCCCGCCCACCGCCCGTGAGCGCAATTGTAATCATGGGCTTATCTTGTGTCATGAGAGACCACCGCTTCGATTAAGGGCCACAAGGAAAACAAAAAAACATTCCAGGAAAATAGAAACACCGCAATAACAACTTACGGTGTCACACCACGGAGAGCGCATTATAATCTGAAGATGCCCTGCTAAAGGGCGAAACGCGTCATTAACTAATAAAAAATTTGCAATCAAGACGGTTTGAAGGAATATGGATTAAAACTCTGTGTTAACCGCTTTGGGCCACTTTTCGTTATCTCTTTCTTTCTCTGGATATACATATTTTTTTCTTTTTCTTTCTTTTATAATTTTATGTTTTACTACCTGCTAATGCCAGTAGTTTCCGGGCATACAGAGTGGTCGATCTGAAGTTTTCGGATGTGATTATCTCGGAGACTATTCATCGGTTAAAAATAGTGGGTAAGACAAGTTCGTAAGCTCAAAGGGGGATATCGTGACGCCCAGCCCCCACCCGCTTGGGTAGGGCAATGTGATCAGACGTCATTTCACTTTGAGATTGTGAACTGCAGACCTCAACTGGGAAGGAAGCTTAGGGTTTAACGTACCATCGACTGCTTGGTCATTAGAGACGGAGCTAACGCTCGTAGTTTTGGGTAAGGACGGGGAAGGATATTGGCCGTGCCCTTTGCAAGGAACAATCCGGCATTTGCCTGGAGTGATTTAGAGAAATCAAGGAAAACCTAAATGTGGATGGCCGGGGTGGATTTGAACCACCGCCCTCCTGAATACGAGACCAGTGCGTTAACACTGCACCACCTCGGTCGGTACATCAACTGGGTACGGCTGGGGGCAACTTTTAAATCTTAAATGGAAACCCACATTTTTATTGAGGATTCGGATTCTCCATAAAAAAGTAATCAATTTTCGCGTGAAATACTTTTTGAACCATTGACAGATGGCGCTGAAACCGAGAAAAAAGTAAAATTGGGAAGAACTCAGATATATTCAGAATGATCCGAGAAGGACACATAAAAACAATACAAAATGTGCACCAATTCCTCCACTACGCCAAGTATAGCTTTTTTTTTCCTTACTAAATGTACCCTACCCGCCACTGTTTTTAATGAAGGGAGGCGGAATGGTATTAAAATCTCGATAGGAAACTCTTCACAGTTGTTGATATTGTATCTTTTGGGTTGTATGGTCGTGGTCGAAGAAAGATTTCTGTTCCTGACGTTTCGTCCAGAGCTGCGCTGGACATCTTCAGAGGTGCTACTGGTAGCGGATTGTCTTGCCGACTGACGAGTCGGAGAGCGGTATAAATACTGCCTAAATGGGACGTGGTCAAGTGTTCATGTGTGCAGCAAAGATAAGCTTTGTCAAAGATGAAACCATAACTTTCGATAGTCGATGGTCAAAGATAAAAGCGTAACTACCTACTCTGAAGAGCCAGTGTCCATATGTCACTAAGTTTCATAGCTTCTTCCTTTCTATTAAAATTATCGCCATGATAGTATATTTGGATTGCCTCTCTGTACAGTCGTGGATCATAGTTCGTCGTTGTAGATAAAATTTCTGTTTCGGAAAACTTCACTTCGTGATTTCCTGATTGTAAAAATGTTCAGCTACAGCTGATTTATCAGTTTTACCCAGTCGGCAATGACTTTTGTGTTCTTTCAGTCTTGTATTCACACTCCTTTTTGTAGTACCAACCTACACTTTTCCACAAGAATACGGAATTTTCTACACCCCACTTGTCACTATAAAATACAAAATAAAACAAGTCTTACGTTTCTGTCAGAGACAGCAAAGGACCTAGAAGAGCAGTTGAATGGAATGGACACTGTTCTGAAAGGTGCCTATAAGATGAACATTAACAAGAGGAAAACTAGGGTAATGGAGTGCAGTCTAAGAAAATCAGGTGATGCCGAAGGAAATAGATTAGGAAATGTTCAAATGTTTGTTAAGCTTATGGGACTTAACTACGGGGTCATCAGTCCCTAAACTTACAAACTACTTATGTACTACATTATACTAAGGACGGCACAAATATCCATGCCCGAGGGGGGATTCGAACCCCCGACCGTAGTGGCCGTGCAGTCAGTGACTGGAGCGCCTCATCCCCACGGCCACCGAGGCCGGCAATTAGATTAGGTAACGAAACAATACAGGAGGGTAGATGAGTTTTATTACTTAGGCAGTAAAATAACAAATGAAGGTCGCAGTACAGAGGGTATAAAATGCATAATGGCAATGGGTAGAAAAGCGTTCTTGAAAAAGAGAAATTTGTTAACATCGAATATTGATTTAAGCCTAAAGAAGTCCTTTCTGAAGGCATTTGCGTTGAGTGTTGCCTTGTATGGGAGTGAAACATGGACGATAAGCAGTGTGGACAGGAAGAGGATAGAGGCTTTTGAAATGCTGAAGATTAGGTGGGTGGATCGCGTAACTAATGAGGAGGTACTGAACAGAATTGGGGAGAAAAAGAATTTCTGGCATACCTTGACTAAAAGAAGGAATCGATTGATAGGACACATTCTTAGACATCAAGGAATTGTGAATTTGGCGTTGGATGGAAGACCAAGAGGTGGATACTGTAAACAGATTCAAACAGATGTAGGTTGCCGTTCTTATGTGGAGTTGAATAGGCTTACTCAGGATAGGGTATTGTGGAGAGCTGCATCAAACCAGTCGCCGGACTGAAGACCACAACAACAACAACGTTTCGATCGCCTTTGTTTCGATACTCCTCAGGTTGATTTCTGGATTCTGTTTTACTGATTTCAGCTTTAGATGGGATATGACATTACATGTACTGACCATACGAGCTGAGCTGCCGCGCCAGCAACCACGTGCGTTCGTAGCCACCTAACAACCGAAATTAGATTGTATAGAGGGGGACGAAACCTACAAAATTTGCTTTCGCCTTATGTGTAATTCAAACAAAAATTGTATACAAAAATATGTGGCTTTGTTTATTTCTCTACTATTTGTTAGTACGGAAAACAGAGAGATTTGTTTACAGCTGTCACTACTGAATCGCCCAAAACTCCGTAATTAGGTGACAACTGCTTCCTCAAATACCCAGCGATATTTGTCATACCGAACGTACCAGTGATCGTTACCGATATTCCCATTCCTTCTAAGTGATTGCAATTACACGTTAAGGTGTAATTGTGCAGTAACAACGAACAGTGCTCATGGTCAGAAATAAAAAGGGTGAGATATGGACGTAGGTGGGACCAGGAGATGGAGAGTAGGAGGTGAATGCGGAAAATGAGAGAGAGGCAAGGAGGGGCAGAGTAATGAGATTAGCGAGTTTAAGATTTGTTCCCAATTTCCATGAATGTTTGTCAATTTCAGTGCATAGACAGTTTCGCTTAAATTGTATACAAGCCTAGACAAAATGACAAATGTTTGTATAGCTTATGGGACTTAACTACGGGGTCATCAGTCCCTAAACTTACAAACTACTTATGAACTACTTACGAACTAGGACGGCACAAATATACATGCCCGAGGGGGGATTCGAACCCCCGACCGTAGTGGCCGTGCAGACCGTGACTGGAGCGCTTCAGTCTCCTCGGCCACCGCGGCCGGCTAGCCTAGATAGGCAGACAACATTATCAGTGCGGATACAGAAATATCCTGCGACCTCACCCGGAAACGTAGCTACAGTAGTGAGAAAGAGCGAGAATGCATTGCAGCATTCCAATAGCAGTGTTGTGCAAGCTGAGAAGCTGGGATGGGAGAGGCGGGAAATCGAAATCCGAGTCCGGCACAAATTTTCAGCTCTCGCATGAATGTACTTGAGGGCCCTGAAACAGCTAAGAAATTACTGTTTTATAAATATGTAGCTTTCAAGACGAGATATAGTGTCTCGTCTTTCGGACATCTCCACAAGGACAGGCACCATACATTGCACCGAATAGAAAAAATACGTATTGTGGGTATCCACGGCTGCAGAACGGTATCATTACGAAAAACGCAGATACAGTTGTATTTTACTTGTTTATAATGAATTACATATTGCTAAAGCTGATCTGGTGTAGAAGCGAGTCATCGACCACATAGCCGTAAAAGTCGTCAACTGGATTACATTGTTAACAGGGTCTCCAGGTTTTCCCGATCTTTCAACTAACGACAACGTCTGGTCGATGACTGCGGAGCGACTGTCCTGGGATACACCACCAACATTAACTGCTACAAACTGGTAAAATCTGTAATACGTCTTTGAATCGAAGCTAAGTCGTGAACAATCATTATGGTCAGCAATGCCAGCAACGATCAATACATATTTCTTGATCAATATAATTACGGGAATACAGCCGCAATCACATATTTCCTTCTGCTCCTATTACGGCTGCAAATCGTTCAGCCATGAAACTTCCTGGCAGTTTAAAAGTGTGTGCCGGGATAGCTCAGACGGTAGAGCGCTTGCCCGCGAAAGGCAAAGGTCTTAGTTTCGAATCCCGGAACTCAGGAAGTTTCATATCAACGCACTCTCCGCTGCACAATGAAAGTTTCATTCTGGGAACATCCCTTATGCTGTGGCTAAGCCACGTCTTCACCATGTGCTTTCTTTCAGGAGTGCTACACCTGCAAGGTTCGCGGGAGTACTTTTGTGAAGTTTGGAAAGTAGGAGGTGAAGTACTGCCGAAGTAAAGTTGTGAGAACGGACCGTGAAGCGTGCCGGGATAGCAGAGACGGTAGGGTGATTGCCCGCGAAAGGCAAAGGTCTCAGGTTCGAATCCCGGTTTCAGCACATTATTTCAATCTGCCAGGAAGTTTCATATCAGTGTACACTCCGCCGCAGAGTTAAAGTTTCATTCTCGTTGAGACATCATTGGAGCTAGTTTCAAAACTAACGCCAACGCGCTCCTGTCCACCAGATATAATTATAGAACAATTGTCGAAGACACTGACGGCAGACATGTATGAATCCGTAACTTCCTTTATGGTGAGTGGTTGTCGTGCTTGTTGTGCCATTGTCTTTTATTATTTACGATTGCGATTGAGTGTTCGCAAACTAAAACAATAAAAAGCAATGACACACAACGCTGCCAATCGCTCTCTACAGAGAGCATGTCGGCTTCATACATCTCTGCGTCGCTGTTCAACACGAATTGTGATTTGTTTGGAGGGCACTACAAGTTAATCCATCTTTGCGGTCAGTGTGCTACGTATGAGATGATGAATCTCGAAGTATGCTTGCGCATTGGCTTGTCCCATAGTATAAAGGTGGACTAGAAGGCTCTACCGTCAGTCGTCAGACGCGGTCCGGTGATGGCTAAGCCATCATCAGTCCCTAACTTACAAACTACTTATGAACTACTTACGAACTAAGACGGCACAAATATCCATGCCCGAGGGGGGATTCGAACCCCCGACCATAGTGGCCGTGCAGACCGTGACTGGAGCGCCTTAGTCCCCTCGGCCACCGCGGCCGGCGATGGCTAAGCCATTTGCAGTCAAAATATCTGCAGAAGTAAATATTTGATTACGGATCAACGCGCGTAATTTTATTTATCAAGAAATACGCTGAGAAAATATGTCTGTATTGCATTGTGGATGGTCGGTAGTGTAGTTTCATTGGGTTACACCTGCAGCTTCAGAGTAACATTTTCTTTACAATTAAATTAGCCGCGATGGAGTAGCTCAACGTTCTAAGGCGCCTCGCTGTGGAGCGCGCGATTGCTCGCCGTCGGAGGTTCGAGTCCTGCCTAGGGCATGGGTGTGTGCGTGTTGTCCTTAAGTTAGTTTACCTTAGTTTAAGTAGTTTGTAAGCTACGGACAAATCACCACGCAATTTGGTCCAATAGATTCACAAACAAAACATTATCATTAAAATTAAAAACAGTCCATAACGCAAAAAGTGCAGTTACGTCTCTACGGACTGCTGTGTCACCGCCACAGCCTGTCATCATGGTGGTATCCATCTGAAGATGGTCTTCAATTGACCGAAACCGTTGGACTGTTTATATTTTTAATTATAGCTATTGCATTAAGATTGCTATTCATTTCCAGTATGATTTCTAAAAATACATTTTATTTATCTCACAACTTACCCCTACTCTTAAACTGACGACCCAATATTCTCAACATTCTTTGGTAAAATATAGCTGGACTGTTTGTTGGGTCGTTTTCTTATTGGTTGGTTTAAGTTGTGAGATAAAAAAAATGAAACTAGTTATTTTTTAAATAAAAATTATACAGCTAAAGCGACAATTTCCAGAAGGCTTTTGACACGGTATCTCACAAACGGCTTTTAATCAAATTGCGTGATTATGGTATATCGCCCCAAATTTACGACTGGATAGGGGATTTCCTGTCAGAGAGGACACAGTTCGTAGCAATCGATGGGAAGGTCTCGACTAACACGGAGGTGATATCGGGCGTTCCACAGGGTAGTTTTATTGGTCCTCTGCTGTTCCTTATTTACGTAATAGATTTATGGGGAAAATCTAAGTAGCTCTCTTAGATTGTTTGCAGATGACGCCGTCATTAACCGTCTAGTAAAATCATCTGAAGATCAAAACCAACTGCAGAACGATCTGAATAAGATATCACTATGGTGTAAAAAATGGCAGTTGACTCTGAATAATGAGAAGTGTGAAGTTGCCCACATGAGTACGAAAAGAAATTTGTTAAACTTCGTTTACAAGCTAAATCAATCAAAAGTGAAGGCCGTAAACTCGACAAAGTACCTAGGAATTACTATTACTTCAAACTTAAACTGGAAGGAACACATAGATAATGTCGTGGGAAAGGCGAAAGGCGAACCATAGACTGCGTTTTATTTGCAGAACCCTTAAAAGATGCAACATAACTACTAAAGAAACTGCATATACTACGCTTCTCCATTTTTGGAGTATTGCTGCCTAGTGTGGGATCCTTATCAGGTGGGTTTGACGGAGGACATCGAACGAGTTCAAAGAAGGGCAGCTCGTTTCGTATTGTCACGATACAGGGGAGACAGCGTTACGGAAATCGTTACAACAACGGCGCGTGTCGCTGCGGCGTGGTCTACTTACGAAACTACAATCGCCAACATTCTCCCCCGAATGCGAAATATATTGTTGACTCCGACTTACAAAGGTAGAAATGATAATCAGAATAAAATACGAGAAATCAGAGACCGAACGGAGAGATTCAGGTCATTCTTCCCGCGCGCTATTCGAGAATGGAATGGGAGATAAAATAGTATATCGTGGTTCGATGAACCCTCTGCCAGGCACTTAAATGTGGTTTGCAGAGTATCCCATGTAGATGTGGATCCTGATATAATTTATTACTCCCTTAAGAGCAACCTAAACGTAAAAAAGTGTGGCTTTTGTGTGCAGGGAGGAGGAGGAACGGGCACCACCGGAAGAGGTACAGCAGCCTGATGCTGCTGGCCATGCTGATGAAGGGCGGCTTCCTGGCCATGGCCTACAAGGGCGTGGCCATCCTGGCCGCCAAGGCGCTGTTCGTCGCCAAGATGGCGCTCGTCATCGCGACGCTGGTGGCGCTCAAGAAGCTGGTGGCCGGCGGCGGCGACGAGAAGGTGACGTACGAGATCGTCAAGACGCCGCACGTCTCGCACTCGTTCGCGCACTCCGGCGGCTACGACCACCCGGGCCACTACGACAGGAGCGGCGGCGGCGGCGGGCCCTACCGCCGGAGCGTCGACCTGCCCTACAGGGCCTACCAGCCCATCCCCCTGCAGCACGGGGACGGCGCTGCCGCCGCCGCTTAGCTGCCTGCCCTCTACACTTCTCTGTTCTTCTTGTTCTTCCTGTATACTGCTTTCCAACAACCTCGAAATTGTCTATATGTAAGCGCGCATTGGATACAGACAGACTACTCGAACTTCCTGTAGTTCAGTGCCTGTTGCGAGGAAAGGCAATGAAACTGAAGGCTAGTCTATACGAGGACACTAGGGTGCGACACTAGTTGCGTGAAATGAATTGCGCGCAACTGGTTTCGTGTATCTCGGCAGGCACGGCATCAATACTATACACTTCAGTTTCGTTGCTTCGTGAGTGCCGTAGTCGCCGTAGAATGAACGTTTTGGTAGATGCAAGAGTTGTGGAATAGCTATTGCTTCTCTGTGTGAAGTCGCTGCTTTAGATTAAACATAAAAAGAATAAGATACTTTTTTGGGTTCGTGACTGGATTAACCCTTTCATACCCTCTGGCTACAATTGTGTACATAACTTTTATAGTGTCTAAGATAGATCAGAAACATTTTTTCTCAATTGGAACAACATGTATATGACTATGAGTGTTCAACCTTTTCATCGTGCACACTTACTGTCAACAGCGGAAGATCACTATAAAAATACCAAGTAATCAGTGTTGCACTGCGCACCAGCTTGTGCACTCCAAAGAACACGCAGGTTGTGCGTTACTTGTATTCCGCTGTACAACTGGAAATTAGTAGTAATTATTTTACATTGCAACTACTGAATGATCACTTTATTTAGTACAAAAGTTAGTTCTGCAAAATTACTTATTTTAGTCTGTAAAAAGAAGCCTTGCTTTTCAGCATATGTAATTTTGTAGGATGTAAATGTATGCATACAACAGCGTAAATCTTGCATCTAAAATCAATAAGAAAAACTAAATTAAGTTGAATACAGCAAAAAGAATAATTTCCTTCCTCTAGAAAAAAATCAGATTGAAAGGGTTAAAAAAATAAAAAAATAAAAATTAAAAAAAAAAAAAAAGACGTCAGCTCGGATGCTCAGCGACCTTGCTGACAGAAAATGTGGTTGAAGACAACTAAGAATGTCGCCAGAGCAGTTCACGTTCCTTTTAAACAGAGTTAGTAATGTAATAAAGAAAGAAGATACTGTTATGCGTGAAGCATTGTTACCAGAACTGAAATTACAAACTGCATTACGTTTCTTGTCATGTAGATATTCGTCTCTACAGTACCTATACCGCGTTCCTAAATCCACAATTGCCATAGTTCGTTTGTATAGGTATTTCGAATTGAATGTATTTTAGTCTGATATTTCGATAATCGTCAGTCCATCAGTATTGAATTCACGAATATTTGCTTTAAGAGCACTAACACGAAGCTGCTTATTCCTGAAATTTTCATCCTTAAAATCGCACAAACACATATGCATCGCAAATATGTACAAAAACCGAATTATTTCTTCCGTCCCCCCTTTTGTTGTATTCTGTTCTGTATTTGTTATAACCTAACCTAAAAACACGCGCAATCAGTTTCGCTAATGTTGGGATGTGCTGAAACTGTTTAGTTTCGCCAACGAGTTGCGCGAACGCCTGCCGCGCATGCGCACTGGCCATAAGCGCACTTTCATGAGACCTAGTGTCGTCGTGTAAACTAGCCTTAACGCTGGGCAGAGTCTGCCTATGAGGCACCCTGAAATTGTTTAGTAGTAAATGAAGTTATTTACATCCATGTACACTAACAGAGTTTCCTCAAAAACAAAGACGCTAAGGATTCCTGACGATCAGAAGACGTAGAAAATGCTCAACAGTAAAACCTGCACCCAATAGCTCCTTAGAATACCCATAAAAACGTCGAACCTGCTGGACAGAGCGAGCGTACAGAATCTATGGATTTAACGGCGCTATAAGAAGGCGCCGTTTTCTCGGTCATGTAATGCAACCAATCAGAGGCCATCCTTTAGTTACGATAGTAACAGCCTCACCCGTTCACGACAATCACTTGTATCCCCGTCGTGTCTTATGGTATAGTAATTCTTCAAATTAAGGAAAAGTTTTCAGAGTCCAAAAGCGTGTACTACGTATTATTTGAGGAATAAATTTACGGACATCCTGTAGGAGCCTCTTCAAAGAACTCTGTACACCACTGCCTCACAGTATATTTATTCCTAAACTAAATTTGTTATAAATAACATATTCCTTTTTGCAAGTAACATGTCAGTTCATACATAAAATACTAGGAACAATAACGATCTACAAAGGGACATAAAACTAGCTTATTTAGTGGTCTATTTGACATAGACACATATTCTCCTATTGCAATGACGAATTTTTGAATCTGTTATTTCAGATTCTAAAAAAAGAAAAAAAAAGGAATATATATATACATATATACCGACATGTTCCACATCCACGAGGATCTCCTAAGTATGGGTCTATGAAACGAACAGTTAATATAATCTAATCTAATGATGGAATGGGTATTATCATTGACAGCTCGGGATGTTTCCGAATTTGACCCGTCAAGTAAACAGAGAACGATTCATGCAACCATATAGAGCTACTTTGGTCAATTTTTCTGTATACCTCGATCTTCACACACTCTGCTTCGTTATAAATCACTTACGTAAACAAGTGAACGGAACAAATTCCTCCTTTCTGTTTCCTTCTACTTGCAATGCACTACATAAATTCTTTTATCAATAGACGCTTCCAGTTGTCTCGTCAATCGATATATATGTAATAGACAGTAAATTGGTACCGTACCTAAAAATTGATAAACATATTAAAGTAATATCTATTTTACACTCGTTTATCATTTCAAGAGAATAATTCGGTTTTAAAAATTTCAACTATTAATATTGTTAGAAAGACTTTTCAACAAATTTAGCAAAAATCTATAGTAGTGTTTCACTTCTACTCGAATCCGTTACCAAACCTAATAATTCAGTAACCTGAAATAAGGTATATAATGTGCGGCGAGATATTTCTCACAAAACAAATAAACTACATTCTATAAGACTGTGTAAATCAGCTACGGAATATTCAGTCCTCAGTGTTGACTGCGACATCATCACAACAATTTTTCAAGTAAATCTGGATGAATGCACTTTACATCCACGGAACTATCTACGATTTTTCTAATAGTGGATAACATTAATTCCGTCTATACGTGTGAAAAAATTCGAAGTCTAGCGCAGTGCAAAATCTGTCTGTAACTCTCTCTTTCCCCAGATACTCCTCCTCGTATTGCGGCCAACAGTCCCCAATATGATGACTATTATTTGTCCGATTGAATCTTTACCTTACGTCAAAAAATAGGAATGCGTCTCTTCACGGCAATATCATTACGAGCACAGAAACAGTTCTGTTTCATTAGATACCAAAGAACACACATGAAATAATTTTAAAAAGTAATTATTTATTTCACTGCAGCGACCGCTGCAAGAGTGCTGTATTTATTTATAGATATTATAACATATTGTAGCTTTTACCTTTGTATATTATTATTACATTGATTTACGGAAATAAATTATTTTGTCCATATTACTGTTCTTATTTATTATTAATATTATTACTATTTCCGTTATTTATCCCTATATTTCTAAATTTATGAAGTTGATCCTTTGTAGAAGTATATTATTGCATAACTGAATGATCTTTGTTTTGTTTTTATTATTCAACAAATAGACCTCATTATTGGTGATTTTGCTACCGCATAACTCTCTGAAATAGTTCTGTAATAATCTTCTTCTCTACGAAAAAAAACCGTTGTATAATGTGCCAGTGTCACTTAACCGTTCCTGTACAATTTTTCTAGAATTTCTGAAAGTACACCGCTATTTTAATGTCTTACATACATGGGCATTAATGACAAATTCTATTTTACCGTTGACTGATGTAGGTCCTTAAATAGAATCTGAAGCCAATATTAAAGCATTTATTAGTACTGTCGTGAAATATTTTATTGCAGAGATGATTCAGATCGTTCGGTACTGCTTAGTTCAACATTAAAAGCGAAACGTAGTTGATAAAATTTCATTCAGAGAATTATAATCGTAGTTACCCATTACTGTTGTAGTGGTCTTCAGTCCATTGACTATCTTGATACAGCTCACCACATGCCCGTTCTGTGCAATAACCAAGCTTCAAAGTGCAAATATGAGTTTAATTTAGAGAAAAAAAAATAAAAAATAAAAACGATGGACGGCTGACAATCAGCAGTGTTCTTGTAACATAATTTTCAAGCGTGATGCAGTAGTTGTGTTTGGCTTCATGCTGCTGGCCCATCATTATAAATAAAGAATATGTGTTTCGCAGCAGCAATGTTCGTACTTAGACGGTTGCCTCGACACGACAAAAGATACTATGACCACAGTATTCGACAATGGAATAAAGTAGTGAACTAGTAATTTCAAGAAATGTTGTTGCGGGAATTCAACGATCTGTTAGCCGTTTCTGCAAAAATCTTTTATACAGAAGATACTGCGCTACAAACATATGTCATAATTACTTATTACTATTTGCAAATGAAGAATAAAAAGTGTATCGCTACCTATTTGGCTGTTTCTGGTGTTATTGATCAGCAACTATCAGTCATAGTCAATAAAATGCTGCTGTTCGCTGAGCTGCCATGGGATAAATAGCTAAAAATTTGCACGCACATATCTTCATGAAGTCAGAGCCACTCAATGGGAAATGAAAGTCATATAAAGTTAAAATTGACGAATAAAATTAAAATAAATAAGTATAATCATTTTTAAATTATTAATGGAAAAATTAATGTTGTTAAATATTAGAAACAGTATCCAAACAATTAAAATCATTTAAAATAATGGACGATGTTACCGCTGTCTGCTGTTGATGTAAGGGCCGCCGTTTCCATGGTACTATGGGTGCTTACAGTCAAGATGTATTTAGGTAGACATACGTTGCCATGTCAATTCCATTCGATTATTGACGTCCACAAGGATATTTTACCATAGAAACGGCGTCCCTGACCTCATAAACCGACAACAGCAGGAGGCGGTAACATCGGCCATTGTAAATGATTTTAATTGTTTTGAGCAGTGTTTGGCCTATTTTACTACAGTCCTTTATAAATTATTAATGAAGAATTATTATACATATTTATTTTAATTTTGTTCGTTAATTTTAACTTACTATGACTGTCATTTCCCATTGGGTGGCGCTGACATCGTAAAGCTACGTGCGTGAAAATTTTAGGCTGGTTAACCCATGGCAGCTCAGCTATCATGAGCAGTTTACTGAATGAGACTGAACATCGCTGCTCAAGACCACCAGCAAAACCCAAATAGGTAGTGGTGCACTTTTTCTTCTTCATTTGTAAACAGTAATAAGTAGTTCGGGCGACTGTATGTAACTGTATCTTCTGCTTTTATTTACAGTGGATTATATCTGAAGGTGCAAAAAGATTTTTGCCGAAACCGGATATTTTAAAAATAAAATTTTTCGATCTTAGACTGTTTAATTAATTTAAGTAGTGAACTAGAATGAAAAACAAATTTACTCTTATGTATTTTAATCGCAATGAGTTGAATTATGGTTTCCGAACACACATACACACACAAACTCACAAATCTAATGTTAAGCTGCTGTGATTTTCTCGCTCCCTCTCCCTCTCTCTCTCTCTCTCTCTCTCTCTCTCTCTCTCTCTCTCTCTCTCACACACACACACACACATGTGACATAACAGATAAATGGGGAAACTGATTGTTTCCATGTGAAAAGCAAGGTTTGGCAACCGGTTGGGTTTCCTAGCCGCCGGGCTAGCACTTTGAACCTAGTGAATGGAATACAGGTCGTTAGGAAAACCCTAATCTGCTTGGAAACAGAAAACGGCGGTCTTGGATTAGCGAGGACGGCTATCCCAGACTGCAGTTGAAATACAATATAGCCACCCACACACATTATTGTAAAAGCCTATTTTAAATCATGGAATGATGACACGACAAATATAATTACATGAGTAGATTCAAGAGACTTGGGAAAATCAAACGCCGTAATTACAATATCCCTTACAGATAAAAAGCCGATGAATTACAGTACTATAATAATAGTATTATAAGACTTATATTTACAATTATCGATACGTGGTGTTCATCAGTGACAGTTTAAGAAACAAATGGGCAGCACTGCAACACGCTACTCAACTTAAAAGACGCACAAGTTATTTCCTTATTCTTCCAAAAAACTTTGTGTTACTCTCATATTCTGCTTTTCGTTGAGCTAGTAATATTCTTGTCAGAACATAGATTCCACCACAAAAACACAAAACATGAACCCAGTAAAGCGCATTACATTTATATATGTATTTTATTATATTTAATATTATTCTTAGTAATGTTCGTTTTATGTTGTAGACGGCCTCTTAAATATGTCATGACCGACTTAAAATAGTAGATATGCAGCAGATAATTTATACATAAACAATTATATTTATTTGTGGACAAGAACTGAATATATTTGCATAAAAGCCATGATAAATTAAATATTAATTGTATAACTATATTTCGACGGCGACAGTATATTTGAACAGTGAGACACCACGTTTAATAGCTACCTAAGCAAAGAGCTTCAGTCTCAACCGATTTTAGTATTGTTAAATATAGACTTTTTGTCGCGGTGGTGATAGGCTGAGACTCTGGGCGGTCTGAAGCCAAGTTAGGAACATGGGGTTTGAAGAGATAGGCATGTGTGGACTTAGAAAATTGATGGACTGTGACTGTAGAACTTAGTCTCTGGTTGAAAAATAGTAACCTATGGAGGGTAACAGGGCTGTGGAACTGTGATAATTCAGCAATCGTGTCATCGGGAGGTGACATACTGTTTTATAACAAATACTGTAATTAATAGCGGATTAATTTGGAATTGCAATGTTCGATGGACTTCATTAATTTACGAGTTATAATTTAGAACTTTTACTCTTGAGTGCGTGTGATACTTATTGTGTCTCTCATGAACAATAGTTGGGGCTGAAACTTTGTCAACTTATTGCATGCACTTGTGCAAAGTTTATAGACATAATTATATCATAATACAACAGACAATTAAGGAGCTATGACAGCATAAACTCTGAGATGCGTAAAAAATTGCCACATTACGAATGATGTTTAAAGTTATTATTTCTATGCTACTAAATGTCAACACAAAATACTTTATAGACACTATCCATTTATGTCAATGAACATACCTTCAAAATTATTTAATTGTATGACTTATACTTTAGGAGATATTACATTATGAGCAATGAGAGGCGTGGGCGTGAGAAACTGCCGCATAATGTTTGTTCGTATTTTACTACAGTCGTTCTGAACATTCGAATGCGATGAAACTTCGCACACTTGATCTTCACATTAAGAGGAAAGTCATTGTCCACATAAAATTTTATGTGGTGTAGGGCATAGGATTCTTTACTTAGGAGCTACAAAATGTACTGTTTTTCCGACCTTAATGAAATTTAGCACTCTCAATTTTCAAAAGAAGAGGAACTTCACGCAATAAACGTAGACACCACTTCACTGATCACCATGAAATTTAACAGAATTATGTAATTTTTCGCAGATGGAGGAGGCAATGAACTGAGTAGGTAGACGAGCAATTCAACAAAGAGACGAGGACGTCATTCGTAGAGAAAGGGGAATGTGGAGGTGGTCAGAAAGAGGGACAGGAGTGACGAAGAGAGAGCGGAGAGTTAAGAAGAGGAGGCGGACAGAGAGAAGGAAATAGGAGATTGATAGAGAGATAAAAGGGAAGGAAAGATGGACTAACTTAAAAAGGGTAATAAATAGGCACACTCGCGAAGCCGGGTTTTCAACTAGTGCATAATATTCATCAAATACGTTTCCCGGATCAGTTTTTTGGCACGTTATAATGTTATTTACGGGCAGAGTCTGTATACATGTCTCAAATTACATACACACCCGAGTATTAAAATTTAGTAACGTAGATACCTGTGTATGCACATATCACTTCTGAAACAAATACAAAACGTGATGCTGATGGAATTGTTTGTATTATAGGAGCTGTTATTGTTTCACTTTCTACTGTATTTGCTGAGTGCTTTATAATAATAAAATTTATTTATACGGACGATAACTGAATGAATATAATCGTAAAGGTTTGTTATACCTTCCTTGCTTCAAGACCTGGCTACCGCGTTAAAGTGGTTGAAGATTAGGTCGGCGTTTTTCTCATATCACCAAGTAATGTACATAGTATAAAGTTGAAATCTGAATCTGTAAAAAAAAAAAAAAATAAAATAAAAAATAAAAAAAAAAATTTGGAAAGAATATAAGAAAATGACTCAAGTGAGAAAAAAATTCTACAAGTTTGTTCACGCCATGTTTGTATTTGTTATTCCAGTTTATGACTCGGTGGCAGCTTACCTAATATATATCGCATTAGCACAAATTGTTTTGTATCTACCGAAGAACAGCTAGTGGCAATTGCCATCTACGTCTGAGAAGCCCCGGATTTAAACCATTAGTTCACATTTGGCACCTCCACCATAATCAGACTGTGAGATTACAACAATGTCAACTGTGTGACACTCCTAAAACACAGGTTAGCTAGCATAAATTTAAATACCGTAATGATAATGTTGCCTAGTGGTAATCACTTCTTACCAACTTCAGCATCGTCTCGTTGTGACCACTTTTGTAATAACACCTCGATTAAAAATAAGAGAAATTTGATGAGCTTCTGCTGTAACAACTCTACCGGAACCACTTACAAATCACACAAACGCAGTTAGTGCAGGTTAGATGTATGGGTTGATACGTTGCTACAACGAGGTCACATGAGCATCGGGATGTATAGTTATCAGTAATTTCCTGTGTTATACGAAGTGCAGTGATTTCCATGGTCCTCCACATGAAGATCAAGCAAGAGACGAATTTTGAAGCAATTTCAGTAGTTACCCGAAAGACGACAAGCACAGTGACTTCAGTGCTCGCACTCTTGTGACAAAATAGTGAGTGAAAGGGCTGTTGTCCGAATATCGGACTGTACACTATATTTTTTGTGGATGCTCGTCCAACAGTTATTATTGGGGACCCAGTATTCTAATCTGCGGCTTGTAACATGTGGCAAATGTGTGATCATTTTATTGTCTTGGCTAAATGGTATAAATAAGTGTTAGGCAAGGGAGCAATAGTGTCTTTTATGTGCTAAAATAGGCCTGTTCTGATATCCATGTAAATAATCTCAATGTGTTTCTATTACATTAGCACAACACTGGTGCATATAAAGTACACGCCTCGTCATCTTAAGTAATCATATGCCGGTGATGTTGGCGACATCACCGCTGCATCAACAAGACCTCATACACTCTATTTTGCCAGATGAGACCGTACGGCTGCTTACCGGTGGTAACACTGGCGACAGACGTCCACCCAGCCTCGGCAGCCTCCAGCACAGTCGATACCAGCACTTCATATGCCGTTCTCTGTGCTTTTGACGAACCGGATGACCAGCCAGGTTATCATTACACCGCACCAGACTTCCGCTGCAACAACTTACGGCCCTTGTTGACTCAGTGGAACTCTCCTCACTTCAAACTTCATTACCAGAGCCGCCTCCGACATCTGGATTCCCAGACACTTCAGCAGAATGTTTCATCTTGGCACTCACCATAGCTATTCTGAATGCTTTCGGCATAGACTGAAGCCCTCATATCTCAAGGTGCAACATCATATGCCCAACCAAGTATTATCCAACATCGCCGCATCTTCGGCTAGTATACTCGTGAATATCGTCAAGCCAAAGCTAACGCATGAAGTATTGATGCCATCTAAAACTTGATGAACAATCATCGCATTGCTGTTACTATATTGTCACACGAACGGAAGTGTGCTAAGTTGCTACACTGACTTCGAGCTATCTTTTTCATTTTGGATAGAAGATCTAGTCAGAGTTTCCTCGTAGACACAGACTTCTTTGTTTATTTGTGTACTCATCTGTTGCACGGCGACTAAAACCCAGCACATTTACCCGGTATACATTTCCCACTAAATGTAGTGTCGTCTTATTACGTTGCCAATTTTTAGGTACACTAATAAAAAAGGGGGGAAATCAACACTATTGCAACTCTATTGGACTTGCTTTGCAGGTCACATAGACGCTGTTAATTTCGTGCTGGTTCGATACGTGTGCTTTGACAGTGCTACAACTTTCACGTAATGGTCGCCTGAGAAGTGGGTTGTATGATGTAGTCAAAGGTCGTCTGTACTGCTAAAAGTGATGGCATTTTGGTAGTTTCCCATGTTATGGTGTGAAGTGATTTCAGTGATCACCTGAATGATGAATTGTGAAATTATTTAAATGGTCGTCTGGGCTGCGGTTGTGCAGTGCTTTAATGATCCGTAAATTTATTCGCAGTTACGGTTGTATATTAGCATCAGTTGCACCATATTTTGGTGTCATATCAAAATCTGGGGATTGGGATTCGAACTCGGATTTTCCATTTTTTGCAATAGGCCACGTTAACCATTGTGCTTTCTATAGATGCCTCCCGGACATTGAAGTTGCAAATTCTACAAACCGTGTTTGCTTTTGCGTCCCATGCAAATTATCCTATAATACTTAAAGAAATGCCGTTGATTTCTATCTTATAATACTGAAATATGAAGTGTTTTTATATTTAACAGGTCAGAAGATAGTTTGACACAAATAACCATATTAAAAAAAAGTCGACAGTAACAATGAAATAGCGGACAAGGTGTTGGAGCCATTGTAAGAGAATAAGAATTATATATATATATATATATATATATATATATATATATATATATATATATATATATATATAATTCGTGTTTTTTACGGCCCACTTTAGCTGTCAGGCAGCAGTTAGAGTAGATGGCAAATTAAGCTCATGGTTCAGCTAGGTAGTTTCAGGGGTAAGACAAGGCTGTAACCTGTGACCACTGTTGTTCACACTATTCAAGGATCATATGTTGAAAACAGTAGACTGGCAGGGCAGGATGAAAATAGGTGACAACAAAATAAGCAGTCTCGCATATGCGGATGACTTAGTTGTAATGGCCGACTCGATTAAAAGCTTGCAAACTAATATTTCAGAGTTCGATCAGAGGTGCAAGGATTATGATATGAAGATCAGCATCTCCAAATCGAAAGTAATGTCTGTGAGAAAGAGTTTTAAACATATTTAGTGCCATATAGGAGGAACAAACTTAGAACAGGTAGACAGTTTCAAGTACCTGGGATGTATATTCTCACATGATGGAAACATACTGAAAGAACTGGAATCGAGGTGCAGCATAGCTAAGGTAGTAAGTGCTCAGCTAAGGTCTACTCTCTTCTGCAAGAAGGAAGTAAGTACCAAGACTAAGTTAGCAGTGCACCGCTCTATCTTTCGACCAACTTTGTTGTATGGGAGTGAAAGCTAGGTGGATACAGGATACGTTATTCATAAGGTATATGTTACAGATATGAAAGTAGCAAGAATGATTGCAGGTACTAATAGATGAGAACAATGGCAGGAGGGTGCCCATAATGAGGAACTCAAAGAAAAACTGCGAATGAACACCATAGATGAAGCAGTTAGAGCGAACAGGTTGAGATGGTGGGATCATGTTACACGCATGGGAGAAGCAAGGTTACCTAAGAGACTCATGAGCACGGCAGCGGAGGGTAAGAGGAGTCAAGGTAGACCAAGAAGAAAGTAATTGGATTCTGTGCAGAATGATTTTGAAGTAAAAGTCATAATATCAGACGAGGCATCAATGTTAGCATAGAATAGGGGATCATGGAGAAATTTTATAAGAGGTAATATACTCCAGACTGAACGCTGAAATGCATAATCAGTCTCTAATGATGATGATGATGATGATGATTTTTTGTGGGGGAAAAAAGCACACTCAATTTTTGAAAATATTGTTTGACCTCAAGAGGATAGGAGAAACCGTTGGCCAGCTCTTACGCTTCAGTCTGAGACGGTCGCAGCTTCGGGAACACCTGCAGGGCGTTCTCCTGCATTGGACACGGCCGGCCGCCGTCTAATGCTGAGTGCCGGTCTATTATAGCAGGCTGTGCGGTGCGCCGCTTCTGCCGACCGTCGTATCTGGCGCGAGCGGTGCTCGGGGCGGAGAACATGCACGACCATTACTGTCCAGCCGTCTGGCCGTTGCCGCTGCATAAAAGCTGGCAGCAGCCGTCTTGGCGGGCAATCGCCAACATGTCTGTCCGGACGACACCACGGGGAGCTTCATCTCAGCCTCCACTGCGATGTATACTCGTCGCGTCACTCATCCTGCTAACCCCCAGTGCTGCTTGTCAAGAGGAAGACGATGCCACCAGCAGTATACTGTCAGGTACGTGAACTTTCTTTCCAGCACCAGAATAGTCTACAGTTTCTGTTTTGAGGATGGTGCTTCAGCATTTATGTGCAGTAGAGCGACTGCAATGCGGGTACTCAGAGAGCGACATGTAGGCAAGGAATTAGTGTGGCATTCAAATCTTGAGACATCTGTGCGGTAAGAACTGGAATATGAATTGCGTCATTATTACGAAATGCGTTTAAAAAGGACCAGCATGTTGTTACACTGTTATTCTTTTTTATCTTCCAAAAAACTAGATGGAAAAATTTGTATGCGGCAACTTGTATGTCCTAAGAGGCACGTTTGTAACTTTTTGCTACAAGACGTTGCCTTCAAATGTTCAAATGTTTGAATAGCTTATGGGACTTAACTACGGGGTCATCAGTCCCTAAACTTACGAACTACTTATGAAATAGCTAAGGACGGCACAAATATCCATGCCCGAGGGGGGATTCGAACCCCCCACCGTAGTGGCCGTGCAGACCGTGACTGGCGCGCCGCAGTCCCATCGGCCACCACGGCCGTGGACGTTGCCATCCTGCGGGTAATTGGGACGTTCGATCTAGATCACCCTATACCATTTCGGACAACAATATTCGAGTAACCACGCTACAGACCCTATCTCTCCCGATGCCATTATCACAATGCCATTTCCTTAAAAGGACTGGAATGGTCGACAATTTGCAACAAACAGCGAACAATTAACGAATTACTTTACGGAGCAGAACACGTGTTTCACAAATTTTGTGTATCAATCTTCTGTGTCGATCGGACGATTACATCAATGTTTATGGCGATTATTCCCGGCTGGCGTATACAACCTACAGTGTGCTAACTTCAAACGAAATCTTCGTCATTGCAAACTGGACTGCCGCGATGGAGTAGTCGAGCGGTCTAATGCGTCTCGCTGCGGAGCACGCGGTTGCTCACCGTGGAGGTTCGAGTCCTCCCTGGGGCATGGGTGTGTGTGTTGTCCTTAGGTTGGTTTACCTAGGTTTAAGTAGTTTGTAAGCTACGGAGTGATGACCACGCAGTTTGGTCCGATAGATTTACAAACATTTGAACAAACTGGCCTCTGCCTCTTTTTTGAGGCATATAGTACACAGTTCCAGACGTCAAACAATAGGCATAGCTGGTGACACAAACCACGACATAAATGTACTTTCTAATGTCTGTCTAGTGTCTTTGTTAATATTATAAAGATAGCAAAGGTTTCATTTAATTTCATAGAGCTTTAACGAAATACTTATCTGTGCTCTTCTTTTTTTTTTTTTTTTTTTTTTTTCTTTTTTTTTTTTTTTTTTTTTCTCCTAAGTCGATCCTGTCACGTAACACGATATGTCTTTGTTATCGAACGCACGCAATCGTATGAAAAAACAGTTGACTTTGTTATTCCGATGCAAAACCTCCCATTTTACAACAAGTGACTACTTAATAAAGAGAAACTAAGTAAGCAAACATCAATACCACAGGAGGGAAACAGTATACAAATAAATAAGGCCAGTGGCAGAAACATCCTGCTTGAAGTAATTATAATAGCGCAATACGTATATTTCTTACAAACCTGATAGTGGTTATCATGCACTCAAAATGCAATTGCTGGATTTTGATGAAGTTGTTCAAATGTTTGTATACCTATTGGACCAAACAGCCATGGTCATCACTCCCTAGACTTACGAACTACTTAACGTCTTAAACTTACTTACACTAAGTACCACACATACACACACACACACGCACACATACCAGACGGAGGACTCGAACCTCCGCCAGGAGCAACTGACAAGTCCGTAGAATGATGCGGTAGACAACGTTGACACTCCCGCGCCGCGATGATCTTTCTTTCATCAACAAATTTCACTCTGTGATTTACGACTAATTTTAAGCCTAACTTTAGATGTGCTTGGTGGAGGACATACAAATATCATTATTTAAAAGTAGCTAATCAATGTCGTTTACATAGAGGACTACTTTCGTGTGAATGTAATAAACGAGACATTCGTGAAATGCATACATTGTTCTCTTAGACTAGTAATGCATTTTAGATACGTTTATGTTTAATGCCACCCCCATGAACCACAGACATTTCCGAGGTGGGGTGGCTTGCGGGCCTCAACGACGCAGATAGCCGTAACGTAGGTGCAACCACAGCGGAGGGGTATCTGTGGAGAGGCCAGACAAACGTGTGGTTCCTGAAGAGGGGCAGCAGCCTTTTCAGTAGTTATAGGGGCAACAGTCTAGATGATTGACTGAGCTGGCCTTGTAACATCAGCTAATGTGGCTTTGCCACACAGCTACTGAGAACGGCAGAAAGCAAGGGAAAACTACAGCCGTTACTTTTCCCGAGGACATGCAGCTCTACTGTATGGAAATATGATGATGGCATACTCTCGGGTAAAATATTCCGGAGGTAAAATAGTCCCACATTCGGATCTCCGGGCGGGGACTACTCAGGAGGATGTTGTCATCAGGAAAGACAATACTTGCATTCTACGGATCGGAGCGTGGAATGTTAGATCCCTTAATCGGGTAGGAAAATTAGAAAATTTAAAACGGGAAATGGATACGTTGAAGTTCGATTTAGTGGGGATTAGTGAAGTTCAGTGGCAGGATGAACAGGAAATCAGTTGGGGGTATCACAGGAGTAGGACTGATAATGAATAAGAAAATAGGAATGCGGGTAAACTACTATGAGCAGCACAGTGATCGCATTATCATTGTCAAGATAGATACGAAGCCAACACCGACAACAGTAGTACAGGTTTATATGCCAACTAGCTCTGCCGATGATGAGGAGATCGAAGAAATATATGAGGAGCTAAAGGAAATTATTCAGACAGTTAAGGGAGAGGAAAACTTAATAGTGATGGGAGACTGGAATTCGGTAGTAGGAAAAGGAAGAGAAGGAAAAATAATAGGTGAATATGGACTGGGCAGGAGGAATGAAAGAGGAAGTCGCCTGGTAGAATTTTGCACGGAACATGATTTAAGCCGGCCGCGGTGGCCGAGGAGACTAAGGCGCTCCAGTCACGGTCTGCACGGCCACTACGGTCGGGGGTTCGAATCCCCCCTCGGGCATGGATATTTGTGCCGTCCTAGTTCGTAAGTAGTTCATAAGCAGTTTGTAAGTTTAGGGACTGATGACCCCGTAGTGAAGTCCCATAGACTTTACAAACATTTGAACATTTGAACATGATTTAATCGTAACCAACACGTGGTTGAAGAATCACAAAAGAAGGTTGTATACGTGGAAGAGACCAGGAGACACCGGAAGGTATCAGATAGATTTTATAATCGTAAGACATAGGAACCGGAACCAGGTTATAAACTGCAGGACATACCCAGGGGCAGATATAGACTCTGACCATAACTTGTTAGTCATGAACTGTAGTATGAAGCTAAAAAAAACTGCAGAAGGGTAAGAAAATAAGCAGATGGGACTTAAATAAATTGAAGGAAAGTGAAATTCTGGAGAATTTCAGAGGGAGATTTAGACAACAGTTGACAGAAACAGGGGGAAATAAAACAGTAGAAGAGGAATGGGTAGCATTGAGAGATGAAATAGTGAAGGCAGCAGAGGACAAAATAGGTAGAAAGGCAAGACCTACAAAAAATCCTTGGATATCACAGGAAGTACTAAATTTAATTGATGAAAGGAGAAAATATAAAAATGCAGTTAATGAAACAGGCAAAATGGAGTACAGACGACTAAAAAATGAGATTGACAGGAAGTGCAAAATGGCTAAGGAGGAGTGGCTAGAAGCCAAATGCAAATCTTTAGAAGAATGTATAGCAAGGGGAAAAGTAGATACCGCCTACAGGAAAATAAAAGAGACATTTGGGGACAAGAAAAGCAACTCTACGAATATCAAGAACTCAGATGGGAAACCAGTTCTCAGCAAAGAAGGGAAAGCTGAAAAGTGGAAAGAGTACATAGAGCAGCTCTAGAAAGGAAATGAACTGAGAGACGATGTTGTAGGAAGGGAAGGGGAAGTAGATCAAGATGAAATAGGAGATACTATACTGAGAGATTAATTTGACACAGCTTTGAAAGACCTAGGTCGGAACAAGGCCCCAGGAGTAGATGACATACCCTCAGAGCTATTAATGTCTCTGGGAGAGCCAGCCATGACAAGACTATTTGAGCTAGTGAGTAGGATGTATGAGACAGGCGAAATGCCCTCAGACTTTAAGAAAAATGTAATAATCCCCATACCAAAGAAATCAGGCGCAGACAGGTGTGAAAATTACAGGACCATCAGTTTGATAAGTCATAGTTTGCATAATGTTAACACGAATTATCTACAGGAGAATGGAAAAGCTGGTAGAAGCTGATCTCGGGGAAGATCAGTTTGGATTCAGGAGGAACGCAGGAACTCGGGAGGTAATACTCACTTTACGTCTTATCTTAGAAGATAGATTAAGGAAAGGCAAACTTATATTTTTAGCCTTTGTAGATTTGGAGAAAGCTTTTGACAATGTTGACTGGAATACACTATTTCAAATTCTGAAGTTGGCAGGGGTAAAATACAGGGAAAGGAGAGTTATTTACAACTTGTACAAAAGTCAGACCGCAGTTATTAGACTCGAAGGGCATGAAAGGGAAGCATCAGTTGGGAAGGGAGTAAGACAGGGCTGTAGCCTTTCTCCGATGCTATTCAATTTGTACATAGAGCAGGCGGTGAAGGAAAGCATGGAAAAATTTGGAATAGGGACTAAAGTTCAGGGGGATGAAATAAAAACATTGAGTTTTGCTGATGACATTGTAATTCTGTCAGAGACAGCAAAGGACCTGGAAGAGCAGTTGAATGGAATAGACAGCGTGTTGAAGAGAGCGTATAAAATGAACATTAACAAGAGCAAAACAAAAATAATGGAATGCGGTCTTAGAAAATCAGGCGATGCTGAAGGAATTAGATTAGGTAACGAAACAATGAAGGTGGTAGATGAGTTTTGTTACTTGGGTTGTAAAATAACTTGCGATGGTCGCAGTACAGAGTATATAAAATGCAGAATGGCAATGGGAAGAAAAGCATTTTTGAAAAACAGAAATTTGCTAACATCGAATATTAATTTAAGGGTAAGGAAGTCTTTTCTGAAGGCCTTTGTGTGGAGTGTTGCCTTGTACGGGAGTGAAACATGGACGATAAGCAATGCGGACAGGAAAAGAATAGAGGCTATTGAAATGTGGTGCTACAGAAGAATGCTGAAGATTAGGTGGGTAGATCACATAACTAATAAAGAGGTACTGAACAGAATTGGCGAGAAAAGGAATTTTTGGCATACCCTGACTAAAAGAAGGGATCGCTTGGTAGGACACATTCTTAGACATCAGGGAATCATAAATTTAGTATTGGAGGGAAGTGTGTGGGGTAAAAATCGAAGAGGGAGACCGAGAGTCGCGTATAGTAAGCAGATTCAAGTGGATGTGGGTTGCCGTTCTTATGAGGAGATGAAAAGGCTTGCTCAGGATAGAGTAGGATGGAGAGCTGCATCAAACCAGTCTCCGGACTGAAGACCATAACAACAACAACAACATATGTTTAATGGTTAATTTTCAGTAATATCGATCATGATTTTAGCAGTGATAATCGAAACTCCATAGAAACGAATTCTGGACAATACGTTGTTATGGGCGTCATTATTTCATTTAATTTTATGTAACAGTGACTTTGTGATTGTTTCCGGCAGCTAACACGTAATTTGAAGCAATTCCCTAATTATTAATTTCTTAATTTTATTTAGGTACGACGAGTGAAGGAGGATACCTGCATAGAGACAGATGGAAGGAAAGGGAGTGATGAACAGAGGCCGGGGATTAGATAGAGGGATGATGAAGAGATAGATAGAGGGGTAGCAGGACATAGCCATAGCGGATGGGAAATAGATGGAAAGACTGTAGAAAACAATAGGTTTTTACTATTATATATGACACGGTTCAGAGTCGGTAAATTGATCTTTATGTTTGTGGAAATGTGAATTCCAAATAATGAGTATCTGCGAAACTATGTCTTTCGTTTCACATAGCCACAGTAGCCTAACGAACATTATTGATATGACTGAAGCATTTCTGGATGATTCTATGTTCACATGTTTTATAGTATTTCCTTTTCTATTTATTTCATATGAGAGTCAGCTACACCGATGCGTTGCCAGGTTTAGCTAGTTAAGAATAAACAGAAGTGCTATTTTCATTAAAATATGACGATTAAATATGCGTTAATTACGAAATATTTTGAAATTCTTAAATTCAAATAACATTGAAAATGTGAAAAAAAAGGTGGGATTCGAAACATCGACCATTTTTTTTATTGCCCATCTACAGCGCTACCAAAGAGCTATGGTGACTCCCAGAAACATTGTTTGTTGTAAAAGTAATGAAAAGTCCTCAAATAGCTTCCAAGACGATTTTCTTGAGAAATTTTGAAAGTTTCTTCGAATGGGTTTGGCTGACTGGTATATGATTGGCGGAATTTCTTTCCAGTTTCAAGTTCTCTTTCATTGTTTTTATATTTCGAAAAGTTTGAAGGTGAGTATTATCAAGTGTAGTTATGATTATGTTTCAAAGAGTTAAAATAAATATTTAGTTCTATATCGCTATCTATACTGAAGATACGACTTCTTGGCACGTGGCAATCTGCCCACCCCTTAAGGTAGTATCATTTCCCGAAAATCTCATTTAGGTGTCAGGAACCGTTCACTAAATACGAGTTGCAAGTCCCACAGGACGCTAACATGCTGACGTCGACATCTTTCAAATGCTGGAATATTTGTGATCATGTAAGAGCAAACTACTGTTTTCATCGGTCCATAGACTTACTAACGACTGAAAGGGTGCCGTACCGCTCAAAATGACAATATTTTACTTTTTTACTTTTATGCAAAATATGAAAATGTTGATGTTACGCTTAATTTGGTGTTGGTTTTATTGAAATATTCCATTATTTACTGTTTTAAATAAATATTTGATAATAATAATCCATTGAAATTTCTGAGAGTTTGGTTTTCCATCGTTTCGCATATTGGCATTTTGCTCTGGAACTATAATGTCTAGATGGCTGTCGTTTCTTCTGTTTTGTAGAGAACTGTCCGTTCCGTAACTTGCCTACACTAGCGGTACTTCGCAGTCATCTCTTTGACTGTACCATCATTTATGTTTGACAACAATAGTTATCCACTACCCGCGTTTTAGTTCTGTGTTCCTTGTACATATTTTCTGCATGATTAAACCAAAATGTGTGTTTAAAAACACCACGAAACAAAGGAAACAGATACTGAAGAACAAATGTAGCGGTACTAAAAAGAGTGGTTAGCGCTGAAGGACTAGATAATTTGGTTGTAAATCATGAAGGCAAATATTGCAACGAATAAAATGTTAAAAGAAGCCAGATCCAAGAGCAGAAGGGCAGCACTGGGTGAGGAATATGAAGGAGGAGATGAGGACTACAATCTAGGAGGATTCTGACACTTTTTTATCAGTTTGCTGTATATTAAAACATTTTCTTTAAACACAGTTAACTCAAAAGAAATGTTTCAGTATAAATGTCCCCTTTTCTCAGATAATTCTGAATCTACATCGATGAATTATTTACCATATAACATAGATAGTACAATGATGTAGCTCTATTTGTATGTACAGTTGTAGTTAAAATTCGAGTGATGGAAATTGTGAAATATTATATATATAATTAATTTAGGAGAAAAAAACATTTTTTCAGCTGTTATTTTAAAGTCATTTTAGAGCAATACAGTCACAAAACATATGATAACAACACCACTTCTATATGCTCAACAGTTAACTTTGGTCGACCACAGTGGCCGAGCGGTCTGCGGTGCGCCGGTCACAGTCTGCACGGCCGCTACGGTCGGGGGTTCGAATCCCCCCCCCTCGGGCATGAATGTTTGTGTCGTCTTTAGTATAAGGTAGTTCTTTCAAATTCTGAAGTCAGCAGGGGTAAAATACAGGGAAAGGAGAGTCATTTACAACTTGTACAAAAGCCAGACCGCAGTTATTAGACTCGAAGGGCATGAAAGGGAAGCATCAGTTGGGAAGGGAGTAAAACAGGGTTGTAGCCTTTCTCCAATGTTGTTCAATTTGTACATCGAGCAGGCGGTGAAGGAAAGCAAGGAAAAATTTGGAATAGGGATTAAAGTTCAGGGGGAAGAAATAAAAACATTGCGTTTTGCTGATGACATTGTGGTTCTGTCAGAGACGGCGAAGGACCTGGAGGAGCAGTTGAATGGAATGGAAAGCGTGTTGAAGAGAGCATATAAAATGAACATTAACAAGAGCAAAACAAAAATAATGGAATGCGGTCTTAGAAAATCAGGCGATGCTGAAGGAATTGGATTAGGTAATGAAACAATGAAGGTGGTAGATGAGTTTTGTTACTTGGGTAGTAAAATAACATGCGATGGTCGCAGTACAGAGGATATAAAATGCAGAATGGCAATGGGAAGAAAAGCATTTTTGAAAAAGGGAAATTTGCTAACATCGAATATTAATTTAAGGGTAAGGAAGTCTTTTCTGAAGGCATTTGTGTGGAGTGTTGCCTTGTATGGGAGTGAAACATGGACGATAAGCAGTGCTGACAGGAAGAGAATAGAGGCTTTTGAAATGTGGTGCTACAGAAGAATGCTGAAGATTAGGTGGGTAGATCACATATCTAATGAAGAGGTACTGAACAGAATTGGTGAGCGAAGGAATTTTTGGCATACCCTGACTAAAAGAAGGGATCGCTTGGTAGGACACATTCTTAGACATCGGGGAATCGTAAATTTAGCATTGGAGGGAAGTGTGTGGGGTAAAAATCGCAGAGGGAGACCAAGAGACGCTTATAGTAAGCAGATTCAAGTGGATGTGGGTTGCTGTTCTTATGAGGAGATGAAAAGGCTTGCTCAGGATAGAGTAGGGTGGAGAGCTGCATCAAACCAGTCTCCGGACTGAAGACCATAACAACAACATAACAGTTCATAAGTTGTTTGTTGGTTTAAGGACTGCTGATCCCGCAGTTAAGTCCCATAAGCTTAAGAAACATTTGAACGTTTGAAGTTAACATCGTCCAGATAGGGCGGTACGACTCCCGTTAAAGTAATTTACGCTAAATGCAACACAACTCACACACTCACGCTCACTCACACATACACGCACGCACACACACACACACACACACACACACACACACACACACACACACACACACACACACACACCTTAAGGAGAACTCGAAAGTCAGACGGGAGCGGCCGCCCAGTTCCAGACATGGTGCAAAGAATAGCGTATGTATTCCCGGGCAGCTAGACATCTGTTGTTGTTGTGGTCTTCAGTCCGGAGACTGGTTTGATGCAGCTTCCCACAATACCCTATCCTGAGCAAGCCTCTTTTAACTCCACATAAGAACGGCAACCTACATATGTCTGAATCTGCTTACTGTATCCTCTATCCTCATCCTGTTCGCACTGTTTATCGTCCCTGTTTCACTCCCATACAACACTCCACACAAATGCCTTCAGAAAGGACTTTCTTAGGCTTAAATCAATATTCGAGGTTAACAAATTTCTCTTTTTCAAGAACGCTTTTCTACCCATTGCCATTCTGCATTTTATATCCTCAGTACTGCGACCATCATTTGTTATTTTACTGCCCAAGTAACAAAACTCATCTACCTCCGTTATTGTTTCGTTACCTAATCTAATTCCTTCACCATCACCTGATTTTCTTAGACTGCACTCCATTACCCTTGTTTTACTCTTGTTAATGTTCGTCTTATATGCACCTTTCAGCACACTGTACATTCCGTCCAACTGCTTTTCTAGGTCTTATGCTGTCTCTGACAGAATTACTATGTCGTCGGCAAAACGCAATGTTTTTCATTCTTCCACCTGAACTTTAATTTCTCCTTGGTTTCCTTTATAGCTTGCTCAACGTACAAATTGAATAACATTGGAGAAAGGCTGCAACCCTGCCTTACTCCCTTCCCAACCACTGCATCCCTTTCATGCCCTTCAACTCTAACAACTGCTGTCTGGTTTTTGTACAAGTTGTAAATAACCTTACGTTCCCTACATTTTACTCCTGCTTGCTTCATAACTTGAAAGAGTTTATTACAATCAACACTGTCAAAAGCTTTCTCCAAATCTACAAAAGCTAGAAATGTAGGTCATGGTGCTTTTATGGCAGTGTGAAGCAGTCCGTTGCGTTGCAGGGGTGTCGGCGCTGAGCTGGACCCTGGGGGACTGCGCGGCGCGCGCCGGCCCGCTACTGTGCCTTCGTTCGCGCCTCCTCCGCGCCCTGGACCGCGCGCTGCTCGCCGACCGGCTGCCACTGGCGGACGGCGTCGCGCTGGTGCGGCGAAGGGCAGGCGACGTCGCCCCAGGGGAAGCCCTGGAGGACTCCGCAGTCAAGGCGGAGGGCGTGCCTGAGGCTGCAGTTGAGGATGAGGTTGAGGCTGAGGAGGAGGGCGGCCTGCTGCAGCGGCTATCGTCACTGTTCGCCACGCACTCGCTGCAGCTGCACCTACCCGGTACATGTCTGCTGCCGCAGGGTGAGTCGCCTGTCTGGCTGGACACGTGCGCTCGCAGTGTGCTCGTGTCCGTGCGAGACTGCTGTTATTTCAGATGAATGCTCCACGTTCTGCTGGGGAAACTGTCACCTTATGAAAGTAATAGGTTTATAGGGCTCGGCCTCTATCGCAATGGGTTGTTCATTCGGGGACCGCTGTCGAGCAGATTACCTTCAGACCAATGAATACCGTAACATGCAGATCTCACAGGTCGGCGCGGAGGAAACTGTAGTGCTGTGCGAGTTCTACATCTACATAAATTACATTGAAGTGCATCCAACCGTTGTTATGATATTCCTTCAATGCGAGATGCCTACAATACTTATCACAACGAAACCCTTTCTCGAAATTTGACTGAAAACCCAAAGAGATTTTGGAGATATGTTAAATATACTTGGGGCAAAATACAAACAATACCCTCACTACGTCATAGTAATGGAGATCCTGCCGATGACAGCGCTACTACAGCAGAGTTACTAAACACATCTTTTAGAAACTCATTCACCAAAGAAGACGAAACCAATATTCCAGATTTAGAATTACCAACAGAGGCCGTAATGAGTAACGTAGAAGTAGATATCATCGGAGTAGTGAAGCAACTAAAATTACTTAACAAGAACAAGTCTTCTGGTCCGGATTGTTTACCCATTAGATTTCTATCTGATTATGCTGAAGCGATAGCTCCTTACTTAATAGCCATATACAACCGCTCTCTCAAACATGGATGTGTACCAAAAGTTTGGAAAGTTGTACAGGTTACACCTATATTCAAGAAAGGCAGTAGGAGTAACTCATTAAACCACTGGCCTATTTCAATGACGTCAATTTGCAGCAGGGTTATGGAACATATCGTGTATTCAAATATTATTAATTATCTTGAACAGAATGATCTATTGGCCCAAGGTCAACAAAGATTTAAAAAATATCGTTCATGCGAAACACAACTAGCTCTTTACTCACACGAAGGGATGGATGCTATCTACAAGGGTTCGCAAATTGATTCCGTATTTCTTGAGTTCCAGAAGGCTTTTGTCACAGTACCTCACAAACGGCTTTTAATCAAATTGCGTGGTTGTGGTACATCGCCCCAAATTTGCGATTGGATAGAGGATTTCCTGCCAGAGATGACACAGTTTGTAGTAATCGATGGTAAGGCATCGACTAAAACAGAGGTGATATCGGGCGTTCCACAAGGTAGTGTTTTTGGTCCTCTGCTGTTCCTTATTTACACAAACGGTTTAGGGGAAAGTCTAAGTAGCTCTCTTAGGTTGTTTGCAGATGACGCCGTCATTTACCGTCTAGTAAAATCATCTGAAGATCAAAACTATTATTTCAGATTTAGTTTGGAAAGAACACGTAGATAATCTCGTGGAAAAGGCGAACAAGAGACTGCGTTTTATTGGCAGAACCCTTAAAAGATTTAACAGAACCACTGAAGAGACTGTATCCACTACACTTGTCCGTCCTTTTTTGGAGTATTGCTGCCCAGTGTGGGATCCTTGTCAGGTGGGTTTGACGGAGGACATTGAAAGAGTCCAAAGAAGGGCAGCTCGTTTCGTATTGTCACGATACAGGGGAGACAGCGTTACGGAAATTATACAGGATCTAGGATGGGAATCTTTACAACAACGGCGCTTACCGCTGCGGCGTGGGCTACTTACGAAACTCCAATCGCGAACGTTCTCCTCCAAATGCGAAAATATAATGTTGACTCCCACTTACATAGGTAGAAAAGATCATCAGAATAAACTACGAGAAATCAGAGCTTCAACGGAGAGATTCAGGTGTTCTTTTTTCCCGCGCGCTATTCGAGAATGAATTATTTCCATGACACTCTCTCCCTTATATGGCAAAAGTACAAAACATTCTGCCTTCACTAAACATTTTATGCCAACGAAAAACTTAAGCTTTTGACCTAACCTTCTCATCACCAAAAGCCTTCTGAACCTTACCGTAAGTTGTCGCGTTTCCACCCAGTTTAATGCAAAAAGGAAATGGCATACCGTCACGCAATATTGTGCAGTTCCATTTCCGTGACGAGAGACACAAACACGTGTTAAATCACTACAGTACAACTCTCGACTGAACAGTTGCGCCGGCCGTGGTGGACGAGGGGACTGAGGCGCTCCAGTCACGGTCTGCACGGCTACTACTGCCGGGGATTCGAATCCCCCCTCGGACATGGATATTTGTGCCGTCCTTAGGATTAGCTAGTTCTTAAGTAGTTTGTAAGTTTAGGGACTGATGACCCCGTAGTTAAGTCCCATAAGCTATACAAACATTTGGATTTTTTGAGCAGTTGCATCAATGTGTCACTTGGACTAGAAGCAGCTTATGGACCAAGGTCAGAGATATTGTGACTACGCAATCCTGCAGGTTTGCCACATCTTGAAAAGAAAATCAGTCTCATTACTCTCTTGTCAAATCTTGTATGTTAATAACCATCTTGATCCGATCACTACCAAACTTCGCAGGATCACTCGCTGGGATAATATGAAGATACCCTGAAAATGTAATGGAAATTCCTCCAGCCATCTTGGAATATATAGGGAATATACATAGATACGTAGTATTTTATAGATATGGTACTGATACTGATTAAAGCGAATGTCATGATGTTAACCCTACATCCTACTGCCCTCAGGTCGCGGCAAGGGCGGTGGTCTCAAGAAATACGGAAGTGTGCTGCTGCTGGGCGCCATGATGAAGGCGGCAGTGGTGACCATCGCGTTCAAGGGCGTGGCGCTGCTGGCCGGAGCGGCGCTGCTGGTGGCCAAGGTAGCTTTCGTGCTGGCCGCCGTCGTGGGGCTCGGCAAGTTGCTAGGAGGCGGCGGTGGCGAGCACGACAAGCCCGCGGTCGAGTACGTCAAGCAGCCCGTCGCCCACGAGTACGGCCACGGCGGCGCCGGCGGCGGCATCATGCACTACGAGGCCAACGGCGCAGACGGGGGCGTCGCACGCTGGAGGCGCAGCCTGGCCGCGCCCGACCCACACCCACTGGCCTACAGCGCGCGAGCCCGCCACCTGCTCTGACTCCCACCTCACTCTTGGTACTTGCTTTCAGGTCAGGTCCAGCCCCTGTCACATGCCACCTGCTCTAGGTCCCAATCTCGGTCACATGCTTGGTACCCACATTAGGCTCCGAATCTCAGTCACTCTCCTGGCCCTTGCCCCAGTTTACAATCACACCTGCTCTAGGTCACAAACCTCAATAGCGCACATAGCACTTGATCAAACTCCCAGTCGAGCTTATGTCACTTGATCTAGACCGAAGCCTCACTAATGGCACCAGCACTACGTAACAAATGTCATTCATGGCACCTACAGTGGGTACCAAACCTCACACATTCTCATAGTGTCTCTACCAGCCGCAGTCATGCTCACGGAACCTGCTAAAGGTCTCAAACCTCAGCGACACTTCTGGAAATTGTTCTAGGTCAAAAACCTAACTCACGCTCATACCACTTGAAATGGGTTACAAAGCTCACTCACTTTCGTGGCAACCGCAGGCTTTCCAGTTACGCTCATGGTACTTGCACTAGGTCCCACGATCCTTCATGTCACCTTGTACAGGTGTGTCTGTAATTGACACTCCTAAGTCTACACCTTGATTAACACACCGTAAGTCAAATTGTGAAGCCTGTGTGGCCTAGTTTACATTAAATCACTTCTTGTACAAAGACAGATTGTTAGTAATCATTCGTGAGAGCTCAAATCTCTAATTTCACGTTTGTAGGAAGCAATCCAAGGATGGTCCTTGTGGAACGGTCAGTGTTCGCATATATGAGAGGAAGCAGAGCAAAGAAATCCAAAAAACATTACGATGAAATGAATACCTCAAGATGTTACAAGGGATTTTTCATCCTCAGTACTGTGAAACACAGCCCTTTCACAGAACATGTGTTCAGACCTGTTAAGGTATGCATTTTAGACTCCCTGTTTACTCAGTTATTTATTTTTCTTATTTTGATCCCTACTAATCAGCTCTAAATCAAGTAGCAGGAAAACAGATATGTGTTGCAGTATCGAAGATGAAGAGAGACAGACTGCTTTGAACTCTTGCAATAGTAACATATTTCCACAAAGCGTATCAGTATTAGGAGCACCCTGTGGCTACCAATAAAAAACTAAAAACTATCAAAGTTCCTAAATATTGTTCATTTACCTTATTACCATAATATTTAAAAAGACACTTTGTGAAACTATCGTCCAGCTCTGAAAATAGCGCAATCTATGTACTGCCAATGGCGGAGTTAAGGACACAGTAAAAAAAATTTAAAAAATGCTATTGGTTGTTGTTATTCACTTTTACTCAGTTTACTGTTTAGGCCGTCCGCGGTGGACCAGTGATCTGCGACGAGCCAGTCACGGTCTGCACGGCTGCTGGGGTCTGGGTTTCGAATCCCCCCTCGTGCATGGATGTTCGTGTCGTCTTTAGTATAAGCCAGTTCATTAGTAGTTTGTAGGTTTAGGGACTAATGACCGTGTAGTTAAGTCCAATAAGCTCTACAAACATTTGAACATTTATACTGTTTAAAGAGATACTAACGTGTAAAAACGTTTCAATTCAAAATTTTGAATATTAAGTTTACTGTGGTCGCATTTTGCATTGAGACATACATTAATTGTTTAATTTCGCTGAAAAGTTTAAAATATTTAAGTAATTTGATAGATTATTTCACTAAAAATGACAAATGTTTCTTATCAGAATTTTAAAGTTACTGACTTTCGGAAAGTAGTAACTAAATACCCCCCTCGTAATGTGAGTATTAAGGCAGGCATGTTAGAGCTCATGTATACTAACCAGTTTTACTTCAAATTACCGTTCCTGTCGAATCCTGGAATATTGACCATTCCTCCTGTTAAATGTTCAAATTTTTGTGACGCTTATGGGACTAACGGCGGGGTTATCAGTCCCTAAATTTACAAACTACTTGTAAACTACCTTACACTAAGAACAGCACAAACATCCTTGCCCGAGGGAGGATTCGAGCCCCCGACGCGGAACGGCCGCGTGCATCGTGTCAATGCGCTCAGCCATTCCACCGCGGCCATTCCTCCTGCGATACCTTTATTATAGTTGACTCTTTAAAAATATAGTGTTTCGTAATTTCAATAATAAACAACACTGTGATGTCCCATGCCTCTTTTGTAACTTCTGGCTTATTAAATGGATCTTTGATAAAACACGCTGCTAATCTGCGACCTCTAACAATCCCGCACAGTTGAGGCTTCCGAAAAAAATTGTCGAACTGGCTTGTGCACACTGGCTTGGGACAATAACCTATTAATAACACCAGAGGAGAGATTTACCAGACGATCTGAAATCGTATTTGCAGCTATGTCAGTCAACAATCAATCAGCTGTGAGTGCGCAGAGATTCGTGGTTTTCTTTTGATGCATACAAATAAACAACAGTCTGCTAATGGGAAAGTAGAAATGAAACCTGGTATAGCCGTTAATCGCCTAGTCACATCCGTATTTGTAAAAAATTGCTATAAGCAATTTTCATATTTATTTATGATGATGATATTAATTGAAAAATATGAACTGTGATTTTGTTAATGGTACTGAATTTCAATAAAATTTTTGTTGAATATTTAGTTACATTTCCCTTTACTACTTAATCAGCAATGATATGTTTTATCTTGATTAAATGCGTCACCCCAGTGAGTTTTAATACCTATGGTCCTTAAAGGAAAGGATAAATGTAAGCACCTCGCTCTTCGAAAACACTCAATTATCAGCCTTAGCAAATGATCAATGTGCTCTAATTTTCACTGATAAACTCTTCCAATAATGCAGAGACATAAAACTGTATCTCTAGTTTTTTAGCACCTCCAATATAAAGAAGAAGGAGGGTTAGGGTTCAACTGCAGTCGACATCGTCATCTCTAATATAGTACACCAGTTACAAAATCAAGCAGAAACGTTTACAGACAATAAATCTTCGCATAAAATAGGGTATCTACTTCGACATTTGTTTGACAAGTGAACAGTTTTCGCACCGAATATGTGGTTTTATTGAGCTACATTCACATGTATTATATCGTATTGAAATCATCTTTCAGCATGTAGCTGCCCAGTGTGGGATCCTTATCAGGTGGGTTTGACGGAGGATATCGAAAGAGTCCAAAGAAGGGCAGCTGGTTTTTATTGTCACGATACAGGGGAGACAGCGTTACGGAAATGACACAGGATCTGCGATGGAAATCATTACAACAACGGCGCTTATCGCTGCGACGTGGGCTACTTACGAAACTCCAATCGCCAACATTCTCCTCTGAATGCGAAAATACATTGTTGACAGCTACTTACATAGGTAGAAAAACTCATCAGAATAAAATTTGAGAAATCAGAGCTCGAACGGAGAGATTCAGGTGTTCTTTCTTCCCGTGAGCTATTCGAGAATGGATTGGGAGATAAATAGTATAAATGTGTTTCGATGAACCCTCTGCGAGGTATTTAAATGTGACTTGCGGAATATCCCATGTAGATGTAGATGCATACTCGACATTTTAACATGTCGGTGATATTTGGCTCGCAACGCCTCGCTTGTTATGTGCAGGATTTGATTTTGATAACAATTTCTGTAATAGCCTTGCACTTACGAGATGAGGTGTGGTGAGATCTGTTTGCATTGTCAATACCTGCAAAGTGTTCATTGTCATAATCTGCTATCATCGTCCGAAGATACATATCCGTAGAGACATTTTGGACACACTGAATGTCGCATCTGCTTTGGGGATGGTGATTACTTTTTTTAATGGCGAAAGAAAAGTGTAAAAAATTAAATTTCAGTATGAGTATGCCTGTGTTCACAAAACAGGAAAATTAGTGGTCGACAGACTTTAAAATCTGACAGTTCGTTGCATTATTTTACATTATCGACTTTGCTGTAATGATCAAGGCATACGGCTCACAAGACGCGTGAACAGCCAGAGTATGCAATATTTGCGAATTAGAGTACTTAGTGACTTTCAAAACTCATGCACACAATTTACAACGATTATGAATTTTTATGTCGCAGATGCCCTCACAAAATGATAAAAAGAAAACGTTTGTTGCTTCCTTAATTGTTACTGTTCATGCAATATAACTGACCCATAAAAACAACTGTAATTAATTACTTTAAATCACTAACTTTATTCGTCACATCTTTTGCATACCGTGTTCACATGTAGCATTGAAGGTATCTGTAATGATACATCGTACGACTCATAGTTCAGGGAATATGACGTCTTAAACGTTGAAATTACCGCGAGAGAGGACAAACACCGACTGCCGGCGTGGCGCAGGGGATAGCGTCACAGACTGCGGTGCAGGAGGTCGCCGGTTCAATCCCGCCCACCGGCAAAAAAAAAAAAAAAAAAAAAAAAAAATATTTCTTTGTAATTAACTATTGGAGAAGATTCTACATTTTTCTTATGTTCACTTGTAAATTCTACTTGTTTCTTATGTTAACTGTTGTTCTAATTTCTGTGTATAAATAGCAGAGCACTCTGCCTGAGAGGCAGTCAGTGCTGCGTGTATGTTGAGTTCGTAATAAACGTGCTTTCCGTATAAGTGCTGTGTTTAGTTGCCTTCGAAGTCAAACCTGTTTCCATTTAAACGCGATATTGTTTGGTGGAGGCGCCGGGCACACTGTGCAACAGCTGCATCACCGTGGCTCCGATTAGGCAACGTAAAAGCCGTCGCTTACACGGACTGGAACCGAATTACAAGGGATACACCGAGTACATCCTTCCAAAAGTCCGTATTATCAGAAGAACGATGGAAACGCAACCAGCAATAAGCCAGCTGCACATCAGACACCCGTCGCTGTTCTCTGGAGATGCTGGACAGGACCCCAACAAATGGCTATAAGGGTTCGACCGAGTCGCCAAGTACAACAGGTGGGATCATTCGATGTGCTTGGCCAACGTTAACTTCTACCTGGACCAGCAATGGTTCGAAAACAACGAAGACAAGTTGAATGACTGGGAGACATTCCAGGAGGAACTTATGAAGGCGTTTGGAGACCGCCAGCGACAAATCCGCTCAGCGGAAGAAGAACTGAAGAACCGGGCCCAACGACATGGTGAGCCGACACAATCGTACATACAGAATGTTTTGACCCTGTGTAACATAGTCAATCCGAACATGACTGAGGCGGACCTGATGAAGGGAATTGCAGAAGATATGTACCAAGCTCTTCTGATAAAAGACATCGCTACGACAGAAGAGTTCATCAAGTGGTGCCAGCGTATTGAAGAGATGCAACATAGGAGGGTTGGACGCAAGAAGTATGACAGACTCCCAAATGTAGTCCCTATGGCCGTTGTGGAAGACCAGCATGACTTCGCTTCTCTCATACAACAAATCGTGAGAGAAGAATTACAACAGTGCATGGCAGCCGGGACTATTAGACCGAGCAAGCATTAGATTATGGCCATGGATGTAAAACCTGTAAGTCACGAGGGAGCCGACGCCGCTGAGGACGAGGTATTTCAAACATTAGCTCCTGTGTGCCCCGTCAATCGCACCCGACGTGAAGAATGGCGTCGCCCTGCTATGACTTACGCTGCAGCCGCCAAACGGCAGCCCATGAACCGGCCGATGCGACCACAGCCAACTCCCCAAGTAACTATGAAGCCCCGCAGAAGAACAGACGTCTGGAGGACAGAAGACAACACACCACTGTGTTTCCACTGTGGACGCCCTGGACATGTCGTACGCTACTGCAGAGAGAGGAGGCGAGTATTCGATGATTATTTTGCCGCAAGACGTCAGTCGTCGGAGCAGTTCTATCCCAGGCAGTCATCTGCTGATGAGTTCAGTCGACCTATGTGAAGAATCCCATCGCCATACCCTAGACGAGAGGTCGCTTCCCGACGCACAGCAGCTGTTCACCGTCGCCGTACAGAGGTACCAGCCGCTCCCCTAGCCGCCGCGCCCAGGAAAACTAAGCGAGGCGACCATCTACGGAGGTGAGGCCGCCGCAGATGAAAATCCTCCATGGACGTCGACGTCATAATCGACGGCCAACCTGTCCGGGCACTTGTTGCTTCAGGAGCCCCTTTTTCTGTATTATCGGATAATTACCGCCACACACTAAAGAAGACAGTGTTCTGTGATAGGGGGGCAACTGTGCTGAAGGTCGCGAATGGAAAGTACGTCCTTCCAGCAGGAACTTGTGTCGCAAGAATCACCATCAACAACAGGACGCAGCCGTTTGAATTTGTCGTGTTAACAGAATGTAGTCACAATGTCATCCTCGGATGGGACTTCCTTCAGGCATCCCAAGCTATCATTGACTGTGGACGATCTGAGCTGCAAATTGAAGAAGTTGTTCCGCCGAATACACGTAATACAGAATTTTCTTGGAAGTTATTCGTCGTTGGCAATGTGACGATACCGGCGTTGACAATGAGAAGAGTTGCAGTCACAAACACAGATGACTGGTTAAACTGTTGATAGTAAAAAGTTTATCAGGCTCACAAAAGAAATTTACATACCGGCGGCTATCATAAGCATTACTGGTGGTCAAGGAGAGATTTGTATCACAAATTGTCACGATCAGTCACAACTTATCCCCAAGGGAATGTGTATCGAGACAGCTGAACCAATCCAGGACCGTGACCTCAATGTCATCAATGAAGACCCATGCCCTGCTGTTAGTACAGACAACACGATGGAGGAACCAAACGTGGAAATGCCAATAGGGCCTGGACTGAACAAGCAACAACGCCAGCGGGTGTTAGCTATACAACGCGAATTCGCGTTCGCATTCGCACCTCAGCAGGGGAAAAGTCAGACGAAACGGCCCACGATAAAGCACCGTATCAATACTGGGGATCATCCGCAAATTAGCCAGCGTTCTATAGAATGTCGCCAGCTGAAAGACGGATAATTCGGGAGGAAATGGAGAAGATTTTGAGAGATGACATTATTCAACCTTCGGAGAGTCCTTGGTCGTCTCCGGTGGTCCTCGTAAAGAAGAAGGATGGCACGTGGCGATTCTGTGTCGACTATTGGCGGCTGAACAGAATCACAAAGAAAGATGTCTACCCATTGCCGCGTATTGACGACACCTTAGACTGCTTGAAAGGAGTTTCATACTTCTCAACTATGGACATGCAGACAGGTTACTGGCAAATCGAGGTTGACGAAAACAGGGAGAAGACGGCTTTTATTACACCTTACGGCCTCTATTAATTTAAAGTAATGCCATTTGGATTATGTAATGCTCCAGCAACATTCGAACGGATGATGGACAACTTGCTTCGACACCTTAAGTGGACGACGTGTCTCTGCTATTTAGATGACATTGTCGTTTTCTCGAAAACATTTGAAGAACATCTGAGTCGCCTGTCAACTGTGTTGAAGTGTGTTCAGGCTGCAGGTCTCCACCTCAATCCAAAGAAGTGCCTCTTCGTTGCCAAAGAGATAAAAATCCTGGGGCACCTAGTCAACGGAGATGGTGTCCGTCTTGACCCAGATAAAGTAAGGGCAGTCATAGAATTTCCAACTCCTCAGCACATTCGTGATGTGAGAAGTTTTCTCGGACTTTGCTCATACTACCGACGTTTCATAAAAGGATTTTGTAACAAGGCACGTCCATTACAAGAACTTCTGAAGGGAGACTCCAAATTTTACTAGGATGAGACAAAAGAAAGAGCTTTTCGGGCACTTAAGGAGGCTCTAACTTCCGCACCAGTGCTAGGCTTGTACGACGAGAATGCAGAAACGGAACTTCACACAGACGCCAGTGGTTATGGGATTGGTGCAGTGCTTGTACAAGTTCAGGAAGGTGCTGAAAAAGTGATAGCCTATGCGTCAAGAGTACTCTCAAAGTCCGAGATAAACTACTCTACAACTGAAAAAGTATGTCTCGCGGTTATCTGGGCTGTCAACAAGTTCCGGCCGTATTTGTTCGGCAAACCATTCACCGTCGTGTGTTGGCTGACTAGCTTGAAGGATCCATCAGGTCGACTAGCAAGATGGCACTAAGACTCCAAGAGTACGATGTCACAGTGGTATTGAAGAACGGGCGCAAACACAAGGATGCCGACTGCCTTTCGAGGAATCCATTAGTGGAACACAACAGCATTAATGAAATTTCAGCTCTCACTGAATTAGATGACGTTACAGCTGAACAGTGGGAAGATCCAACACTATTAAAAACGATAGAGGCCTTGGAGAAAGGAGAACCGACCAATGGAGAGTTCCAACTTATAAACGGAACATTGTATAAGAGTTACTACGATCCACTGGGCCCAACATGGCTACTTGTTGTTCCAGCTCATCTCCAGCCAGCTATTCTCAAATATTTCCACGATGCTCCAATATCCGGTCACCTGGGTTTCGTGAAGACACTAGACAGAATCAGACGCAGGTATTACTGGAAAGGTCTCTACCGATCTGTCAAGCACTATGTGAGTCACTGTAAAGAGTGCCAGCGACGGAAGCATGGGCCGAAATTTCCTCCAGGACATCTCGTACCGATTCCGCCGGCAGCAGCTCCATTCCAACGAGTTGAGATCGATCTTTTAGGGAGGTTCCCGAAGTCGACAACCGGTAACCGTTGGATAATAGTCTGCACTGACTACCTCACACGCTACGCTGTCACCAAACCTGTGCCGACTGCAGAAGCTCCAGAGATCGCAAAATTCATTGTAGAAGACATTATTTTGAAGCATGGAGCACCACGTGTCATGATATCCGATTGTGGAAAAGTATTCCAGTCCAAACTAGTATCAGAGGTAATGTCACCATGCAACATTGTCCACAGAATGACAACTGCATATCATCCTCAGACAAATGGTCTTACGGAACGTTTTAACAAGACGTTAGCCGACATGCTGTCGATGTACGTCGATGTTGAGCAAAAAAAATTGGGATACAATTCTGCCAGTCGTGACATTTGCTTACAATACCGCAAGGCAAGACACCACAGGCTTCACTCCGTTTTTCCTGCTCCATGGCCGTGAAGCTGAGACGACAATGGATACGCTGTTCCCCAACCGAACGACACTCAGTACGACTATGTTAAACAGCTCATCACCAGGGTCGAAGAAGCAAGACAGCTGTCTCGCATACGGACACTGGACGCCCAGGAGAAGGACCGTCAGCTGTATAACGACAAGCACCGACCTGTTGTGTACAGCTCAGGAGATCTGGTATGGATTTTTACCACTGTACGGAAGGTTGGACTGTCAGAAAAGTTATTGAAGCGATACTTTGGTCCGTACCGTGTCATACGCCGCCTGTCAGACGTAACATACGAAGTAGAGGATTATGAGCCGTCGTCGAAACGTCAAAAACGAAAAGACATTGTTCACGTCCTGCGCATGAAGCCTTACTACGATTCTGAAGAGCAGGTAGACGACAATGGCTTCTTGTTCAAGGACTTTAAGAACGGTAATGTTCCTGATGAAACCACGACAGGAACGTCTGTCGTCGATAATCGCGTAGAAGGGAAGGGTTCTCTTGAACTGTCATACAGAGGACCCATGACACGGTCAAGATCCAGGACATTGCAGCTGGCTTCACAGGGATCATAACAGCGGGTCGCTGTTTCTCCAGGAGAGGGAGCAATGCAGCGAGAGAGGACGAACACCGACTGCCGGCGTGGCGCACGGGATAGCGTCACGGACTGCGGTGCGGGAGGTCGCCGGTTCCATCCAGCCCACCAGCAAAAAAATTATTTATTTGTAATTAACAATTACAGAAGGTTCTACATCTTTCTTATGTTCACTTGTAAATTCTACTTGTTTCTTATGTTAACTGTCCTTCTAATTTCTGTGTATAAATAGCAGAGCACTCTGCCTGAGAGGCAGTCAGTGCTGCGTCTACGTTGAGTTCGTAATAAACGTGCTTTCCGTATAAGTGCTGTGTTTAGTTGCCTTCGAAGTCAAGCTTGTTTCCATTTCAACGCGACAATATATGTGGAAAACTAACACATCGCTTTATGATGCTTTATTTTATGCCCCTATATGTACCGTTCACAACATATTTTGCAGACTATCCATTAACTCTATTGAATCATTATAATCATCATTTTAGGTATATACGACTTTCAGTCTCCATAATAGAATTCCTCCATGATCCCTTATTCAGTGCTAACATGGATGCTTGTCTGATGTTAAGCCTGTTATTTCAAAATCATTCTTCAGCATATCCAAGTACTTTCTCCTTGGATTACTTCGATACCTCTTACCCTCAACTGTCGAACCCATGAAACCTGGGTAACCTTGCTTATCCCATACGGGTAACATGAGCTCACCATGTCAGACTTCCCACTACAACTGCTTTATCTATGGCGTTAATTCTAAGTTTTTACTTCATTTCCTCATTATCGAAACCCTCCTTCCATTCTTCCCATCGATTAGTAACACCAATCACCTTGTTCCTTTCATATCTGTAACCTCAACCTTAATAATAAGATAACCTATATCGACCCAACTTTCACTCCCAAACAACAAAATTGGTCGAAATATAGAACGGTGCGCTGCTATCTTAGTCTTGGTACTGACTTCGTTCTTGCAGTAGAGAGTAGATGGTAGCTGAGCACTCACTGCAGTACCTTTCCTACATCTTCATTCCATTTCTTTGAATATATTTCCATCCTGTGAGGAAATACATCTCAAGTATTTGAAACTGTCCCCGTGTTCTTTGTTCCTCCTAATAATTTTGACACTCAGCCTCTTTAAACCTCTGTTACATGGGCATTACTTCCGTTTTGGAAACGCTAATCATCATACCATAATCCTTACGTCTCTTATCTAGCTCTGAAATATGAGATTGTCACCTTTCAATCGAATGTGTCATTATAACTAAGTCTTCCGCATATTCGTGACAGCTAATTTTGTTTCCACCTATTTTAATCACTCTATAAGTCTACAGTATTTACAGGATGAAAAATACTGGTGACATGTTATAGCCTAGTCTTATTCTTCTTACTGTGACTTTGAATGACTAAATCCAAGTAACTGGTACTTTTATGAGGTCACTGTTATTTATTTGTGCCTGATTTCCTTGTCTTGAAGATACTCCACTCTTATCCTTCTACAAAAGGACCTGACATTTTGCATTTTTGACCTCACAAAATCATTTTCAATACAGATTAAATAATGACCAGCGTTATCGAAGCCACCCTTAAAAACATTGCCTTCCTGAACTAGTAGTATATACTCAGTGACAGATCTATTTCCCCTGCCTTTCCAAATATACCGGTGAATGATTTAATGCATAAAAATGAAGTTTGTAATAACTAAGCTCCTACTGTCACAGAAATCCAGGAGTTGTCTTCCGTTTCTGTTGGCCTCCATATACTCTCAGAAACTACACAAATCCTTTTCATACCCTACTGTTCGATTTCCTATCCTGGCATTGAAGTCACCCACGAGCAAAACACTACCTTCGTCCATTATATTTTCACCAATGAGTGCTTCTTGAAATGTGTCCATCTGTCCCATCACAGTGCGAATGCATTGACACATTCCTAATTTTCTTTGCGGAGACTGCCAAATCTATCCGTATCATTCCTTCGTTTACATACCTAACACAATTACGCTCAGTACCTTACACCCCAACGCGATGTTCCTGCTTTCCTGACGATAATCCTTGTATTCTCACACTTTGTCTTTTATCTCTGTCCTTACCCGAACGCTTCTAACCCCATCTTACTTGCAGCCTCTACCAACTGTTCCCAGTGTAGCCCCCGTTGATATTAATAGCTCTCAATAGCAGGCCAGATAGTTTGCCATGTCTAATCTGAAATGTTCAAATGTTCGGGACGAAACGTCACTGCTCATCCGACCCTAGATTTACATACTTCTTAAACAGACTTAAACTAAGGACGACACACACACCTATGCCCGAGAGAGGACTCGAAACTCATACGGGCAACATATGGAGACTCCGCAGTAAGGAGCATTAGAGCGCACGGCCACTCCCGTACGGCAGTCTGAGGTGTCCCTGGATGATTAGATGTGGGACTCTATCACCTCCAAAGCTCCGAGTCATTTTGCTCTGATTGTTGCCAGAATGTGATCGAACTATCTGGGAAGCTGATTGCTAGCCTTACTCGCCCAGGGTCCCACTGCGTTAAGTGACTAACTGGTGGATTTGACAGTCTTTGCCGTCTGAGCACAAAGGTGGCCACGACTATTAATATGTCGAAGATGCCCAAGCTTATTTCAAGTGACTGGTATCCCGTCTATCAAGACCACCTACTTGGTCACTCTTACGTTGCCCATGGTTCACGTACTAAGACATAGTCCAGGAACCCAAACATGAACCAAGTTAAAGAATGTACCTAGAAATTTTTTTAATGGTTCAGTAGCCATAATGTCATAAAAAGTAACATGTGTTAGAACAGCCGCATTATGTGCAATGTTTTCTTTTATTACTTCTGCGCGGATCATTCTCTGTTATCACATTTAGCATTCAGAATGTTTGTACCACTGAAAGTGAAAGCAAATTTATGTCAATGAACAATTCAGTTGAGATGATGTCATAAGCACCGATTTTCATGTAAACAAACCAGCAGGCAAATATCCGCTAGCAATCCATGCGACGGAAATCCACAGATACATTTTACGTCCTCTCTAGAATAGTACGATGTAAAACAGTACCGAATCAAACATACACTCCTGGCCATTAAACTTGCTACACCGCGAAGATGACGTGCTACAGACGCGAAATGTAACCGACAGGAAGAAGATGCTGCGGTCTGTAAATGATTAGCTTTTCAGGGCATTCGCAGAAGGTTGGCGCCACTGACGACGCCTACAACGTACTGACATGAGGTAAGTTTCCAACCGATTTCTCATACACAAACAACAGTTGACCGGCGTTGCCTGGTGAAACGTTGTTGTGATGCCTCGTGTAGAAGAAGAAATGCGTACCATTACGTTTCCGACTTTGATAAAGGTTCGATTGTAGTCTATCGCGATTGCAGTTTAACGTATTGCAAAATGCAGCTCGCGTTGGTCGCGATCCAATGACTGTTAGCAGACTATGGAATCGGTTGGTTAGGAGGGAAATACCGAACGCCCTGCTGGATCGCAACGGCCTCGTGTCACTAGCAGTCGAGATAACAGGCATCCTATCCGCTTGGATGTAACGGATCGTGCAGCCACGTCTCGATCCCCGAGTCAACAGATGGGGACGTTTGCAAGAAAACAAGTATCTGCACGAACAGTTCGACGACGTTTGCAGCAGCATGGACTATCAGCTCGGAGAATATGGCTACGGTTACCCTTGACGCTGCATAACAGACAGGAGCGCCTTCGATGGTGCACGCAATGACAAACCTGGGTGCACGAATGGCAAAACGTCATTTTTTCGGATGAATCCAGGTTCTGTTTACAGCATCATGATGGTCGCATACGTGTTGGTGACGTCGCGGTGAACGCACAATGGAAGCGTGTATTCGTCATCGCCACACTGGCGTATCACGCGGCGTGATGGTATGGGGTGCCATTGGTTACATGTCTCGGTCACCTCTTGTTCGCATCGACGGCATTCTGAACAGTGGCCGTTACATTTCACATGTGTTACGACCCGTGTTTCTACCCTTCATTCGATCCCTGCGAAACCCTAGATTTCATCAAGATAATACACAATCGCATATTGCAGGTCTTGTACGAAGCTTTCTGGAAACGGAAAATGTTCAACTGCTGCCCTGGCCAGAACATTCTCCAGGTCTCTCACCAGCTGAAAACGTCTGGCCAATGGTGCCCGAGCAACTGGCTCGCCACAATACGACTGTCACTACTTTTGATGAGCCGTTGTATCGTGTTGAAGTTGCATCGGCATCTGTACCTGTACACGCCATCCAAGCTCTATTTGACTGAATGCCGTTATTACGGCCAGAGGTAGTTGTTCTGGGTACTGATTTCTCAGGATCTATGCACCCAAACGGCGTGAAAATGTAATATTGTCCAATGAATAACCATTTATCATCTGCATTTCTTCTTCTTGTTCCAATTTTAATGGCCAGTAGTGTATATGTGTGCAGTATATGTCACATATGCATACGTTCAATAGCCGCTGGATCGATTTCTGCCAAACTTGCAACATAATAAATCGACAGATAGACCTGTGAGAAGCATGAGGACGGAATGGGAGGAGCATATAGACGAGGAAACAGGGGCAGAGAAAAGGAGAGGGACACTGGGGAAGGAGGAAGTGAATAACGAAAGGCAGGAAGAAATTTATAGATATAGGATAGGGGGCGGAGATGAATAGTGAAAGGGGCAGGGACAAGACGGGAGAGGGACAGATGGACAGTACGTAGATACTGTGGGCTTTAGGCCCTAGGCTTATAAACTACGTAAACTAACTTAAATAACCTAAGAAAAACACAGTTCATGCCCTAGGGAGGAGTCGAAACTCAGGAGGGAACAGCCTCGCATTCGAGCCACGTAGAACCGCTCGTATCAGACTCAGCCACCGCGAAGCACGACTGCTTTTATTTAGTATGTTTGAAACGTGTCCATAAAATATAAGAAAATAAGAAAATGTCTAATATTGTGCCTCCTGTTTTGTGTCGAGTAACTTGCTTGCAAGAAAATGTATAATATCGCTTCTACTGTATGTATCGATATGTGTAAAGTTTCATCTCTGGCAAAGATCATGTATTACACAGCATTGTAGCTCGCACTGAGAGAGAGTAGCACTAGTGGTTCAGCTCGCTTAGAGAGCGGTTGGGTTGTGTGTATGGCTCCGATGTAGAGCAGAGGCTGCTTTGCCAGCAAGTCAGAAGTTGTATCATGTAAGTAATGTAATGCTGTTTATCAATAATAAGCAAGTTAACCCTGTTTCATATTTCATTTACGTAGTTAGAAAATTAACCCACTTCCTTCATTTGATAATTACTTGATTTAGTGGAGTGTTGATTTGAACAATATTATTGAACATATTTCATTATTGGTGCCATAGTAAGATAATAGTTGATCTGGATTTCAATAATTGGAGGCTGACCTATATAGGTTCTCACAGTCAAGCATTAAGAAAGTGATTTGTGGTTTTTCTTATATCTTTCTCGCAGTCAAAATTCTTGAGTATAGTCAGTGTCTGTTTCAAGAGGTTACATGACACAGTGGTTTTTTAGTTAAAATATCCGTTGCGCACATAATCAATTTAATGCACTGTTTCTTATACATTAATATCAGGGCCATAATTAAACCAAATAGCTAAGTTAATGAACAATTTATTGTCTGATTTAACGAAAGGTTCAACATTATAAAACAAGCGTACAGCTTTTATCTGGCGCCCTTCCTGCCAGGATAGTTCACAAACAGGATCGTGACGTAGTTAGATACGTAGTCTTATTTCAGTTAGTTTGTCTTTTCCACTAACCAACTTACCTTTTGGCTCTTAATTTAATTTTTGTAGCACCATCCTCTGTTGTAGCAACAGTAGCATAGTAATTGTTTCTGTAGTCTGTTACTTACCATTCTTGAGATTGTGTAGTATTGTTTATAGTAGATGAATTGAATATACAAATAATTGCATTACTACTGAACAAGTCTTTCTTTTATATTGTTTGATGTTTGTTGTGATTAAAATTCTAGTACCGCGGAACTCGTGTGATAATTAACGGTTCGCATAATCTCGATTGTCCGTGTTCGAAAACGCAGAACAGATTAGTTCAGGAATAGACAATATGGATAATGACAAAGTACAGGATTCGACAATACAGAATTCCGATTCTTGTAACGTGGTTGCGGAAAATAATGCATCGGTTCCGCCTAGCTCTGCTACAAAAAATACATGTGCGACAGCTATGGAAAACGTATTACCAAATGACTTCATGCAAATTTTATTGTCAAAGCTCTCTAAGTTAAATGAGGAACAGTTTCAGAAATTAAATGAAAAACTTGAGAAACAAAATGAAAAACTTGAGAAAATTGAACAAACGTGCGATTCGAGGTTTGCGAGTATTCAAAGTAGTATTAATAAAATAAATGAGGACAACAATCGGTTCAGGGAACAACTGCTCAATACTTTCAAATGTGAATCTCAGCAAATAAGACAGGATATTCGCGACGAGATTAACCCGGTAGTGGAAAACCTTGCGTCACGAGTCGAAAATATAGAAACCACCGAACTCGCTCAATTGAAGCAACAGAGTAACCTATTTGATGAAAAGTTACAGAACTTCCAGTCAGGCACGACGGAACAGATCAATAAAATTAATAAACAGGTTGAGGATCTCACGGTTAAAATTACCCAAATCAGTGATAACACTGACAAAAGTTCTGATGCAACGCATCCTACCCCGTTTAATGAAACTAATGAATATCTCGCCCTTGACCGTTTCAAACAAGGTCAAATGACCATTAATCAACAATACAAGGCTGAGGTCAGAAAATTAGATGATCGCGTGGCGCGAATAGAGAGGAAATTTGACCATACTTGTGGGAATCCATACGAAGACGTAGATGAAAATCCGAACGAAAATGACAATGATGATTCGACTCAAGTAGGTCGCTTGGTACGTGAACGAAGTGTACCTCATAGCAACAACAATGAAGACGCGGTGCGTAGTTTACGCTCACTTACGCCGCACGGGCGAAAGGAAGCGTTTGACTACAAGCATTTCCTGACTGTGCGTAAATTCAAGACATTTAAAAACTCTCCGAATGACTTGCACCCTAAAGAGTGGTTGCAGCAATTCGATTATTGTCTTCCCCCGAATTGGCCACTTGAGCACAGATTAGAATTTATATGTGGTTATCTGGAAGGCGAGCCAGCCACCAGAATGAGAGCTATTGCACAAGAGTGCTATAGCGAGAATCAGTTCCGACGCTCATTTCTATCCGCATACTGGTCGGAAGCGGCACAAGACCGCGTTAAAAACAGTATTGCGACATTCAAAACTTTTGAGCGATCAAATTTCTCGAGCCCTGTGGAATATTTCCAAAACTTAGTATACAAAAATCAATTTTTATCGGCACCTTACTACCCTGCGGAATTAATTAGAATTTGTTTGAACAAATTGCCTCTACACTTGCGTCAAATTGCCATTGCGGCACGATGCAAGAATGATATTGAAGCCTTTAGAAATCTCTTACAAGACTTAGAGGAAGAAGACGAGGAAAATTCCTCGCGCAGTCGATATTTTGAAAGTAACAGATATGATCGCCGGTCGCAACAAAGCCCGCCGCGTACCATACGGTATTCAGAGCACGAGGATCAAACAAAAGGTAATTCTTTTGCTAATGAAACTTAAAAACAAAGACGCGACAATGAGAATAGTGATTTTCATGATCGTGAAATTAACCATGGAAGTTTTCGTGGCCGCAACCGAGGTGGTGGTTTTGGTCGCGGAGGACGCTACAATAATTACTATCATAACAGCAATACTTCGAATGATACTAATTGGCGTGATAGACGCAATACTGATAGTGATCGCGAGACTGAAAATAACAATAATAACGCTGAGAAGCGTAGTCGGGAGGGCACACGCGATAATTCTCGTGATCGCCTTCCGCGATACGAAAACACAAATCAGGGCCAAAGCAGATCGCGCACCCCGGAAAGGCAAGAGCAAAACATTGAAATCAGACCTGCTAATCCATGCTCTAATTCATCAAAAAGGATTTTCAAGGCATAAATTTGGGGTAGAGAGTCCATTAATCTGTTTTGGACACACCAAGTGGCGATTGGTGCCCCGTTCTCGAGCTGAGTGTCACTATTCTTCCGCCTTTCCTTAGTGCGCTCTATCCACCTCTTTTTCTCACTGTTACTTTTCTCTAACTCTGAATACTTATACTCTGTGCTACGCTGGGATATTGTCATACGAAACTTTGATTATCTTGCAATTTGCATATAACGAACTCTGTGGCTGTGCAAGACAAATAAAATTAATGGAAATTTTTGATTGTGTAATCTAATCAAGTTCCTATGTTTCAGAAAATATTCTTCTGTATTACTAATTGCATAACTTACGAAGTTCTGAGCGAGCGAAGAAGATTTTGAGTTGACATGAGCATTTTTGGTAAGCCAAGAACATTATGGAGGATGATGAGTAAGGCAATACACAATATGTCATGGTGGTCTTTAAAATGCATTATTGTTTATGGATAAATGATGGTAAGGAAGGTATTGGTAACAGTTAAAGATGTTTGATAAATGTAATTATGTGAACAAGATTATACAATGATTATGAAGCAATTATGAGAAGAATCGCTATGTTGCTAATGATGACGAGATTATACAATGATTATGAAGCAATTATGAGGAGAATCGCTATGTTGCTAATGATGACGAGATTATACAATGATTATGAAGCAATTATGAGGAGAATCGCTATGTTGCTAATGATGACGAGATTATACAATGATTATGAAGTAATTATGAGGAGAATCGCTATGTTGCTAATGATGCTATGTTTTGTTCTTTTCTTATGTGCTTACTCGCACTGCCCTTTTGTGTTTTCTCTTTGTGCTTATGTGCACCACTTTGTATGTTGATGCATTGTGCCTTCAATGGCATGTGTGATTGGTGAGATTCATATCCTTCTGATGCTCTGTAATTATTTGTAATTATGTGTAATGAATATTTCTAATTATGCTTGCAGCTATGCGTATTGCTCTTGCAATCAAAGCTTACCGCTATGCTCACTAATTATATACCTAAGCCCTACCACTATGCTAATTAATTTTATAATGAAGCTCAATGACAATGTATGGTTATGCTTATACGTTGCACACAGCCATCTATCTTGCAAACTTGCAGCTATGCCATAAATTGCGCCTAGTTAAGTCTAGAAAGATAATGCACAGAAATACTTTGCTTTTGCTTACTGCTATCTTCCAAATTTTATTGATCATCTTGTTGACGAAAATCTGCAGCTATGCCTAACGAATATTACGTCTGTGTTTATGTTATTGGATGATTTACTGTGATGTACATCTATTACTGTGCCAAAATTTGCACTAACTGTTTTGTTTGACCCTACTGTTGACTCAGACAGACACAGACATGACCTGATGACTTGAACCTCTTTTGATATTCTCACGAAACTACCCTGATGTGTTATACCTTAAGGCAATGAAATATGTAGCTCAGTTGAGACAAAAGCCTGGCCATGGCAACTTATGTAATTTAAGTGTTATACTTTGTGGTAATGTAATCACCACCATAGTGATATATATTAATTTAAAGAGATATGAACAAATGGTAATTGGAATGTCAATTTAAGTTACATCATGCCGAATTGATGACAAGCACCCTCAATGTATTTCATACGATTATGTGTTTGTAAAGCAATATGTACATAGTATGTAAAGCCTTGTGCTTATATGAAATGACACTAATGTTGTAGATACTCTAATATAAGAATTAACTTACTCATTAGTATTCAAATGTATCCGTCTTCAGAACACTACTTGTAATGTAAAAATATGGTTTAATACCATGACCCCATCTGTACCACTTGAATTTGTGGGAAAATATTTCTGTAGATATGTTCTAATCAATGACTTTTCTTTCAGTCTAAACTGAAATATCATGACTATGTTACTAATTTGTGTGTAAAATGCTTTATTTCATGTACTTTGGACACGCATGGGAAGTGGCGATTTCGCACACGAGATTCCAGAATGCACACAGAACAATGGACGAGTTACTATACACCACTGATTTTGGGCCTTTTAATGAAGATGTTTGTTGGATGATGTTTGGCCACACAGTACTGTCCATTGCAGCCTTGGCCACCCATCACCAGTTTGCTGCGGATGCAGTCGGCTAATAGCTCTGTTGGTTGGAGCACACTTGGTTGTCGAATTGCATGGAGGAATACATCAGAACCTTTTCCCCATGACTTCCACTTCAATGCAACCAGTCAGCCCGCCTACAGTGTGGTGTAATCTTACAGTGTTTTGTGTTCGTGTGCAGACCTAAAATGAATATTAGGAGCTAATGTGCTATTCGTGTGCATATACTATTCAGTGCCTCCCATTGCAAACGTTGTCCACAGGCTCATTACCAGTGTTTAGGTATATTTCATGGTTCTTTTACAGTCAGTGACCAAAATAAAATTGTGCTCTTGATAGATACATATACTTTGTCAGAAATGTCATTGTGCCTATTCGATTGACAAACGTTATATTGAAACCCTATTGTGCTGAAGCAGTAATATTATTTTGTACATGATCAGAAGCCTATGTAGCCAAAAATTTTACATGTATGTTCTAGCATCCATGAAAGTATAGCATTTTAAATGCATCACAGAATACAAAACTGACACTCTATCTTATACTAAGTGCACTAAAAATTTACATAGACTACATTGTGCACAAGATATAAATGTTCATTTTATGTTCCCAAAAATACTAATCTCTTGTACAAAATTTAAACCCATGGAACTTACACTACTGTCTGTATTACTTGTAATTACCACATTTTCTTTAAAGAATGATGACATTAGTTAAACTATCTTTTGTAAAACTTTGTATATGTTCACGTTTATTATTGTATATTTTGTTTTTCCATTTGTGTATTACTTCTAGCTATCTCATTTTCTCCACTATATCATTTGTCAAACTATGTTTTCTGAAATTCTATATATACTTATGTTTACCATTATGTATAATTGTCATATATTCCACTTATTGCTGATGTTCTGTAAATTTTGACATTTGTTTTTCCATTTGTGTATTACTTCTAGCTATCTCATTTTCTCCACTATATCATTTGTCAAACTATGTTTCCTGAAATTCTATATATACTTATGTTTACCATTATGTATAATTGTCATATATTCCACTTATTGCTGATGTTCTGTAAATTTTAACATTTGCTTATGCCTGTCACACCCTGTACCACTCCATGCGTGACTTTTGATGGTACTGTTCTGTAAAATGGCATGTATTTATGACTGTCACATTGTTTTTTTTTTTTAATTTTCTATGTACTCCATCTGTTGTTTTGATCTTGTTATATTTCGGATGTCATTAATGGATTTGTGGACTTGAAATTCAGTAATTTTGCTGGCTAGGCAATGCCATTGGCATCACCCACCCTACAAAATTTTAATAGGTAGGAGGGGGGTGATGAAACGTGTCCATAAAATATAAGAAAATAAGAAAATGTCTAATATTGTGCCTCCTGTTTTGTGTCGAGTAACTTGCTTGCAAGAAAATGTATAATATCGCTTCTACTGTATGTATCGATATGTGTAAAGTTTCATCTCTGGCAAAGATCATGTATTACACAGCATTGTAGCTCGCACTGAGAGAGAGTAGCACTAGTGGTTCAGCTCGCTTAGAGAGCGGTTGGGTTGTGTGTATGGCTCCGATGTAGAGCAGAGGCTGCTTTGCCAGCAAGTCAGAAGTTGTATCATGTAAGTAATGTAATGCTGTTTATCAATAATAAGCAAGTTAACCCTGTTTCATATTTCATTTACGTAGTTAGAAAATTAACCCACTTCCTTCATTTGATAATTACTTGATTTAGTGGAGTGTTGATTTGAACAATATTATTGAACATATTTCATTATTGGTGCCATAGTAAGATAATAGTTGATCTGGATTTCAATAATTGGAGGCTGACCTATATAGGTTCTCACAGTCAAGCATTAAGAAAGTGATTTGTGGTTTTTCTTATATCTTTCTCGCAGTCAAAATTCTTGAGTATAGTCAGTGTCTGTTTCAAGAGGTTACATGACACAGTGGTTTTTTAGTTAAAATATCCGTTGCGCACATAATCAATTTAATGCACTGTTTCTTATACATTAATATCAGGGCCATAATTAAACCAAATAGCTAAGTTAATGAACAATTTATTGTCTGATTTAACGAAAGGTTCAACATTATAAAACAAGCGTACAGCTTTTATGTTATATTCTTCTTCTGAGGTTCCTAAAATTTAACTTGGTTTCAACAACTCGATGCGGGGATGGTCGAGCCCTCTGAGACGCCATGTCGCTGATTGTTCCGCCGCTCTCGCCTGAAGTTCGGGTCGTCCCTTAGAGTAAGTTTAAGTAGTTAGTAGGTTTAGGGACTGGTGACCGTAGCAATTTGATTCATTACTTACAAAAACTCTTATTTTTGGTGTTAAAAAAATAAATAAATAAATAAAAATTAAAATAGAATAAAATAATACAAATAAAAAAATGCTTACATTGGCATTTTTATGTCCGATTTATCCCGAGACACACTTGCAGAATCCAACAGATAATTAATCCTAAAATTCTGATGATCATTTTTGTGTCGCAATTAGAAGGAACAAAAATAAACATTTTAGCACATGGTTAAGCGTAAACCGATCATATGATCTGTGTTAACTCGCGAATGAATAGGTATCTTCAGGTAATAATACGGTATAAAGCTTAAGAAATCTCACTTAACCTAAAGGTGAAACATTATGAAACTTGTTTTCATAACTCAATCACATTCTTACACGCAGCTGTCAGTGAATATGACTGTTATAATTTTATGTTTCTTCCCGACGAGTAAATGTGGTCATAATGCGTAATATAAAACAAATAATTTATTTGAAGACTATCACATTTTCAGAAGCAGGATAAGTCTAAACACAATGCATTAAGAAATAAAATAAAAAAATACAACTTCGTAATGATTTCAATAATTATTCAAAAAACAGAGGAAGCTTTTTTAAAATATTTTTTACATCTTATACCCTACACTAAAAATTCGAAATTAATAACAATTATGTCGATAATTAATAAAAAAGAAATATATCCACTAAATATGTTTCTGGAGCTGTGTGTGTGTGTGTGTGTGTGTGTGTGTGTGTGTGTGTGTGTGTGTGTCTGTTTTAATGTGTGACCCGGACACGCGGGTGCTTATGAAATAAATAAATAAATATGAATAAATAAATAAATATAAATTATACACATATACAATTGAATAAATAAGTAGTGAGCTTGACCTAAGTACTTTGAGAAAAGGTTACTTCTGAAGTTGTTCACTATTCATGCTGGCTTAGAATGATTCTTATCCGTTTCCATTTCACATGCAAATTGTGAATAACCATGCATGTTTCTGGACTAGTACTGATACTTCACAGATATCAAGTACTTGTTTTTTCACCTAACTCTTACGTCTCCCGAATGTGATTTATTCGAGCGTACACATTTCATTTAAGTAAAGACCTGGTATTCAATGTTTCTCTTGTGGGGAGTTTTTAGATAACTTTAAAACTCTCTGGCTTGAAATATTCATCGAATCGTCCACATTCCGGACATGGCAGCCTGGGCCTAACATTTCGCCTGCCTAGAAAGCCGTCGAGAAGGACTCATAAGTGATGAGAGACGGGCACATGTGCTAGCGGACACTGTTGTCCTTCTGGTCGCCAGTCACGCCGCCCCCCGCGTCATCGACCTCTCCACCCTCCAGAGAACGGCCCAGCTGTCGTTCCCGCTGTACGCCGGCGCCTGGTGCCGCTGGCTGAGAGCCGTACGCCATCACGTGGGCCTCCTCGTCCAGGTTGCGCCGACCCCAGCCACCGCCACCGCCGCCGTGGCCATCGGCTGCGTAGATCACCTGCGGACGGAGAAACAACATTGACGAATCTTCAGATTGAGGCGTTTGCCATTTCATCAACGCTTCGGTACATTTTGTAATATTCTCTTCTTCTTCTTTCTCTGCAGCCCTTTTCCCGCACAAGTGGGATCGGCTTTGTTATTGCAGATTTGGCATGTTAATATTGACGGGGTGGCCGGACGCCCTTCCTGCCGCCACCCCCTGGCCCCCGGGAGTAAATGTGTATCCTAAGTGTCTGTGTATAGTATTATAAGTGTGAAAGTGTTATGAAATGTTTGCGAATCGTGGAACTGAGGCGGGACTTGCGGACCAGCCCGGTATTCACCTAGGGGGATGTAGAAAACCGCCTAAAAACCACATCCAGGCTGGCCGACACTCCGAATCCCTTCGTTAATCCGCCGGGCGGATTCGAACCGGGGCCGGTACGCCTCCCCGTCTTCCAAAGCGGTGCGTTAGACCACACGGCTAACCGAGTGTGTATTTTTGTAATATTCTCTGTTACAACAAAACTGTAAAAACCGCCGTTTGTGTCGTCAGTCTGTTGTAACACACCTGTCTCCAAAATTACTCAGCGATTCTCCAAGTGCCGGCCGCGGTGGCCGAGGGGACTAAGGCGCTCCAGTCACGGTCTGCACGGCCACTACGGTCGGGGGTTCGAATCCCCCCTCGGGCATGGATATTTGTGCCGTCCTAGTTCGTAAGTAGTTCATAAGTAGTTTCTAAGTTTACGGACTGATGACCCCGTAGTTAAGTCCCATAGACTATACAAACAAATTGATTCTCCAAGTGGTATTCACAGATAACTTCAGAGATACTTGGGGAAACATAGAGGCATTAATAGAACAAACGAGAATCGTATGAACAGAAGGTATCACGATTTGAAGTATTTATCTGTGTGTGTGTGTGTGTGTGTGTGTGTGTGTTTCGTCTTTGTATAGAGATGTGCACGTTTAGTATTACAGTTTTGAGGTTGTAAAGACTTATGGGCAAGATTATTGGACGGTGTGGATGGGTGGCCTTGTTCTCTGGGTGAGGGGGAGGAAGAGGAAGAAGTGTGGTTGCAGTCTGAATTGTCGTTATGAATATGCTTAGTGTGGAAATATATGCAACGTAATATTATAACATTGTGCAATGTAGAGCAACAGTTTCCGGACAGTGATTGAGTGTAGCATTACGATAGGAAATCTAGTCATAAACAGGCATCTGTAAGGCATTTTAATAGAAAGAAAGGTAGTAATAAGACATCAGTATAGTCGGTCGGATATTGTGCGTTGTGACGTCATTGTATCATTCAAATTTTCAATTGTTTGTAAATCTAAGGAACTTAATTGCTGCAGTTGTCAGTCCCGAGGCTTACGAACTACCTAAATTAATGACAAGTATGAAGTATTGAATGTGATGCGACCGGGAATCGAACCCGGACCTCCATGCTTACTAAGCAGACGTCTTACCCGGAGTCCACCGCATCACTAGCGATTAAGGCGCCTCGGAATACTATAAGCACTATTTCTTTCACGTCACATACGTAAGTTCAGCTTCTGTGGTCCATAGAACATTGACATATTCGAGACGAAAATCCATCTCAGGGATTGTTTATTTGTATTTACGTAAATTAACTTATGCTTAGGTCCACACGCATCCATGCCCGACGGAGGACTTGAACCTCAAACGGCGAGCAACCGAGCACTCCGCATCGACGCCTTAGAGCGCTCGGCCACTCCACCAACGCTAATTGCCCAGTAAATTTTCAAGCAAGAGTAGCAAATGGTCCTGCTTGAAATAATTACAATAGCGCAAAATACACATATCCTACATACCTAATTGTGCTTATATGAGTCCTTCTCCCGCTTCTGCATTGGGCTTTTCCTAAGCCTGTTGCAGCTACATCTGGTCCTTCCAACGTTTTGCAGGTCTTCCAACGCCTCTTTTTCCTTACTGAGTATATCGCCAAAAATGAAGAGGTAATCGTGATTCGGCTATTCGTAGAAGATGGGGTATGCATTTTTGTCGGTATTCATCATCCTTACTGTTTGTATCGCAAATGTTTACTCCCTTCTGGAAATCTATTTTAGTTTAGGTTAGCGTATCGTGCTATGTACCTGAGAAATTTAATTGGCTTGTAATCTTGATTCCTCTTTCTTTTCCATTATGAAAGATTCCCTTCCTTACAGTAATGTTGGTACTGACGTAACTTCATTAAATTTTAGATATATTTGTGTTCTTACTTTACGTTGGAGGCCTCTTATGATAGTGGCATTTAAGTAATTAAATTTCTCAATTTTGTCTTTTTCATCTAGAGCTTCCCTGTGCGATAACATGGTTCCTAGATATTTTAATCCATCTACTTTAGCTATAATCTTGTTATATGTAACTACATTTGTTCTTACTGGATGTTTTCCACAGAAAACCATGGCTTTTGCTTTTTTATTGATACTGACGTGATTGGTTATAGTTAGTAGACAGCTTTCTCCAGTCCATCTTCTTTATTCGAAATTAAAAAAGTCATTGTGTAATCTTTTTGGTTTAATTTATATGTTTAGTTCTTCAGTTTCTTTTCCTTTGGCGTACAGTGTCGTCAATGTATATATTGAAAAGCAGTGGAGAAAGGCTGCAATCTTCTGGAAGTCCTAAATTAATCATCTCTGTTGTTTTCTCATTATCCCCAGTTATTTGGATTCTTGTGTAATCAGAAAACCACATTAGTTCTCAAATTGCTAATTCGGGCTTCCGATGAAATGGTTAAACCGAGAAGGAACAGCTGAAGGTTTCTCTTTTTCTAATGCAATATCCAAACAGTACTTCATATAGATGACCGGTGCAAAATACGAGGCGCGTCCAGAAAGTAAGTTCCGTTTCAATTTATCTCCGCTGCAGCGCTGCGATTGCAGTTCCGCACATGCGCTGTAGACGATGTGTATAAAGGAGAAGAACGTGAACCATTTGGAGATCGCTGTCAGTTACGTACGCTTTGTTGTGCTTGTTTGAAATGTCGGCGTTGATTGAAACTCCCGCCGCCTGTGAAATCAGGTCGGTCATTCGGTTTCTGAATGCGAGGAAAGTGAAACCAAGTGAAATTTATCGGCAAATTTGCAATGTTTACGGACCAATTGCGATGAGTGATTCGATGGTTAGAAGATGGATCCGACAGTTCAATGGCGGGCGTAGTGATGTGCACGATGAAGAACGAAGTGGGCGTCCACCTTTGTTTACAGAAGAACTGGTTCACGCGATTGATGACAAGATCCAGGACATTTCAAGTCTTTCCTTGGCGGTCATCACTTCACCAATGACGACGAGCTAAAAGAAACTGTTTCCAACTTGTTGAAGACACGGGCGGCAGATTTCTATGAAGAAGGTATACAAAACCTAGTGCCACGCTATGACAAATGCCTGCAAAATTTCGGCAGTTATGTGGAAAAGTAGTTTAAGAGTTGTAGAATTTTGTGAAATAAAAATTTCTTCTGTATTTGTGTACAATTTCATTTTATTACCAAACGGAACTTACCTTCTGGACGCGCCTCGTAGTTAGCATTTATTTTGCTTATTAAAGGTTGGTTGGTTCTTTGCGAAAGGGGTATCAAACTGCCGGCTCCCGGTGAGGAGTGGAAGGAGCGAGAATAGGAAAGGAGGGGAAGGGAAAGGAAATGCAGTCCGGAGAGGAAAGAACGGGCAAAGATTATACTAGCTCGGAGCCCCTTGCTCGGCACACACGTACTCACAAAAGAACCGTGTGCGGCCTGGGGCTTTTTTAAGCATAAAAGAAAATAAAATAAAAATAAAAATAAAAAAGTTCATCACAACTTCACCTATAATCAGACAACGCAACGGGTACCAAAGTACTCCACTATGCTGTGCATAACACACACAATACATCATATGCATTCCGACGACCGGGTTTTCTAAATATAAGTGATTGTGGGTTCACTAACGATTTTTCAACAAACAGAAAAGAAAAAAAAAGTCTAATGTTTGTAAATATATGGAACCTAACTGCTATGGTCATTAGTCCATATACAAAGTACCCATGTCCCAGGGAGGACTCGAACCTCAGACGGCGAACGGCCGTACGCACCTCAACAAGGCACCTAGGCGCGCAGGGCTATTCCACCGCGGCCCTTCTGTTTCGATTTGATCCCAAAATGTTAAGACAGCCTGTAATGAAGCACTTACCTGGTGGTCACCGCCGCCCCCGCCGCCACCGCCGCCGCCCACGAGCTTCTTGAGGCCGATGACGGTGGAGAGGACGAGCGCCATCTTGGCGACGATGAGCGCCTTGCCGGCGAGCAGCGCGATCTTGCCCATGGCCACCTGCAGGAACATGCCCGCCATGGCCGCGCCCGCCGCCAGCATCATGCCGCCGTACTTGTCCTTCTTCTTGCCTCTCCCTGCAAACCACGTACAGAGCATCACAACCGAGTAATCCAATTTCACAAGTAACGCACCGTATCGGAGGGAAAGCAGGCTAAGGACTAACTGGGGTTTATTATGGCGAGCATTAAGATATTTCAATCGTTATACAGGAAGTAATACGCCCCAGACGAAAACAATGTTGCGAATGAGCAACCTTCGGTGAGAAGTCTCCTGAGATTTCTGGTTCTTCTGACAGCGTAGCTGTTGAACTGTTATATGTGCAAGCGATGTACGCTACGACCACGTTGCACAATTGAATTTGTCGCTGCAGAGGAAAAAAACGGTAACGAATATTTACAAATAACTGTCAAATAACACTCTTTTTAAAGAAGAAAAATGTTAGATGGCTATGACGCCTTCGTAATTACAAATAAACCTTAACAGTGGCAAGAAGTGGGTAATATTTTCATTGTGGCATGTCAATGACAGTGTTTGGCGAAAAACGTCGTTTTTATTAAGTTTCTTGTGTGATGGAGTTATATGTGTAAGGCAGATCTGATAAATGCAGTATAACCTGTCGAAAGCCGAAATACAAATGTCCGGAGACTGCAGCTCTCAACCCTACTCTATCGTGAGCAAGTCTCTTCATCTAATCATAAGAACGACAACCTACATCATTTTGAATCTGCTAACTGTATCCATCTCTTGCTCTCCCTCTGCGGTTTTCCCCCAAACATTTCCCTCCAATGCTAAATTCACGATTACTTGATGTCTAAGAATGTGTCCTACCAATCGATCTCTTCATTTGATCAAGGTATGCCAGAAGTTTCTATTCTCGCCAAATCTACTCATTACCCCCTCATTAGTTACATGATCAACCCACGTAATCTTCGGTATTCTTCTGTAATGAAAAATTATAAAAAAAGTTATTTTACGTAACACTTCTATAGATCAGATCACCCTTAAGGCAATATGACAAATTTCAATGATTTTCACAAACGTTTCTACAAAGTCTATGGACAACTGCTGTCGAAGGCAGTACAATTCACCACGTAGGATGAGATCAACAGAGGGCGGTTCGACGCAGCTCCACGTTTTTGTAGCCATCGGGGAGACCTTTCACTGGTGCCCATGCTTACATCTAGCTGCGAGCTGCCGCGGTGGAGTAGCCGAGTGGTCTAAAGCGTCTCGCTGCGGAGCGCGCGGTTGCTCGCCGTGGAGGTTCGAGTTCTCCCTGGGGCATGGCTGTGTGTGTTTGTCCTTAGGTTAGTGTACCTAGGTTTAAGTAGTTTGTAAACTACTGACTGATGACCACGCAGTTTGGTCCGATAGATTTACAAACATTTGAAGCTGCGAGCTGATCTTGTCATTCTCTAGGACAGACTTTTCATGATTCGGTAGTTGGTGCTGCAGGCGAAGGAAGTGTGGATGCAATTATCGGCACTCTTGGATACGATCCTGACAAGGTAAGTAAAAGGGATAAATCAAGTGTTATCACAAATTTTTAGTTCAATTCACTTATTATTGAAACAAGTCATTACTTTTTGTCTGATCTGTTCGCACTACAATTCTAAAAGTACATGACTTTGTAAGGTATTCCGTACTGCGGACGAGCAGTTGTTGCTTGTTTCAAATGTTCAAATGTTTGTAAAGCAAGATGTGTTCCGTTATGTCTAACGGTCGATCACAGATCTTGTAACATGTGTATACCAAATAATTTTTTCGAACTATTTAATAGCAAATTTTTGCTGCAATCGATAGGTAAAAATTTTGAGATATTAATCTAGAATTATTCTCGTGAAATGTGGAATGATTGTTATCTTATATTTTTAGATTTTTGTTTATCTTGATTGTACAGTATTTTGATGGTAAAGATCATTGTTTCAACTGTAAAAAAAATTGTAGGCTGGTCCAAGCACAGGGCATGTAATAAGATATGTGTAATGTAAAACCATTGATACGTCGCCGTTGCTGACGTGTAAGGCGCCAAGTTTTGACGCCCAAGGAAAGACGCAGAAATACGTGCAGTGTGGGTTCATAAGTAGAGTGGAGTGTAGACAGACAGTGAGTGAGCACGTATGTGGCGAGGCGTAAGCGAGGCAGCAAAGCGGAGGCTTTGAATTGAATCAAGAGTTTCCAAAATTTTGCCTCGGATACTGGTACTTGTAGACTGTCTATTCTACAGTGGTAATGAATAATGGGCAAAATGTAAATTTATTCATCTACAAGAAGAGAAACCAGTGCCACACAGCAAGAGCCACGATTGACTACGATTCGCCTCTAGTCATGCAATCAAGCAACTGCTAGTCCGCAGTGTGGGATACTTGACAAGGTTATGTACTTTTAGAATTGTAGTGCGAAAAGTAATGACTTGTTTCAATGGTAAGTGAATTGAACTAAACACTTGTGATAACCCTTTATTTATCCATTTTAATTACCTTGTCAGGATCGTATCTTAGTGAGCAAATGTCCGTTTGTCCTAAATGAGAACAGATGAAAGATTACATAATTTTCTTAATGAGGTAATTAATATTATGAAGTGCTTAGTTCCATTTATGTAGTAAATAATTGAAAAGCAGTACGAGACAGTTGCATTTTGTTTCATTACTAGTCAATGATTGCAGTTCATATTTCAAACTGAATTTATTGATAAGCAGTTGAAACGAAATAATTGAAATAACAGTAAATACGAGGGGAGTTGGAAAATAAGTTTTCCCTGGCGACTGTGGTCAGAGTTGCGTATGAAAGGAAAAGACTAGTACGCGACATTGAACGGCTTATACGACGTCAGCATTGTTTCCAAAGCGCCTTCCGCTGAGTCTTCTTGAGTCCTTTTCAAATCTGGAAACACTTGGTGCCAGATCAGTACTGTATGGTGTATCGTGTACGCGCTCCCAACCAATAGTTCCAATATGGTTTTCCGTTACCGTCGCCAAGTGTGGTCCCGCGTTGTCATCCAACAGCAGAACGCCAGATCTAAGAAAGCAAGGTCGTTTTTTTCCGAATCACCTCTTTCAATTTCGACAGCGTTGAACAGAGCCGTGCAGTACCGATGGTTGCATCCTCCAAAATTTCCAGCAGCAAAACTCCTTGGGTGTCCAGAGAACAGTGGGTAGCACTTTACCTACAGACGTCGTGTTTTTGAACTTCTTTCGGACAGGTGATGACGGATGTTTCCACTGATTTGGTGCGGCCTTCCATTCGGACGTTTAATGATGGATCCACGTTTCATCCGCCGTCACAATCAGAAACAGAAAGTCATTGCCAGATTCATGGTCGACCTTTACCCACTGGTGTATCGGTGTCTTGCACGTGCGCGTTCACGGCTGTGTCGTCTTTATCCCACAGCCGTTCAACGCTTCTTCTGTATGCAACGTCCTGATTTTTTCCGGGACGCCTTTTTGAAGCTTATAAAGCAGTTTGACAAAAGTCACAATGTACTTGTAAATTATGTAGAAAAATAAAGGTATGTCTTAGCTTTAATGTCTCGTTCAATTTTTTTTTTCCTTTCACACAAAACTCTGCCCACAGTCGACAGGGTAAACTTATTTTCCAACTCTCCCTCGTAATTTTAAGTGCCACTATTAATCAATTGGTAATCGTAAACTATGATTGATTGTTTCAAATCAGTAGTACAGTATAATATTTCTCTAAAATTTTATAAATGTCAAATTAATGACAATAGTATTTATTAAAAATGAAAAAAAAAGTAGCTTCAAGTAACTGTAAATGTAATTTTTGTGGGTCGAAAGCAAAGAAGACCGTGGGAAAGAGTACTATACCAGTTTCAGGGCTACCACTATATGTTTAGAAAATTCATCAGTAAAATTCCCGTAAAATTATTGATCCAATGCTTAATCAAAAGGTAGTTCAATATGGCTTTGTGGTTGATAATTTTGTTTAATTTATGTGCACAATCCGGAATTGACTGAACTAGGAGCACCTATGTATAAACATTTTTTGTTGTTTGATAAAGTTCAAACATTTCTTTCATATTCAGGGCTGTATTTAAGTAGTAAAGAAGTGAATTTGGTCTGCCTTGTCTTACATATTGCTTTAGATAGAGTCATCGTGTTTTGTATTTGTCCGTAACTTAACGCTTTCTAATTGTATCTAGTTGTTTTTAATATTTACAAAAGATTTGAATCAGATTTTCTTTTATTGTCTAATCAGGCTGGCGACCGTATATATATATATATTTCAGTAAACTGTTATTCTTGTACACAGAATATCGTCCCAGTTTAGTAAAAAGTGTGTCCAAAGTCCGATACATGTCAAGAGTATCTTATTCATAAGTACACACACACAGTCAAACAAATAAAAATCCCACTAAGGGTTGTGCCTTTACATTCGCGTTAAACGAGATTTCAACGTGTTTGGAGTGATTGGTAATTATACCCAGAGGTAAGAGGTTACAATCATAGAGAAACGACTTTGGTTCTCATTTATTGCACCGTTTTGAAGCTGACGGCTAGACCTTCTTCTCCCGGATTCTGACAGGTAATGAAACCCGATTCCCCATATTTAGAACGATGATTGAAAGAAGGCGTTTTCTTAAGGAATGGTACCGGTAGGGCCTAAACGCCTTTGATTAGTGATGGAGCAACACCTCAGAACGGAACGGAATTTTCGTGGGAAACGCTTTGTAGATAACACATTCTTTCGTGTGTGTTTTCTCATAATGGGCAGTAAATATTATTTTCCGTGCAACCTAAGTGCAATCAAAATTTTCTTCGTCATTGGCCCCGCAGGAAAATATATATCGTAAAACGACATTATAAAAGGTTTGTACTTCTGATACTGCTAATTACTTTATTAATATAGTGACAGCTATTTCGACTTTAGGCCATTTTCAAGTAATCTGTGAACAAATTTTGCAAAGTTTGGATTTGCATAACTTTTTACATGAAATCGAAAGAAAAATATAATAAACGTTTCGATGCTACATGCAGTATTTATGTATGTCATAAAAATTAGTTATCTTTCTGATACTCCAATTTTACGTATGTACTTAATGCGTGCAGCTATTAGGAATTTTTATTAAATCTTTATAAAATTCTTATTTACTGGCATATGACAGTTTCATTTAAATGCTACATGTTTACAGAGATGTTGCTTTTCGTAAATCTTTGTATTATCTTTAATCATGCAGAAGTGTGTCTCTGGTTGGTTGAGATATTTTTTTTTTTCTTAGCTTTATTCCTTTGACATTATCATTTATGATTGGGGTTTTATTCGTAATTTCGTACAATCTTTGTATATGGAAACGTGTTTTTCTGGATTTACCCATTATCCAACTTTATAAGATCGATACAATTTTCAAAATAAATATGGTTTTTAAAATCTGTGTCATCATTTAGACTTTTGTTAGGAAATGCTTCTGTCTGAGTGTAAATTTCTGATTCTTCCACGTAAATCATATTTTTGCCCTTGCTTTTTCAACATATGTAGTGGTCTGTTTTTAATTCCTTAGGTGCCGGAAGAAAGTAGATTGGCTACTATCTTTTATTCTGGTGAGTTCCCTGAATGTAATCATGACGTTACGTCCTGTCTAGCAGATATAAAATTTTTCACAGTTTTCACAGGTAATTTTATAAATCCCTGGGCTATTAAACTTTGCTGTATCGGTTATGGCTTTGTGTAGTTTAACGTTTAAATTATTATTTACATGGAAAACAAGTTTTAATTGTATTTGCCTGAAAATTGCATTTTCTTAGATATATCTCCTATGAAAATTGTAGGGTTGTGCGTAAATTTTTTATGCTGTGGTATTTCCCTGTCGAGTGTTATGTTTCTATGCATGAACTTTCTATTATATATTTTGTTGATTATTTCTTCGTAGAAATCGTTTCTGCGTGCTATATATTTTAATGTTTGGATTTCTTTTTTAACTTTGTCTTATTCTGAAGGTAAGTTAAAAAAAGGTAGTTAACAATCCGAAGATTGGTTTGAACACCACGGTGCTTTACTAGGCATGGTCCTGTTTGGAGGTGGTATGCTGTTGCCTTCCTCCGACCATCGAACTGACTTACCCAGCCAGTTATAGGGGGACCTACTGTTTAACGTGGGTTCCGAACGACGGTGCTACTTGGTATTTTTCACATGAGCAATTCTGCCAGAGGTGAAAAGACAGGTTTCTTTCATCTATTTACCATGGAATGGAAATAAGGCATATTTGTGTTATGTGGGATGACATGAAGTGGCGTTTATTATATTGTCTGCAGTTGTTGGTTTACGATAAATGTCAAATGAATGTTGGTTGCAGTTATTGCTTACTGCTAGGTCAAGGAAGTGTATTGAACCTTTTTTTCCAATTCTTTTGTGAATTTCATTATTGTATGTAAGTGTTTGAGTGTATTTCATCAATATCTTTACCAGTTCCTTGTATTAACATCAGTGTACTATTCACATAACGATATATATTATTGTGTTGGTTAAATTTGGATAAGTAGTGCAGAATTTTTCTTCTATTTGGTTAAAAATTATGTCTGCTGAATTACCAGTTATTGAGCTATCCATTGCTACGCCATACTTTTGGTTGTATAATTTTCCATTAAATTGAACGTAGTTTCGGGATATAATTAATGTATATATATGTACTAGTTCTTGTGTTTCCACGATTGAATTTTTTTAATCTGAATAGGTTTTCTTAAATGATTTGTATGTTTTCGTCAATAGGTATGTTTCTATATATATTTGTTATCTTGAAGGACACAAATTTACTGTTTGGTGGTATTGTAATATTTATTGTAATTGTAATCGAAGTGCAATATCTCTTATAATCTCATGGTTTAATTAAAATGTTTGTATCAAAATTCGTTCTATATATATTTCCTGCAAATATGTGATCCGATGACAAGTTGCTATTTCTCACAGAGAAGCAATATATACCTAGTGTACAGTGGTAACAATAGATGGCTGTCTGATAGTTTTCAGTAGCTCACAGTGCATCGCGAAATCAGTAGTTTGGCGAACTGCTTGCCGAAATTCCGGTCAAAATTGCAACAGTTGTCTCCACTACGATTTCAGGAAGTACACTATAATAACTGATAAACTGTTGAACATTTAACTCTATTTCCATAGCCATGGAAGCGTTTATGTTAGCTCCTGTGTTATTTTCTTGGTTAAGTTATTACACTGGCTCTATGTTTTTGTGGCTACATTAGGTCTCTTTATCTTGAGCCAAGTTCCCGCACATGCAGGGTCGGCTATGTTAATCGGTCTTGGCCTGTTAATAGTTAGGGGGTGGCCGGATGCTCTTCCTGCTGCCACCTCGTGTACACCTCTGTGTATAGTGTTATATGCGTGAAAGTGTAAATGTTTCTTCATCGTTTAACTGAGGCGGGACTTAGGGATTAGCCCTGTATTCACCTAGTGGGATGTGGATGTGGGATGTGGATCATCTCAGGCGGCCAGTACTGTTACACGCTTCGTGGCATGGACAGTATGAGGTTATCAATCAGCTCTTCAGGGATATTTGGACATTATTCCATGAGTGCCCAATCCACCTCTGCAACATTTGTTTTGGACCTGCTGCAATACATCTACCAAATCCATTCCAGACATACTGAAACTGGGTTTAAGTCCCGTGAACGAACTGATCACTCCATTTGTTCAGTTCCTTTAGTACAGGCCTGTTGTCCACCACTGCACCTCTGTTAGGACGAGCGTTATTGCCCACCCTAGGGAAGCCATCTCCTAGAGCATTAGCGTAGGGCACAACAAAAGATCGAAGGATCTCGTCTCTATACCTCTGAGCAGTCAAAGCGCAATTCTAAACAACATAGAGGTCAATAAGTACGCCAATACCATTCGTCCACCACCATGTTATGGTAATATTTCCTGCACATATGCAGCTTTGTTCCGAGTTCCACATTCTCTCCGGGATGACGACTGTCCGGCTATACACAAAATCTTGACTCATCTGTGGACAGAACCTGGCGCCATTCGTTACAACTACAATTCTGATGCTACTCCGGAATGTTTCTGCGGGATAAACGGTGTCGTACTTTTAACGTGACGCACATTGTAGCCCTCCGTGCGTAGAGGCCACTTTCCTGAAGGCGATTTCGGACAGTTTGTGTTGATTATGCGCGGCCTGTTGATGCGTGGCGGGTGTGTTTCATCTGAGAATGTTCGAATGTTTGTTAATCTATGAGACGTAACTACAATGATCATCGGTCCCTAGATTGGCAAACTACGTAAAGTATCTTAACAATCCTAAGGACATACCCATGCCCGAGGGAGGATTCGAACCTCCGATGGGGAGCAACATCGCCCTCCACAGAAAGGCGTCTTAGTATGCTCGGCCATTCTACCGCAGGGCGTTCAGCTGAGTTGCATTCAGCCTCCTGTCATCCAGAGAGAAAAATAAACGGCCCTGTCGAAGGGCAAAGTTGTCGACAGAGGTTCGGATCATTCTCTCACGCTTACGATGGGACAATGTCTGTAAGAATGGAACGACATCAGTTTTAAAACGGTATGAGGTTGCAGAAATCAGTAACAACCATTATATTTACATCACCAGTACGCAGTTAATGCGGCAAAAGATGCCAATATGTGAAATTCTTGATAGAGTCTGCCAAAAATACGCAAGGATGAGAAAAAGTTTGATTCACCATTGAAACAGAGCTGAACGTGCAACTTTAGATATCTGAATGTAGTAAGAACGAAAGAATATCTAAAAACTGTCATTCAGAAGCACATTACAGATATATTTTTGATTACAGATGTGAATTACAAAAGATCCTTGGTCAGATAATGTCTACATCCACGGAAAATGCTGTCAGAAAATACTGAAATTTGTAGAAAAAATGAGGCACCAGTAAGATAAATACAGTCCTACCATGAACTCCAGCTAATAACACTGTATACCACAATCAGAAACCAGAAGTTCAGAGTGAATTTTATGGAAATGGTCCAGAGGTACGTGGAGAATACATCATAGTACGACAGAGACTCCGAAACAAGGAACTTAGACCACAGTATAGTAAAGTTTAAGCGTAAACTGGATCTTAAGGTAATCACCTGGAAAAGCACTGCGGACAGAAGTAAGATACGTATGCTCTGAGTAATGATGAGACATATTTAAATTTATTTCTCTGAGGCGATACGTACGATGAAAGCGAATGACAGAAAAGGCATATGTTACAAAAAAATGTAAGACGATTTTATTACGGTTCCACTATACTGACAGCCGTGGCCGAGTGGCCGAGCGCATTGAAACACTATGCTCCGATGTGCGAGGCCGTTCCGCGTCGGGGGCTCTCATCGTCCCTCGGGCATGGATATTTCTGCTGTCTTTAATAAAAGTCAGGGAATTATGACCCCGCAGTTAAATCTCGTAAGCTTAAAGAACATTTTAACTACACTGACAAGAAGACCAAGTGGGTATCGGAATTTAGAATTTCTTTATATTGATGGTACGTGAAGCCCAGAACATAAATAACAATCAGTCATAGCCATTAAACGCAACTGTCTAAAGTTCTCGAGAAAATCAACTTCGAAGTTTTGCAAAGGACACGTTAAGTACCAATAATGATAAAAGAAGCAGCGTCTGTCAGTTTAGTCCTGGTGGCAGCATTCTGAACTCACAACCGTAGAGTTGGTGGTTGCAGTTGGACTGAGCAAGATTTTTTTTTCGAATTCAGTTATATAAAACATTTTAGGATATCTAGTTCCACGCGTTGAGTCAGTTTTTTATTTATGTGTATGTAGACGGGCAGAAAACCTTGTCACGTAAAACGATGGTTGAGTTGGTTAGCTGCTTGGAAAGCCATTAGTAGCTATGTAGATGACTTTCGAAAAACAGCATCGTCTCTCTTCATAAACTGAACAATGAAAGACTACTGTCCTCAAGTAACACCGAAGCCAATACTGTAAAAAAATGTAACTTAGGTTTTTTACCTGAAACAATCATTATTAACAATCTGCTATAAAATATAGAAAATTATGGATAAACCAAAATACGTGCAATTTTCGTAAAAACTACCATTAGATATTAAAATTGTGTAAGATTTCGAAGGGAACGAAAAAAATAATCGGTCACGACAGGATTCGAACCACAGCCCTACGGTTGTATGGCAGAAGGCTACCGCCTGAGCTAAACCGACAGATACTGCAACTCATTTAATGATCGGTACTTATGCTTACTTGCAAAACTTCAAAGTCGATTATCTCGAGAAGTTTTGAGAATTGCATCGAATAGTTTTCGCTGATTATTATTTGACCTATGTGGTCTCCTTGTGACACATGTCGTGGATGAAAACAAATCTGTTGGTACTAACTGATCTTTTTTTTTTTTTTTTTTTTTTTTTTTTTTCTTTTAACTTAATCATGGGATGTTTTAGAGTAATATAGGTAGCAACTGATTGCACATGAAGGGATTTTGGTGTATGGGGTACCTTCAAAGACGGCGGGTGGCAGAGTGATCTGGAGGGCGCGCGAGCGCAGCAGTTGGTCGGCGCTGTGCACCAGCATGGCGTCCACCCTGGCCTGCCTCTGGTGCAGGTCGCGCGGCAACTGCTCCTCCAGCTGCGCCTCGCTGTCCGCAGGCGGTGGCGTGGCAGAGGCGCTGGAGGCGGCCTGCGGATCGGGAGCCAGCGACAGGTAGCTCGTGATGGCCAGCGACCCGGGAGATGCCCTGGCGCGCTCCAGCGTCCACAGTGCCTTCAGCTTGAGGCACAGCCACAGGTCCGACTGCCGGCTGCACTCCGAGATCACCTGCACACCCCGTGCCGACACTCCGCTCACGCTTTTGTTTGCAAACATCGTAGGCAAAGGATTCCAGCAGCTTCTGCAGGTAAAATACACTACTGGCCATTAAAACTACTACACCAAGAAAAAATGCAGATGATAAACGGGCATTCATTAAACAATACACTAAAACTGTAATTTGATTACATTTTCAAGCAATTTTGGTGCATAGATCCTGAGAAATCAGTTCCCAAAACAACCGTAATAACAGCCTTGATACGCCTGGGTATTGAGTCAAACAGAGTATGGATGGCGTGTACAGGTACCGATGCCCATCCAGCCTCAACACGATACAACATTTCATCAAACGTATTAACTGGCGTAGTGTGATCAGTCAGTTGCTCGGCCACCGTTGACCAGATGTTTTCAGTTGGCGAGACATCTGGAGAATGTGCTGCTCAAGACAGCATTCGAGCATTTTCTGTATCCAGAAAGGCCAGTAAAGTACCTGCAACATGCGTTCGTGCATTATCCTGCTGAAATGTATGGTTTCGCAGGGATCGAATGATGGGTAGAGCCACAGGTCGTAACACATCTGAAATGTCATGGCCACTGTTCAAAGTGCCGTCGATACGAACAAGAGATGAACGAGACGTGTAACCAATGCCACCCATACCATCACGCTGGGTGATCCGCCAGTATGGTGATGACGAATACACGCTTGCAATGTGACACCCATGATGCTGGAAACAGAACCTGGATTTATCCGAAAAAAATGACGTTTTGACATTCGTGCACCCAAAATCTTCGTTGCGTACACCATCGTAGGCGCTCCAGTCTGTGATGCAGCGTCAAGGGTAACCGCAGTCATGGTCTCCTAGATGATAGCCCATGCTGCTGCAAACGTCATCGAACTGTTCGTGCAGATGCTCGCTATCTTCCACACATCCCCATCTTTTGACACAGGGATCGAGACGTGGCTGCACGATCCGTTACAGTCATGCGTATAAGATGCCTGTCATCTCGGCCGTTGGAAGCCAGCACGGCGTTCCGTATCCCTTCTGAACCCGCCGATTCCATATTGTGCTAACAGACATTGCATCGCGATCAACGTGAGCAGCAATGTCGCGATACAATAAACCGCAATAAACCGCAATGCCTCGTGTAAGGAGGACAAATGTGTACCATCACGTTTCCCACTTTGATAAAGGTCGGATTGTAGCCTATCCCGATTGCGGTTTATCGTATCGCGACTTGCTTCTCGCGTTGGTCGCGATACAATGACTGTTAGCAGAATATGGAGTCGTTGGGTTCAGGAGGGTAAAATACAGAACGCCGTGCTGGATCCCAACGGCCTCGTATCACTAGCAGCGGAGGTGACAGGCATCTAATTCCCATGGCTGTAACGGATCGTGCATCCACGTCTCGATCCTGAGTTAACAGATGGGGACGTTTGCAAGACAACAACGATCTGCAAGAACAGTTCGACGACGTTTGCAGCAGCATGGACTATCAGCTCGGAGGCCATAGCTGCTGTTACCCGTGACAGACAGGAGCGTCTGCGGTGGTGTACGCAACAACTAACCTGAATGCAAGAATTTCAGAACGCCATTTTTTCCGATGAATCCAGGTTCTGTTTACAGCATCGTGATGGTCGCATCCGTGTTTGGCGCCATCGCGGTGAACGCAGATTGGAAGCGTGTTTTCGTCATCGCCATACTGGCATACAACCCGACGTGATGGTATGGTGTGCTATTGGTTACACGTCTCGGTCACCTCTTGTTCGGATCGATAACACTTTCATCAACGGCCGTTACATTTCAGATGTGTTACGACCCGTGGTTCTACCTTTCATTTGATCCCAATGAAACCCTAAATTTCAGTAGGATAATGCACGGCCGCTTGTTGCAGGTCCTGTACGGACCTAGCTGGATACGGAAAATGTTCGACTGCTACCGTGGCTTGCACATTCTCCAGATCTATCACCAATGGAAAACGTCTGGTCATTGGTGGCCGAAGAACTGGGTCATCACATTACGCCATCACTACTCTTGATGAACTGTGGTATCGTGTTGAAGCTGTATGAGCATCTGTTCCTGTACACGTCATCCAAGCTCTGTTTCACTCAGTGCCCAGGCGTATCAAGACCGTTATTACGGCCAGAGTTGGTTGTTCTGGGTACTGATTTATCAGGATCTAAGCGCCTAAGCTGAGTGAAAATATATTGACATGTTAGTTATAGTATAATATATTTGTCCAATGAATACCCGTTTATCATCGGCATTTATTCTTGGTGTAGCAATTTTAGTGGCCAGTAGTGTAGCTGTAGAGATATGAATGCCCACAATACAAAATTTTATTTAGGGGAGAAGGAGAGACGAGGAAGTCGACTGTGAGAGGCGGAGGACGGAGGAAAGGTGAACAGAGGGAAGAAACAGAGAAAGAGAATTAGGAGAAGGGCGCAGGAGTTGCACCTTGAAGGGGGGAAATTGGGCCGACATTGGAGGACTAGAGGGTGAACAGAGACATAGAGGGAGGATAAAGTGGTGGACAGAGGAATGATGGTTTATTCGCTCTATATTTCTATGGCCGGGCTGTAGCTGGTCTGTATTAATAACGGATAAACTCCAACTGCTGTGGCTCTGTTTGTATTATTGTTATTAGTATTACTATTATTATTTGAAGGCAACCGGTTTGTTCGATGCTTGAAGTGAACATATTCACGTTAAAATATCTACGGATACCAGTGCATAGCGGCCATCACTCCGTAATGAAATCTATTGAGCTTAACACCATTTCCATGTTGGGTGCCTGAGGCTGGTGTCCGACAAACAGCGAAACCAGTTGCTCTTGTAATGAACCAAACATAAGCTCAGCTTTTCGGATTACTTTAGTCACAAGAAGAAGGAATTGAGCAGAAGGGCAACAGGAGCGTTGATTGTGAAGAAGAGTTGAGGTGGGCGAGTAACATTACATGGACTAATGCAAAACTGGAGAATTCTAAATGCATGGAATGCCTCTGTGTCGTACACATACAATGATATGAGCGGAGGGAGGGGGGGTACATGTATAAGGGAGGCAGATATGGCGTGGAGAAATGGACAGAAAGAGGTGGAAAGATGGAGAAGAAAAAGAAAAAATAAATGTGAGGAGGAGAAGGAAACGAATTGACAGAATATTGGTAGAAACAAGTAATTGGAAATCCCTGTCCTTTTTTTTAACCTTAACAATTGTATTATTTAAGATAATCAAGAACATTCCAGCTTGGTGGGCTATATGACGTATTTATTTTATAAATTTGAATATCGATTTCGTTGCAATGGGCGAACGTCATCATAGCAGAATTCAAGTCATGATGACTCATGCACTTTGCATAAAACATTTAACAGTCAGGTCCAGGAAATATGTCATGAACCTGACTGTTAACCGTTTTATGCGGTGTACATGGGTCACCATGACCTGTGTTCGCCACTCATGGTGTTCCATCATGGGAACGAAATCGATATGTAAATTTTTTAAAATAAATATAAAATCACCCACCAAGCTGTAAATACCTTCATTTTATTGCAATACTGAGGTCGGCAGGCACAATCTCCCATATGGAATGATATTGCAAAAGTGTTTTTATCCACCGGCCGCGGTGGCCAAGCTGTCTGCGGCGTTCCAGTGACGGTCTGCACGGCCACTACGGTCGGCGGTTCGAATCCCCCCCTCGGGCATGGATGTTTGTGCTGTCCTTAGTATTAGCTAGTTCATAAGTAGTTTGTGTTTCTGGCATATACTGACTAAGAGAAGGAACAGATTAGTTGGACACAATCTGAGACATCAAGGAATTGTCAACTTAGCATTTTAGAAGGAAGCGTGTGGGGTAAAAATCGTAGAGGGAGAACGAGGGACGAATATAGTAAGCAGATTCAAAAGGATGTAGGTTGCTGAAAGCATACCCAGATGAAGAGACTTGCACATGGCAGAGTATCGTGGAGAGCTGCATCAAACCAGTCTGCGGACTGAAAAATGTTCAAATGTTTGTAAATCTATCGGACCAAACTGCGTGGTCATCAGTCCGTAGCTTACAAACTACTTAAACCTAGGTAAACTAACTTAATGACAACACACACACACATATGCCCCAGGGAGTACTCGATCCTCCACGGCGAGCAACCGCGCGCTCCGCAGGCGACGCTTTACACCGCTCGGCTACTCCACCGCGGCTCTGCGGACTGAAGACCACAACCACAACAACAAGTAGTTTGTACGTTTAGGGAAAGATGACCCCGTAGTTAAGTCCCATAAGCTCTACAAACATTTGAACATTTTGTTTTTGTCCACCTTGAAATGTTTCGATCACATTAATTTCGATGTAGCTGATTGTTACAAAGTACGTACTCAGTAAATGAATAAAACTGGAATGAAACTTTCACTCTGCAGCGGAGTGTGCGCTGATATGAAACTTCCTGGCAGATTAAAATTGTTTGCCGGAACTGGGACTCGAACCTGGAACCTTTGCCTTTCGCGGGCAAGCGCACTACCGACTGTGTTAGCCCGACACGGCTCACGATGCCGTGCACAATGAAAAATAAGGTAACTATTGAGAGTCAGTAAAATTATGAAACTGACGTGGCAAAATGTTACATATAAGACAACTGAATGAATGCCGTTTTTATTATACCTTTTGTTCGGGAATTCATGACGTATGACGCTTTAACCTTTTTTTCGCTACGCCACAACTTTGGGTTTCGTGTTCTTTATTTTTGTATCTAGCTACTGCCAATGATCACTTGTAGATTTCAAAAAGTTGTGCTCGGCAGGAGCCATATGAAGCTCATACGTAATGTAACCTAATGTCTTTATTTATAATAACTGAATACGGCACGCTAGTGCGACTAGTGCAAAAGACCGAGATGCAGTAGTGTTTGATAGTGGAGTATATAAACGTGGGTATATCATTAGCATGGTTAAGGGTCAATTTTTTTTTCTTTTGTGCATGATTGTCACGTGATGAAATGCGAAATGAAAGAGACAGGCTTTGAAATGGAATCAGAACACATCAATAAAGAAAGCCAGGCAGTAATTCGAAGTGAAGTGGCCCTTTGTGGCAGTGACTTGAGCGCTCTGACTGCAGGAAAGCAGCTCTAGAGCATAAAGTGTAAACTAGCAAGTAATTTTAATCGGACTAATGGTCGAGTATCGTTCGGACAAGAAACCACATCAGGACTCAATGTTATAGTCATGGTGGTCTCTCGAGTTTAACGTGTTGGAAGAAATTTTATAGGTATGTCTGCAGCAGTAGTTTCCACGAACCATGAGAGATCCGCAAGACCTAAAGTATGGTCCGCAAAAATAAATATAAAATGTCAGATTTTCATTCATTTTAAATTATTAATTCATTATTACGTGCTCGTCGCGGCGGAGAGGCCGAGCGCATTGAGGCGCTATGCTACGATGCGCGAGGCCGTTCCCCGTCGGGTGTTCGCATCCCCTCTCAGGAATGAATGTTTGTGCCGTCTTTAGTATAAGCTAGTTCATGAGTCAGTTTATAAGTTTAGGGACTGATGACCTCGTAGTTAATTCCCAGAATATTTACAAACATTTGAACATGTGAACATTATTACGTGGTCAGTAAGTCGTACTGTGTGTGCACGCTAACATGAAAAGCTCAATGGTGATGACAAAAAGAGGATAACATAGGTATTATTTCAAATATATCTACTTGTCTCCAAGTGTTTTGAACTGTTATTGAATTCGAAAATTGTAGAAAGTGTAAGAACGCATCTAAATACATCCCCTAGGACAGTTTTGTTGAAAAAAAGAAAATTGTGCAATAACAATCCGTAAATTGTCTTCCGCCGTATGGCTTATTACTCCACGAGTCATTTACGTTCGCAAGGGTTTCCTGATCGAGGAATCAACTCAAAGTAAATAAAGATATGCGTGTAGCTTTGAGCAAAAATACAATCGCTTGTATTGACAAACTTGTAAAATAAATCAAACCTCTAAAATCACAGAAATGCAAGCCGAAATTAATTTACTACTAAAGATTTCTATTATAATATCCTACTAATAGGTACATTTTTTAGTTTTAGATTATGTTAAAAGTTTTTATTCAAGTTTATTATTAGTTTGAGGTAGATTACTTTCCTTCAATCTACAGGTACTTCCTCACAACAATGAAATCAGAGTGGTCCCTTGTCTGTAAAGGTCTATAACCCGCTGTTAGACTATGCTCTGGCGTAATGCAGAACAAATCTCATTTTCGAAAACCCCTGAATCATTCCTGAAAGTTATACACGCTTGTCAAGTAATCCGAAACGGTCCAGTAATTTTTGAAATTCTTTTTAGAGACGAGCACAGATTGCGTCCAGTTGCAAGGAAGACATTTCGAATACATACCTCAACAGGTAAACCATACGCGAAATGTGAAATAAATGAGATTTAAATTTTAATAGTGAAGTCTAAATTTCAAATTAATCTGTATTAACTAGGAAGATGGCGGCTCGGATCGTTTGCGGACCCATGTTTACAAACACGATGTTACAAATTTCTGCTTGCACCCCGTGAGAGAAAGAACAATCTGTCTTTGACAAATGGGTCAACGTCCTATAGACAGCGAGGGTATTCTGTAAACCCAGGCGGAAGGCGGTAGGCGTAGGCCATGATTGGCAGCCGTGTGACCCAAGAGTCGCCAGCCCCCGCTACACCCCTCCCCACCTTCTTCCGTGAACAAACAAGCAAACTTAGTGTACACTGACTTGCACTTCAAATTTCCACGCCAATCCGCTATTACCCTCAGCCATTTCATCACATGTCTCATACTACAGGTCTCAACGACAAGCAAATCATCTTCTCAGCTTTAACAAACCTCTCAGGAAGATAGACCACTACAGCAACATACAAGTGTGAGAACACAGTCTTACAGGCGTTACCCACTCTTGGAGGTTTACTCCATTATCCAAACATTAAACAAACCCGAATGGGGCAGATAATGTCTCAGGCGTCCTGCAACAAACGGGTCGTCTGTTGCCTGGGGCACAAAGTACCCTACGCATCTGCGGTATAGATGTATAACACGTACAGGAAGCAGTCGAGACGTCCATACAGCTTCCCGCAAGCCCACAATACGCATCCGTTCACACGGGGAACTCCAAGAGGCGTACCTGCAGGGCACGTTTCACTGTAGACAAAATTGTGAACGCTGTTTACTTCCCAGTACCGCACAGTTTCTGCCTGCAGAGGGAAGGACCACCGATAGGCCTCCTGAGAGCCATCTGGTAGTCGATAACGGTGACAAACCCATCACTAATAATGCAACCCCTCAGCGTAGACTTATTCCTCTAAAAACGATCATTGAGAAATTGGCAATTTTTTACACTCCTGACCATAAAAATTGCTACACTACGAAGACGACGTGCTAAAGACGCGAAATTTAACCGACAGGAAGAAGATGCTGTGATATGAAAATGATTAGCTCTTCAGAGTATTCACACAAGGTTTGCGCCAGTGGCGACACTTACAACGTGCGCACATGGGGAAAGTTTCCAACGGATTTCTCATACACAAACAGCAGTTGACCGGCGTGCCTGGTGAAACGTTGTTGTGATGCCTCGTGTAAGGAGGACAAATGTGTACCATCACGTTTCCCACTTTGATAAAGGTCGGATTGTAGCCTATCCCGATTGCGGTTTATCGTATCGCGACTTGCTTCTCGCGTTGGTCGCGATACAATGACTGTTAGCAGAATATGGAGTCGTTGGGTTCAGGAGGGTAAAATACAGAACGCCGTGCTGGATCCCAACGGCCTCGTATCACTAGCAGCGGAGGTGACAGGCATCTAATTCCCATGGCTGTAACGGATCGTGCATCCACGTCTCGATCCCTGAGTTAACAGATGGGGACGTTTGCAAGACAACAACGATCTGCAAGAACAGTTCGACGACGTTTGCAGCAGCATGGACTATCAGCTCGGAGGCCATAGCTGCTGTTACCCGTGACAGACAGGAGCGTCTGCGGTGGTGTACGCAACAACTAACCTGAATGCAAGAATTTCAGAACGCCATTTTTTCCCGATGAATCCAGGTTCTGTTTACAGCATCGTGATGGTCGCATCCGTGTTTGGCGCCATCGCGGTGAACGCAGATTGGAAGCGTGTTTTCGTCATCGCCATACTGGCATACAACCCGACGTGATGGTATGGTGTGCTAATGGTTACACGTCTCCGTCACCTCTTGTTCGGATCGATAACACTTTCATCAACGGCCGTTACATTTCAGATGTGTTACGACCCGTGGTTCTACCTTTCATTTGATCCGAATGAAACCCTAAATTTCAGTAGGATAATGCACGGCCGCATGTTGCAGGTCCTGTACGGACCTAGCTGGATACGGAAAATGTTCGACTGCTACCGTGGCTTGCACATTCTCCAGATCTATCACCAATGGAAAACGTCTGGTCATTGGTGGCCGAAGAACTGGGTCATCACATTACGCCATCACTACTCTTGATGAACTGTGGTATCGTGTTGAAGCTGTATGAGCATCTGTTCCTGTACACGTCATCCAAGCTCTGTTTCACTCAGTGCCCAGGCGTATCAAGACCGTTATTACGGCCAGAGTTGGTTGTTCTGGGTACTGATTTATCAGGATCTAAGCGCCTAAGCTGAGTGAAAATATATTGACATGTTAGTTATAGTATAATATATTTGTCCAATGAATACCCGTTTATCATCGGCATTTATTCTTGGTGTAGCAATTTTAGTGGCCAGTAGTGTACCTGTAGACATATGAATGCCCACAATACAAAATTTTATTTAGGGGAGAAGGAGAGACGAGGAAGTCGACTGTGAGAGGCGGAGGACGGAGGAAAGGTGAACAGAGGGAAGAAACAGAGAAAGAGAATTAGGAGAAGGGCGCAGGAGTTGCACCTTGAAGGGGGGAAATTGGGCCGACATTGGAGGACTAGAGGGTGAACAGAGACATAGAGGGAGGATAAAGTGGTGGACAGAGGAATGATGGTTTATTCGCTCTGTATTTCTATGGCCGGGCTGTAGCTGGTCTGTATTAATAACGGATAAACTCCAACTGCTGTGGCTCTGTTTGTATTATTGTTATTAGTATTACTATTATTATTTGAAGGCAACCGGTTTGTTCGATGCTTGAAGTGAACATATTCACGTTAAAATATCTACGGATACCAGTGCATAGCGGCCACCACTCCGTAATGAAATCTATTGAGCTTAACACCATTTCCATGTTGGGTGCCTGAGGCTGGTGTCCGACAAACAGCGAAACCAGTTGCTCTTGTAATGAACCAAACATAAGCTCAGCTTTTCGGATTACTTTAGTCACAAGAAGAAGGAATTGAGCAGAAGGGCAACAGGAGCGTTGATTGTGAAGAAGAGTTGAGGTGGGCGAGTAACATTACATGGACTAATGCAAAACTGGAGAATTCTAAATGCATGGAATGCCTCTGTGTCGTACACATACAATGATATGAGCGGAGGGAGGGGGGGTACATGTATAAGGGAGGCAGATATGGCGTGGAGAAATGGACAGAAAGAGGTGGAAAGATGGAGAAGAAAAACGAAAAATAAATGTGAGGAGGAGACGGAAATGAATTGACAGAATATTGGTAGAAACAAGTAATTGGAAATCCCTGTCCTTTTTTTTAACCTTAACAATTGTATTATTTAAGATAATCAAGAATATTCCAGCTTGGTGGGCTATATGACGTATTTATTTTATAAATTTGAATATCGATTTCGTTGCAATGGGCGAACGTCATCATAGCAGAATTCAAGTCATGATGACTCATGCACTTTGCATAAAACATTTAACAGTCAGGTCCAGGAAATATGTCATGAACCTGACTGTTAACCGTTTTATGCGGTGTACATGGGTCACCATGACCTGTGTTCGCCACTCATGGTGTTCCATCATGGGAACGAAATCGATATGTAAATTTTTTAAAATAAATATAAAATCACCCACCAAGCTGTAAATACCTTCGTTTTATTGCAATACTGAGGTCGGCAGGCACAATCTCCCATATGGAATGATATTGCAAAAGTGTTTTTATCCACCGGCCGCGGTGGCCAAGCTGTCTGCGGCGTTCCAGTGACGGTCTGCACGGCCACTACGGTCGGCGGTTCGAATCCCCCCCTCGGGCATGGATGTTTGTGCTGTCCTTAGTATTAGCTAGTTCATAAGTAGTTTGTGTTTCTGGCATATACTGACTAAGAGAAGGAACAGATTAGTTGGACACAATCTGAGACATCAAGGAATTGTCAACTTAGCATTTTAGAAGGAAGCGTGTGGGGTAAAAATCGTAGAGGGAGAACGAGGGACGAATATAGTAAGCAGATTCAAAAGGATGTAGGTTGCTGAAAGCATACTCAGATGAAGAGACTTGCACATGGCAGAGTATCGTGGAGAGCTGCATCAAACCAGTCTGCGGACTGAAAAATGTTCAAATGTTTGTAAATCTATCGGACCAAACTGCGTGGTCATCAGTCCGTAGCTTACAAACTACTTAAACCTAGGTAAACTAACTTAACGACAACACACACACACATATGCCCCAGGGAGTACTCGATCCTCCACGGCGAGCAACCGCGCGCTCCGCAGCCGACGCTTTAGACCGCTCGGCTACTCTACCGCGGCTCTGCGGACTGAAGACCACAACCACAACAACAAGTATTTTGAACGTTTAGGGACAGATGATCCCTTAGATAAGTCCCATAAGCTCTACAAACATTGAACATTTTGTTTTTATCCACCTTGAAATGTTACGATTACATTAATTTTGATGTAGCTGATTGTTACAAAGTACGTACTTAATAAATTAATAACACTGGAATGAAACTTTCACTCTGCAGCGGAGTGTGCGCTGATATGAAACTTCCTGGCAGATTAAAATTGTGTGCCCGTACCGGGACTCGAACCTAGGACCTTTGCCTTTCGTGGGCAAGCGCACTACCGACTGTGCTATCCCGACACGACTCACGATGCCGTCCCACAACTTTACTTTCGCCAGTATCTCGCCTCCTACCTTCCAAACTTCACAGAAGCTTGAGCCGTGTCGGGATAGCACAGTCGGTAGTGTGCTTGCCCGCGAAAGGCAAAGGTCCCAGGTTCTAGTCCCGGTTTCGGCACACAATTTTAATCTGCCAGGAAGTTTCAATGAATAACACTGATTACAGCATTTTCGTACCTTGTACATTAGTCCGAGCTCTGGGCCGAGCCACGAGTCAGCGGAGTTGCCCTCATCCTGTGCCGGCTCCTCCTCGTGCTGTGCCAGAGCGGTGCGGGTCTGCAGCAGCAGGAAGAGCAGCATCCACGCCCTCTGCCGTGGGGGCGGCATGTCTGCAGCAGCTGTGGCAGCGGCTGTTGTGTGGTGACGCGGGCGGCGGACCGTGTCCGGCGTCGCAGCGCTGAGTCGCCGAGCGCCGCGGCCGCCGCCGCTTTTATACAATGAGCCAATTTGGCGGCCGCGGCCGCGGTCGCTTTCCAGAGCGTAACGCACAGCCGTCTCGCTATCAGGACGTCTTCCGGGCTAACGGCATCGTCGCTCCGGTCCGGGATGGCACCGCTCCTCACAGGTGATGACGGACGAGCTAGGCTGGGGCGCCGTTCCCAGGTGCATATCTGCAGGATCTAGCCTGCTCTCAGGACCCAGTTTCTCCTGCGCAGATGATTATGCGTATCGCAAGTCTCTAAAGGTGCGAACCGTTCCTAATGACTGAAAAAAGCGTGGGGTAGAGCGGGGATAATTGAATGGAGGGGCTATATGAATAATTGTAAGCTTTTACGTGTACGCCGTAGCAAGAGTGGAGACGCCATGCCGGCCGCGCTGGCCGCGGGGACTGCCACGCGCCAATTACGGTTCTGCACGGCCACTGCGGTCGGGGGTTCGAATGCCCCCTCGGGTACGGATATTTGTGCCGTCCTTAGTGTTCGCTAGTTCATAAGTAGTTTGTAAGTTTAGGGACTGATGACCCCGTAGTTAAGTCCCATAAGCTATACAAACATTTTAACATTTTGGAGACGCCATTAAGTGAGGGTTGCCTGTTATCGGAGGTTTTGTCTATCCAGTGACTACGTCCATTTTCTTTTCTGACTTAATAAATTTACGCAAGATTTAGTTAAAATGTAGATGATAACTGGCGGACAAGTAACGACATTCCAAGAAACTTCTCTGTATCAAAGACGCTGCTACATGAAAAAAAAAATGTATTAATTACGAAAGGCCTATTTCAGCATAACTGCCATCTTCAGGATTCTGTGAAGATAATATAGATAACATAGGAATAATATTGCAGTACTGAACTTGATAATATAAACTAATAATATAGGTACAATACTTTTAGGTACATTAATCATTTCTTCTTTGTAACGTCGTTGTCTTATTTGCTGTTATGATGATTTGACTAGTTTATTGCTGTTAATAGTGAACACAGTTCTTATCGTTCTTATATATATCAGTCAAATTCCGAATTATTATTATTATTATTATTATTGTTTTGGCAGCTTTTTGACAGCTCAGTCACTGACGTTACATGGTTACGGTTATGTTGACAGCTCAGTCAGGCATGTTATATGGATACAATCTTTCTATTTCACTAGTATACTGTCTATATGGCTTTTGTTAAATTATGAATTTAAATTGTATTATATATATATATATATATTGTAGAGATGGTTACGTCGAATTTCTTATGATTTCCAAGTTGCTTAACGATTTAATGTATTTATAATAGTAATTTTTTGTTCACAGCGATTACTATTAATTTCGAATAATATTATCTCGATTATGGTGTTCGCTAGGGGTTTCCCGTAGTTTGCAAGAAATGAAACCCAAGAATTAAGTTGAGAGATGATACTGGGACCTCCCCATGCCATATTGCTGACCAGTCCTGCCATTTGTTAGTGCATTGGGGAATTACGTACCAACATTAGCTTTTAAGTGTACTTTGAGGCTATTTGAATAACTTACAAAGGGTCTTTATGAATAATGGTGGAAAATTGATTGAATATGAGGCAAAGTACATGTACAAAAGATTTTGTGTTTTCTAATACTATTATAACAAATTAATCCTTCAGTTTCTTCAGATGGTGAGGACCTATCAACGGAAGGGTTGCTGATTGGAAAAGGACAAAGTGTCGATGGAGGATGGAATAGTGGCGTATCACTATTACAAGCCAGTAAAACGTATGGAGTTTGTACCGACCTTATGAGAAACAAAAATTAAAGTTATGGGTAATAGTAATCTTTTACAAAATAAAATGAAAGAAAAAAGAAAAAAAGCGTGGCAACCCAGATGGACATTAAAATATATTTAATCAAGGTTTGGAAAGCTCTCTTACCAGTAGAACAATATATTTCGGAAAAAGAGGACTTGGACTGATACAGAAAGATGTAGGTATACGCGCTGGGTTAGCCGTGCGATCCAACGCACCGCTTTCCGAGACGGGGAGACGGTTTGGATCAGCCCGGCGGATTAACGAAGGGGTTGGGAATGCCGGCCAGCCTAGCTGCAGTTTTAGGCGGTTTACCACATTACTCTAGGTGAATACCAAGCTGGTACACAAGTCCCGCCTCAGTTACACGATTCGCAAACATTTCGTAACACTTTACACTTTCACACCCATAACACTATACGCAGACTAAGGTACACGTTTCCCCTTGGAGGGGGGAGGGGCATGGGGTGGCGGCAGTAAGTGCATCCGACAACCCCGTAAATATTAACACACGCTAAATGCGAAATAACAAGGCAGCCCCTGCCTTGTGGCCTTATAACCAGCTATAACAACGTAAAACACCCCAGCAAAGACATAGCTGGAAAGGACTGATGTATTTAATTCTGCAAAACAAACCGTCTTTCCTTGAGAAACCAGAGGGTCTTCCGAAAGAAAGAACAGTCGCACTAACCAGAGAGACTATGAAACGTTATAACAGAAACGAGATGAGCCGATGAAATGAATTCCTTAGAAAATGGTTAGGTGTTGCCGATGGGATAAACGTGAATGGATCCAATCGCAAACGTGTGCGATACCTCTGGTATTATAAATACTATGTCGTTGTGTCAGGTCGTAAGCAATTTGTCTTAGGGTAATGAGTATTAAATAGGAATTAGCATATTTTCAGCTAAACATAATGTAATTTAGTTAATATCTGCCCATAATTTACCTTATCCAAATAGCATCGCTCTCTATCCGAATAGCTACACTCAAATGCAAGTTTTGTGCAGCCGGACGGGTAAATCGAACTGCAGCATAACATAAATGTATAACAATCGTGTACCGCCAACTTTCAACAGCATACGTACACCCACAGAAGTCACAGTAAATGCCTAAAACCAAAATCAAGTTAATAATTTTCCGGATGAATTTGATGTAAGTAGCAATTATTCTTATAGCCTCACTGTACCCTATGGGGGAGAACGTGTCACGGAAATTACACACTCGTTGGGGTGGAAATCATTAAAAGAGAGGCTTTATTATTTGCGGCGAGATCACTTTGTGAAATTTCTTTCACCAACTTTATCTTCCAAAGGCTTACATATTTTGTTAGCAACCACTTACATAAGGAGACACGATCATTATAATAAAAAAGAAAAATCAGATCGAAGATGGAAACATTTGGTGTTACTCTTTCCCGAGAGCTATCAGAGAATTGAACTATAGAGAAGTATATAAAAAAAAAAAAATAAAAAATAAAAAAAAAAAAAAAAGATTCGATGAACAGCTCTGCCATGTAGATGTAGGTCACCCACGAATTTTAAGGAGGTTCGTTGATGAGATCGAAGAAATACACGCTTACATCTAAGATTTAGGTAGTGTTTCATTCTACTTCTGAACACTTTCCTTTGTAGGATTCTACATGGGTTCCGAAACGAACGTTCATATAAAACGCAGGTCACGCTATTCCCTTTCGGTACCTAGAAAGTAATAAATACTATCGGAAAGCTTTCTAATGAAAAATACGTCTGCGGTGGCCGAGGGGACTGAGGCGCTCCAGTCACGGTCTGCACGGCCACTACGGTCGGGGGTTCGAATCCCCCGTCGGGCATGGATATTTGTGCCGTCATTAGTATAAGGTAGTTGATAAGTAGTTTGTAAGTTTAGGGACTGATGACCCCGTAGTTAAGTCCCATAAGCTTAACAAACATTTGAACATTTTTGAAAAATACGTCTAATATCAAATACAATGAATCAGCCAGTCCTGATACTGTTGGTATTGATGCAATTGCTCCAGTTAATTGTCAAGTTCTTCTTCTCAATAAGGGTCGATGAACCGATGCGAAGAACTGCACGCCTATTTTTCTGATGTCAGAACTTTTGAACAACTTTTAAGCTTCTGCAGGAGACTGTCCTTCGTAGGCTTAAACTTGAATCCCAAAAGCAGCCATCATGTATGAGGATCCCACGTAGACCCTGTGTTACATCATTAAAGGAAGCTGTTTGATAACAAGGTTCTGCATTGCAAGTTAATGAAGAAACTACGAACCCACGGAAAATCGGGCCATCTGTGGGTCTGGATTAAATAGTTTCTGTCAACAGAACACAGCATGTCATTCTCAACGGAGACCAGTGTTGCGAAGTGAGAGTCATATAGCATACATATAAATAAAATAGTAGAAAAACATCGGAAATTCTATGAAACTTTTCATGCACGATGCTATACCATATCGAGAGGTCACAACGCTGGGCATTTTTAGCGAAATTTAGAATGATCTGCGGCGGAATTACACTTCATGAGCTCAGCCGCGCTGCAATAGCTGAGCGTTCTAATGCGCCTTGATGGGAATCGCGCGGTTGCTCGCAGTCGTAAGTTAGAGTCCTCCCTGGGGCATGGGTGTTTGTGTTGTCCTTAGTGTAAATTAGTTTAAATAGTTTGTAAGTCTAGGAACTGATGATAATTGCAGTCTGTCCAATAGGTTTACAAACATTTGAACATTTGAACTCTTTGTGCAGGAAAAGCAATTCACTGTAAACTTAAACAAATGTAACGTACTACGAATATACAGAGTGGTCCATTTATAGTGACCGGGCCAAATACCTCACGAAATATGCATCAAACGAAAAAACTACAAAGAACAAAACTTTTCTAGATTGAAGGGGGAAAACAGGTGACGCTACAGTTGGCCCGGTAGATGGCGCTGCCATAGGTCAAACGGATATCAACTGCAATTTTTTTTACTAGGTACCCCCATTTTTATTACATATTTGTCTAGTACGTAAATAAATATGAATGTTTTATATGGAACACTTTTTTCGCTTTGTGATAGATGGCTCTCTAATAGTCATAAATGTATAAGTACGTGCTATAGCGTAACATGACGCCAATGCGGGCGTTATTTTCCGTGAAACATTACTCGTGTTAAAATGGACCGTTTACCAATTGCAGAAAAGGTCGATATGGTATTTATGTATGGCTATTGTGATCAAAATGCCCAACAGGCCTGTGCTCTGTGTGCTGGCCGTTATCCTGGAGGACAACATCCAAGTGTCCGGACCTTTTGTCGGATAGTTACGTTATTTAAAGAGACGGGAAGTGTTCAGCCACAAGTGAAACGACAACCACGACCTGCAATAAATGATAATGTCTAAGTAAGTGTTTTAGCTGCAGATGCGGCTAATTCGCACATTAGTAGCAACCAAACTGAGCGAGAATCGGGAATCTCAAAAACGTCGGTGTTGAGAATTCTACATCAACGTAAATTTCACTCGTGCCATATTTCTATGCACCAGGATTTGCTTGGCTAAGACTTTGAACGTCATGTACTGTTGTGCCACTGGGCACAAAATCAATTACCGGACGATAACAGATTTATTCACACGTTCCGTTTAGCATCGAAGCGTCGTTCACAAACAGAGGTTCCATAAACCGGCATAATATGCACTATTGGGCTAAGGAAAATCCACGATGGCTGCGACAAGTGGAACATCAGCGACCTTGGCTTGTTAATGTATGGTGCGGCATTATGGGAGGAAGGATAATTAGCCCCTATTTTATTGATGACAATCTAAATGATTTCTTACGTAAAGTTCTGCATGTTTCAATGCTTGACAAAATGGCGATTTACTTTCATCATGATGAATGTCCGGCTCATGGCTCGCGTCCAGCTGAAGCGATATTAAATGGAATATTTAATGACGGGTGGATTGGTCGTAAAAGCACTATACTATGACCCGCACGTTCACTGGATCTTACATCCCCGGATTTCTTTCTGTGGCGACAATTGATGGATACTTGTTATCTTGATTCACCGAAAACGCCTGAAAACATGCGTCAGCACATTTTCAATACATGTGAGAACATTACTGAAGGTGAACTACTTGCTGTAGAGAAGAATTACGTTACGCGTAGTGCCAAATGCAATGAAGTTGAAAGACATCATACTGATCATTTATTGAAGTCGTGAGATAATTACAGGTAATCACGTAGTAACAGCATGCGTTCTCATACTGTATGATAATTTCACAAAAGTACATGTATCACATTGGAACAACCGAAATAAAGTTCAAACGTACCTACGTTCTGTGTTTTAACTTTAAAAACCTACCTGTTACCCACTGTTCGTCTAAAATTGTGAGCAATATGATTGTGGATATTACAGCGCCATCTATGACAAAGCGAAAAAAGTGTTCCAAACAAAAAATTCACATTTACTGACGTAGTAGATGAATATGTAATAAACATTTGGGTACCTATTTAAAAAAATGCAGTTGATATCCGTTTGACCTGTGGCAGGACCATCTAGCGGGCCAACCATAGCGCTATCTGTTTTCCCCCTTCAAGGTAGATAAGTTTGTTCTATGTAGTTTCTTCGTTTGATGCTTATTTCGTGAGATATTTGGCCCGGTCACTGTCAATGGACCTCTCTCTATATTCGTAGTACGTTACATTTGTTTAAGTTCACAGTGAATTGCCTTTTCCTGCACAAAGATTTCAAATGCCCAGAGTACAGAGTCAAAAGCTTTCCGGAAATCTAGAAAAAGCTCTTTCAGTTTTTCGCGAATTTTCAAATTTTCCCTGTTACTTTCCCAAAGTTTTAGTTCATAAGAACATTCATCTTTCGTTGGACGTCAAATGATGAGAATTTTATCGCAATCGGATAAACAGTTCTCAACTTACAGTATTGAGTACATTTATAAACACACTGTAAAAGGAATTTAGTTCGAATTTTGCGACTTTCGTTTTTAACTGTCACTCTTTTTTTATTATTTTTTTATTTATTATTTTTTTTAACTGAAAACTTTTCGAAGACCATAATGAACATGAACAAAACAAAAAAAGAATTATCCCTCTCCGTCGTGCGAATAGTCAGGTACAGTGTTGAATTCAATCAAAAACACATTGAAAAACGCACTTTCAGTTCTTTTTCTTTTTTCAAATTTCCGTTAGATTTTCCAAAGAATTTGTTTTATACAAACCTTGTCCTGTCAAGCCGTTCTTAAGTTATACTGTTACAACGATGGGGCAATCGACTTTTATTCATAGAAAAAATCGCTTTCGGTTTTTCCTAAATTTTCCTACTTTCCAGGTGACTTTCCCAAATTTTTTATTTGATGCGTACCTTCCGCTTGCTTTCAACATTAAATGTACAGAATTTTATCGCAATTCGACGGACGATATTGATAGCTCACTGGAAAAAGCTGTTTCAGATTTTGCAGATTTTCCTCTTTTTCGATCAACTTTTCCATATTTTATAACCGTTTAAACCTTCCCTGAACTTACACGAATATTCAAGGCTAAAATGAGACAAATCGGTTTATCCGTTCTCGTGTTTTAGCGAGACTAACGAACAGCAATTCACTTTTATACATGTAGATTGATGTTGCTTATAATCGCAGGCAACAGAGAAATTACGTCAAGGTTTTACTTAACTACTAACGTGATCTGTGAATCTTTGAAATGTTTTTATGTTTTGTCTATTTTTGTTATTTGCTTACAGCATTGGACTCTACGACCCAACTAAACAGATGTGGGTGTATTTCCGCCGGCTGGTGTCAATATGGTTTATCAGACGTAGTTTCAGCCTAGAGACACACACAGCTGCTGTGACGAGCGTGCCAGGGTAGGCCGCAAGTGCCCCACTCGACCGAAGGCACACACACACACACACACACACACACACACATACACACACGCCGTGCCATTGTGTGAGCGAGCGAAGTTACCAATATATAGACCTCTAATTCCATAAGCTCGTATCTCCGTTTGTAGTACGGTACCGTGTCGAACGCCTTTCGAAAATCTAGAAATATGGTCGACTTGTAGCCCTTCATCTATAGCACGTATGATATCATGAGAGAAAAGGGCAAGCTGGGTTTGGCACGATAGATGCTTCCTAAAGCCGTCTCAAGGAAATTTTCTGTATTAAAACTGAGAATATGTTCAAGAATCCCACCGCAAACTAATGTTAATGAAATCGGTGTGTAATTGCATCGGTCCGTTCTTTTGCCTTTCTATACCAGGGAGTTACCTGTGCCAATTTTCAGTCGCCTGGGACTTCGCGCTGGAGCAGAGATTTCTGATAAATACAAGCTAAGTAAGTGGCCAAAGCTGCTGATTACTCTTTGCAAGACCGGATTGCTACCCCTTCTGGACCTGGCGACTTGTTTGTATTCAACTCTTTTACAAGCTTCTCTACACCAGCTATGCGTATCACTCCAAAAACTGGTCTAATGTTTATTAAGCTTGTGGGGCTTAACTGCGGGGTCATCAGCCCCTAAACTCACAAACTACTTATAAACTACCTTATACTAAAGACAACACAAACATCCATGCGCGAGGGAGGATTCGAACCCCTGACTGGGAACGGCCTCGCGCATCGAAGCATAGCGCCTCAATCCGCTCGGCTCCTCCGCCGCGGCACTATGTCCTCCATTTGGAAGTTAGAGCGACAATCAAACGAAGGTATTTTTTCATGGCCCTTCTGCAACAATGATTTCTTAAAGGTTACACAATACTTTCATATTGATGCCTTGTTGCAGGCCAGTGTAAACCAGGGGTTGAAATCGCAGGCGGCTGATTTATACCTGTGACGCGAAGTGATAAATGCTGTACTTGGTAAGCAGTTACGTAGAAAAGGAACTTAAGAATGTAGCTTTTAAATGAACGTAATACAACTCTGTTTTCCCATGTTGGAGGTTTTTTTTTCTTTTTTTTTCTTACTTTGTGGACAGGCGTCACATGTTACATTCTAAAATTTAAAAAAATGCAGCATTTCTAGGAGGTATATTAGGAGGTTTATTAGAAGACGTTCCAATGAAAGTGAAGTAATTCGTGTGTTAGCGAAGTGGCAGTGATTTGTGATGCATAAAAGTGAAATCACAATTTTGTCTTGTTTACATGTTTAGCCAGTTCCTAACGTTATATAACACAGCTGGACAGCTTCAAGGGGGATATCCTCGCACCCAAAAACTATCACTTCGTATTTTACATGAACAGTACAGCCTTCATCCAGCAGCATCCCTAAAACTTATAGGTGCAAAAAAATGGTCAGTTGTTTTAAAAACTGTGGGACTTAAGTGCTTGATTATTAGTCCCTAGCTTACAAAATACTTAAACTAAGTTAAACTAACCTAAGAACAACACATACATACACCCGTCCCCTAGGGAGGATTCGAACCTCCGACGGCTAACTACCGAGTGCTCCGCAGCACGGCGCCTCGGTGCGCACGCCTATTCCGCCGCGGCACTTATAGGTGCACCTCTGCTGCATTATTAAACTAATCATCACAATGTTTCAAGGCATTAGTGTATTTGCTGTTCACAGTTATGATCCCTGCTCAGTCTATTAGCTAGAATTAAGATGCACCAATGTTTAATATACTATATTCTGATGTTCAGTTTTCTTTGTGAGGTATATGGAGTTGGGGTTTATGCCATGCCATGTAAAAGTGTTTTTCGCTCTTTTACTGTATGCAGAGACTTTTTGTCACTATTGGCTGAATGTATAACGATATATTGACATTGTTTAACTACACGTAGGAACTTATTTCTCAGTATTAATAAGTCACTTCTGGTAGTTTCCAAGTTTTGCACTGAAGTGAAAGAGATTATTCTACACATTTTTTCGTGCGGTTGAGAACATTAGAGGCCAGATGTGACCCTTGTAAGCAGTTTCTCCAACCACTAAGCCTTCCTGGCCAAATTCTTATCTCCGTCTCAGCCTACATGAGTTCCTCTTCAATCAATTTTAACTGTGGAGGGAGGCGTGCTAGTGTAATTGCGTGTGGTTGGGCGACAACGCTGAGTCACAAAGCACAGTGGCATAGTGATTATTACAGCTGCCTAGTGATCCCGTATGAGGCTTCAATGTGTTTACATGCACAATAGATGCGTGAACTTCGAAAATATCTCTGAATCAACTTGTTTCATTCGGCTGTCGGAACATTTGCCAGATGTCCTTTAATACGGCCCTTGATATAAATTTCCCTACGGGCGTCTGTGTGCATAAAGGATGGAGCCAGGTGGAAAGGTACGAACATGCTTTGAGGATTATAATACTGGTGATTCCGAACAAAACACTTCTTATATACATATGCCCTATTCTTAACCACTTCCCGGGAAACCAGCGAAAACAGCTAGGAGTTTTAAAAGTGCAGGTGACAGTGAATTAAGATAATGTTATGTAAGTTTCCTCACAGGGATGATAAGACAGTCGAGTTCAATGCATTTTGCTGCTCTTTTAGACAGGTGTTGTGTTGTCGATCGGAGCTCAGTTCTGCACTCCATTACTTGACCCAAAGCATGTAAAATACTCGTACGAGCGTCAAGTTCCACTACTGTATACACTCTGCACTTTTACACTTCGGTCTTCAGCCACCCGCACAAACTGTAATCCAATGGGGGTAAGATCGGATCACTTTGGTGGGCAAGTATAGACCCCACGATCCTACTACCAGGACACGTTGTGTTTAGATACTGTGTCACTGGGGGTATGGAATACGCAGGAGCTCTTTTATTCTGAAAGTGATACCCTACACGTATTCCACGTGAACTATGAACTGACAGGAATGGCGACGCTACACTTTTTCCGTTCCTAGTTTTCACTGGTTTACCCGGAAACGTTTAAGAAAAGGGTAAATATATATTACAATTTTTTGTTCAGATTCACCAGTAGTATCATCCCTCAAAGGATGTACCTTTCATGCTAACTCACCCTGTTTGAACACATTAGGTGCCTTACCTTTGATGGCGTACCTGAATCCACTTGTTACATTGGGCTGTCGGAACATTTGCTGATCCTTTTTGTAATCCATATCTTTATAGAAATTTCCCAAGAAGGCTTCAGTAAGAATATATATCAAATTAGATATCTGAGCTATCAAGACGTTTCTTAATGAACTTCTTTAATTTGTCTGCCAGAAAATTTGCCAATCTTTTTCAAATTGAAGGTGATGTTTGATGTGTACTGTATGCGTCCTATTCAGCTAACTTACCTTGTAACGGTCCATATCTCTATAACGTCGTTGCATAAGAGAAAAGAAAAAACATGCGTAATTGACCAGGAAATAATATTAAAGATATCCGTTGAGTAGTAATGAAGGTATTCCAATTGTTGTCCCAAAATGTGTTAATATAGAGTGCGACAAGTTTTCTGATAACAGCATTTCCTCTATGAGTTATTCTTTATTTTGTTTCTGGAACAAGTTATTTCATAATTCATAAAGTTAAAATATCCGTCCTCATTATATTTTAAACTTTTATTACACAGTTTCTTATCTTAACAAAAATACAATAAATAAATAAATAAATTTATAAATTAATTAAACATATGTCATAAGTTATCTGATTAGGATGAATATGTTAGTATTGAATCATAGGTGCTTTAAAAAGGAAGTGAAATTGTTTTCTACATTTTAAATGCTGCTTCTGTGAAACTGATTTTACATTTGGCCACATTGAAACATGTTTGTCTTCTGCATAGTCCAATAGTTGCACTTAACAGTTTTTTGTGATAATGAAATGTAAATAAGCCATAAACGTAGCATCTTACTGAATAAAACACTAAGATTCGTGTTCTTAAACGATTATTTATCGAGTATCGTATCTTTTTAAACTCTTTGTAGTTCCATGGTTCCGTGGATTAAATACTGTGGATTTAAAATGAATAATTTTTTAGTCTAACAAAATACTCCTTTTCATATATGACACTGCCCCTTTATATTTGGAATTAGGTGTTGCTCTGAAGATACCAAAGCAGCTCACAGCCTCAGTGTTCCCAGTTTATAGCAGAGTATTGGGATGTATATTTCTAAAATTGATCACACATTTTGCTTATCAATTTTTATGATCTGAATACTTATGATCATGTATAAGTGTATGTAGTTTCGTGAGTAACTGAAATACAGATCAGATTACTAGTCTCAGTTTCCTTCCATATGTTTCTTTTTTATAACGACGGTTTCACACCCGCGGATCAGCACGTAGATTAAAGAGTAGCTACTGGAAAAAAACCTTGCACACAAGGTGACTCAGTTACCTCTGTTGTTTAATGCCACCACGTCGTACTCCATAATACACCACTAAGAACGTGGTTATACTGCGAAGAGATTGGAGTAAACACTCGTCAGTTTTGTACGTAAAGTCATTTACTTTACTATTACGTATTGTCAAGAATTAATTCCGATCTTATTACATCTGGTCACGGTGAACGCTATATTGATATAGTTACGTACCAGCAGGACGTAGATGAATTATTTATAGGAACTATGTTTGCGAACGGACTACACTACTTTTCAGATGTTCTGAGAATTGGCAACTTTCCGTTTGCAGAACATTTTATAGTATGAGATTCAATTGAAAAATTTTGCTTTGGTATAAGCAGAAAATATTTCAACAAAGGAAACACTACGAAATATTCTGCAAATTATATTTATTCGGTCACTAACCTGTTTTAGGCTTAATACGCGTTCTCAGGTGACTAAAGAATGCCGCAAACACTGGCTGCATAAAATACAACACAAAAGCAGATTATTTAAACAGAAGATACAAAAAACAGTATTTTGTCCATATCAACAACTGTTACGTGATTGATTTTTAAAATAGCAGCAACCAGATTGCACTTAAATTGCTTTTATTATAACCGGTTTCGGGTTCTTTATTTATTGGCACCCTTTTATCGTCAGTCTCAACAACCACGTTCAGACTGAATACTATAGAAGGATGCAAATAGATATATCTCAAGATGGACAATATGTGTCCAAAATTAGTTATAATGAAAGAAGCCAGTGTAACTGCTATCAGGTTGCTGATTGTTCAGATACGAAAAATAAAAATTACGTAGAAAGATATAATTTCAAATTCACGAAGAAATAATGTTATTGTCAAATAGCTAAAACAATTGCTTTTAGTTAACGAAATTATTTGTGCATGCATTCAATGTTATATATTCCTAAAAATTACTATTTAAGTTGCTTTGTAAGCCGTATTTTATTTAATCCACGCGTGCAGCATTCAATTGTCATCTGAATAAAGCCTTTTAACTCGAAAGTCGTTCACGTACCTAATAAATATTATTTGCAGAAGACTAAGAAGTTGGCAAAACCGAAAGTTCAGAAACCTCGCGCCCGTTTCGATCAATGACGAGGTCAATACGAAACGGAAGAAACGGGGTTAACTACAATCCCAAACACAAAACAAAACTAATAAAATAAAATTTAAATATAGATTGAGAAACCCTGAGACGGTTTTTCGTCTCGAATATGTCCAAGACATTAAAGAAAAATGTGAAGCCGCACAACAAAATTTTAATTTGTTCCTTCGTTTATCTTTAATGTCTTGGACATATTAGAGACGAAAAACAGTCTCAGGGTTTCTCAATCTATGTTTAAATTGATATTTATATCATCTTAGCAGGAATGTTCCACTATTTCCATTGCCGCTACATGGAGAGCCCTGGCAGTAGTGACAATTATCTTTGGAACACAGAAGTAGAATTAAAATTTGTGACGTGGAGGGAACTCGTACTTAGACTATTCCGAGGCGGTGGTCTAACGGCAAGATGCTGCCTAGTAAGCATGGAGGCCCGGGTTCGATTCTCGCCACCACAAATTTTAATTCATTGCTTGACGTTTATATTTAATGAAATAAAACTTTGCATTTCAGACAAAGAATCTTTCCATCGTACAGTGCTCTGTCGAGACGTTGCCATTATGAGCGATCAAACTTTGAAGTTTTATATATAACAGCACTCTAGAGCACAAAATTTATTATTGATTTCCGACTAATTTCGACTCAATGTTGGGCCATTTATATATAAAAACAGCCCAGAGTACAAAACTGATTATTTATTTCCGACTAATTTTGACCCAATGTTGGGCCATATTCAGGATGTTGCTACGAGATGGAGCAACATCCTCAAGATGACAGCTGGCCGCGGTGGCCGAGGGGACTGAGGCGCTCCAGTCACGGTCTGCACGGCCACTACGGTCGGGGGTTCGAATCCCCCCTCGGGCATGGATATTTGTGCCGTCCTTAGGATAAGCTAGTTGATAAGTAGTTTGTAAGTTTAGGGACTGATGACCCCGTAGTTAAGTCCCATAAGCTTATCAAACATTTGAACATTTTTTTTTTTTTCAAGATGACACAACAATTGATCGAAACTAGTCTGAAATAAATAACCAATTTTGAGGTCCAGACTGTTTTATATAAAATTATATGAAGGGTGCTGTTATTCGTAAAGGAAGAAAAAGTTTCCAAAAATTTAAAACTTTCAAGTGATTGGTGTTTTTAATTAAAACATGGTGCTCGGTAGGTGGATGGGAGAACGTAGATTCATCAAAGGAGTGTCACTTCGTAGGAAAAGAAAACTCCTCTATGGAAATGATCACAGTTACGAATCGTACAACACAATTCGCCGAGGTCAGACGTCAAAATCGACGGATGGTATTCCGTGATTCAGTTGACCCGGGAAGGCCTTTTTTGATATTTCTGTCTTGCTTTGACAAGCACCGATTGATAAGTCAGTTACTAACAGATGATATTTCGACTAATGAGTTAATCGTCAGGTTTTGTGATCTAGCTGGCGGTAGTGTAGCGGATTGTTGCTAACGTCCGTTGTGTCAGTGCAGGTAGATGGGCGAGGCCGGCGTGGCGTGCTGCGGGCCTGCCGGCCCGTCAGGCGCGGAGTCCAGGCGGTGCAGGCCGTAGGGCGCGGAGCCTCGCAGCCCGTTGCCGCCGAGCAGCGCGACCGCGCCGGCCACCGCGAGCGCCGCGAAGCTGACCAGCGCCGACTTGCCCGCCACGGCCGCGATGGCGCCCACCGCCACCGCCAGGAACGTCTTCAGCGACAGCGCCAACGCCAGCAGCGGCATCAGCAGGCGCTTCATCGCCTTCTTCCTGCGACCTGCAACCGGGCCACTGCCTCAGTTCAGACGATTACGAGGTAAGGGAGGCCGCTGTTGGGTTAACACAATTTTAAATGAAAATCTAGAAACCGCTGACGATGTGAAACGCAAGGGCGAACAAGTTCGTAATTATATATAAAATCACTGACAGAATATTGAATGGTGGGTATAGCCTTTTCAGACCCTCTGACTACAATTTTGAATATATTTTAACTGAAATTCTGGAAACCACTGACGAGGGGAAATGCAAGGACGAACATGTCCAAAATTGATGCCTTAACTTTTCCCGGCGTAATGAATGCTGCCAGGTGACGTCGTCGACAACCGCCGATAATTCGGCAGGAGGAGACCCTGCCATTCTCAAGGCACAACTGCACTTAAGGAAGCTAACAACAGCCAAACAAATCCGCTGTTGCAGAACACTGTCCTGGCACCGGTTATCCTATGGAGTACAACAACACGGAGATTCTGGCATGCACTTCCACCTATTGGGATAGTGTTATTGAGGAATCTGTTGGAATTAAACCAGCATGCGACCTTATAAACAGAGATAGTGAAATGTTCAAATGTTTGTAAAGCTTATGGGACTTAACTACGGGGTCATCAGTCCCTAAACTTACAAACAACTTATGAACTACTTACGAACTAGGACGGCACAAATATCCATGCCCCAGGGGGGATTCGAAGCCCCGACCGTAGTGGCCGTGCAGACCGTGACTGAAGCGCCTCAATCCCCTCGGCCACCGCGGCCGGCAAACAGAGATAGTGGTTTTTGTTTGAATTCTGCTTGGAATCCGTCACTGTCTCTCGTCAAAAAACACAGCGACAAAATTAATGCTGCCTCACCTGTTGATTAAGTCACTATCGATTTTTTTTAATGTTTGGTCATCTTTGTTTGTGTCGACTCTGCAGTGACTTGTACTGTGTGTGTTATCTTCCTTGTTTACTCTTTGCAAACCGAGGTATTAAATACGCTTGCACATTGCTCCCTTAAGTGCAGTTGTGCCTTGTGAATGGCAGGGTGTCCTCCTGCCGAAATATCGGCGGTTGTCAACGACGTCACCCGTCAGCATATCCGTGAGTTGTTTGACCATGTACAAAATTAAATAAGGTACAGGTAAATAAATTAAAAAATACAGATAGAAAATAGAACGGTGAGTGTGACCTTTTCAGACCCACTGGCTACAATTTTGAATATAGCTTCTACTGTGTCTCATTTCCAACAGAAACAGTTCTTTTCAATTAAAATAACATTTATTCGACTGTGACAGTTGAGTCGTTTCAATAACCAAACGTACTCCCCTCTCGAATGAAGCACAACCATTGCCTAGGTAGGGTGGCTTGCGTTCCTCAACGATACAGATAGCCGTACCGTAGGTGCAACCTCAGCGGAGGGATATCTGTGGGGAGTCCAGACAAATGTGTGGTTCCTGAAGAGGGGCAGCAGTCTTTTCAGTAGTTACAAGGAAATCAGTCTGGATGATTGACTGAGCTGGCCTTGTAAAATCAGCCAATGTGGCTTTGCTATGCAGTTACTGCGAAAGGCTGAAAGCAAGGGGAAAATACAGCCGTCAGTTTTCCCGAGTACATGCAGCTCTATTGTATGAATATATGATTATGGAATCCTCTCGGATAAAATATTACGGAGGTAAAATAGTCCTCCATTCGATTCTTCGGACTTCGTCAAGAAAAACGAAACACGCAGTTTACGGATCGGAGCGTGGAATGTTCTAACCCGTAATCGGGTAGGTAAGTTAGAAAATTTGAATGAAGAGATGGATGGCTTAAAGTTAGATTTGGTGGGGAGGATGAACACGATTTTTGGTCAGGTGGGCTGTTGTTGTTGTTGTTGTTGTATACAGTCCGCAGACTGGTTTGATGCAGCTCTCCACCTACCCTGTCCTGTGCAAGTCTCTTCATCTCAGAATACGTTCGGCAACCTACATCCTTTTTAATCTGCTTACTATATTAGTCCCTCGGTCTCCCACTATGATTTTTACCCCACACGCTTCCTTCTAATGCTAAGTTGACAATTCCTTGCTGTCTCAGAATGTGTCCCACCAATCTATTTCTTCTCTTATTAAGGATATGCCAGTAACTCCTTTTCTCCCCGATTCGGTTAAGTACCTCCTCATTAGTTACGTGATCTACCCATCCAATCCTCATCATTCGTCTGTAGCACCACATTTCAAAATCTTCTATCACCTTTTTATCTGAACTCCTTATCGTCCACGTTTCACTGCCATACAATGCTGCACTCCAGACAAATGCTTTCAGAAAGGAATTCCTAACATTTAAATTAATATTGAATGTTAACAAGTATCGCTTATTTAGAAACGCCATTCTTCCCATAGCCATTCTGCGTTTTATATATTCATCACTTCGGCCATCAGAAGTTATCATGCTACCCAAATAACAAAATTCATCTACTACTTTTATTGTCTCATTGCCTAATCTAATTCCTTCAGCATCGCCTGATTTTTTGACATTGCATTCCATTACCTTTGTTTTACTCTTGTTAATGTTCATCTTATATCTTCCTTTCAAGACACTGTCCATCCCATTCAATTGCTCTTCCAGATCTTTTGCGGTCTCTGACAGAATTACTATGTCATCGGCAAACCATAATGTTTTTATTTCTTCTCCCTGCACTTTGATGCCCTCTCCAAATTTCTCTTTCCATTCCTTCACTGCATGTTCAGTGTACAGATTGAACAACATTGGGGAAAGGGTACAACCCTGTCTTACTCCTTTCCCAACCTCCGCGTCCCTTTCTAGTCCTTCGACTCTAATAACTGCCGTCTGGTTTTTGTATAGGTTGAATATAACTCTTCGCTCCCTATATTTTATCCCTGATACTTTCAGAATTTGGAAGAGAGTATTACAGTCGACACTGTCAAAAGCTTTCTCCAAATCGACAAATGCTAAAAACGTAGGTTTCCCTTTCCTTACCCTATCTTCTAAGATAAGTCGTAATGTAAGTATTGCCTCCTGTGTTCCTACATTTCTCTTAAGTCCAAACTTATCTTCCCCGAGGTTGGATTCCACAAGTTTTTCCATTCGTCTGTAAATAATTCGTGTTAGTATTCTGCACCCATGACTTATTAAACTGATAGTTCCGTAATTTTCACACTTGTCTGCAATTGCTTTCTTTGGAATTGGAATTACAATATTCTTCTTGAAGTCGGAGGGTATTTTCCCTGTCTCATACATCTTGCATACCAGGTGATACAATTTTTTCACGACTGGCTCTCCTAACGACATCAGCAGTTCAAACGGAATATCATCTACTCCAGGGGCCTTCAGCGCTCTGTCAAATTCTTCTCGCAGTATCGTATCTCCTATCTCATCTTCTAGAATACTGCCTTCAAGTTTATTTCATTTGTATAATGGAATGCTATGTCCGAAAATCAGGCGATTCTGAAACAATTAGATCAGGTAATGAGACAATAAAAGTAGTAGACAAGTTTTGTTATCTGAGTAGCAAGATAACTTCTGATAGCCGAAGTAAAGTAGATATAAAATGCAGAATGGCTATGGGAAAAAAGCGTTTCTGAAGAAGCGAAATTAGTTGATATCCAATATTAGTTTAAGCGTTAGGAAGTCCTTTCTGAGAACATTTGTCCGGAGGGAAGCATTGTATGGGGGTGATATGTGGACGATTAGGAGTTCAGACAAAGAGATGATAGAATCTTTCCAAATGTGGTGCTCCAGACTAATTATAATGATTAGATGGAAGATCACTTAATTAATGAGGATGTGCTCAACAGAAATGGGGAGTAAAGGAGTTTCTGGCATATCCTGACTAAGAGAAGAAATAGGTTGGTTGAACACATTCAGAGACAACAAGGAATCGTCAACTTACCATTAGAAGGAGCGGTGTGGGGTAAAATCGTAGAGGGAGACCGAGGGACGAATACAGTAAGCAGATTCAAAAGGATGTAGGTTGCCATTCGTATTTTCAGATTAAGAGGCTTGCACAAGACAGGGTAGCGTGGCGTGCTGCATCAAACCAGTCTGCGAACTGAAGACCACAACAACAAAAACAACAAACGTACATCCACCGGAAGTGAATGACCAGAAAAGAAGAAATAATTTGAGCGGTACACTTCGCAGCAGTGAACTTCAAAATACACGCAAGTTGAGGGTGTACTTACTGTACAACTGAAAGTAGTAGTTGTTAACTTACGAGATAACCATTGAATGATCAGTATATTTAGTACAACCATTAACATTTCAAAATTAATAATTTTAATCCAGAAAAAGATTGCGTTTTTCTACTGCACGCCATTTTGTAGTATGAAAATTGTTTAACATTTCTGTCTGAATCTTGAATCTTCCTGGTAGATTCTGTATAAAACTTGTTTCTAAATCCATTAAAAAAACTGAAGTAAAACAGAGCCTAATACAAAATTCCCATCTTCCAGAAAAGAAATCGTATATATAAGAGATTGGATAAGAATGTGTAAATACAAATCTAAATTTCATCAGATCATATATGTCTCTGAAGGTATGTCGTTGAGAATAAACGCGAAACCGGCCGCAGTGGTCGAGCGGTCTGCGGCGTGCCAGTCACGGTCTGCACGGCCGCTGCGGTCAGGGGTTCGAATCCCCCTTCGGGCATGGGTGTTAGTGCCGTCTTGAGTATAAGCTAGTTCATAAGTAGTTTGTAAGTTTAGGGACTGATGACCCCGTAGTTAAGTCCCATAAGCTATACAAGCATTTGAACATTTGAATAAACGTGAACATGTCCACATATTTCGTCCAAATAATCACTAGTATATTATAGACAATGATGATGATCGTGTGGCATTTTTGGACGTTATACTCCAAGTAGGATCATGTTCAGCCTGCCTGGTGCACGTCCTTTTAAGTGACGCCACTTCGGTAACTTGCGTGTCAATGATGATGAAATGATGATGAGGACGATACAACTCGGAGTCCCCGAGGGGAGAAAACCTCCGACCCGACCCTGAGACGGTGATTTGAAACAAATGATCTTCAGTGTTTCTATAAGGAGACATTTTTATATGTTTCTCCAGGCACAACCATTCGTCCCAAGATTTTGAAAAACACTGCAAGACTTTCCAAAAATCGTTGTGACTAGGTTGTCTACCATCACTTCGAGGAAACAGAGAGCATTAGGCTACACTGCATTTACATAGTATGTATTGTAGCTGGATGTGTAAGTTGGATTGCTTGTAGCAAGGTTTCAAATTATTATAGCCGGCCGTGGTGGCCGAGGGGACTGAGGCGCTCCAGTCACGGTCTGCATGGCCACTACTGTGGGGGTTCGAACCCCCTCGGGCATGGATATTTGTGCCTTCCTTAGTATAAGGTAGTTGATAAGTAGTTTGTAAGTTTAGGGAGTGATGACGCCGTAGTTAAGTCCCATAAGCTTAACAAACATTTGATCATTTGATTCAAATTATTATAACATTATAAAGGAAACAAATTAATTTGAAACTTTATTTACTAAATTATTGTCAAATGTCTAAGTTAATAGTAAACTGCTTGAAAATGCTGTTTGGTTCGGTAAAAGAAACATATCCTGCCCAAAGAGGCGATATGTTGTCATTCCAATTCAGCCCCCCACCCAAATAAAAAAAAAAAAAAAAAAATGAAAATTCTAAGAAATATACATTATGCGAATCGTTACGTACACAAATATTATTAATATGCAAAGGAAGATTTTGTTTATAAATCAATAAATAGTTATTTCAAGGATTAAAGATATCATCTCACTTCTCAGTTCATTCATACAGCTAGTTATGTGCCGACTGCGTTTCCAGTCGAGTAAAGAAAAGTCACAGGGAAACACCAACAAATGTAACAAAATATGAATATAAAGAGATCTCCTAGGCAATTGGTGAAATAATAAATTGTAGTAAAGATTGTATGGGACAGTAGTCGTGGATTTCTTGTCTAAATTGTGACAGATATTGTCTTGGGTTAAACGTGTTCCACTTCTGACGATCCACAGCCAAGTTTTTCATGCCAGAATACTTCCTTCCTTTTGAGCCAGCAGCCATATTACTCTCCCAAAATGTAAAAGGTGTAGTTGTTCTACGCTGTGCCACAGATGCTGCAGGCACATAAAAGCCGGCCGCGGTGGCCGAGGGGACTGAGGCGCTTCAGTCACGGTCTGCACGGCCACTGCGGTCGGGGGTTCGAATCCCCCCTCGGGCATGGATATTTGTGCCGTCCTAGTTCGTAAGTAGTTCATAAGTAGTTTGTAAGTTTAGGGACTGATGACCCCATAGTTAAGTCCCATAAGCTTAACAAACATTTGAACAAACACCTTGTCAAAATTATAAATGGACTCGGCTGAAGAGCGGCAATGAAACTGCTGCCAGCCTGGCACCACCCGGTGGCTTCAAAATTACAATAAAAAAAAAAAAAAAACTTTTTTCTTTCTTTGCACATAAAAACTTGTCTCACTCTCTGATACATCGAAACCAACTTCACCACTATGTGATCACTGCCGAAGATCTATTTCAAACAGGAACGATTTCGAAACCTGAGGCGACTCAGATCTAATAGGTCATTCACTAACTCAGTTAACATCATAACAATTAAGATAATTAACAAAATTTGTACTGCTAAGCAAATGAGCAGGTAATTCATTTCCAGTAGAAGACAAGATTCTCTAACACGTTCTCTAGTATAATCTCTACCAAACAAATCACTCAAGGAATTCATTTTATATCGTTTCCTTCCTATTCTTATTTTGCCTGTATCAATTCCTTCCCTTTATTCCTTCAGCATGCAGGTCCTTCAAGAATAGCGTCCGGTCCAGTTAAATTTTCTCCTTTCAATGATTTTCAAAATAGTTAGTTCTTCTCTCCGTAATATCTTAACTGGTCTTCCGTTTCACGTACTGCGTTGTCGGAATTATGCATTTTCTAGCACCTCAGATCTTCTTTCATCGTCCTTACCTGATGTCCATCACTCTGCACCATACAGTGCAATTCTCTAGACACAACACCATGTTACTTCCTAACATCTTTGTTTGGCGGTCCACACAGTAATATTAATTTTTTTTTTTTTTTTTTTTTTTTTGTACTTGAAACTAGGGGCTTGCTGCATTTCCTCATCTCTTAAAAGCATAAAAAATTTAGATCACACAAGTGAGAAGCTATGAAAAATACACGTAAGATGTGGAGACAACTACATTTTACAAGTTCAGAACAATGTGCGATTCTATTTTGAAACACAGATGGACCATCACATAACTTTTTGCTCTACCAACCATTCAGACTCGGATGTCAAGAAGAATCATTTTGACTGTTTGGGAAAAATTATTTTTGGAGAAATGTGGGGAAATGAAGAGGTTTTAAATCGGTTTACGGTGCATCAATCACTAATAAAACACCTATAGTATTTAACACAGATATAGAGGAAATTCCTTCTAATTCTTTAGAAGAAGAATCAGTTTTTTATGTTTAAATATTCAGCTACATCATAGGTCACCTTGGATTTAGAAGAAATGTAGGAACACGCGAGGCAATAGTCTCATTGCGGCTCATGTTAGAAGACTGATTAGGGAAAGGCAAACCTACGACAATAGTTTTTGTAAATTTAGAGAAAGCTTCTGACAATGTTGAGGGGAATACACTCTTTCAAATTCTAATTTGGCAGCTGTTAAGTATGGGGAACTAAAGGTAATATTCAATATTTAAGAAAAGAGAGGAGTTATATGAGCAGAAGGGAATGACAGGAACGCTTTGGTTGCGGAGGTTGTGGAGTTTCCACAATCTTATTCGATCTAAACACTAAGCAAGCTGTGAAGGAAAGCTACGAGAAATTTGGAGAAGTGACGAAAGTTCATAGAAAAGAAATAAAACTTTGTGGTTTACCTATGACATTGTAAGTCTGTCAGACAAGAAAGAACAAGAAAGGACAGTTGAACGAAATGGACAGTGTCTTGAAAGGATGGTATAAAATGAAGATTAAAAAGTCAAAACAAAGGTGATGGAATGTGGTGGAAGAAAATGAGGCAATACGATAGTAATTTGGTTAGGTAATTATATTATAAATGTAGTAGATGAGTTTTGTTCTTCTGGTAGCAGAATAATTGATGGCCGAAGTAAAGAAAATATAAAATTCATATTGGCTATGGATAGAAAAGCATTTCATTTTACTTTCGGCATTCTAAACTGATTTCGTTTTTCCATTAAACTAACTTCAGGTTTTCTCCTGCCCTCTGGGGTGCCTTACTTATATTCCACACTAGTAGAGTTACAACATTCTTGGTTACAATCAATGCAGGCTATACTACTTCCTTAAACGTCTTTTCTGTTTCTCTTTTCACAACTGTACTTGCCGTTTATATTTTATTTACTTTTTGATGAGGTTAGTTTAGGGATTGCTGCCCTGTTTCCGTAATACCATTTTTGTAGAGACCTAACATGTCTGAAAAATAGCATCGCACAGATAAAATAATTTGCATGGACTTGAATTGCTTTATTTTTTCTGGCCAAAACAAAGAAGCAGATTATTAAAACTTTTTAAACATGCACTGAATTGTAACAAACAAGTTGGAGGATTAGATCTAGTAAGTATTTTATATGTAAGATAAGTTTTTAAGAACAACAATTCGTATATTTTATCATACAAAGGGTGTCAAAATATATATCTTCGGTTTCACATACTCGACTTGCATAATTGAAACGCAGATTGCAGTCTACAGAGGTTAAGGCACAGTGTGTAGTTTGGTTCATTAAAAAAAAAGTGTAAACCCAGGTTCAAACAAAGTTCAGCTCTCATTCGAAAAACTATACCCTCCTGACCATCCATTAAAAATGACAGATGATGCTTCAGATTCAACTTAAATGGCTAAGTTGCTGTTCTTAATATATATTAATGACTTGCCATTCTACATTCACGAAGATGCTAAGCTAGTACTTTTTGCTGATGATACAAGTATAGCTATCACACCTGACAAACAGGAATTAACTGATGAAATTGTAAATGATATCTTCCAGAAAGTTATTAAGTGGTTCTCTACAAATGGACTCTCATTAAACTTTGATAAAACCCAGTATAGACAGTTTCATACAGTAAATGGCATGACACCATTAATAAATTTAGACTTTGAACATAAATCTGTAGCTAAGGTAGAATATTCAAAATTTTTAGGTGTTTGCATTGACGAGGTACTGAATTGGAAGAAACATATTGAAGATCTCCTGAAACGTCTGAGTTCAGCTACTTATGCTATCAGAGTCATTACATAATTTGGTGATATACATCTCAGTAAATTAGCTTACTACGCCTATTTTCATTCAATGCTTTCATATGGGATCATATTCCGAGGCAATTCAACAATGCGTAAAAACGTATTCATTGCACAAAAGCGTGTAATCAGAATAATTGCTGGAGCCCACCCAAGAGCATCCTGCAGACATTTATTTAGGTATCTATGGATACTCACTGTAGCTTCACAATATATATACTCATGAAATTTGTTATTAACAATCCGACCCAATTCAAAAGTAATAGCAGTGTGCATAGCTACAACACTAGGAGAAAGGATGATATTCACGATTCAAGGTTAAATTTAACTTTGGCTCAGAAAGGGGTGAATTATGCTGCCACAAAAGTCTTTGGTCACTTACCAAGTAGCATCAAAAGTCCTACAGATAGCCACCTAGTATTTAAAAAGAAATTAAAGGTATTTCTGAATGGCAACTCCGTCTACAATGTAGATGAATTTTTAGATAAAACTTTTAAAAAAATCCTTAAAATATTGTTTGTCAGGTATAGACAACATTTACTAAACTGACACGTTCCACATCATTACGAAATGTCGTCTATATGATCTATGGAACTAGTATTAATCTAATCTAATCTAAAATGGGAGAGAATTTGACAGTTTATTTAGCGTTCGGCCCAGAAGTTTGCTCGTATGTCACAATTGGAAAATCTACGATACTGTGTCATATAGGGAACGTATGTATACCTTGATTTAAAAAAGATAGGGAAATACTTTTTGAGCTCTTACATGAGAAAAGCTTTTCTCTGCGTTAATAATAAGGCAAGTTATTGGTCAGATAAGTTGTACCACACGTTTATGGATATTTTGTGAATTCAGTTAATAGTGCTATCACAAATATAGATATGCTTTGGTCGCAGTGGAATGTTACAGGCATGCTCGATATATTGCCTTCTGGAAAATGGGAGACACATCCTTTCCATGACTTTCACTCACCTCTGCCTTTGCCGTAGAAGCCGCCCTTCCACCAAGGAGACAACAACTTGTCCACATACGCCACAAGGCCCTTAGCACAGCTCGATACGCTTTCGGCGGGTGCTATTTTTTCATGTGGGCTGGCCTGTTCTGTTCTTTCTGAACACTCATCCGAATACAGCTCATCTGAATTTTCCGCAAGTGTAGAAATTTCCTCTGTATTGGATTCGGCAGTGTCATAAGTTACAGAATTAAAATCCTCTGCACTGTCCAATGATTCCGTCGGCTCTTGAAGGAGATTGACTGGTACTGTTGATCCCTCATACGATTCCCAATACTCTGGTAACAGAGTTCCCGCTATTTCCGTCGTAATGGTGTCTGTCATTGTGGTAAGTTCATCTTCTTCATCATTTCCATCTGACAGCTTAGGGGCACGTTTTAAGCTGGTAATTAAGGCTTTCGTGAAATTTTTTATCAGCTGGGAATACTCTTTCTTCTCCGACTCATGTCCAGTGTCATTGTGGTTTGTATTTAGCAAATTCTCCCGTTTCTTTTTCAATATGACTGCTTGGGAATCATGGTGGGCGAGATCGTAAGAGTTATCAGGTTCGTGTGCAGAATCTATCTCTCTCTTCAAACTGTATATGCTGCTCTGGTTCGGCCTGTTGTCAGACATCTTGAGTAATTTTTTTAGTGCACTTGAATTCACTTTTCTTAATCCAACGGCGTCAAAACCGGTACCAAAATATTCTTTGCCCCAGAGCTTGTATGTGGCGTTCTTTCTGGGCTTCAACAACGACAGAAACGACGAATTGCTGTCATTTAATTTAGTCTCGTCTACTGAAGGCACCTCCAGCTTCTTCTCTAACCGTACAGCTGGTGCACTGCTAACACTTTGCGACACTATGATGGATGATACGCACAACCTCAAACAGAGAAACACACACAGGAGGAACTGCTGAACTGCCATCACGTACTGGATGCTTTTTCGATCTCTCGAGGTAACGCAGTGACTAGTCTCATGTGACACACTTAACTTATTCTTATACAGACACAGCGGTACGTATCATGCAGTAGTCGTAATTGCCTCTACGCCTGGTTGTGCGGGCAAATAGAAAGATAGCGGCTAGTCACGTGACCCGTGACATTTGTGCCACATCTCTGGCGCGTCTCATTGCAATGTACTCAGGCGGTGTCACCCAGAACGTACTTGATGTCACGCTATTGCGTATTTGACCAAACTCTGATTTATATATTCAGCAATTTTGTTGGGAGGAACATAGTACTGAGTCATATGGAGTATATTTTCCGGAATAGTCATTGGTGATACACACGAGGCTCTATTTATTTACGGGAACCAGCTAACCAGGCTCGTAAGTAAATAAGACTAAGGGGGAAGCTAAACCTAGGTAGCTATGTAAAGTCTGTAAAAATGCAGACTTCGATTGTAGTATAGGCTATAAGTTGATAATTTGAGACTGGCTGAAAGCGTGTCAGGGTAGCTACTGCAGCTGCGATATACAACATGTCCAGGTGGCTTATGTAAAGTCCCACCTGAACTGTTAAAATAACATCTACTACTGACGCCACTACAGTCTTGTGTAAACGGAGGTTTACAATTTGCCATTAATTTGTTACACGGAATGTCAAAGCATATAATTATTCTTTTACCATAGTGGATATTAGATATGCATGATGGACATACAGCAGAATAGATTTAATCCATACGTCACATTTGATTTGGTAACAAGTCGTTGAACTGTTAACACGTAATATATGTGGAACAGATAAAAAAGTTTGTTATTCAGCAGCCATTAAGTTCAGGTCTGTAACGAAGGTTGATTTTGTTTCATTATTTGAAAATACAGTGATATAAAAATATTATTCATTTCCTTCAAGTATTTAGAATTAATCCCAGATTTTGAGCATTTCCAGTATATTTAGTGCCGCTGTTTAAAATTCATTGTTGGCGGGAAGCTGCCGTTATTATTATTCAAACCAACGGCGGACAAAACTAAACTGCTGTGACTATAATTAAACTAAAGAGGAGAAATGAGAGACAAAAACTGATATAGAAAATTATTTTCTATAGCAATTTCAAATTATTACTGCATTGATCAGTTGCGTAATTATTGGTGTGTTGATAAGATCTCCAGTGGGTAGTGAAATTGTCTATATGACAGAAAGTGTCAAAATTTCAAAAGAAATCGCTTCTCACATTTATGACAGACCTATTCTTGAAACTTTCTGTGGTGTTCGAACTAGTGTGTAGGTCGAAGACTGCACAATTACTAAAAAGTCTCAGAGTCCAGATTATATTATTTCAGAGCTAGCCATTGAAAGGAAATAATCTAGATATTTATTACGTGAATTTAGTCTCCATATTCCATGAACAGTGTTTAAACTGGATTTTGGTGGTCAATGTTTAGTTACATGTCACAGTTAACTATCAGTGATCATTCGATGAACTGCTTTTAAGTCAAAATAGTTTAATGAAATACTGTAGACCTTTATGAATTTATGTTTGAGCAGGTAAACGTCAAGTACAGTAATACTTCTACACCACTGCAACAGTTTTATTCTTATGCACTAACACAAGCAACAGATTTAAAAAAAAACACATACACGCACAGCATATACACACTGACACTACACTTCGTGGATAGATCATCTGTTTAGTAAGCCGAAGACACGGGTTCGATCCCTCTCTGGGCACAAATTTCTAACTGCCTCTCTGAATTTAATTGAATGTCCACAATAAACAGCTAAAACGTTTCTGATATCCATGGTTGAAAATCGGAAAGAGTAGCATAGAATCATAAAAGTTCGTTGAAACACGAGTCTAACTTTTGTTAGGTGTGAAACATAAAACTGATACAGTCAGATCCGTAAGGGAGAATACGTTTACAAGTGATCAGTACTACTCGAGTGCCTTTTATGTGTCTATTAGGTCTTGTCTTTGCGCAGCAAAATATTCATTTGTGAGTCTTATAGAATGTTTGTGACTAATGTGGTAGAAAGATTCCTTTCCGTAAATTCCAGGTTAAACAATATTTACACGTGTGTTGACCAACTTCGTGACCGTCACCCTTTTTTAAAGTGTGATCCTTGTCTCTATAGCTTGCAAAGTAACTGGGAATGCTGTGCTGGACACGCAGCACCTTTAGGGCTACTAACGGGCTATTTAAATTCTTGATGACGGCACTTTTAGGGGAGTCTGAGTCAATGGATACCAATGATGCAAATATATAATGGGCAATCATGCTTATGCAAATGCATCAGAATGTGTTCATTCGATTTTACAGGCTGCTTGAATGCGTTTTTCGGAAATATACATGCGTAATACGAGCTCCATGTAGACCTAGACGTATGTCTGAGGAATCACAAAGCTTTAGGTACCCTGTACATTCAGGTTAATGACTAGTGGAAACGTTGCCGATGTTCCTCCATACCAAAACGGGGAACACAGTTCTAACATCATCACATAGTGGGTGCAATATCTTTTCATATTTCCAAAGGAACATCATCTTGCTGGTGGAAAAGAAAGGGTCAGCTTCTGTGATGATGTGATCAGATGAGCAGTCACTTGCGGTCTGTGGTCACCGTGCCTTGGGATTCAGGGTAAGCCACATATGAAACATGTCGAGGATTATGTAAAATCTACTATATCTCGTAATTTGTGCTACATTTTTCAGATCATGTCCATTATTACATCATTATTTGTGGTTATGCTCATGTCAAATGTACTACGTGTCACCCCGTCAAGAAACATCTCGAATTCAGATTAGAACATCGTTTAATCTTCATATAATTTTAGTTTCTTTTACCGAATTATTCGTAACTTCATAAAACTTGACAGAAAGTGATGATACAAAACTTCGTGTACTTCTGTATGTTGATTGTTTTCACCTGGAAGCTGATGTAAAATGTTTATTGGCCACGTGTATATTAGCAAGTTAAAGCCGCATAATATGTTCATCCTTATTGCCAATGATACAAGCAAACCTTTACCGTTGGCATATAACAGTCGTTTGGATGCAATTAAGCATTGTACATCTACACCCATAGTCCATAAAAATTTGAATTCGACGAAGTCTATTCAGGTTAAAAGCAGCATTAAACAAGTGTATACCAAGAAATCGAATTCTTAACATTTATTTTCGTAAGCACAACGGTAGAGCTGCAGGAATGATTACATATGCCGTTACTGTTATATTTTTAACAATTAAAAGATTTACCCAACTATCATTCCGATTGTTGAATTTAACCTTTAATGTATCTCAAATTGCTCTCTTTCTAAATATAAATTTCACGCGTAGTCTCGCAGTGGTTAACACACTGGAATCGAATTCAAGAGGACAACGTTTGGAACCACCATCTGGCTATCCAGACAGGTTTCCGCTTTTTCTCTAAATTCTTCCAGTAAAATTCCCGAGTTGTTTATTCTTAATTGGAACTTACTATCCATTAATGGCGGCGGATCCAAACTCTTTCCTCTATCTTCCTCTCATTAAATTTATTTGCGTGGTTGTAGCGAAACATGCATATCCTAAGGAGCATATTCTTAAATATACACAAGTTGATTCAAAATTACACCGACATAGTTCAAGTGAAAGTAGTGGATCAACTTTTACAAAGGAATCCATGCACAGCTGTTCCGTCATCCGATAATGCTCTAAGCACTTGTTGACTTCTATACTATGAAATAAATTTATTTTATTGCAAGCTCATTTCTTTCCACATTACTGTGGACCATAACAAGGAAAAACATCTCCTGTAATCGTGGGCTCGAAAATAAATTCCTTAAAAGCTATGAAGAATTCTTCATCTTCGATTCTCTGAAACCCACCTATTGGTCAAGTTCTAATAAGTCTTAATGTATTTTAGAGCCCACGATTAACGGACTATAATCTTGGTTTTGTTTCATAGTGCCTCCTCCCAAAACATGAAAACCAAAGAGCTTGCAGTAGAAGAGATTTGTTCCAAAAAAATGTTAAAATGTTTGTAATTCTATCGGACCAAACTGCGTGGTCATCAGTCCGTTGCTTACAAACTACTTAAACCTAGTTAAACTAACCTAAGGACAAACACAGACACTCATGTCCCAGGGAGGACTCGAACCTCCACGGCGAGCAACCTCGCGATCCGCAGCGAGACGCTTTAGACCGCTTTTTTTTTTTTTTTTTTTTTTTTTTTCTCTCTATTGGTAGTTCTGTCCGTTGCGGACGCTGTTCGTGATTGTTCGTTCTTGTTCGATGTGATTTTGGCTCAGCTTTTTTATTACAGAGGACGTTCAGCCCTCTGACCGGGCGCGCTGAGCCACGGCGCCCGGCTACCGCTCGGCTACTCCACCGCGGCAGATTTGTTCAACGGCAACGAAGTTGTGTCAGTGCTCAAAGCGTCGTTGGCTAACACTTGCGAGGTCGTGCAAAACTTGATCTACTAAGTACCTTCTGCACCTCTTCAAACATATTCGGTGTGATGTTGCATCACACCCACTCACGTAGACGCTCATCCACTTACACACAACACACACACACACACACACACACACACACACACACAGGCGCACACACACACACACACAGCCAACAGCTAGGTACGTTAATCATTTTATGCAGTTAACATTGTATGTCCCATAATATAAAGTAATGGAAATGACGCAAAATTTGTGTCAAGTAATTTCTCTCTGAATGATTTGAATCACATCTTCCTGTTTCAGCGCTGTACACATCCAAAATGAGGCCAACGTGTGGCACTTCACACCATCACTTACTACTGGAGGAAAGCTCTGTACAAATGATAAGACCCATATACAACAAGTGTTCAGAAACTGTTGACGGTATCTTATTTCTAAGATGTGTCTTAATGCATTTGCGGTCCTGTACGTAATGAACTGTCGTGGCAGAATGTGACAACAACGGCAGACATTCATGAAATTCCAGTATACTGGGTTGTTTCGGAACAGCTACTTCTTTACAAAATCCCATTATTAAGTCCTAATGAGAGTTAGGAAAGTCACGTGTTACAGAGATGAATTTTCAATTCCTCCGATAGCTGGATAACTTGTGCTACGTGCACTATTCTATTGCTTCTTTAGCACGCTCTGCAGGCAGCAGGCATGTGGGCTTTTTTTTTATTTTTTTACCAGAATAGCTTACTTATTGTGTTTTGTTAACAACGGAGTCTCGTAAGTGGATTCTGTTTTTGTAAAAAAAATTCTTGTGGTTTAAATAAGTTTCATGTAAGTAATACTTGTTTATTAATGAATATGAGTTGATTTGTCTTAAACCTTATGGATTTACCGAAATTTTTAAAACGGTTTAATGAATTTATTATGTAAGGTTTTGTGCATTTTAAGGTCTGTATCCAAACGGTCAACTGCGCTTAAAATGACGAATTCTGCAGTTCATAAGGAAGACAGAGTGACAGAAATGAACAAGGAATCATTGAAAGAGGCAATGCAGCCTGTTGGAAATCAAAAACTTGTGAAACGCCGGCACGAGGGAGTTCAATATCCATGAAGCAACTTATGGAAAAACAAAACCACGCTAATGAAGTAAGCACTGCCTCGTGTACGGGCGTAAATTATAGGAATACAAAGGAGAGATTCTATGTTTGTGAATTACTAAAAAAATGTTCATTCCGTCATTTATCCCTGTCGGGTAAAGACGAATCGTACTATCACTAACAAATACAGGTCTATCTAAAATTCTTCAGTCTTAGGAATCGTTTAACAGCTTCACTTTAAAAGAGATACATTAAGCTATAGTTTTCCATAAGTGAAGTATCTGAGTTGAACGTAAGGCTCAGAAAAAATACCTTAATGTCGCTATCTTACCCAACTTCCCCTACTTTCCAACACACGTCAGTTCTTTGTAGTCAAACGGAACTGAATCATCAAACGTGTTCGCTTTGGAGGCTGGCGATGCCTGCTGAGGTAACCATTCAATTAAATGCTATTTAGTCGGAATCCGTGGACGTGGGAATGGTAACTTGTGCATTTATTTTATACTTTTTCTTGTATCACGTTTCCCTTTTCCATCACTTCCTTTCCCCTGACGAGAGAAGAGTATGCTTTAAGGAGAAGTGGTGATGGTATGATTGTCAAAGAATTGGTACTGTAGGGCTGAGAGATAGGCTTGCTTGAGTACGATGGAGTCTCTGTGCTGGTGTAGTCGATAGACTAAGAGGTGAGTGTGATGGCACCAGGTTCTCTGGGGCTAGCGTTTGACAGCCAATCAGACTTCTGAGCGGGAAAAGTAGTCAGCATGGGAGACAACAGATTTGGACGCAGTACTGGGGTTCGTTGACGAAGAAAGACGGGACGAGCAGGTGCAGACGATTTTGGGTTGGTGTACAGTGCTAGAGTATGAAAACTTTAATCATCGTTGGGTAACTAATTGCAGTTTCTCTTGTCATATTTTGTGCAATTAGCGTTTCTGCGATTTTTCCAGTAATTTTGGTACTTTCAGTGGTTAGTTATATGAGCCTGAACAAATATGTAAGGCTTCTTTTCTTTTTTAAGACTAAGTTCCACTCAGTCAAATACACAGCTAATCCTATACTTTAATGCAAAATAGGCATCATTACATTCTGGGTGAATGTAGGAAAGGATTTATGAGATATTTCGTGTAGTTTCATTGTACTTAGGAAGTTCATCCGCGTGGTTTCCATCTCGAGTTATTGAAATTATGTACCACTTTAGAGCCCGTTTAACACATAATTCGGTGAAACTGCTTGTTACAATGATAGCCGTCGTTGTCTGAGACGAATATGCATTGATTTTTGGCAAATGTTTTAGTCATTATATTGTACCCTTAAACTACGTTACGAGTTGAACACTTCAGATGAAGTAGTATGTCTTGCATACTTGCATTAATTATTGCAGTGTAAATGTATATTGTGTGGTTATACAATGGTTCCTGTACAAATTTTTGGGGAAATTCTTTCAATTTTATAAGTTCTGTGGTGTGGTGGAAGCAGTACGTGTTTTGCTATAAGCCGGCCGCGGTGGCCGAGGAGACTGAGGCGCTTCAGTCACGGTCTGCACGGCCACTACGGTCGGGGGTTCGAATCCCCACTCGGGCATGGATATTTGTGCCGTCTTTAGTATAAGGTAGTTCGTAAGTAGTTTGTAAGTTTAGGGACTGATGACCCAGTAGTTAAGTCCCATAAGCTTAACAAACATTTGATTTTTTTTTTTTTTTTTTTTTTTTTTTTTTTTTTTTTTTTTTTTTGCTATAAGAATAAGTTATCGAACCCTGTGGCTTTCATGTATTTTAATAATAATAACCTGTAGTGCAAAGACGTTCGAAGTGACACGAGGAGTGTTTCGTCTCAAGTTTGAAATAATTTTGATTTGTAACTCGGACTTGTAAAATGTCAGTAATATTTGCAACTCAAGAAGTATTTTAATTGTGCTACTGTGTTCATCTTTATTAGTGGTCATTTGGAATGTGGTCAATATAGTTCATATAACAGGGCTCGCCTTGATATGCCGGCCCACCACAGCCATGACAGTATGAGCCAGCCCCAGGAATACGAATGTTCCAGACGTTCACCATAGAAGAGCCAGAAGTTTCCAGTACTATTGCCAGATGTCGTAGTAAGATTACATAGCACAACTGTTTAATACTGTGGAAGAATTTGTACATCACAAGCACCCCAAAGTGTAATAAAAGTATATGCGAACTAATCATTGCCGCGCTGGAGTAGCCGAGCGGTCTAAAGCGTCTCGCTGCGGAGCGCACGGTTGCTCGCCGTGGAGGTTCGAGTCCTCCCTGGGGCATGGGTGTGTGTGTTTGTCCTTAGGTTAGTTTACCTAGGTTTAAGTAGTTTGTAAGCTACGGACTGATGACCACGCAGTTTGGTCCGATAGATTTACAAACATTTGAACATTTTGAACTAATCATTTCCTTACGTTGCAGACCTTGGCCACATCACTGCTAGCCACACTGTGACGTCACACCTCTGCGCGCGAGCCCTTGTAAACGGAGTTTGGCTTCAGTCAGTAGCGGGCCAGGGTATGATCGGACATTCAAAAGTGCCACGATCCCCCTTGAAAATGTCCTCCGCAGTTGGGGACGAATCGTTGGGTTTTAATAATAAAACCATAAGACCACGGCATAATAGCCCGGAAATTTTTAGTAATACGTGATTTTAGTTTTCTTGTTTTTTTTTTTTTTTTATTCCATTTTTTTAAACATTTTTTCACATTTTCTGACAGTCACTGACGGAATACAAGTACCTAGTTAACGGTTTGGTATAACAAATTTACTCATTTATAGTAGAATACATTCAAACTAAAACACATATTAATTTTATCTTTAATCAACACACTCACTAATTCCAAATGGCGTGTGTCAGTGGATATACCGGATCACCATAGTACTTGGTTAAGTCACCGTCCGGGTCTGCCGAGTAGATGTGACAAGTGACGTGCATTCGGCCACTGTGACTGTGAGGCCAACTGTGGAGTTAATTCATTGAGAATTAGAAGATCCGACGAAGAAGACAGACACAATGGCCAGGAATGTCGGACTCTGACCACCGCTATACCACAGTCTTTGACGCCTTCGGGAGGGGAATAACAGTGACCGGTCACCGGCACGTACCTTTGAGCAAATAAACTTTCTAATGTTTGTAATTCTATGGGACCTAACTACGTTCGTCATCAGTTCCTAGACTTACAAACTACTTAAACTAAGTTAAAAGAACCCAAGGACAACACACACGTCCACGCCTAAGGGAAGATTCGAACCTCTGACGCGAGAGGCCGCGCGATCCGTAACGCGGCGCTCTAGGCCGGTTTTTAATGCTCTATGGGTAGTTCTGTTCTTTGCGGCACTTGATCGTACTCGTTCGTTGTTCTTGCATGTGTTCCTGGCTCAGTTGCTTTTATTGCAAAGGACATTGAGCCATCTGACCGGGCGCGCTGAGCCACGGCGCACGGCATCCTCTCGGATACTCCCGCGCGAAACCTGTTGAGCTCTCAATTCCTATAGGACAGCGTATACAGGATGTCCCAGCTATCTTGCTCACCCAAACTATCTCTAGAACAACAACAACTATTTTAAAACCGCTTTCCACTTTCACCAGTATCAGTAAAAGGCAGGTTTTTTTTTAATTTTTATTTTTAATATTTTTTGTTATTTTTTTTATTTTACAAACATATTTGTTTTTTTTTTTCTTTTTTAATGGACAGCCTATATTATTTCATCAGTAATCTTTAGCAAGACAAATTACACAAACAATGGCTCTTGGCACTGATTGCATCGCAATGCGCAAATTACATCCCGAGTTGACGCTTGACATACGTGAGAAGCACGGCTATCGCACGTCCTCAGACTTAGCCGTAAGTCTGGCCTGAGACTCGGGATGCGCTTGCAGTCTACATGTTTTTCAAACGTCTATTTCGTTCTACAATATCTCTGAATTTCATTTGCGTATTGCGATGCAATCAACGCCATTGTTTGTTTAATTTGCAATGTTATGGATTGCTGATGAAATAATATAGGGTGTCTATTTAAAAAGACATACGTTTGTGTTAAAAACACATATGCTTTCGTTTTAGAATTTTCAAAATATTTACATTCATGAACCTCTGCCTACATTGAAAACGGTGAACTTCGTTTTATAATAACTGATATTCTTTCACAGATATTTTGGGTGAGCATGATAACTGCGACACTCTGCAGTTCCAGAAATACCTACAGAAATATAAAAAACAGAAGGGTAATTAACATTAAAATACCTTGTTCATTTGGCTGTCTTTCTACTTTCTTGCTCAAAATCTACAAGAAAATCTTAAACTGCGCAGTCCTGATGGAACTCAAATGAGACGTTGTGCATCATAACAGTCGTAATTCTTGTAGTTTTCATGTGTAATTTTCCGCTTTCCTTACAAATATCTAGAGACTCTTTCATACATTGCTTTAGTGCCGTCGTCCTTGGTTTCTGGATCTGAAACGCTGATTTCAAAATCTAAGGAATTATTTTTTATTTTATTTATATGTCCAAAGCTGAGCTTTCTTCACTTGTTTCGAAATTCGTACTTCATTTTTTGCGACAATTGACTGAAATAAAGCGTGTCACATATATCGGTTTTTATTGTGGGTTGCATCCAATTATGTAGAGAAGAGACGTTACACCCTACAAAAATTATGACTTTTGTAGACAAGATGGATTCGGTGGAACGAATACAAGCCCAAATATCAATACAATCAAGTAAATATTTGAAAGTATTTGATTATTTATCATACCCTAACAACTATTCGTGTGGAAAAAGGTTTTGAAGGGATACTAATGGGCTTAGGTCAGTTATTCTCCTAGACCTTCATTAAAGCTTTCTTGAGGATGCCGCACGATGTTTCGGTGTTTGGCTACTCTACAATGAGTGTACAGGCAACAGCACACTCGGCGCCGCCTCCGAATTCACCCTGCAGCTGTGTTTTTGACTCCCTTCTCACCGATAGTGTGCCATCTGGACTGCTGTTAGTACTCGACAAGTCTCGAAAGATTCCTCTGTCTGATTTCATGAGATGTTTTCGATCCACGATCATGTGGCTTCGTTTATCTGTGTTAAAAAAGTGTTTGTTAAGCATATGGGTCTTAACTGCTGATCATAAGTCCCTAAACTTACAAACTTATGAAAACTTACACTAAAGACAACGCAAACATCCATATCCGACAGAAGATTCGAATCCCAGACGGGGAACGGCATCGCGCATCGGAGCATATCGCCTCAATGCGGCCGGCCGCGGTGGCCGAGGGGACTGAGGCGCTCCAGTCACGGTCTGCATGGGCACTACGGTCGGGGGTTCGAATCCACCCTCGGGCATGGATATTTGTGCCGTCCTTAGTGTTAGCTAGTTCATAAGTAGTTCGTAAGTTTAGGGACTGATGACCCCGTATGTGAGTCCCATAGGCTATACAAACATTTGAACATTTCGCCTCAATGCGCTCGGCCACTCCGCTGCGGTTTATCTGTGTTAGGTTGTTGAGTTTTCCTGTTCACAGTCAGCCGTTAACAGTCAGCTTGTACATCTTTAGAAAGTTTGAAATGTTCCTCAAGATTTTTTACTCAGGTACCGTGTAAGACTATACTCCGTTAAGCTGCGCGGGAGTAGTGAGCGGTCTGGAGCACCACGTTACAGATTGAGCGGCCTCCCGTGTTGGAGGTTCTAATCCTCCCTCGCTCATGGATGTGTTCAATGTTCAAATGTTTGTACAGCTTATGGGACTTAACTACAGGGTCGTCATTCCCTAAACTTACAAACTACTTATGAGCTAGCTAACACTAAGGACGGCACAAATATCCATGGCCGAGGGGGCATTCGAACCCCCGACCGTAGTGACCGTGCAGACCGTGACTGGCGCGCCGCAATCCCCTCGGCAACCGCGGCCGGCCATGGATGTGTGTGTTGTCCTTGGGTTGTTTTCAAGACTCTTGACTGATGACGAACGTAGTTTGGTCCCATAGGATTACAAACATTTGAATTTTGAACTACGTTAGAATTCCCCGAGCTCTCCTCACATTCTGCAATTACCGCGCCTCTATTGTCTTCCCGCTTGCTTTTATACTGGCATCTCTTGGCATCTAGAAGTCATCATTACGCCAGGTCTACGAGATGGTTCAGATAGTACATAAAACGTATCCCAATGTTTGGATCGGATGAGCCCTTTCACGTAATTTTTTCCGCGACTTACTTGGTAGCAAATGTTCAAATGTTCAAATGTTTATAGAGTTTATGGGACTTAACTACGGGGTCATCAGTCCCTAATCTTACAAACTACTTATGAGCTACTTAAAACTAAGGACGGCACAAATATCCATTCCCGAGGGGGGATTCGAAACCCCGACCGTAGTGGCCGTGCAGACCGTGACTGGAGCGCCTCAATCCCCTCGGCCACCGCGGCCGGCTACTTGGTAGCACCAGTGGCTAAAATCCTCTTGCCATCTATATTGTATTAAACAAATTATGATGCTTGACTTGTCCACAGCTACCACCTTCAGTCCATATAAACAAGAATACCTGCACAAAAACAGAATTTTACTTGCATGATCATGGAGGATAGTTGTGTAATAGTATTATACTTTGATACACAATTTTCATTTCTAATTGCTTAAAGAATAATTCATATAGTGTAAATTTTCAAATCGACCAATGATACAACAACTTAATAATTGTTATTTGTGCTTTGCTTGGCTGTATCACAAAGTAACTATTGGTCCAGCTGAAAGCCATTTTTCCCACTGACGATGCGTAGTCATTAATAGATTTTACACATTCGGGAGCAGAGTAGTTTAGATTAACGTCTGGCATTCCAAATGTAGATTTTCTGTTGTTACTAAAATGCCTGTATGTAACCACTGATGATACCATCGTTTTCCTTTCCCATTCTCTGTTGACCCTAACGTCTCTGCTAATAATCACAGACCATGGTACTTTGGAAGCTAATGTTTCTTTCATCTTACACGCCGGTACTGGTAGCATTCTTACATCACTTGGGCAGAACAACAAGTAACGCCATTATAACCACGTAGAGCTTATTAATTTTCAGTAAGTACCAGCTGTCACACTGCGGTATCAAAATATTCTAAACATTTATAGTGAAAATACCAAATTCTCACTTAGTATGAGATGGCATTAGGATTTTAATGTAATGTAAAATTAGACCAGTTTTGTAGTTTACATTGCTTCCACAGCTACACACTTGTGATTTAATAAACAGGAAGTAAAATTGTTGTATCGAAAATTCACTTCTATTTATATTTCTGGCTAAGTAAATTTCTGTGACATGTACGTGTCTTACCATGTCACATCACTGTTGGTACTATGCATAGTGAAACTTAAACCAAAATATTCCTTGAAGATTTGTCTCAATATATTTAGTTTATTACACTCATTCGTCCACACAAGTTACTTTTACTACAAATAGTCTCAATAGAATGTTGTTTCTCTATGTTTAAAATTACACATAATATATTACATCTCTATCAAATTTCTAAAATTAAACAATAACAAAACACAAAAAACCAGGACGTTGTCATTTTTGGATGAAGGCTCGGATACACTGTGTGTCTCAAAAGGCGTGACTTAATGATCGTAACTGATACCAAGAGAAAGAACGTTAAAATAAAGCAGAAGGTCGACAATTCATTTTTGCAAGACGACTCAAAAGACTGAAACAGCCCGCAGCCAGTTTCCTATATGCTTGAAACTTTGAATTGATCCTATTGACAATGATTCTTTTTCGACCTAAACTAAGCTGTAACAAAGCAAACAATACTAAATAAATATTTTTCTTTTTTTACATTATAGTTGCGTTGTCTCAATTGTCATACTGTTAGTGCCTCCACATAGTAGCCTTTTTGGGGTACTAGATAGAGTCGACAACAAGAATAATGCGTATGACAGAAGTAGATATTATGAATTGTTAACATAATGCAATACAAAACTCAAGTTCTGTTTTCCCATATCCTTAATTCCTGTCCATTTTATTGCCCTCTATTTCTTCATTTTCATCCTCCAGCTTCGCGTTACCTATTCTGCTTGTTCTCTCTCTTCATTCTCCTCGTGCCATAAAATTGTGACCCCAAGCAAACGGCACTCGGTTCCACACCCAAGTTAAACCTCAAGTTAAGCCTGTGTTCCTACCGTATTTAGTCTTTCGCATAAGAGCACTAAAGAATCATGATTGGGATCATACTAAAAAACGTGACAATCACAAACACTTAGGAGGGTGTAGACCAGTGGAGTGAGTTTTTTAATATAATGTTTCAGCATAGTCAACGTTGTCCATGGCTGTTACTCCCAGGCAAAATTCCTGGCGCCCTGAGAGGCACTGCGCCCGTCTCGGATGCTGCCGACGTCCACTTCGTCCTCTCGTTCACCGTTGGAGACGCCGTAGTTGACGCCTCGGAAGAAGCTGGGGTACAGCGAGTGTGGGGAGTCGTGCAGCACCTGCTGGGATTGGTAGCCCTGCTGGGAGCGCAGCAGGGAGCCGGCGGCGGCGAGCCCGGCCACCAGCAGCGCCACCTTGGCCAGCAGCAGCGCCTTCTTGGCCATCAGCGCCAGGCCTGCCAACACCACCGGCACCAGCGCTGCCACCGGCAGCTTCAGACCCAGCAGGAACGGCAGCAGCGCTTGCCGCAGCATCAGCTGACCTGCACAGGGACACGCCCATCGTCTCACTTCCCACTGTTATCAAAGAACTCTGGAAAGACATTTACCAACGTCGAGGTGATTTACAGGATAAACAACAACGCGAAGGAACTGGCCCCCCTTCTCACAGTGGTGTACCGTAGGTCTCTAGAACAGCATATCGTTCCGAAAGATTGGAAAATGGCTCAGGTCATCCCCGTTTTCAAGAAGGGTCCTCGAACAGATGTGCAGAACTACAGGCCTATATCTCTAACGTCGTTCAGTTGTAGAATTTTGGAACATGTATTATGTTCGATTATAATGACATTTGTCGAGACTAGGAATCTGATCTGTAGGAATCAGCATGGGTTTCGAAAAAGGCGTTCGTGTGAATCCCAGCTCGCACTATTCGTTCACGAGACTCAGAGGGCCATAGACGCGGGTTCTCAGGTAGATGCTGTGTTTCTCGACTTCCGCAAGACGTTTGATACAGTTCCCCACAAACGATTAATGAACAAAGTAAGAGCATATGGTCTATCCGACCAATTGTGTGATTCGATTGAGGAATTCCTAGATAACAGAAAGCAGCAGGTCATTCTCAATGGAGAGAAGTCTTCTGATGTAGAAGTTGTGTCAGGTGTGCCACAGGGGAGTGTCGTGGGTCTGTTTCTGTTCACAATATATATAAATGACCTTGCGGATAACATCGGAAGTTCACTGAGGCTTTTTTCGGATGATGCTGTAGTATATAGAGGGGTTGTAACAATGGAAAATTGTATTGAGATGCAGGAGGATCTGCATAGTGCAGGGAATGGCCATTAAATCTCAATGTAGACAAGTTTAATGTGCTGCGAATACACAGAAAGAAAGATCCTGTATCATTTAGCTACACTATAGCAGGTCAGCAACTGGAAGCAGTTAATTCCATAAATTATCTGGGAGTAGTCATTAGGAGGGATTTAAAATGGAACGACCATATAAAATCAATCTTCGCTAAAGCAGATGCCAGACTTAGATTCATTGGGAGAATTCTAAGGAAATGCAGTCTGAAAACAAAGGAAGTAGGTTACAGTACACTTGCTCGCCCACAGCTCGAATACTGCTCACCGGTGTGGGATCCGCACCAGGTGGGATTGATAAAGGAAGTGAGGAAGATACAAGGCGCTTCGTTACAGGATCATTTGGTAATCGTGAAAGAGTTAAGGAGATTATCGCTTAACTCCAGTGGAAGACTCCGCAGGAGAGACGCTCTGTCGCTCGGTACGGGCTTTTGTCGAAGTTTCGAGAACATACCTTTACCAAGGAGTCTAGCAGTATATTGCTCCCTCCTACGTATATCTCGCGAAGAGACCGTGAGGATAAAATCAGAGAGATTAGAGCCCACACAGAGGCATACCGACAATCCTTCTTTCCGCGAGCAATACGTGACTGGAATAGGAGGGAAAATCGATAGTGGTACTCAAGGTAGGGTTGTAGATGTAGATGTATAGCGCTCAAAAACTTTGGTCTTTACAAGAGAAAATCCAGACTGGAATAATACCCACAGTATTTCATTATGTAGCGTACGCTAACAACTAATTGTATGGTTGAAGAAGGTTTTGAAGGATACTTATTGACATAGCAGAGTTATTGCATCACCTTGGTTCCAAAATGTTCTGAACACCCACGTTGGAGAGATATATTGCATCTACACCTACATGGGATACTCTGCAAATCACATTTAAGTGCCTGTCAGAGGGTTCATCGATCAACCCTTATACTATTTAACTTCCATTCCATTCTCGAATAGCGCGCGGGAAGCAAAAAACTCCTGAATCTCTTCGTTCGAGCTCTGATTTCTTGTATTTTATTCTCATGATAATTTCTACCTACGTAAGTGGGAGCCAACAATTTTTTTTCGCATTAGCCATTGGCCATTGGAGTTTCGTAAGTAACCCACGCCGAAGCGATAAGCACCGTTGTTGTAATGATTCCCATCCCAGATCCTGTATCATTTCCGTAACGCTGTCTCCCCTGGATCGTGACAATACTAAGTGAGCTGCCCTTACTTGGAATCTTTCGATGCCTTCCGTCAAACCCACCTGATACGGATCCCACACTGGGTAGCAATACTCGAAAAAAGGACGAACAAGCGTAGTGTATGTAATCTCTTTAGCAGTTCTGTTGCCTAGTTCGCCTTTCCCACGACATTATATACGTATTCTTTCCAGTTTATGTCTGAAATAATAGCAATTCCTACGTATTTTGTGAAGTTTACGGCCTTTACTTTTGATTGATTTATCTTGTAAACAAAGTTTAACGGATTTCTTTTCGTACTCATGTGGACAACGTAACACTTCTCATTATTTAGAGTCAATTGCCAATTTTTACACCATAGTGATATCTTATTTAGATCGTTAGGCAGTTGGTTTTGATCTTAAGATGACTTTAGTAGACGATAAATGACAGCGTCATCTGCAAAAAAATTATGAAAGCTACCTAGATTTTCTCGCAAGTCGTTTATGTAAATAAGGAACAGCAGAGGACCAATAACACTACTCTGTGGAACGCCCAATATCACCTCTGTTTCAGTCTATGCTTTACCATCGATTACTACAAACTGTGTCCTCTCTGGCCTAATGTAATTTAGTAGCGTAATGTGATTTTTGTAAATAAACACCTTTCACCTTGTTTTTATAGAACATAAACAATATCAATTTTCCTTCTACTTTTTATACTCCATGGTTCAGCTACAAACTTGTGATTACATTGTTAACATAAGTGAACCTGGTAACTATGATGTGTTACTTCATTTAAAAGTTTAAAGTTCGGGGTAAAACAGGAAAACCTGCTATTATATACATGTAACCGTTCCGTTGTGGAAAACGACAAGAAAGAAAAAAAATCTGGCCTTCTAGAATGTCACACTAAGTCTCAGAACTTCAAATGTTAACAGTCCCCTGTTGATATACAGGGTGCATAGATACATTTGTATCTATACCCGTACACGCCCAACTGCTTTACAGAACTGGATTTGAGATTCGTGGGAGCAGGAAATATGTTTCCTGTTATCAAATGTCCAATGTTGTTGTGGATGGGCCCAGGCGAAGCGTACAGCGTTGCTTCCTGAAATCAGAAACAATACATGAGAAGGCCTTTGTTTCTGAGAGCCCATATCGATGATGTTTCGTTGAATGGTCCGCACGCTGACATTTGTTAATGGCCAAGGTTTCAAATCCGCAGCAACTTGCAGAAGGGTTGCATTTATGTGACGCCAAATGTTTATCTTCAGTAGTCCTTCCTCCCACTGTTGCAGGATCTTTTCAGGTCGCGGCGATGTCGGAGATTTGATCTATAAACGGATTCTCGATATTTACGGTGCAATCATGAACTGATCGCACAGGAAAATCGGCACCTAAGAGCTAACTCGGAGATGCTGGATCCCGTGCACCATCACAGCAACTTCAAACTCACTTAAATAATGATATGCTGTCATTGTAGCAGCGGTACCAGATCTAAAGCCAACGCTGGACACCTGTTACATGGGCGTTGCCGACCGTAGTGCAGTGTCTGTGTTTGCTTACGCATGCCTAGACCAGCGTCTTTGCCACCCACCGAACGTTTCTTCGACGATTGGTTGTAGGCAGATGCGAGTCTTATCTGTGACTTAACACTTGATGCCAGTTATGACGAATTTATTCAGCACGCTGATGGGCCCACATGTACCACCCAGCTTGGTGTTTGGATCTCAAAGGTAGACTTCACCATGGACTTCAGGAGTAATGTTGCTTGCATGCAGCCTATTATGTAAAATTTCAGTCGAATGACGTCGTCCTACGGCTGCACGAAATTAATTATTTAGCACGGCGTTGCTCTCGGGGTTCCTCAGGGCTGAAATCTGTAAGTAGCGCTCATAGGCTGCTGTCAGGTCTTTGGAAGAAAGAGCAAGTCAAGCCATCTCTGTCCATCGCCTTGGTTCACTCGAAGTTGTCTCGGAACTTCCCTTGATTAGAGGGTCCCTCCTGACACACATTACAAAGCGGACGTGATCAATCTTCGGAAATGACTTTGAGATATGGCAGAACTACACGAAAACTGACAGTTTACGTCCTTCCTCGTGTTATGTCTGGAACTGATCGGCCATCTTACCCACTTCGTTCCACTGAAATTCCTCTTGCCTGGTTGTTTACATCTTTGTGCGGATTGAGTGACAGTATGGACAGTGTAAGAAACTGTGTTCTTGATGCAAGATATGTTTATTCAACGTCAGTTTTAGGAGACATGCAACCGAGGTGATGCAACACTTTCTTATATGTGTATACACATAGACAAAAATATATATATTAGCGACTTTTAAAGATGTCAGAAAATAATAGGCGATACATTTCTGGCACCAAAAAAAAAATTCTGTTACGAAAGACATACTTTTCTCGTCGTCTTGGTGGAGTACAATTGAATTTAGCTAGTGAAGAAAATGGGTGCTAAGTGTACAATAATATCAGCTCCATCAAACCCCTGCAGTGACGAACGGCGAATTCTTTGAAGTGGAATGGATTCTAATGCCACTCAATACCACATTCAGTAGACTCCACAATGTTCTAAAACATGTCGATGTTACTGCCACTTCATGGCGGTATATGAAAAAAAAAAATTAAAAAAATAACAGGCTACTGTGTAATACCGCGTTAATCTGTGCGTCTCTTCGCAGATGTCATAACAGAAATTTTCCTTTACGTTCAGTATGTCCTACTTCAATGGGGAGAAGAGCGTGGAGTACAAATGTTGTAGACTTCGGTGTCATCGGGTGGAATCACCCCATCCAGAAATAAAGAACATCTGACGTGGAGAATATTGTCCTGAGCTAAACCTTAAACAGGCCCTCGAGCATAGTGATGTATTTGATTCTCTCCTGTTGTGTAATTAGGCGGCCAGAAAAGAAAAGTAGTTTGTTTTGATTCGCATATGTTTATATGCATGTCTGAGCATAAATTAAGAAATTTTATGTAATATAATAGGAGGATAGTAAAACGCGGTAAGAAGGAAGTTTCTTAAAAGGTCATGCGGTAAAAGCATGCAGCACTGGTACCGATTTATGTTTCATTCACTTGGTTAGGTGATTTTTAAAGACTCAACGGTGTATCAGTAATTTTCTATGACATAAATATATCTCAACCAGAGTTTACTACTTTTCATAGTAAATAACCAGTTACCCAAAATGCCATGTTAATTTTTTATGTTGCAGTTAAAACTAAAATAATCAGTTTTAAACTACTGAAATAATATCATTAAATAAATTATTTATAGGAAAATTAAGTAACATTGTTGAAGTAATACAAGTAATCCGGCAGATGAAAAGGAACGACGAATATGTGCAGTTTCCCTAAAACGAAAAAGTCTTCCAAAAGAACAATACAATAAACTTTTAAAACATTGAAAACAAAACTAGCTGCTTAGCAATCTCAAATTGTTTGCTTCAGATATAAAAATGTCATTTTCGCTATGAACAGGCAAGAAAATTGTAAGGTAGTTGTTAATTATTTTGAAATTTTTTTAAGTGTCCTAAACCAGTGAATAAAGTCCACCACAGCAAATTCATAACACCAACTTATCTCCAAAGAACCTGATATAATCGAAATAATTAAAGATTCCGGACACGACGGTCTAATTGTAGATCTACTAACATTATCTTGCTCTAACACTTTAAATTATATCACTTAACTAATAGGATATATCTGGAAAACTGCGAAAATACGAAACTATTGGAAAACCGCCATAATTCATTCATTGCATAAAAAGGCGATAAAATTTATGCTATCAATTGCGGAGGAATATCTCTTCTCCCAGTCACATACAAAATTCTCTCACAATATTTACTTGGTTGAGTCTAAGATCAACTGGAACCTATAATAAGTGTTTTTCAAGCAGTCTTTATATCAAACACATCATGTCTGGAATCAATTCTTAATTTACTAATAACTTCGCAAAGGATTTCCAGCAACAGTATTGTATGCACATTTGTGGGTTTTAAAAACTTAGTTGACCATGAATCTCACTACCAAATTTTGAAGGAACTAGTGCTAGATAATGAAACGTCTAAGGAAACGTTGACCGCCACTTGCTCTCAAGTTAAATTCATGGGAGAGGTTTCTGAATCATTTGATATAATGTCTGGTGTTAGACACGGAGATTGACTCTCCCTATCACTTTAACCGGGTTTGAAAAGATAATTACAGAATGGCGAGAACGAAAGCCGAGTTAAAATACAGATCAATAAATCAAGCTAGGAAGAAGTAATATTAAAGTAGATTGCCTCGCCTGTGCAGATGATCTGGTACAGTTAACTGGGATATTACCGCTCTTCAAATACAAATTGAAATTCTCCAAGATGTTGCAAAAACGAAGACTACAAATAACATTCGAAGAAGCGATATATGTGACATTGCACAAAAAGCATCAAACTTTTTGAACATTACATATGGGAAAATAAAATGCGGTTCTCGATTTAAGTAATCTGCGAAATCATATAAGAAAATGGTATGGAAAAGCTGTAAAAAAGTTGGCTGATAAAAAAGGCAACTACATTAATATTAATACAAAATGTTTACAATAAAAATCACTTTCTAAATTCAGTAACGTTAGGCATAAAAGTACTGTAATCAGATTAGAATATCTTTATGGAGCAGAACATTAGTTTTAAATAGAAAGAGGGATATCGAAGAAATTCAAAATAAAGAAATATTTTTAACGAAATTCTGAGCCCCAAAATTACTGATGGAGAAACTCATAAGATGAAAAGTAATAAGGAAATACAATAATACACGAGTACATGAGAAAACGAAGACTTAAATTTTATGGGTACGTTAAGTTGAGAAAATAAATAGAAAATAAGTAGTGGATATCTCCTTGGATGATAACAGAACATTGAAAATTGTTGCGATTATTTAATACTGCTCAATTTACGTGGTAGTTCTAATGGTTTTATTTAGTGTGAGTAAATAGTGTACTTTGCATGTTTCGTTAATGAAGTAAAAAGAATTCGAAAGATTTCCAAAACCTTAGCTTAGATATTCATCTTGGATTTCTGTTTCAATTTCTCCCTAGCAAAACTGAGCTTTTCAATCAGCAGTCTTCGACCTGTTAGGTTCTGTTGTCATATGCAAACATGGATATCACTTTTCTTTTTGTCTCAAAGAGGCGTTGTGTATCGCTAACAAAGAAACTTTACGAGTGATCACATGAGAATTATAAACTTAAGAATGGCACAACTTTACATTGTAAAGAAACAATTTTGACTAGTTGCTGGAGCAATGCTTATCAGATTTCTCCTTTTATACGCTGTACGTGGCAAAGGAAATTAGAGAGTCTTTTTCTCATTTAATTTTAGTCTCTAGAGTCAGGTTACTTGGACAAATTATTAAAATAAAAATTACTTTTGATACCGTTTGCTATGAAAAGGAGCATATGCTTGTACTACAATTGCCTGAGAACAATTATTCATTTGTACCATTCAATTAAACTACATTTGTTGTGAGACCAGAGGATCAATCACAACTGACACAAGAGAACATATTTTCATTTCGTAAATCGTATTAACAATAACACAGTAGTGTAGTTATAACAACTAATCATTGAAAGAAACTGCTATGACACGTACCTTACATTGACATAGAACTAACTGTTATGGTCTTCAGTCCGGAGACTGGTTTGATGCAGCTCTCCACCCTACTCTATCCTGAGCAAACCTTTTCATCTCCTCATAAGAACGGCAACCCACATCCACTTGAATCTGCTTACTATACGCGTCTCTTGGTCTCCCTCTGCGATTTTTACCCCACACACTTCCCTCCAATGCTAAATTTACGATTCCCCGATGTCTAAGAATGTGTCCTACCAAGCGATCCCTTCTTTTAGTCAGGGTATGCCAAAAATTCCTTTTCTCACCAATTCTGTTCAGTACCTCTTCATTAGTTATGCGATCTACCCACCTAATCTTCAGCATTCTTCTGTAGCACCACATTTCAAAAGCCTCTATTCTCTTCCTGTCCGCACTGCTTATCGTCCATGTTTCACTCCCGTACAAGGCAACACTCCACACAAATGCCTTCAGAAAAGACTTCCTTACCCTTAAATTAATATTCGATGTTAGCAAATTTCTCTTTTTCAAAAATGCTTTTCTTCCCATTGCCATTCTGCATTTTATATCCTCTGTACTGCGACCATCGCATGTTATTTTACTACCCAAGTAACAAAACTCATCTACCACCTTCATTGTTTCGTTACCTAATCTAATTCCTTCAGCATCGCTTGATTTTCTAAGACCGCATTCCATTATTTTTGTTTTGCTCTTGTTAATGTTCATTTTATACGCTCTCTTCAACACGCTGTCCATTCCGTCCAACTGCTCTTCCAGGTCCTTTGCTGTCTCTGACAGAATTACAATGTCATCAGCAAAACGCAATGTTTTTATTTCTTCCCCCTGAACTTTAATCCCTATTCCAAATTTTTCCTTGCTTTCCTTCACCGCCTGCTCGATGTACAAATTGAATAACATTGGAGAAAGGCTACAACCCTGTCTTACTCCCTTCCCAACTGATGCTTCCCTTTCATGTCCTTCGAGTCTAATAACTGCGGTCTGGCTTTTGTACAAGTTGTAAATAACTCTCCTTTCCCTGTATTTTATCCCTGCTGACTTCAGAATTTGAAAGAGTGTATTCCAGTCAACATTGTCAAATGCTTTCTCCAAATCTACAAAAGCTAAAAATGTAGGTTTGCCTTTTCTTAATCTATCTTCTAAGATAAGACGTAAAGTGAGTATTGCCTCCCGGGTTCCTATGTTCCTCCTGAATCCAAACTGATCTTCCCCGAGATCAGCTTCTACCAGCTTTTCCATTCTCCTGTAGATAATTCGTGTTAACATTTTGCAACCATGACTTATCAAACTGATGGTTCTGTAATTTTCACACCTGTCTGCGCCTGATTTCTTTGGAATGGGGATTATTACATTTTTCTTAAAGTCTGAGGGCATTTCGCCGGTCTCATACATCCTACACACCAGTTCAAATATTCTTGTCATGGCTGGCTCTCCCAGATACTTTAGTAGCTCTGAGGGTATGTCATCTACTCCTGGGGCCTTGTTCCGACCTAGGTCTTTCAAGGCTCTGTCAAATTCATCTCTCAGTATAGTATCTCCTATTTCATCTTGATCGACTTCCTCTTCCGTTCCTACAACATCGTCTCTAAGTTCATTTCCTTTGTAGAGCTGCTCTATGTACTCTTTCCACCTTTCAGCTTTCCCTTCTTTGCTGAGAACTGGTTTCCCATCTGAGTCCTTGATATTCGTAGAATTGCTTTTCTTGTCCCCAAATGTCTCTTTGATTTTCCTGTAGGCGGTATCTACTTTTCCCCTTCTTATACATTCTTCTATAGATTTGCATTTGGCTTCTAGCCACTCCTGCTTAGCCGTTGTGCACTTCCTGTCAATCTCATTTTTTAGTCGTCTGTACTCCATTTTGCCTGTTTCATTTACTGCATTTTTATATTTTCTCCTTTCATCAATTAACTGTAGTATTTCCTGTGATATCCATGGATTTTTTGTAGGTCTTGCCTTTCTACCTATTTTGTCCTCCGCTGCCTTCATTATTTCATCTCTCAATGCTACCCATTCCTCTTCTACTGTTTTATTTCCCCCTGTTTCTGTCAATTGTTGCCTAAATCTCCCTCTGAAATTCTCCAGAACTTCACTTTCCTTCAACCTATCTAAGTCCCATCTCCTTATTTTCCTACCTTTCTGCAGTTTTTTCAGCTTCAGCGTACAGTTCATGACTAACAAGTTATGGTCAGAGTCTATATCTGCCCCTGGGTATGTCCTGCAGTTTATAACCTGGTTCCGGTACCTATGTCGTACCATTATAAAATCTATCTGATACCTTCCGGTGTCTCCTGGTCTCTTCCACGTATACAACCTTCTTTTGTGATTCTTAAACCACGTGTTTGTTACGATTAAATCATGTTCCGTGCAAAATTCTACCAGGCGACTTCCTCTTTCATTCCTCCTGCCCAGTCCATATTCACCTATTATTTTTCCTTCTCTTCCTTTTCCTACTACCGAATTCCAGTCTCCCATCACAATTAAGTTTTCCTCTCCCTTAACTGTCTGAATAATTTCCTTTAGCTCCTCATATATTTCTTCGATCTCCTCATCATCGGCAGAGCTAGTTGGCATATAAACCTGTACTACTGTTGTCGGTGTTGGCTTCGTATCTATCTTGACAATGATAATGCGATCACTGTGCTGCTCATAGTAGTTTACCCGCATTCCTATTTTCTTATTCATTATCAGTCCTACTCCTGTGATACCCCCAACTGATTTTATATTTATAATCCTGTACTCACCTGACCAGAAATCCTGTTCATCCTGCCACCGAACTTCACTAATACCCACTATATCTAACTTCAACCTATCCATTTCCCTTTTTAAATTTTCTAATTTTCCTACTCGATTAAGGGATCTAACATTCCACGCTCCGACCCGTAGAATGGAAATTAACGAATATTGCCTCTTTACTTCACATTATTGTTCCATTCGTCTACCTGTGGCGCAGCCACAGGGACGGGGGGATAATAGAGCTGAATCCTCCCATCCCCCGGTATCTTCCATAATTTGTTTTTTAAAATTCCTTTTTTTTAATAAAAAAATGTGTAAAAACAGGCCGGCACTGGAAATTTTGAAATAGTACACATGTAACAAATCACAGCGAAACTATAATTTGCCAAGCCCAAGTTAACGTGTCAATGAGTCGCCAATGTGATACCGCCATTGAGAATGTGTGATGTTGTTACTGTGAGCGGTTTTAATGCCACCGCGACCAAATTTTATGCTGTCGCTATTGTTACTGCTATGCTGAAGGTACGAGCCGATTGGTCATATGTGGCGATCAGCTGCTTAGCAGGTCAGCGGCGAGCCCTGAATGGAATCTTAATAAAGGCCTACGAACACCAACTGTGTTATTTTAGTTCAATTTTTCACATAGAGTCTGATGTTAATTAAACTGTTACAACATCGGCGAGCTTCTTATATTTCTGATAGCGAAGGAGAAGAACCCGTTACTATTAATTAATTCGGTACGCTTTATTTTTTTAAAAAAGGAGCACCCCCTTCTCCCCCCCCCCCCCCCAGAACCAAATCCTGCCTGCACCAATGCCGTCTACCATAGATTTAGAGGTGAGAAAAAAGTATGATATTACTGATACATATTTCGTGTTCTTATTATGTTATTTAAACAGACTATTAAGCTATTCAGACACTTACTTCCTCTTAGAAACAGACCATGAATGTGCGATAGTAACAAAAATCATCAAAAATAAACCAGCAACTCTGCTTGTTGACATAAATGACGACAGAGCAATAAATGTACCACAGTAAACGTTAAATTGTCCTGTTTCTGACAAGTTATCGCTCGTAGTCCTATTCGAGCAAAGAAATGTAGCCATAATTCCACCTGTAGAGTTAAGTTACGAACGCAAAACAGTCTCTGCATTGCCTGGTGGTGGCGGCGCTCGCAGCTGGAGACGCCTGGCGTACAGCGCTCCCAGCGGAATACGCCTGAACTACTAGCACATTCGCAGCTGTGTTTCGTGCTTCACAGCGCGCGGAGCTAACGGCACTCTGTGCTACACTACACGAAATTTCACCACGGCTAAAAGCAGAACTGCGCAGCGGGCCAACCCCATTCCAAAAAGTAGATTTAATAGTACAAGTTTACTATGCTCTTTATACATGGACATACTTCTATCACATTTTCCCCACAGGCATTCGACCTACTTACATTCCAGTTTTCTTAGATTGATATAGCAATGTAAGTATCACTTTATTTACATCAATCAGCGGTTACCTTGATAGTTGTTGTTATTATGGTCTTCAGTCCGGAGACTGGTTTGATGCAGCTCTCCACCCTACTCTATCCTGAGCAAGCCTTTTCATCTCCTCATAAGAACGGCAACCCACATCCACTTGAATCTGCTTACTATACGCGTCTCTTGGCCTCCCTCTGCGATTTTTACCCCACACGCTTCCCTCCAATGCTAAATTTACGATTCCTCGATGTCTAAGAATGTGTCCTACCAAGCGATCCCTTCTTTTAGTTAGGGTATGCCAAAAATTCCTTTTCTCGCCAATTCTGTTCAGTACCTCTTCATTAGTTATGTGATCTACCCACCTAATCTTCAGCATTCTTCTGTAGCACCACATTTCAAAAGCCTCTATTCTCTTCCTGTCCGCACTGCTTATCGTCCATGTTTCACTCCCATACAAGGCAACACTCCACACAAATGCCTTCAGAAAAGACTTCCTTACACTTAAATTAATATTCGATGTTAGCAAATTTCTCTTTTTCAAAAATGCTTTTCTTCCCATTGCCATTCTGCATTTTATATCCTCTGTACTGCGACCATCGCATGTTATTTTACTACCTAAGTAACAAAACTCATCTACCACCTTCATTGTTTCGTTACCTAATCTAATTCCTTCAGCATCGCCTGATTTTCTAAGACCGCATTCCATTAGTTTTGTTTTGCTCTTGTTAATGTTCATTTTATACGCTCTCTTCAACACACTGTCCATTCCATTCAACTGCTCTTCCAGGTCGTTCGCTGTCTCTGACAGAATTACAATGTCATCAGCAAAACGCAATGTTTTTATTTCTTCCCCCTGAACTTTAATCCCTATTCCAAATTTTTCCTTGCTTTCCTTCATCGCCTGCTCAATGTACAAATTGAATAACATTGGAGAAAGGCTACAACCCTGTCTTACTCCTTTCCCAACTGGTGCTTCCCTTTCATGCCCTTCGAGTCTAATAACTGCGGTCTGGCTTTTGTACAAGTTGTAGATAACTCTCCTTTCCCTGTATTTTACCCCTGCTGACTTCAGAATTTGAAAGAGTGTAGTCCAGTCAACATTGTCAAACGCTTTCTCCAAATCTACAAAGGCTAAAAATGTAGATTTGCCTTTCCTTAATCTATCTTCTAAGATAAGACGTAAGGTAAGTATTGCCTCCCGGGTTCCTACGTTCCTCCTGAATCCAAACTGATCTTCCCCTAGGTCAGCTTCTACCAGCTTTTCCATTCTCCTGTAGATAATTCGTGTTAATATTTTGCAACCATGACTTATCAAACTGATGGTTCTGTAATTTTCACACCTGTCTGCACCTGATTTCTTTGGAATGGGGATTATTACATTTTTCTTAAAGTCTGAGGGCATTTCGCCTGTCTCATATATCCTACACACCAGTTCAAATAGTCTTGTCATGGCTGGCTCTCCCAGAGACTTTAGTAGCTCTGAGGGTATATCATCTACTCCTGGGGCCTTGTTCCGGCCTAGGTCTTTCAAGGCTCTGTCAAATTCGTCTCTGAGTATAGTATCTCCTATTTCATCTTGATCTACTTCCTCTTCTCTTCCTACAACATCGTCTCTAAGTTCATTTCCTTTGTAGAGCTGCTCTATGTACTCTTTCCACCTTTCAGCCTTTCCTTCTTTGCTGAGAACTGGTTTCCCATCTGAGTTCTTGATATTTGTAGAATTGCTTTTCTTGTCCCCAAATGTCTCTCTGATTTTCCTGTAGGCGGTATCTACTTTTCCCCTTATTATACATTCTTCTACAGATTTGCATTTGACTTCTAGCCACTCCTGCTTAGCCATTTTGCACTTCCTATCAATCTCATTTCTTAGTCGTCTGTACTCCATTTTGCCTGTTTCATTTACTGCATTTTTATATTTTCTCCTTTCATCAATTAAATTTAGTATCTCCTGTGTTATCCAAGGATCTTTTGCAGGTCTTGCCTTTCTACCTATTTTGTCCTCTGCTGCCTTCACTATTTCATCTCTCAATGCTACCCATTCCTCTTCTACTGTTTTATTTCCCCCTGTTTCTGTCAATTGTTGCCTAAATCTCCCTCTGAAATTCACCAGAACTTCACGTTCCTTCAATTTATCTAGGTCCCATCTCCTTATTTTCCTACCTTTCTGCAGTTTTTTCAGTTTCAGCCTACAGTTCATGACTAACAAGTTATGGTCAGAGTCTATATCTGCCCCTGGGTATGTCTTGCAGTTTATAACCTGATTCCGGAATCTATATTTTACCATTATAAAATCTATCTGATACCTTCCAGTGTCTCCTGGTCTCTTCCAAGTATACAACCTTCTTTTGTGATTCTTAAACCACGTGTTTGTTATGATTAAATTATGTTCCGTGCAAAATTCTACCAGGCGACTTCCTCTTTCATTCCTTCTGCCCAGTCCATATTCACCTACTATTTTTCCTTCTCTTCCTTTTCCTACTACCGAATTCCAGTCTCCCATCACAATTAAGTTTTCCTCTCCCTTAACGGTCTGAATAATTTCCTTTAGCTCCTCATATATTTCTTCTATATCCTCATCATCGGCAGAGCTAGTTGGCATATAAACCTGTACTACTGTTGTCGGTGTTGGCTTCGTATCTATCTTGACAATGATAATGCGATCACTGTGCTGCTCGTAGTAGTTTACCCGCATTCCTATTTTCTTATTCATTATCAGTCCTACTCCTGTGATACCCCCAACTGATTTTGTATTTATAATCCTGTACTCACCTGACCAGAAATCCTGTTCATCCTGCCACCGAACTTCACTAATCCCCACTATATCCAACTTCAACCTATCCATTTCTCTTTTTAAATTTTCTAATTTTCCTACCCGATTAAGGGATCTAACATTCCACGCTCCGATCCGTAGTATGCCAGTGTTGTCTTTCCTGATGATAACATCCTCCTGAGTAGTCCCCGCCCGGAGATCCGAATGGGGGACTATTTTACCTCCGGAATATTTTACCCGAGACCTTGATAGAAAAAGGAATATATGTTACTTTTAAACGAGTAGTATTCATCAAGGTTATAAGAAATAATGAATATTGGCACTGTTAGTACCATGATAAATCCCCATTCCCAGCTTGTAGGACGATTGGGAGACAAGAACGAAGGTGTACGCGAGGTGTTCGCATGAATTTTGAAAGAAAGATGTACAAAAACAATATTTATTTGTGAATAGTATGAAATGACCAGCTCGATCAGCCGAGTGGTCTAACGCGCCGATTTCCGAGACGGGGAAGCGAACAGTCCCCGGTTCGAATCCGCCCGCCGGATTTACGAAGGGGGTCGGAGAACCAGCCAGCATGGATGTGGTTTTTAGGTGGTTTTCCACATCTCCCTAGATGAATACCGAGCTGGTATCTAGGTCCTGCCTCAGTTACACGATTCGCAAACATTTCGTAACGCTTTCCACTTTAACACATGTAACAATACATGAAGACATTTGCGGTACACATTTCCTACCGGGGGTATGGGGTGGCGACAGGAAGGGCATCCGGCAACCCCGTAAATGTTAACATGCCAAATCCGAAGTATCAAAACCGACTCTGCACGTGCGGGAACGCGGTCAAAGTGAAAGAGAGCTGTGAGTACAATGAATTATCGTATGCATCTTAGATAGGATCGTAAATAACACCAACTTCGTTTCACTGATGTTGTTAAACCACACCAAAGCAATTATCTTAATTAGTCGTACACCTGACTTTTCAAACGAGTAACTTCGTAAACTGAATTGTTCATTGTTGTTGTTGTTGTGGTCTTCAGTCCTGAGACTGGTTTGATGTAGCTCTCCACCCTACTCTATCCTGAGCAAGCCTCTTCATTTCCTCATAAGAACGGCAACCCACATCTAAATCTGCTTACTATATTCGTCTCTTGGTCTACCTCTGCGATTGTTACCCCACACACTTCCCTCCAGTGCTAACTTTACAACCTTGATGTCTAATAATGTGTCCTATGTTCAAATGTTTATAGAGCTTATGGGACTTAAATACGGGGTCATTAGTCCCTACACTTACAAACTACTTGTGAACTAGCTAATACTAAGGACGGCACAAACATCCATGCCCGAGGGTGGATTCGAACCCCCGACCGTAGTGGCCGTGAAGACTGTGACTGGCGCGCCACAGAACGCTCGGCCACCGCGGCCGGCGAATGTGTCCTACCAATCGATCCCTTCTTTAAGTGCAGGTATGACAAAAGTCCTTTGCTCCCCAATTCTGTTCAGTACCTCTTCGTAAGGTTACGCGATCTACCCACCCAATCTTCAGCTTTCATCTGTAGCACCAGATTTCAAAAGCCTCTATCCTCTTTCTGTCTGAACTATATATCGCCCAAGTTTCACTCCCGTATCAGGCAACACTCCACACAAATGCCTTCAGAAAAGATTACCTTACGCTTAAATTAATATTCGATGTTAGCACACTTCTCTTTTTCAGAAACGCTTTTTTTCCTATTGCCATTCGGCATTCTATATCCTCTCTACTGCGACGATCATATGTAATTTTACTGCCCTAGTAACAAAACTCATCTACCAACTTTATTGTTTCGTTACCTAATCTAATTCCTTCAGCATCTCCTGATTTTCTAAGCCTGTATTCCATTATATTTGTTTTGTTATTGTTCATCTTATACCTTCCTATCAATATACTGTCCATTCAGTGCAACTGAATTACCAAGTCCTTTGCTGCCTCTGAGAAAATTACAATGTCGTCAAAACGCAAAGTTTTTCTTACTTCACTCAACTTTAATTCCTTCTCCAAATTTATCTTTGCTTTCCTTCACAGCTTGCTCAGGGTACAAATTGAATAACATTGGAGAAAGGCTAAAACCCTGTCCTACTCCCTTAGCAAACAATGCTTCTCTCTCATACCCTTCGACTCTAATAATTGCGGCCTGGCTTCTGTACAAGTTGTAAATAATCCTTCTTTCCCTGAATTTTACCCCAGCTGACTTGACAATTTGAAAGAATGTATTCCAGTCAACATTGTCAAAAGCTTTCTTCAAATCTAAAATTTTGTTTCGAAGTAAATATCCTTTATACACGCACTCAATAAACTTTTTCCTCATTTCAGCTTCTCCTTCTATATTCAGAACTGGTTTTCCATCTGAATTCTTTATATTCACCCAGCTATTTTTCTTGTCTCCAAATATCTCTTTTATTTTGCTGTAGACGGTAACTACTTTTCCCCTAATTATACATTCTTCTAAAGATTTTCATTTTGCTTCTAGCCACTCCTGTTTAGCCATTTTGCACTTCCTGTCATTCTCATTTCTTAGTCGACTGCACTCCATTTTGCCTGCTTCATTTGCTGCACTTTTAAATCTTCTACTGTAATCAATTGAATTTAATATTTCCTGTGATATACAAAGTTTCTTTGTAGGTCTTCGCTTTCAACCTATTTGGTCCTCTGCTGCCTTGACTATTTCATCTCTTAAAGCTACCCATTCCTCTCCTACTCTTTTATTTTTCTCCGTTTCTGTCTGTTGTTGCCTAAATCTCCCTCAGAAATTCTCCACAACTTCAGGTTCCTTCAATTTATCCAGGTCCCATCTCCTTATATACCTAACTTTCTGCAGTTTCTTCAGTTTCAGTTTACAGTTCATAACCAATAAGATATGATCTGAGTCTGTATCTGCCCCTGGATATGTCTTACAGTTTAAAATCTGGTTCCGAAACCGATGTCTTGCCATTATAAAATAGATTTGGTACCTTAAGGTTGTGACGCACCCTTGTTTTATATGTATTAAATGTTTGTTAAATCTTCGCCTCTCGTTTTTTTTTTTCTTCTTGTCTCTGGACCACCTACACAAGCGCTTGGCTACTTCCAGCTGGCTTGCACTGATTGACAATAACACGTATTGTGGGATAGACTTGCAAATTTGGTAGGCTTTATCTTATAAGAGCTTATATAGTGGTTCCCAAATAAGTGAAAGAAGTTGAAAATAGATTGAACAAGACAAGGACAATTAATTAATAATGGCTGGCAACGGATAACGCATCTTAAAGTTAAGCCAGTGTATGCTATGCAGGAAGGGGTACGTCCAATTTGATACCCAGGACAAGTTATATGAATTATATTACACATTATAATCCCATCCAAAAAAGGTGAACCAGAGGGGACACGTGTATTATGATAAAATACACATGTAGCTTTAAATATTGAGGTTTATTCCTTTCCACGAATAAATTCAGTTAACACAGACATAATTATTAAGCATGGCATTGATCAATGGTGGTTTGAACAACCTTTTGGTTCTTACACAAAACAGTGAACAAATCGAATCCTTTACAAAACTACGCCAACTTTGGTTGTTCAAAATTACCTGGTCTCACACGCACAAGATGATTACAAGTTAATTTTATTTCATGTCACACGAGGGAAACGGGATGGAAGAAAAATGCACTCAACAACACTGTTAAACACTCTCATGCGGGCATGCACTTGCCTCGTGGCGTACTCTTAGCAACCTAAATACATATTGAGCACCAGCTGGTGCCAATAGTCATATATTTGGACAAGGCGGTCTTATTAACTAACGACATTTGAGGAATTACAATTACACTTGCAAGAGGCAGCAATCTGATGAATGGAAAGAAACACGTTACGTGCGCTGCTTCATAATGTGCAAAAATTAAGTAAACGGGCGTTGGACAAGAATCAACTCAGATCTAATGCAAGTGCACAGAGATCCCTCAGCATCACACTCAGTAAACTCTCTGAAAGTCGTTAAAATTTAGGAAAATATTACACACGCAGCAATACCAAAAGCAAACACATAAATATATCTGTTGGGCATAAGCACAGCCAACCACGAAATTTCAGCGTGGACTTACTATCCATGTGGCTGACTAAACTATCTTACGAAGAAAACGGGCTAAATTATTAAAAATTCCCCATTGAAAGTAATATGATACGACAGCATTTTTAATACTGAAGCTATTACAACGAAACGCAAGAGCATTGGCGCTCATTTACTGTGACTATTCATTGTCTGATACTAATCCCGCCAACAACTAGATAAAGAAACGTACCCAAATTTGTAATAATTCTACAACAAAATGAACATCAACATGAAGATACCGCAAAATCCCAACTGGTAAGCATTAAACGAAAGCCGTATCTGTAAGGGGAAACACCTTTGACACTACACCTGTGAAACACTGTAATGACTTTGTGCGCCCATTTCACGTGGAATTTCACGATTAAGAAACTTTCTTTCGTGAAACTTATGCTTCTACTGATAAAATATGCCCTTTGACCGTGGTTTGGAACCACATACCATTAATTTCCTGCATTTCTTATCCACATTTCTGCAAGCTGGCGGAGCAACCACCACAGCGTCCGTCCGTCTCCCAAGGCTCCTCCCGACCACCTCAGAATGGCTACCCAAAATTCAACGTGCCCGAGAAGGCGCACGCTGATTGGTCGTGAAAGGTGCACCCAAAGGGCAAGTTCCTTTCGCGAATTCGCGATCTTCGACCTCTCCAAAATCGACCAGAGGCATAGCTTGCGAACTCTTTTCACTACTCACTATTATCTCTGCTGGCGAAAGCAGAAAACTTGCAAACTATTACTATCACCGAATGACTATCCCATCAATTACTCTACAGGGGAGAAAACATGTAAGCACTCTCTTACACACCCTGTGGAGGGAAACAAGGAGTGTGACACGAATAGTTGTTGGAGAAATAAAGTGAAACCAAATTTGCCATCTCCACTTCTACATCAACGCCTGGGTTCATATCGCAAGAAAAACCACCGAATAATGATCAGATAAATTAAGTATTGTTTAACGGTTAATGACAAGAATTACATATACATCTACATGAGATACTCTGCAAATCACATTTAAGTGACTGGCAGAGGGTTCATCGAACCACAATTATACTATTTATCTCCCATTCCATTCTCGAGTAGCGCGCGGGAAGAAAGAACACCTGAATCTCTCTGTTCGAGCTCTGATTTCTCGTATTTTATTCTGATGATCATTTCTACCTATGTAAGTGGGAGTCAACAATATATTTTCGCATTCGGAGGAGAACGTTGGTGATTGGAGTTTCGCAAATCATGTTCATATCAATTAAGTATTGTTTAACTGTTAATGCAAAATATTAGTTTAAGTGGTCCTGACAAGAGCAAATGAACACAAAAAATGGCAATCAGGGTGGGAACGGCAATGAGACGATAGAGCACTAACGTCTCACGGTGTCTCCAGGTCTCTTCCATGTATTCAACCTCCTTTCATGATTTTTAAACTAGGTCTTTGTTATAATTAAATTGTGTTCCTTGCAAAATTCTACCAGGCGGCTTCCTCTTTCATTCTTTTTGCCCAGTCAGTATTCTCCTACTCTTTTTCCTTCCCTTCCTTTTCCTACTACCGAATTCGAGTCAGCCATCACAATTCAGTTCTTCTCTCACTTAGTAATAATTTCCTTTCTCTTATATATCTTCGATCTCCTCATCATCAGCAGAGCTAGTGGGCATATAAACTTGTACTACTGTAGTCGGTGTTAGCTACGTATCTTGGGTACTATAATACGGTCACTACGCGGCTCGTAGTAGTTTACCTGCATTCCTATTTTCTTATTCATTATTGTATCTACTCCTGAAATACCCTCCAACTTATTCTGTATTTATAACTCTGTACTCGCCTGAACAGAAATCCTATTCATCCTGCCACCGATTTCACTAATCCCTATTATATTTAACTTCAACCTATCCATTTCCTATTTTAAACTTTCTAACCTCCCTATCCGATTAATGGATCTAACATTCTAACGCTCCGATCCGTAGAATGCCAGTATTGTCTTTCCTGATGATCACATCCTCCTGACTAGTCCTTGTACGGAGATTCGACTGGAGGACTATTTTACCTCCGGAATATTTTACTCGAGAGGATGCCATCATCATATTTTCATGTGCTCGGGAAAAGTCACGGCTGTAGTTCCCCTTGCTTTCAGCCGTTCGCAGTAACTGTATGGCAAAGCCACATTAGCTGACGCCACAAGGTGAGCTCAGTCAATCATTCAGACTGTTGCCCCTGTAACTACTGAAAAGGCTGCTGCCCCTCTTGAGGAACCACACGTTTGTCTGGCCTCTCCACAAATCCCCCTCCGCTGTGACTGCACCTCCGGTACAGTTACCTGTATCGTTGAGGCATGCAAGGCACCCTAATTTGGCAATGTCTTTGGTTCATGGGTGTCTAGAATATCCTGCAGAGGGTATTTAAGGGACTGGAGTACAGAGACTGCTTCCCAATACATTTATACTCTAATGAAATTTGTTATTAAAAATAAACCTTTTTTTCAAACCAACAGCTAAGTTCAAGGGATTAATACCAGATACAAGATTAACTTTCACAAAGATTTAAGGTCACTATTCGGCAAACACATTTTCAATAATATGCCAGCAGCCATAAATAAATTAAGTCACAATAAAATTCCATTTGATAAGGATTTTTAGTGGCAACTCCTCCTATTCTATTGATGAATTTAGCAGAAGTGATTTATGTATGTTACTGTACATAATAGTCACATATGTGAATATTGTGTCCAGTCTGACTTCAGTACTAATATTACCCAGTAATGTGATCATTGTAAATAATAGTGGTAGAAAAAAGACTAAGAATTACCATATTCATTTAGTACATTCAAAACTTGATACGTAGTAATCAGTTTCATGTCCTTTACAGTGTGAAAATTCTTAAAATATTCAAAGGATAAAAATGCAGCCCTCCGTCACAAAATTAACAATTATTTAACCTGGTTTCGGCAATATCTAAGATTGCCTTCATCAGAAATAATAAAACAAAACAAGTCCCATCATAAAATATATAACTCAGCTGTAAAGCATACGTCACAAATTTTAAAAAGAAATTTTTAGAAAAAGCTAGCCACTATGGGCTCTACGCCTATACGGAGGCATCAGACTGGCGTGTGCTAAGTGGAGTTGTGAACAGGTACACGTTACCTCAGTAGTGCCATCTAGTAGCCGCAATTACAACTAGGCAACTGTACAGAGAGAAACAGTATTGAGAAAACAATTACCACAAAGAGCTTTGTTTAACATGGGAGATGGTTAAGACGTCATTTTGGCAATACAATATTAGTAGAGAGAATTTAACGAGTAACAAAGTTGTAATAAGCAAAATAGTAAAAAAATTGGCTTTTGGTATACAATTGTTTTGGATCAAGTCGGAAGAAATATTTCCGACATTGCACGAAGTACAACATCAAAGACCGAGTAAACGATTAGATTTACACGGCTCCGTGAAGTGTACAACGCCCAGCAGACTGATTGCTGGAAATTTTCTACAACTCAAAATAGTCGTTGATGACAAGAGCCACAGTGGAATCGAGCTTGAGTGAATTTGTGATTATATTAGATTAGTTGTACCTTTCCTTCCAGTAGCTGAAATTGAGGAGATCGTCTTGGATGTAGGACATGTCGGAAAATATGACGAATACATACAAAATAACAACAGATTTGTTAATGTACCATCCGCAGTTCCCTAATGTAATAAAGTGCCCTTATGGAGTTGTATATACCGTTGAATATTTAAAACCAGGTTTAAAACACATCTTTTGAGGAAGAATGGCACTAAGCGAGGTTTAAGTATATTGAATAATTCAGTTACAAATGTAAATAGTTATTAGGACCGGAAGGTGTCAGTCCATAAATGGCACTAACCCCCATAATTCGTCTTTTGCTGACCATCTTCTCACTACAGGTCACGCTCCTAAAGTCATTTTTTGCATACCGAAAAGAAAGGCCACGGATTAGTCGCCCTCGAGGCATTGAAAACATTGAAACACTTTTTTCGTAATGATGGGCTTATTCTAAATGAACAGTTACAACTCCGAAATAGAAACTTTTTTTAACGGTATCAAGCCGTTACTGGGTCTTTGATGTTCTACTTCGTGCAGTGTCCGAAATATTTCTTCCGACTTGATCCAAAACATTTGTATTCCAAAAGCCAATTTTTAACTATTTTACTTATTACAACTTTGTTACTCGTTAAATTCTCTCTACCAATATTTTATTGCCAAAATGACGCCTCAGCCGTCTCTCATATTAAACAAAGCTTTTTGTAGCACTTCTTTTTTCAATACTGGTTTTCACTGTAAAGTAGCCAAGTTGTAATGGCGGCTATTAGATAGCACTACTGTTCACAACTCCAGTTAGCACACGCCAATCTGATGCCTCCGTGCAGGCGTGCAGCCCATAGTGACGTAAGCTTTACAGCTGAGTTGTATATTTTATTATGTGACTTCTTTTATTTTATAATTTCTGATGAAGGAAATCTTACATATTGCCGAAACCAGGTTAAATGATTTTTAATTTTCTGACAGAAGGCTACATTTTTATACTTTGACGTTGTGCATTTTGACCTACGTCTGCTCTTAATGAGCATAATTCGCTTCTGAGTCTTGCCTGAAATGCGAAGTACTCATTAACAGAATGTATTTTTCTGTCGGAAATCACGTGAAAATAGAATATTTGTTCCATTTCGAAAAATACGCAAGAAAGCTTCGTCCAACAATTTAAACGAAAAGATAAAGCAAAGGAGAGAAGAGAAATTTGTTTCCGTTGTGATAACAATGTTTTGTTATGGTTAGTGGGGGGGGGGGGGGGCAGAATCCTTTTACTTGGAAGGTTGTCGCATATTCGAAAAGGTTGAAGAACACTGTTTTAATGATTTTTATGTTTTCTATTTATTTATTTAGTAACTAGCTTAATTCCCGCTGCTTCGCGCGCGTAGACTGGATGGTTTGCATTGGTTGTTTCTACTTCTAAACATAAAGTTTCATAGATTTAGCTTTAAAATGCGTTCCTAATCAAGTACTTTGATACAACTTGCCACCCCTTATTGCAGCATTGATGGCAGAATTTTTAATTATAACAATGGCTCCAAATCTAAATTTTCGCATTTCTAGCAGCAAAATAGTGTTAGTAGCATCCTTAAAAGATTATTCCCTTATTTCACCTGGTTAATGGCTGAATTTCCAAAAATATGGAAACATGTATTTTAAAATTTCAATGAAAAATCTAATTCCGAAGTTTTGTATTTCTTGCTTCAAAGTTGCCTTAGTAGCAACGTATTTTCAAAAAACCGTTCATCCCATATTTCACCCTCTTATGGATGCGAATATCGAAAAATCGCTTATGCCTACAGTGTAAGATAAACAACGTCTACAAATTTCAAGCTTCCATCGTTTGTAGATTCACTTTTCAGCACAGTTTTCTTTATTTTAGAAACGGATCAAGAACGCGAAATTTCTTTCTTACGCTTTGGCATCTTTCTTTCTTTGTAGTATTACTTTTCAAACAGCAATATGCAGTTATTTTTCTTTATTCGTAAACTTGTTGCAGAAAAATAACTGAAAAATGTGCATCACGTTTCGCTGTATATAACCTATTTGCTATAACAGTGTCAAAAGTCATCGCTGGACTTCAATCCGAATTTTATATAAGCTGACGACATTCAACGACGATATCTTCAAATATGTTCAAATATTTGTAAAGCTTATGGGACTCAACTGCGCGGTCACTAGTCCCTAAAGTTACAAACTACTTATGAACTAACTTAGGGGACTGATGACCTAGCTGTTTAGTCCCCTCAAAACCAACAACAACAACAACAACTAACTTATACTAAAGACAATACAAACATCCATGCTCGAGGGAGGATTCGAACCCCCCCCCCCCCCCCGACGCGAAAGGGTGCGCGATCCTCAAGTGGCGCTCTAGACCGCTCGGCTACTCCCGCGCTGCTACCATTTCTTCCACGACACGGAAGTACAATGGTGTACAACGGGAGACTTTGTACTACAACAACATCTACATAGATACTCTGAAAATCACATTTAAGTGTCTGGCAGTGGGTTCATCGAATCACTTTCATAATCTTTCTCTACCGTTCCATTCTCTAATAGCGTTCGGGAAGTGAAGACCTAGAGCGTTCTTTTTTCGATCTAATGTCTCTTATTTTATTGGGATGGTCTTGTCTCCCTATGTAGGTGGGTGGTAGCAAAATATTTTCGGAATCAGAAGTAAAAGTCGCTGATTGAAATTTCGCGAATATAACTCGCTGCGACGAATAACGTCGTTCTTTTAATGATTTCCACCTCAAATGGTGCAACATTTCCGTGACGGTTCCCCCCTCCCCCCTGTAACGTTTATAACTAAACGAAATGCCCTTCTCTGAACGTTCTCTAGGTCTTCCGTCATTTCCGCCTGCCGCGGTGAAGTGGCCAAACGGATTGAGGCGCAATGCAACGATACGCGAGGCCGCTCCCCGTCTGGGGTTTGAATCCCCCCTCGGGCATGGATGTTTGTGCCATCTTTAGTATAAGGTAGTTCACAAGCAGTTTGTAAGTTTAGGGACGGATGACCCCGTAGTTAAGTCCCTTAAGCTGAACATACAACTACAACTACAGTTGCACCTGGTGAGGGTCCCACACTAGGCAACAGTACTCCAGGAGACGACGCAGAAGTGTGATGTAGGCAGTCTCTATGGTGGAGCTGTTGCATCTTCGAAACGTTCTGCCAATGAAACTTAAACTTTGCATCGCCTTCCCCACAATATTTTCTATGTGTTCTCTGCAGTCTAAGTTGTTCGTAATTGTAACTCCTAGGTATTTGGTGGAGAGATCGTTCGTCTCAATTGTGTTGTTTTTGTTAAAGAGCAAATATTGACACCCATACATAGAATTTTATATAAGTCGGTAACTTTCAGCTCCCACATCTTCCACCCCCCTTATCGTTATGTACCCTCTTCCACCAAAGTGCAAAATGGAAGACTGATACCTACTACCACATATAAACACGATACCTTCCCGTTGTGTAGTTTTGGCTGCAGAATGAAATATAGGCACAAACACACACACACACACACACACACACACACACATATATATATATATATATATATATATATATATATATATATAACTGATTGGCCGAGTGGCTATCCCTGGGGCACGGCCCCTGTCTCATGACCACCAGCCAGTCATCTACGCTGTCGTAGCCTCCACCCCCTAAACTTTGAAGGGTTTTAGCTCCCAAACTAACAGTGATAGGAATGTAGTTTAAATTGATATGGACGCAGCTGGTTTCAACGAATCCAGTACACGATAGAAAAAATTATTGTTCAATTTAAAAAATTATATCTTTGTGGTGTAACTCTTTGGAAAATGATACAATAAACTATGTTCATAGCTCCGCAGAAAGTGTACAATTCTTGTGCTGACCTACCGCATTAAAATTTCTCGTCACCTATTATTTTATAAGTTGAAGCGTGTCCATAAAAAAATTTATAAGAAAATGTCTAATATTGTGCTTCCTGTTTTGTGTCGAGTAACTTTCTTGCAAGAAAATGTATAATATTGCTTCTATTGTGTGTATCGATATGTGTATTTAACTCAAATGTTTATAGAGTCTATGGGACTTAACTACGGGGTCATCAGTCCCTAAACTTACAAACTACTTATGAACTACTTACAACTAAGGACGGCACAAATATCCATGCCCGAGGGGGGATTCGAAACCCTGTCCGTAGTGGCCGGTACTTAACTCTGTGAAGTTTCATCTTTGGCAAAGATTATGTAACGCATAGCATTGTAGCTCGCGCAGAGAGAGAGTGGGACTTGTGGTTTAGCTCGCTTAAAGAGCAGTTGAGTTGTGTGTATGGCTCCGATGTAGAGCAGAGGCTGCTGTGCCAGCAAGTTGATTTGATTGTATTTGGAATATATATTGTATTTTTATTAAACGTTTTACCACCGCTGGAATGAAGGTAATTGCATTTAATGTCATCATAAAAGGTTGTATTATGTAGGTAATGTAATGGTGATTATTAATAATAAGTAACAAAGTTGACCATTCTTTCCTGTTTCATTTGCGTAGTTAGAAGATTAACCTACTTCCTTCATTTGATAATTAGTTATTTGTGGATTTAAAGTGCAGTATTTTTTTTGTAATCTTGTTGGACAGATTTCATATTGGTGCCATAGTAAATGATTGTCATGCAACAGTGCAGTTAATTGATTATGATACTAAATTTCAATAATCAGGTACTGATCTGCATAAAATTCTCGCAGTCAAACATTAACAAAGTGATTTGTGGTTTTTTAATATCTTTCTCGCAGTCAAATTTTTGAGTATAGTCAGCGTTTCATATGGTGACTTGCCACAGCTGTTTTGTTAAAAGATCCGTTGCGCACATAATCAGTTTAATGCACTGTTTCTTATTTGACAGTAGATACATCAATATCAGGGCCATAAACCAAATTACAATGTTAACGAACAAAGAGAAGAGAAGAGAAAAATCAGGGAAGCAATAGAAATAGTCAAGCGACCCGGAAATATGAACGGAGAAGACGGGTATAGACTTCCCGCGTCTTGGTTGCCAGCAGTAGCAGTGCTTCGCGACGACACCGCGCGCAGTGCAGTCCATAGGGGCCCGCCCTGCCGCGCGTACACACAGCAAATAGCACGCTCTAGCCGGCGCTAGGCACCAGTGCTACGTCACTGCTACCACCGCTCCTCATTCGCCAGTTTGAACCAATGGCAAACATTAATATAAACACCAATCCTGGACTTCCTTTTCCACCAATAGGAAGAAATAAAGCAAACGCCAATGATAAGAGCTCTGAAACCACCAATCATAACTGGCAACATTTAATATTTAAGACACCAGCTTTCCCTCATCCAGCAGTAAAGGTAACACCCAGAAGATGGCCGCTTGCAATTGTGGCCGAAACGTCGGTGAAATCCAGAATAAAACTTCACTCTGCAGCGGAGTGTGCGCTGATATGAAACTTCCTGGCAGATTAAAATTGTGTGCCGGAACCGGGACTCGAACCTGGGACCTTTGCCTTTCGCGGGCAAGCGCACTACCGACTGTGCTATCCCGACACGACTCACGATGCCGCCTCACACAAGTTTCATATCAGCGCACACTCCGCTGCAGAGTGAAGTTTCATTCTGGAAACATCCCTTAGGCTGTGGCCAAGCCATGTCTCCACCATATCCTTTCTTCCAGGAGTGCTAGTCTTGCGTGTTTGCAGGAGAGCTTCTGTGAAGTTTGGAAAGTAGGAGGCGAGGTACTGGCAGAAGTGAAGTTGTGAGGCGTCATCGTGAGTCGTGTCGGGATAGCACAGTCGGTAGTGCGCTTGCCCGCGAAAGGCAAAGGTCCCAGGTTCGAGTCCCGGTTCTGGCACACAATTTTAATCTGCCAAGAAGTTTCGTCGGTGAAATATTTGATATATTGACGATGCGGTCCAATACCCAGAAGAGTTTTATCAGCAACAATTTGTTGTCTGATATAACGATAGGTTCAACATCAAACTACACACACACACAGCTTTTAAAGTTAGAGAGGCAAACACACTTAGTAAAACACGCTGTATATTAAGATTTTACATAAAAAACGTACCGAGTCCGATGCTGCGGACGCTGAATTCCTGAGGGTGTTGGCGTCGCACCATGACGAACTCGATGACGCCTGCGGAGTTGATCGGGTCCCCGGCGAAGGCGACGGCAGGTGTCGGTGGGCTGTAGCGGAGCGCCATGCCGGGTAGCAACTCGTCCATGTGCCAGGTGAGCGCGCGGCGTCCCAGCACGGCGGCCGACGCATCCAGCAGCGCCTGCGCGCTCGCGCCGCCCACACCAGCGTCCTCCAGCAGGGTGCGCGCAGCGCCGCCGCCGCCCCCGCCCTCCAGCGCCACGCCCTCCGCCAGCTGCACGCGCTCCTGAGAGTCCGCCGCCGACAGCACCGCCAGCGCGCCGCGACCCACGCAGGGTAGGATCGCACCCACTCCCGACGTGCTCGGCCACCCGCCATCTGACGAGGGCAAAGTTTCAGGAGAAGTCCTATTGTTTAGGATAAGAAGGAAGGAAGGTTGGGGTTTTAAGTTCCGTCGACAGCGTGGCCATTAGAGACGGAGCTTATGCTAGGATTTTTGGGGAAGGATGGGGGAGGAAATCGGCCGTGCCCTCTGAAAGGGAACCATCCCGGCATTTGCCTGGAGTGATTTAGGGAAATCACAAAAAACCTAAATCTGGATGGCCGGATGTGGATTTGAACCACCATCCTTCCGAATGCGAGTCAAGTGTGTTACCACTGCGCCACCACGCTCGGTTTAGGATAAGACTGAGGTGACAAGATTTATAGGTTACTGATATGTGCAGATACACATGGTTGCCTTACGGCGTATGTAATGTTGAGTGTATGAGAGAGAGATGGCAGCCCATCTCTCATCTTTATTAACTGTGTTTATCGTTCGTGTAATGATGTAAAGTGACCAGTACATGCATTTTTCTATAGCTGTTGGGAATGCAGGCCGTTATAACACTCTCTACCTGAGGCCAGCGGTGTGCCCTGGGGGCCGCGCTGTAAGGGTCCCGAATTGCCGGGCGCCGTGGCTCAGCGCGACCGGTCAGGGGGCTGAACGCCCTCTGTAATAACAGAGCTGAGCCCACCATTCAACGAACAACCACGAACAAACTGTACTAACGACCGTGGACCATGGATCTACGAGAATAAAAAAAAATAATAATAAAGAAAAAAAAAACATAGCAATGTGCCTCGGTGTCTGGTCGGGCAGCAGGTTGTGAATGTGTTAGCCTAGGTCCCAAACTGAGGAGGAGGAGCACTATTGTCTGTGCTTTTAGAACCGCTCCTTCCGATTTTAGAAAAAGATAGCCATCCCCAATACGTAAAGTGCCTTTTTTTTCTTTTTTTTCTAAAAGCTTGGTTTCCGCTTCTACGGTGACGGTTTGGACCGTTCGTGAAGAATCTCACCAAAAGTATGTGTGGAAGGGGTAGCCGACTCTGACTGGCTGATGTTCAAAGCACCAGCTTTTTGAAATCGGCGGTCGTTTATAGAAATTTTACTGTCTGGATTTTGAGAACTCGATGCTGATTGGTTTTTTCGAAAACAAAAACGGGTTCTCGCGGGGTCTTGTGCTGCTGGACTTCGTGCTTTGCTCCGCTGGAGTACGGACGCATCTGCTCACGTCCCGTTACTGGACAGACGGAGATTTTACTTATTGAGCCGATACTTGGACGGGTGAACTTGTATAAATTTCAGGGTACACACTGAGATTTGTACTTGAGCTGAAAGTCCTTGTTTTCGGTTTGGATAAGGTCAGCCAGCCAATACTAGTGCACCGAGGTACTAGTTATGATATACTCAACTTCTGTAGTCATCTAGGCTTCAGTACTTGTGCGTACTTGTCTACGCTAAATGAAGTGGGCCGGCCGCGGTGGCCGAGGTGACTGAGGCGCTCCAGTCACGGTCAGCACGCCTACTACGGTCGGGGGTTCGAATCCCCCTCGGGCATAGATGTTTGTGCTGTCTTTAGTCTTAGCTAGTTCATAAGTAGTTTGTAAGCTTACGAACTGATGACGCCGTAGTTAAGTCCCATAAGTTGTACAAACATTTGAACATAACTGAAGTGGCCCTGACTTGGCAGAACTGCTTGAGATCGTAGGCACTGTGTATTGCCGAGCACACAGAGGCTGATAGGAGGGAGTAAAGTTCCGAGTTTATTTTGTGGACGCGGAAATTTTCTGCTCACAGCCGCCCTGCGCCCACGCCACTGCAGCGCAGCGCCTTTACAAGCAAGTCGTCAGTTTGGTAATGTATGGCAAAGCGCTCGCCAGCAACAAATAGTCGTTGCATCAGGTTCTGCATAATAGTGGGATTGTGTAATTAGGAAAATCACCCCTGCACTGATATTCCGGTTCAATTGTTCCGTTACGAATATTGAATCAATTCATGATAGGGGTTTTTGACTTGTCAGTCGGTGTTAATTTCAAGTTTCATAATTATCAGTCTAACGTTATAATCATTTAGATTATTCTTTCATATTGATGGTAATCGTAAAGTTGGAGGTTCAATCTAGTTTTTGTTTTGTAATAGATTTTCAATGTGAGTCTTTTTTCTGCTTAACGGTAATAATAAACATATTGTAAAATAAAGAGAAGGATTTTTTTCTAACATTAATAGTAACCATACCCTAGCTAGCTAATTATTATTTTTTTTCCAAAAATCCCCACACACCAGTCACATTTTACAGGTGTAACTAAAAATGTTGGATGTTCCAGCGATTCGATAGAGGACCTGGCAACAAGCAGAACATGCACTGTACTCAGGGGATTATTTGCTTTCATTAATGTCTCAAATTACTATTTGCAGTGTGCATAAGAGACCACTAAACTATTCAAATTGGCGTCTACCACATCCGGTTCCCCTCCTCCTTTATGATATAATTCTGTTCTCTCACCTTCTTTTTGAATGAAACTTTGTAATGAGAGTGGTGGAAAAAGTCACTAAAGTTACTACATTGGGTAAGTAAGTAGGACCTGTAAAGGTTTTAAATCAACTGAAAACACCGTCAAGTTGCCTATGGTCTAACGGACACTAATGACGTTTACTTGAAAATGTTTGTTGGAATACAGAACATAGAAATGAATAAATTGTTAGCTGACATATCGATAAGGAGCGAATACTGAAAAATACTTTTTAAATTCATTAAAGACTTGAATTCTATAAACCAGAATAATTATATTCAAAAGTAGAAAGCTACGACCACAATACAATTATTTATTTTATGACGATCTTGGCTTTTTTTTTAAATTTTGAATATAATTAATCTATCAAATCGCCTCCACAGCCTACGATGTCAGGTAATGTCAACTACATACAAGAATAACCTAAAAGCTATGTTCTGCGAAACTTTCTCGCCCTTAGCAAATGATGCAATTGAAACTTTACATTTTCCATATTAGTTTCAATTTAATACTTCCATTTGGAGTCCACGTTCGTTACGTGGTCATGACCAATTAACTCGCTGACACATTTAAGGTATATTACTGTGTGTTAAATATTACTGTCAATAAGTGAAATCTCTCTGATCACCTAAAGTTCGGCTATTTGGGTTGTAAATGGAAGTTATGAAGTCATGCCACTTATAAAAAGATGTAAAAATTAAATTACGTTATTTTATAATTGTGGCATAGTTTCGAGGAAACTAATAAGAAAATATAATGTTGTGATATTGAAACTGTGGATTTAAGACTAATATATAGAAGTCTCATCAGGCGAGAAACAACAGCGCTGAATTACTTACGAAAATGCATTTTATCAGTGAAGACTTTCATATTCCTGTATATGTCATCTCTTGATCTCAGTACAAGAACATAATGACCAAAGTGAGAAAAAAACTGATTTTTTTTAAAAAAAATTTCCTTTCACCTGACATTTTGATCTTTGGACTAAAACTGGAAGTAATATAGAGGAAAATGGAGCAGCTGATGGTTAAGAAGAATTTTACTCACTAACCTAACTGTATCCCTGTAGTTGGATTATCAGCCAGTGTTACCTTGAGAGCTGGCGAGGCACGTGTGAACAGCATCGGTGAAGCCAGCGGGCAGGTACTTGCCGCGGTGGTGCAGAACGGAAGCGGCGGCGTCCTCATCTTGCAACAGGACCACCTCTGCCGTCACCAGAAGGCAAACCAGCGCTTTCTGATATAGTCGCATACTGAGGATACGAGGACTTCCCTGTGACAGCAAATCTTTACATTACGAGGTTTCCCAGTAACTGTAGTATTGCTGTCACAGTCGCAACCTTTGTTGTCTTGACGTAATCGACAACAGTTCCAGTTCGCCTGATTGGTGTCACACTGTTAATGAACAAAGTTCGGCCGATGACCTTTGGTCTCTTAATTTTCAAACCAGCCAATCAACAAAAACAATCACCACATAATATTCCGAATGTTTAAGAAGTGTCCACTGAACAAGTTACTGTGCCCGCAGCGTTGGTAGAAATGAACGAAAGCTGGGGGAAACTGCCCGCTATATAGAGAGCATCAACGAACCAAATCCCAGCAGAACTGCAAATTTATACACTCTCGCTGCGAGATACAAGCGAAAGTTAATTAGCGGAAGACTGGCTACGCTCCCAGCACCGAGACGGCTCACGCATTGTGTGCGGGGGAGGTGGCCAACTGTCAGAGCAGTGAGGCGTGCCATCAGGGCACGCCCAGGGCTGCCGACTTTCACAGCCAGCGGAGATGAAACGACTAGAGGTGTAATTGAACTACAAGCTGTCCTCTAATGACATTAATAATTAAGACAAGTGGAGGAGCCCTAAAACCAGATCACATGATGACAAGATACCGTCAACTATACCTCGACACGTTTCATCTTAGATGGTTGAGAAAGTCGGCAGCCACAGCACTACTCTCATTGTACGTCTCACTGCAACAGCTAAATTTAATAAGAGAGCCCTTCAGCGGTTAAAGGAGATGGACCTGGCTCTGTGACAGCGGCATAGTTATTGTAACACATAGACGCTAGTATGATTTTTTTTTTTTTTTTTTTACTACAAACCTGGTCGAGACTGAACCGCATCAGGACTGGTCAAGAGAGGTGTACTTACAACTTGAAGAAATGGGGTTTCCTTCCATCTTCTGACTGTGACTGCGGGGCAGAGGAGCAAACCGTAGGGCACATCGTCAAACAGTATCCACTGCGAGCATTTAATGGTGACTTGGAGAGTTTACGTCAAGTGACAAAAAGTGCTCTGGACTGGTTGTCAAATTTGGACATTTCCATTTGATTGTTCAAATGTTTGTTAAGCTTATGGGACTTAACTACGGGTCATCAGTCCCTAAACTTACAAACTACTTATCAACTACCTTATACTAAGGACGGCACAAATATCCATGCCCGAGGGGGGATTCGAACCGCCGACCGTAGTGGCCGTGCAGACCGTGACTGGAGCGCCTTAGTCCCCTCGGCCACCGCGGCCGGCTGTATACTTGTAAAACAATACGATAAATAAATAAATAATACGGATAACAAAGAACAAGGAATTTTATCTTAGTCTTCTGTATCTTACACGATTATATATATATATATATATATATATATATATATATATATATATATATATATATATATTTCTGCAAAATTTTTGCCACCCTCATACAGATATGGCAATCTTACACACAAAATAAGACATTTCTCTCTCTCTCTCTCTCTCTCTCTCTCTCTCTCTCTCTCTCTCTCTCTCTCTCCTTATTCTTCTGCTTCAAATAACAATCTTACTCTTTCGTTTTGTTAGGAACCAGCATATGAAAACGAACACAGAGAAAGTAAATCATGGCTGCCAAACATCTCCAACATGCGTCCAAATGTGTGAAATTCCGTTAGATGTACAATGCGCAACATTTAGTCTTGCTGGAGGAAACAGCAGAAGACAGCTGAAAAAACAACGAAAATTTGGTAGAAAAACAGTCTTGGTTGCATAAACTTGATGTTTCATTTATTTAAACATAACACGTTTCGCCTCTTCAGGGCATCATCAGACGTTTAAAATGGGGGGGGGGGGGCGGGAGGGGGGGAAGATTTACAAAAATGTTCAAATGTTTGTAAATCTATCGGACCAAACTACGTGGTCATCAGTCCGTAACTTACAAAGCTTACAGACTACTTAAACGATGGTAAACTAACCTAATGACAATACACACGTCCATGCCCAAGGGAGGAATCGAACCTCCGCAGCGAGACGCCTTAGACCGCTCGGCTACTCCACCGCGTCGGAAGATTTACAAACGTGTGTAAAATACAACTAAAAATATGCGAAATCTTTCCTAAGCAAGGAAAATTTAAGTAAAATCTTCTTTCCTTACGTAAAATACATGCACTTTTTATAATCTGAAAACAATACAACTCACAAAAAATTGTACTTGTAGATCCCATTGAAGATGCTTTTAAAATAAAAGGCGAAACGCTCCTAGGAGAAATAAAATCAAACAAGAGGTGTTTTTTTCCCACCTTCAACACCGAAGAAATTGTTGGTGTCGGTGTTTCATTCATTACATCATAAAAAAGCACCAGAACTTCATACTGTGTTTTTCTTTAAGTAGCATGGGAAAAACGTCTATCACAGCCAATTCATCGTCATCTGAGATCGACATTTTATGGTATACTACCTGATCCTTGTTCAAGCTTGCTCAATCCGTGTGGAGGCGCCTGCAGTTGGTGCATGCTTGCACAAAGCTACTCTGAGAACAATGAAACAGTAGGTTCCCCAATGCTTTTTTAGTCTGGAAATTGAGAAAGCTGTGGAGAAAAGGGTGTAGAAATTTGGAAATGGAAGTTCTGGGAAAGGAAATAAAAGCTCTATAGTTAGCATTGTAATTCTAACGGAGGAAGCAAAGAACATGGAGGAGAAATTACAAGGAATGGAAAGTGTCTTTGAAGGAGGATACAAGGTGAACTCTGCCAAGTGTAAAAAATTAAATCAGGAGGTGCTGAGGAAATCGAATTAGGAAATGAGACCATAAAAGCAGTAGATGACTTTTTATATCTTTAGTAAAGTATGACGGCCAAAATAGAGACGATATAAAACGTAGAATGGCAGTGGGATGATACGCAATTATGAAAAAGAGAAGTCTGCAAGGAAGTTTTTTCTGCAGGCTTTTGTCCGGAGTTCAAAATGTTCAAATGTTTGTATAGTCTATGGGACTTAACTACGGGGTCATCAGTCCCTAAACTTACAAACTACTTATGAACTACTTACGAACTAGGACGGCACAAATATCCATGCCCGAGGGGGGATTCGAACCCCCGACCGTAGTGTCCGTGCAGACCGTGACTGGAGCGCCTTAGTCCCCTCGGCCACCGCGGCCGGCTTTGTCCGGAGTGTAGACTTTTACGGGGATGAACTTTGGAAATAATCAATTCAGACAAAAAGAAGCAACTAATGATAAGGTACTGAACCAAAAAAGAAAAAAAAAATTGTGACTAAAATTAACAAAGAGCGGGAATTGATTGATTAAAACGATTTTTAAACTATACGGAACAGTTAATTTTGTATTAGAGGGAAGAGTGGTGGGTGCAAATGGGAGCGGGAGACCACGTGACGGCTCATTAAGCAGGACCAAATGGATGTGGAATTCCAATGTTCTAGATATGAAGAAGCCTGCACAGATGGAGACCTACTGGGGAGTTGCATCGAAGTAGCCTTCAGATTGAAGACCACAGCAACAACGACAATGAAAACTATAATGGCCATGTATCCATGAAAACTTTATATGCCGCTTTGGGAACCACTGTACAAGGTATTTCAAGCGGAAGAGAAAAAAAACATTTAGGAGATTGTAGTACAGACCAATTGAAATAATAACTAACATACGACATGTGTCCAAATCTTGTTGACTACAGACGTACAGCTGATTTCAGTGCATTTTAGTTTCGTGTATTGGTACAGCGGTTGCTATGGTCGGATTTATCGAATATGTGCAGTAGAGTGTTGCTGTTTAAGATGTGAAATCGTGCTTCAGTTTGCATAGAAGTTATCATTATGATTTGCTGTCCACGTCTATTGCACTGTAGCTTATAAATATGCCGCACGGCCGAGATGGAGTAGCCGAGCGGAGCACGCGGTTGCTCGCCTTCGGAGGTTCGAGTCCTCCCTGGGGCATGGGTGTGTGTATTATCCTTAGGTTAGTTTACCTAGGTTTAAGTAGTTTGTAAGTTACGGACTGATGACCACGCAGTTTGGTCCGTTAGATTTACAAACATTTGAACATGCCGCACGTATTTACTCATGCAGAGTATGCCCATATGATATTATTTATTGCATACTTTTATAATACAAACGCTACTGCCGCTGCTTGTAGAGTATATGGCATTAGTTTTTACTTCCAGATTAAAAATTATCCAATATACTGAGTTATTCAAGTTACTCTGGTACGTTGCCCATTAGTCATTCTACATCTGAACGTATAAATGAAATTACTGTGTGATATTTTATGGAACATTGATCCTGTGGAAATTAAAACAGCAATAAAAACATTTCTTAATAATATAATAATTAAATCAGTCTATATCGCAATATGATATTTATTTTATTTTATTGTGATGACCAGTTTCGATCAATAAAGATCATCCTCAGACCATGTCTATAAAGAGGAACAAATATGTGCTTTACAATTATAAAATAATAATAAGACAAACTACGATAATATATTTATAGCTGGTATACCCTTGTGCGTAGCTGGCCCGTCTCTTGAGCAAAACGGCTAGCTATAGGCTGGATGCTTGGTCTTTTACAGTGTAGGCCAGGCCCATCGTCTTTAGGTTGCCGCCAATTGCAAACAATGTGTTTGAATATATGCTTATAATGGTTAAATCATGAGTTATTTGTTTAGTATTTGGAACATTAAATTACGTATTAACAATAAGAACAACTAATATATTTTATAGGATGAAAACATATTGTTAAAATAAATAACGAACATAACTGTAAATAACAAATACGGGGCTCATTTCAACAGTGGACTGCTCTCTATGGGCCTTTCGAACCAACGTAGCATTTAGCAAAGGTCGTGTGCAGGGCGCCACTTTAAAACCATGGCGACGGTGTGGACAGTCGATAGGACGCCAGCCTTGGTAGCCAAGGAGACAAAGCCTATTCTCTATGTCAGACAAATATGTGATGTGTCCTTGGTTGTACGAGTATATACGTTGACTAGTAACCATGGTGACGGTTTATTATCGTTTGAAAAACCGTTGGCAATTGGGTGATTGAAATTATCGTACATGTTTATGCGTATTTTTCATGGAGTGGCATCTTATTTTGTTGTTACCTTTATTTAGTTGCGTTCAAATGGCGGAGTCATTGTTTACGGAGGAAGTATATACTATAGATCAGATACAGTAAAATACTTTGTAGAATGTTACCTTTTATATATATATATGATCGTCGTGGCCCATATACTTAATTTACTCAATAGTGTAAGAAATATATATATATATATATATATATATATATATATATATATATAACAGTAACAAGAGAGAAAACTGATACGCCAAATACTCCATTCGTACTTCTCAATGAATATTGGTCAAGCCTATGTAACTTTCTAATGTGTGTTACAAAATATCAAATCAATTGGGAATTGTCTTGTGATTTATGTTTGGCTTGTAATTTTTTGTCTGTTAAGAACATTTAATTGGTATTTTTAAACATTACCTCTGAATGGTTTTAAACATTAATTTTAACGGGTCAAGTAATGTTTTATTATTGTTTTGCAGTATTCCTGTCCATCAGCGTCTGCTTGTTAATGCGATGTAGGCGGTAAAACACCAGCATGATGCATGAGCGAAGGCAGTGGTGCACACCATTTCACTTTCAGCTTAATGATGGGAGACCACTAGCACCCTGCTATTGAGCCACATCGTTACTACTGTCATATCTGCCAAGTAATGCACAATCTTCCACAATCAACAAACTTTAAACAGGACCTCTTAGAATGGATACTCTTTACCAAGAATGTATAAATGAAGGTTAAACATACAATAAAGATCACTGACAATAAAGTTCACTGAATGAAGTCAGAACGGTCGATCGGGCAACAGAGGCGAATCGTAACGCAGCACCTGCGTAACGAACAGTGTTGGCAACCTGCCCACACCGTAGTTCATTTGACCACCGTTCCGTGTTAGATATCTTGGACGTAGTGCCTCTTTAGTGCGTTGGTTCTGAACTGAGAACGGGACGATGAACGAATAAAGTGTCTAATTAAAGTTTTATTTGAAGCTTGGCAAGAAACCTAAAGAAACGCATGTGATGGTGGTGCCTTTTTATGGGGATCAAGCACTGTCTACGAAATGTATGTGCGGGTGTTTCGCTTATTTTAGAGGAGACCAGGAAAGTGCTTATGACAAGCCCCGTATTGGACGACCGGCGATCGCCACAGTGAGGAAAACATTGAGAAAGTTACGACATTAATCAGGTACGATCGTCGATAAATTTTGCACATGATGGCGGATGAACTGTGGATTAACCGTGCACCCAAGCGCCAAAACGTTACCCTGAACAAGGGAAGAGGAAGACTTTTTGTCTTGTGCCACATCTCTTAACTGACAATCAGCAGCAAGCACGTGGCTACACAGGATTTTATCTAAGCGCCGAATGCGATATCCAATTTTTCGAACTTGTCACTAATGATGATACCCTGAAACGTAACAGCAAAGTGTGGAGTGGCGTTCAATGCCGTTACCACTGCGGAAAAAGGTCACAGCCGAAAAATGTCGGATTAAAACGATGCTCTTCACTTTTCTCGATAGAATTATCCACAAGGCATTTCTAACATGAGGGAATAACACTAAACGCTTTCCTGCAGCTTCCACGAAGGGTACGTCTCCTGTACGCGTAACAAGGTTTTTTTTTTTTTTTTTTTTTTTTTTTTTTTTTACAACAGCAAGTATCATGAAACAGTTCCTGGCAAAAATTGGGGTGATGCAACTCGCCAGATCTCAATCCTATTCCATCAACTCAAATTCACTTTGAAAGGAAGGAGATTCGACGATATTCCTGAGATCCAACGAAACGTGACGAGGCCTTTCAGCAACATCCGACAGCAAGACATCATACAAAATTCTAGGAGATGTATCGCAAACCTCTGTGACACATAGTTATGGAAGGCATCTATTTCGAAGGACAGTAACGTTACTGTGGTTTACAGTTCATATTCGTTAATGTTACAGGACAATTTACCGAACTTGATTGTCAGAGGTTGTATGGTCATATAATTCATTTCGTTTATTTTAAAGAAAACTTTTGCTAATGAAGGGGAAGATGGTACAAATTCGATATAGATACAATTCCGATCAACATACGTTTTCGCACCATTTGCCAGACTCTTAGTGTTGGTAGCACTTGACTTTGTGTGGCGTTGTAGTGTAGCAGGTTTCTACAGCTCCTCCTGTCTTTTCCAAGTATACACCACTTTCTGCTAAGGAATATAATTTTTTTCCTATTAAGAGATATGTAAAGCCACTGAGTCTAACGAGCTCATAAATTTTCTAGTTGAGGTTCACTGGATTCGCTGTCAAAAATGCAATGTTTGGTACCTCGAAGTATGCCTTGGGCCTTACGGAAAAAGTGCTTTTTATGTGGAAGATGCCCGTAATCAAAATTGTAGCAGGAAGTGATCATAATTGTACCTAGTGCGGTACATTTTTCGATCGATTTTTCTCAATTCTGTTTATATATATATATATATATATATATATATATATATATATATATATATATATATTGTACCAACATTTGTAATTGTCTAATATTTGTGTTACATATTCATTATACATACAAGAACAAATGACATAGTTAAAATTATTTCTTTCTCAATGTATTTCCAGTTGCAATAACATTTGTTCGAAATGATCGAAACTGTACCACCTTACCCTATGCATACATCGGCCGAAACTGCTAAATGTTGAAGAGTTTCAGGCGATTTTGAGCAAGCTTAATTTTTTCACATTAAGAACTAATAGTTTTATACATATGATTACATTTTAACCCTTATTTGGTGTGGTTTTCGTAAAGCTGTCTGCTATTACCAGTGAGATCACTTTACGTTTAATTACTGTTACTGTTTTAACAATCAAATAATTTTTCTAGAAAGTAGTTAATTTGTTGTTATTGCGAAACTATACCCTTAGATTGTCTACTTGATACCCCATTGTCCATTTCTCCCTTTGGCTGCGTTAATTCGGACAATAAGTCATTGTATATTTTTCTCTCAAATGACTGATTACGTTTTCCTTCATTACAGTGAGTATTTTAATGTTACTAAATACTTAGGACTCTGCGACACTATTCGTCATAGTGGGCTGTTCTATGTCTTATTTGTTTATTTTGCACTCTTCCTTTGCCAATAAAACGTCGGAGGAAACCGTAAAATGTAATTTATTGGGACTCTTGTTTTCCTCCTCTCAAACATTTGGCCAGAAGTACAGGGTGTTCAAAAAAGTGTCGAATACTCTGAGAAGTGGTAGTTTCAATCGGAACAATAAAATACGGCCAATATACATCGCCCCCTAAACGCATACTTTCTGATTTAAACACGTGTTTACGTGAAGTTCTCCACTTGGCATCCATTTATAGCAATTCTTCCTTCTGCCGTTTGGCGTAAGGAATGACGCACACTTTGAAGTACACTGGGTTATTGTTGTAATCATGGATAGTACGCATTAAAGACGCGGCCCTGTAGAGTCAGCAAGTCGATGATTAGAGTTGCGTAGACCACTTCCTTCAAACGTCCCCATAATCAAAAGTCTAGGGCATTGAGCTGTTGGGAACGAGCAGACCAATGTATGACCCCTCCCCGACCAACCCAGCGTCCCAGAAATGTCTGCATCTGATGTATTTAACGAAAGTATGCTGCTGCGCTGCCATGCGTGAACCAAATCTGTAATCGTTGCTGACATGGGATTGCATTAATGAGAAAGTTCAGATAACGCGCCTAAATTTTGTGGTAGCCTATATGGCACTCTTAATATTCCGCCGAGTTCAAATGGCTATACGTTTTTGAAAATCGGTGTTGATGCTCTATTTCCCAGATTGTTTGGAGATCTACAGCTGCCCATATCTAATGTTTATTGAAATTCACTGCGCAATATATTGTGAAACATGCCCCATAGTTAGATAAAATATTTGATGTCGATCAGCAGACAATTGTGTAACCAAGGAGGTTAAAATAAGGGGAGACGGCGCAACTATGAAAAGCTTATCTGTCGACTGAAGCCAGTCCGCCATCTTGTGGAGTTAACGAAATATGACTCAGATTAAAGCACTGTGTGGTTCTAGCCTTATTAACATTCATACATTTAAAAAAGTTTCATTTCTGGTACATGTTTGATATAGTATACCACTGTGAACAAATACAGACCTTCCAAATAAGTGTAACACAAAATTATTGGCTCCACAACATGGCGACAACGGCTCCACTTCTGTAGCGTTAAGGGCATCTCCCCCTATTCTAAGCTCCTTGTGTGTAACAGCCATTGAGAGAACCGCCGTTTGATCTTGTCTCCTTATGGCCTGCGCACGTCATAGATAACATCGGTACTGCAGTTGTGCACGAAATATCTCTCAGTTAAGAGAGTGAGACACTGCTTCTGTTGATGTTAATATTGGCACATTCTTTCCAGGGTGTTCTTCCAGTGAATCGGGCACACACTCTTCCATTTAAGACTTTCTGACTGAGCGGGGCCTATCACTGTCAATTTTCTGAGGTGCAAAGTATCTGTGTTCCTAAAACGCTAGAAAAGTCGGTAGAACTGTGGATTTTTTCAGAGCAGAGTGCGCTGTCTTCCTACTCGCTATTAGATGCGGTGCTGGACCTAGCGCGTAACTGTGCAACCGAAAAGGGGTTGGGGCAAGTACGTGAGAGAAGGGCAAATAGCAACTCTGAAATCTCCAGCGTAATGAATAGTCACAATAATAATTTATTTTGATAAACACTTAAATTGATATTAATATTAGTGGTGGCGGCTTGCGCAAATTTCATCATCAATACTCGTTTTATTCATTGCTGAGTGTCGCGACCTCATTTCGTCATTAATTCTTACATAGTTGTCACTTCAGTCAGATGTCTCCATCACAGCGATCATCAGCCTCTCTTAATATGATGTGAAGAGGTAGGTTGGTGATCTTCTTCGCCTGCTGATCTCCCTCGTGGTATTCTTCCTTAAATATTTCCCTGCGATATCGTATTCTCTCAATTATCCCTTTTCCTTCTCAAGATGTGCCCAAGGAACTTAAGATATTTAGGCTAACCTTCTAGTGATGTGAAGTTCTTCTAATTTTGTAACATTTGTTCTTCTTTCTGTCCATGGTACACGCAGTATCATCCGCCAACACCTCTTCTCGTAGGCATCAATGCGGCTCTTATCACTGCCTTTCACGGTCCAGGTCTCGCATCCGTATAAGAATACAGGAAACACCAACGCTTCCACCAAGCGCATCTTTGTTGTCTTGTTGAGTTTTACCATTGCGGCTCGGCCAAGAATGAGTCGTCGTCTTACCTCTTTGTCACACTTTCCTGTGTAAGTGATCAGAGAGCCTAGACATACATAATCACTATTTCACGATCCTTTAAACATCATGTAAGTGGGTGTTGTTCATGCCTTGGTGATTTATAACCATCAGTTCAGGTTTTTTTTTGTGTTTATCTCTAGACCAAAATTTATACTAATGCCTTTCACTCTCGAGAGCAGCTGACCATATTCTTTCTCACTTACTGTTATGAGTGTAGTATCATCAGCGATGCGTAAATTGTTGATATTTCTGCTGCCATTTGAAATCCCACCGCTCCAGCCATCCAGCGCTTTCACGATTAAGTACACAGCATACATGTTGTAGAGCATAGGTGACAGTATGCAGCCTCGTCTAACGCCATTTGTCACATCGAAAAACTCCGAAAACTATTATAAAGACCGGCTATTATAAAAACCTTTTAGTAAGGATACCAGGTGTTTTGGAACCCATTACTCGTTGAGCACGTGCCACACTTGCCCCTCATGATTGTAATCTAGGAAAGGGATATACGATTTTTTTCAGTTATATACCTTAAATTCAAGACTGCCTCTCGAGTACCTTATAAGTTTCCTAAAAGTTCGTCAATACTGTCAACGGACAGCGGTAGAAAGTGCAGTCGTAGCTGTGTGTCAATGTGAGTGGAAGTCCAAGAACTGTCCGCTTAATTGGGAGCACTGGCCAAGCAATCCGTAGCCAGACGTGAACTGTCCTCCGCGGCATTACCCAACACTGTCCCTGCTGCCTGTTCTTCACTTGGCGCCTCTATACAACGACCCCATCGGGAATGATGCCGTCTGTGGCACGAGCGTGCTCACAGGCTATGTCCATTTGCTAAGCCATAGTAGAATATCATATCCGACATTCCATTAATTGAATAGCAGGCTTCAATTGTTAACAAGTGGTGGTTTGGAGAATATATAAATGTACTACACCATGTGAACACTGAAACAGGACAATAAGAGCAAATACAAAAGTTTATACTTGTTTGTATGAAGATAAAACACCATGACACATACCAAAGGTTGACAGTAGTGTACAATAAGTCTCCAAAACACGAGGAAAACTAATGTAGCGCCCTACATTAATGGATCAACACAACTGACTGCACGCTACTTTGTGGTAGGTAGAGTACTGTAAATAAGAAATCAGAATACCCCGCTGACTATATTGATTGCCAATGAAACGTCAGTGCTAATGTGCGCAACCAGGCGTCGCGCAGCCCTTTCTATTAACAAGTGTTTATCACAAAATCTGCGTTCCCGCACCCATGCTTAATGGCCTATATTTTTCTTATTTTGATGAGTACTACCACATCTGAAAATATTCGAAACTTTTCTAACATCCTGTATTTTTGTAGCAGCGTGTCTCAGCATTATCTGTTCCATACCACCAGTAGTACTTCCACGACAGGGTGACAGCAATTTGCCCTCTCAGCACACGGAAAAGGAAGATAGCTTAAGGTTATCGTCGGATCGACGGGTGGTCAATACAGATGTAGCCCACACTAGCATGTTTCGGTAGGGGTGAGGATATAAACCGGTTGTGCTCTCTCAAAGGAACCATTCTGAAATTCGCCCGCAGCGATTTAGGGAAATCGCGGAGCATGTAAATCTGGATGGCCTGAGGTGGATATAAATCTCCGCCCTCTCGAATGTGAGTTCAGTTTGTTACCACTGCGCCACCACGCTCGGTCTATCAACACACGACTGCTACTCGCAACCTCCACGATCCCGTATCGATAATTATTCACTGCACCTTTTTACGGGTTATAAAAAAGGGTCAAAATAATTTCGGGATCAGCTCAGATATCTAAGTTCTGAAGTATTGTCATCACATAAAGAACAAAAATTATGTTTTTCTGTCGGTTCTACGAAGTGAAGACAACAACATTACGGCAACCGAGATAGTGGTAATAACAGAAAGTTGCTGCAGAGGAGTTTCGTGTTTATTTGTGTTTACTCTATCAAACGAATTCTACAGAAAGTTGGATTCAGATAGTACAATGAGTAGGTTGTGCAGTGCAACAACAACGTGACTTACACGAACCTATGGCATTGTTAAGATTATGGGACTTACCTGCGGGATCATCAGTCACTAAACGTACAAGTTATTTGTAAACTAACTTATACTAAGAAATTGGCACTGAGGAATATGGTAGGAGATGTTGGAGTGTCCCAAAGTGTAATTTCAAGTACCTGGACGCGATTTCATACAACAGGAACCGTTAAAACAAGACAAGGCCAAGATCGTCCTCGGGTAACATCAGCAAGAGATGACCGTCATCCCCGGTTAACAGCCCGTCGAGACTGGAGGCTGAATAAGACTCAGCTCCAATACACCCTCCAGACAGCAACAGCACGCGAAATATAAACACAACCTGTCCGAAACTACCTTCGGGAAAATGTGTGTTCCATTAAAACTACGACACCATTTATTCCGCAGCAACTGAGCGGAGGAGCATCAGGACTGGAGGCGTAACTAATCTGTTCACAGATAAGTCAAGAATTTGTGTTCAGCCGCCAATCGTCGTTGCCTCATCTGTAGAAAATCTGGAATTCGGAAAAATCCCGCTTATGTTCAAGAAACGTCACCAAGTCATAGTGGACAGCAAATGGTGTGGGTAGGAGTCAGTATTGGCGGACCTACTAACCTGACCCTCTTTCAGAATGGCACTTTGACTGCTCAGAGGTATAGAGACGACATACTTCCAAAATTTGTTGTGCCGTAACAAATGTGTTTCTTTTGGTGAACGATAACGCTCCTACCCCCAGAGCTGAACTGGCGGACAACATGCTTGAAGCTGAAGGAATAGAACTAATGGAGTGGACAGCGTTTTCATCTGATTTAAAACCTATTGAGCATGTCTGGGATGCAGTTGGCAGACGCATTGTAACCAGATCAGCAGCTCCCACAACGGTTGAAAATGTTCAAATGTTTGTAAAATCTACGGGACTTACCGACACTGGTAATCAGTCCCTAGGCTTACAAACTACTTAACCTTATTCTAAGGACAACAAATACACCCGTGCCCGGGGGATGACTCGAACCTCCGGCGGCGAGCAGCGACGATCAACGGTAGCAGATCTGGGTATTACACTCATGAAAGAATGGACAAATTCCCCTCAATAGCTAATTGATAACCTCAAGTTGTCGATGCCACGCAGGTGTGATGTGATCACACACCATATTAGAGAGCAACGAGAGTGACTTTCCCATTATTATGTGTCTCCATGATTCCTAATTAAACGCCGTGTAAATATCAAGGACACAGCAAAATATCGTACTGCATCACACAAAAATTACAGTTGTAACCAATATCCGAATACAATTCGTTACCATCTGTATACTGTGTGTGATTGTCACGTGATCCCCTAATTGTTTTGAGCACTGTGTAGTTCAAAATGTTCAGGTGTTTGTGATCCTAAGTGTCTTAACTTATGGAGTTTTCAGTCCCTAGTCTTACAAAGTACTTAAACTAACATAAATTAACTTCGTCTAAGGACAACACATACTTGCAAGGCCAAGGGAAAACCCGAACCTCCGACGACGAGCAATCGCGCGCTCCACAGCAAGGCGCCTTAGAGTGTTCGGCCGCTCCACCACAGCGAGCAGTGTGGTTATATCCGGTGTTTTAGAGGATGACTGCTTTCGGATGAATCAGAAATCTGCATATTTAGATTCGACATACGCTACGTAGCGTGGCATGACCAAATATGCACAGAATTTCTCAGCTCAATTTGTCCCAACGAATTATATCGCACCTTCAGATCGGTAACTTGAAAAATTTAGAGAGGGCAGGTGTCGAAAATTCCTCAGATTCGTGTCAGAATTTAATTGCAGCCTCAGAATTAGTGCCCACATCGAGCATAAATAATGTAATTTACAAAATTGTATAAATTGTATACCCGCAAATGTGTATACATTTTCTATATCTTCTGTAGTTTCTTTTCAGCAATCTTCAGAAAACACATAGGTTATCATTTCTTCATTTTCTCCTGCATTTTCCTACTTGTTCATAGTGTATATACCGTTCTGCATACTACATCATGCTCATCTATGCTAAAATCAGTCATTGTTCATTTTTCATGATACCATTATCTCAGTTTCATGTTATAAATTCAATTAATTGCGATTATATTTTTTCAACTGGCCACCCCTAAACAGTGTCCGTAGATACTGAAAGTCTTAGAGTTCTGTAATTATTGTCGTGATCTATTTTAAGAACAGAGTAATAATTAGACCGAACACAAGTCTTGGTTGCATCTTTAGATTACCCATGAAGGCGAAACGCGTGATAAATGAAAGTGTATCCTGGACCCAAGATTGCGTTCAATCTAAATACGATCGCAGCATCAGATGACCTCATGGAATGGAAGATATTCTTCAGATTAATAATCTTACATTAATCATCATGATGGACTAATCCGTTAGAGTTGGAAAAAAAATTATTTTCCAAAGGAAAAGCCAAGTTTCAGGACCAACGTCCCACATTCAGCTGCATACAACTGTGGTCCATATGACTGTTATAATAGGTTAAATAGAGCTCCCTGGGTACTTGTCATTTGAACTGAAAGTCAATCTAATACTTTTGGGCGAGACACAAAAACCTCTAGAATAAGAAGCTATCTTTACATGTCATTTACCACGATAGCACTATTGTAACCTGTTTTTTCAACCGTCTGAACTTTTATTCTATGCACACGAAGATCGGACTTTCGTCCTGAAATCAAGGCTGTGATTTCGTTTCGGAAAATAATAATTTATAAACTTATGATAGGCAACTTATATATGATAAAATCTTTCTCAAAATTCTATCAAAAATGAATTTTTTGATGTGGCAACTGGTTTCTAAGGATGTAGTTCATTCTCAATCAAGCAAACTTATTTTAATTATCTATACAGGATGTTACAAAAAGGTACGGCCAAACTTTCAGTAAACATTTCTCACACACAAAGAAAGAAAATATGTTATGTGGACATGTGTCCGGAAACGCTTAATTTCCATGTTAGATCTTATTTTAGTATTTCTCTTTAAATGTAAATTGAAATAATTCGTGCAGGAAAGTTTCCTGAAAGTTTGGCCTACCTTTTTGTAACACCCTGTAAATAAATTTGGTTTAGCAGGGTATGAAGATATTATTCGTATGTAACCTATGTGTAAATTAGTTGCCACAGAGTAAGCACTATTGTTGCAGCTTCAATAACCTATTTGGATCTAATAGCCACACTATAAAATGAAGTTATAATAAAGATTTTATGCAAAAATTTCTTACAACTGCAGTGGATGTTATCACTGATGATTAATATTCATAACAGTTGTAGGAGTCCCATCTACAAAAAGTTGCTTAGCTGGAAGATGTCCTGTAATGGAAGGCTTATATGATGGAGAAAGGACACTAAAATTCTGACAAATGAAATGAAACATGTTGAAAGTATCCATGGATTTTATTGATTAAAGTATAAATAAGTTAAGATTACTAGAACAATGAAAATGTCGATACAACTATACACTGAAAGATAAATAAATGCACAGTCTGTTCATGCTCAGGAGGGACCGACCGGTTCCCTGTCCTGCCTCACTTTGTACTGTTCTGTTCGGCCGCTACGGGCGGACCTCCTCTGCAGTCGCTTCACCCGTGGCCGCAGTGTCCTCTCCACTCCCGAACGGTGACGGTGGCTGCGCTCCTTTCCTTACTCAAGCGTGATTGTGTTTGGGAAGAGGAGTTATGCCAAGTCACACAGTCAGTCATGCGGCAGCGTGTTCACCGTCTCTCCGTATGGTCAGTACGTCCCGCTACGTGTATTTTGTCGACAAGCTGACTGTTTGCCCCAAAAGTCTTTGTCCTTGTCGTGATGGTGCCCATTTTGTTGGAACGTTGTTTACGTCGACAGTTTTGTGATATTTGGTCGTGTTAGGAATTTATGCACTGACAAAACTGTATACTGCCATGGCATATATAGGTCTACAGGATTTTTTCCCAGTTTGTGGAGCTAAGGAGGGAGACTGGTATGTGACAAAGTAGTCTCTTGTCGAAATTGTTTCAAAAGGAGTGGGATGAGAGGGTAAGAATGGAAATGGTGTGGTTTTTCGTATGTCAATATTGGGTTTCGTTAAATTTAATTTACGTTTGCAGTTATTGTCGTCAAACGAAGGAAGAAGGGAGTAAGATTAGGGTTAACGTCCAATCGACCCCGTGGTCATTGGAACTAATTTTCTGGGAAACTATGGGGAAGGAAACCGTCCATGCCATTTCAAAGAAACCACTGTAGCATTTCCTGGGGCGATGTAGGGAAAAATGGAAAAATGAATAGGGATGGTAGGAGGTGAAGTACCGTCCTTTCGAATGCGACTCCAGTGAGCCATTTAGCTACGTATGACTGTCAATGTCGTGTACTCGTCCAGTCAAGTAGATACTGTCCTTCTCAGACATCAATTACGATGAGGGCAATTTGTACGTCACAAAATGGAGATGGTTGAAGGAAAAATGGGTGAAGTGAACAAATGTGTCAGGTTGAGGACATGGGGGAGACCAGAACTGGTCCTGCGAGGGCGTGATATGCGAGGGGTCGGGAGTGGAGCGTGTCGTTCGCTTCCGGTGGACACCCCCGGACGGGTGAAGCTCTAGAGGTGGTGGTTGTTGCGCTGGGTGGCCTACTCCGCCTTGGCGTAGGCGCTGTACGCCATCTGGTGGGCGTCGGCTGGGGCGTCTGCATCGGCGGGCAGCGAGCGGCCGTAGTGGCCGTGCTCGTCGCCGTACGAGGAGACGTGCGAGTGCGAGTAGTGGGGGTGCGCGACCACCTCGTAGGTCTGCGTGCCCTGGCGCGAGGCGAGCAGCTTCTGCAGCGCGATCAGGCCGGCCAGCACCAGCGCCAGCTTGCCCACGATGAGAGCCTTCAGTGCCAGCAGCGCCAGCGCGCCCAGCGCCAGCGGGATGATGGCCGCCGCCTTCAGCTTCAGCAGCAGCAGCAGCGGCAGCAGCAGCTTCAGCTTCTTCTTCTTGCCGCGGGCTGCAAACGACAATGGCTCATGTCAGACAAGACCACCCGGCGTGTGCAAGCACAGCCTCGTAGAAAGAACCAACTGAGATACCGACAGCCGTACGTATAAGTATTTATTATATTACAACCAGTTTCGGCATTTCACTATGCCATCTTCAGGTCCCTGAGTATTAAAATCAAATGTTTGGAAATCTATCGGACCTAACTGCGTGGTCATCACTCCCTAGCTTGCGAACTACTTAAACCTAGGTAAACGTACCTAAGGACAAACACACACACCCATCCTGTGTATTAAACAAACCTAATCAAGTGACTAAGGCAAAAACATAAAAAACACAAAAAATATTGTATGGTAGCACACTGAAAAAAGAATATTACAATATAGGAATGAAACTACTATTCAGTACCACATAAATAATATGTACAAATGTAGTCAACAAAAACATTAATTTCCTCTTTATATATATATATATATATATATAAAAGAACAAATAAATAAACCACCCCACTGATAATAGCGCAAAATCTACTGAAATGTGTTTGCGAGAAATAATTAAAATGAAGTGTCTTGCATACGGCGGAAAATGCTTACCAGTTAATTTGTAAAGAAGTAGACTTCTTTTTAAATTTTTCAGTATAGCTTATTGCATCATGTTCTTTTACTTTCTGATTCGACCTTGAAAACAGTTTGCAGACTTCGCTCTTATTCATCATTAACACACCATATTATAAAAGAATCTATGATATATTCAATTCAAGTTGAATGTTACACAAGGAACTCCGTAATTTCAACACGGAATATATTTCAGTCAGACATCAGTTTCTGTAACACCTACTTATATAATGGTACAGGTACTTTCTCATATGACGGCGACCCCTCCAGCAATACTTGGGACCCCCTGGGGGTGGCGAACCACAAGTTGAAAACCACTGGCATAAAGGACCAGAAATTAAGTTCGGCGGGCATAAAAGTTAGTCATACGCTAGATATAAATTTAGTGACTACTACAAGGCAGCTTTTCACCAACTTATTTTTAATATACCGTGTTTCTGGAGTAATAGTACATGTATTCGGAGGTGGTAGTAAAGCCGAAATGAATCGCGCGAGTTAAAATGTTTGTCAGGCTTAAGGGACTTAACTCACAAACTACTTATGAATTACCTTACACTAAAGATTTCACAAACATCCATGACCAAGGGGGGATTCGAGCCCCCGACGGGGAACGGCCTCGCACACGGAACATAGCGTCTCAATGCGCTCGGACGCTCCGTCGGGGGAAGCTAGGGAGGGCCGCCTAGTCTAACAAGGAGACCACATGTGTACCAGATTTTAGAATTTTTTGATATTTACCTTAAATGGAGTTCAGAACTCTAATAACAATCAACCAAAGCCATTCGTCGCAACTCTCAAAGATTTTCGAGAAAATAGAGTTTCAAGTTTGCAACTACTTGTAAGTAGCAATAAATAAAACCGCTACACTATCTGTTGTTGTACGTCAGTGTTAGCGTTCTGGCGCTATAACCCTAAAGGTGGTGGTTCGAACGTTGTCGTGAGATGTATTTTATATCTTTGTGTTCGAATCCTTACACAATTTTAATATATATTAGTAATTTTTACTAAAGTGCATATTTATTGTTTATTCGTAATTTTTTGTATTTTATAGAAAGTTGCTATTAATTATGGTTGCAATAAAAAAACATGAGTTACATGTTTACAGTGTTGGCTTCACTGTTAGTTGACGACGGTAGTCTCTGATTGTTTAATTTGTGAAGAGCTATGACGCTGTTCATGGAAAGTCATCTGCATAGCTCCCATTGGCTTTCCAAGCAGCTAAGGTACTCAACCATCGTTTTACGTGAAGACAAGGTGTTCAGCTCGTCTGCACACACATAAAAAAACCTGACACAACACGTGGAAATGGAAATCTCAAAATCTTTAATATAAATGAATTCGAATAAAAAAAAATTCACAGTGGAACTCGAACCGCCGACTCCATGCTAGTGAGACCAGAAAGCTGCCACCCTCTTATTGTGGTCGCTGACCCTGTTTGTTCGGTGCTGTTTGTAGTGTTCGTGCCTCAAAAAATCTTCAAATGTTTGTATAGCTTATTGGAATTAACTATGGGGTCATCAGCCCCTAAACTTACAAACTACTTATCAACTAGCTTATCCTAAGGACGGCACAAATATCCATGCCCGAGGGGGGATTCGAACCCCCGACCGTAGTGGCCGTGCAGACCGTGACTGGAGCGCCTCAGTCCCCTCGGCCACCGCGGCCAGCTTCGTGCCTCAACTTTGTTCTATTACAGAGGGCGTTGAGTTCTCTGACCGAGCGCGCTGAGCCACGGCGCTCGGCACCTGAACTGCATTGTTTTATTCAAATGTTCAAATGTTTGTAGAACTTATGGGACTTAACTACGGGGTCATCAGTCCTTTAGCTTACAAACTACTTATGAACTAGCTACAACTAAGGACGGCACAAATATCCATGCCCGAGGGGGGATTCGAACCCCCGACCGTAGTGGCCGTGCATTGTTTTAATTATTGTTACTAATGTGTACTTGCAAAACTTCAAAGTCTATTTTCTCGACAATTATTTAGGGTTGCGCCGAATGGCTTTGACTAATTCTTATTACCGTTCTGAACTTCGCGTAAAATAAAGAAATAAATCCGACACTCATGTAGTCTCGTCGTAATTCATCATCCTGTGGGATTTGCTCCCGTCGGACGTTCGGGTTCTCCCTCGAGCGTCGGTGTGGTTGTGTTATCCGTACAAGGCACACCTTTGACCTCGAACGCTTGGAATAATAGGTAATCATAAACAGGACAGCAGTGCGCGTCATTTCCATGTAAAACGTTCCATTCTACCTTGAAGCAAACTTTTAACAGGGAGAAACAAAGTAACCAGATATCAATACCATAGGAAGGAAATTATATGTAATTTAATGGCGTCATGTATCATTCAGTCAGCAACGCCAAAACTCTATGCTTAAAGTATTTCTAAAAGTAAAGTCTTATGACGTGAATGGCCGGGAGACCCGGAGGGCAGGTTCGACCGCCTAACTGGAAAGGTCTTCCCTATCCGGCACCTTTCCTTCGAAAAGTGTGAAAACCGTGTGTTGAAGTGTCTCTGGTAACTGTAGGTGACTGTAATGGGTGCGCGTGTTGTGCATTGTCGTGTTCGTGTTGGAGATGATGGATGAAGGGAGCACGCAGGGAGGTGCCAAGCTTAATGCCTCCATCCGATGGACTAATCATCATCGACAGTGTCCCATGCCCTCACTCCCTGAGATACTGTGGAGAGTTTTGGAATTTAATCCAGGGCATGAGTGCAAAGACTGGTGATCAAGGACTTTGAACCAACCCCCCTCCTGTCCCCCCTCCCGTAAGGCAAAGGGAATATTGTCAACAGCGCGTGACGTACGCATACGATTACCCGTCCAAGCACTGGCCATGCCCGACGGTTCTTAACTTCGGTGACCTGACGGGAACCGGTGTATCCACCTCTGCACGGCCGTTGATGTACTGATAACAGCACAAAACACACAAATACAGCAGCAGCACACACATAAAAGTACTTATATTAGCCCTTACAGTCAGACGCGCGATTACGATGAAGTGCTTAAAACAGAGTGGGAGACAACAATGTGTACACCTCACTCAAGCCACGTTATCACATTCCATATCACGTTCGTATTCACGCACTGCAATACCAAAAGCACACTAATTACATTTTCTGGTTAGTGCAGCTACACTATTCCACCATCTGGTAGCTCTAGCATATAAATGCGGCGTTTTGCATGAAAATGACGCACACCACTATTTTGTTTATGGCTGCTTGTTATTCAGAGAACGGTGTGTTCGGTTATGAGCGTTCGAGGAGAAAGGTATCTTGTTAGTCACAAAGATGATATTAATTTATTTAGTTTGACATCCTTCTGCCACCATCTTTTTAATATAAGATGTTTCCGTAGTTCGTGAACTAACTACTTCAATTGAACTATTCTGTCAATAAAGTATAGTTCATTTGAATCTGGTGAACTATAGTTCTTTTACTCCTTCCTTTCCCGATATACTGAAAATTAGAGGTCGCATGCTCCAATATCACTCCCCTCTATACTGAATACACGTCACCCCCAAAACATACATAATCCGCGATCTACCCAGTGGTGCTTGCCGGACGGGACTCAGTTATTTGCTTTCCTGTTCCACTCTCATATAGAACGAGAGAGAAATGAATGCTTGTATGCATCCGTAAGAACCGTAATCTCCCTTATCTTGCCTTTGTGCTCTATACGCTAAATGTAGGTTATTGGCAGCAGACTCGTTCTGCACTCCGTCTCAAATTCCGGCCCTCTCAATTTCTCCAATAGTGTTTCTCGGAAAGAACCTCGCCTTCCGTCCGGCGACTCTTATTTGAGTTCCCGAAGCACTTTAGGCGCCCGCCTCAGAATGCCTCTATGTCCTCCCTTAAACCAATCTGGTAGGTATCCAAAACACCTGAGAAATACTCAAGACGGGGTCCGTACAATCGTTTTATATGCGTTCTCCTTTGCAGACGAATCAAAACTTCCCGAAACTCTCCCAATGAAGCGAAGTCGACCATTAGCCTTCCACACGACTGTATTTATATGCTCCTTCCATGTCATACCGCTGTGCAGCGTTACGCCTAGGTATTTAATTGACGCGACTCTGCACACTTCTAGTGCTGTATTCGAACAATACAGGATTGTTTCTCCTGCTCTTCTGTATCACTTTCATTTCTCTATATTTTGCGCTGGTTGCCATTCCTCACAAACGTAGATATTAAGTCCAAGTCATCCTGCATTTTACTGCAGTCATTGAAAGAGGACACCTTCTCGTACACCACAGCATCATCATCAAACAGCCGCAGATTGTAAGTCACTCTGTACGTCAGATCATTTACATAGAAAATAATAGCGGTGCTATCACACATCCTTTGGGCATCCCTGACGATACCCTGGACTCTGATAAAAACTCGCCATTGAGGACAACGTACTAAGTTCTATTACTAAACAAACCTTCGAGCCACCTGCATATTTGCGTACCTCCTTTAGCAGTCTGTATTGACGTACCGTGTTAAACGACTTTCGAAAATCAAGAAATATGCAGTCTGCTGTTGCCCATCATCCATATCTCTCAAGGTGTCATGAGAGAAAAGGGAAAGCTGAGTTTGGCACGGTCGATGATTTCTAAAGCCATGCTGATGCATGGACAGAAGCTTTTCCGTCTCAAGGAAATTTACTGTATTAAAAGTATGCATTTCAGCAGTCCTAACTTATAACTGCATCGTAACCGAAGACCGGAATAGTTCACTTAGATGGACTGATGATCTAATTGCGAACTCCGCGAACTAAGTCGTTTCGAAAGACCGAAACAGTTCCGTTAGTTGACGCAGTTCAGTTGATGAACTAGTCGAACAGCACGAACTACGTCAGATCGGAAGACCGAAGCAGTTCTATTAGTTGACTTAGGACAGTGTATGCGAGTCTACATTTATAAATGGGGTGAGAAGTATTGCTATTGATGCAATTTAGCATTAAGAACAAAGAAATTTATGTGTGGATTTTGAAACAGACATTAAAAACAAATTCTTTCAAAGACTTTGGAAATTCAACCTGTAACGGGATTAAATAATGGGTGAAAGATTTTTATGAAAATAATTAAAGAACCTCTGAAGCAGTTTTAAACCTACGTCTTTCAAACATGGTATTTGTCTTCACGGTTGGAAATAAATAAATGCGTATTTTTGTGTTTTTGGAAATTCCAAATGACTCACAATCACCCAAACGAAAGGAGAGAATGTTGATGTTATACTAGCGTTATCGTTTAAGAAAGGAGTTTTCGAAATTTCATACGTAAGGGGTTGAAATAGACGATGAAATATCCGTGGAAATCTGTCTGAAAGTACGTCCCTTTTCAGGCAACATTAAAACTGGAACTACAAATATTTGTATCTGATTTTTTGTCAGAAATTAAAATATCATTGTTTCAGGAGTTTTGTTAATTCGGTTCCTAAGGGGGTGAACTGGAGGATGAAATTTGTTCTATTTTTTAACGCGTTCACTGAACTATTTGAAAACTATGTAGTTATCTGAACTAGTTTAGTAAGAAGAACTATTCCAAAGTGAACTGAATGTTTACATAAAAGGCACTATTTTTCCCATTTGTAGTATATATTTTCTTTATGTCTAGAGATGTAACTGTTAGTATGTTACCCAAAATCACTTAAAGGAAAAGCAAATGAAGCTACTTTCACCAAACCTCGAGTAAGTTATTGTTTGAATATCGTCATATTGAATTAAACGCCAAATTTGGTGTACGTTGAGCATGTTTTATTATTATCATTATTTAAGCAGCAGGATTATAGAACCATCATGCGGTTGCGGAAATCTTAATTTATAGTAATGGAGATGGACTGCAGTGTGTATATGATCTATAAATAACATGCCAGATACACAGTCTGTTTCCTATTAACATTAAAAATCCTCCGAAGCGACGTAGCTGGCGCTGAGAGAAATAATTTAACATGAGATTCACGGGGCAGATGACTATCTCGTCGCAGTGCAGAAGTAGTAGGACTTGAGGCTCGGGCTTGGTGGTCTCGGGGTCGCGGTTTCGAAACCCGTTCGTATCTCGGAATTTTTTCAGTTTGTGCTTAAACCAAGCCTTCACCTCTCAACGATGTTAGAAGTCTGCAGAAATGACAAGTGGTTCGGATTCCACGTTAAACAGTGAGTCCCCTTTCCCAGGTAGGATAACTGGGGTAGATTAGGTACATGCAAGTCGCCGAAGTTGCATCGCCGCGCGGAAGTAGGCGAGCGGTCTGGAGCGTCACGTTACGGATCGCGCGGCCTCCAGCGTGGGAGTTTCGAATCCTCCCTCGAGCATGGATATGTGTGTTGTCCTTAGGTTAGTTTAACTTAGTTTAAGTAGTTTGTAAGTCTAGGAACTGATGACCAAAGTAGTTTGGTCCCATCAAAATTACAAACATTTGAACATCTCGAAGTTGCATCTAATCGAAAGACTTGCACCAAGCCCCTGAGCCACACCATTATTATTATTGTTATTATTATTATTATTATTAGGCATTGAGAGACCCACAAAATGAAATAAAATCCTTTCCTAATGTAGCGCATAATCGCGTAACATAATGAAAGAAACAATGAGTGCTAACCCCAAAAGTCGAACCCTGAGCCCACGCTCTTAAGTATCGCACGTAGGTTGAGAAGCACACCAACGTGAATACTTGACATACGTCATTCGGTGACGCCAAATGTGAAACATTTGACATTACTTTTTTGGGTATTTCCCGACATTAATTTCAAATTACTTGTCACTTCGCAGGGTTTTAAATGTTAATAAGAAACACACTGTATAGCGAGTTCCTATTGAAGAAGAAAAAAAATAGACATGGATTTCTGTCGGAAAATGCAGTAAAAAACAAATACTGACAGAAAAGATGAGCCGGCCGCGGTGGCCGAGGGGACTGTGGTGCGCCAGTCACGGTTTCCATAGCCAATACGGTCGGGGGTGCGAATCCCCCCTCGGACACGGATATTTGTGCCGTCCTTAGTGTTAGCAAGTTCATATGTAGTTTGTAATTTTGGGGACTGATGACCCCGTAGTTAAGTCCCATAATCTATACAAACATTTGAACATTGAGAAAACATTATTACAGAACGAGATGGAAGACTTTAATGTCAAGGAATCGTACTGTCATAAACGACATAGCTGAAGCAGAAAGACAAAATAAAAAAATGTAATTTATATGGAACCATCAGAATATCACTCAAAAGGAAAGTAAAAACAGAGACATATCCTTAAATCGTGTAATGTTACGTTGGTGCTAACATTGAAACTTGGGTATTGGAAAAGGAAATATAAACTAAAATTAAAATAGAAAAATTAAATTTCTCAGGAACATAGCGAAATACACAAACTTGGATTATAAACGAAATATGAGGGAACTAAAAATATTTGACATATGGCAAGTCTGACAACAGTACCGCGGCGGAGTGGCCGAGAGCATTGAAGCGCTATGCTCAGATGCGCGAGGCCATTTCCCACCGGGGTTGGAATCTTCCCTCGGGCGTGGATGTTTGTGCTGTCTTGAGTATAAGTTAGTTTATATGTAGTTTGTAAATTTAGGGACTGATGTCCCCGCAGTTAAGTCCCATAAGCTTAACAAACATTTGAACATTTTTGATAAAAGTAGAGAAGTAGACAAAACAGGATATTCTATCTGTTCTGAATAGAAAAGATTGCCATTACTCTTTACGCGGTATACTCCGTTAGGTAGAAGGTGCATTGAAGACCTGCGAAGAAAGATGAAGGATCAAATGTAGCGGCAGTAAGCTGGGGAAGAGCCTAATGCATTAAAAAAGAAAAACGTTTTTGTATGCACAGCATATGCAAATAACACATCAATCGACTCACGTGCTCATCCGATGAAATGTGAAGCAAATATAGAATGGTGCTGGCGAAAGTTGTATTTCGAAAGCAGAAAAGACTATTAACTAGTGTTTTATATGAAAGATTTTGAAATTGCCAGTGAAATGCTTAAGATGGAAGCAGGCCTTGAATTCAGTGGAAACGACACAGAAAAATCGACGAGCAGACAATTGAAGAATCTGAATTGTGGACAGGATGTAGAATTGAGAAAAGTAGATGGCGTGATAAAGTCAGTCAGAAAGAACTGGAGATGGAGAAAACTGGGAACGTTGCTGGAGGCATAGAATTCGAAGTTAGACAGATCATAATGTAAAAGCGAGATTAGTTTCTACTGACTACTGAAGAAGATTTTAAAAAAATTGAGAGGCGGAAGACAGTGAGCCATGGAGAGCTGGGAAATCATAACCAGTCGCCAATCAGAAAACCAAAATCTGCTCTCGCAACAGGCAACTAGTCGCACTGACACGTGTCTCTTCAGTGGCATAAAAATCATGTAAGATGGGGAACAATTCACGGTTCTTGTTGTAGTCTTCAGTCTACAGACTAGTTTGATGCGGCTCTGCACGTTACCCTGTCCTGTGTAAGCCTCTTCATCTCCGTAGAAGAACGGCAAACTACATCCTTTTAAACCTGCTGATTCTTCACTTCCTTCTAATGCTAAATTGACGATCCCACATTGTCTAGAGACGAGTCTCACAACATTTTTCTTCTCTTAGTCAAGTTATATCACAAATTCCTTTTCTCCACAATTCTATTAAGCACCTCCGCAGTAGTCACGTCATAATCCCATTTAATCTTCATCATTCATCTGTAGCACCACATTTCAAAGGCTTTATCATCATTTTGTCTGAACTCCTTATCGTCCAAGTTTCGTTTCCGTACAGTACTACATTCGAGAGAAATGCTTTTAGAAAGGATTTTCTAAAATTTAACTTAATATTTGATGTCAACAAATTTCGCTTCTTCAGTAATGATTTTTTTCCGATAACCATTCTGCATTTTATTTTTTCTTTACTTTAACCCCCTCAAGTTACTTTTCTATCCAAATAACAGAACTTAGCAAATAATTTTATTATCTCCTTTACCTAATCTAATTCCTTCAGCTTTGCCTGATTTTCTTACACTACACTTACAACTGACTAGCTAATCGTAATGTGGTCTTTGGTCAAGTAAACCAAATCGTCGACTGCACCCAAGTCGAAAGAAACAGTTCATACTGAATGCAAACTAAGATGCAAGTCGAAGGTGTACCCGTCATAATAGTGCGTTGAATTTATCGTTAATTCGGACACTGACGAAGGTGATGAGTATCATGAACCTCGATGTTATCCAGACCTAGTGAATGACGAAGTGTTGTTGTTCCCTAAGTACCCGCTTGATGATATATTTATACTAGTGATACCCCTATTTCTAAGCAGAAGTCATAGCGCTGTAAAAATTCATGACTCGGTGTCTGAACGCTCCCCAAGTCATTAAATCTAGATATACCCTCTTAACTAATTAACCTACTTAACTGTTATGGTCATCAGTCCTTAGGCTTAAAAACTACTTACACTAACGTATGATAAGGACAACAAATACACACATGCCCGACGGAGGACCCGAACCTCCGATGGCGAATAGCGCCGTGTTTCATAGCTAAGCACCTTGGAACACTCGGCCACTCCACCACGGCCACTCAGATCAGATCCACCCTAAGAACCATTCATGAATGTAAAACGAAAAGCAAGAGACATATTCGATCCAGAAGGAAAGGTTTCACGTCCCGTCCTCAGCGGGGACCTAAGGAACTGGTGAATCCAGGGTTTCTGATAAAGTTCTCATTAAAGCCGTAACGCAAAACCAGTAGTTGAATTATATATTCTATCAGATTCGCAGTTACTACGATAAAGTGGTTAGCATTACTGAAAAATAACCAGTGAGAAAATGTTTGTTAAGCTTATGGGACTTAACTATGGGGTCATCAGTCCCTAAACTTACAAACTACTTACGAACTAGAACGGCACAAATATCCATGCCCGAGGGGTGATTCGACCCCCGAACCTAGTGGCCGTGCTGACCGTGACTGGAGCGCCTCAGTCCCCTCGGGCACCGCGGCCGGCATAATCAGTGAGGCCCTAGTTCGTCTCCCACTGGCTGACTCATATATATATTATGGAAACGTCTGGGAGGGTGTCAACAACCTTAAACGACCAAATGGGAAGCAAATTGTTGACGTAACTGGGGAAATTACACTAAAATAACCTCAGCGGCGTCAAATATGAGGGAATGCTGACATGTAACGCCTCCCAATTTTTATTTCAAACCTCTTAATATTTTTAGAAACATATCGTACTGGGTTAATATTATTTGCCTTTAACTTTCCTATCTGCATATTTATTTCCCAACACCACTACCCTAGCGAGGAACACATTTCTTTTTCCACTGGAACCTCACACCTTTCCCATTCACTGACAAATGCTCACCCCCTGAGCTATCGAATCACCATCTGTTCTGACGCCTCCATTTCCAGTACTACCTTTTTTATTCATTCCAAATTCCTCCTTCGTTCCTTTTAGTAACAAAGTTGGAGAAACGTTAAAGCCTAGGAATGGCCTCGCCACTATCATGTGGTATTTGTTTCAACTTTTTGATGAAGATTTCAGTCCGTTGGTGGTAAAACAGGATAAAAGCTTATAATATTTCGACTGAAACCGGTTGACTATACTTTTTACTGATTTCATGGAATGAGCCATTTATTTTATGTTTAACCAATTCGACGAAGTTACAGTCTCACCTCTACAGCCACAACTTCATTTCTAAAAAAATAAAAAATAAATAAAAGTGGGGGGAGAAGAAAAAAAATTAACTGTATCTTGCCGAACTCGAAAGAAGAAATATTTACCGACCGGTCGCCTTGTTTCCCCAGGCTCTAGGATTCAATTGATGCGCTATCGAGGGTAATGTGGTCTGTGCCGCACATTTCCCGCCACTGTGCCTGCTTTCTTGACCGGAGCCGCTACTTTCCAATCAAGCAGCTCCTCAATAGGTCTCACAAGTGATAAGTGTACCCCACTTGCTAATGGACTCGGACTGTGATTCACCAAAGCGCTAGCCAAACCTGACAGTGATCTAGCGGCTACCAGTGTATCCACTGCGGCACGGCCGTTGGCTACCACTTCATCACTATCAAAGCAAACTACACGTAAGATGTGTTTTGTTTTAGTTAGTTCACAGCGATCAGGACACGTTAGCGCAACCAAAGGACTCGAAACACAAACTCTATCGATATTTTTCCTCTGTGGTGTCATCTCTAAGTGTGACACTGGTTAATAGTTTTTCCTAAGAATACCCGTCACTGAAAACTCTAAATAGAAATTTTACAATTGTCGCTTTCAGTATTCTTTACATTCTGCAATTAAAATCACTGCAAGCTCCATCATTATAGTGCTGAAGTAATAAAATCAGCTGCAGTATGCTATTGCTTGCGACAGATACCGACTAGAGGAAGAGTATCTACTACTCATATCTTGTATCCATTTGGGTGGATTCATCTTTCTGGGAGTACATCAATGATTAATACCATTTTAGGCTCCTTTTTTTTTTTTTTTTTATTTTTTTTTTTTTTTACTGACACATGTTGGACGTTCTAAAACTGGAGCGACAACCACCAGTACTCCGTTGAGGAACATCAGTCTGAGGTGTAGATCACAACAACATTTTCTTTCCTTCCCGTTCTTCAAATTCTATGAGATCAAACTACTTCTGCCGCCAGTCCCTACATTTACAAACTACTTGTAAAAAGCTGAACTAACGTACCGACAACACACACGACCCTGCTCGAGGGAGGACTCTAACCTTCGATGGTAAACGACCTCACACTCCGTAGCAAGGTGCCTTAGAGCGCACGGCTGTTCCCACGCGGCGGCCAGTTCTTCTTTGAACAGAATACAATTAGCGGTTTTGTCAACTGTACCGTGACGTCTGCAAGTTACATAGCGTGTAATTCCTGCTTTGAAAGATTACCACATTTTCATGTATAGGGACACCACCTCATGCTGCTCGCACTGTGAAAGATCTGCTTAATGTAATCTTCTACGAACGTGTTACTTCCAGAAGTTTCCTAGTTGCTTGGCTTGCATAACATTATCTCCAGACATGGGACGTTAGAGTCTGTGGATATCTAACAGAGAGCCTATAATAGGGACACATTAGGATTCTACATAATTTTAAGGGCAGTATATAGGAAATGTTGCTCATATTGTACCGTTGCTGCGTCTAACTGTTAATTGCTTTTACAGATGCAGCACCTTGCTGACGTCTGCGGTGATCGTACTGAACATTCTGTGTAAGCGGTGGTTAATAACAAAATGAACACTATGCCTTTCTTATTTCTTTGAACTTTTCTGTCCACGTGCCGTTCGTAATCAATTCGACATCATTATAAGTCTTTCTTGCATTCAGCGCCCTATATTCTCACGTGGTAACCCTAGAATTAATTATTTTCCAGTTAAATCGGATCCACATTAACGCATCAGAATACCAACGAAGTTTCGTTGCCGTACAATAATTACAGCCTAAAATGGACTATTGCGAACAGATGCATTTTATTTATAACCGAAGTGTCAGGGTGCACACGATACTTTCACTTTGTTAAAGCAGGCAGCACTAATAATGGTTCTGCATGAGATTAGAAGGCAGTAGAAACCAATACCTTACGTAACAGGAAAAATCTTCATTCCCGTGAATAAATTGAGGTGATAGAGGCCATGAGATGCCTCCAAATATCGTGTCGGATCTCCCTTACCTCTGCAAAATTCATCATCTGTACGTGGCATGAATTCGCCAAATCGTTGGAATTCTCCTGCAGGAATACTGAACAATGTTGCCTCTAGAGCCGTCCATTGCTGTGAAAGTGTTGGTATTGTATGATTCTGGGTACGAAGTAACTACTACATTATGTGCCATGAATATCCAGTTGGTTTAATGTGAGGTGATATGGATGTCAACATCATTCGGTGGTATTCTGCAGAATGTTCTTCAAACAATTTGTGGACTATCGTTTACCTTTGACGTAGCCCAGTCAGCCAAAAAAATTTAATTGTTGTTTGTAAAAGTGAAGTACAGAATAGCTGCAAATTACCTCAAACTAGTCGAACAAGAAGAAGAACCAGAGAGTCCAGTCGATTGCATCAGCTTGCAAATGTCTTCCTGACAATTTGGGTCCATGGTTTCGTGATGCCTGCATATCATTCTAACCCTACCATTGACTCTCATCAGTGGATATTGTGACTCATCTGACGAAGATAAGGGTTTCCAGTGGTCTAGAGTCCAAGACATTCGAATCGGTGATCTGTTACAAAAGTCTATTAACTGTAAATTGCGCTCTACGGATCCAACGTTCGTCGAATGTCCCCCATTGGTCCCTACGGTTATTTCTTGTAATATTACATTCCTGTTAGCGCTAACAACCTCTGTTTTTGTCACCAAGAGCAGGCAGTCGGTCACTGAGTTGCTCATGGTGTGAAGTAACGTCTGAAATTTTATATTCTCGGCACAGACATCGTGGATCTGGGATTCCCAAACAATTTCGGAAACGGAATATGCCATGCGCGTAGCTCCTACAATCATTCCGCGTAATCACGTCCGAAACCGCTGCACATGAATCTCTGAATTATAAATGACAGAACAGACAATGCACCGCAATCTCATAGCTTGTTGATATTACCGCACCTCAGTACATGTCATACCAATCACATTTATTACAAACTATTTTTAACACCGCTTATACCTAAATCGAATCTCCGCCAGGCTTTTATAACACATGCTTTTAGAATGGAGAAATAAATATCTGCCAGAGGGAGCGCAAAAATGCTACAGTCGTGTGATCCAAGTACGGAGTAAGAGACCTTTATGAACGTGTTATATACATGAACAACAGTAGCCTATAATAGACCACAATGAAGACAGATTCACTATCTCTATAAATGATCTGATGGACAGAGTAGCTTGTAATTTGCGGATGTTTGCTGATGATGCTGTGGTGTATGGGAGGGTGTCGTTTTTAATTGACAGTAATAGCATACAGGTTGACTTAGACAAAATTTCTAGTTGGTGCGAAGCATGGCAGCTACCTCTAAATGTAGAAAAGCGTAAGGTGGTGCACATCAGTAGGAAAAACAATCCCATAATGTTCGAATACAGCTTTAGTAGTGAGCTTCTTGATGCTGTCGCGTCGTTCAAATATCTAGGCGTAACATTGCAGAGCGATATAAAGTGGAACGAACATGTTAAGGACAGTTGTGACTAAGGCGGACTGTCGACTTCGGTTTATTGGGAGAATTTTGGGAAGATGTACTTCATCCGTAAAGGAGACCGCTTATAAAACGGTTGTACGACCACGTCTTGAGTATTGCTCAAGTGTTTGGGACCCGCAGGAGATCAGTTTAAAGGAAGACATAGAAGCAGTTCAGAGGCGAGCAGCTAGGTTCGTTACTGGTAGGTTCAAGCATTGGCGAGTGTCACGGAAATGCTCCGGGAACTCAATTGGGGATCGCTGGAAGAAAGACGACGTTCTTTGCGTGTATTTCTATTGAGGAAATTTAGAGGGCCAGAACTTTAAGCTGAGTGTAGAACGATCTTTCTGCCGACTACTTACATTTCGCGAAATGATGACAAAGACAAGAAAGAGAAATTAGAGATCGTACAGAGGCATATAGGCATTGTTTTTTTCCTCGTTCTATTTGGGAGTGGAATAGAGAAGGAAATGCCTAGTAGTGGTACAGTGCACGTTCCGACACGCACCTTACGGTGGATTGTGGAGTATTTATATAGATGTACTCTCCTGATCGTTGCTCCATCGTTGTATAGGACAGTTGGGGACATAGACTACTCATTTTATGAATATAACAAATATAGTATGCAGCATTGGTCGTTTTTTATTAATGTTTTTGCAGATAGATTTCTATGGTGCATTGAAGATGATCATTATGTGATAGAAATCGATCTGCAAAACATTAATAAAAAAAGACCAATGCTGCATACTATATTTATTATATTCATTATTTTGTGGTCGCTGAGCACACCGTTCCAAAAAATGGATTCTACTCATTTTACTTACTGAAGTTTTATCTCCATCCGTTGACTGTTGGGGACGAGTTTCGGCATTTCATTAGAACACCTTAGGGTCCACGAAATAACTTAAAACCACATTGTAGCCATTTGAGATCAGTACCATGTCACTGATATCCGAATATATCTGCATAATGACAACATCTCAACATTGTCGTTCTACCAGGAAGCTACGGAAACTAGTAATATAGTGCTGGCCCCATCCGAACTTCTCAGTGTAAGTGTAAACATCGCGATTTCACGTTGGACAATGTGCCTGAAGATAACATTATGAAATGTTGAAACTGGTGGCCCAAAAACAATAATAATATTCACATATTTGTAAACATGATGAACCAAAGGCCATGATCATTAGTCCCTACACCTACATCCACTTAAAGGAACTTAAACTAACCTAAGGACAACACACACGCGTGCCCCAAGGAGAACAAACTTCCGATAGCAAACAACCGCGCGCTCTGCAGTAAGGCGCATTAGAGCGCTCGGTCACTCCACTGGGCCTGGTAGCCCCTAGATAGTCAAATTAAATGACTGAAGGTATTGTTGAGATTTAGTATGGTTAAGTGAAAACAGAATATATGCAGTAAACACCGGTAAGTCGGTGATCACATGGTCGGGACCGAGGAAGATGACATTCATCGCAGATGTCGAAAGGACTAGAGCGACAGTCGTTGTCACCTCTGTGGCCAGATGAGGACATCGAGCGCATCCGAAATGGGGCGAGGCGGGGCTCGGGGCCCGCATAGCAGGCGCGCTAGCGGTCAGCGGCTTCTCTGCCCAGCTCACGTTTCCAGAGTCGGCGTCTCCGCTTCCGGAAGAGCCACAAGTGGGTCACCCAGCAACCTGCCGGCCAGCCAGCCAGCTGCCCTTGAACCGGAGCACCGGCCCGATCACTGACTTCTCGGAAACCTGTCTCAGCCCCGCCATCAGACACCGTCTCTTCTCTCACATCCGATCGTCATACTCTGCGTTTCTAGGTCAGGAGGAGACCACACGGACTCTTCAGTAATTGGATGCTATATTATGGAAACCCGTGTCTTCCTATTAGAAACGAAGTTTTCAGAGGCAAAGAAGGTTGCGTACATATGTGCCATCGTCGGAGTGTACGTTTTTCATGTCTTATTTTCTAGACAGTTAAATTGTGTAAGAAGTGATGATCATTATTTTAAAGAAGGTAACATTGGGATGAAATATTATGTACGGCCTTCGACATATTATTATACAGTATTAGCGGATCCAGAGGGGAGCTATGTGGTTGAAGCCCTGCCGCCCCCCCCCCCAAAAAAAAAAAAAAAAAATAACTACCTTGAAAGAGCCCATCCTCGGACAAATCTAGCCCCTTCCAAATACACTTAGTTTTTATTTCCAGCCCCTTCCTGATGTACAGAAACTAACATTCTAGCCAATGAGAACTTAATAAATGAACCCACTTTTGTTTTTTGTTTTTTTTTTTTTCAATCAAAAAAGGTTCTTCTTTTCAGAACAGGTGGACCTAAGTACCAGACATTAGTCTGCTGTTAGGGTTTCAAAATTTAACCATCACTGGTTGAGAAAATCATGTCAGTGGCGCCCAAGTGTTAGACCACACTCTCTCGGAGTCTGTACTTCATTATTATTGTTTCAGTTCTTTACTTTTCCCTCAATGCAGATCATTCCTTGCATTAGTATGAACGATTCCTTCAAAACTCTCACGGACTCTTACTGAGCCCACTTCGTCGAGTCCACAGTGTGACAATCCAAATGATTTGCCCAGATTTTTTTTATTTGAAAGTAATACAGACTCTTATTTCGACATTATCGGAATTCGGGATCATATTTTGCTGTTAAATCTCATTATGTATCACAATGTGACTTTCACTCTAACTCTTAGCATCAATAGCCATTTAACGACAAGCTGCCTGAGCGAAATTGTTCATAGTTTTCTCAGTTATGGACCCATATCTTTGTACATTTACTTCAGCTATAAAGAAAGTAGTATTTTTATATAATTTTTGAAAAAGTTTTTTCTAGCAATCTGTCAGTGGCCACGTATTGACTGCATCTACACATAGTATTAATATCTTCGGATTTTCTACTACTTACGATAGTTCCTGTAGTGTATAGGTTATATATTTTATGGCCGTTTTCTTTTCACTACCGTTCAGTCGGAAGTATTTCGGCCCAGAATTCGTCATTTGTTCCGTGTTACTTTACTCTGTAGTAGATTTTTCACTAATTTTATGTACGACCCAGAATTATTTTTCAATATTAGTTTTCAAAATGTAAACATAAGGGCCCAAACTGCTAGAGCTAGACTAACAAACTACTTAAACGAACTTACGCTAGGAACAACACACACACACACTCACATGACTGAGGGAGGACTCGAACCTCCGGCGGGAGCGTTACACAATATCTAGCATTTGGCCTTAAGCCACGCGGCCATTACCGAGCGAGATGTTAGTTTTCATTTCATCATAGAAGTTTACTTACTGGATAGATTTTAAGAAATAAAATAAACTATTTTCGGTCCTTTTCCAGCCGCCCATATGAAGAAAGCTTAAGGTTTAACGCCCCGTTGACAGCTTGGTCATTAGAGACGGAGCTAACGCTCGGAGTTTTGGGTAAGGACGGGGAAGGAAATCGGCCGCGTCCTTTGAAAGGAACCATCCCGGCACTTGCGTGGAGTCATTTACGGAAATCACGGAAAACCTAAATCTGGATGGCCGTAGGTGGATTTGAACCACCATCCTCTAGAATGCGAATCCATTGCGTTACCGCTGCGCCATCTCGCTCAGTCCGCCCATATGATGATACCTTTACTGTTTATCACAAACTTACATTCCCTATCTTTTCGTCAATTTCGCTTAGTTATTTAGTCAATCTTATCAACATTTATCTTTCTTTTTTTAATGGGGTTTTTAATACTCTTTCTCATTTTGTGCAAGTTGTCGTTCCTGAGAAAATGCTACCATCAGTTTCTTTGAAGCTCATTGTTTCTTCATTTTGTTTTACCTTGCCTTTTTTTTTTTTTTTTTTCTTTTTCGTCTTTACAGTTTAACACAATCCAAGATATGACACAATTTCATTAACTTTGTTTAGTAAGGAGTCAATGATCGAAACAAATAATTTTCCCACGACATAAAAGTTTTGCTATCTTCAACTGTTGGTATTTGTATTGAAAGGGATTGATGATATTATCGGTTAGTGCAGAACATTAATTCTGAGTAAAAAATAAACAGAATGATAATCTACTAGTCATGTTAGATCCACCCCAATCTTTTATGTTGAATTACTACCCACATATTGAAACGCGGGCCATTTATTGAATATTAGTGGCCTACAATACACTTTTCCATTTGTAGCTTGACGCGAGTCTAGTGATTACCCATCCTCCTCGAATAAGTCTCTCATTTTACTTTAAATTATCAAGCGCTAAAAGAAGTAAAGACCTGTGTTTGCCTCGTAACAAGGCAATTTCTATGTCTTACTAAATTACTTGTATATTTCACCGTATGACAATCCTTGTGTTCACTCCAACGTTTCACCGTACTTGATACGACAGATTTTTAAATTATCATTATTTTTTATTATTATTCCTTGCAGACACGTTCAGTTACCAAGAATTTACACAAAGTTAAAATATATTTTGCTGGTACTTATTCAACATTTGAGTCTGGACAGATCAGTATCATTCAGAATCAAAAGCTAAAGATTCAAAATAATATGTAATTCTGTTCCCTTTTTTCCAAAGCCTGGATGTTACATGAGGCAGACGCAAATGTCTGTCAAGGGATTGCGATGCAGACTGGTGTGCTAGTCAGGGTTAGTGACACAGCAGACTCCGTTTCTGCACCAGGCGAGAGGCAGCCAGTCGCTTCTTTGCAGAGCGCCATTCACCAGTAGTCCAAGGCTCTCGAGTGTAACACCAACTGTTTTTCAGAGGGCGCCGCTACGTCACGGCCTGAACAGTGGCCGGCGAGTGCAAGTGCCAGGTGAATGAAAGTGCAGCTAACCGACTTGCGTAAGGCGACGCGACTGTTCGCTCTCGGCACGATGTTTATTCACGTCTCGTCACGCCGGCCAGTGGCGTACCTCACAAAACGGATGACTGTGCACAACTACGTTCAGGATCGAGGTTGCGCCTCTTGTAGCATTATCTGCTAAGCTTGTTCATCGGAAGGGGAACCGTGCTTTAGGACACAACAAAATTTTTGGCAAATACCGCCCAATTAATACAACGAAAACGACATTAAATAAATGTTCATATGTTTCAAATTCTATCGGACCAAACTGCGTGGTCATCAGTCCGTAGCTTACAAACTTCATAAACTAAGGTTAACTAACCGAAGGACAACACACACACCCATGCCCCAGGGAGAACTCGAACCTCCGACGTGAGCAACCACGCGCTCCGCAGCGAGGCGCCTTAGACCGCTCGGCTACTCCACCGTGGCTGTTCAATAACTATTGTTCATTTAATTGTACGGTACTGCGGGTTCTGAATTTTGAATCACTTTTGGCTGTAAATATACTGTCTGTAATGTGTATACTTAAGATAATAACTTCAACAGTGTGTCTTAACAAAACCAAGAACGTAAACTGAGAGAAAACAGTGCATTATTTTATTTATTTATGTATTTATTTTAATGAAGTTTAATTATCTTAAAAATAACGATCTCACTTAATACCGCCGTTTCGCTTTAGCATGCCTAGAGCAATTATTTACAGAGTTACGACTCTTCGGTATCTGCTAAGTGTCAAATGCTGAGTTTTCAGTTAACGTTTGTATGCATGAATATTGGGAAAAAATGTTACTTGACGGTACTCCAGGCAGCAATGATGCAGTTCATTACATTTAAGTATAATAACAATATCAGTTTTTTTCAAATCAGCTGACTTCTTTTATTATGAAAATGAATGAAATGCAGGGAAAATCTTTTACTATCTTAGTTTAAGAAGACAATCAAACTGTACGAATGGAATAACGTAACTGATCACTTGCTTGTAGAAGGAATTACTCCAGATTATAGAGCTGAAGAATATATCCAGTATAGAATATGGAAATGTCAGACTAAAGCAGGAAGGAAGAAAATGAAGATTATAATTTAACGCTCCAGTAATATAAAAAGAGGTCGTACCAAGGCGTTTGAAAGGAAGAAGAAACAATCATAGGGTCATTTAGTACTTAGTGTTCTATAATTGGTGTTAAGTATCCATAAAACAAATGTGGACTGAACACGTGAATGGGTTAAATCAAAATGTTTCATGAGACTACATCCGATTAGAAAACTTGTGCACGACGATCAAAGTGATGTTTAACAAGAAAAGGACTATGTAAGACTGCTCGTACGAATTTGAAACTGTTTTTTGTTGTTTAGTAGCAATTTCAACCACACAGTAGTCATTTTCAGTGCAAGGTCAATTTCAGTTTACTCATTTTATCATACACCAAAATATAACTTCATCAAAATAAGTGTTGACAATGAAGATCATTTTTGTTGGTAGGTACAAGTGAAACTATTTATAATTGTGCCTACCACTGAAATAGTCTTCATTGCGACCGAATTTTGGTGCGTGTTAACGTGAGTCAACTGAGTTTGACTGGGTCTGATCAAATAAAAAACGGTTTCACATTTACACGGTAAATCTACAACTACAGTTCTTATAATATATAATTATTTTATATTTTCTTATTAATAATTGAAATGTTCAAATATTTGTCAATGTAAGGGCTTAACTGCTACATTTATCAGTCCCTAGGCTTACAAACTACTTAAACTAACTTATGCTAAGGACAACACACACAAGCTCCGACGACGAGCAACCGTGCGCTCCGCAGCAAGGCGCCTTAGAGTGTTCGGCTACCGCACCGAGACTCTTATCAATAATTAAGACAGTTGCTGAGGATGAAGAAAATATTAAAATTGTCAGGAATATTCATATTGTCAAAGCGTTAGTAATATGCATTTTAATCAAGCCTGTAGAACAGAAACTGCTTGCCTGTAACAGCACCAACACCCGTAAATTATAATTAATAATTTATTTCAACCGGTTTCGTCCTCACACTGAAGCTTTCGTAGGAGTCTAACACTGTCTAAAATTACATGGAACCTCAATTTGATTTTGGAGTCTGATCAAGCCCATAGGCAATATATGTCGTAATCTACATGTGCGTCTTTTGTCGCCCCCCCCCCCCCCGTCCCCCAAAAAATAAGAAATCAGATGCTTCTAACTATGGCCCTGATTATGGCATCAGTGTGAGGCTGAAAGTGGTTCCAAGATTAATTACGGTATCTATTAAAATGTAATCATTATGAATGAAATACACAAGATAACTGTGAGATATTCTGCAAATTTACTGGTTTACGAGCCGGTTTCGGCTGTTGACTAGCAAGTTAAGATCTTTGAAACTTAAACTTGTAATATTTACCTGATGATGGCGTTACAGCTGAAAACAGGTTCGTAAGCCCATAAATTTGCAGAATATCTCACAGTTATCTTCTGTATTTCATTCATAATGTATCAAATTGTCTGTCAAGAAGCGACGGAACAGTCAGTGAATATAAAATGTAATCAATTTAGCGTAGCCAAATGTAAAGGTTTATTAAGTTCAAAATATTCAAATGTTTGTATAGCTTATGGGACTTAACTACTGGGTCATCAGTCCCTAAACTTACAAACTACTTAGGAACTAGCTAAGACTAAGGACGGCACAAATATCCATGCCCGAGGGGGGATTCGAACCTCCGACCGTAGTGGCCGTGCAGACCGTGACTGGAGCGCCTCAGTCCCCTCGGACACCGCGGCCGGCGTTCATTAAGTACCCGTAATAAACTTTACGATAGAAGTAAATGTATCTTCTTCAGAAGGAACCGGGTACACTTGAATTGATTAGATGTACCTCAGAGGTTCTTATCATGTGGGATAAAACAGGTCTCACCCCATACGACATATGGGATAGAACAGGTTTCACCCCATCCGACAAGAGCATTGAATATGATGAAAGAAGTTCCTTCTGTCTACGCCTAGGTTCAAATGTTCTAATGTTTGTTAAGCTTATGGGACTTAACTACGGGGTCATCAGTCCCTAAACTTACAAACTACTTATGAACTATCTAATCCTAAGGACGGCACAAATATCCATGCCCGAGGGGGGATTCGAACCCCCGACCGTAGTGGCCGTGCAGACCGTGACTGAAGCGCCTCAGTCCCCTCGGCCACCGCGGCCGGCGAAGCCTAGGCCAAGGGCGCCTATACTATTAATGAAACCAATGAAGGACATGCAGTTAGGGTACAAGATGGCCCTAGGCGTACCTTCGTCGAGAGTCCTGCGGACCTCGGTGATGGCGGAGTCGGGCACCTTGAGCTGCAGCGTGTGGCTCTGCAGGAAGCGCGCCACCCTGTCGACGAGCATCGTCTCCACCTGGGCGTCCTTCTCGTCGGCGTCCCTGGGCAGCGTGGCGTCCAGCTCCTCCTGGGTGAGGGCCCTCCCGGTGGCTGCCCCGGTCACGGGCGCGGTGCGCACCAGCGCCACGCCGTCCAGCAGCGGCACGTCTCCCGGCTGGCGCAGCGCGCGGTCCATCAGCGTGAGCGCGCGCATCTTGAGGCAGGCCGTGAGCGGCCGCTCGCCGCAGTCCTTGACCAGCCGGTAGGCGCCCTCGATGCCTTCCTCCAGCAGCGACGTCGCCGAGTCGGCCGGGTCTCCTCCGGTGTTGTCGGGGCCCACCGGGTCGGACGCGGGCTCCTCGTCGGCCGCGGGGAAGGCCGCGCAGGCCGCCACCGCCAGCAGGATCAGCAGCCACGCGGCTGTCGACGGCATCGTGGTGGCAGGTGTGTGTGTGTGACGTCGGCAAGTGTTCGCTCCGCGCTGGGCCCCTGTCCGCTGCCGGCCGTGTGACGTCTCCTAGCCGCGCTCGGCTGTGAATGACCTCCCAGGACGCCGCGTCTGCGTCTTTTATTTGTAGCGGCGCCGCGGCACTGGCCGAGAGCCCCGTCAGCGGAGGAAACACGGATACGTGAAGGACAACGTAAAATGTGTCAGCAAAGTAGAGGTGATATATATATATACATATATACGTGTCGGGTGCTAGAAGAAACGCCGCGGGCAGGGGCGAAATGGATGCCCGGTGGTGGGGGGGACAGTCTCGCTTTGGGGAGGGGAACATCTGGGCCGGCTAGGTACTCGTCATTCCGTTCGGCGGCCGGTTCACTGCAGACGCGCGGTGGAAGGGAAACAGGAGTGAGTAAACGGATGATCCGGCCGGCGCGGTAGGGGAAGGCGGCCGCTATATGGGTTGGTCAAACTGGTCTGGATGTGTGCCCGAGGCCGACGCCTCCCGCCCCCCCCCCCCCCCCCTCTCCCGCCATGCCTGCCAGTCGGCTCACGTCGCTTTCTGCGCGCCGGGCAGCCGTCCGGCTCTTTCACTCTTAAGGTCAGTCGCAGCTGGAGGCCACGGCCGAAACCCACCTGTTTACTCCAGAACCGGCTCGCTTCAACGGACACGAGAACCGAGCAAGTTTCGCCACCTGTCTGGGTGGCTATGAGTGCGTGAAGTGGCACTTCCAGAATACCGGACACTGTCGTTGAAAACCGATACTCACCCAATAGTCAAATTTTTATTGAGATGAGGTTCAACAGCCGGCCGCGGTGGCCGAGGGGATTGAGGCGCTCCAGTCACGGTCTGCACGGCCACTACGGTCGGGGGTTCGAATCCCCCCTCGGGCATGGATATTTGTGCCGTCCTTACTGTTAGCTAGTTCGTAAGTAGTTTGTAAGTTTAGGGACTGATGACCCCGTAGTTAGGTCCCTTAAGCCGTACAGCCGGCCGCGGTGGCCGAGGTGACTGAGGCGCTCCAGTCACGGTCAGCACGGCCACTACGGTCGGGGGTTCGAATCCCCCCTCGGGCATGGATATTTGTGCCGTCCTAGTTCGTAAGTAGTTCATAAGTAGTTTGTAAGTTTAGGGACTGATGGCCACGTAGTTAAGTCCCATAAGCTTAACAAACAGTAGAACATTAGAATTAAGCCGTACAAACATTTGAACATTTTTTGAGGTTCAACAGCCGTAAGATATTTGAGGAAATGCATACTGTCAACTATCAGCTGTTTATTATTTTTCCAAACTTCTACCGGTTTCGGTTATAAACCATCTTCACGGAAGATAACTAGACAGACTAATTAAACAGGTGCATTATGTGCCTCCTTATGCGCATAATGCACCTGTTTAATCAATCTGTCTAGTTCTCTTCCGTGAAGATGGTTTATAACCGAAACCGTAGAAGTTTGGAAAAATAATAAACAGCTTATGGTTTACAGTATGCATTTCCTCAAATCACCCAATAGTCTTTATAGTATTTTTCCTATTCTCAGCAAGTCACAATTTCTTCGTTTATTTTCCATCGCCTGAAATACCAATAGATGAAAATTAAATTTACTGTCACTGGCATAATATACTACAAATAGGAAAATCTCGAAACTGAACGCTGTGGAATTGCTTCGGCTGTCTAGACAGAGAAAAATTTACCTCAGTGTGTGTTGGTAGAACTATCCTGTTCAAAAATGTCTGATAAGGTTATGGGACTTCACTATAGGTTCAAACTATTTATGAACTAACTTATATTAAAGAGAACACAAACATCCATGCCCGAGGGAGGATTCGAGCCCCGAGGGGGTACAGCCTCGCGCGTCAGAGCATAGCGCCTCAATGCGCTCGACCACTACGTCGCGGCTACACCCATCCTGGCTCTGATAATAGACGAAAATTAAATCTAACCTACGACGCTATTTCTTGAGCCTCATCTCAGATACGAGGCTAATATTTCAAGCACTGCATAGCCTACCACAGTTAACACAATGAATCGCATTCAAATTGTTTCGCTGTTTGTAATTGATCTTAGTCCAACAGAAATTTATAAACTTTCTTCCTAAAAAGACAATAGATAACCCACAGACATTACTACGTATATTATGTGGTTATATGTAAACTTGTGGTATCATTTGAAGTGCTGCTGAAGTTATCGAAAATTACAAAAATATTATAAAAGCAGCATACATACAGCTAATAATAAAGAACAAACGGAACATCTTCCAAATCAAACAGCACAGCGTGGCATAAGTGTAAGCAACCTTATTAAGAGTAACTTAAATATTTAAGAAATAGGCCATCTGTAACATCTTATTGTATTTACAGAATCACCTGAATATTGTCAAGATTGTCATAGCAAGAATGTAAGAAATATTTTATAATATTATTTATTAGATATAAATCTCGAAAACATATTTTACGCTATGGGTCCCACAGAAAGAAAATTAGAAAACTATTGTGCGTAAAAAAATGAAACAATAGCACATTTCAAAAATTATTTCTAACCGGTATCGGCAACTTAGTGCTTTCTTCTCAGTTATATAAGTAACCTTATTTCTTCATTTCTGACATAGAGCAAGAACAATTCCTTGTACCATGACTGGATTGATCACATTGGGTCACTAATGAACCTCAGAATAAGCGCACCTAATTTTCCGAGAACAGTAAATAATTACATTTTCAAATGAGCAAGACTTGCCTTCTGTATCTACAGTTGATTTCCGGAGCCTATGATTAAATACAAACTGACATCCAAGTACTCATGACGATTGCTGTGTCTCAGCCTATGCTTTTGGTTAGATAGCACTCTCTTGTATATAAATAGGTTGAAAGGAATTCCAGTCATGGAATACATGTATTTTTCGTCAATGATAGACGCCGGGATCCATGAGTGATAAGCGCCTGGATCTGTCAACACAAAGAGGAATACATTCATCTCTATTCACAGGGAGCCGAAGCAGTCTCATATAGTTCAGTTCTGGGGCATTCCTATTTCTTGTATATTATGTGATAGAACTTACATTTAGTATTCATCTAGTGGTTTAGGTACGAAAATAAATGAAGAAAATGTTAATCGTGAATTATTAAGTTTTACTCTGAAAATGTCATATTTCTAAATTTTCTGAGGACACATTGTATTTTCTTATGTACTATAAATAGAACATGCCTGGAAGTGATGTAACGAGTGCACGTGGAACAGTAAACATGTTTGGATGTTCCAAATTGGTCGGCCTACTGACAAACAATTGAAGACACACGAAGAATCACATTATTGAGCTATACAAACGTTTAATAAGGAAGGAAATATGATTTTGCTGTAACGCCCCGTAGACATCGTTGTCATTTGAAATCAACTAAATTCGCCCTCTTAAAGTACCCGGTATATTGGAAACGTTTATACAGGAAGGCCTTATGTTATAGTTTTCCTGGGCAACTTATCAGTTACAAAGAAAGTATGGATTGATCAAAAGCGAGCAAGAACAACAATAGGCAAACATCACGTACGCAGCTTTTCAATGAGGTAAGTGTTTCATTTTTACCTTCAAAATGTACATATTAATTAATGAAATTCCACATTAATTATTTACAATAATGATGTACAAATCTACAATACTAAAGGTAAAGTTATATTTTTTATCCATTATTTAAATTCTGAGATATTTAATACGTGCCCGTAAATGGTTTTAATTTTAAAAAAATAAATAAAAATAGGTCGCAGGTAGCAAAACATGTTTTAAATCTAAATTTAAATCATTCTTCTGGTCTTGGGTGAGTGCTGCTCTTAGGTTTGCTCCCATAGATTTAGAAACGTTTGAAAATTTGATGACTGTTTTGTTAAAAACCGTATCATCAAATAAACAGAAATTGAAAAAAGTAAATGATTTTTTTAATTTATATATTTATTTTTATTTTTTTATTTTTATTTTTTATTTTATTTATTTATTTATTGTAAAGGATTGCGTGGCGATCTTCGTTTCTCTTTTTCCGAAAATACGTTCGTTCTTGCAACTTGGGGAGGTAGAAAAGTTGTAACCATAACCTGACTAGAGATTTCTGTAATATATTTCCACATTTTGCACTGTTTTATTGTTATAAACATTTGACATTTCTATGAAATTCTTTATATGTTGCAAAGTATTTACATTGTTATAGAATTGCGGCGTTTGTTCTTTCGCACATGTCGCTGTAGCTGTTCTAAATGTACAGTACATTGGTCAAAATAGGACCGCACATGGGAATTTGGTAAGGACGGGACTCGTGCTTGACTAGTCCGTGCAGGTGTGTGAAACCGGTGTGCATAGATGGTTCAATGGATAGCACAGCTACATAGTAAGCAGGAAATCTGGGTTCGTGTCCCGGTCCTGGCAAAAATTTTCGTCTGTTCCTGTTGTTTGATTACAGCAGTTACTAGCATATCAGATAAACTACTCCAACTAAAATTGCACTGCTGCCAACAACTGGGAATCAGGTGAGATATCGTACACAATACCGATATTGTAAAATAATTTATTCAGATATTGGTTACAATTGTATTTTGTGTGTCATACAGTACAATAATTTGCTCTCTGAACTCTTTACATAAGGTTTACACAGTGTTTACTTAGAGCGAGGCTCCATAGAGCTACCATAAAAGTGAAAACGTCGTTCTCGGTTGCCATGTAATATCACCTTCGACGACCAGTACTGTTGCATACTTGCGTGTCATGGACAGTATGAGGTTATCAATCAGCTCTTGAGGGATATCTCGTCATTCTTCCATGAGTGCAATTAACAGCTATTCAACCGTTATGAGAGGTGCTAGTATGGGTGCAATGAGTCTGCCAAGTGCATCCCAGACCTGCTCAATCGGGTTTAAATCCGGTGAACAAGCTGGCCACACTATTCGCCAAATTAGGTCAGCTTCAAGCATGTTGTCCAAGCGTACATCTCTGTGGAGAAGAGGTGTTATCGTCCATCAGATGGAATCCATCTCCTATAGTACCTCCCATGTCCCTTTTTGCAGTCAAAGCGCCATTCTAAACGATGTAGAGGCCCCAAGTCCGCCAATACTGACTCCTGCCCACACCATTCGTCCACTACCATTATATGGTGATGTTTCCTGCAGTAATCAGGATTGTTCTCTCCACATGATCGAACGATGTTTGTGCGGCTGAAAACAAAATCTTGACTCATCTGTGAACAGAACCTTGCACCATTCGTTGCGCCTCGAATACTGATGTTCCTCCGCCCAGTTCCTACGGGTAAACGGTGTCATTGTTTTAATGGGGCACACACCATTGGCCTCCGTGCCTAGCGAACACATACCCGTAGGTGATTTCGGACTGATTGTGTTGATATTGCTTGTCATGCTGCTGCCTGGGGAGTGGGTTGCAGCTGAGTTGCATTCAGCCTCCTCTTTTGACGAGATGTTAACCGGAGATAGCGGTCATTTCTTGCTGATGTTACCCGTGGACTACCTTGGACTTGCCTTCCTTTAACGGTACCTGTTGTCTGAAATCGCGTCCAGGTCCTGAAAACTATACTTTGGTCACTCCAGTAGATGCAGCCACCTGGCCCCCCATGCCAAGGTTTCGAGTAAGTCGCATTGTTGTTGCATTGCACTATCTGCTCACTACCCTATCTGAACCCAACTGCTCTTGTAATTCGTTTGGCAGAGTAAACACAAGTCAATACCAACCCTCTCTACAGCATCTTTTCGTTAAAGCACTTTCTCGTTTACCGTAATGTTTTGTCTCCACTCCGTAAAACCGACAGAAAGACGGCGAACCATTTTAGTTCATTGTGCCGATAGCAATACTTCAGAACCTAGATATTTCAACTGATTCCATAATTGTTTCGACTATTGCATCTATTCATAATGTCCAAGACATTACAGATAAAGGAGAAGCAATGAATTAAAATTTGTGGCGCGGCCGGGAATCAAACACAGACCTTCATGATTACTAGGAAGACGTCTTACCGTTAGACCACCACACCACTAACGATTAAGGCGCCTCGGAATATTCTAAGTACGACTTCCCTCCACCTCACAAACTTTAATTCAGCTTCTTTGTTCCATGGATAATTGCCGCTACTGCCAAGGCTCTCCATGCAGCGGAATAGCCCCTCGGCAATGGACATGGTGGAACATTCCTGCTAAGATGATATAAATATCAATTTAATAACTTTAAATTGATATTCATAATGTATGGAAAACTGAGACATACTTCATTAGTGAAACACCATTTTGTACCCCGAAACTGATGATGGACATCATTCGCGGGACGCTTTGTAAAAGAATTGTGTTACTTCACTTTTCCCTATTTTGAAACAGGTAATATGTTATTTGTCAGTACCTTCAATTTGACATTACTTTATCTTCCCGTTGGTTATTGATAGTCATCATCATGAAATCTCTGGTCGAAGACTCTCTAGATCATGAGCCATGTCTCAACATTCCTCCTTATATAGCTTCTTCGTGCAGCAGCAGCCATTTACGGAGTGATGCTGAGGTTCTCCGTGTGCCAATGTAACCAGACGGTAGATTTTGAAGCGTCAAAGTGTCTGTCACGTCATGTCTCCAGAACCCTGTGGCATAGAGTAATATAATTTAGTTTGTGAATTGGCGTTTCTAAGAGAAGTGTTATATGGCCAAATCTGTTCCTTTTAAGTATGAACGATTTAGGAGACAATGTGAGCAGCTCACTTAGACTGTTCAAAATGTTCAAATGTTTGTAAATCTATCGGACTCAACTCCTTGGTTACTAGTCCGTAGCTTACATACTATTAAACTGAGGTAAACTAACCTAAGGACAAAACAAACACCCATTCCCGAGGGGAAACTCGAACTCCCCCTGCGAACGGAAGCACGCACTAGACTGTTCGCGGATGATACTATCGTTTATCGATTAGTGAAGGCATCAGAAGATCAAAAGCAGCTGTAAAATGATCTATATATCTGCATGGTTCAAAAATTGGCAGTTGACCCTGAACTATGAAAAATGTGAAGTCATCGATATTGGAACAAAAATAAAAATTCATTTACGCGATAAACCAGTCTAACATAAAGGCTGCAATTCAACTAAAAAACCAAGAATCACAATTACAAGCAACTAAAATCGGATTTTACACGTAGAAAATATCGCAAGGAAACTGAATCAAGATGCAACAGTTCTACTAAAGAAACGGCATAGTCTACACTTGTGTGTGCTGCTTTGGAGTATTGCTACTCATTGTGGGATACCCACCAAGTGGAGCTGACGGCTGATACAGAGATATTTCAGAGAAGGGCAGCTCGTTTGTATTATTGCGATATAGGGGAGAAATGATGCACGAGTTGGGATATAAATCATTAAAAAGAGGCGTTATTCGTTGCAACGACATTTATATGCGAAATTTCTATTCCAATTGCGAACATAATTTGTAAACATCCACCTACCTAACTGACGTGGCCATCGGTCTCTAAACTTACAAACTACTTCAAATAACTTACCCTAAATACAACACACACAAACACGTGCCCGAGAGAGGACTGGAACCTACGAGTGCGAAAGGTCGCGAGTATCGTCGTAAGGCGCCTTAGTGCGCACGGCTATTCCGCAGCGGCGTACAGCGTATAGTAGAGGAGATATGTCACAAATAATGAGATGTCTAGAAGACATGCTTTTGCTTAACACGGTATGCAAAGTGTCCCTCCTATAATCATCAAATTTTAATAGTGAGAGCACTCAGCTACTTATAACAAATTTGAAGTATGATATCAACCATTTTTGAAACTTTTCACTCTTACGTACTTACCGACAATAATAAAGAAATTTGAGCACTATTATGTTGCATTTCATTGGGGCGGGCATCGGACCAACCCGTGCTATGCTTTGTTTCTTTCCGTTTTCCAATTTTTTGTTGACTGGGGTGAGTATGTGACGGATACGGCCGGGTTTTTATACTCCTTACTAATAATATTGTTACAAGACAGCTCTTTTAATCATTTTTAACTATAAAAAAAGCGAATTGTCACAAAGAAACCTATGAATTTTATCTTGAACCTTGTGATTATCATAATAAAATAAGAGAAATCATGTCTAAAACGTAAACATTCAGTTTTCCTTTTTTCCCGCGCACTATTAGAAAATGGAACTGTAGAGAAATATAATAAAAACAGTTATGTGAACCCTCTGCCATGCTCTTTAATAAGATTATCGAAGTATTTATGTAGATGTAGATCAATGATATTTGTTGATAGTATCCGCAATGTGTGTTTCGGATAGAGAAGTCAGTTGAAGAGTAAGAAAGTGAAACTTGATGACACGTTGAATTTGGCAGCATGAATAGTAAAAGTGTAGTAACGGAAATGTTCTTTAGTTTCTTTCATGACATCTTGGCGGTTGTAAGCGAAAAAAAGTTTCGTAACGGTTTGAAAATATTTGTGAAGGTTTTTGGAAGTCATTGACTATGGTAATTTTCTAATAATCATAGAGGAAAATTTTAATATTTGGGTGTCGTTAGCTTCAAGGCAAACACAAAGTTTCTAATTACAATACTTGTCTTATAATGTTAAAATAAACAAATTGTTTATGTTCTTAATGTGTGTGGTCAACAATTACGCGAGTTATTGGACGTGAAAATTTTGCTCGGTCACCTGTACTTGATCGAAAATCGGATTGTATATTGTAAAGTTATCATACTCTGTTAATGTACATGTTTATTGTACAGTTACTTGATCATATTGCTAATATGGATTCCTGCTTATAACTCACAGCGAGGAAATGATTCTGTTTTTGTTAATGCGAATTCGACATTTATTTATTAATTTGTAAATAAAAATAAGTTTTAACGCGGACTACTGCGTTAGAAAATATGGACTCATCACTAAATCGATTATTTCTTTTGTAAAACACCCATCTCAGACTTGTATCTGTCGTACTGTACATTTATTTATTTATTTGTAAATAAAAATTAGTTGTAGCATGGACTACTACGTTATAAAATATGTACTGATGGCTAAATCGATTATTTCTTTTGTAAAATATCCATTTCAGACTTATATCTGTCATACTGTACACTTATTTATTTATTTGTAAATAAAAATAAGTAGTAACGTGGACTGCTACATTAGAAAATATAGACTGATCGCTAAATCGATTATTTCTTTTGTAAAATATCCATCTCAGACTTATATCTGTCGTACTGTACATTTATTTATTTCTTTATAAATAAAAATAAGTTGTAACGTGGACTACTACGTTAGAAAATAGGGACTGATCACCAAATCGATTATTTCTTTTGTAAAACATCCATCTCAGACTTATATCTGTGATACTGTACACCTAATCACTACGAGAATGATGAGAAGAGCAACTTATCAGAAAGAGCAGCACATGAAACATAACACGACGACAGCGCGCCCGGCGGCAGTAGGCGTAATGACGATTCCATCAGGGGAAAGTTATTTCATTGGTTATGTTTGACCGCGGCGTTTGTTTTCGCTGGCTCGGTTACTGCAGAGGCTGACTTTCGCCGCTTTCCCGCGCTTGACCCGTAATTTCGTGGCGACCGCTTTTCTTTTCTTTCCTTTCTTTCTTTTCTTCTCTTCGAGGCCGCCGCCCCGCCCCCGCCGCCCCCTCCCATGCCCAGTGACACTCTCACACGCGGCCACCTCAGGCGCTTGCTGCTCGTGCAGTTGGCTCTCTGCAGTTTCTCTTTCGCTGGTCCACTTGTTGCTTTTGCAGTAGTTTTCTACATCTACATGGGATACTCTGCAAATCGCCGCGGTTGAGTAGCCGAGCGGTCTAAGGCGTCTCGCTGCGGAGCGCGAGGTTGCTCGCCGTGGTGGTCCGAGTCCTCCCTTGAGCATGGATGTGTGTCTTGTCCTTAGGTTAGTTTACCTAGGTTTGAGTAGGTTGTAAGCCACGGACTGATGACCACGCAGCTTGGTCCGATAGAGTCACAAACATTTGAACTCTGCAAATCACATTTAAGTGCCTGGCAGAGGGTTCATCTAACCACCTTTATACTATTTTTCACCCATTCCATTCTCGAATAGCGCGCGGGAAGAAAGAACACCTGAATCTCCCCGTTTTAGCTCTGATTTCTCGTATTTTATTCTGATGATCTTTTCTACCTATGTAGGTGGGAGTCAACAATATATTTTTGCATTCGGAGGAGTATGTTGGCGATTGGAGTTTCGTAAGCACCCCACGCCGCAGTGATAAGCGTCGTTATTGTAATGATTCCCATCCCAGATCCTGTATCATTTCCGTAACGCTGTCTCACCTGCGTCGTGACAGTACAAAACGAGCTGCTCTTCTTTCGACTCTTTCGGTGTCCTCCGTCAAACCCACATGATAAGGATCGCACACTGGGCAGCAATACTCCAAAAAAGGACCGACAAGCGTAGTGTATGCTTTCTTTAGTAGTACTGTTGCATATTTTAAGAGTTCTACCAATGAAACGCAGTTTCTGGTTCGCCTTTCCCACGATATTATCTACGTGTTCTTTCCAGTTTAAGTCTGAAGTAATAGTAATTCTAGGTATTTTGTGGAGTTTCCGACCTTCACTTTTCATTGATTTATCTTGTATACAAAGTTACCGGATTTCGTTTCGTACTCATATGGACGACTTCATACTTCTCATTATTTAGAGATAATTGCCAATTTTAACACCATAGTGATATCTTATTCAGAACGTTCTGCAGTTGTTTTTGGTCTTCAGATGATTTTGCTAGACGGTAAATGACGGCGTCATCTGCAAACAACCTAAGAGAGTTCCATAAAACTTATACGAGGTATATCCACAAAGTAAGTTCCGTTTTTTTGTATCAAACAAACGTGTGGCACAATTTTTTGTATGCCTTCCTCATAAAAGGTTGTCGCGTGTGTATCCAACCGTGTGGTAACTTGTTCTTTCAGCTCGTCACGATCGTTAAAGGTTGATCACCAAGGACAGATTTTAGGTTTAAGAAGTGATGAAAGTCGCTAGGAGCGAGGTCCTGGCTGTACAGAGGATGATCAAACACATCCCAGTGACATTCCTGTGAGAGGTGTCTGATCACATTCGGCTTGTGAGGTTCGGCATTATAGTGGAAAAAAACAACATCTTTTGATGGTAGTCCTCGGCACTTGTTCCGTATTGCTCGAGAAATTTCTTAATGGTCTCGCAGTAACCACGTGCATCGATTGTTTGGCCTCGTGGTAAGAAATCAATCAGCAAAATGCCTGTCCCAAAATATGGCGCACATGACTTTTAGAGGTGTCAAGATTTGCTTAGGCTTATCCTTCGTAGGAGATGAAGCGTGCCTCCATTCCACTGATTGCCGTTTTGTTTCAGGGATGTCGTACGATACACAAGTTTCATCCCCCGTGACAATCAGAGACAGAAAACCATCGCCTTCTTCACTGTGGCACGTCAAAAACTGAAGTGCACTACCCATCCGTAGTGTTCTGTGTTGTTCAGTAAGAATTTTAGGTACCTAATGTAAGCAAAGTTGTCGAAATTTCAGTTTTTCAGTAACAATTTCATGAATTAGGGATCGTGAGATTTACGGAAGTTTCATAGCAAGGGCGCAAGTGTAAACTTACAGTTGTGCTTCATCTTCTCTTCAACTGTGTAAACGAGATCATCAGTAACCACAGACGGGCGTCCTTTTTGTTCTTCATCGTGCACTTGATCACGTCCTTCACTGAACAGTCTGACCCATCTTCTAACCATTGTATCACTCGTAACATTTTGTTTGTAAACCTCGCAGATTTGCCGATGAATTTCCTTTGGTTTAACTTTCTGTGCATTTAGAAAACGAATCACAGATCGGATTTCAGACGCGGCGTTTTCAATTACGGCTGACATTATAAAGAAGCACTACGAAGCACACGTCGAAAGCAGCTATCTGAAAATGGCGTACATGTCTTCTTCTTGGATCGGAGGATCTGCCACGCGTGTTCGGAACTTCGATCGTAGCGCTGCAGCGGATATAAATAGAAACATAACTCATTTTGTAGTCGACTATCCTAATATTTATATCGTTACATTTTCATTACGTGTGGCGTTAGAACGAAACCTCACCTTCGCAGTCATCTCAGGCAATCTCTGATTTCGTATACTGACACGTTACTGCATTTAACTATTTAGTGGTCTCAAGAAGACCGAGAGTTGCGACTGAAAGTTCAATAATTTCGACCTCACAATGAAAAATTTTATGCACAACTGTCAATATGTAGTCCATAATTACACCATGTTAAACATCATGGTCGAAAACCATTTCTGACAAGACATCATGCATAACTATTACCAGTAACGCAATAACTTGTCTGATTTTGGCTCATTCACAATAGTAATGCTGAAAGTGCCCTATTCCTTCACCTGAGTACACTTTCGTTAAGAATACGTCCCCTGTATTGATACTTGTCACCTCTCTCCTTCTTCAGTGGCGACCAAAGAGGTTAAAAAAACAGAAGACGGCTCTACTATGCTAAGATTATCTGTCGATTGAAGCCAGTCCTCCATCTTGCGCTGCGGAGCGCGCGGTTGCTCGCTTTGGAGGTTAGAGTCCTCCCTGGGGCATGGGTGTGTGTGTTGTCTTTAGGTTAGTTCACCTAGGTTTAAGTAGTTTGTGAGCTACGGTCTGATGACCACGTAGTTTGTTCCGATAGATTTACAAACATTTGAACATTTTGAACATTTTTCCAACTTGCAGAGCCAACGTAATATGTTTTTAGATTAAATGTTCCTATCGTTCTTGCCCTGATAACTTTCATACATTTAAATGACTGTCATTTCTAAGTAGGTATTTTATACAGTGTACTTTCGTGGACAAATACAGATCTTCCAGATAGGTGATCTCTGATAAATTGACACAAAATCTCATTCGATAAGTATGATTTACATAACAAATAGAACCAAAATGCTTTACAAGAACTGTTCAAAGGAAATTCAAAACTAGATGTTTCCAATAATGACAGTACCAAGGTGTATCCTAAGTACAGTACTGAAGAGACGATTTTTATGTTGAATTCATACGAAAATTCTTTCTACAGGTTCCACGTCGTTAAATATTTATACTAAAATTCTCTACCAGCAGGACTCTGTAATTTCAAGGGAACCTATATCTGATAAAGGTTAAAATTAGAAGTAACTGAAGGAAACAAATATTAAGTATTAATTAGCAACAAACATCTGTATATAATAACAGATCATTTTTCTGTTCTGCTTGCACATCTACAGGTAATGCAGGTAATAGTTATTTTCTTTTTAGGTAATTACCACTTTCAACTCAGAATGCAGCGAACACACACTCGTCACCAGAAATGTTATCGGCTCCGTAATATGGTGACAGTGACTTCACTTTGTGGCGTTAAGGGTATCTTTCCCTATTCTAACCTCCTTGGTGGCGACTTAAATTCTTATGGAAGCAACGAGCTTAAATTTCACAGAGTGGCGAACACACGAGTTACAGCGCTCTTTGCGACAATCTGTGTAAACTCGGCCACCATATTTTTGGTGGTCAGTATACTTGACAGACGTCTGTCTATCGTATGTTGTTGTTGAGCTTGAAGCGCTGTATTTAGTGTACATTGTATTTATTGTGAGCAGCCTGCATAATTTCACTTCCCTTGAAGTAAACACCATAAAACTTGCTCAGTTTTCTGCCTACTTTAGGTGTGTTTTGACGTGTTTCTTCTTCTTCTGTTGCTTCTGTGGTTGATGAAACCAAACTTTTGAGTGTCTACAGCTTCTTTAAAAATATTATCATTTATTGTTGACAATGCTTGATCGAGCATGGTTGTCATGTTACCAGTGAAAAGTGTGGAAGCAGTAGTAACAGCAAGGAATTTTTCACCTGTATATGTCTGGGTTCTTTGCAACAAATAAGTACTAATTTACTTCAGACTTAAACTGGAAAGAACACATAGATAATGTCGTGGGAAAGGCTAACCAGAGACTGCGTTTTATTGGCAGAACCCTTAAAAGATACAACAGAATTACAAAAGAAACTGCGTAAACTACACTTGTCCGTCCATTATTGGAATATTGCTGCCCAGTGTGGGATCCTTATCAGGTGGGTTTGGCGGAAGACATCTAAAGAGTCCAGAGAAGGGCAGCTCTTTCGCATTGTCACAATACAGCGGAGACAGCGTTACGGAAATGATACAGGATCTGGGATGGGAATCATTACAACAACGGCGCTTATCGCTGCGGCGTGGGCTACTCACGAAACTCCAATCGCTAACATTCTCCTTCGAATGAGAAAATATATTGTTGACTCCCACTTACATAGGTATACATGACCATCAGAATAAAATACGGGAAATCAGAGCTCGAACGGAGATATTCAGAAGTCCTTTCTTCCCGCGCGCTATTCGAGATTGGATATATATAGGATATATAGGATATATATATAGGATATAAATAGTATCATGGTGCTTTGATGAACGCTCTGCCAGGCACTTAAATGTGATTTGCAGAGTATCCCATGTATATGTAGTTGTAATTTCAGCGTGTCAAAAACGAAAGTTATTAATGATACGTAATTTCGGTGTGGAATGCTTTTGCGGCAGCTGACCCAGTCGCATTTTTATTGCAGTACTCCGCTGTTACTTTCGACTTTGTACTCAAATTTGACGTACCAAACGTTACTTGTTTCAGAATGCAACCAGAAAGTTATTAACGACATCTTATTTTTAAGGTGATTACTTTTGTGGCAGCTGACCTACGTACATTTTTAACTGCAATATATTGTTGTCACTTTCGTCTTTGTACTCGAATTACGTCCACCAAACCAATCGACAGCTGTTTCACAAGTTTGTAGACTCAATAAGTTTAGTAAGTACCTGATAATGTTATACCAGGCTTTATGAAAGCAGACGTTACAACACATAAAACAACGTAGTCAAATCAAAACAGTTTTTCACTGTACGTTTCACAGCTCGCTTACTGTATGTACTTGCATTATGATCAACACGAATAGTTTGACACCGTCATTTTCGTTGTTATTGCAACCCTCTGCTGTTATACTTCTAACTGGAACTGTATTACTGACAGGTTCGTCAAATTTCCACTTTTTTTCCGAAATATACTACCAGGCCCGTCAATTCGCAGCTTCCATAAAGTCTGACGGAAATTGTTTCACGTGGAACTGTAAATAGGTAAAATCGTCTATGGGGTGGCACACCGGCTGTCATCCGATACCCCAAAAACCATGGCGGACTCCAGTTCAATTTTTCTCAAATTGGCGGACCTATCGCGACTCTATTAAACTTAAGCTCGTTGTGTGGAAGTGTGAGTCTCTCTGGCCGGTTGGAAAAATCAAGGAGGTAAGAATCTCTGGAAGTGAAAAAGTGAAGAAAGCGAAATACGCATTCCGGCATTTGTTTGTGACCAAAACATTGGTCGTGCTCTGTGCTAAAATACTTGTTGGAATGTATGTCATATCTGAGTAATACTACCAATTTAGTGCTTTACATAAGGTAAAGGTAAAGCAGTCAACAATCCGAAGATTGGTTTGAACACCACAGTGCTTTACTAGGGATCGTCCTGTTTGGAGGTGGTATGCCGTTACCTTCCTCAGACCTTCGAACTAACCTGCCCAGCCAGTTATAGGGGGACCTACAGTTTAACGTGGGTTCCGAACCACTGTGCTACTCGGCATTTTTGACATGAGCAATACTGCCTGAGGCGAAAGAAGTGAAAAGTGACAGTTAAAAATCCTAGGACTTGGCGGGGATCGAAGCCGCGACCTTTGGATTTGTAATCTGGCACTCTATACCACTGTGCAACCGAGTCGCACGCGCTTTACATAAAGGAGGCCAATATTCACACAGGATTTTAAGCGAGAAATCCTTGTTTTGGGCACAAAAACATGGCCCTGTGGCTTCAACCAACGTTCTCAACATAGGTAAGGCCACCTGCATAGATTGTAACCTCCTTGGGAGAAGTGAAGGCTCGTCGCGGACAGCAGGGCCACGGGCACGGGCACGGGCACTGGCAGGGCCTCGTCGGCAGGCGGCCGGCTGGCCCTGCGGAAGCGGCCGGTCTCACTTTCCCGGGGAGAGCCGCAGCCGCCGCCGCCGCCGCCGCCGCCCTTGACCCAGAGCAGCAGCAGCAGCAGACACGCGCTGGCGGGGCCCACTTTCCTCCGGCGGGTCCGGGACCAGCCCACCAGCCCACCAGCCGTCCAGCCGTCTGGCTCTCTTTGTGCGCCCGCCGCTTCACTCGGCGGGAAGGACCACCGGGCGTCCACAGTGTTACACGCGAGTTACACTGAGTTACAACGCAATGGAGAATTAGAATTTCTCTAACAAAGAGATTGCTGAAATCTTCTACAGAAAACACATTCAAAATCCGTCCAGCATTACACAAGGATGTATATACAATGCTCTAAACAATCAGGGGATGAGGTGAGACATCATAGAAAATATACACATGGTAACATATACCATTCATCGCCTCGGTTGCACAGTGGTAGACTACAGTGCCAGACTACAAATTCAGAGGTCTTGGGTTCGATCCCCGGCAGGTCCTAGGATTTACTTTCCACTTCTTTCACCTCTGGTACTATTGCTCATGTGAAAAATACCGAGTAGCATCGTGGTTCGCAACCCATAACCCCTATAACTGGCTGGGTAAGTCAGTTCGAAGGTCCGAGGAAGGCAACGGCATAGCACCTCCAAACAGGACCATGCCTAGAAAAGCACTGTGGTGTTCGAACCAATCTTCGGATTGTTGACTGCTTTACCTTTTACTAGCTGAAAACCCGGCGTGGCCCAGGTATTTGTTTATTTATTCGAAGCTCGAGTTAGTACGTTTCCTATCCACTGTCTCTCTGTCCAGCTCCTTTTTTTTTCTAAAAACATATTACATTTATCAGAGAATATATAAGAAATCACAGGTAAAAATGCACTCGTTTCGAAGAGTACAATCACGAAAATCAACAATAATGTAATGTCTGTAACAATACCACAGACGGAGCACATGATGTAAGGCGCGAAACGTAAAATCGATTATTTTAGAGAGATGCATTAAAAGAAATTTCTTTTTTTACTGCTTTATTTTTATATTTCCTTATTCATGTGCTTATCCTTACAGAGAAAGAACTGAAGACATTGTAGCACCCATAGACCAAAGATATGGTCTGTGGCATCACGTTTCGCTGTACGTAACCTCCTTGCTACAGAGTGGTAAACATAATCGCCGGCCTTCAGTCCGAATTTTTTTTTAGAATTTAACGACTTTCAACCACCATATTTGCCACCCCTTATAGCTGTCGACATGAAACTGCTATGCTGTATAACGGGAGACTTCGGACAACAATTAGACACACACCATTCGTTTGCGTACTGTAGTTTTCGCTGCAGAGCGAAATATTAGCACACACACACACACACACACACACACACACACACACACTTAGAATTTTATATACACCGATAACTTTCCATCCCAATATACTCCACCCTTTTATCATTATCAACCCTGAAGCAATGATGGGATCCCTGTGGTGGGCGATAACGCTCGTCCCCATAGTGCGTACTACTGGACAACATGCTTGAAACTGAGGAAATTGTACGATTGGGAGTTGCCACCTTGTTCACCGGACTTTAAACCGATTCAGCAAGTCTAGAATGTACTTGGAAGACGCACTACAGCCAGACCAGCAACTCCCACAACGGTTGCAGAAGAGCTGACTGATTCTTCATACTGTCCATGCCACGCAAGTGTGCAACTGTACTGGCCGTCCGAGGTGATGACAGACAATATGGGCAACGAGATGACTTTTTTACTATTATGGTAGCCGCGAGGTGCTTCACACTAAGTAAACGCAATGTAAACCTAAAGTAAAGGGTTGAGACAGAAAAACATCGCCCAGTATCACTGATTCCTCATACTGTCCATGCCACGCAAGTGTGCAACTGTACTGGCCGTCCGAGGTGATGACAGACAATATGGGCAACGAGATGACTTTTTTACTATTATGGTAGCCACGAGGTGCTTCACACTAAGTAAACGCAATGTAAACCTAAAGTAAAGGGTTGAGACAGAAAAACATCGCCCAGTATCACTGATTCCTCATACTGTCCATGCCACGCAAGTGTGCAACTGTACTGGCCGTCCGAGGTGATGACAGACAATATGGGCAACGATATGACTTTTTTACTATTATGGTAGCCGCGAGGTGCTTCACACTAAGTGAACGCAATGTAAACCTAAAGTAAAGAGTTGAGACAGAAAAACATCGCCCAGTATCACAAACAAATTACAATTGTAAATAATCTATATCTATAAATGTGAATGTCTGTTCCAAACGACAAGACGCAGAGGCTTAAATATTTGTACAGTTACTAATTTATACCTGAGAAAGGTTTTAGGTGCGGTTTTATAACAATCTGATAGACATTTAGTAATTTGAAGAATATGACGCGAAATGCGGAACAATAATGATTGCTTGAAAATTATGTTTACTCTTTGAAGATGGTTTTATTGGCCATAGCTTCAGGTAACTCAGGTTGTTGTTGCATTTTACTAGCTGCTCACTTCATTATCGGAACGCAACTGCTTCTTGTAATTCATTTGGAGGAGTAAAGACAAGCAACACCAACACCATCAGTAACAACTTCTGTTACTACCACTTTCTCGATGGTTGTCTCCACTCCGTAGAACCGTCAGGAAGACGTCGAAACATTTTATTTCATTCTGCCGATGACAATACTTTAGAACCTAGATATCTTAAATGATCCCCTAATTGTTTTGACCAGTGTATATACACTGCCAGAAATAAACATTAATACAAACACTTAGATTTTTCCAATTAAGTCCAGATGTATTGTTGAAACAGTGCATATGGAATACAGGAAATGAATACATAGACAGATCAACAGCTCAAGTGGTACTGATCTACCAAGTGTCGATCCACATTGAAACAGCAGTATCAGACGTGGTGAAGACTCTACGTGCGGCACTGCAGACGCTGATTCCGGTTTCCATTTAACCATATGCATGATGAATGCTGACCAGGTACATTATTCCCCGCCTGTTCTACCGGTTCACGTAGTTCTACAAGAGTTCCGTGATGACCAGTCTAACATGAAAGTTGACACCCATCCTGTCCCACTTGACCGCTGACCTAAACATATGTGACTATATATTTTGAAATGAACTGATACGTAGAGTGTAATATGTTGTTATTTTATAAACTTATGTATTCCTAAGCTACTACTGTTAGATAACAGGAGTGATTTTGATAGAACTAAGTTTCTAAACATGATAAAACATTATAGAGTAAAGCACGTCCTAATTTTGAAATGACAACTGCAGAGTAATTTACTGGAGAGAGTCATGAAAGAACATGGATGGTTATGTCAAACATATCGTGCATCTAGACATACTTCGTGGGCCCGACTAATGCCCAAATTTGAAAACAATATTGTATGAAGTACAATACTTCACTATAGGTATATCACCTATTTCACAGGTGAGCGGATTATAGGAGACCTTTTACAAACTGATCTTCTTTGGCTACCAGCATATGAAATGCAATATTCCAGGTGACTAAACTCATGAACAAATTGTTAAGAGTTCCAAATGGAAAGAAAGAAGATAAAATCAAAGTCTACTTAACCTTCGGAAGGTAGCTCTCCAATCTAAGGAATCAGTGTATTTTTGCTGTTTACCTAAACCAATTAGTTGAACTTTCTGTACTCTTCTAGTTAAATGTGAATTAAACCATTTTTGCACTGCCGCACAAACATCACAATGCTTAAGCTTATCTCGAAGAATTTCTGCATTTATACAATCAAAAGCCTCTGTGAGGTCACATAAAATACTAGTGGGCTATATTCGGTTAATAAAAGCATTTAGTATTTGTCAGTGAAAGGATATTCAGAATTTCCTGTAGAAAAGCCATGCTGGAAACCAAACTGACATTTTTGTACCGTATTTTTACAAATTTAGGACGGTAATTTTGAATACATTAACTTCTCAAGAACTTTGGATAATGATGTCAGAAGTGAGATTGAGTGATAGTTATTGACATCGGAAGTATCTAATTGTATATGCAATGATTTATTACAAAAATGGCAGTTGTATTATCAACAGTACATTGTAGTCTGTCTGGGACAATACATTTCTCCAGAGAGCTATTACTATTATGACTGAGAATACTACTAGTCTCTTGCGAACAAGCTTTTAGTACTCTGCTGGAAATGCTATCAATTCCATATGACTTTTTACTTTTCTTGTTGTGGTCACGAGAACAACTCTCTCACTGCTACACAGAACACTGGCGTGCACTGGCTGTACGAGTAACCCGCGAAGTGAGCTCGTACCTCGTAAACAACACACTGAGCGCAGAGCACAACACCGCGCTGCTTGGGTCATTGACCCGCCCGTGGCGTGCTCTGGCGTTTGCCGCATTTTCCCGCGGCGCACTCTCGCGGCCGACTTCCGACGTATGTTATCGGCTGTGTGTGTGCCTTACAGCATTCCTTTCCCCTTGGGGAGGCTCGGATGCGAGCAATGTCCATGACGTCGTCATCTGTCGGGCTCTGACTGAGGTTGCGGGCAGGCACCGTTGCGTAGGGTCGGAAGTACTTGGAGCGCGGGCAGCGTCGGCGCCCCTCCCCCGACAACCCATATGGCAGGACCGGTGATGGTGGCTCGGTCTCCATCTCCACCTCAGTCCCCGGACCTGGTGATGGTGGACCCGAAGGGAGCAATGCATCAGGAGGAGATGAATCCAGCATGGGTGTTGGCTGTACCCGCAAAGGTGTAGGTCCCTGAGAGGAGGGACCTGGGTCAGTCCCTGGTGGAGGCAGACAACTTGCAGGGAACGGCAGGAACCTCTCTTCGGCCTGTGGGCTGGTTAGTGGAGCAGACTGGTGCGAGAGCATCGGCTGGGGTATGGGGGGCTCCCGCTCTTCCACACGCAGGCGCAGCTGGTCGTGGTGACGTGCAGTGATGCCGTCTTCTGTGCGTATGTCGCAGAGACGGCGGCCGCGGCATCTGGTGATGATGGCAGGAATCCATTTCGGTCGACGTCCAAACCCACGTGCCCAGACAGCCATCCCTGGTCGGAAGCGAGAAGATGGAGACACAGATGAATGTCCCGGGCTCGGATGCAGGAGATGAAGCAGAGTCCGGGGCTGCCGGCCATGGAGAAGTTCCGCAGGACTCTTGTCGCCAAACGGGGTGAACCGAAAGGATGAGAGAAATTGATCGAGGGCAACATCAGAAGGGTACCGAGCCACATATTTTTTTAACTGGGTCTTAAAGGTGCGAACAAATCTTTCAGCCTCCCCATTTGACTGCGGATGGAAGGGTGGGGCCAGGACATGGCGGATACCTCGGGCGTTGCAGAAGGAGGCAAACTCGCGGGAAACAAACTGAGGACCGTTGTCAGACACCACGGTAGTGGGAAGGCCTTCAATCGAGAAAATGCGTGACAAGGCGGCAACCGTGGCCGTGGCTGAGGTTGAAAGGCAACGGACCACGTAAGGGAACTTAGAGAAGGCATCAATAACCAGCAACCAATAGGCATTAAGGAAGGGGCCCGCAAAATCAATGTGTAGGCGATCCCAGGCCTGCGAAGGTTGAGGCCATGGGGCGAATGTTGCCCGAGGGGAGGCTTGATGTTGCGCACATAGTGAGCACGAGGTAACCATACGAGACACGTCGCTGGCCAGGCCCGGCCAAAACACATGGCGGCGGGCCAATGCCTTAGTACGAGATACCCCCCAATGATCGGCGTGTAGCAGCTTGAGGACCTCTGAGCGGAGGGCCGATGGAATGACGACCCTAGGAGAGGAATCCTCAGAATCAAGGAGAAGCACGCCATCTACAACAGAAAAACGGTGTCGAAATGCGTAGTAGTTTCTGAGGGGGTCCGATGCCCGTTTCGGCGGAGTCTCAGGCCAGCCCTGCTGGACCAGACGGATCACCTTGCGGAGGACCGGGTCTGCGGCACTAGCCCGAGCCACCTTGGCACCCGTGATGGGAAAACCATCCACTGCTTGCTGAGCGGCTAAGTCGACATGAAAGCACAGCAATTCTTCCTGGTCAAAGTCTGGGTCTGGTCCAGCCGGAAGCCGGGAGAGCGCATCCGCATTGGCATGTTTGGATGTAGGGCGGAAGTGTATCGCATAGTTATACCGAGACAGGAACAGCGCCCAACGCTGAAGACGGTGAGCGGCCTTGTCCGGTAGTGACGCCGAAGGGTGAAAGAGAGAAACCAGCGGCTTGTGATCAGTTACAAGATGAAATTTTACGCCATACAGAAAGACGTGAAACTTCTTCAGAGCGTAGACAATAGCAAGGGCCTCCTTCTCAATTTGCGAATATCTGTTTTGGGCCGGAGTGAGCGTTTTAGAGGCGAAAGCGATCGGTCGCTCAGATCCGTCTGGATATTTATGAGCGAGCACTGCCCCAATCCCATGTTGAGAGGCGTCCGTTGCCAAGACAAGAGGGAGGCCGGGTTGATAGGTGACGAGGCAGGGAGCCGATTGCAGCAGCTCCTTTAATGTGCAAAATGCTGTTTCACAGGCCGATGACCAATGGAAGGAAGTCCCTTTGCGCAGCAGGTCATGCAGGGGTTTCGCAATAGATGAAGCCCCCGGCAAGAATTTATGATAATAAGCGACCTTTCCTAAAAATACTTGCAGGTCCTTGACTGAAGTCGGCCGAGGGAGAGCCAACACGGGAGAGACATTCTGACTGAGGGGCTTGCTGCCCTCACTAGAAACCTCAAACCCCAAAAACGTGATAGAAGGCTGAAAAAAGTGGCATTTCTCCAGGTTGCACGTCAACCCCGCCTCCTGTAATACCGTGAACAGTGCCCGTAAGTTGCGTAAGTGTTCATCGGCTGAGGACCCGGACACTACTATATCATCGAGATAATTGACACAACCGGGCACAGACAGTGTGAGTTGTTCAAGGAAACGCTGAAAAATTGCTGGAGCGCTGGCCACCCCGAAGGGCAACCTCAAGTATTGGTACAAACCAAAGGGCGTGTTCAGGACCAAGAGACGTTGAGAGTCAGCGTCGAGAGGAACTTGTAAATACGCCTCAGAGAGATCTATCTTTGAAAAATATTGTCCACCCGCCAATTTTGCAAGAAGCTCGTCTGGGCGCGGCAATGGATAAGTGTCGATGATAGATTGGGCGTTCACGGAACGTTTGAAATCGCCACAAAGGCGCAACCGCCCCGACGGTTTTTTTACAATGACCATGGGAGTCGCCCATTCACTAGACGGGATGCGTTTTACCACCCCAGCGTCCTCCAGGCGGTCCAGCTCCGCTTTGACGTGGTCACGGAGTGCAATCGGAACCGACCGAGCGCGGAAAAAGCGGGGCCTGGCGGAGGGCTTCAAGGTGATGTGGGCTTGGAAATTATTAGCACAGCCCAACCCCGCCGAAAACAGCGCCGAAAATTCGGTGCGTAAAGAGTCTAGTTGCGGGAAGGGCACCTGGTCAGAGACAATGTTGACGTCGTCGGAAATAGTGAACCCAAACCCCTGAAAGGCGTCAAGACCAAACAAGTTGTCCGTGTGAGCATTGTTTACAACAAGGAAAGTGAGCCTACGAGTGACAGATTTGTATGTAACAGGCGCTGAGAACTGTCCCAGGATCGGAATATTTTGTTTATTGTAACTGACCAATCTCCGCGACACCGGGACGAGAGAAGGAGAACCCAGATCCAAATAAGTCTTTGAGTTCAATAAGGTGACGGCCGCGCCTGTGTCCACTTGCATACGCAACTGTTTGTGGAAAACAGTGACGTCAATAAAGAGCTTGTTGGGTGCAACCGAAATCGCTGAGACGCAATTTACGTCCATCTCTGCGTCGGAATCTTGGATTTTGGAGGCACAAACAGAAGCAATGTGACCTTTCTTGTGGCACTGATGACACGTGGACCACCGCTTGGGGCAGTCAGGTCTATCATGATCGACAAAACAGGAGGGACACGAAGGAAGCATTTTACGGTCGCGTGACCGCACGCCGCCTGGCCCGAGTTTCCGCGGCCGTGCACTTGGCCGATCGCTCCGGCGCCGAGGCTGCGCGCGAACTGCCGCGACCACGTCATCCCTTTGCGACCCTGCCGGTAACGGGGAAGAAGAGGGTTGGATTTCCGCCACCTCACACCAAGCCTCAATTTGGTTGCCCGCCGCCCGCGAAACCTCGAAAGACTGTGCAATGTTAAGAACATCGGAAAGTGAAGGATTTTCGCACAGGAGGGCGCGTTCGCGAACCTCGCGATCGGGAGCGAGCCGAATAATAGCGTCCCGGACCATATGATCGGCATACGATTCTTTATGCACATCCGTAACAAAATGACAACGACGGCTTAAACCGTGGAGGTCCGCGGCCCACGCCCGATAAGACTGTTGTGGCTGCTTCCTGCAGCGGTAAAACTCAACCCGGGCCGCTATCACATGAGTCCGTTTGCGGTAATATTGTGAAAAAAGGCCGCACATTTGATCGAAAGACAGCGACGCAGGATCCTGCAAGGGGGCGAGTTGGCAAAGCAGCTGATACAGACGAGGCGACAGCCACGACAGGAATAACGCACGACATAAGGTGCCATCAGACCAGCCAAAAGCTTGAAAGTGTTGTCTTAACCGTTTTTCATAAGCGTCCCACTCTTCGACGGACTCGTCGTACGCCGGAAAAGGTGGCGGATAAGACAGAGGGGGCGCGGGGGGCGAAACAACCTGTGGGGTGGACGGGGGTTGGGACCCACTAGACAAGGCTGTAGCAAGAGATTGTAATACCTGGTTCTGAGCGTGAATCGTCGATGCAAAAACCTCTTGTTGTTCGACGAGGCGACGCAGAATCTCATCGGAAGAACTAGTAGACATCGTGTAAGACGAACAACCACATCAGACGGAAAACGCGCGGAGGAAAACAAAAAAATACCGCACTCGTCGCCAATGTTGTGGTCACGAGAACAACTCTCTCACTGCTACACAGAACACTGGCGTGCACTGGCTGTACGAGTAACCCGCGAAGTGAGCTCGTACCTCGTAAACAACACACTGAGCGCAGAGCACAACACCGCGCTGCTTGGGTCATTGACCCGCCCGTGGCGTGCTCTGGCGTTTGCCGCATTTTCCCGCGGCGCACTCTCGCGGCCGACTTCCGACGTATGTTATCGGCTGTGTGTGTGCCTTACAGCATTTCTGTGAGTTTATTATTTTCAAAGGGAGAGGTGGGTGCAATTGGAGTTGTATCAGTTTGCATGGGATTGACCTCTTAGCTTTCCCTCTTCTGTTGAACATTTAGATCCTCTTTTCTCCACGACCTTTAAAAAGTGATTAGTGAAAATATTTTCAACTCCTGACTTTCCGTTAGCTAACTTTTCATTCATTTTAATGGTAATACAGTTTCCCTTTGATCTTGGTTGACTTGTTTCCCTTTGAATTATATTCGAAATTGTTTTAATATTACTATCAGAGGTACTAATCTCAGGTATAATGCACATGCTTCTGAACATTTCTTAATATCACACAGTAATCTTATAATATTTGACTATTTGTGGGTCATTGCTCTTCCTTGCTGTTAGATACAGTTCCCATTTCCAATTACAAGATACTTTTACTCCTCTATTAAGCTATGATTTTTGCATGGTTTCTTACATTTTCTTGGAGAAACAGTTTTCACAAAAAATGTTCAAATGTTTGTATAGCTTATAGGACTTAACTACAGGGTCATCAGTCCCTAAACTTACAAACTACTTATGATTTAACTAAGACTAAGGGCGGCACAAATATCCATGCCCGAGGGGGGATACGAACCCCCGACCGTAGTGGCCTTGCAGACCGTGACTGGAGCGCCTCAGTCCCCTCGGCCAGTTTTCACATACTATTACTAAGTTTGAAGTGAATTTTATGTACCATGAATAATGTTATCTTTCAAATTAGCATCCGAATCTTTGTTCACCTCATCTCAGTGTAAGTGCTTTAAGGTTTCCTTTAACTTGTGAAATGTTTAATTATTAATTTGATGTTCGTTTGAACTTGCTGTATGGGGCTACGTCATGTACTGTAATTAGCAAGACCATTCTAAAGAGGATAAAAGTTAAGGTGTGTCAACGTATCTTGTTCTATAAAAAAATTCTCTATCAACGTGCTTCTGTTCTTCACTAAACCTTGGGAAACACAATAACGAATGTCAAACTGAAGGTACCAAGTAATACCTTAAGGTCATTCTTCCTATTACATTTTTATATTTTAATTGCTTCGTGGTAGGGAGTTAAGGGATAAGAGATGATCAAATATAAAGTAGGAAATAAATTATTTAAAGAACTTTCTTGGCACAGTGGTTCTACAGTAATTTAAGTGTACCTCAGAAGAAAAACAAATTGAAAACAATAAAATGTTTACGTTTTATAAATCATTGTCATTGTTGGTGGAAGGTATTTTATATGTGTTTCAATGGAATCTCGGATTGTAGGTACACAAAGGATGGTCGCTAGTAGGAAGCATTATTTTGGGACCTCGGACATCTGGAGTTACGAGACTCACCAGAAAGTAGAGGACTACCTTTAATATAACGTTCTATCGTAGTGGATGAAGAACACGCCAAACTGGGTTCTTACGCATGTTTCTCATACTTAGGGTAATACTGCTTCCATTACCCGACAACAGCACCTGAAGGCAAAGAGTTTCCCTAACGGAACGAATTTCTCTCTTCCTGACATCAGATACAAAAGAATTATCTTTGGAGCGAATTGTACAAAAGTAAATCGTACCTGAGGTTGCTCGGAGAAGCTCGTTATCCAAAGATAATATTAGATAGTTTGATTGTGATAAGTTTTAAAAATTGCAGCTAATACCTAGAGATTATGCGGTCATCACTGAAGGTTTCTCGTACCACATCTTTCGTCTGGTGAGGAACGTGTAGTGTCGCCCCATCTTGTACGAAAATAGTGATCTCCGCAGATGTTACTGTTCACCTAACAGTCCCGTGGGGTATCATATCCTAGATATAAAAATGAACCGAAAATGAAAGAGCTAGTAAAACCACTCAGTCATATAAATTGAATGGAACGCATGTTCCTGCACAAAGTGTTTGGGAATATAACCCTATATGCGACAGTTCTGTGCACTCACACCATCCTGCAGAGTAAAATATGCCTCGTGCATTGAAATATTATTCCCTGGCCACATGTCACTCACTTCCACGCATGTCAAAAACCGAAAAGCCAAGTTACCGCATTATAGCTTATCGTAGGGCTGCATCTGATTCACATTATGAATGTTGTAGCGATACTAGGGCAAAATCCCCTACAAAATCTCTCGAACTTTGAGCATTTTAGAGACAATTCCCGTGCCACAGTTCGAGCACCGACTGCAGAATTTGAGGCATATGTTGCGTGGTCGGCTACAGCTACAGTAACTTCATCAACAAATGCATAGGGATGGGATGCCTCCCTATCCATGATACTCCATCTAATTGACTTGTTTCTCTAAATTTCTTGATCAAATCCTTTATCTGATCATATGAGGCCTCCTCATAGCTGTTTCTGTCGGCGATATTCCAGCAATGTAGTGCTGATGTTGCTGTCGTTCTGATAAAACAAGTTCACCAACGGTATACGGTCTTGTTTAGTATTAGCCATTGCAGTTCCTATGGAAGACGTTAAATGTTTTAACTCTTTTACACCAAAGGTCATTTCACAAACGACTTCAACAAGCGTTACAAAATAGTCAACAGCATACTGATTGATGTGAAGCAAAAATAAAAAATAAAAATAAAGAAATTACCGTTCTGGTAGATAGCCTGTATAAGAAGAGAGTGTCCATGTGTGATACCGCTTCTGATTGGCTGAGAGCTCAGGACGCCATGTTTTTACCAGATTTGGTGGGCTTTACATGTGAGTGAATAGCTAGTGTCCTTTTATGTTCTGTTGTGTGTCTTGAAAGCTTCTGACAGCGATTGCACTGTACAGTTACGTACAGGTTGAATTACAGGAGGCTCTGCTCCACTTTTGTACTTCTTTTGTCGGTTCTATTTACGTAAATTTACTTGTTGTTCATTGACGATAACGTTAGAACTTCGCGGCAATTTTTGCGATTAAACGTTGGTTTGAAGTGATTTACTGAGTGTAATTAATGTATATTACATAATCATTCTGGGCAGTTGAGAGAAATGCCTAGTTTTTCCTCTGTTGGCTGTAAAAACCGAAGTAAGGATTGTTATATGCTGCTTGTATTCGCAAGGAATGAGGAAATGCAGCAACAGTGGGAGGTGAAAGTTAACCAACTAAATGGGAACCGTAAAGGGGACTTATGGCAATCAACGAATTATTCCTGCTTGTAAATATTTTCTGCTCTCCCCCTCCTCCGCCCAAAGCAAGAAAGGCACTGATCAAATTCAGTAACAAAACTACTGCCTTTGAAATTCCCCCGTTATGTAGTGATTGCGTACTGAATTCATGATGTGAAAGTCGCGAGTTCGAATACCATAAATTCCATTTTTTTTAACAGTATGTTCTAGCTTTTTGTTAGTTCATGGTTCTGGTTTTTGACATGTCGTCCTACAAGGTACGTTTTAACATGGCTACGGCACCTCCCCTTTGGCTGTGTATTATTGGCTATTCACAATCCTATAATTGGTTACGGGATGTGACGTCCAAAGGTAGGGAGCGGGGCTATTGATTCATTGCAGATATTTAGTTACCTATTTTGAGTCTTTTTCTGCTGTTTCATTACAGATAGTATTGGTGTTTTTACGATTTGCTGTGATACAGTGTCCCTAAAAGTATCTACAGAATGACGAAAAATGTTCGAATGTATGTTAAAATTATGCAACTTAACTGCGGGATCATCAGTCCCTAAGCTTACAAACTACTTATAAACTAATACTAAAGACAGTACAAACATCCATGCCCGAGGGGGGATTCGAACCCCCCGACGGAGAACGGCCTCGTGCATCGGAGCATAGCGTCTCAATGCGCTTGGCCACTCCACCGCGGCACAGAATGACGTTTTTGGTATTTCCCAGTGTAGGAAAATGTTATAAGATCGACAGCACACTTAAAATGCGATGATATTGTACTAATTTCAGCTATTAATGCGCAGGCAGAAAATTCTGAAATACCATTTTCTTTTAGAGACATAACATGAAATACCTTTCTTTCTTGGCAATCAACTGCCAACTGACGAAATTACCAAACATCGTAAAATATGGTATTAACATTCCACAGTCATAGAAACTGCTTCACGACATTTATTTGCTTACAAATTAATTAAGCCCGTATGAACATAGATGAGTGGCATTTCTTTAACAACGTACTGATTAGTAAGCTAGAAGAAGTGCTTTGGTGTCATGGGTGCCGGCCGCGGTGGCCGAGGAGACTGAGGCGCTTCAGTCACGGTCTGCACGGTCACTACGGTCGGGGGTTCGAATCCCCCCCTTGGGCATGGATATTTGTGCCGTCATTAGTTTAGCTAGTTCATAAGCAGTTTGTAAGTTTAGGGACTGATGACCCCGTAGTTAAGTCCCATAGACTATACAAATATTTTTTTGTCATGGGTGGAACTGATGCCTTATTTCAATCGTCAAGTGGCTGCATTTCTTCTAGGATCGCTATGTAAGTGCACGTACCGCTCGTAATCTGGTAAAAACATGGCGGACACCACCCGGTTGGCCACTCTCTTCCTGTATAGGCTGTCTACATTCTGGCTGCTTACAGCGCCATATTTTCACATGGTGGCAGATGCTGGACTATAGGTTTTCCATTATACTCCGCTAGCGCACCGATTACTGTAATGTCACCAGGACGTCTCTGCGTCATGTGATGCATACAGCTCATACTGCAGCACTTGGAGCCCCATCAGTATAATTATAACCACACAGTCTTTCTACTTCAGGTGTTCATATCATTTTTCCAGCTCCTATAGTTTCGACAACCGTTGTTCATTGGCGCTACAGTCAGAACGTCGTAACACTTTTCACGTGCCATTGCACGGAAGAGAAATACAGGGAAACGTAAAGTAACCGTTTTCATATTCCAGCGAGACTGGAATAGCAGAAGTGAATGAAATCGTTTGACTGAGGCAGTGGCCGCGGTATTGTTGGTCCGTTCAGTGAGTGTGGAACGCGTGCCCGGAAGAGTGGCGTGTTTGGGGGCAGGCAGAGGCAGAGGGCGGCGGTGACACGGATCACCGGCCGTTTGTTCCCGCTGGCTCCGCATTCCTCGGCGAGAGGTTTGGCAGCTGGCTAGGTGCCGCCTAACAGTACCCCCCGTGGGATCTTGTGGGTCACGGCAAACACAGGTGCGCTCGACCAGCCGCACCAAACTCTCCGTCGGTGTGTTCCCACGTGCGGACGAACGCTCCGAAAGTCTGCAGGTGCCTCAGCTGCCGAGTTCGCTGAGTTCTCTACCTGTCCATCTCACTTCACTCTACAAATTCGGAAGATACCTCACACAACGAAATTTGGATTTATGTTTCTGATTAATAGTTCTTGTAATTTCGGAAGATGGTTTTGTGAATGGCTGGAAAACTTCCTAATAAATAGAACGCAGTGCGTTGTTCTCGACGGCGACTGTTCAACAGAGACGAGTGTATCGTCAGGCGTGCCCCAGGGGAGTGTGATAGCACCGCTATTATTTTCTATCTAATATAACCTTTAAGTGGGGATGTGAGGTGTTCACACCACCCCATTTGTAAAAGTTCACTAGTATTTAGTGAAGCTGGTTGGTCATACTGTTGAGCAGCTTGTTACCTTCGTTCAAATTTTTATACATTGTTGCGAAACCTTTGTTCGTGTTTTTAAAAGTATGCAGCATTGTACACAACAAATTTTAAACACTGCGGTTCTCATAACACCCCACCTACCTATTAGTGGAACTTTCTGTGGTGAGCAGTGCACATCATGATGTCATATTAGGAGGAGCAGAAACGTCTTAGAAGGCCGTTGGAGGAAGGCTTTAATGAAGATGAGGACTATAAAATTCCAGACTTTGAAGATCCGTATGAAGAAGAAGAACATTGGGAAGAAAGCGATCATATTACAGCAAGTGATCAATCTGACTACGATACTGAAGATGATACGGCATCCCCCTTTTCAACTACGCTGGGGAAGTTGTTCTGCTACAAGTGTGTATTTAAGTCATATGAAAACCTCTGCAGTAAATGTATCAATTCAGAATCTTCTTTCAGTGATGACGAAAATGGGTCAGTGATGAAATCTGATTTTACTCTAGAATTTTGACATGAATGTCTATTGCTTTGTCTGTTAACATCCACCTATAATTTTAAAATGGTTAAAGCTTTTCTTATCTGATTAATTTAAAAAATAGTATGTATATGGACATTTAAAACAATTTCACACAAGTTATTGATATATCCCTTACTGATAATTATTCAAGTACCTTTGCGCTTAAAATTTTAATTAAATGAATTTACAAAAGACTAAATGCGATGTTTATTGTATAATAAACAGACGAAGAAAAAGATCGGAACCTCAGTATCGTATTTATGCAGGGTTCTGTGAACACCCCACGTCGCTATATGTCATTAATGTTCATCTCCCCAATTAAAGGATAAATGATATGATGGACAGAGTAACTTGTAATTTGTGGCTGTTTGCTGATGATGATGTGGTGTATGGGAGGGTGTCGTCTTTAATTTACTGTAATAGCATACAGGATGACTTAGACAAAATTTCTAGTTGGTGCGAAAACTTGCAGCTAGCTCTCAATGTAGATAAATGTGAGGTGATGCACATGAGTAGGAGAAACAATCCCACAAGGTTCGAGTACAGCACTAGTAGGGAGCTTGTTGATGCAGTCGCATCGTTCAAATATCTAGGCGTAACATTTCAGAGCGATATGAAATGGAACGAACATGTAAGGACAGTTGTGAGTAAGGCGGACAACCGACTGCTGTTTATTGGGAGAATTGAGAAGTGAGCAGCTAGATTTGTTACCTGTAGGTTCGACCAACGCGCGAGTGTCACAGAAATGCTCCGGGAACTCAATTCGGGATCGCTGGAGGAAAAACGACGTATTTATAGTGAATTTTTGTTAAGGAAATTTAGAGCGCCGGAATTTGAAGATGAGTGTAGTACGATCTTGCTGCCGCCTACTTAACATTTCGCATAGTGATCACAAAGACAAGTTAAGAGAAATTAGGGCTCGTACGGAGGCATATAGGCATTCTTTTTTTTTTTTTTTTTTTTTTTTTCCTCGTTCTATTTGGGAGTGGAATAGGAAAGGAGCCACAGCGAAGCGTGGCCGCTCTTAGCTAGTATTACATAAATGGCAGTTATATTGTATTGGCACTACGTAAGGGAGACAGCGTCATGGAACTGATAAATGAGTTGGTGTTGCAATCACTAAAACAAACGTATTTTTGAAATGGTGACATGTATTTATGAAATTTCAACCAGCGTCCTCAGACTACGAGAATAAATTTTTGAGACCGGGGAAAATAGTTCAAAATTAACGATAGTTATTTTAAACATCTGTAGGCTACGTGAAGTCGTGCCATATACTTTGCAGACACTGAATCATTTTGATGGCAAAGAATGACTCAACCAAGGCAGATAGAACATACAATTATGGCTGCGGTAACAGGAAAGAGACAGCGTGGCTAATGGAGATTTATGTGTGGCGGTAGACGTGCAGGGAAGAGTCCTTAGCAGTGGGGTTGGTAACTCTGTCCTCGGTGGCGGAGTGGTCAACGCGTCTGCCTAATAAGTAGGAGATCCAGGGTTCGAATCCCGGCCGTGCACAAATTTTTATTCGCTGCATATTGGTATTACATCTAAACCTAGTACAGTGAAGCCTTAAGTGATTGCAAATTGCGATTTATTTCATTAAACAGAACATAGTTTATCATCTCGGCCGCTACTATTTTTCGAGTCTCAGTAAGTCAGAGGGTTCTATTTGCTAAATGATTAAATAACAGTTTTAGAGAGAGATAAAGTAATACTTGCTCATCCTTAAGATTTAAGTCGGCGACCTTCTAGAACGATCATTTGCTTAGTAGAGTGTTTTCGCCGCTCTTTGAACTGAAAGATTTGGTATACTATCAGCGTCTTTTTCTGTCTTGGTAACCTGTTTATCCATCATTTCCGTCTTCTTAGCGGTGACTGTAACCTGCTTTCCTTCATCCCGTATTAACAACGCCGCCTCTGGCCATCATGAAAGCCATTCTTACCGTGTATCGTTTAAGGTAATTGCTTTCTGGCGGACGATTAACACCGAATGGCATCCGTAGCGGGAGGCGTGCGCTCCTCGGCGTATGTGTGTCACTCTAGGCTGTTACAACTTCACGCAAATCGTTGGAGTAGTCGTGTAGCTCATTATACAGGCGACTACGAAGATCGTTCCTTCTTTATAACTCTGCAAATAAAGTGGAGTCAAGACAGAGCTCCGTAATTACAGCGCAGTGAAAGAGGCCACAATGCTTCTATACTAGGACATTCGTTTTAAATGCAAATAACGTGCTGATATTGCGTAGAATCTCTTCAAATGCATCGTTACATACTGTCACTCCTCACCACCAAATCTTCACTCTGCTGTAAACTATCGTCCTTCGATTATGATGTGAGGAATACACCAGGAGATAGTTACAGAAGTATCTTGGAAAGGGGTGATCTACACTAGGTTTCGTCCTGGTTTTTACCAACCGGTATCCTCACTCAAAGTGCAAAGACCCCATAGTATCCACCATCAAAGCCGTAAAAATGTAACACATCAGATGAACAATGTATTTGAAAACTTATTCATTATATAAATCCGGTTAGGTGCTGAAAATGTAGTAATAATTAAGCAAAACAATAGCCAAGATAACGATTTCTTTCTTTAAAATTTAGATTTTCCGTTTCAGGAGGTCATACTGCTCTTAACGGGTCAGCTGTAAGATACTAATCTCAGCACATTTATCGCCAACATGATCAACGGCATGTCAACATATACACTGATCAAAACTATTAGGGAATCAGTTGAGCTATCTAGATTCTGAAATATTGTCATCGGCAAAATGAATTAAAATAGTTCTACGTCTTTTTGTCTGTTCTACACAGAAGAGACAACAACATTACGGCAACCGCAACAGTGGTAATAACAGATCTGCTGCAGAGGAACTGTTGCTGACTTGTGTTTACCAAGCGAATTACAGAAGCAGCTGGGTTCAGTTAGTGTAGTTAGCAAGTAGTGAAAAGAGACAATAACGTAACTTACCCGAAGCTATGGAATGGAAAGCCATAGGAAGGTAGAAAGCTGTACAGACAAAGAGGGTATGGCTGCAGCTGTTGGAATAACCCAAAGTGTAATTTCTAAGAATTGAACGCGATTTCAGGCAACAGGAACCGTTAAAAAGAGGGCAAGGCCGTCCACTGGTAACATTAGCAAGAGACGGCCGTTATCTCAGAAGACAGAAAAGTAATTTTAACATCATTTAACGTCCAAAAGCCCGTCGAATCAGAAGCTGAATGCAACTCAGCTGTAATGCACCCTCCTAGCAGCAACAGGACGCGCATTATCAACACAAACAGTCCGAAATCGCCTTCGGGAATGTGGCTACTAAAAATGGCTGTGTGTCCCATTATAACCATGACATTGCTTAGCTCACAGAAATGGGCGGAGACACATCAGGATTGAAGTCGCAACGAATGTCGCCGGGTTCTGTTCACAGATGAGTCAAGATTTTGTGTTCAGCTGGACAATGGTCGCTCCCTCATCTGCAAAGTACGTGGAACTCGGGACTATCTCACTTATGTGAAGAAAACATCACCATAACATGGTGTTGGCCGAATGGTGGGGGCAGGATTTAGTATTGGTCGACGTATAGAGCACTATGTCATTCAAAATGGCGCTTTGACTGCTCAGACATAGACAGGCGAGATCCATAGAACTTTTGATGTGCCATAGGAGATCGGTTCCTTTTGCTGGACGCTAACACTTGACCCCACAGAGCTGCACTGATGGACAATATGCTTGAAGATAAGGGAATTGAATGTGTGGAGTTGCCAGCTTGTTCACTGGACTTAAAATGGATTGAGCATTTCTGGGATGCACTTGGCAGACGTATTACAGCCAGACCAACACCTCCCACCATGGTTGTAGTGCTGCATATTGCACGCATTGAAGACTGGCGATAAATCCCTCAAGATTTAAGGTTGAAAAGAAACAAACTGTTTGTTTATTTTCTAACTAGTTTTCGGCTTATTAGGCCATCGTCAGGTAAACTGTTGACATGCGTCGACAAAGATGCTATTGCTTGGTTCTCAAAGATGGTAAAACAAAGATACAATACACATATTACTTGGTCTTTGGATATGACATTTGTTGGAATTACAAACAATATCTGTTGCCATGCAGAATTATGTTCACATAATCAGTGGCCTCCTTAACATTTTTACATTGTAATTTGCGAGTGAACAGGGTGAAACACATTACATTTCAAATATTAATGAATTAAAAACTATGTTAACATTATTGACACTGTAGCATATGTTGGGATCGTCACTTAAGGTGTACATTAAATTTCTTTTCTATACTGATTGTACATTTTACTTACAAGACAGCATTTGGCAAGCTTCATATATTTGAATTACATTACATATTACTGTGCAATTTATTATATATATTGTTTTATCTTCAAGTCTAAAAGTAAACATGGTAGGAATGGGAACTCTACCTGTGACATTAAGTTGGTCTGTGGTAGGTAGCTGTTTTGTTTACATCATGTGAAGCTTAACAGTGGGGATGTGTTCAACTGTACCTGGTCATTTAGCACTAGCTGGGGATTTTTGGCTAAATGTTTGTTTATTTCCAGTGCTTCTAACAGTTTTAGTTTTCTGCCTTTGTTGGCTATGTGAGTCCTTCTATGTGTGTCCTTCTTTCAGAACGTGATCAGCAAAGGTGGAGTCTGTTTTCTGTTATCTCCAGCTACGTTCATGTTCTCTCAGTCTTATTTGAATTGCCCTGCCTGTCTGACCTATATACAGTTTGCTGCAGTCATTGCATGTTATTTTATAAACCCCACTGTTACTTAATGCATCCCTTGTGCCTTTGCTGTTAAATAGGATGTTAGCTGCAGTGCCTCTTACATAAAATGATGTTCTGTGTTTACATGATTTGAGAATTCTGGCAATTTTGGTAGATAATTTTCCTAAATATGGTATAGTACACCAGTTGTTCTTAGTAATGACTGCTTCTGAAGTGGGGGAATAGAGGAGGGGTAGGACTTTCTTTCTTTGTTTTCTTTCTAAAATGTTATCTATTAGTTGAGGTCTATAACCATTGTTGCATGCAATACATTTAATGGTATTTAATTCAATCACACACCACAACTATGAGCAACGAGAATTAATTGTTGACTAATGTGGGAGCCTCATGGTGCCTCACTCTAAGTAAATGTTATGTAAACCTCAAGCAGGGGCTTGGCGCCACCAGAAAATTTGTGATATACTTTTGCAGAATTATGTTAAACAGTTGGAGTGTGACGTGATCCCCTCGTCATCCTAGCTCAAATTACAATGACATGATCTAATGGTTTTGCTTACCTCTCGTTGCAGCATAGCTGAGGGCCCCCTAGCATATTCCTGGTGCCATAGACTCCCTCTCTTCGTTATGCAGCCATGCCGACAGTCGAGGGCCAGTAGCGGCTGGCCCTTAAAACACACTGAAATTGCAGTGACGTCAAAAAGCTGTTTCCTTTGCCCCTCCTCACCCCGCACTCTGGTGCTTCTTCGGGCTAATGCGAAATTTAATAAATCAATTCTCACCAAACCAGCACTTTGGGTTTGAATCTGCAGAAAGATACTAACATTTTGTAGATGTTGTATGATAATTTCTATATATATCATTTAAATTAATATTTATTACATTTGATGAGGTAGATTATTATTTTTACAGTATAATTACAACATTTGGCTTCCAATCAAATAGATTGAATTATCAAATAAATTATCTTAATTTTAATTACAATATTCTGTATTAGATTTACAGCACTAATAATTATTAAAATAATTGCAACAATCTTATAAAATATCAATGATTCAGAAAATAGATCACCAGTTAAATGTGGTTTTGAACCAAAAAGAGCAGCACAGCTGTATTGCAATTTTTTTTTCATTCTTTAATGTGAAATTGCAGTAAATTTTCCAATTATAATCATTATAAAAACATCAAACATTATAATATAAACAATTACTACTGTATTTTATTATAATCTTATTAATAGGATTATACTATCAATAAAATAAAGGATCTCATAAATGAACCAACTAGGGTTATAGTTAAATAAAACCTCTGGCTTACATTGAAGTTTCAATGAACCACTATTAATAAATAAGAAGTGAATTATTGCAGTCAGTTTTGACCACAAATTTGGTACGATAATGTCCTTAATTATTAACTGAAGCCAAAAAAGCTTATTACTGTTAATAATATAAAATGAACAATAATGTTCCAATTAAGGAAAAGTAAATCGAATATGAAAACTGCTATTATATAATATCATTTTAATTCTGTTCACAGTTCTCTTATTTATATAGCTGAAAACAGACTAAAGTTTCACTGTAAAACAATATAAAATATTTATAAATGCCTAAAAATAAAATATATTTCCTTAACATCTCCAATGTCAAACTCTAAGATATTTAGGTAACAAACATAAATGAAATAATATTGAAAGAATAAAAGTCAATAAATAAAATACAAATGTGGAATCATAAAAGGATTGAATATAATCAATTATATAAAAAAACGAATATAATCCTGATCATGAAATTACTCATCTCAACAAGAATCAAAAGATTTTGATTAATAACAACTATATTTTATGGGAAAATATCTAATTTTAATTTTAATTACAAGATTCTCTTAGACTTACGGTACCAATTATTATTATTATTATTATTATTATTATTATTATTATTATTATTGCAACTATCTTATCAGAAAATCAATTAACTATCAAATGTATGATAAACTATACTTAACCAACAATGAAAGATAGAAAATTTAAATAAAAATATTTAAGACTAATTATAATCAGTAATTGTACAATAAAAATATGATCCAAAAACAATAGCAAATAAAGTTACAAATTTGAAATATCAAGAGAAAACAACTAAATAAGAAGTAGGAAAAAATAATCATGTTGAAATTGTACCCTCAAAGCAACAATAATTTTAACTAACTATACCAAAGGATATAAAATAACTATTATTATTAAAGGAATAAATAGAACAGTAATTACCATCACACTATATTGAAAAGTACAATAAAAGAAACGAATAAGATGTTAAATTACTAGGAAAAATATAAAAAGAAAATTAAAAAAATGAACCTAACCTAAACAAACTCAAGCACAAAATCCATAGAATTAAACCCATATACAGAAAAAAAGTTATGTCACATAAAAACAATATCGAAAGATTAAAGGAAACATAAGTTAAAGGTATAAAATTAACCATTGAACCTACAAATCGAAAATTTAAGAATTATGATTTATACACATATAAACAATAATAACTTAAATAAGGCATGTGTTAATAAATGAAAAGAAGCAAAATTAGAATTACTGATAGATAAAATTCTTATCAATAAACCAAGGTGACGTACAGCAATAACATTCCTTAAATCAAACTCGAAATTTGCTCCAAGACGAGCCACGAATATTAATATAAAATGGACACTTAAGGTTTCCACTTAGCGGGACATGGAATCCACTATTAAATAATATCAAATTACAAAATTCGACTATTATTTTAGCACCTGTGACTGATTAACATAAGGTGTGATATATTGAGGTCCTCTGTTCCACTAGGGGCTCCACCATCAGTGCTGTCTAGGAGGCAGCAACTGTGGCGGGCAGCGCATGTGTGGGACACACAACTGATGCCTATATAGGATGCAGAACTTTGCTTTAGCATCAGTGTTCAGTGGGACTCAGAAGCAACGAAGGTTCCTGAAGATGATTTACAGCTGTAACATCTAAATAATGATCAATTTGATTTCAGTATTCACTAGAAAACCCAAAGAGACTTCGAAGATTTATTACAATGGGAAATCCTACAAAGACAAATCTTAAAGATAATCAAAAATAAATAAACCTTCCATCTAAATAAGAAGTAACCTAGACAATCCAAAAACTACCATATCCCCCCAACTTCAATGAAATCCTTACAAGAATTAATTTATCAAAAATAGGAAGTCAAAGATGAAGCAAAAAAATTGGAGCCTTAATTAAATAATTAAAAATGGAAAAAATATTTAAAAAATTAAAAACAACCGTTATGAAACAGGAATGGGTAGTAAGGAGTATTAAATATATTATTCATCCAAAAATAAAAATAATAATAAAGATGACCTGTCAACTAAAGTATAAAAAATTAAATAAATATGAAGCCTGTAAATGATAAGGTTGATAACACCAACCTATAATTGAAAGTAAAGTAGAAATTAATCTAGACTCAAAAAAATATAAAATGAAAATAAATTTAAACTACAAAATCAATAGTATAATATAATCAATAAAAATAAAACCATAAGAAAAAAATTGGAATTTGAAGATAAAGAAGGTATTCTCGCAGTAATTATTCCAAAAAATCCAAATCCTTAACAAAATGGATGTAAAGGAATAATAGTCAACTCCAAACTAATAACCAGCCAAATTGTAATCAACATCAGAATAAATAGAAATCATAAGAAGAAAATGTCACAAAAACAGTGAGAGGTGAAGCAATGTTCTACAATCAATTAAGAAACAAATAAGGATCAAAAATAGTTATAAATAATTTTTATTTTGGCTCAAAAATATATATGGTAGAAAATATTCACCTATGCAGGAGAAAAAATTGAAAAAATTTGTGTAACTCATTTAACAATGTGAAAGTCGTTATTTACCTGTTGCCATTGTTAATAATAAGCCACTCTGCAGGAAAATATTGGTATCTAACATATTTTCTACTCTGATTAGATGTCTGTAAATTGATAAAATGGTTTTACTTGACAGAAGTCATATCAGTTTGTAATTACATTAATGTTCAACAGTGGGTGAAATCTACTGGAGCACTCTTTGTTACATTTCTCTTCAATTCATGACTGTGCTGCCTTCTATGGAGGAAACAATCAACCAAATGCTTAGGACAAACTCCAAAGTATATAATATGCGTGGTGTTGCCATCTGTCAACAAAGTATGTCCGGAAAAGTAACAAAAATTTGCATTGCCAAACAACATCAACATGCAGTGTACGGTTAACATAAACGTAGAAAGAAAGAATTTCAGAAATCATTACCATGAGAATGAGTTATCGAGTGTAAAATAGTAAAGAAAATAGGAAATAAAAAACCAAGACAGTTGTAGAAAAAATAATCATAATCAAAATAATAAGAAAAACAACAATTAATATAAAGAAAGAACAATATATTTTAATCTCAATAAAACTATTAATTAATGTTTACATTGAAGAAAAGATGTAAACACCAGGAAGATATATTGATAAACAAATAAACTTAATAAATGGTTTCAATAATTTAAGGAAAATAACACTGGTCTTGTAAGCCAAATTTGATAAAACTCATTTAAAATTTAACGGTAGAAAATCTTTCCATCATTGATTCCTAAAAGCAATATTTTAATAAACTAACCTTTGAAATGTTCGAAATAATAAGAGATCAAATTGAATAAATATTAATTTTATTGAAATAATTTCCCTTCATCAATATTGATATTCATTATTATTCGAACTCTATTAAATTGCCCAATAACAAGAATATTGATACAAAGATTTTGGTTATCTTATATCTTATTATAAAAATTTATTGGTGGTATCATAGTACAATTTATTTACATTACAAGAATTGCACCAAATGAGGTATTATATAATATAATGATTCTGGGGGAAAGGTATTGGGTGTTGTCATACTTCATAAACATGTGTGTTCACTGAAAACATTCAGCACGGACAGTTCCAGATCCGCGCTAGTGCTCCTAGTGGCACCACTATAGTTACAGAAGAACGGCGGTTGGTACTTTCTCTACTTGGAGGGCTTCTGTCGCTACAAATTCTTGACGTAAACTTTTGCATATATATTTATAAATATCTTGATCAGATCGCTACCAAACTTCACAGGATCACCCTCTGGGCTAATTTCAGGATTTCGTGAAGATTTCATCAAAACGTCTCCAGCTGTCTTTCAGTCTATAGCGAACATACATACACACAAAACACACACACACATACATCCATTTTTAGAGACTTCCGGCTGCAGTGCCAAGTGGTCTGCACCTCAACAGTCTTAGTCTGCACGGCCGCTACGGTCGGTGGTATGAATCCCCCTGTGGCATGGATGTATGTGTCGTCTTAGTATAAGGTAGTTCATAAGTAGTTTGTAAGTTTAGGGACTGATGACCCTGCAGTTAAGTCCCTTAAGCTTAACAAACATTTGAACATTTTTTTAAACACTAGTTGACCAATGTGAATAATTCGCACTCTATCCTGATCAGTCACAGAAATGTAAGAAGAGCCTAATGCAAGTACATATGTCTAAAACGCAATTAACTTTGAAAAGTACTAACAAATATTAGTCTCATTCTAAGAAAATTTATGTAATGAAATAGAGTATGACTAATTGTGAAACAAAATAATCAAATGTTGAGTGTTGCATTTTTATTTTATCTTTTGAAAACTTGTTTATTTACAACAATTTAGTTCATAACCGTAGTACACAACAAAGTGACCAATTCCAATAGCGGTTGTGCATCAACATATGAACCAAAAATCTTCTGATAAACTACACTTGTGTAAAGAATCTAAACAACTGAAAGACCTGCCGAGCCTGTTAGTTAAATTAAATTATTTGTGTATTTTTCGTTGTTTGACCTGTATAATCAAAATCGTGTGATAAACTATGATTTACATCGACGTGTATAACCGAAATCATGTGATAAACTATACTTAGATCAAAGAAGGTCTTTGGCTTGCATAAAATATAGAGAATCTAGACAACTGCAAGTGCTGTCGTTTATGTTAGTTAAACAGATTGTCAATGTATGGGACTTTCTACATTACTTTTATATCAGCCACACTAACTATGTGATACAGTAAATACATGTACCATTTCCGATCGTAGACTGGGTACCAACTTAGATTGTATGAACAGTACAATTTTTTCAAATTAAAGTTATTTTGTGAAATTAATAACTTTCAACTATCTGTGTATTTTTCGTCATTAGTGTAGAACGAAACTTTTAAAATCAAATCAGTCATCAGTTTTGGATGAGAAATACGGGAGATGTGGCGTGCCCACAAAAAACACCAATGAGAAACGATATGTATCATATAATAAAGTTATGAAGCGGTAGTACATCCATAGGAATCTTGATGAAATTGACACCAGTTTCGTAAGCCAATGTGCGTTTATCTGTGCAAGCGTTGTAACACCACATGACGATCATAGCATTAGAATCACCATATTCCAACATTTTTCATCGTTTCGTAATTTTAATTATTTGTTAAGAGGCAGAAATTTTTTAGTAAATACATAATTCAGTATATTTTGAATTTACTAAAAAAATTTCAAATTATATCTGCATAATTCAGAATAGTAAGATGTATGAGACAGGCGAAGTACCCTCAGACTTTAAGAAAAATGTTATAATCCCCATTCCAAAGAAAGCAGGTGCAGACAGGTGTGAAAACTACAGAACCATCAGTTTAATAAGTCATGGTTGCAAAATATTAACACGAATTATATACAGAAGGATGGAAAAGTTGGTAGAAGCCGACCTCGGGGAAGATCAGTTTGGGTTCAGGAGAAATGTAGGAACTCTGGAGGCAATACTCACTTTACGGCGTATCCTAGAAGATAGATTAAGAAAAGGCAAACCTACATTTCTAGCTTTTGTAGATTTGGAGAAGGCTTTTGACAATGTTGATTGGAATAAACTATTTCAAGTTCTGAAGCAAGCAGGAGGAAAATATAGGGAGCCTAAGGTTATTTACAACTTGTACAAAAACCAGATAGCGGTTGTTAGAATTGAAGGGCATGAAAGGGATGCAGTGGTTGGAAAGGGAGTAAGACAGGGTTGTAGCCTTTCTCCATTGTTATTCAATTTGTACATTGAGCAAGCTATAAAGGAAAGTAAGGAGAAGTTTGGAAAAGGAATTAAAGTTCAGGGTGAAGAATTAAAAACTTTCCCAACGACATAGTAATTCTGTCAGATACAGCAAAGGACCTGGAAGAGCAATTGAACGGAATGGACAGTGTACTGAAAGGTTCATATAAGATGAACATTAACAAGAGCAAAACTAGGGTAATGGAGTGCAGTGTAAGAAAATCAGGTGATGCTGAAGGAATTAGATTGGGAAACGAAGCAATAAAGGAGGTAGATGAGTTTTGTTCCTTGGGCAGTAAAATAACAAATGATGGTCGCAGTACAGAGGATATAAAATGCAGAATGGCAATGGGTAGAAAAGCGTTCTTGAAAAAGATAAATTTGTTAACATCGAATATTGATTGAAGCCTAAGGAAGTCCTTTCTGAAGGCATTTGTATGGAGTGTTGCCTTGTATGGGAGTGAAACATGGACGGTAAACAGTGCGGACAGGAAGAGGATTGAGGCTTTTGAAATTTGGTGCTACAGAAGAATGCTGAAGATTAGGTGGGTGGATTGCGCCCACCGGCAAAAATTTATTTCTTTGTTATTAACAATTCCAGAATGTTCTACATCATTCTTGTGTTCACTTGTAAATTCTAATTGTTTCTTATGTTAACTGTTCTTCTAATTTCTGGTAGATTCTGTCTGTGTATAAATAGCAGAGCACTCTGTCCAAGAGGCAGTCAGTGCAGCGTGTACGTTAAGTTCGTAATAAACGTGCTTTCAGTATAAGGGCTGTGTTCAGTTGCCTTCGAAGTCAAGCCTGCTTCCATTGCAACGCAAAAATATAAACTTTCATAACATGATCATATGCCAATGCTTGCAATATCTTTCGACTTTGATCAGGACAGATTAGGAAGGAAGAATTAGAAACTTCTGCCTCCCATTAATAAACTGATTAATATGTGTGATTTTGGAATTTGAACTTATTTGCAAGTTTTAAGGAAATAACTTTAAAAAAAAATATATCTGGAAGAATTTAAGTTCGTAGTCAATGTAATAGGATCCCGAGACTTTAATGTAAATGATACTTTTACGAAAATAGTCACGAATTGTGAACTTACGAAGTGTTTTCTGTGAAAGTGATTCGGTTGTAGCTATTAATTTAAAAATAGAGAATCTGTGAAAGTTAAAAAAAATGTCTTAAACAGTTACTCAAGATTATTCTAAAGGTGAACATTTAATAATATCTGTGAAGTTCGTAAGAAATCAGTTAATGTATGAAAGAAAAATATCTTACATCTTTGATTAGGAGAGACTTAAAACAATTTTAAAGAATAATTCGTTAGAAAATGAATCAGGTACAGATAATATCTTTTGTGACTGGCTTCAAACGGTCTGAACCACCGGGACTCAATGATTCAAGATTTTTTTTTTCGGTTTATTAAATATCAGCCCCTGAGAAACGCAATTTCATGCTCAGACATTACAAAAAGTCTTTACATTTAAGTTATGCACAGAACCAGTATTTACAGTGTGAAAAATTCAAGAAAGATAAAATTTTATTGTACATGTGGCGTCTGTTCCGAAAGAACAGACGTCACTTCTAATCCTGCAGTTGTTATTATTTAATATTCACAGAATATATGACATCAACTGCAATTGGGCAAAGCTGAAAATGTGTACCCAGCCGGGATTCGAACCCGGGTCTCCTGCTTTCTAGGCAGTTGCGCTGACCCCTACACCGCTGGGGACAAAGTGATCACCGCCCCTGCAAGGACTACCTAAGCACGCCTCCCGTCAGATACAAATTCCCAGCTTCGCCCTGCCCACAGTGCTCAAACTCGTAGTTATGAAACTAATTTCCGTAAAAGTAAGGGCTTCAAACTTGCCCACCCCTCCCCACTAACGATAGGATCATTGCCCGTCACCCTTACGGGAATTAGTTTCATAACTATGAGTTTGAGTACTGTGGGCAGAGCGAAGCTGGGAATTTGTAGCTGACAGGAGGCGTGCTTAGGTAGTCCTTGCAGGTGCGGTGATCACTGTGTCTCCAGTGCTGTAGGGGTCAGCGCAACTGCCTAGAAAGCAAGGGACCGGGTTCGAATCCCAGGTGGGTACATATTTTCAGCTTTGCCCAATCGCAGTTGATGTCATATATTCTGTGAATATAAACTTTATTAATTACTAAAAAGTACCAGGTCTACCAACTTACATACTGGGATGACAAATAAAATTTAGAACCTATTCATCCATTAAAAACGTAAAGCAGTCAACAATCCGAAGATTGGTTTCAACACCACAGTGGTCCTGTTAGGAGGTGGTATGCCGTTGCCTTCCTCCGACCTTCGAACTGACTTACCCAGCCAGTTATAGGGAGACCTACAGTTTATCGTGGGTTCCGAACCACGGTGCTACTCGGTATTTTTCACATGAGCAACACTGCAAGAGGTGAAAGAAGTGGAAAGTGACAGATAAAAATCGTTGTACCTGGCGGGGATCGAACCCGCGACCTTTGGATTTGTGGTCTGGCGCTCTACCACTGTGCAACTTTTTTTTTTTTTTTTTTTTTTTTTTTTTTTTTTTTTTTTTTTTTTTCCTATGGTTGGTTCTATTCATTGCGGACGCTGATCGTGTATGTTCGTTTTTGTTCGATGAGTTCTTGGCTCAGCTTTTTTATTACAGAGGGCGTTGAGCCCTCTGACCGGGCGCGCTGAGCCACGGCGCCCGGCATGAAACCGAGGCGCATCTATAGCATGCAACTCACAAACTAAAACCAAATACAAGTCAACCAACGGAAGCCGAGTCACAGCGTCGCGAGAGGTGCTGGCGAGGCGATGTGGGGACTCGGGAAGACGAGACCTGTACAACTGTACAAGGAGGAGAGTGGCACGGTGGGCCAGCGCCCGCGGCCTTCCGGATGGGAGCTGAGGCCGGCGGCCGCGGCCGCGGCCCGGTTGGCATGCGCTCAGGAAGACCGCATTCCTCTCCTCCCCTCCCCTCCCGGCTCCTCTCCTACCTGCCCACCGTCTGGGTGTGCGTCAGCCTCGCCCCCCGACCACACGTGTGACCCGTGACCCGCATTGCGCCGCACCCATTGTGGTGGCCGGCCAGCCGTCGCTTTCTGTTTCAGTGGGGGCCCCGTTACAGGCCCGCTCAAGTGAAGCTCCACTAGGTCAAGCCCGACTGCCTCCGACAGCGGGACCACCCAAATGATGCTAGTGCCGCAATGAAGAATCCACTCACACAGCTAGTCATAAAAATGGAGGCATCACTGGAGTGACCCCTTATCAGCTGATGTAACACCACAGATTTTTTTATAGCCTCAAAATAATGATCCTGTCAGAGACCGCAAAGATTCTGGAAGAGCAATTGAATGGAATGCACAATGTCTTGAAAAGAGGTTATAAGATGAAGATTAACAAGAGTGAAACAAGGATAATGGAATGTAGCGTCAGAAAATCAGGCGATGCTGAAAGAATTAAATTAGGTAATGAGGCAATAAAAGTAGTAGACGAGTTTTGTTACTTGGGAGGCAAGAAAACTTCTGATGGCCGAAGTAAAGAAGATATAAAATGCAGAATGGCTATGGGAAACAAAGCGTTTCTGAAGAAGCAAAAGAAAAAGTTCAAATGTTTGTATAGCTTATGGGACTCGACTACGGGGCCATCAGTCCCTAAACATACAAACTACCTATGAACTACTTAATACTAACGACGTCACAAATATCCATGCCCGAGGGGGATTCGAACCCCCGACCGCAGTGGTTCGTGCAGACCGTGACTGGAGCGCCTCAGTCCCCTCGGCCACCCCGGCCGGCAAGAAGCGAAACTTGTTGACATCCAATATTACTTTAAATATTAGGAAGTCCTTTCTGAAGGCATTTGTCTGTAGTGTAGTAATTTATGGAAGTGAAGCGTGGACAATAAGGAATTCAGACAAAAATATGCTAGAAGCTTTTGAAATTTAGTGCTACAGACGAATGATGAAACTTAGATGGGTAGATCACGTAACTAATGAGGAGGTGCTGTACAGAATTGGGGAGCAAAGGAATTTCTGGCGTATTCTGACTAAGAGAAGGGATAGATTGGTTGGACACATTCTGAGACATCAAGGAATCGTCAACTTAGTATTAAAAGGAAGTGTATGGGGTAAAAATCGTAGAGGGAGATCGAGGGACCAATACAGAAAATAAATTCAAAGGGATGTAGGTTGCCGAAAGCATTCTCAGATGAAGAGACTTGCACAGGACAGGTTAGCGTGGAGAGCTGCATCAAACCAGTCTGCGGACTGAAGACCACAATAACAACCTCAAAAATGGATTTGAACAAGGCGAGTCCGCTTCAAAGTTCCACGTGTGTTTAACAACTGTTAATAGTTTTTTACTTGTTGAAGTCTTAACCAGTGACTATATACTGCAGAATGCCTACAGTTAAGGTGGAAGGTTCCATGAATTGTGCAACTTTTTACAAGGGTGTAAGCAGTTAAAAATGGTCACGATTCAGTGACTGACCAACACCTGGGCGATCAGTTGCATTTTCAGCTCCCTCACTTGAAAGTTGAACTGATGACATTATTCGTGCCGATCGCCGTGTGATTCTGAATTTGATAGTTGATAAGGTTCAAACTAGTACTAGTACACTTCACAACAATATCTCTAACACACTGCAGTACCGCAACACAAGTGGAAGGTGTGTACCAAATCTGTTGACGCAGCTACACAAAGAAAAAGGTTTGAGAATGTTCACATGGCTAAGGATCGTTATGCAAGAGGAGGTGAGCGCTTTCTCAACAAAATTATAATTAGTGTTGAAACTTTGGTTCAGTATTATGAGCCAGAATCAAAATGGCAAAGCATGGAGTGGAAGCGCACCAAAGCACAAGTCGAGAAAAAATTCAAAACCGAAGCAGCTGCAGAAAATGTCTTGAAGACGGTGTTTTGGGACGCTGAAAGACCAGTTTTTTGTATGTAATTATCTCTAAGATCAGCCTAAAACAAACAGTAATTAGTAGACTTCCTTTTAAACATGGTTAACCCAGCCATTACAAAGAATCGTCTTGTATTTCTAAGGAGGAGCGTAATTCCCCATCAAGAAATCGTACGTCCTCATATTCTTTAACTAATCCTTAAAACCATCGACAAAATGGGCTGGGAAGTACAGCCTCATCCCCCTTAGAGTTTTCTGATATAGCAGCAAGTAATTTCCACGTCTTGGATGCACTTAAGGAATCATTACGCGGGAAGAGGTTCAAGGATAAATAGGACGTATAATAGTGTGTGGAAAATTGGTTCAAACGTCAAGATAAAGTGTTGCTGGCAGCCGGAATGAAAATGCTTATAATATGTTGGAACAAGCGCATAAGCAGTTGTGTATAAAAGTAGAAAAAGTGTTTCTTAGTAAAAAATAAACTGCTTTTTTTTTCAGACCAATTTGTCTCTTTAATTATTGAATGTGTGTGTGTGTGCGTGTTGTCGTTACTGTAAGTTAGTTTAAGTAGTTTGTAAGTCTAGCAAATGATGACCAAAGTAGTTTGGTCCAATAGGTTAACAAACATCTTCCCCTTCTTCTTGGATAGAAGCCAAGATGTGTTGTCTTGAATACCATGCGGACAACGGTTCTTACATGTATACCATAATTTTTACAATATGGCCTCTTACTTTTGTAACATGACGACAGACTTGAACGAAACTCAAATGTTCCCATACGGTATACAATTCGTAAAAATATTTTTTGATGATTTAAATTGTTGAAAATGGTAATTAAAATAAATAATTAAATGCGGTAAAATCCTAACAATAGTTTACCTGGAGTTTATATACGAATCCTAATAATGGTTTGAAAATCAGGTTTCCTAGGTTGCCTTCCTCCAGTCTTTGAACAGACTAATCTAGCTTGTGAAAGAGGTACCAATCGCAGCCAAATTTATGTAAAAAAAAACCTCTCTCTGACTGAAAATACAGCCTAATGTCAAAAGAGGCTAAAATCTTTATTGAAAGTTACCGTCATTGGTGGCTATAACCGCTGCTATCCGCCTCGCTATTACGTCAGACAGGCTCTGGATAACGAACTTTCACTCTGTAGCGGAGTGTGCGCTGATACGAAACTTAGATTAAAATTGTGTCCCGGATCCGGGATTCGAACTTGGGACTTTTGCCTTTTCCGGGCAAGCGCTCTACCGTCTGAGCTATCCCGGCACGCTTCACAGTCCGTTCTCAAATCTTTACTTCTGCCAGTACCTCGCCTCCTACTTTCCAAAATTCACAGAAGTTCTCCTGCGAACCTTGCAGAACTAGCACTACTGGAAGAAAGTAAATGGTGGTGATGTTTCGAAAGTAGGAGGCGAGCTACTGGTAGAAGTTGTGAAGACGATTGTGGATCGTGGCTGGATATCTCAGACGGTACAGCACGTCCCCGCAAAATACAAAGGTCCCGGTTCTGGTACACAATTTTAATCTGCCAGAAAGTTTCAGTCTCTGGGTATATTATCGGGGTATAGAAATCCACGCAGCTTCCACATATATCTGATCTGGTGTAACAGCTTGTGGAGTATGTCAGAGCAGGCGTTCTCCAATCGTTGACTACGCGTTTTGGACGGGCGAGATCGGGAAAACGGGAAGGCCAAGGTAGTAACGCAATCAGACGGGTTACGAAGAAATATGGAACATCGTGTGCAAGTTGTGGCCGCGCGTTATCCCGTTATAGCGTGGCCGTAGGCAAGCTCTGAAGAAATGATAGGACCACAGCCTCTAACACTTCACCGCTCGCTGGTTAATGCTGATGCGTATGGGCAGCCAATCCAGTACTACCCCATACCACACCAGACATTACTGGGTGCAGGGTCAGCATGACGCTGCATAACAGTTGAACAGTCTCTCACTGTGGTGTCTGCAGACATTAATCGGACCATCGATATATATTTACTCCTTCGGCATCAAGAAAGGCAAACACAACCAATTACGTTGGTTACAAGGTTGTTATAGTTCTATGCTGGCAACGGTTTTTTAACAGAAGCTCTTACAATGCTACACTAAATTACTGATATTCTTGACTACTCTGTGGCTGTGTCACTGAGTCCGTGAATCTTCTTCGATTCACCATTGAAGCCATACACTTCGCACACGAGAAGATGGTCCATAGATTGCATTTCGCCATACACACACTCAAAGCTCTCTGACAGAACACACTTGTACATCAGTCGTTTGCATCTTCCGCAGCTTCTTCTTTTTGCAGTTTAGCGTTGTCCATAGCTTCATTGGGAGACTGAATCCCTCAATCTTCTTCCTAGGATCGTGCACCACATTTTCGTTCTGATGTTGACTTGCGGCCCATACTTCCTTCCAAGCTATTTTTGGGTCGAAGCCTTGAAGTTCTGCACCGATTTTCCATAGAGCTGTCCTGGAGCTAAACTTATTTATAGGTCTTGATGAACAGGGAGGCCCGGGTTGTCTAGAATTTTACTGTATGTTCTTTAGGCCAGCTGAGATCGCCCAACTTCAGGGGGCTGTATGTCTGATGGGGCGGAGAGCCATGCGGGAAGAAGTGGCCCTAAGCGTTCCCGATATTATTCGCATTGTCCCTCTCAGATGGACATCCACTTTGGCTACATGCGCACTTCTCATGCAAACTAATGAACAGTATTCTGCTACTCTATACATAAGAGTCAGTGCTGAAGTCTTCAAAGTGGTCGCTCCACATCCCCATGTCGTTCCAGGTTGTTTCGAAAACATAGCAACGCGGGATTTTAGTTTCCGTTTCGTATCTTCTAGATGTGGGTTATACGATAGATTGCGATCTAATTTCATTCTCAGATACTTAGGCTTATTCACGTATTTAATCTGTTGCCCATTCACATTTCTATGAAAGGCAACAGATTAAATATATTCACAAGAGATAACATTAGTATGAAACTTCCTGGCAGATTAAAATTGTGTGCCGGAACCGGGACTCGAACCTGGGACTTTTGCCTTTCGCGGGCAAGCGCACTACCGACTGTGCTATCCCGACACGACTCACGATGCCGCCTCACAACTTTACTTCCGTCAGTACCTCGCCTCCTACTTTCCAAACTTCACAGGAGCTCTCCTGCGAACCATGCAAGACTAGCACTCCTAGAAGAAAGGATATGGTGGAGACATGGCTTAGCCACAGCCTAAGGGATGTTTCCAGAATGAAACTTTCACTCTGCAGCGGAGTGTGCCCTGATATGAAACTTCCTGGAAGATTAAGGTCCCAGGTTCGAGTCCCTATTCCGGCACACAATTTTAATCTGTCAGGAAGTTTCATATCAGCGCACACTCCGCTGCAGAGTGAAAGTTTCATTCTGGGCACATTAGTATGTTCTCCAGAAATGAACAGCATTTCAGAGATGTTGAAGGTCTACATCGACAAGCAGCGCAACGCCACATACCTATAAAATGTGGCGGCGGATCTCGTAGTTGATATGAACCGAAAGTGATGGATCGGTGTGACTGGAGTAGGCATGCAGGTTGCCTCGTAGTCGTGTGAGCGAACCATAACGTCAGATCTGTGAGTTAAAAGGAGGGCTTATTTTTGCATTAGAAAATGTGATATTTTCGTCCGAGAAATTGCTGCTCGTATGGTACCAAGTGTTTCGACAGTGTAAAGGGTGTGTGCAGACGGATTAGCGGAATGTTATCGAGATGTTTCCTAAAATTTTCTGTGTATTCGAATATTTCTTTGATGTAACTATGTTTTTCTAAAGTTTTAGATCGCCATCATCATCTGAGACTGACTATGCCATTCAGCGTTCAGTGTGGAGCATAATCTTCCCCCCCCCCCCCCCATGATCCCCTATTCATAATGACATTGATGCCTCGTCTGATGTTACAGCTGTTACTTCAAAATCATTCTTGTCCGTATCCAAGCACTTTCTCGTTGGTCTACCTCGACTACTCTTACCCTCCACTGCCTAAGCTATGAGTCCCTTAGGTAACCTTGTTTCTCTCATGCGTGTAACGTGACCCCAGCATCTCAGTCTATTCGTTCTGCAACATCTATGGTGTTCCGTCCCAGTTTTCCTTTGATTTCCTCATTATGGACACCCTCCTGCCATTGTTTCCTGCAGTCATCCTTGCTACTTCCCAATATGTAACCTCAACGTTGTTAATAATGTAACCTATAACTACCCATCTTTCACTCCCATATGACAAAGTTGGTCCGAAAGATAGATTGGAGGCGATCTTTAATCAATTTATTGAAAACAAGAGCCCAGATCGGTTTATGTTTTCTAAGATAACCGGTTTTGGCAGTTTAACTGCCATCTCCGGATCTTAGATCTCATTCTTATTAATGTACTAAAGAATGAAATCTAAGGTACGATGATGGCAGTTACACTGTCGAAACCGGCAATCTTAATAAAAATAAAAAGCGATCTTCGCTCTTCTCTTCAATGAAGTGTACCCTGTTTTTGTTCCTTTCTTTCCGAACAGGAATGTGTGAGTGATTGGTACTAAACTTTCATTCCACCGTGAGGAAATACAGTGCACGGTTCCAAACTGGACAAAATATGTGTATCACGGAACGGTAAAGAAAAAGGATTGCTAGGATGTAGCAGGCGACGCAGCACTACGTGATTCGTGACGAGATTGCCTGAGATTCAGGTAGCGAGAACGTACCATTATGCCGCTATATGAGGAACAACATTGGTCAAAAAAATTAGGAGATAGCTAGGTTCTGATGCATTGTCATCGGCAGAATGAACTAAAATGGTTCGACTTCTTTCTGTTGGTTCTACAGGGAGGAGACAACAGCATTAACGGCAACCGGGACAATGTTAGTAACAAAAACTTGCTAGAGAGGGTTCGTATTGACTAAGCAGTTGGCTACTGATAGTGTCGTGAGCAGCTAGTGCAACGCAACAACGACGTGACGTACCCGATGTTGTGTTCATATGTTCAAATGTTTGTAGAGCTTAAGGAACTTATCTGCGGGGTCATCAGTCCCTAAACTACTTATGGACTACCTTATACTCATGAGGGCACAAACATCCATGCCCGAGGAAGGATTCGAACCCCCGACGACGAACGGCGTCGCACATCGTAGCACAGTGCCTCAATGCGCTCGGCCGCTCTACCGCGGCCCCAATGTTATGGCTTGGAGAGCTATTAGAGTGTCCCAAAGTGTAATTTTCACGCCGGCCGCGGTGGCCGAGGAGACTGAGGCGCTTCAGTTACGGTCTGCACGGCCACTACGGTCGGGGTTTCGAATCCCCCCTCGGGCATGGATATTTGTGCCGTCTTTAGTATAAGATAGTTCATAAGTAGTTTGTAAGTTTAGGGACTGATGACCCCGTAGTTAAGTCCCATAAGCTTAACAAACATTTGAATTTTTTTTTTTTTTTTTTTTTTTTTTTTTTTTTTTTTTTTTTTTTTTTTTTTTGTAATTTCCACGACCAGAATGCGACTTTAGACGACAAGAATCGTTAAAATAAGGCAAGGTAAAAGTCTTCCACGGATAACATCAGCAAGAGATGACTGTTATCAAAATTATCTCAGGTTGACAGCTCATCGAGACGGGACGCTCAATGAAGCTCAGTTGCAACGCACACCACAGGTATCAACAGGTCACGCAATATCATTACAAACAGTCAGAAATCGCATTCGGGAATGTGGTGTGTGTCCCATTAAATCCATGACACCGTTTAGCCCACAGGAACTGCGCGGAGGAACATCGGGATACGAATGGCGCCGGGTTCTTTTCACAGATGAGTCAATCGTGAGGTGGTCAATCGTCAGTGTCTAAACTGGAGAGAATGTCGCATACGGAACAATCCTGTCTCTATCTAGGAAATATCGTCACATTATGACATTCGCGAACGTAAAGCACTCTGTCGTTGAGAATGGCGCCTTGACTGCTTATAGAGATCCTTCGACCTTTTGTTGTACGCCTTGCTGGTGCCGTAGAAGATGGGTTCCTTCTAATGGACGATTACGCTCGTCCCCACAGAACTGCACTGAACAAGATCCTTGAAGCCGAAGGAATTGAAAGAATGCAGTGCCCATCGTGATCTCCGGACTTAAACCCGTTTGATCATGCCTGGGACGCATTTGGCAGACGCATTGCAGCCAGACCATCACATCCTACAACGTTACAGTGGCCGAGCGCACGAAGGCGCCTTGCAGTTAAGCATGCAGTTGCTCGCCGTCAAGGATCGAGTCCTCCCTCGGGCATGGGTGTAATTGTTGCCATAAGTTTGTTTAAGTAGTTTGTTAAGCCTAGGGGCTGGTAACCGCAACAGTAAATCCCTTAAGGCCATACCAGACTGCACGTGGAGTGCGTAACTGGATGCACGCCACGTCGGCCACGCTATCCACGTTCAAGTCCACTTAACGGCGAAAGTTGCGATGCTATACTGGCCACATTATATGCCAGTATGCAGAAGAATGTGAAAGATGTCAACCCCGACGGTACCGTGGTGTCAGTCTGGATTTTCGTGTAGCTTACCTTGATTTGATGACAGCAGCAGTTACAGTAGTGACGATCAGCTGTTTTTATTTTATACTTTGGCTTCAAGAAACTAGAGGCTGCATTGAATCAACAGGAAAAGGAAGAAGCATGGCGTGTACCATCAGTTGATGTCTGATCTTCAGGCGTGTAATTAAAAATGCAGCACCTATTTTAGGTTAGACTATGACCAGTTCAATGAGGTCCTGACAATGGCTGATGGTGCTATCAGGAAAACACACACCACCTACAAGGAGCAATTAGTAATAGCGAACGACTGGCTAATTGTTTAAGACAAGAAAAATGCAATTTTGACAGTATTATTGTATCTATTTATTCTTATAATAGGTAACATACATGTTTATGTTACTACTGTAACTTATGAAAAAGTAACATTTAGACAAATTACGTCTTATTAATCTTGTTTTTACTGTATATTGAAAAAAAAAAAACGAAAGTAAATGTGAAATAGCTTAAAGTGACATACGAAAATGTTATATGTAGGTTGCCGTACGTATTCTCAAATGAAGAGACTTGCGCAGGAGGATAGGGTAGCGTGGAGAGCTGCATCAAACCAGTCCGCGGACTGAAGACCACAAGAACAACAACAACAACAACATGTCAACTAGCTTAAATTAAACTTCTCGACAAAAATCTTAATGTAGTTCAAAGTTGTTTTCATTGACAGATTTAAGGAAATACCCAGTTGTAGAAATACACTCTGGGGGATAGAAAAAAAGTCCAGAAATTGGTGACAAAGGAGAAAAAGAGAATTGATAGTGCGAAGTGGTAGGTGATGGAGTCGATACGCCTAGCAGCAGAATTGTACAAGTCTTTTCGTCTTCCGCTTTACAACTGCTATTTAGCGCCGCAAATTTTACTTTTTTTTTGTAACCGCGGTGGTAATTTCCGAAATTAATGGACTGCACTGAAAAAATAAGCCCCCCCCCCCTTTGCAATGATTTCGGCCACTTTTTCTACAAATCGGCACTACTTTCGATATCACCGTCGAAATTATCTTGTTCCTCAATTTTGCTAATCGCCAATATTTAATTCTTGTTCGTTTCGATCCGGCAGGAAAATGTTAGAGTAACTCCTGGAAGTATAATAATTCTGATGCTTGTTGAGAGCAAAGATAAAATTTACGTTTTAAGAAATAATTGCCTTACTTTATATCCTACAATCTTTCATAAATTATTAATTGATGATTCCTAACTAGAGATTAATTACCGGTAATAACTAAACAGTTTCTTACTGAAAACGCGAATATCCTCAATTTTTTAAAACTCAACTTTCCATCATCAACAAGAAAGTTTAGAAAAGTATAGTGTTTACTTTGTATACTGATTGTTTGTTTTACACCGTACAAATATGAGAAGATGAATATTTCAGGATTCAAATGTTTATATACTTTCCTTATTGAAGTAACTGTTTTACTAATCAGATCTTTTTTTGTGAAACACCTGGGGACTTGTTAGTAGTTTCGCATCATTAAGATAAAATAGTTTTCAAAGAAAAGAGAATAATAAAATATAATTTACAAATTATACTTACGATCTATTTCCCTTAGCTTTTTCCACTGATGTCTTGAGGAGTTTTCTCTGACACTTTTTTTTTTCAGATTTGTGGCAACTGGTGATACATATTATAATGACACGGTTTCCTATCCTCGATATTATCAGAGAACATTTTGTATTTTTATGTTATTTCGGTATGTAAAAATAATTATCTCTGAATACCAGAGTAATAATTTAAGAACATCACTATAATATATATATATATATATATATATATATATATATATATATTTTTTTTTTTTTTTTTTTTTTTTTTTTTTTTTTTTTTTTTAAGGACAGACGGTACTCTTGCTTTATACTTCGTAGCGATAGCATCTTGCAGACGGGAGCTGTACGTTATTATTTTTATGTGGCCGCTGTCATGTACATTCAGGTAAATATATGTGCCGTGCGCGTATCTTAAATTTATAAATAAACCCCACCTCTCATTTAAATTCGCACTTATGAATTTTTATTAATAATTTTGCCCTATCCTCCCTCCGCCCATAACGTCTTTTTCAGCCTTGTTGAATCACCGCAACAATGGATGGCACAGATTTTTGGTTAATATTTAATGATGATATTTAGTGTAGCCTGCCACTCTTGATTCAAAATTTATTCCATAATATTATCATTTACTGGCAATAGAATCTGCAGTCGATTTTCTTGTAAATTTTTAGAAGTCCGATGTGTTTGACTTACGTAATATTCCTATCCGATTTATATCATGTCACTTATCTTACTTTACGGTTTGCTACACGAGTCGAAAGTTTTATATTGACGAACTGCCATCCACTGTTCGGCGAGTGGTTATCATATTATTAAAATTTCATTTACAGCCAAATTTCAACCACCGATGGATCTCTTGTTAAAGGTAACTGCTCGTCGATTCTTTTTGTAATGTTCTGCCTGCACAACACTATCTTTCATAGCTTCCAACTTCAGACCTCTTCCTTCTGTAAATTTGTTAATCTCAAAAATTAATAGCCAGGCTGGAACATTATAATATATAACGATCAGTTTCCGCTACAGGGTTAGAACAAGCACAGTTACTAAGATCGTTGAAGGTGTCTGTCGCGAGTTATGTAAACGCTTGCAGCCACAGCTCAGGCTAACACCAGATGAAGCTATGTGGTTTAAGATTAAGAGGGGATTTAAAAATGGAATTTCCCTCGTTGTATTGGCGCCATTGACGGGAAACATGTTGCCATACAGAGAACCCTCACCCTGGTTCTAGGTTTTACAATTACAAGCAGTATTATTCAACTGAACTACTTGGAGTAGTTCATGCAGATCATAAATTTTCATACGGTAAACAGTGCGACGGCAGTATCTTCACGGAAAGCGCCGTAAACAAAGGATTTCCGTTTACAGTATTCCAGTACCTCCTGATGAGCCTACTGTTGAAGGACGAAGCAATCTTCCATATGGAATTGAAAAAGATGACGGATTTCCTCTTAAGTGAGTTTTTACTGCGCTCTTTTCCACGTGACAAAAGAATTACACGTGGGAAACGTGTATGTAATTACAGGGTATGCCGTTGTAGGAAGGTAGCTGAAAACGTTTTCGGTATACTGTCACAAAGGTGGCGAGTGTACTTTCCATGACTTAGTTGCGGCGTTGATATAGTAAGCAAAGTAATAAAATCTACAGTAGTCCTGCACAACTACCTTCAAACCAAAGGTGACCTGGTATCAATTGATTCTTCAGAAGCCATCGTAGAATCCCACAAGAATTGATGAAAGCCTGTGTTACGACATGCATACTGTGTATGATATTATCTCAATTGATCCTCAAAGTGTTTTGAGTAGTGCAGAATGTAAATTGCTTTAGAAGCCGAGGGTCCCCTAGTCAGAAATATCAAAATAGTTGCAGGAGCGTGTCCCGCAGCAGAATGACGCTATTCACATCTATAAATTGAGCAGACTCCTTAAGAGCTGCATACGAACGTTACCTACTTCTGACTCGTTTACCTTCTGGTGTCTGTCACAGTCTAAATCTCTATAGTGAAAGTGTACACGAAGTGTAACAATTGTGAAATTCCAATAACGATTAACAATTGTGAAGTTCCAATAACGATTTGTAACAATTATGAAATTCCAATCTATTGTGGATTATGGCTAGCAATTTGGTTACCAAACATTTGTTTTTCTTTAATTTCTAAAGATGTGAGAATTACAAAAAGATGAGTATCCGTTACTAAAAGAAACGGTACTCTTTACAATCGTATTGTTACTCGTCACTCTCGTTGCCATTGTCATCCAGAAAAATACGGCCGCTACCCTGTCTTTGAAACCTGAAAATTTATTAACTGTTACTGTTAATACTACTTTATCATTTAAATTTTCCACGTCCTTACTCTATGCCTTTTTGAGGCAGTTATACAACTGAGGAAACGATCAGTACAGTCCATTTCCCTTGTGACTAAAACAGAATTTTCATACAAATTGATAAAAATTAGTGATATCCATCCGCGAACGCAATTTTTAGTACTGTTCCCGAATTTTACTTAGAGGTTTGAAATGCGAGAATCAATCGGAATATTTCGTGATGAATGCCAGTATAACCCTAGTAGTAGCACTACATTTGCGAGCAGAGGGACCATTGTACTATAATATGTGAAATTCACAATTAATATATAGTACTGTCATGAATGAAAATATGTACATGATAACTTTTGAATATTCTTTACAAAACTTTTTTTGTATACAAGATGAAAAACAAGTAATTAACCATTAAACTGAAACCTTTACAGGTGAAAAATAAAATAAAACGTATGTTTGAGTTATATCATCAAGGATTAACCTCCAAACACGGGCCAAGAAGTATAAGCCAAAATGTTTGAAATCAAAAATAACTATGTAAAATCGTAAAGCTACGCCATATGCACTTAAAGTCCGTCACGGATGTGTATATAAATTACTTATATAAAATAGTACCACAGAACATATGCATTATCTGCACTGGTTTTCGTCACAGAGGTCGTAGCAATGCGGGAGATCCGAGTAACTAAATGCATTCATTAGTAAGATCGTATAGATACGGTAGATGCGAGTAACGAAATGTATTTATCAGTAACTCAGTACTTCCTATCAGCCAAAGTTACTCAGTACCGAATACATACGGTTTGCTACAGCTCTGTTAATTTCCGTCACAGTTGTTATAATAATCATTTCCTGCGGCGATTAACGTTGGACAAAGCAGATAACTATGAAAACTCGGACGTGTGATCACATTGCGATTCTTTACATTTTCACTGCTGACACAATATTCCAAATTCAAATGTTCAAATGTTTGTAAATCTATCGGACCAAACTGCGTGGTCATCAGTCCGTAGATAACAAACTACTTAAACTAAGGTAAACTAATCTCAGGACAACACACACACACACACCCATGCCCCTGGGAGGCCTCGAGCCTCCGACGGCGAGCAACCGCGCGATCCGCAGCGAGGCGCCTTACAGACTGCTCGGCTACTCCACCGCGGCCATAATATTCCACCATATTTCTACAGTATGGACGGGACAGCGAATATTCTTCATCAGCTATTTCTGCTGTCTTCAAGGCGAGTCGATAACTGGGTTTGCAGCGTCTGCACATGCTTATTTATGCGGCAAATCACGTGATAGAAAGCTACGGATGATTATAATACGCATGCGTCGAAGATATCACAGTCGTAACTGGTGCGCTAGTCATAGATGAACTTTATACGTCAAACAAAAAACATATAAACACAGATTGTAAACACGACGGAGCTTCTACGAATCCACATGCTCAAACATAAATGAATAATTAATTATTGTAAGTGGTAACATCTGTTGGAACTGACAACTGAGTCCCGAAAGAAGAATCTGTGGTTAAAATCTTTACTTCTTTGTAATACATGGCGTAATCTGACCTATGTAACGTTTTCCGCTCTTACAAGGGATTTCATAAACCCCCATCTTTCGCAAGAACAGATCATCCTGGACGGAGCCCATCAAAGATGAAGTCTTAGCGGGTGACCGGAAGGTCACACCCACTTCATGTTTCTTCACAAGTCTAGTGATTTTAGAAGAAACATTACCCAAGCATTGGAGAAAGGTCGTAGATTTCACTTCCGTTTCCGCTTCCTCATCCTTTCCCTGTGATTATTCTAGGGTTTTTATTTGCAAGGCTTCTTAATCTAGTGCTGCGAATAGCCATTTTTCTTCAAAACTGCCTCCCAGTGTGCGACTTCGTCCTCCAGGCTTTCAGAATCAGACTTTACATGAGCCCTGAGAACCAAAGTTTTCAGAGGATTGAGGCAGCTACAAGCCTGCAGATGTCTGTGTGGGTGGACTTGCGATATACGCAATGACCTAGGGCTCCATCTTCTTTCAGTCGAAGCAACACATCTAGGAACGGTAGATAGCCATTATTCTCCCGCTCCATAGTGAACTTCATGTTTTCTTGACTTATGATGTCCCAAAAATTCTATCAACCTTACCCTCTCCGTGAGGCACCACCATGAGAGTTTCATCCACGTATGCTGCTGAGTTGAGGGATTTATCTTCAAAAATCTCCATAAACACACAAGCCACAGGGGGGGGGGGGGGGGAAGAGCTCAACTTCTTGAAAATATTGCTAATCAAATAAGAACTAAGTGGAAGTTAATGCAAACATAAAGTATTTACATCATCCTCAAACATGCTGTTATTGAGAGAAAAAGAGTGTGCCAGAGGTACTTTGGAGAACAACAAGACAACGTCTGAACTAAACAATAACTCTTTACTATTGAGTTTCAGAGTTTTTAACCAACTGATAAACTACGACGAGTTCGCATATGATGTTCACATCTCCGCACACACGGTCTAAACAGCGAGGTTTTATTATTATTATGTTATAATTTATTTTTATTTTTATATATTTATTATTATTATTTTCTTTTTGAAAAGTCAGAACTTTTAAAATCTGCTTCGTAATTGGTTTAAGATTTTAAATTTCTTCTGAACTGGACGTTTGGAAAACTTTGTGTACCTTTGGGAGGCCTTATAATCTGGGGGGTGACTTCTTTAAGTAAGTCTTACGGTATGTTTTTGATAGTTATGCATCCAGTAGGTTATAGGCCTCTATCATTTCTATGTAGACGTCTCTCGGAAGCAAAATTGTGGCATTACCCACACCTGAAGGAAGAACCAAAGACTGGGAATCATTCAGGAGATTCTTTCAGCTGAAAATTACTTTTTTTGTGGACGGGATCTTGTAGTGTTCGGCACACTTCATGTCTTATTTTTTTCAGCAGAGTCACCAGTAACTTTCGGACAGCTTCTTCGATGCATGAGATAAAAGCAAAGTTCAGACCCTTTCCTAAAACTGACATCTTCGCATTATCCACATCCTTATTCGAAAAATTAGAAACATAAGATCTAAAACTTACATCTTGCTGCGACTAAGTATTCAAACGGTCGAAATTCGCAACTTATCTTGCAGTGTAATCTTGATGAGTCCAGCCCGATTTTGCTTATGTCATGTCATCCCTCCAGTCCCAAGAAATAGGTGGGAGGCTCGCTTCTGTCTCAAGATATGATACAGCTCTGCCGAGATCAAATCCACCTTACTTCTAGTATATTTAATTCTCTCCTTAACACATGACAATTTTACGAGTAATCCTATTAGCTGCAGAAGTATTATGAGATGTATATCTTTCGCGAATTTAGGTATAATATCATGGCTACGGCACCTTTGTAGAAAGTTCAAGGAACTCAATAATCTTGCTCTTAAAGTTCATACCTTGTACAACCTCCGTACACTTAAAACCGTCTCCTTCCCGAAGAGGCAGTTACGACTGTGATATCTTCGACGAATGAGTATTTTAATATTCAAGATTTTTTTATCACGCGATGTGCCGTATAAATAGGCTCGCGCAGACTCGGAGAACTCAGTCATCGACTCGCTTTAAAGATGGCTACGAGGTGGCCGAGGGGACTGAGGCGCTCCAGTCACGGTCTGCACGGCCACTACGGACGGGGGTTCGAATCCCCCTTCGGGCATGGATATTTGTACCGTCCATAGTATTAGCTATTTCGTAAGTAGTTTGTAAGTTTAGGGACTGATGGCCCCGAAGTTAAGTCCTATAAGCTATACAAAAAAGATGGCTATGTGGTTTGCAGTTCGCTGTCCTGGGTGCACTCTCGAAAGATGATGGTATATGTGTCAACATACTGTTGCACATACGTTATACGAAACAATCAAACCAATTCATATCATTACCAAAAGATGAAGATTATCACATTTGTTTCGTATGACGTTGATGCAACTGTATGACAACACTATTACGTCTGAGTGCAAGGCTTGAGGATGACCTGTATTTTCTGCAACCAGACACTACTGAAAGTTAATTCAGTAAAAATTGTGACCGAAAATTAGAGAAAAATACTTTGTTGCAAGTTAAAAGAAGAGTATAAGGATATTGCTGCAGGTGTGTGGCCGTCACATACACACATACTCAACTAAACCGTTTTATGCAAGTGGGTGTGTATAAAGCGTGTCCCAAATATAATAGGTGCAGCTGAAACCGATTATATTAACGTAGGGAACAAAGGGTCATTTATTCATATTCATATCAACATACAGATCATAACAAAGTATGTTACTGTAATTGTTAAAAATGACGGCTACCACTCTCAATGCATGCACGGCTGCGGCGCATGAAACTTGCCACTCTCTCAAATATTCCTGGTGTCTGTTGTATCTGGATACAGGCAGGATGGAAGACAGCAGGCGTAGGCTTCATGCGACTTGCCGTACGGGGAGAGGAAAGAGGCCAGCGGCATGAGTTCCGGCGATCACGTTAGCCATGGCATGGAACCGATGGAACCTCCCTTTCCAACCCACGATCAGTCTAAATGTTGTTTGAAGTAGACCGTGGTGTTGAAAACACACCTTTCTGCGGAAAACATGTCTTCTAGATCTGAGCCGCGGTGGAGTAGCCGAACGGTCTAAAGCGTCTCGTTGCGGTGCGCGCGGTTGCTCCCCGTGGAGGTTCGAGATCTCCCTGGGGCATGGGTGTGTGTGTTTGTCCGTAGGTTAGTTTACCTAGGTTTACGTAGTTTGTAAGCTACGGACTGATGACCACGCAGTTTGGGCCGATAGAATTACAAACATTTGAACATTTTTTTCCTAGATCTGAAGTAGGCACCCGCGAGTAAACACGAGATAACATGGACCAGTTAAAAGAAGAGGTAGAAAATCTCGTCTTGTGATATTTGACAAAAGACCCCCCCACGTTGACAGAGAAACGTACTCGTGGCTTTTGTCCTTACTCCTGACGTACAATGCATATATTGTCACTGGTTGTCGTCGCTTGACCAATTATTATGTAGGTGTTTTATGAGCCAGAATCTGCACGTGTCCACATACAAATGCAGAACGCGGCTAATAAAAGTGGCCTGGAAGGGTGGATACGATCTTGAAACTAATTTGGCAGCAATAGCAGAAGAAGAAAATTACTACAGCTAACAGAATGAGACAATTGCTCGACGGCCGGCCGAATCTTGGAGCACATTTTTGCTGTCTTCGCTCCTAACAGTTGGCTCTGCTCGCAGCCCTAGCTGTCCATCCGGGTTATTTATAAATGTGGGATTGCTTTGTGTGGGGAACCTTCAGGTCTAAGGTTTATCGCAGAGACCTTCGTAATTGCAGTGGAACATTTCGAATGGGATGGACACAATCCCAGCAGTTCAGTTCCTATCCGTCTTTAGCAACGTCTTGACCAAGGCCCAAAATTGACAACAAGTGACTGGTAGTTAACATCAACATCTGTTTCAGTCAGGTTAGTACAGTGGTGCTTTTTCGCTGTTGTGTTTCCTCGTACTTTGGCCACGTGCGCTAAGGCTTCATTTTACGGACTGACCGGCCGTTCCTGCCGGAGGTTCAAATCGTCCGTTGCGCACGGATGTGATTGTTGTCCTTAGTGTAACTTAGTTGAAGTAGTTTGCAAGCCTATGGACTGATGTCCATACAAGTTTCTGCGAAAGGTTCACAGACATTTGAAGATTTTGATGCCACTTTATTTGCCCAACGAATATAAAATAATGTACTCTTGCAGTGTGTTTTTGACAGTCTGTTCAGGATAAAATCAGAAAGATCTGAACGGATTTTCACACGATTTTCATCAATGGACGGGATAATTCATGAAGAAGTTTTCTGTTTATAATTAATTAACATGCGTAACGATAAAAAATTTGGAGAAATAGAACAAAAAATACTCCTAGCAAATTCTATATAGTCTGTGACTTACTACCTTATTACTCTATGCACTTCGGTGCAAACTGTCCAGGAACTGGTTGAAAATATTCATCCCGACATTAGCAACTCAACAACTAGATTTGATTAGATTAATATTTTTTCCAGTGATGTAGAAAGTATCAGTTTAACGAATTGTGTCTCTACATGACTCTCTGTATTTTAAGGAATTTTTAATTATTTCCATTTAATTTTTTTAGCGAAATTACCAGGTTTTATCTAAAACTTCCTCCAAAGTGTAGAAAGAGTTGCCATTCGGAAATTCTTTTAGTTTATTTTTGAATACTATTTGCCTGTCAGACTTTTGATACTACGTGGTAAGTGACCGAAGATTTTGCGGCATCTTAATTCACCCATTTCTGTGCCAAAGTTAGATTTAACGTTGAATAGTGGATTCCAACCTTTTCCTTAGTGTTGTACCTACGCACACTCCTATTACTTTTAAATTGGGTCGGATTGTTAATAACAAATTTCATAAGAGAATACATATACGATTGTGAATCTACAGTGCAGAAACCTAGATCCTTAAATAAAAGTCTGCAGGACGATCTTGGGTGGGCACCAGCAATTCATCTGATTACACGTCTTTGTTTGCAATGAATACCTTTTTACTCAGTGACCCCCGGAATACGACCCCAAACGAAAGTAGTGAATGAAAATGTGCATAGTAGGCTAATTTACTGAAATGTACATCACCAAACTTTGCTAGGACCCTGATAGCATAAGTACTTGAACTCAAAGGTTTCTTCCAATTCAATCACTCATCAATGAAAACACCTAAAAAATTAGAATATTGTACCTTAGCTGCAGATTTCTGTTCAAAGTCTAAATTTATTAATGGTTACTATATAAAACTCTATATACTGTTTTTTTATCAAAGATTAATGAGAGTCCATCTATTAATTTTCTGAAAGCAATCATTTAAAATTTCATCAGTTGTTTGTCAGGCGTGATTACTTATACCGTTAGCAAAAAGAACTAAGTTCGCATCTTCCTTAATATAGAATGGCAAGTCATTGATATACATTAAGAACTGAAAAAGGATCCAAGATCGAACCTTGTGGAACTCCATTTTTGTCAGCTCCCCAGTTAAAGGAATTAGCTATTTCTTGCATATTATGTGAACTTCTCATTTCAACATTCTGCACTCTTCCAGTTAAGTATCATTTAAACAATATGTGCACTGTCCCACAGAATTGCATGATTTACATAATCAAAAACCTAGAACATTAAATTGGTTTCTATGGGAATAAATTACATAAAATAAGTAGGATGAACACGAGCTATCTTTTAATCTTACTGATGTGCTCGACGCATCAGGCTGATACGGCACTCGGAGAGAATAAAAATGTAAGCATGTAAGCTGTCCTACCCGTGTGAAACTGGGGAGATTTTCTAGCAACATTTCGAGACACCTGGTAGAGAGAGCGCCTCATTAGCTGACCGTTCTGCAGAGCGTCACAGCAGAGGCGGGGGCTTGGCGGATGTGGGTGACCCGGTGTCTCACGCCGTCCACGCGTTCCTGGTTCCCCGTCACACTCTCGACTACCGAGTGCTGCCGAGACCCAAACATGGCGACTGCGCGCTTAGTGCGCGTGTCAGCGCGACGTGACAGAGCGGCTACGTGCTCTCTACGTGCCGCCCTGCGGACCAGAACTGTGCCAACCTTACCGGACGTGGCATACGGCGGAGAGGCGCACTGGTGATATGGCACACCGATGACGCACTTTCCCTCAACAATGTGGCACATTTTCATAAGTCCTCCTGTGGTTCGTTTACCACTGATACCTTTCGCAGGAACACATAGTGTATTTTCTTTTCATTTTCTTACGGTTGGATTCTAGTATGTGGGAGGATGTGCTCAACGTCCACAGAATATTTATTACAAATATTGAATGAAGTAGAATTGTTTTATTTTAAATGTGTTTATTTCCATCAACAATTGCAATATAATTGTTTAATTACATGTTTCGGTCACTTGGATCATCTTCAAATCTAAAATAAATAAATAAATAAATAAAATGTACAATTTGATTAACTTACTAAGAGTTAATTGAACAATAGTTAATTTATACATAAATGGAGAGATTTTTCTTTACCTTATAGTTGCGTCGGCAACTCGTCTGCCTGAGTACTAATTGGTACTGAGTTTTACAGTTTGATGTAGGCACTTATAATTTGGTTGCAGGTGGTGGTGGGGAGGGAAAGAGTAGATGGGTGGTGGGGAATTGGAGGGGATGGCTTGAGCCCTAATAAGCTAGAGTCTTATACTATTGTACAATTAACCCTTAGTAGATTTATTAAATTGTACATTTTATTTTACTTTTGTTTTTTTATACCTGAAGATGATCCAAGTGATCGAAACATGTAGTTACACATTTACATCGCAACTGTTGACAGAAATAAGCACATTTAAAACAACACAGTGCAGTTGCGGACACTCTCCAGTCGATCATGTTGACTATAATAAAAAGAAGTAGAATTGGCTGTGAAAACATTTTTCATTTATCGTCGCAAATCGATTTCAGTTACTGAGTAATGTTATAATTCATGTAACTCCTCAAAACCTCCTGTGAATTTCTGCGTCTCCACTGAAGATGTTATAATTTCTGCATCTTCAGTGCAGATGCAGATATTCACAGGAGGTGTTGAGGTGTTACATAACATTACAAACAGATCTGACGTATACCCTAATACAATGTCAAGATAGTGCAAGATAATCATCTTATGTGTCTGGAGTACGTGAAACATGAGTTTCATGCAAAAGATTTTTACGGCCAGTGCTGCTTCACTGATATTTGTAATTATTTTTTCTTTCCGATGGATTGCCCGCGTGAGCTTCGTAAGCGTGAGGGCGACGACCTCTGTAATCTAACGCAAGAGTGGTGTTCTCCACAATTTTGATGGTTGTGTGGTCACGATTGACATTGCGCAGCATAGATGAAAGAAGATAAAGGTATCTAAGGCGCAAGCAAGGAAATAACACGCTGTATATTTAGTCCCTGATGTTGATTTCGTGAATTTTGTCAAAAATGTACAAAATCTTTGTTAAGCTTATGGGACTTAGCTGTGGGCTCATCAGTCCTTACAAACTAATTTCGTTAATTTTGGTTACTTAATTATAGTAGACTCACTACAGTTGTAAATTTCCATGTTTCCTTTTTTTTTTTTTTTTTTTTTTTTTTTTTTTTTTTTTTTTTTTTTTTTTTACTCTAATAATGTTCTCTTGTTCTCAACTTCGTACTCACTAGTGGTTGTTGTAAATCAGTCTGCTAAAGGTAATCATTTTGTGAATAATTGTGCTTTATGTACTGTTTTGTGAACGACATGTGAATACTTTTACGAATCTGAATCATTTCATTAAATACTATCTGATAATAGCCCGTTTCGTTGGGTTGTTGATTGTCTGAGATCATTTACATTAATAAGTACAATAGGTGGAATGTGTGTTGGCATAAATATAATTTCAAAAACAGGCCAATATTTGTGTTACTTTAATTTTGAAAGGAGTCTGGAGCATATGAAACGGTATTTTAAAGAACAGCTTACTTAGATTCTTTTGTAATCAACAAGTATTTACTGAATATTGTCGGCTTTTTTTAAGAATAAGGAATGGTTTGTAAACACTAGATGACCTGACTTTCTGCAGCCGTCTATGAAGAAACTTTAAGTTTCCGTCGAACTATTTCTTGAAAAAAACTGAACTATTCTCAGCATAATGAATGTTCTAAACAAGTTAGGGGGTATGCTACCGCGTGACATCTTCGCCACCGCGTTATTTCGACAGGAGCACTCCCTGCGAGAATGGCACGGTGTCTTCCTGTCTAAACATCGGCGGTCGTCGACGACGTCACCCGGCAGTATACTAGTACATTGTTTGATAATTCCACTCAAATTACTAACTTTTGAACGAAGGAAACGTTATTGGAACGCAATACCTACATTATTTAACGTGTCAAACAACATAACTGTAACCGAAAGAAATGCCGTATACCCGTCAGGAGCAATAAAACTTCTTCCCAAAACAGAAGGAACCAAATTCGTAATTTTTGTTACGTTAAGCCACAAAACAATAAGAATAGTCGGAAAGGAATTACTTACAAATAATATTGTTACATAACAAAGCCAAATGTAATGTAAGAATGTGCGAATCGTTATACACCATATCAAATTGTTACGCTTCAAAGAAAGTGTCTATCATAAATAAGAGGAGTTCACGAGCTAGCCCAACGCTAGGGGCGTTAGTGTCGTTGCACCTATCATATGACAACAATTTTCATAGCAGTGACGCTCGTGTCTGTATATGCTTGGTGTAACTAATTATCAGATCTTGCCAAGGAATCTGGCCATACCTTTCACCACTTAGGCATGGCGGCTCTTGCTTCGAGTTTCTTGCATATTTCTTCTTGCTGTTGCCCCTATGTTATCGCTCGGAACCGCCTTGTTTTGAAGTTACTTGTGGCTGAAATTTTCTTGCCGCTGAGTTCCACCACTCTTATTTCATCGCGGTGGGTCATTATCTCAGTTCACCTACGGTTTTGCTCTGTTATGGGTCGCTATCTTACACACGTTCTTTTGTTGCTGCGGAACTGATTAAGCCCTGTGGCTTCCTGTCACGTGGTTACCATCTTCGTCAAAGTTCAAAAATGTTCAAATGTTTGTAAAGTCTATGGGACTTAACTACGGGGTCATCAGTCCCTAAACTTACAAACTACTTATGAACTACCTAAGACTAAGGACGGCACAAATATCCATGCCCGAGGGGGGATTCGAACCCCCGACCGTAGAGGCCGTGCAGACCGTGACTGAAGCGCGTTAGTCTCCTCGGCCACCGCGGCCGGCTTCGTCAAAGTTCCGTCTCAGCATTGTGTTCGTAATGTTTGGACACTGACGTACCTATAGCTTTGATAGGGGGGCGTCCAATACTGCTCTTTATAAAGGATTTTATTCATCTTTTATTTATTTCCTTTTTTTTATCTTTTAACGTCGCTCACGCTATTACAAAGTACTGTTGTTAAACCCAACTGGGAATTAAAAGTCTTACAACCTCGATGGAATCTACAAATACCCAAGTAAGTCTGCAGGCAAATACTAATTAATCTATACACCTTTGCATACAATAAATGAAATGTGCGTATTGACGAAGTTACTTATGACGAAAGTAACAAACCTAAACAAGAGGTAACTGTGTATTATTACATTATTGCACGTTTGTGTTTACGTTTGTGATACTTTGGCATATAGCTGTAGCTGTGTGTTATACGTCTGTCTACTTTAAAAGTCATAACTTTCATAGTCGACTTATTATTAGTGCTGACGGCAGCTGTAGCTTTGGCAGTATATTTTTTAAAGAAATCGGTTTTAATATTGACGGTTGGCTGGTGGTACGGCGACTTCCCTATTTAACGATTATATGCACATGATGGTGTGGCTATAGACCACGAAACCGTCAGTGTCTGAATAAAAATTGCTTTTAGTGACAACTGTTAAGTGGCGCGTACTTAAAAAACAAAAGCAATTGTAGTATTTATAGTTTCTTCTGAATCACGATGGTCTCTCATTGGGGCAAGTCAGAAAGTCAACTATCATTTTATTTCTAATGTAAAATCTTGACCTCTTTGTAATTGAAAAAAAAAACTATTTTTGAGGACACTGGGAGTTTATATATATGGTATATAAATCGTTTTACTGAAAAGGAAAAAAAGCTATTCATCACGCTGTTCAATAGCTAGGATTGCAGTGGAAAGTGTTTGTTCCAAAGGTTCCCAGTGATTATGCTATATTTGAAATTCGTGCTGAACTGCTGTGGTTACATTTTTATATTGTTTGTTGAATCATACCTCCATATAGATTATTGCTATGCAAAGCAAGCACTCCTATGACCACAATTTTGTGGCAAAGGATTCAAGAATGCGGGTATTGGCAAATATTCTACTTTTGCTTTAATTTAAATTTTTAAGTGTAAGCTAAGGGGATGTCCGGACCCCCTGGACCCTTCCATTATATACGTCCTTGTGTTTAGGGGGTGTGTCATAGAATCTGCGAGGCCTTATTGTTTCTCTTCATTGTTTTCCTTAAGTGTAAGCAGAGTGTTTGTCTGCTTTGTAGCCATTCCCATGTCAGTTTCCTACTCTGTCTGCCGACGTATTCTGATGCAATGTTCTTTGTGCCCCTTGTCGATTGCTGTCTCGGGAGTGGGTGTGTTTTTGGCAATTAAAGTTTTAAATTTCGTGATGACCGCCACATTTCAATCTCGCAAGCACTCCCTCCTGTTTCATTGCCTACTTAGTCTGTATTCTAACCGCACCTTTGCCCCTTTTCCTTAGAAAAGAAAATCTGGCTACCGTCTCGTATATCTGCCTCACTGGCATGATGCATGTTGGTGTTTAACCGCTGTTGCTGCTGACCACATGCTGTACTTCTGCTTTTGCATTTATATGTAATCCTAGGGGTAGGTGTTTTTCACAGCATTATCGGACTACAAATTAATGTTAATTGCAACATGTATTTATGCAACTTGAGCTACCTTGGTTGCATCATAAAATTTGAGTGGCAGTATTACATGTACTCATTGTGCTTAACCTATTTTTAACACTGATTTGTGTTCTGTTTTGATGTGCTCTCTTTCCTAAGTAACATTAAAGTTCGACACCTTGCCTTCTGATATCATATTGATTATTGGCTTATAAAAAAAGGCAGGGGCATTTAAGCTTGGTGCCCTTTCTTCTTTTCGCTACTGTTTTAATCCTGTGTACAGTTAGTTGACGTTTTTTAAGCATCGGCGTAATCCACCGAGAGAGATCTTGTATTAAATTATGTAAATTTCTTAGTATGGGATAAACACCTTGAAAAATTTCTTGTATTGAATTTTGTAAACTTCCTAGTATTGGTCTCACTCGATGAAAGTTTTCTTGTATCAAATTGCATAAACCTTCCAGTATGGGCTTCACCCGTTGAAAATTATGTTAACTTGTCGTATGGGTCTAATCCAGTGAAACATATCTTGTATGTGACGTAGTTTTTCTGGTATGGGCTTCATCGACTGTTCGTCGCTGACTTCAAAATATTTTATTATAAATTTGTGAAGGAACTAACATGGCCACCACTAATCTCAAAATTCAAACGTAAGCAAATAAATTTGTTAAAGTAGCGATTGATTTTATTGGTTCCCACTCAGTCGTTCCACTTTGTCTGATATTGTCTGAATGCAAATTGGAGGCCTCAAGTATTGTAGCATGACTGTCAATACCAGCTAAGTAACACTTGCCTATTTCTTACTACACTGAAGAGCCAAACAACTGGTATAGAAATGCCTATGCAAACGTAGATTGCCGTGGCGGAGTGACTAAGCGCATTGAGGTACTATGCTCCGATGCGCGAGGCCGCTCCCCGTCGGGGGTTCGAATCCCCCCTCGGGCATGGATGTTTGTGCTGTCTTTAGTATAAGTTAGTCCATCAGTAGTTTGTAAGTTTAGGGATTGATAACCCCGCAGTTAAGTCCCATACGCTCAACAAACATTGGAACATCAATAAACACAGATTTTTGTAAACAGTAACAGGACTCCGCTGCGGTCGGTAACTTCTATATAAGAGAACAGGTGTCTGGTGCAGGTGTCACATCGGTTACCATTATTTTAGTTTGGAAGTGGTTTTATAGTCGGCACATGAGAGCTGGGACACAACATCTCCAAGAAATGAAAACACATCCTTGTAAGCCTATTGGACCAAACTTCTGTGTCATCAGAAAACTTACGAACAACTTAAACTAAGAACAACACATAAAACCATGTACCAGGGAGAACTCAAACGTACGGTGGAAAGAGCCGCCCAATCAGTAGCATGACGTTTTAGACTACGCGGTCATTCCACGTGGCTTTCCGAGATGGATTTGATGATTTGATTTGATTTGATTTTCTCAGGGAAGTCAAAACAGTCTTGGTCTAACCCGCCACAGCCCGCACCGAAACTAAGTTTATTGTGCGGTATCGCTCCCTCTATATCTAGTAAAGCTAACCAATGCCGTTGAACAGTGCAAGGAGTCCCTTTACCAGTTCTTTATTAGACACAATTTCTTCGGGTCTGGTTGTCCCAAATGTTCTGTGGCTTTTACTCTCCAATACAATGCATTCGAAGATTAGATGTGATGCGGTTTCATCACCGTCATCACAGATCCTACATTTAGGGTCCTCTTCTGTTATTCCCATTGTATGTAGGTGTTTTTTTTTTTTTTTTTTTTTTTTTTTTTTCAAATTCCCATGGCCTGTCAGCAATCCAACCATGAGTCTAATCTCTCTCCTGTGCAGGCCCAGGATTGCAGAGCTTCTTTTAAAACATGGCTTTGGCATCATTTCCTTGTCATGTTTTTGTTGATAGACCTTGGTCCAATATTCTGCGTGCTGTCTTCTGACCCAGTTACGTAGCTCCAATTTGATCATTGCCTTAGTGATCGTCAGGACAGGTTCCGGTCTAATAAATGGTGTCTCTGCCCCCATCCTGGCTAATCTGTCGGCATGTTCGTTGCCACTGATCCCCGAGTGGCCAGGGACCCACAATAGGTTTACTCTATTGCTTTTCCCTAGCTGCATCAGAACCCCGTGACATTCTGCAACAATTTTAGACCTTGTTGCAGGAGCTGCCAGTGATCTCAGGACTGCCTGGCAGTCTGAATAGATATAGATGCTACGTACGATCTTTGTAGCACCTACGCAAATTCTCCTCTACACACGCCCTGATGGCAGTGATTTCGGCCTGGAATACTGAGGCAAGTTTCCCTAGAGAGATATCGCCCTCCAGTCATGGCTGCACCCCGTATACCCCGGCCGTCTTTCCGAGATAGTGAAGATGTTAGGATTTTCCCGCTACGACCATTTTACGAGTGCACCGTGAATATCGGGTATCCGGTTAAACATTGATTCTACGACAGTGCTGCGACTGAAAAGAGAACTTGCAAGAACGGAACCAACGACAACTGAAGAAAATCGTTCAAAATGATAAAAATGCATCCTCTCCGAAGATCGCTGCGTATTTTATTGCTGGGCCATCAGTAATAGACAACGTGTGATCCACTCAACGAAAGATCGTCGATCTGTGCTTTCGGAACCGAAGACACGCTCGTGTGTACAAACTGACCGCATGAAACAAATGAAATAAAGCTTTAAGCTAGGCCGGGGCATGTGAACGCCGACATTATTCTGTTGATGGCTGGAGATGTCTTGCCTAGATTGACGAATCTCAGTTTTAACGAGTGGATGGACGTATACGGGTACAGAGATAACCTCAGGTATCCTTGACCACAGTATGCCATTAGGAGACCGTTGAAGTTGGCGAAAGCTCTTTAATGTTGTGGGACGTTTGCAGTTGGAGTGATATAGGTACCGTGATACGCCTCGATACGTCTCTGGCAGGTCAAATGTACGTACGCATTCTGGATGATCACGTGTATCCATTCCTGTCCAGTATGAGTTCCGACTGAATTGTTACGGAGTGGCTGCAGGAACACTCTTCTAACCTGATGACTCATTAAAGAAATATCGTTTTGTGAAACACGCCTAGCTCTTCACATGAAGTGATGAGTGCTATCTACAAGGCGTCTCAAATAGATTCCATGTTTCTAGATTTCCGGAAGGCTTCGCACACTGTACCGCCCAAGCGGCTTCTAATACAATTGCGTGTTTACCAAATATCGCCACAGTTTTACGATTGGATTCGCTATTTCCTGTTAGAAACGACACAATACGTAGTAATTGGCAGGGAGTCAGCGAGTAATACGTAACTGATATCTGGCTTTCTCTAGGGAAATGATATAGAGCCGTTACTGTCTTTTAAATTTATAAACAAGTACCTGTAAACCCGGCTTTACCCGGGTATTTATTTATCCCACCCTCTTTACATCCCCTCACCCCTCTCTCTCTGCATCCACCTCTTTCTCTGCCATCTCTCCGTTCGTTTCCACCTTTCCCTCTCCCGGCAAAGATTTCTACAATGTACCCTCTGTCATGTACCATGCCGGCCGCGGTGGCCCAGGGGACTGAGGCGCTCCAGTCACGGTCTGCACGGCCACTACGGTCGGGGTTTGAATCCCCCCTCGGGCATGGATATTTGTGCCGTCCTTCGTATTAGTTAGTTCATAAGTAGTTTGTAAGTTTAGGGACTGATGACTCCGTAGTTAAGTCCCATAAGCTATACAAACATTTGAACATTTCTGATCATGTACCATACAAACATTTATGTACCCTGTGATCTTCCTCTTGGCTTAAACGTCATGTGTGCAAACATTCATAAAGATTGGAGCAAAGTTATGCATTTTGTAAAATTTCATAAGTTAAGTACCGTCCACCATGCACCGAACGAAATTTTATACTGACAGTGACATTCTTCTTGTTTTTAAGGTAGAATGTTCAAAATTTCATAAATATTGGAACAGATTTTAATGCAATAGAAACGCAGGTTCACATTGAAAATATTCCAGTTTTATTTCATACAACCCTTGTTCTGAGAGTAACGAAAAAAAATGCATGAAACACAAGGTAGACGGTGACTTTCCTCTTACTTTGAAGATCAAGCGAGCGAAATTTCGTGAACATCGGAATGGAACTGTAGATTTCGTGACTCTGAAGGAGAAGTATGCTCCGCCATGCACCTATCAGAAAATACTTTCTTAGCTGACGTTTTCAACGTGTAAACTACATTCCTGCCAAATTTCAGCTTCATAGGTGAAGTAGTTTTCGAGATTACGTGTTTAGACAGTGAGTTAATGAGTGTCCTTTCGCTTTTATATAGGTAGAGATTAAGAAATCAGATTGCAAGAGATTTAAGGGAGACTTGCAGACAAAAATAAATAGTAACATGGAAATCTGTGACGCTAACTTTATTTGATACAAGGTCATGCCTGATGCGACTGTTTTATGGTATCTATAACGAAACTGTTGTCAGCGGTAGACTTATTTTCGTTTCATCATTATGTGTGTGATGGAGGGAGGGGTCAGTTAAAAAATGTTTCATAAACGTCCGAAATTACATGCAAATTTTGTTGCAGGTCCCTAACTAATCCCATTTTCCAATAATTGACGTACAAATCTGGGTATTCTCATGGGGTGGCCTCTCATTATTTATGACGCAGTATCTCCTTAGCTATGCGTCGTGCTCTTTTGTTTTTGGGTCAGGAACCTTCGTGGGCGTAGGGTGAATAGATCACCACAGTTTCATTGCAATCGAATGAATAGTTTATGAACACATAGAGGACACACAGACAAACATTCATTTATATGAGAAACACTAAGCAGATCTCTTGAACTGATCGGGGACTATGCTGTCTTTTATCGGTTAGTTACGTCACCAGAAAATCAAAAGCACTGCAAAACTATTAGATATCACCATGGTGCCAAAACTGGCAATTGGCTCTAAATCGTTATAAGTATGAAGTCATTCACATGAGTACTTAAAGATATCCGTTAAACTTCATTTACAAAGTGCAATCCACAGACCGAAAGTGGAGATAAATACTAAGGAATTACAATTAAGAAGAACCTTAACTGGAATGAACGCATAGAAAATATCCTAGAGAAGCGAACGAAAATGTACGTTTTATTGGCAGGATAGAACAGCTCTACTAGAGAAACTGCAGTATAATGTATATTGTTGTGGGTCCTACTTTGAAAAAAATACTGCACATTGTGGGATCACTACGAAGTGGGACGAAGGATATAGAGAAAGTCAGAGAAGGACAGATCGTTTCATGCTAGAAGGGAGGTAATGTCGCGGAAATGATGGACGAGCTGGGGTGGAAACAATGAGAAGAAAGGCGTCATTCGTTGTGGCGAGATCTATTTGCTAAATTTCCTTCACCAACGTTGCCCTTAGATTGCGAACACATTTTTTTTAGCGCCCACGTACACTGGGAGACACGACCATCATAATAAAATAAGAGAAATCTGATCGAATACGGAAAGAATTACTTGTTCCTTTTTCCAGCGTGCTATTACAGAGTAGAGCGGTAGAGAAATATCATTTAAATGTGACTTGCAGAATATTTATCTAGAATAATCATATTGAGATGTTGCTGTTCTTCTTTCTTCCGTGCTTGCTTGGATAAATGGTTATGATTTTCCGCCGTATGCAAGACACTTGATTTTAATTATTTTTCCCAAACATGTTTCAGCACATTTTGTGCTAATATCAGTTTGAGTGGTTTATGTTTGTTCTGAAAAATTATAGTTACTGTACAATAGTCTTTTCTGGTACATCTAAAATGTTTTTGTAGATTCATTCGTTTCGAATGTTGCTTAGGTTATCAGACGATATAACTATTTAAGACTAGTGAAATTAGGCCTAGATTTACGTGTATCACTGTTTTTACATACTTTTGTGTCCCAGCCTCGTCGCCGCTTTTGTGTCTCGTTTCCGTCGTAGGTGTCGATGACCGAGTGGAATGAGACCGACACAGGAATAAAGATAGCACGCTGGTGCAGGTACGGAGGGGAGCAGCCAGAAACTATAAACACTAGACTAAATTAGAACGAGATATATATTGCACAGAATTTATACAATACTTAACTTTTACATAGTACTGCAGAATGTTGATACATAGTTGAGCTAGAGTCCTGCCTAGTGCCTAACTGATAGCCAAGTCTTCACTGGTGTCTATCTGATTACGAAGGTCCTAACTGGTTGCTATCGCAGTCCCAAGTGAACGATGTCATTCACTGGTGGCCACGAGCGGAGTTGCCGCAGAGGGCGCTCGTGGCTGTCGTCGTAAGAACGCCGCGCCGTGCGTGCATGGCGGCGCGCGGCGAAAGTAGGTGGCGCGCACTTTGGACTTGTGCGACACCACACATACCTTTTACATTAGGCTAAGTAAAACTCATTAAGTAGCATACTTATTTGTTGTTTTGGTAATAGTATTTACAAACTTGTCATCTGTAAACATAACAAACAGTTTAAAGTTTCTTACTTTCTAAAACGCGTCATTTCTGTTTAGTACTTACGATTCATTTCCTTCTCTTTAGAACCTGGTTGTTTCTGTTAATTTTGTGATGTGAATTTTTTTGTTTTACACGATTTGTTCTTGGTGACGCTGTCATCTGCGGCGGCGACGGAGGCGGAGGGGCCGACTGCGTAGGAGGCGCTTCGACATCCATCGGGAGCTCGTAGCCCGGGGAAGCTGGGCCCTGCGGCGAGCGATGTGGCTGTGCTCCCTGGCGGTGAACTGGGTCTGGAATCAAGAAACCGGAGACAGGATCGCGCGGCCTGTGCAAGCGCAATTGGTTTGCGTGGCGCCGCAGCTCCGACCCTGTGGAAGAACGTACAACATACATATTGCGACCGAGCAAGCACTGAATGGTGCCTGGCAACCATGTCTTCTTCATACCAGCAAACACCCTGTACAGCTCCGGCGTAGAAACCTGAAAACGCGAAGTGCCATACGAACCGACTCGGTGCCTGGGAGGCTGCAGCAGGTGAAGGAGAGTGCGGTGACGGCGGCCGTGTAGCAGCTCGGCAGGAGACGGGCCGTCACGTGGCATGCATCGATACGTAGACAGGAAAATTTGAAGAGCTTGCTGCCTGGAGTGCTGACCTTTGATCTTCTCCATGTGAGTCTTGAATGTTCGAACGAAACGTTCTGCTTCACCATTGGACTGAGGGTGAAAAGGTGCAGTGGTAATATGCTGAATGCCATTCACACGACAAAACTGTTGAAATTCCGCACTAACAAACTGAGGTCCATTGTCACTGACGATAGTTTCAAGCAAGCCTTCGATGCAAAACACTGATGTTAAGGCACTGATTGTACTAGAAGCTGTCGTTGAGTTCATGGCAATCACAAAAGGAAAATTGCTTAAAGCGTCTACAACAATTAACCAGCGCGTATTCCAGAAAGGTCCGGCAAAGTCAATATGTAAACGTTGCCATGGTCCCTTGAGGCGTGGCCAGTCTGAGAAACGCTGTGGAGGAGCCGCCTGATGCTCCGCACAAACTGCACACTGTGATGTCATGCTCTCTATCTGAGCGTCCATACCAACCCAGGTACAATGACGTCTGGCCAGTTGCTTTGTCCTAACAATGCCCCAATGTCCTTGATGCAGGAGGCGTAACACTTCTCGTTGCAGGGAACGAGGAACAATCACTCTTGCTTGCTCGTTGTCGGTATGCAACAACAGTACACCCTGACTTAAAGATAATGCATGACGTTGTGCAAAATAACGTCGAACCAGAGGCCGATCAATGTCTTTGGCTCTGGCAGGCCACCCTGAGCGAACAAAAGGTGCTACCACACTCAGGTCTGCATCCGTAGCTGTTTCCTGTGCAACCCGACGAGAGTTCAAAGGAAAGTCTGCGACAGCGGAAGCATCTCTGGAGTCTATCTGACAACATGCCATTTCTGAAGAATCAAATGATACATCCTGGCCAACCGGAAGTCGAGAAAGTGTGTCCGCGTTGGCATGTTTAGTGGTAGGTCGGTACAAAATCTCATACTGATAATTTGTCAATATCAAGGACCATCTCTGAAGCTTTTGTGCCGTTCGTGGCGGAATTGGCTTTGTGGGTGAGAACAACGACGTGAGAGGCTTGTGGTCTGTCAACAAATAGAATTTTCTGCCATAGAGATAATGATGAAACTTTGTGACGCCGTAAATTATTGCTAAGGCCTCCTTTTCTATCTGACTGTAATTCTGTTGCGTCAGCGTCAGTAACTTGGATGCAAAGGCAATAGGACGATCGTGACATCCAATACGATGTGACAAAACTGCACCCACACCGTACGACGAGGCATCAACTGCTACCACTACAGGCTTCTGTGGGTCAAAGGGAATCAAACATGCATCACTGATTAGTGCAGACTTTAATTTGTCAAAGGCAACCTGGCAATCTTTGGACCATACAAAACGAACATTCTTCCTACGTAAGTGATGCAGTGGAGCTGCAATCTGAGAGGCATTGGGAATAAACCTGAAATAATAGTTCAGCTTTTCCATTACTGCTTGCAATTCGTGCACATTCTTAGGAGGAGGCAAGTCTTTGATTGCTCGAAGATGTGACTGTAAGGGATGTATTCCTTGGGCATTAATCACATGGCCTAGGTACTCTACTTCACTTTGAAAAAACGAACACTTTGCTTTATTGCAACGTAGACCTGCTGCAGTCAAAACTTTGAAAAGGCACTCCAGGTTTGCTAAATGTTCTTCAACTGTACGTCCGGATACCACAATATCATCTAAATACTTCGAACAACACGGTACAGAAACTGTCAGCTGTTCCAAAAAACGCTGAAAAATAGCGGAGGCGGAAGAACTGCCAAAGGGTAGGCGTTGAAATTGAAAAAGGCCCATGTGAGTATTAATGACGAAAAACTTTTTTGACTCGTCATCAAGTGGAATCTGTAAGTATGCCTCTGCTAAATCAATCTTAGAAAAGAAACGAGACTGTCCTAATTTGTCCATTAGTTCGTCAGGTCTGGCCGGGGATAAGTGTCTACAATTGTTTGACTGTTCACTGTTGATTTGAAGTCCGCACAGAGACGAAGTTTTCCTGACGGCTTGGGTATAATTACTATAGGCGAGGCCCACTGACTCGCAGAAACAGGAGAAATCACCCCACTATCTTGCCAACGTTTAAGTTCTTCGGCAACTGTATCACGCAAAGCGATAGTCACTGGTCTAGCTTTACGAAATTTTGGAACTGCAGATTCTTTTAAAGTTACATGTGCCACGAAGTCTTTTGCACAACCTAGTTCCGGCGAAAACAAGTCACTATATTTGTCACACAATGCATTGATTTTATCCTGAGGCACTATTGACGAAATTTGAAGCACATCTCTTTGAATTGATAAACCAAACAAGTCAAAAGCATCTAGTCCAAAAATTTTCTGTGTCGATTTGGCCTGAAGAATTACAAAAGCAACTGTTTTTGTTACACCTTGAAAAGAGGCGGGCAGGCTACACGTTCCTAGCACGGGAATATTTTGACCTGTATAAGCTGTTAACACTTGCTGTGACGGCGACAATTTTGGCGAACCCAGAAGTTCGTAAGTATCTTTATTTATTAATGTGACAGCGGAACCAGTATCAAGCTGAAATTGCACCGTCTTATTTTCTATGAAGAGAGTCACAAACAGTTTTTGTTTGCGGCGCTCGATAGGTGCGCGAATGTGGGCAACGTCTGCTACGGTTTGTTTACTGCGCTTGCGCGGGCCGCGTAGTGAAGTAAGCGGCGCAGACTCGGCACGCAGCGGATTAACAACACTGTCACTAGATGGCACTACCGCCGGATCGGCGTCCGCGCAAGCATGCGAAGCTACTCCAGATGTACTAACTACTGCACTACACTTTTGAGTAGCTACTTGATGTCTACTGTCACTAGCTACACAGTACTGGGCACTATTACAAGGAGCAGTTGCAGAAGGCACTATTTTCACTACAGGAAAGCACTGTTCATAGTCATTTTGCTTGTCCCGAACCCTTTGCCGTTGCACTGTTTTACGCGCTCGTCGGCGCTTGCTACGTGGTGCACTATATAGTTTTGCCATAGGCGCAGAACTACTTTCTTGCAATTGAGATCCAAGGAAAGCGCTGTTCAATTCCACAGCCCGTATAACATTTACAGAATGAACTGTTCTCGCACTCTGAGAAGCACTGTTTCTAACGGTACCGTTCTTTGAGTTTTTAATTTGCATACACACAGACTGTACATGTCCCGATTTGCCACATTGATAACAGGTTGCGTTGCGACTAGGGCACTGTGCACGTTTGTGGCGAGATACACACTGGGGGCAAGACTTTCGAACATTTTTCTGAAATGAACATTGGCGCCCGTTATTCAAATTACTGTTTCTAACACGACGGGGCGAACTTTGTGTCGCACTTTTACACTGGCTACTCTTTACTGTCTGTTCAGCACGGCCGGTACTATTGTAAGAATCACTAGTGCTACACTGAGAACTACAGCTAGGAAAGCGTCCGTTGCGGCGCACTGAATTAACACTGTGGCTTTGCATTTCTGTATCTGCTAAGTCAAAGGTATCATGAGCTTCTATAAGCTGCAGTACACTGTCTAATGAAGGGTCAGACTGTTTCAGAATTGCTGCTCTAATTCTGGGGTCCTGAATATTCTGCGTAATCGCATCCCTCAACATCACGTCACTATATGAAAGTCCACAAGAGCAAGTAAATTTACATTTGCGGGTTAAGCCCTTCAATTCCGTAATACACTCTTGGTGTGACTGCTGCGGTAATTTTTTAAGTCTGAAAAATCGGTACCGTGCCGCAGCTACGAGAACTTTTCTCTCATAATGAGCATTTAGTGCCTCTACTATTTGTTCAAAGTCTACATCACGAGGAGATACGTCGGGGAAAAGTTTTTTCAGTAACACGAAGGTGTTGGTGCCCACCACAGATAATAGCAGATACTTCACTTTCTGACCTGTAATTTGATGAGCCGCGACGAGTTCTTGAAACTGTGCGAAGTAGTCGCTCCATTCTTCCTCACGTTCGTTGTACTGGCGAAACGTAGGAAGCGTTGCGGCGGCAGGTGTGGGCTGCTGAAGCGGCGGCTGTTGTTGTTGGTTAGCTGCTTGCGCTGTGAGCTGGGCCACAACCTGCAGGAGTTGTGTTATTTGCGCCGTCTGTACCTGAATAATTTCCATTAAGTTTGGGTTCGGGGTAGTGGCCATGCTGACCGATTAGGCGCCGCGCATACAAGTAAATTATAACAAAACACAAATGCAATATGAAAGAGGACGCGCTGCAACAAAAAAGTCCACAAAACACGTAACAAAATATCTTCCCCCAAAATTCTTATAATAAGGGTGGGTGGGCGGGAGCAATTTCTGCGTGCTCCGATTGCTGCTGTCTGGCTGCTGCAAGCAGGCTGGTCCACGGATCTTCTATCACTCCTCGTCGCCACTTTTGTGTCCCAGCCTCGTCGCCGCTTTTGTGTCTCGTTTCCGTCGTAGGTGTCGGTGGCCGAGTGGAATGAGACCGACACAGGAATAAAGATAGCACGCTGGTGCAGGTACGGAGGGGAGCAGCCAGAAACTATAAACACTAGACTAAATTAGAACGAGATATATATTGCACAGAATTTATACAATACTTAACTTTTACATAGTACTGCAGAATGTTGATACATAGTTGAGCTAGAGTCCTGCCTAGTGCCTAACTGATTGCCAAGTCTTCACTGGTGCCTATCTGATTACGAAGGTCCTAACTGGTTGCTATCTCAGTCCCAAGTGAACGATGTCGTTCACTGGTGGCCACGAGCGGAGTTGCCTCAGAGGGCGCTCGTGGCTGTCGTCGTAAGAACGCCGCGCCGTGCGTGCATGGCGGCGCGCGGCGAAAGTAGGTGGCGCGCACTTTGGACTTGTGCGACACCACACATACCTTTTACATTAGGCTAAGTAAAACTCATTAAGTAGCATACTTATTTGTTGTTTTGGTAATAGTATTTACAAACTTGTCATCTGTAAACATAACAAACAGTTTAAAGTTTCTTACTTTCTAAAACACGTCATTTCTGTTTAGTACTTACGATTCATTTCCTTCTCTTTAGAACCTGGTTGTTTCTGTTAATTTTGTGATGTGAATTTTTTTGTTTTACACGTTTTGTTCGTGGTATGCATTACGCCAGTGGTAATATTCGGCGTATGAATACAGCTGAAAGCTGTTCATTTATTCTCTGAGTATTTTGTTTTGAAGAGCTGCGCGCGCAATACGAGTGTTTACTGTTAGTGTCGTGTTATATTCATCTGATGATGTGGAATGTTGGGGTGAGCCAGTCGTGTGGGTGCGTTTTTTTGTTTAAATTTCGTACATGCATAAACATCTGCCTGTTTTTTTTTTTTTTTTTTTTTTTTTTTTTTTTTTTTTTTTTTTTTTTTTTTTTGGGTATGTGCATGTGTGTGTGTGTGTGTGTGTGTGTGTGTTTGTGTTTGTATGTTGCGAAAATATTAGGTTTTTGTTGGTATTTAGGTTTTTCTTATGTTTCTGAAGTGGTTGTGATATGAGTTAGTGGAGGATTTATGTGGATATTTTGTGTGTATGTCTGACAGAGAGAGAGAGTTAGGGATAGGAGTGAGTGATTAGGATACTAGTATGAAGACTATTCGTACATCTCCTCTATTGTGGTAAATAGTGTTTTGTTGCACATTGAGTACAGTTTTTACTTGTGCTACTGCGTTTTGTATGTGATCGTTCTACTTTATTGTCAATCTATGATATAAGCTATTGCTGGTCTTAAGAACTTTTAGGTCTTTCTCTATGTTTATAGGGTGGTGATTTTCTGATATTAAATGGTCTGGAAAGGTTGAGTGGGAACTGTTACTTTTCAGTGCTCTTAAATGCTCAGTGTATCTGGTCCTGAAGTTCCTGCATGTTTGTCCCACATATACAGCCTGGCAGCAGTTGCATGTTAACTGGTAGATGCCGGATTGGTTATATACGTCAATGTTGCCTGACATATATAACCATTCCGGCATCTACAGTTAACATGCAATATATGGGACAAACATGCAGGAACTTCAGGATCAGATACACTGAGGTTTCACAGTAATGAGTTGAACTTTGAGAAGTTTTCCAGGCATTTAGCTTGTTTATTGCTTTTTTCAATGGCAGTTCGTGGTAAGTATGATTACCTTCAGCTAATTTTGTATTTTAAAAAAAAAAAGGTATTTGCGTCTACCTTTTCAAAATTAAGTATTTGGCTTCCTGTTATGTCTGGCAAAATTTTCTTATTACAATGGTTTAGTGGCTGAAGCTGAAAGAAGTCTTCATAGGTAACATTAGTAACAAAAATTTTTAGCCTTGCGCTTTAAGGCGCCTTGCTGTCGTGCGTGCGGCCGTTCGCCGTCGGAGGTTCGAGTCCTTCCTTGGGCATGGGTAGGTATGTGTGTTGTTCTTAGGATAAGTTAGTTTAAGTAGTTTGTAAGTTTAGGGACCGATGACCACAGAAGTTAGCTCCCATAACTTTACAAACATTTGAACATTGACTTGCTGCAGAAGCAATATTCATCCGATCTTCTTCATGTTTAAAATTCAATAATCCAAAAGTCATATGAATGTCAAGAAACTAGTAAATGGTGATCACCGTTTCGTTTTCACGTGTCCGTATCAAAATAACACAAACATTTTACTATTAGATTGTAACGTCACCGCTGCGTCCACCTAATCCTCGATGGGCGAAGTTGCCGTTACATTCTATTTTATGCTTAATCATTTAATAATTGTTCCAATGATTTGACGGTATGGGATGTGGACAATTACTAGATTGATCCATAACAGTAAACTTTGTTAACTTCCTTTATTATGGAACGACAGATGTTAAAAACTCTTCCCTTTAAATACACCGATTAAATAACTGCGTGCGACTACGATAAATGTCTACAAGTCCACACTGAAACATTTTAATATGCAACTGCAATCCGTATGCGATACGACGGAATGGCAAAAACTTTAGCCACCACTAAACGCAGGTTACGAACTCACTGCCGACATGCTACCGCCTCGCTCTGCGGTCGGCGGGAGACTGCCGCACACCGGCCAACAAACAAAGAACATTCCAACCTAAGCATTGTTGCCAGCAGCTCTCGCTGCACGCCAACGATAACTACTATCGTTCGACCCAAACGTACTAAAGAGGTTACTAACCTAAAACCCTGTATCCTCACAAGATGCCCATTGTTCTGGCCAGTACAGTTCATTCAAAGTGCTGAGAGGTGCGTCATAGTGTGAGGGACACTCTGGATATACTTCAACAGACAATATACTATCTCCTGGGAATCCCTATGAGCCACTGGTTAAGTTGTGAATATTAAGATTGTGTGTTCACAGTTGTGCAAACATGAAGCTTTCTAATTCCTCACAAGTGGTGAGGCATCATCTTTTGATGATCAAAGCATACTGCATTTCCTTCTAGCTTCTTTTGCTCCGTCTGCCTTACTTAGATGATTTTTTTTCAGCTTCAGCTACCGCTTTAATCAGGTGTACTATATGTAATTACCATTTGTAACCTGTCACAAGTTACACAGATATCGATGTGAGTACTGTGAAAACGTATGTACAGTTCTGTGTTGACCATGTGTCTGTACAAACTTTCTCTTTCAAATTTTTTTATTCTAATTTATTCTAATTTATTTCTAATTCATTTATTTTATTTTTGTAAAATATTTTACATATCGTTGCCAAATTTAAGTTTGAATTTAAATATTTTCGGTTTTTGCCGTTTGCTCTGATATAATGATTTGAGTAGATCGGTAACTTTGTTATCCTCCTCCATTATTGCAGTTTTCTGCGATTTTGTTTGCAAACTACTTCCCTCCCTCACTGTCACGCGCTACAACGCCATATTAATATCATTTCAATTATAACTTTTCTCAACCTTTTCTCAGCTATGTCAAAAATTGAATAAATAGATTTTACACAATACGTAACCTCCCAGTCTATAAATTTTATTAATATATAATACGTCTTTGAGAGAAACACCTGTGATTTTTTTTCTCTCAGCAGAGGCTGTACGTCTAAGGCACAATTCAAGAACGAAGTAGCCTGCTACCTAATTGCCGACAATCTTTAAATATTACTTCCCTTTGTTCATGGAAAATATTTTCACTACATTTGCACCTTCACTGGTGATCGTAATCACATAACGATTTAGCCCCATGCAAGCATGTTCCGTGTTTCAAAATTTCGTTGTCAATCAACCAGAAGAGACGTTACATACAAACAAACAAAAATTATCTTCTTTGGTGGAGCAGTTACAGTGTAAATAAATATTTAAATGAAATCAGTAAATTAATAGCACTGCAAAAGGGAATACAGATACTATACATCGAGAAACAGTGCAAGCATAAATTCTTACAACGACTGAACAAGGATCTGTTGTTTGAAGGGTTGTTCAAAACATAAGGTGACACAAAATCTAAGAAATGTAGAATAAATATTAGAAACCTGGGACACTATAATAACTATATATACAAATAGATAAAATATAGGCGTAGGATAAAAGGGTATAGATGGGGTGCATTGGAGAATTGTGAAGCTGAACAAATTCCTATAGCCTTCTCCTCTTTTCAAATGTTCTGTATTTAGTGTAATAAGGATTAAGTTAATTTTTGTATTCGTAATACAGTGATTTTAGCGCTTGCCTTTGTACTGGGAATACAGTTACTTAGCTCCTTTCCTAGAGTGGTTCGTGTTGCAAACTGTTTCTGAATTGCTTCTCAGTGAGTTCCCTAGTGTATTAGTAGGTGTCTCAAGTGATGTACTGCCAATCAGTGTAATTTGTTCGTTCTAATAGTGGTAACTTTGTGTGTTACTTGTAGCCACGGGGTTGAACAACTGTAATTATGTTACACTGTTCTATTCGGTCAAGCTCTGTGTCATATAATATAAATTAACGGAGACCTTACCGGTAGCGATTAAAGCTGCCGTACATTTAGGAATGAAATTGTTGGTATTTCGTTCAGCTTTTGTATGCAGGCTAGTAGTCCGGTTCCCGCCAGGACCCACAGTTACATTTACATTTTATATTTTTTTTTTTCAGAACAGATAAGAGAATTAAAAAATATATATAATTTTTAAGTATAGATGCCTTTCTTCATTCGGCCGCTATCGTGCATGTCAGAATCTCATTCGGCCAAATTTGATTATAATAATAAGTAGAATTGCATTGTTTTCGTGGTACTAGTGGAAAGTCGTGTCTATGATTTGGTTTATGACAGAGTACTGCTTCCATGTGCTTTCACTTACTCTGAGTGATTGTGTACAATATTTTCTTTTGAGTTGTCATAGTAATGTAATATTGGTAGCAGCAGGCACATTGTAGTCGATAGTTCCAGTTTAACAGTGGCACCATAATATGGGGAATTGTCCACGTAATATTGTTTTACATACATTATATTAGTCCAAACGTTAGTGTGTCGTAGCCGCCGGTTGTCCTAGGTGTCGGTGGCCGAGTAGCGAGAGAGAGAGAGCGACACAGGGAAATAGGATGCATGCATGTGCGGGTACAGAGTCTGAGGTGACCAGGCAGTGTGGCAGCAGAAACTAGAAACACTAAGCTAGATTAGAACAAGATATATATTTCGTAGAAACATTGTAATACTTAACTTTTCCAAGTTTCATGACTGCAGACTAGTGTAATGCTGGTATATAGTTTCACTAGGTAGAGGCCTGCCTACTGATGAGAGTATGTTCTAGTGCCTGTCCTATTGCCAAGTGACCAGTTCAGTGGTGGTCACGAGCGGGGTTGCAGCAGAGGGCGCTTGTGGCCGACGTCGTAAGAACGCCGCGACGTGATGGCATGGTTGCGCGCGTCGAAAGTGCGTGCCACGCACTTCAGGCTTGTACGACACCGCTCCCCTGCCCCACAAACCGCCGCGCCGTCGTGGCGTAGGGATGAGGGCCACGGTGACGGCGCTGGGAGGAGAGCCTTGGCGGGGGCGTTTGGGAAAGGAGTCGTAGCTGAGGCTGGTATCAAGACGCCTTCCACGCCCCGGTATCCACCTTGCGATCCCCCGGAAAAACCACCAAACCGAGGGGAAGGGCGCATACCTCCGCCCAGAAGGCAGTGCGTGGCCCAGGCTGGAAAGGGGGGGGGGGGGACGCACGACCCCGAAGTCTCCCTCGGGGGCGCAGACAGCTGGCGACGGCGACGGCGGCGGTGGGGACGACTGCAAGGGAGACGCGTCGACCTCCATCGGGACGAACTCGTAGTCCGGGGACGCTGGACCCGTCGGCGAGCGATGTGGCTGAACTCCCCAGCGGTGAACTGGGTCTGGAATCAAGAAACCAGAGACAGGAACGTGCGGCCTGTGCAGGTGCAACTGGTTTGCGCCCCAGCTCTGACCCTGAGGAAAAACGTACAACATACATATTGCGACCGAGCAAGCACTGAATGGTACCCGGCATCCAGCTCTTCTTCCCAGCAAATACCCTGTACAGCTCCGGCGTAGAAACCTGAAAACGCGAAGTGCCATATGAACCGACTCGGTGCGTGGGAGGCTGCAGCAGGTGAAGGAGAGTGCGGTGACGGTGGCCGTAGAACATCTCGGCAGGAGACGGGCCGTCACGTGGCATGCACCGATACGTAGACAGGAAAATTTGAAGAGCTTTCTGCCTGGAGTGCTACCCTTTTATCTTTCCCATGTGAGACTTGAATGTTCGAACGACACGTTCTGTTTCACCATTTGACTAAGGGTGAAAAGGCGCAGTGGTGATGTGCTGAATGCCATTCACACGACAAAACTGTTGAAATTCTTCACTAAGAAATTGAGGTCCATTGTCTCTAACTATAGTTTCAGGCAAAAGACTAATGTTAAGGCACTGATTGTACTAGACGTTGTCATTGAGTTCATGGCAATGACAAAAGGAAACTTGCTGAAAGCGTCTACAACGATCAACCAGCGCTTATTCCATAAAGGTCTGGCAAAGTCAATGTGTAAACGTTGCCATGATCCCTTGGGGCGTGGCCAGTCCGACAAACTTTGTGGAGGAGCTGCCTGATGCTCCGCACAAAAAGTACACTGTGACGTCATGCTTTCTATCTGTGGGTCCATATCAACCCAGGTACAACGACGTCTGACCAGTTGCTTTGTCCTAACAATACCCCAATGTCCTTGATGCAGGAAGCGTAAGACTTCTCGTTGCATGGAACGAGGAACAATCACTCTTATTTGGTCGTTGTCGGTATGTAACAACAGAATACCCTGACTTAAAGACAATGTATGATGGTGTGCAAAATAACGTCGAACCAGAGGCCGCTCAATGTCTCCGGCTCTTGGAGGCCACCCAGAGCGAAAAAAAACATGCTACCACAATTAAATCCGCATCCGCAGCTGTTTCCTATGCAATCCGATGAGAGTTCAAAGGGAAGTCGGCGACAGCGGAAGCATCTCTGGAGTCTATCTGACAACAAGCCATTTCTGAAGAATCAAATGACACATCCTGGCCAACCGGAAGTCGGGAAAGTGTGTCCGCGTTGGCGTGTTTAGTGGTAGGTCGGTACAAAATCTCATACTGATAATTGGACAGTATTAGGGACCATCTATGAAGCTTCTGCGCTGTTCGTGGCGGAATTGGCTTTGAGGGTAGGAACAACGACGTGAGAGACTTTTGGTCTGTCAACAAATAGAATTTTCTACCATAGAGATAATGATGAAACTTTACGACGCCGTAAATGATTGCTAAGGCCTCCTTTTCTATCTGACTGTAAATCTGTTGCGTTGGCGTCAAGAGCTTGGTTGCAAAGGCAATAGGTCGATCGTGAGATCCAATATGATGTGACAGTACTGCGCCCAGACCGTAAGAAGAGGCATCCACTGTTAGCACTACAGGCTTCTGTGGGTCAAAGGGAATCAAACATGCATCACTGAGTAGTGCAGACATTAATGCGTCAAAGGCAACCTGGCAACCTTTAGACCATACAAAAGGAACATTCGTCCGATGTAAGCGATGCAGTGGAACTGCAATCTGAGAGGCATTCGGAATAAGTCAGAAATAATATCTCATCTTTCCCATTACTGCTTACAATTCGTGCACATTCTTAGGAGGATGCAAGTCTGTGATTGTTGGAAGATGTGACTGTAAGGGACGGATTCCTTTGGCGTTAATCACATAGCTTAGATACTCTATTTCAGTTTGATAAAACGAACACTTTGCTTTATTGCAATGTAGACCTGCTGCCGTCAACACTTTGAAAAGGCACTCCAGGTTTGATAAATGTTCTTCAACTAGGCGCCCTGAGACCACAATATCATCTAAATAGTTCGAGCAGCACGTTACAGAAACTGTCAGCTGTTCCAAAAACGGTGAAATATAGCAGGGGCTGAAGAACTGCCAAAGGGTAGCCGTTGAAACTGAAAAAGGCCCATGTGAGTATTAATGACGAAAAACTTTTATGACTCGTCATCAAGCGGAATCTGTAAGTATGCCTCTGCTAAATCAATCTTAGAAAAGAAGGGAGACTGTCCTAATTTGTCCATCAGTTCCTCTGGTCTGGGCAGGGGATAAGTGTCTACAATTGTTTGACTGTTCACTGTTGATTTGAAGACAGTACAGAAACGAAGTTTTCCTGGCGGCTTGATGAGAATCACGAAAGGCGAGGCCTACTGACTCACGGAAACAGGAGAAATCACTCCTCTATCCTGCCAACGGTTAAGTTCTTCACCAACTTTATCACGAAGGGCGATAGGCACTGGTCTACCTTTACGAAATTTTGGTACTACAGATTCTTTTAAAGTTACATGTGCCATGAAGTATTTTGCACAACTTAGTTCCGGCGAAAACAAGTCACTATATTTTCACACAATGCACTGATTTTGTCCTGAGGCACTACTGACGAAATTTGAAGCACATCTCTTTGAATTGAGAAGCCAAACAAGTCAAATGCATCCAGTCCAAAAATGTTCTGTGAAAATTTGGCCTGAAGAAAAACAAAAGCGACAGTTTTGGTAACACCCTGGAAAGAGGCGGGCAGGCTACACGTTTTGTCCTGTATATGCCGTTAGCACTTGTTGGGACGGCGACAATTTTGGCCAACCCAGAAGTTCATAAGTGTCTTTATTCATTAATGAGACAGCGGAACCAGTGTCGAGCTGAAATTGCACAGTCTTACTTTCTATGGAAAGAGTCACAAAAAGTTTTTGCTTGTGGCGCACGACAGGTGCGCGAATGTGGGCGACGTCTGATACAGTTTGCCGCACTTGTGCATACGCAGGCCGCGTAGTAAAGGAAGCGGCGCAGAATTGGCACACAGCAGGTTAACAACACTGTTCCGAGATGGCACTACCGCCGCATCGGCTCTCGCGCGAGCGTGCGAGGCTACCCCAGATTCACCAACTACTGCACTAAACTTACTTGGAGTTACTGTCACTAGCTACACAGTACTGTGCACTTTTACAAGGAGAGGTTGCAGAAGGCACTAGGTTCACTCAGTGGCGTAGCTATGTCACCAAGGGCCCCGGGGCAAAAAAGGCATTGAGGCCCTCTTTACACCAATACTGTACAGATGCAAAACTACTTCATCATCAACTCTTTCCGCCCACTGGAAGACATAATAAGGCAAATCTAAGTACTACTAAGTAAATTATTGTGTGTCACGCAGCAGATAATGTTTAATCGTACTGTCGAAAATAATTGTGAAAATGGTTTGTTTGTTATGCTTTGCAAAATTTCATCCAAATCACCTAGTAATTTTTGCTTCAGAGGGATAGGGATAGAGTTAGACCTGGGTAGGATATACAGATGAAAATGCCCCTTGGGATATTTTTCTTAAGCGGTGACAGCAGGCGGACTTTTGTCAGTGCCGACAACTCACTCTCGATAAATTACTGCGCTGTTAGCTCACTTCGTTGATAGTCCAGTCAAAGAAGAAAAATAGGGAAAATATTCGTGTAGGATGCTGTCATCAAAAGTAAGTTGCCGGATTCTGTTTGATGAAACACTTCGGATTCAGCCGTGCCCCTACCAGGCTTCTTGAAGTATATGTTAGTGTCTGGCCAGGAAAAAGTAATAAGTAAAATAACTAAGTCGATATCTTCGCTTGTTATCGTCACAGTGGGGTAGAGGGCAGCGTCTTGATGCACAATTCACTTTTGAGACAAAGTAATTATTACATGAAACTTCTGATCCGTGATTGTAATTAAACCTTTAAAATGGCAGAATAAACAAATAGTGTCCGGGTAGAAACGTACCTTAAAAGATTGCGTGAAGTGCTGAATTCTCACACACAAGAACTGAACAGAATGCGGCGGAAGGTACAGTATTAGTATGAACGTAAATTGAAGAGCAAATAGTTCTTATGGTATGGGAAGGCGCCGTTCCCAGAAAAAAGCCACAGAATGCCGAATCCATTTCCCGCCTACCATTACAAGGTAATGTGTAGAAAGGTATGTAGATTCTGTTCGGTATTCCTTTCAGTAGCCGGCCGCGGTGGCCGAGGGGACTGAGGCGCTCCAGTCACGGTCTGCACGGCCACTACGGTCGGGGGTTCGAATCCCCCCTCGGGCATGGATATTTGTGCCGTCCTTAGTATTAGCTAGTTCGTAAGTAGTTTGTAAGTTTAGGGACCGATAACCACGTATTTAAGTCCCATAAGCTATACAAACATTTGAACATTTTCCTTTCGATATTAACGCATTTGTGGAACAAAACACGCCTGTTTCCTGGCGCAACGCATTTTGTGGAAAATGCGCACTTACCAGGTGTGTCTGCGCAGTACGCCACCTGTGATTTATGAGGTGTACTGTGGAAGGGTCAGTACAACTTTGTAAAACGCCTTGTAATTTCCTTTTGCGACGTAATGGGGTAGACAGAGTGGGGGCTCCCATTCTCCCTATTCGTTTTGCAGGCGCACAAAGAACGGCAGTGCCTGACCATTCCAGCGGTCTGCCCTTTCCCGCACCTTCTGCCCTCCAACCCCCCCCCCCCCTCCACTCCTTCTTGCTGTCACCTGTCACACCCACACACCAAATCATATGCCCAAATACTGTTCTACTGTACTTAAATATGCTGTATACATTTAATATTTTGTCTTAGTCCATTCTGTTTAACAATAACTGTATTAACATATTGGCTGCCAAAGGTATTCCTGGGTTACCGACCCTGGAGATCATTTACTTTTTTTTCCATATTCTGCTTTAGTTTGCTTGAAGTAAGCTATTTATCTACAAATAAGTTAAAAATATTGCAGTTTAGTACCTTAGTTCATGTTTTTGTGAGAGCTATATATGACTCACATGACGCCAGAGTAAAGTGCTAGGTGTGTCATTTGCTATGTCGCTATTAATTTTGGGTTGGTACTCCTGTAAGTCTTTCATTCCACAACATTATTTGCGTACAGTTCGATTATTGTTTTTCTGCATTGTTACTACAGTCTTCATTCAGTGTTGTTAGCTCCATAACACAGTGATATTGTAGCAGGAGAAAGTGTCTCGTAGAAGTTATGTAGATGAACAAAGGCATGTACAGAAGCTTTTAGATGAAGCTATGGACATAAGTGAAGAAGATGAAGATACTACTGAAATGGAAAAATAATAGGAATGTGTTAATGCTGAATACTGTTCATGGAGAGAAAGAAGCGGAAGTTCAAACCAAGAGGAGCACAAAGAAAAAACCAGCAATGATAACTGACTATAATCAGTCATTTATAGATCTCTCTCACCAAATGAAATCCTATACTGTCTAAGACGGCGTGTGAAATGGTACAGGAAGCTTGCAGTTGAACTGTTGACAGGGTCAGCTCTGGTAATTGCTCTTGTGATTTACCGATACACCAACAAGATCATCTCAGTCAGAGAATTCAAAGAGGAAGTGACTTTGAGACTACTCCATACAGAAGACATCGATGCCCCTGAGAAATCTCTCACTGTAGTCACCGAGCTGCCTGCAGATTGTGCTCTTGTGAACATGGGAGCAGCAAGTCATAGGTGTATGGATGCTACGAAAAAATGAAGAATGAATTTGGACGAGAGCAAGGTGTCAAGAAAAGCATACAAACTACATGGAAATGTAAGAAATTGTGAGTCATATTTTTGCGAAGAGTGTTTCTTTATAAAGCACAGTGCATGCAGGTGTTAGAGATACAAAGTGGAATTGCCCAATTTTTTTCAGTCTGTTTCACTGTTGTTGCAATTAGAGTTGGAGAATTTAATTAAAACTGTATGTGATATACAATCTACTGTATAGGTAATATGTAACACCAAATAATAAATTATAAAAAAAAGGAAACTCCAATAAGACTAGGCCATGTGAGTCATATATAATTCAAGGGCTCTCGAAAACTGGAGACCACGAACATAATTTGTTACTGGGGCCATAACGTACTGTAACACCAAGTCACAGCACGCTACTGTGAGTTACAACTGCACCAAGGAGCTTTAAATAGAAAAATGTCCGTGAGTTGTGTTTGCTTAACGTGGCCCGACTTATATTTAACTCACGTGGCAGTCAATATGTTAAAACATCGTTTTCTAAAAGTTGGGAATTCTTCTATTTCTTGTAACACGAATACTATTAGTCCTTGAAAAAAATTCATATTTATTTTTCGCGCCTCACTGTGTATCGCGAAATTAATGAATGGCGTTTTTCAAGTCGTGCTGATTTCGTTCGTGTTTCCTCACGCAGCTAAGTCAGAATGAAAGAATACCTACTAGAGTAATATAGTGGTTCAAACTGTTAGATTGCAGATGTTGGCAAAGATATGATTTCTGTCGGTAATTATCGGTAAGCGTTTTCGTGACTGCAGTACATTATAGTAATAATATGGGTACACAATTACAATTATATTACAATCTTTTCCTGGCTTTGGTTTTGCAAAATCATCAATAAGGTCTGTTAAAATCTAGACTTGATGCTGCCTTGTTTTCGGTTGCTATGAGTGCCGAATGTCCGAGTCGAGCTTGAGTCATACTGTACCTCAGATGCGTTTTGATAATTTTTAATTTGCTGAATGACCTTTCGGCTGCTGCAGAAGAATAAAACTAAATACTTCCGTAACCTCACATTCTGATAATGCATATTTTGTTATAATTTCCTTACATAATTGACGAACTGTCCATGTTGGGGTGAATTTCGGCAGGAGAAATTAAAAGTCGAAATGCCTTCATTCAACTCAAATATTATATGCAGTATAACGTCTATTATCCGAAGTAATTTTGGGACATGGATATTCGGGAAAGCGGTTTATTCGGATATTCGAACTGTACACTTCTATTTGACAATAAGAAGTACTGTACAGTAAAAGTATTTATACCGTATATGGAGGAGCGCGATCCTTCACATTGCACGCCGCAACACTTGGAAGACGCAGCTGTTGCTGTGAGCAGCTCTGATGCTGCCGCTACTTCTGCAGACTGAAGTGTGCCGATTGTTGGACACATTCGATGGCAGCTTCGCCTGTCAGCAGCGCGTCTTGTGAAGGCCCAATTAGGAGCATTGTTCCTCCAGCCGGTGGCCCAGTGCGGCTACTGTGGGAAACTTGTTTTGAGGGAAAACATGTTCAAATGTTTGTAATTCTATCGGACCAAACTGTGTGGTCATCAGTCCGTAGCTTACAAACTACTTACACTAAGGTAAACTATCCTATGGACAACACACACACACCTATGCCCCAGGGAGGACTCGAACCTCCACGGCGAGCAACCGCGCGCTCCGCAGCGAGACGCTTTAGAACGCTCGGCTACTCCACCGCGGCGGTTTGAGGGAAAGGGTATATGATGGACGATAGGGTGGGAGGGTAAAAAAAATTAAATAAAAAAATCGACGCTCTACTATAACATTTTTCGATCGCCGCTCACGAAGGCTGAGGGGCCCCTGGAGCTCGGGGGCCCCGGGGCACTGCCCCGCCTAGCCCTATGATAGCTACGCCACTGGGTTCACTACAGGATTGCACTGTACATAGTCATGTTGCTTGGTCCCGAATCCTTTTCTGTTGCACAGTTTCACGCACTCGACGGTGCTTGTGACGTGGCTCACTACAGATTTTTGCTGCAGGCGCAGAACTAACTTGCATTTAAGAATCAAGAGAAGCACTGTCCAAGTCCACAGCGTGTATGACATTTACGGCATAAACTGTTCACGCACTCTGCGAAGCACTGTTTCTAACGGCACCGTTCTTTGATTTTTTGTTCTGCATACACACTGCCTGTACATGCCCTGATTTGCCACATTGATAACAGATGGTGTTGCGACTAGCGAATTGCGCACTTTTGTGGCGAGATATACACTGGGGGCAAGAGTTACGAACATTTTTCTGAAAAGAGCTATGATGCCCGTTATTCACATTAGTTTTTCTAACACGACGGGGCGACCTGTGTGTCACGCTTTTACACTGGCTACTGGTCACTGACGGTTCAGCACGGCGGGTAGAATTGTAAGAATCACTCGGGCTAGACAGAGAACTGCGGCTAGGAAAGCGTCCGTTATGGCGCCCTGAGTTAACACTGTGGCTTTGTATTTCTACATATGCCAAGTCAAAGGTATCATGCGCTACTGTAAGCTGCAGTACACTCTCTAATGAGGGGTCAGAATGTTTCAGAATCACTGCCCTAATTCTAGGATCCTGAATGTTTTGTGTGATAGCATCTCATAACATGCTATCACTATAAGAAAGTTCATAAAAGCGAGTTAATTTACATTTGTGGGTTAAGCCCTTCAACTTCGTAATCCATTCCTGATGTGTCTGAGCCGGTGATTTTTTCAGTCTGAAAAATCGCGCCGCGGCTATGAGAACTTTTCTCTCGTAATTGAGCATTCAGTGCATCTACGAGTTGATCAAAGTCTAGATTACGAGGAGATGCCTGGGGGAAAAGTTTCTGCAGTAATACGAAGGTCTTGGTGCCCATTACAGATAGAAAGATGTGCTTGACTATCTGACCTGTAAGTTGATAGGCCGCAACGAATTCTTGAAATTGCGCCAAGTAATCGCTCCATTCTTTGTCCCATTCGTCGGACTGGCGAAACGTAGAGAGTAGAGTGGCTGCAGGTGTGGGTGGCTTATGCGACGGCTGTTGTTGCTGAGCTGCCTGCACCGTCAACTGGGACACTGCTTTGAGTAGTTGCGTGATTTGCACTGTCTGTAACTGAATAATTTCCATTAAGGTTGGGTTCGGGGTAGTGGCGCCGCGCATACAAGAAAGTTAGAACAAATGTTAAAAAACAAATGCAATGTGGAGGAGGACTCTCTGCAACAAAAAAGTCCACAAAACACGTAACAGAATATCGTCCCCCAAAACTCTTATAAAAAGGGTGGGTGGGTGATAGCAATTTCTGCGTGCTCCGACTGCTGGTGTCTGGCTGTTACAAGCGGGCTGGTACAAGGTTCTTCTACCGATCCTCGTCGCCACTTTTGTGTCTCGTTGACGCCGGTTGTCCTAGGTGTCGGTGGCCGAGTGGAGAGAGACTGACACAGTGAAATAGGATGCACATGTGTGCTGGTACGAAGTCTGAGGTGACCAGGCAGTGGGACAGCAGAAACTAGAAACATGAAGCTAGACTAGAACAAGATATATATTTCATAGAAACATTGTAATACTTACCTTTTACAAGTTTCATGACTGCAGACTAGTGTAATGCTGATACACAGTTTCACTAGGTAGACGCCTGTCTACTGATGAGAGAGTGTTCTAGTGCCTGTCCTAGTTCCAAGTGACCGATCCAGTTCAGTAGTGGCGATAAGTGGGGTTGCAGCAGAGGGCTCTCATGGCCGACGTCGTAAGAACGCCGCGCCGTGCATGCATGGCAACGCGTGGCGAAAGTACGTGGCGCGCACTTCAGACTTGTGCGACACCACACAAATATTCCTAATATATAACATAGACAATTGGACCTTACTTCCTTCATCATATCATTTATTATGAATTCGTCTAGACCACATTTGAATAATCAGTGCTTATGAAAGAATAGACAGTGTATTAAAATCTATATCTATAAATGTGAATATCTGTTCAGTGTACATTTGTCACGTCTGAACCACCAGACATAAAGAGCTAAAAATTTGTACAGTTACTAATGTCTATCCGGGGAAGGCTTTAGGCACGGTTTTATTGCGACCGGATAGCTATTTATCTCTATATATTAATGTGAATGTCTGTTCGGTGTACGCTTATCACGTCCGAACGACAAGACACAGAGACTTAAATATTTGTACAGTTACTAATTTATACCTGAGGACGGTTTTAGGCACGGTTTTATAGCGATCTGATAAATATTTAGTAATTTGAAGAATATAACGCGAAATGAGGAACAGTAATTACTCTTTGAAAATTATATTTACTCTTTGAAAATGGTTGTGTTGGTTGCATTGTTGCTTGAGGGTTGATAATGATAAAAGGGTGGAGTATACAGGGACGGAAAGTTATCAGTATATATAAAATTCTACGTGTGTTTGTGTGTGTGTTAATATTTCTCTCTGCAGCGAAAACTACAGAACGCAAACGAATGGTCTGTGTGTAATTGTTGTCCGAAGTCTCCTGTTGTATACCACAGCAGCCGATAGCTATAAGGGGGTAGAAGGTACGGTGGTAGAAAGTCGTCAAATTATATATAAAAAATCGGATTGAGGGCCAGCGATGACGTTTGCGACTCTATAGCAAGGAGGTTACATACAGTGAAACGTGATGCCACAGACCGTATCTTTGGTCTATGCGTGATACAATGTCTTCAGCTCTTTCTCTGTAAGGATAAGCAAACGAATAAGGAAATATAAGAATAAATAAATAGCACACTACTTAAAGATGGCTTATCTATCATAATCAACCAACACGCGAGCGGAGCCGAGGGTTTAAGCTAGTGCTTAATAAGTAGTCTTACTTCTAATTTTGATGATGTACATAGTGACCCATGTCATTCCAAGTAGCAGATCGGAGTTTACTTTCCGATTCTGTGGTGACTTATTAACTAAGCGCTATCCGTTGTGACCTAAAAAAAATTATCATTTGAATGTTACCTTGAAACTTTAAATTCAGTAATTTTCATTGGTGCAGTTATTATACTTCTCCCATAAAGGCACCAAACACAGAATGCAGCACGCATTAGGATCTTGGATGAAAACAAGACTTAGTACTGAGAACAGTCCCCTTGCCAATGTTAAATTGAAATTATTTCCACCATAGGTGAAGTGCAAAGTTTCGAGAATGGTGCAGAACGAAAACCTTGAGGTGCAATCTGATTTTCCACTGCTGATGCTGTACGCTGTTTACTGAATTTACTTTCATGTGTCCGATTTTGATATTAAACAAAAATTCAATAATAATAATAATAGTAATAATAATGAGTTCGCATACTTGGCCGTCAGAGTATTTCTCTTCAATAGAAAACACGTTAAATGTAGCGTTAATTGGTGAACTATTAGTGGGGTAATGAATCTTCTAAACTGTGCAGACGAGTCATTGCTCTGGACAGGCGCAGCTGTGGAAGTATATTTGTGAAAGAAAAATTTGCTAAAAACTATCTTCAGTACGAATTTATATTCAGGCTTAATGGGTCTCGTGAACTAGAGTCAAATCATCAAGTGCATATAAATTTCAAATGGTATTCGCTATGGCAGCGCGCTCAACCGTCAATATTTAAAACCTTATTACCCATGGTAATGTCCGTCAGTAAATAAAATCAGAGTACCTTTGAGATACTCCTATCGTCCAGACTTTATTTATTATCTTTCAGTCCCATGGATAACATGGTTTTAATGTTGACCGTTGGCCACAAATCCTTTACCATGGCCATTACCATGTTTTAACTGTAATGATGATGTGGTTCTAGCCAACGAACTGGGTAGAGGCGATGTAGAAATTGGTACCAGTGACAGCTGTTAGCTGAGTTTTCTTTCAAAAACAGTACCTGTAAAAGTTGTTGTGCAGCCACATCCCATTACTTGTGTTATAGATGGATTTCAACAATCAATAGTTTGAGGAAAACGGAAAATACAGAGCATTTGTATTCCGTTCTTCGGCTTTCTCTCGTTCAAGTAACGATGAGCGGCACTGACCTTTTAGCAGTACGGGAACGAGAACAGACGGCCTGTTTGATTGCTACAAATGATTCATGCGCTTTCTATATTTTCCAAAGCATTTTACGTCTAAATACTTCTGATTCATGGACTGAGCTGTGTATATACCGAGCTTGCGTTGTGCTCAGCATTTGGCGACGGTAGTGCAACAATTGAGAGTTCTGTGGTTTGGAGAATGTCAGATGTTCACTCGTCACAACGAAGCAGCATGCGTACAGATATCTTACTCTTCTTTATATATAGAGCAATGTGTCCGTGTGTACGCGCGAGATAGATATTTAGTAGTTTGAAGAATATAACTCGAAATTCGGAACAATAATTACTCATTGAAAATTAAATATACTCTATGAAAATGGTTTTATTGGTTGCATTGTTGCTTGAGGGTTGATAATGATGAAAGGGTGGAGTATATTGGGATGGAAAGTTATCGGTGTATATAAAATTCTACGTGTGTGTGTGAGTTAATATTTCGCTCTCCAGAACGCAAAAAAATGTGTGTAATTCTTGTCCGAAGTCTCCTGTTGTACACCATAGCAGTTCCATGCCGATAGCTATAAGGGGGTGGAAGATATGGTGATAACGTTTGCGACTCTATAGCAAGGAGGTCACATACAGCGAAACGTGATGCCACAGACCATATCTTTGGTCTATGCGTGCTACAATGTATTCAGCTCTTTCTCTGTAATGATAAGCATACGAATAAGGAAATATAAGAATAAATAAATAAAGTAGTAAAAAAAAGGCATTTCTTTTAATACATCTCTTTAAAAAAAATCGATTTGACGTTTCGCGCATTACATCAAGTGATCGATCTGTGATATTATTACAATCATTATTGTTGATGTTCCTGATTGCATTTTTCGTAACGAGTGCATTTTTACGTGTGATTTCTTATTTGTTATATATTCTCTGATAAATGTAACAGACAAAGAGTGGATAGGAAATGTACTAACTCAAGGCTCGAATAAATAAATAAATATCCGGGCAACGCCGGGTTTTCAGCTAGTATATAAAAGAACCGCTGTAAAAATAGAGCCGTGTGATTTGTTATCGGAAGTTCAGGTACACTCTGTGTCTCTGCGAACAGAAAATTACCTTGCTTCTATGGCCATCTTTTGTAGCACCTGTTAAAATTAACTGTAGTAGATTTCCTGTCTAAATATGACTGCAATGAAGACAATTCTTTATTACTACATACGTTTCGCTTTTGATTTTTAATGCTTCTTACGTGGTTCTGCAAATGTAGATACACAGATTTGTACAGTTTGATTTGCGTATATATTTTAGGAACAGTCTTTGTGCATATTCCGTATACTGAAGTTCTGCACGAAAAGTTAAAAAATGTTTGTAATCTATATATGTACATCAAAATGTACAAACGTAACCAACACATTTACGTAACCACAAAGGGACGCTGTAAGAATAAAAAGCGAAACGCGTCTGGAATCAAAAGTGTCCACGTTGCAGTCAGTATAAGATGGTATATCTATTATAGTCCAGAAAAAATCAGTTGACCAAGTGTGCCAAATACAACGGTGGAAAGGGTGGGAAAGTACTGTTCGCTGGCAAGAAAAATCGAGAGTGCGTGTAGACATAAACGTGTAAATCTACACAAAACTGTGTCAAATATTATGCAACGGCGTTTATATTCGAAGCCGCACCGTCTGTGGCTCGTGCAGCAGTTCAAACCGGATGATCACAGTCGGTCTCTTCAATCTTGCATCAAAATACAGGAAGCCCTTGACGAAGAATATTTCGCTTACAAACTGATATGCAACGACGAAGAACCCGACCATTCACCTGAAAAACCTGACTGCCACATTGTTAATGTGGGACACTGAAAATCACGATTAAATTGTGACGCATGAACAAGTTTCGCCGAAGATTATCTATGTTGGTCTAAGAACCAATGAAAATACATAGTTTTGGGAATTGGCGACAAAAAGAATGAAATTCGCGAAAACTGCCATATCTTACGGCAAATATTCTATACTCCTCCTAAAGTAATCGAGTGATTTCAATCGGATTTGATTACAAATAACATGAAGAAAGAATTGCTACTACACAGAGGTCAGGAGATATGATGTCATAAACAATAAGATACACAAGAAAGTGCTTCTTCACGCGACGAGTGAATAACGGGTATTTGTTAATCCACTATTTCAGAATGAGAGCATTTAGCGACTTGCACTAAATGTTAAACATCATGTCCAACCACTACTAACCTTTTCCTCACTGACAACCTAAGCAAAACGAAAGAAGTTCATCGTTCACTCCATTCGCAATATTTATGTAGTAAAACTGTGAAATTTTGTATGTCGTTTCAATTTATTACTTCTGTACTACCAAATGCATCGCGACACATTTTGCAGATAGTATACAAACATTACACTGAAATTAGTCACACACGTAGTTCATGATATGTGTGATCATAAACCATGAGGTTTCGATTTAATACGTCTTCACTACTGACACTATCATCATCATTTGGTTGTCTGCCGTACGGCAGGTTTAGACTGCATAGCTCTCCATGTTTCTCTGTCTATTGGAATTGTCATTCTTTGGTACCCTCCTAGTGGCTTGATGACGTCATCCAGCATGTAGTACCTTCTTATGCCCCCCCCCCCCCCTCTTTTCTGGAACGCAGCCTTCAGTTGCCTCTACCAGAAGGAAATCTCGTCTAAACTGTGGCCTAGCCAGTTTAGTTGCCGGTTCTTTACTGTCAGCAACATCCTCCGTTCCTCTCCAACTCTACTCAGTACTTCTTCATTTCTGACTTTATCGATCCAGCTGATCTTCTCCATCCTATGCCATATCCACATTTCACAAGCTCCAGTTTTCTTCTCATCTCCCTTTCTCAATGTCCACGTTTCTGCTCCATACAAGGCCACACTCCCTGAAACGCTCCTTTCGCCAGAGCCATTCTCTCTTGGATTTCTTGTTGGCAATTCATATATTTCTCAATCCAACTTCCCAAATACTTGAATGCTGTCACATGTTCTATGACTTCTGAATCGCCGACCGCGGTGGCCGAGGTGACTGAGGCGCTCCAGTCACGGTCAGCACGGCCACTACGGTCGGGGGTTCGAATCCCCCCTCGGGCATGGATATTTGTGCCGTCCTTAGTATTAGCTAGTTCGTAAGTAGTTTGTAAGTTTAGGGACCGATAACCACGTATTTAAGTCCCATAAGCTATACAAACATTTGAACATTTTCCTTTCGATATTAACGCATTTGTGGAACAAAACACGCCTGTTTCCTGGCGCAACGCATTTTGTGGAAAATGCGCACTTACCAGGTGTGTCTGCGCAGTACGCCACCTGTGATTTATGAGGTGTACTGTGGAAGGGTCAGTACAACTTTGTAAAACGCCTTGTAATTTCCTTTTGCGACGTAATGGGGTAGACAGAGTGGGGGCTCCCATTCTCCCTATTCGTTTTGCAGGCGCACAAAGAACGGCAGTGCCTGACCATTCCAGCGGTCTGCCCTTTCCCGCACCTTCTGCCCTCCAACCCCCCCCCCCCTCCACTCCTTCTTGCTGTCACCTGTCACACCCACACACCAAATCATATGCCCAAATACTGTTCTACTGTACTTAAATATGCTGTATACATTTAATATTTTGTCTTAGTCCATTCTGTTTAACAATAACTGTATTAACATATTGGCTGCCAAAGGTATTCCTGGGTTACCGACCCTGGAGATCATTTACTTTTTTTTCCATATTCTGCTTTAGTTTGCTTGAAGTAAGCTATTTATCTACAAATAAGTTAAAAATATTGCAGTTTAGTACCTTAGTTCATGTTTTTGTGAGAGCTATATATGACTCACATGACGCCAGAGTAAAGTGCTAGGTGTGTCATTTGCTATGTCGCTATTAATTTTGGGTTGGTACTCCTGTAAGTCTTTCATTCCACAACATTATTTGCGTACAGTTCGATTATTGTTTTTCTGCATTGTTACTACAGTCTTCATTCAGTGTTGTTAGCTCCATAACACAGTGATATTGTAGCAGGAGAAAGTGTCTCGTAGAAGTTATGTAGATGAACAAAGGCATGTACAGAAGCTTTTAGATGAAGCTATGGACATAAGTGAAGAAGATGAAGATACTACTGAAATGGAAAAATAATAGGAATGTGTTAATGCTGAATACTGTTCATGGAGAGAAAGAAGCGGAAGTTCAAACCAAGAGGAGCACAAAGAAAAAACCAGCAATGATAACTGACTATAATCAGTCATTTATAGATCTCTCTCACCAAATGAAATCCTATACTGTCTAAGACGGCGTGTGAAATGGTACAGGAAGCTTGCAGTTGAACTGTTGACAGGGTCAGCTCTGGTAATTGCTCTTGTGATTTACCGATACACCAACAAGATCATCTCAGTCAGAGAATTCAAAGAGGAAGTGACTTTGAGACTACTCCATACAGAAGACATCGATGCCCCTGAGAAATCTCTCACTGTAGTCACCGAGCTGCCTGCAGATTGTGCTCTTGTGAACATGGGAGCAGCAAGTCATAGGTGTATGGATGCTACGAAAAAATGAAGAATGAATTTGGACGAGAGCAAGGTGTCAAGAAAAGCATACAAACTACATGGAAATGTAAGAAATTGTGAGTCATATTTTTGCGAAGAGTGTTTCTTTATAAAGCACAGTGCATGCAGGTGTTAGAGATACAAAGTGGAATTGCCCAATTTTTTTCAGTCTGTTTCACTGTTGTTGCAATTAGAGTTGGAGAATTTAATTAAAACTGTATGTGATATACAATCTACTGTATAGGTAATATGTAACACCAAATAATAAATTATAAAAAAAAGGAAACTCCAATAAGACTAGGCCATGTGAGTCATATATAATTCAAGGGCTCTCGAAAACTGGAGACCACGAACATAATTTGTTACTGGGGCCATAACGTACTGTAACACCAAGTCACAGCACGCTACTGTGAGTTACAACTGCACCAAGGAGCTTTAAATAGAAAAATGTCCGTGAGTTGTGTTTGCTTAACGTGGCCCGACTTATATTTAACTCACGTGGCAGTCAATATGTTAAAACATCGTTTTCTAAAAGTTGGGAATTCTTCTATTTCTTGTAACACGAATACTATTAGTCCTTGAAAAAAATTCATATTTATTTTTCGCGCCTCACTGTGTATCGCGAAATTAATGAATGGCGTTTTTCAAGTCGTGCTGATTTCGTTCGTGTTTCCTCACGCAGCTAAGTCAGAATGAAAGAATACCTACTAGAGTAATATAGTGGTTCAAACTGTTAGATTGCAGATGTTGGCAAAGATATGATTTCTGTCGGTAATTATCGGTAAGCGTTTTCGTGACTGCAGTACATTATAGTAATAATATGGGTACACAATTACAATTATATTACAATCTTTTCCTGGCTTTGGTTTTGCAAAATCATCAATAAGGTCTGTTAAAATCTAGACTTGATGCTGCCTTGTTTTCGGTTGCTATGAGTGCCGAATGTCCGAGTCGAGCTTGAGTCATACTGTACCTCAGATGCGTTTTGATAATTTTTAATTTGCTGAATGACCTTTCGGCTGCTGCAGAAGAATAAAACTAAATACTTCCGTAACCTCACATTCTGATAATGCATATTTTGTTATAATTTCCTTACATAATTGACGAACTGTCCATGTTGGGGTGAATTTCGGCAGGAGAAATTAAAAGTCGAAATGCCTTCATTCAACTCAAATATTATATGCAGTATAACGTCTATTATCCGAAGTAATTTTGGGACATGGATATTCGGGAAAGCGGTTTATTCGGATATTCGAACTGTACACTTCTATTTGACAATAAGAAGTACTGTACAGTAAAAGTATTTATACCGTATATGGAGGAGCGCGATCCTTCACATTGCACGCCGCAACACTTGGAAGACGCAGCTGTTGCTGTGAGCAGCTCTGATGCTGCCGCTACTTCTGCAGACTGAAGTGTGCCGATTGTTGGACACATTCGATGGCAGCTTCGCCTGTCAGCAGCGCGTCTTGTGAAGGCCCAATTAGGAGCATTGTTCCTCCAGCCGGTGGCCCAGTGCGGCTACTGTGGGAAACTTGTTTTGAGGGAAAACATGTTCAAATGTTTGTAATTCTATCGGACCAAACTGTGTGGTCATCAGTCCGTAGCTTACAAACTACTTACACTAAGGTAAACTATCCTATGGACAACACACACACACCTATGCCCCAGGGAGGACTCGAACCTCCACGGCGAGCAACCGCGCGCTCCGCAGCGAGACGCTTTAGAACGCTCGGCTACTCCACCGCGGCGGTTTGAGGGAAAGGGTATATGATGGACGATAGGGTGGGAGGGTAAAAAAAATTAAATAAAAAAATCGACGCTCTACTATAACATTTTTCGATCGCCGCTCACGAAGGCTGAGGGGCCCCTGGAGCTCGGGGGCCCCGGGGCACTGCCCCGCCTAGCCCTATGATAGCTACGCCACTGGGTTCACTACAGGATTGCACTGTACATAGTCATGTTGCTTGGTCCCGAATCCTTTTCTGTTGCACAGTTTCACGCACTCGACGGTGCTTGTGACGTGGCTCACTACAGATTTTTGCTGCAGGCGCAGAACTAACTTGCATTTAAGAATCAAGAGAAGCACTGTCCAAGTCCACAGCGTGTATGACATTTACGGCATAAACTGTTCACGCACTCTGCGAAGCACTGTTTCTAACGGCACCGTTCTTTGATTTTTTGTTCTGCATACACACTGCCTGTACATGCCCTGATTTGCCACATTGATAACAGATGGTGTTGCGACTAGCGAATTGCGCACTTTTGTGGCGAGATACACACTGGGGGCAAGAGTTACGAACATTTTTCTGAAAAGAGCTATGATGCCCGTTATTCACATTAGTTTTTCTAACACGACGGGGCGACCTGTGTGTCACGCTTTTACACTGGCTACTGGTCACTGACAGTTCAGCACGGCGGGTAGAATTGTAAGAATCACTCGGGCTAGACAGAGAACTGCGGCTAGGAAAGCGTCCGTTATGGCGCCCTGAGTTAACACTGTGGCTTTGTATTTCTACATATGCCAAGTCAAAGGTATCATGCGCTACTGTAAGCTGCAGTACACTCTCTAATGAGGGGTCAGAATGTTTCAGAATCACTGCCCTAATTCTAGGATCCTGAATGTTTTGTGTGATAGCATCTCATAACATGCTATCACTATAAGAAAGTTCATAAAAGCGAGTTAATTTACATTTGTGGGTTAAGCCCTTCAACTTCGTAATCCATTCCTGATGTGTCTGAGCCGGTGATTTTTTCAGTCTGAAAAATCGCGCCGCGGCTATGAGAACTTTTCTCTCGTAATTGAGCATTCAGTGCATCTACGAGTTGATCAAAGTCTAGATTACGAGGAGATGCCTGGGGGAAAAGTTTCTGCAGTAATACGAAGGTCTTGGTGCCCATTACAGATAGAAAGATGTGCTTGACTATCTGACCTGTAAGTTGATAGGCCGCAACGAATTCTTGAAATTGCGCCAAGTAATCGCTCCATTCTTTGTCCCATTCGTCGGACTGGCGAAACGTAGAGAGTGGAGTGGCTGCAGGTGTGGGTGGCTTATGCGACGGCTGTTGTTGCTGAGCTGCCTGCACCGTCAACTGGGACACTGCTTTGAGTAGTTGCGTGATTTGCACTGTCTGTAACTGAATAATTTCCATTAAGGTTGGGTTCGGGGTAGTGGCGCCGCGCATACAAGAAAGTTAGAACAAATGTTAAAAAACAAATGCAATGTGGAGGAGGACTCTCTGCAACAAAAAAGTCCACAAAACACGTAACAGAATATCGTCCCCCAAAACTCTTATAAAAAGGGTGGGTGGGTGATAGCAATTTCTGCGTGCTCCGACTGCTGGTGTCTGGCTGTTACAAGCGGGCTGGTACAAGGTTCTTCTACCGATCCTCGTCGCCACTTTTGTGTCTCGTTGACGCCGGTTGTCCTAGGTGTCGGTGGCCGAGTGGAGAGAGACTGACACAGTGAAATAGGATGCACATGTGTGCTGGTACGAAGTCTGAGGTGACCAGGCAGTGGGACAGCAGAAACTAGAAACATGAAGCTAGACTAGAACAAGATATATATTTCATAGAAACATTGTAATACTTACCTTTTACAAGTTTCATGACTGCAGACTAGTGTAATGCTGATACACAGTTTCACTAGGTAGACGCCTGTCTACTGATGAGAGAGTGTTCTAGTGCCTGTCCTAGTTCCAAGTGACCGATCCAGTTCAGTAGTGGCGATAAGTGGGGTTGCAGCAGAGGGCTCTCATGGCCGACGTCGTAAGAACGCCGCGCCGTGCATGCATGGCAACGCGTGGCGAAAGTACGTGGCGCGCACTTCAGACTTGTGCGACACCACACAAATATTCCTAATTTATAACATAGACAATTGGACCTTACTTCCTTCATCATATCATTTATTATGAATTCGTCTAGACCACATTTGAATAATCAGTGCTTATGAAAGAATAGACAGTGTATTAAAATCTATATCTATAAATGTGAATATCTGTTCAGTGTACATTTGTCACGTCTGAACCACCAGACATAAAGAGCTAAAAATTTGTACAGTTACTAATGTCTATCCGGGGAAGGCTTTAGGCACGGTTTTATTGCGACCGGATAGCTATTTATCTCTATATATTAATGTGAATGTCTGTTCGGTGTACGCTTATCACGTCCGAACGACAAGACACAGAGACTTAAATATTTGTACAGTTACTAATTTATACCTGAGGACGGTTTTAGGCACGGTTTTATAGCGATCTGATAAATATTTAGTAATTTGAAGAATATAACGCGAAATGAGGAACAGTAATTACTCTTTGAAAATTATATTTACTCTTTGAAAATGGTTGTGTTGGTTGCATTGTTGCTTGAGGGTTGATAATGATAAAAGGGTGGAGTATACAGGGACGGAAAGTTATCAGTATATATAAAATTCTACGTGTGTTTGTGTGTGTGTTAATATTTCTCTCTGCAGCGAAAACTACAGAACGCAAACGAATGGTCTGTGTGTAATTGTTGTCCGAAGTCTCCTGTTGTATACCACAGCAGCCGATAGCTATAAGGGGGTAGAAGGTACGGTGGTAGAAAGTCGTCAAATTATATATAAAAAATCGGATTGAGGGCCAGCGATGACGTTTGCGACTCTATAGCAAGGAGGTTACATACAGTGAAACGTGATGCCACAGACCGTATCTTTGGTCTATGCGTGATACAATGTCTTCAGCTCTTTCTCTGTAAGGATAAGCAAACGAATAAGGAAATATAAGAATAAATAAATAGCACACTACTTAAAGATGGCTTATCTATCATAATCAACCAACACGCGAGCGGAGCCGAGGGTTTAAGCTAGTGCTTAATAAGTAGTCTTACTTCTAATTTTGATGATGTACATAGTGACCCATGTCATTCCAAGTAGCAGATCGGAGTTTACTTTCCGATTCTGTGGTGACTTATTAACTAAGCGCTATCCGTTGTGACCTAAAAAAAATTATCATTTGAATGTTACCTTGAAACTTTAAATTCAGTAATTTTCATTGGTGCAGTTATTATACTTCTCCCATAAAGGCACCAAACACAGAATGCAGCACGCATTAGGATCTTGGATGAAAACAAGACTTAGTACTGAGAACAGTCCCCTTGCCAATGTTAAATTGAAATTATTTCCACCATAGGTGAAGTGCAAAGTTTCGAGAATGGTGCAGAACGAAAACCTTGAGGTGCAATCTGATTTTCCACTGCTGATGCTGTACGCTGTTTACTGAATTTACTTTCATGTGTCCGATTTTGATATTAAACAAAAATTCAATAATAATAATAATAGTAATAATAATGAGTTCGCATACTTGGCCGTCAGAGTATTTCTCTTCAATAGAAAACACGTTAAATGTAGCGTTAATTGGTGAACTATTAGTGGGGTAATGAATCTTCTAAACTGTGCAGACGAGTCATTGCTCTGGACAGGCGCAGCTGTGGAAGTATATTTGTGAAAGAAAAATTTGCTAAAAACTATCTTCAGTACGAATTTATATTCAGGCTTAATGGGTCTCGTGAACTAGAGTCAAATCATCAAGTGCATATAAATTTCAAATGGTATTCGCTATGGCAGCGCGCTCAACCGTCAATATTTAAAACCTTATTACCCATGGTAATGTCCGTCAGTAAATAAAATCAGAGTACCTTTGAGATACTCCTATCGTCCAGACTTTATTTATTATCTTTCAGTCCCATGGATAACATGGTTTTAATGTTGACCGTTGGCCACAAATCCTTTACCATGGCCATTACCATGTTTTAACTGTAATGATGATGTGGTTCTAGCCAACGAACTGGGTAGAGGCGATGTAGAAATTGGTACCAGTGACAGCTGTTAGCTGAGTTTTCTTTCAAAAACAGTACCTGTAAAAGTTGTTGTGCAGCCACATCCCATTACTTGTGTTATAGATGGATTTCAACAATCAATAGTTTGAGGAAAACGGAAAATACAGAGCATTTGTATTCCGTTCTTCGGCTTTCTCTCGTTCAAGTAACGATGAGCGGCACTGACCTTTTAGCAGTACGGGAACGAGAACAGACGGCCTGTTTGATTGCTACAAATGATTCATGCGCTTTCTATATTTTCCAAAGCATTTTACGTCTAAATACTTCTGATTCATGGACTGAGCTGTGTATATACCGAGCTTGCGTTGTGCTCAGCATTTGGCGACGGTAGTGCAACAATTGAGAGTTCTGTGGTTTGGAGAATGTCAGATGTTCACTCGTCACAACGAAGCAGCATGCGTACAGATATCTTACTCTTCTTTATATATAGAGCAATGTGTCCGTGTGTACGCGCGAGATAGATATTTAGTAGTTTGAAGAATATAACTCGAAATTCGGAACAATAATTACTCATTGAAAATTAAATATACTCTATGAAAATGGTTTTATTGGTTGCATTGTTGCTTGAGGGTTGATAATGATGAAAGGGTGGAGTATATTGGGATGGAAAGTTATCGGTGTATATAAAATTCTACGTGTGTGTGTGAGTTAATATTTCGCTCTCCAGAACGCAAAAAAATGTGTGTAATTCTTGTCCGAAGTCTCCTGTTGTACACCATAGCAGTTCCATGCCGATAGCTATAAGGGGGTGGAAGATATGGTGATAACGTTTGCGACTCTATAGCAAGGAGGTCACATACAGCGAAACGTGATGCCACAGACCATATCTTTGGTCTATGCGTGCTACAATGTATTCAGCTCTTTCTCTGTAATGATAAGCATACGAATAAGGAAATATAAGAATAAATAAATAAAGTAGTAAAAAAAAGGCATTTCTTTTAATACATCTCTTTAAAAAAAATCGATTTGACGTTTCGCGCATTACATCAAGTGATCGATCTGTGATATTATTACAATCATTATTGTTGATGTTCCTGATTGCATTTTTCGTAACGAGTGCATTTTTACGTGTGATTTCTTATTTGTTATATATTCTCTGATAAATGTAACAGACAAAGAGTGGATAGGAAATGTACTAACTCAAGGCTCGAATAAATAAATAAATATCCGGGCAACGCCGGGTTTTCAGCTAGTATATAAAAGAACCGCTGTAAAAATAGAGCCGTGTGATTTGTTATCGGAAGTTCAGGTACACTCTGTGTCTCTGCGAACAGAAAATTACCTTGCTTCTATGGCCATCTTTTGTAGCACCTGTTAAAATTAACTGTAGTAGATTTCCTGTCTAAATATGACTGCAATGAAGACAATTCTTTATTACTACATACGTTTCGCTTTTGATTTTTAATGCTTCTTACGTGGTTCTGCAAATGTAGATACACAGATTTGTACAGTTTGATTTGCGTATATATTTTAGGAACAGTCTTTGTGCATATTCCGTATACTGAAGTTCTGCACGAAAAGTTAAAAAATGTTTGTAATCTATATATGTACATCAAAATGTACAAACGTAACCAACACATTTACGTAACCACAAAGGGACGCTGTAAGAATAAAAAGCGAAACGCGTCTGGAATCAAAAGTGTCCACGTTGCAGTCAGTATAAGATGGTATATCTATTATAGTCCAGAAAAAATCAGTTGACCAAGTGTGCCAAATACAACGGTGGAAAGGGTGGGAAAGTACTGTTCGCTGGCAAGAAAAATCGAGAGTGCGTGTAGACATAAACGTGTAAATCTACACAAAACTGTGTCAAATATTATGCAACGGCGTTTATATTCGAAGCCGCACCGTCTGTGGCTCGTGCAGCAGTTCAAACCGGATGATCACAGTCGGTCTCTTCAATCTTGCATCAAAATACAGGAAGCCCTTGACGAAGAATATTTCGCTTACAAACTGATATGCAACGACGAAGAACCCGACCATTCACCTGAAAAACCTGACTGCCACATTGTTAATGTGGGACACTGAAAATCACGATTAAATTGTGACGCATGAACAAGTTTCGCCGAAGATTATCTATGTTGGTCTAAGAACCAATGAAAATACATAGTTTTGGGAATTGGCGACAAAAAGAATGAAATTCGCGAAAACTGCCATATCTTACGGCAAATATTCTATACTCCTCCTAAAGTAATCGAGTGATTTCAATCGGATTTGATTACAAATAACATGAAGAAAGAATTGCTACTACACAGAGGTCAGGAGATATGATGTCATAAACAATAAGATACACAAGAAAGTGCTTCTTCACGCGACGAGTGAATAACGGGTATTTGTTAATCCACTATTTCAGAATGAGAGCATTTAGCGACTTGCACTAAATGTTAAACATCATGTCCAACCACTACTAACCTTTTCCTCACTGACAACCTAAGCAAAACGAAAGAAGTTCATCGTTCACTCCATTCGCAATATTTATGTAGTAAAACTGTGAAATTTTGTATGTCGTTTCAATTTATTACTTCTGTACTACCAAATGCATCGCGACACATTTTGCAGATAGTATACAAACATTACACTGAAATTAGTCACACACGTAGTTCATGATATGTGTGATCATAAACCATGAGGTTTCGATTTAATACGTCTTCACTACTGACACTATCATCATCATTTGGTTGTCTGCCGTACGGCAGGTTTAGACTGCATAGCTCTCCATGTTTCTCTGTCTATTGGAATTGTCATTCTTTGGTACCCTCCTAGTGGCTTGATGACGTCATCCAGCATGTAGTACCTTCTTATGCCCCCCCCCCCCTCTTTTCTGGAACGCAGCCTTCAGTTGCCTCTACCAGAAGGAAATCTCGTCTAAACTGTGGCCTAGCCAGTTTAGTTGCCGGTTCTTTACTGTCAGCAACATCCTCCGTTCCTCTCCAACTCTACTCAGTACTTCTTCATTTCTGACTTTATCGATCCAGCTGATCTTCTCCATCCTATGCCATATCCACATTTCACAAGCTCCAGTTTTCTTCTCATCTCCCTTTCTCAATGTCCACGTTTCTGCTCCATACAAGGCCACACTCCCTGAAACGCTCCTTTCGCCAGAGCCATTCTCTCTTGGATTTCTTGTTGGCAATTCATATATTTCTCAATCCAACTTCCCAAATACTTGAATGCTGTCACATGTTCTATGACTTCTGAATCGCCGGCCGCGGTGGCCGAGGTGACTGAGGCGCTCCAGTCACGGTCAGCACGGCCACTACGGTCGGGGGTTCGAATCCCCCCTCGGGCATGGATATTTGTGCCGTCCTAGTTCGTAAGTAGTTCATAAGTAGTTTGTAAGTTTAGGGACTGATGACCCCGTAGTTAAGTCCCATAACCTTTGCAAACATTTGAACATTTGAACTTCTGAATCAAACTTAATTTTCACTTTTCTTTAAACCTATGACAATGCTTTTGGTTTTATTTTTATTTATTTTCATGCCATATGCTGTACAGGCTTCACTCAGGTCATTTAGCATTTGACAGTACGAGACTTATTAAGGAGATATAACGTCAACAAGGAATGGCATGCGTGAAAATTCGTCTAAGGAGACATGACGCTGTGAATTATTATATCTTTACTACCAACTCCATTCGAAACACAACTCTCATCTAGTTTTCACCCTTCGATCGTGGATAATTATACTATTTTAAGACACGAGTTCAGGAGATATGACGTCATTTCGTTGCGCTGGATGGAAAAGAAACTGAAATGGAGAGTAGCGCAGAAGGTGATGGACACAAAGGGAAGGAATAAATAGAACAACATGAGAAAGGGATCAATACACACCTGGGCAGGACTGAAAACTAACGCTATTTATTGACATAAAGATATCTATGAGAAATGAGGAGTGAAAAAAAAGAAAAGAAACTGAACGACTGACAAACTCGACGGAGCGTCGTCATCATCACGTGATCAAAATCCGATGCTGTCGTTGCTGACTTAAAGTAAGGTTTTCTATGGCGAGCCGGCCGCGGTGGCCGAGGTGACTGAGGCGCTCCAGTCACGGTCAGCACGGCCACTACGGTCGGGGGTTCGAATCCCCCCTCGGGCATGGATATTTGTGCCGTCCTAGTTCGTAATAGTACATAGGTAGTTTGTAAGTTTAGGGACTGATGACCCAGTAGTTAAGTCCCATAGACTATACAAATATTACAAACATTCTATGGCGAATCATTTGATTTCACTTGCATTGTATGCGGCCGCTTATGTTTTGAAAACCATCTGCGTCTACATCACGTGACCAGAAAAATGGAAATACTTAACCATGATATTTTGTTGCCTGATTGCTTTCTGAGAGTGTTGACACATTAGTACGTTCTGGGATTTCATCCAGTACACGTATGAAATGTTTACGTCAACGTTAGCTAGAAAAGAAAGAGCGCCTAGAAGATGCAAAGCTATTGATGAGCCACCAGTTTCTTTCCAGTCGTTTAGATCTTAAAGAAATGATGGGGGAAATGATTGCTACACAACATGACAAGGTTGGAGAGATCGATGATGAACGAGGTCTACTGGTTTAGGGCTACATAACTTCAGGAACGACTTTATGATCAATTTGACATTTTAAAATTAAATATCTTCTATTTGCCGCGTCATGATTTTAACAATAATAACCGCGAAAGCCCTCGTTCTTACATAATTTGACGTTTCTTCGAATTAAATGGCTTACAGTGAAAAAGCTTTTGTAGGAGTGGTAAGGGAGAATTAGTATCATTTCATACACGTCGGTCTCGGCAGAGCAATAAGTACTATGTGTGTATTTTACTTTTATTTCCTTTTCTTATATGAATACATTGGGTTAGACTAAGACAACTGCGTAATTTTAACTATTGCTCACTAGTTAAGTCGTTTTTTAAAAAGCTCTGAACACATGTTATGCTATAGAATAGTAAAAAAAAAGGCGATGACCTTTAACTTCCTTAAGTTGCACTTGCGCAACCAACGGCAATACATGACTTTGACGGCGAGAGGGGCTTTGCGTCGTAGATAAACACACAATACGACAAAGCAGCCACAAAGACTACGTCGGCATGCAACATAGAACATTCGTGAAAGTGCTTATGCTATTAATTTTCAAAAAAGGATACCAGGAAGGCTACTTCACACACACACACACACACACACACACCTCCTGAGTGCCTCGGATGCGCACATTTTCCCGATCCACTGACCTGTTCCACTTGCCTGCACACAGAGTCACGTGGCAAGCCAAACGGCCCACGTGATACAGCCTTGATACCGAATCGATGCGCAGTTAGTCTGCAACGGAATGTCTGCTCATACCGATGTTATAGCACCTTAGCAACACCATTAGCTTTCATTTTGTTTTCCGTGTTTACGAAAATGTGCTGACTCATTCCTTTCTATAGTGAAGCATGAAACAATTATACATCAAGAACAAAGTTCGTACAAGAATTACGGCAGTTATTTCAGATTAAAAGTAAATTTATTTTCACACTATGGGGTAACATTCGAAATCAAAATTACGTTGGTCACCCCAGTGCCAATCGCCGATTCCGATACACTTCCAATATGTTCAGGTACGTATATTTTCACAGGTGCCCGTACGAACGTGGCAGTGGTGAAAATCACGCCGAACAAAACCTAAAGTTTTTGATGTAAACACAAACTGCGAAAGGAAATGACAATAATGACGGCTGAACTCACGGCTATCTTGGAACCCCGCAAGTACTGCCTTAAGATTCTGGAGGAACATATTGTCATCTTCTTGGACTCTAAATCTACGCTCATGCTTCTTAAATATTTTCGTCGCGGGCATAAATAGCCTACGAGATAGTGAATCACATAAATCACCTGGTTAGGAATGGGCGCAGTATCTCCATGTGTTGGATTAAACCACATAACAACGTTCTGGAAAACGAAATCGCTGACACACTTGCCAAGGAAGCAGTTACCTCTGGTACGGAAGAATATACTCACGTTCCAGCAGAGGTTTTTTACCAGATTACTGAAAGAGAATTCGGATTGAATGAGACAAATAATGGCAATCTTCCAAGACAATTGAAGGAAAATACTATGCGCATTGTTACCAACCAGACCTTGGTACAATGGACTCAGGTGTTCACGAAATTTTGCAATCATCATAGCGCGACTGAAGTTCAACCACAGTAGAACAGCGCAGCACCTACATCGCATCGGCATAGTGACATCTTCACTTTGTGACTGCGGCGAAGTGGAAGAGTGATATATATATATATATATATATATATATATATATATATATATATATATATATATATCAGCAGGTGGGATCTCACATCAAAGTTGCTAAGGTGTCTTATGAGCTGCATCTACCAGTTACCAGTATATGTGTCAATATTATTGGCAACCTCAGACTTACCACCTTTCTAACGGCAACGAAGTGGGGCTTATGAACTGATATGTAAAAGATAAAACCATGTGTAAACCCAATAAGTTATTTCAAATTGTTTTGCCTTTCTTTTCTGTCATATCTTTAATGTTTGTGTTTGCCAGTGTATATCATTATGATCACTTATACGAATGGCTGTGTGGGGAATACTCAAAGGCTAATAAAAAAAGAAAATAATAATAAATAAAAACAACTGATGTTTACTAAAACTTCTGCTGTAATCTACTAGACGGCTATGAATTAAATATGCACCTGAGAAATAATATCCCTCTTGCTGCGGAGTGCGCGGACATTTCCCGTCGGAGGTTCGAGTCCTCTGTCGGGCATGGGTGTGTGTCTTGTTCTTAGCATAAGTTAGTTTAAGTAGCTATTCATTCTGCTAGTCGTTCCATATCTTTTTAGACATTTGAACAACACGAGGTAAATGCCGTAAATTAACTATGTAAATGGCGAACGTAATATCCAAAACCAAACAACCAAAGATACGATACAAAACAAATAAATAAAGAAACACCATGAGAATCAAACCGGCAACAGCGTCTCGCCACCTCCACGTTGGTTCTTCCAAATTATACAGGGAAACTACACTATTATATCAAATAGTCATAAAATGAAGAAGGAAATACACAGACTGTGGCGAAGCTGTATGAATTCCACCACAGGTGATGTGCGAAAATAGAGGGCGAAATGTGTACGGAGGAAATAAAAGGATTGCAACAAGAAAACGGCTTTTCCATTTCTATAAAATGATATTTCTTTACTTACTGCGCAAGATGGCCACATAAACAAACAAATGCAAATAGTTTCAAGGGCTTCCAGGAGAGAATATAGAAACAAATAGGCAAAATTTCGAGAACAGGAACGCATGGAGAAAGAGAGAAATTATATGGAAAACTAGAAAAGAAGGAAAAGAGACGAGAAAGAAGATATAAGTTATTTTATGTGGTCCTCAGTATGTTGAAACAATAACATATAAAAAACCCGTTGTGTAATTCAGGAATTTTACGTCTTTCTATTATGAATGACATGCTGTGTACTGCACTGTCTAACTGCTATGTGAGTGTTTCCTTAATTAATATGCTACGTAGAACGGTATCAAACGCCTTGCGGAAGTTAAAGATACACATCATACTGAGAATAGGTGTCTTCTGCCTTCTGGATCTGTCGTACGCACATAACAATATCTGTTTACATACGCCTGTCTTCGCAAATTTATTGAAGACATGTTCAGTCATCAGAATTGGTCCAACGAGATCTAACGGCTTCTCAAAGGTTTAAATAATGGAATGGAGGACTAGAGCTCAATCAGTGATCCCCCCACCTCCCCGGGCCGGTTCCATCCGACGATTTGCATATTTTTTATTATTATAAACATTTACTGTGGATGCTGCGTTCGAAATTGAAACGGTGACAGCGTTTCAGCTCACTTTCCTACCCCCAACCCAACCCTACCCCAACCCCCTCCACCCCCCTCCCTCTACCCACACATACACAGAAGACGCCACAGCATGTGTTGCCTAATACAAGTCATTAATATTTTTGGAAACATTTTTGTTTCTTTGGTGATAACTGCGCTCTTATAATTATTTTATATACGAAAAGTCTAGAGCGCAAAATAATTGATGTCCGACTAGTTCGGTCAGAATGTTGGGCCATCTTCAGGATGTTGCTCCGAGATGTTTTGGCGTGGCTCAAGAACTGCGAATTCTTCAGGTGCTGCCACATCTTGTCTGTTTATATAACTAGCTGAAAATCCGGTGTTGTCCAGGTATTTATTTATTTATTCAATCTTGAGTTAGTACTTCTCCTACACCTTCTCTCTCTCTCTCTCTCTCTCTCTCTCTCTCTCTCTCTCTCTCTGTCCATCTGCTTTTTGTCTAAAAACGTGTTTTATCTATGGACAATTAATCAGGCCGTCATGCATAATATACAAAATTATAAGTGTAGTATCAAAACAGAGATATGACGGCATCAAGATACAAACGATATGTATCATTCATATATTCATTTAATTCAAAACCTGATTTTTAAAAAAAATATTTTTGATACTTGTCCAAGATCTAGTATGAATAAATTCTTTGCAGAGCCCACCCTTGAGCAAGCGACATAAAGTTGTCCGTGTAAGAAATATAAAGATGCGAAATCCACTCCACAGTATTTACTAGATTGTCCTGATATATTAATCGTAATATAATATGCAAATCTCACTTGAAACTGTGGTCTCTTGAAATTAAAATGCAGATAACGGGTATTCGTTGAATGTACAGTGTTTGATTCTCTTACGTTCCCTTTAGCTCTGTAGAAGTCTATTCCTTTCGCCAACGTCACAGTTCAAAGTTGTCAGCAGCAGCGTTAGCTTCCAAGAATTTATTTAATTTGACTGGAGTACGGGAGTGTCTTAGCAGTAAATAACAAATGTATTAAAATTGTTGCACGATGTAAAGGTTTACAGCCATAGCGGTATAAATGACCTCATATTTATTGCATTATACGCTGTACAATTATGTAATTATGCAGGTATATATTAATTTGTAGAACTGATGCATCTCTGTAAAACCCGTGGCGAATACAGTTCGCAGTAAAGAATTACTAGATTAAGACCTGATGCGTCGTGGTGCGGTTTTTCTATAACATTACTTTTGATGTCGTCATATTTCATGAACAGCGTGTCGTTTTGTGATACAATCTCGAAGGTACTTTCAGCTGTAAAATGCCCTGCCAATACAATTCTAGTGTATAAATTATAATTTTTAGCGTCATACCGAATGCTGTACTTTTACTCCATGAACAGCGAAAAAGTTGTAAGCGAGAAACTTTTTTCTTTTCAAAATTTTGATGTGGTTATGAGAGAGAAAAAGTATAATAAAGGTTTGAAATTATGTATAAAGTTTTCCTACATCTACATGGGATACACTGCAAATCACATTTAATTGCCTGGCAGAGGGTTCATCCAACCACCCTTATACTATTTATCTCCCATTCCATTCTCGAATAGCGCGCGGGAAGAAACAACACCTGAATCTCTCCGCTCGGGCTCTGATTTCTCGAATTTTATTCTGATGATCATTTCTACCTATTTAAGTGGGAGTCAACAATATATTTTCGCATTCGGAGGAAAATGTTGGCAATTGGAGTAGCCCACGCCGCAGCGATAAGCGCTGTTGTTGTAATGATTCCCATCCCAGATACTGTGTCATTCCCGTAACGCTGTCTCCCCTGTATCGTGACAATACGAAACGAACTGCCCTTCTTTGGACTCTTACGATGTCCTTCATCAAACCCACCTTATAAGGATCCCACACTGGGCAGTAATACCCCAAAAATGGACGGACAAGCGTAGTGTATGCAGTTTCTTTTGTAGATCTGTTGCATCTTTTAAGGGTTCTGTCAATAAAACGCAATCTCTGGTTCGTCTTTCCCACGACATTATCTATGTGTTCTTTCCAGTTTAATTCTGAAGTAATTGTAATTCCTAGGTATTTTATGGAGTTTACGATCTTCACTTTTGATTGATTTATCTTGTAAACAAAGTTTAACGGATATCTTTTCTTACTCATGTGGTCGACTTCACACTTCTCATTATTTAGAGTAAATTGCCAATTTTTACACCATACTGGTATCTTATTCAGATCGTTCTGCAGTTGGTTTTGATCTTCAGATGATTTTACTAGACGGTAAATGATGGCGTCATCTGTAAACAACCTAAGAGAGCTACTTAGATTTTCCCCTAAATCGTTAATGTAAATATGGAACAGCAGAGGACCAACACCGCTACCCTGTGGAACTCCCGATATCACCTTTGTTTTAGTCGATGCCTTATCATCGATTACTACGAACTGTGTCCTCTCTGACAGTAAATCCGCTATCCAATCGCAAATTTGGGGCGATATACCATAACCACGCAATTTGATTAAAAGCCGTCGCTAAGTACACTCATTCTCATACAGTGTACTAATAAATTCTCGTTGCATGATATGGCAGTTTTCTATGACTCCTATTGTCTATGACGTTATATCTCCTGAACCATGTGTCGTAAGTGGTTCTTACCCTACAGCAGTTGTTACCTCACGCTAATGAATATGTCTACCTGTTGTGGCGTCGCTATTCGCCACAACGCCGGCGCTCCGCGCAAACCGCCGCGCCACTTCCAGAAGAGGAGATCAGTCGCTCCACAGTACTTTGGCTGCTGGGGGCGTCCGCAGTCTCGTTACCTCTTTGCTTGCTCCGCGCGCTGGCCAATAGGAAGAAGTGGGCTCGGCTAGATATGCCGGTGCACCACAGCCACGACAATTTGTATAGCCGAGTAAGGAAGGGTACGCAAGTTCCAGTCAGTACGAGGCAGTAAGATAGTTCCAGAAGTTCATCATGGAAGAGCCAGCAGTTTTCAGTGCTATTGCCAGATGTCGTCGTAGGATTACATAGCAGAACTGTTTAATACTACGGAAGAATTTGTACGTCACAAATACCCCAAAGATAAGTATTTATCTCAGGTATTGATAAAAGTGTATGTTGACTTATCACTTCTCTAGTTGCAGACCTTGGTAGCCAAGACCAACCTTCTATTACAGCATCCCTAAGATACAACAGCACCAAATTTGGTTGAAATCGCTAAGGGAGATTAGTGCAGCAATGTCGTGTGATGCAGCAGTTTCTCGCGCACTCTTGTTCCACTCTTCAGTCCGGATACTGGTTTGGTACAGCTCTCCACCCTACTCTAACCTGAGCAAGCCTCTTCATCTCCTCATAAGAACGGCAACACACATCCATTTGAATCTGCTTACTGTAATCATCTCTTGGTCTCCTTCTGCGATACCTCCCCCACTCCTCGCCAATGCTAAATTTGCGATTCCTTCATGTCTAAGAATGTGTCCTATGAGTCGATCCCTTCTTTTAGTCAAGGTATGGCAGAAATTCCTTTTCTCCCCTATTCTGATCAGCACCTCCTCATTGGTTCCGCGATCCACCCACCTAATCTTCAGCATTCTTCCGTTGCACCACATTTCAAAAGCCTCTGTCCTCTAGCTGGGCACACTGTTTATCGTCCATGTTTTAGTCCCATTCAAGGCAACACTTTACACAAATGCCTTCACAAAGGACTTCCTTACACTTAAATTAATATTCGATGTAAACAAAAACGCTTTTCTTCCCATTGCCATTCTGCATTTTCCATCCTCTGTACTGCGATCATCGCATGTTATTTTACTGCTCAAGTAACAAATATCATCTACCACCTTTATTGTTTCGTTACCTAATTTAATTCCTTCAGCATCGCCCGTTTTTCTTACACTGCACTCCATTGCTCTTGTTTTCCACTAGTCAATGTGCATATTTTTATAAACATCTTTCAACACGCTGTCCATTCTGTTCAACTGCTCTTTAAGGTCTTTTGATTTCTCTGACAGAATTACGTCATCGGCAAAATGCAATGTTTTTAATTCTTCACCCTGAATTTTAATTCCTTCTCCAAATTTCTCCTTGCTTTCCGTTATAGCTTGCTCAATGTACAAGTTGAATAGCATTGGAGAAAGGCTACAACTCTCTCTCTTACTCCCTTCCCCAACATCTGCATCCCTTTCATGCCCTTCAACTCGGATAACTGCTTTCTGGTTTTTCTACAGTTGTAAGTAACCTTCCGTTTTCTGTATTTTACTCCTGCTGATTTCAGAATATGAAACAGTGTGTTCCAATCAACATTGTCAAAAGCTTTCTCCAAATCTACAAAAGCTAGAGATGTAGGTTTGCCTTTCCTTAATCTACCTTCTAAGATAAGACGTAAAGTAACTATTAACTCCCGTGTTCCTATATTTCTCCTAAATCCAAACTGATCTTCCCCGAAGTCAGCTTCTACCAGCTTTTCCATCCTTCTGTAAATAAATCGTGTTAAGATTTTGCAACCATGACTTATTAAACTGATGGTTCTGTAATTTGCACACCTGTCTGCACCTGCTTTCTTTGCAATGGGGATTACAACATTTTTCTTAAAGTCCGAGGGTAAGTTGCCTGTCTCGTTCATCTTACGCACCAGGTGAAATAGTTTTGTCACGGCTGGTTTTCCCAGAGACTTTAGTAGTTCTGAGGGAATGTCATCTACTACAGGGGCCTTGTTTCGACTTATGTCTTTCAGAGATCTGTAAAATTCATCTCTCAGAATACTATCTCCTATTTCATCTTCATCTATTTCATCTTCATCTGTTTCCTCTTCCCTTACTACAATATTGTCTCTCCGTTCATTTCCTTTGTAGAGCCCCTCTATATACTCTTTCCACCTTTTAGCTTTCCCTTCTTTGCTGAGAACTGGTTTTTCATCTAAGTTCTTCATATTCATACAACTGCTTTTCTTGTCTCCAAATGTCTCTTTTATTTTCCTGTGGACGGTATCTATTTTTCCACCTATTTATACATGCTTCTACAGTCTTGCATTTGCCTTCTAGCCACTCCTGTTTAGATATTTTGCACTTCTTGTCAATCTCATTTCTTAGCCGTCTGTACTCCATTTTGCCTGTTTCATTTACAGCATTTTTATATCTTCTCCTTTCATCGATTACATTTAGTATGTGCTGTGATATCTAAGGATTTTCTGTAGGTCTTTCTACATGTTTTGTTCTCTGCTGCCTTCACTATTTCATCTCTGAATGCTACCCATTCCTCCTCAACTGTTTTATCCCCCCCCCCCCCCTCCCGTTTCTGTCAGTTGTTGCCTAAAGCTCCCTCTGAAATTCTTAAGATCTTCGGGTTCCCTCAATTTATCCAAGTCCCACCTCCATGTTTTCCTACCTATCTGCGGTTTTTTCAGTTCCAACCTATAGTTTACGACCAATAAGTTATGATCAGAGTCTATATGTGCCCCTGGGTTTGTCTTACAGTTTAAAACTTGGTTCCGGAATCTTTGTCTTACCATTATAAAATCTATCTGGTACCTTCCGCTGTCTCCTGTTCTCTTCCACGTATACAACATTCTTTCGTGATTCTTAAACCGGGTGTTTGCTATGATTAAACTATGTTCCGTGCCAAATTCTACCAGGCGTCTTCCTCTTTCATTCCTTTTGCCCAGTCCATATTCGCCTACTATATTCCTTCCATTCCCTTTCCTATTACCGAATTCCAATCTCCCATCACAATTAAGTTTCCCACTCCCTTAATTGTCTAAGTAATTTCCTTTACCTCCTCATAAATTTCTTCGATCTCCTCACCATCGTCAGATCTAGTTGGCATATATACCTGTAATCCTTGTTTATGACGTCATATCTCATCTGTTGTACGTGTTCCTGACACTTACGGCAATCATAGTCATGGTTTTAAGGCCAAGTGTGCAAAATTTCTTCAAGAGTGAAACAAAACTGTAGATTAGTATACAGTAAGTACACAGAAAATTACACACAAACACACGGATACTCTTCTTTATACAGGGTGGTCCATTGATAGTGACCAAATATCTCACAAAATAAGCATCAAACGAAAAACTACAAAGAACAAAACTTTTCTAGCTTGAAGGGGGGAAACAGATGACTCTGTGATTGACCCGCTACATGGCGCTGCCATATGTCAAACGGATACCAACTGCATTATTTTAAATAGGTACCCCCCATTTTTATTTCATTTTCATCTAGTACGTAAATAAATATGAATGTTTTATTTGGAACACTATTGTCGTTTTGTGATAGATGGCGCTGTAATATTCACCGACATATTGCTCACAACTTTAGACGAACAGTGGGTAACAGGTATGTTTTTTTTTATTTTTTTTTATTTTTTTTATTTTTTTTTTTTTTTATTTTTTTTTTAATTAAAACGCAGAACGTAGGTACGAAAGGTGCGGACACTTGGATGATTTCCAGGATAACGATAAACATACATCGCCCAGGCCCGTTGGATATTTTTATCACAATAGCCATACATAAATACCATATCGACCTTTTCTGCAATTGGTAAACGGTCCATTTTATCACGAGTAATGTATCACGAAGCAAATACCGTGCGTACTGGCGAAATGTTAAACGATGCCAAGTACTTATACGTTTGTGATTCTTACAGCGCCATTTATTGCAAAGCGACAAAAGTGTTCCAAATAAAACATTCATATTTATTTACGTACTAGACGAATCTTTATAGATATAAATGAATTGCTGTTCGTTAGTCTCGCTAAAACTCGAGAACGACTGAGCCGATTTGGCTCATTTTAGTCTTGAAATATTCGTGTAAGTCCAGGGAAGGTTTAAATGGTGATATAAAAGGGAAACGTTACCCAGAAAAAGAGGAAAATGGGGAAAAACTGAAACAGCTTTTTCCAGTGAGCTATCGATACCGCTCGTCCAACTGCGATAAAATGATACATTTCATGTTGAAAGCAAGAGGAAGATTCGCAGCATATAAAAATTTGGACAAGTCACCCGGAAAATAATAAAATTTAGGAAAAACCGAAAGCGATTTTTTTCTATGATTAAATATCAATTCCCACATGGTTTTAAGAGCATCATTTGACTACGGCTTGACAGGACAAGGTTTGTATGAAATATATTTTTTGGAAAATCTACCGGAAAAATTGTAAAATTTGAGAAAAACTGGAAGTGCGTTAAAAAAAATAGGGAAAAATAAGGAAAGTCGAAAAATTCGAACCAAGTTCTTTTTTAAATGTGTACTCAACACTATAAGTTGAGAACCGTTCAACCGATTGCGATAAAAGTTTGATTATTTGACGTTCAACGAAAGATGAACGTTCTTATGAACTAAAATTTGGGGAAAGCTACCCTGAAAATTTGAAAATTCGCGAGAAACTGAAAGAGCTTTTTTCATTGGGATATCAACATCATTCGTCTGATTGACGTTCTAAGCAAGAGTAACAATCTTATGAAATAAAACTTTAGAAAATTGGAACATTCAGAAAAAATAGAAAGATATTTTTCTATAAAATGTGAGTACCAGTCATCTGATTACGATAAATTTATTCATATTTTATCACCATGTAAACCTTCATTGAACTTCCACGAATGAGACGTCAACATTATCCTGGACATGTTTGCGTGATTTGCCCACACTCTCCGCCAGCTATCGAGGCGATACTTTTTACTATCTGATGATGCCATTATAAAGCTACTGGATTTAAATGAATATGGTTTATTTTAAGAGGCAAGCAGATACGAAGATCACGGGTCATCTAGTATGTAATGAAAATGGGAGTACCTATTTTTAAAAAATGCAGTTGGTATCTGTTTGACCTATGGCAGCGCCATATAGCGGGTCAACCATAACTCCATCTGTTCCCCCCCCCCCCCTTTCAAGCTAAAAAAGTTTTGTTCTTTGTAGTTTTTTTCGTTTGATGCTTACTTCGTGAGATATTTGGCCCGGACACTATCAATGGATCACTCCCTATATAAACACAAGCGATTGATGTCAGTAATGTAGATCTGTAGCCACGCCCTAAATTGTGGCACGAGGATGGAAGTAGGGGACGGCAGTTAATGGGCGCGGTGTCGTTTAAGGCTGTTGGCCAGTGGAGCGTGCCGGCACGGCGCAGTGTTAGTGGCCAGGCTGCGGTCAGAGAGAGAGAGCGCTCCGCCTGCTCGGCCGCCCCCGGCTGCCGCGGTTTCCGCCGCCGGCGCTCGGCGGCCCTGCCACTGACCGCCTTGCACTGCTGTCGGCTGCCGTCAGGGGGGTGAAACTCATATAGGGATTTTCGGTAACACAATGTTGGTTCGCTGCCAGGCCACATAGAGCGCTGCAAGCGTTGCGATTTTTCATCTAGCTTTCCTATTGGATGATTTACGCTTTACAGTCCTCCATATTTTATTTTGATTCGTATGTGGTGTTGTGTGCTGAGGGTCTATAGCAACGTCTTCCTAATTGCGATCTTCTGTGTGCATTTTCTTTTAATTCGTAGTGTAAATATATTGCTGTTATACTGCTTAGCCGGCCGCGGTGGCCGAGGGGACTAAGGCGCTCCAGTCACGGTCTGCACGGCCACTACGGTCGGGGGTTCGAATCCCCCCTAGCGCATGGATATTTGTGCCGTCCTAGTTCGTAAGTAGTTCATAAGCAGTTTGTAAGTTTAGGGACTGATGGCCCCGTAGTTAAGCCCCATAGACTATACAAACATTTAAACATTTTTTACTGCTTAATTTTTGGCCGCATCCGTAATATTAGGTAATGTAATGATGATACATTATTTACTTTACATTTATTTCCATGTGATAACGCCACACGGCGAAAATCGCAGTACCGAGTTTTAGAAACAAACAATTTTACGGTCAAAAAGATTACCACGACATCATTTACGAAGTTTGGCCGACTGTAAACAAGCAATTAATGTCAGTTTTTCATTTAAATTTCTCGAATATATTACTTTGCAAGGTCTCAAAAACCTTTCTACGAGGTCCACCCTCAAAGAATAAAAGTACTGTCATCTAACACCAATATAACATTTTATCATTCGTGTATTTAGACGTAAATATATGGATTTTCGCGCCACATTTTTCGGATTGAAAGTTCACTGCCAGGCCACTAGTAGCGTTGCTGTCGTTCTGTGTTTCCGTGTGATAACATGGTCTTTGCACTTCTGTTATTTTTGGTGTTCTGTGTCTGCCGTCGCGGACACCACCAACACCGTCTGCAGATAAGGCCTCCGCGCTGGCGTGCCACGTCACGCAGAGTAGGCCGTGGTCGCGTAGCTCACTCGCTGGCCGGTGTGAGGCGGTGGGCTGCGCCCTATCGACCAGCCAGTGAGCTAAGCGACCGCGACCTACTCTGCGTGACGTGGCACGCCAGCGCGGAGGTCTTCTCCACAGACGATGTTGACAACACCCGCGGGGACACAGAAGTGTACCGCACGCGTCTCTCACTACCACACTCACGACCTCTCCGTTCCGACAGACTTAGCTGGGGAACATAGTGACGTATCATAGGTCATCGGATACCTCCTAATATCGTGTACCTGAATTGCAGCAACTCGACATGGATCGGACTCAGCAATTCGATCGATGTCCCTCACCTGAAAACACTTCCGCTTGATTGTAAAGTTGCAGCCGAAAGAGCAAAGACACTGCTCAAAGCACTCAAGTGAGGTATCATACACAATATACATATGCTAAACTCATGAAGCTGGGGAAAATATCTCGCCCTAAGACTGAATCTCCGCCCAGTTGAGTGTTTCCGGCACGGCGGAAAGAGAGGGTGAAAGTGCAACCACCTTCATAGTTTGCTCCCATAGTTCAGTGGAACTGAGAAGAATTCAGGATCCACGTGGAGGAACTTCGTTTATTGTATCAGGATAGGGCGACGTGTATTTGTCTCCAGGAGACTAACATTAGCACGTCTGATAACCCTGAGATCCGCGGCTATGTTCTATACAAGAAGGACGTCCTCAACGGAGAGAGAGCTAGAGAAGAAGTGGCTATTTTTACTACTACGGCTTATCACTCCCAGCCCCTCACTACATGTTTACAAGCAGTTGCAGAGTCAGTACATGTGCAATACCAACTGACTGTATGCTCCCTGTATCTGCCTCCGCATGATGAGTCGATGAGGTGGCTCTCCAAGATCTTACGCAGCTCCACCCCCCGCCCTTTCATCCTTTGTGGTGATTTTAATGCACACAATGTGCTTTGGATCTCTGCCATTTCTTGCTCCAGGGGTACATCAGTTAAGAGGTTTCTCTTGTCTTCCAGTGCCCATTTACTAAATACAGGTTAGAGCACACATTTCTGTACTGCAACTGGATCGTTCTGTGCCCTTGATCTTTCGCTTTGCTCTCCCGCCCTTACCACTACTGTTCATTGGGAAGTCACCAGTGACCTACAACGAAGCTCAGCAGAGCGGATTGGACCCTTTAAATCCGACTAACTGAGCTTGATCATCCTGTCACCGAAACTATCCGTTACGCTGCTGTAGCTTCTATTCCCCAGTCTTCTGAACGACCAAGAAGGCGGACAGTTCTGCTCTGCGTAGGTTCAAAACCCGGCCAATTTAGGAGAACCTAGCAGCGTTTCGCGCGGCCAGAGCGAAATGTCGTCAAACCATACGAGAGAGTTGTTGAATACCATTAATCGTTCCACTAGCAGCTTACAAATATGGGAGACCATCAGGCGGATATGTGGAAGAAGAGGATGGCGCCCAGTAGCTGCTGTAATGGATTATGATACCTCACAGAAAAACCAACGTGTCATTGGGCAGACTATGACAAAATATTTCGCCGCAGTCAGTAACAATACTAGTAAGACTCCTGCTTTCCAACGCCACAGATTGTCTATGGAGAGGCGCCATTTGGTTTTCAGGTCCACCAATGATCAAGAATAGAACCGCCCATTTTCCCTGTGGAAGCTCGAATTAGCGCTATCTTTAACACACGACACTTGCCCTTGTTATGGCAGGTTACATTACAATATGCAACAGCATCTTACAGACAGAAATGAAGAAGTACTGCTTGTTCTTTTTAATGCATAGTCCATTTTCCCGACTCATGGCTCAAAGGGATTTTAATTTCCCTTTTAAAGCCTGGAAAGGACCCCATAAGCCTGAATTATCGTAGTATTGCCCTCACTATCTGTGTGGAAAAGACCCTGGTCAACCGCCGCCTTGTCTGGATGTTAGAATCCAGGCAGATCCTTAGTCTCTTTCAATGCACCGTTGACAACCTGGCCTTCCTGGAGGCGGCTATATAGCAGGCTTTTCTGCAAAGGCATCACCTTCTGGGTATATTTTTTGATACTGAAAAAGCCTTTGATACTCCTCCCAGACATACTATCCTCAGAAAGCTCCACGACTGGAGTTATCGTGAATGCCTTCTTATTTTTGTGAAGTCCTTTCTTGTCGGTGATGCCCCTACTGATCGCTTTGAGCAGGATATCGCAGTTCCTCAGGGTAGTGTTTTAAGTGTGGCCTTGTTTCCAATAGTGATTACTTCTCTCGTTAAAAGTCGTGTACAGGGTTGTATATTTGTGGATGACTTCCCTGTGTTTTGCTCTTCTTGCAGCCTTGCAAGGATTACACGTTATATGCAACTCACTCTTCACTTATTGGATAAATGGGCGGCGGCGGTGAAGCGGCCGCACGCATTGAGGCGCTATGCTACGATGAGCGAGGCCGTTCCCCGTCGGGGGTTCGAATCCCCCCCCCTCAGGCATGGATGTTTGAGCCGTCTTTAGTATAAGGTAGTTCATAAGTAGTTTGTAAGTTCAGAGACTGATGACCTCGCAATTAAGTCCCTTAAACTCTACAAACATTTGATAAATGGGCAGGGTAGATTGGCCTGTGTGTGTCGTTTTTAACCGTTCACTTACTAATAAAAGGGCTTAGCTGTGGATGTCCGTCAAAAAAGGTTTTATGTTCGTTCACTTACTGTTTCTATTCTACCTGAACTGCACATGAGGGGCCCTGTTCTCTCTTTTAAAGACACAGTGCGGTTTCTGGGCCTCAGATTAGATTTCAAACTTAAGGACCTGAAGACCTGGTGCCTCAAGAACTGGCACTTTCAAAATGTCTTAGTCACGATTCTTGGAGAGCAGAACCTGTTTGCAGCGTTTTTACAGAGAGTTCGTGCGGTTCCTTCTTCATTACGGATGCACGGTGTACGGGTGTGCACGGCCGTCTTACTTAAAGATGTTGGACGCGGTACACCATGCCGTGATTCGGCTGGCAACTGGGACATTTAGGAGTCTCTGTACTGAGGCTGCAGAGCCGCTACTAAACATCAGACGGCGGCTGCTAATGGTATGCCAGGCATACAAGACATTGTCCACACCATTCACACCTGCAAACCACATCATTTCTCAGCCTCCGTTTAAAAGGCTTTTTCACAATCGGCCGCAGGTGACGAATCCTTACGAAATCCGTACAAGAGATTGCCTTTTAGACATAGAAGTGACGGATTTTAAGGTTATACATCGAGGTTAGGGCAGAAATCCACTGTGGCTTCTTCAAATGCCCAGGTTTGTTTTAGATATAACTACTTTAGATCTGATTGTACCTTTCTGAACATGGTTTTTAGATAGGCATCACAATTTTAGAGCGGTGTACACATATTGTTTGAAACAGGGAGATTGTCGATTTTTCTGTAGTTTTCCCCGACCGTGTCGTCAGGATTCGCCTTCGCAGAAATTACTGTTCTCTCATCGGAGCTTAATGCAATCCTGAAGGTACTAGTGCAGTTTCTTATCTGCTCCGATTCTCTCGGTGCGCTGCAATCGTTACAGGAGCATTATCCAGTTGTGACTTTTTTTTTTTAATATAAACGACGAACTGTTTTCCCTCCAACTTCAGGGGAAGCAGTTTTATTGGGTCCCAGGACATGTGGGAATTTGGGGAAATGAAGAAGCCGATCGGGCTGACTAAGAGGCGTGACGAGACCATGATGTGACACAGAGCCCTATTCTTTTGGAGGAACTCACTTTCCTGTTGCGGTTGCAATCTGTGCAGTTGTGGGAGGCTGAATGGCTGTAAGTGATAAACAACAAGCAGCGGCTGCTGAAGCCCACTGGCCGTCCACGACGATCCTCCAGCCTCTCAGGTGGGATGAAGTCGCCATTACTTGCCTCCAAATCTGTCACGGGCCAGATACCCATGGATACCTACTGCGACGAGAAGAGCCTGCGCTATGTGATGCTTGTGGTGTGCAGATTTCTGTACAGCACTTTCTAACCTATTTTATTTTTTACCATGCACAAAGGTCAGAGGCGAATCTTCATGGTGATTTGCTCCATATTTTTGGTGATGACGTGACGACTGTCAGAAAAGTTTGAAAATTTTGTGAAACTTCTGAACTTTGGCCTAGTTTTTAAGTAGAAGGTTTTAGAGTGTTGCAGAGTGGCTGGCTGATACGTTATACTCCTGCAAACATGGAATTTTCTGTTATATCATTTTAACTTTTTCAGCCACATCCCTCCTTTAAGTCTCAGCGCATTCACCTTATTTCAGGGAGTATGTATCTATTGCTTCAATTTGTTGTACTACAGAAATCACTATAGAAATTACGATAAGAAAGTGTGGATCTTTAGAAATTGAGGGGTCATTTGGGACTCGAATATCTGATCTTCTCGGCACACAGTAGTTCCATAGGTACTTTAAGCTTATTCCAGGAGATGTACAGTCCCTGTAATGTATATTAGACAAGAAAATTTGACACTTTCTGATTCATTGAAGACTGTAACAAAAACCTTGGCACTGTGGACTTTGATATATCGTAAATGCTATGCGGTGGAATGGTTTCCTTCATACTTGACATGACGCCTTCAGCACGTTATGTCTGGCACCAAAAGGCCTCAGTGGAGAAATGTACTATTAGGTGTACCCCAGGGATCGGTATTAGGTCCAATATCATTTTATTTCATTTGAATGGCATGTCATCTCTCTGGTCTTTTGCAAGTACCACATGTATGCTGATGACCTCCAGTTATATAGAAGTCCAAAACCAACAAACCTAAAGACAACAATCAAGAATTTCCATACTGACCTGTGTGTACTACCTACATGGCTACACAACATAAGATCAAAGCTCAATTCAAGTAAAACATATGCTATTCTGGTAGGTCGCTCTAGGCTCATTAGCCTGAAATATCGCGAAGATCTACCATCATTTATATTAAAGGGCACAAATACCTCTTTTTCGCTCTTGGCAAAATGTCTGGCAGTGATAATAGACGACTAACTTAATTGGTTTGAGCACACAGCTGCAGTGTGTAAGAAGGTGTCAGCATCTCTTCATGCACCACAGAAATATAAAATCTTTCCTCTCAATCTTAGAAAGAAACTTGTACAAGAACTTGTAATCCCAGCTTGCAAGGTCGTTCTCGGGAAATTCACGACGTTCCATATATCTGTAACACACCTCTCTTTGATCATATTGCACCATTTTACACACAGTTATCCTCGCTCTCTGCTCACAAGTGCAGAGATTTTTATACACTTTGTTTTCTCTACTCCTTTATCAACTCAGACTGTTTGTCATATCTTTCCTCGATCTTAACTCTCTTGCCTGAAAAACACAGTAGAAATACATGTTCCAATCAGAGCAAAACCCTTTCTGTTCCTCTCCATCTCTCAGTCGCTTTCTCGATGTCCTTCTCAGTTGCAGGCACAAGACCCTGGAACAATATCCCTCACTATATCAGAGAACTGAATAACACTGGTAGCCTCAAACGACAGTTTATGGAACATCTACTAAAGCAAAAAATAACGCCATTCTCTGGTTCCCTAAGGTCTTGTCACAACGTGAGATCCATTCCTCCTCACAGATATTCTCAGATTGTCATTGCTCTCACCAGATACAACTTTCTTAACTTCTCTCTGTCATAATTGGCCAAGTCTTAATCAATTTTTGCATATTGGAAAGTACATCTTGTACCTGCCAACATTCTCTTTACATGTATTCAATCAGTTTAAATTACGCCCTTAATAGTTAATTAATCGTTTATCTATTAAAATTAATGTTACATTGTAGATAACTCAAATGTGAAAAAGTATTGTATGTGTAAACACCTGATCCGATGTAAAAGATGACCTGATGGCCATAATCCGATCAGGCCAAATAAATAATAGTAAATAAGTTACTCCATTCGGACTCTCACACCGCCACATTCCCCAAATAAGCTTTGCAGTCAGTAGGTATATTAATGATGTTCCATATCCATTACTGTAAAGTGCTACTTCTCGTAATGGACGTTCATTCGCAATTTTTTTCATAAAAGTTTTCTGGGTGTTGCGTCATGATATAAGAAGGCTATTACAGTGGTCTTCATCTGAGTATTACATCCAGGTAGAAGCCACTTTAATGTTGGCGGAAACGTCGGTTATTAAAGTAATAACTTTCTTACATCATGACGGGATACAACTCCCAGAAAACTTTTATGGCATCTGACTCTGGCCGTGGAGGCCTATGCAATATATAATAAACACTACGATTAGTTTCAGTTTCTTTCAAGTACATAGTAACTGTCTCTTAATATTTACGATTTTCCAATTGTAAAATTGGGATTTCATACCTTCAAACTCAGTGCTAAGGTCCCAAATTTTATAACACATTTAAAACGGTGTGTATGTCTTATCCAACTCTCAGATCGAAGAATGTGTTTTGACTATAACTAGGTCTGATTCAGAGCAACGTACAAGTAGGAGTTCATCTTTGTGATAATATGATGCCAACCAATAATTTCAGTTGTATAAAATACTTCTTATTGAATAGGAACTCTTTTTAATGTTACTTTTATTCTCTTTACAATAAGAGGAAATAACATGAAGTATTCCCCTTTTGTATCACTATTTCTAATAGATAACAAATAACAAATAAATATAAAACAAATAAATATGCATTCACATTCGTAATAAATAGGAGGAAATGTATGAAGTCTTAAGGCCCTTCTCTCAACGTCACAGAGTTCGACTACGAAGATTATATGTGTCTGATGTATGAGGCGTGATTTATCTCTGAAACATTGCTTTGTTGAATACTTAAAAATTAATTTATTGAGCTATCCGTTTCTGATTCACAATAATGCCATTCTGCAGTCCCTAGGGAAAATCCAACAGTTCCATAGCCTTTGTCGAATCTGTAAGGTTGCTTATAATTTGTATTGTGGATTCTTTGTGACAAGATGTACCTCTAGCAGACACGTTAACAGTTTTGTGTAACTGTCGAAGGAAGAGCCAGCTTTGATATCACTCACTACTGGTTCCTTCACAGTTGTTTCTAATGGCTGGTGGAGACAGATTTCGTCACAAGTAATCCACAGCACCAGTTGTAACGTACTTAATATTTTGTGACAAGTACTATGGAAATTCCGTTTTGCTTTCAGTAGGAGCATGAGGATTGCTGTATGCCAGCTTTGACATCACTCACTACTGATTCCTTCACAGTTGTTGCTAATGGCTGGTGGAGACAGATTGCGTTACAAGTAATCCACAGCACCAGTTGTAACGTACCTAATACTTTGTGACAAGGACTATGGGAATTCCGTTTTGCTTTCAATAGGAGCCTGAGGATTGCTGTATGCCAGCTTTGACATCACTCACTACTGGTTCCTTCACAGTTGTTGCTAATGGCTGGTGGAGACAGATTACGTCACAAGTAATCTACAGCACCAGTTGTAACGTACCTAATACTTTGTGACAAGGACTACGGAAATTCCGTTTTGCTTTCAATAGGAGCCTGAGGATTGCTGTATGCCAGCTTTGACATCACTCACTACTGGTTCCTTCACAGTTGTTGATAATGGCTGGTGGAGACAGATTACATCACAAGTAATCCACAACACCAGTTGTATACTTTGTGGCAAGGACTATGGAAATTCCGTTTTGCTTTCAATAGGAGCCTGAGGATTGCTGTATGCCAGCTTTGACATCACTCACTACTGGTTCCTTCACAGATGTTGCTAATAGCTGGTGGAGACAGATTACGTCACAAGTAATCTACAGCACCAGTTGTAACGTACCTAATACTTTGTGACAAGGACTATGGAAATTCTGTTTTGCTTTCAACAGGAGCCTGAGGTTGGCTCTATTGTAAAACCGAAACTGCCAAAACTAGTTGCTCGATAAATTAATTTTGGAGTATACAGCTGTTATTTCCCTTCAGTTCAACAAAAATGTAGGTAGTCACGGTTCAGTATCTGTCTTAATGATGGATCAAGTGTAGTTCTGGTGGAAGGGCTGTTGAGAAAAAAAGTCTGATCAGAAATCACATACGGAGTGACCAGCAGAGGGGCCTATATCGAAGTGACGAGTATTGCTGGTGTTGCTGGGGGTAGGCTGCAGTGGAGGAGCATCAAGCGGTGGCAGACGGGCTGGGCGCGTGCGCACGGTACGCGAGTCCGTGGCCGGCGTCCGCGTCGCGCTGCTGCTGCTGCTGCTGCTCCGGCAAGTGGAGGCTGCGGCCGTAGTGTCCGTGGTGGGCGGGCGAGATGACCTGCACGACCGGCTCGTGCTGCCCGCCCGAGTCGCCCAGCAGCTTGCGCAGGCCAATAAGCGAGGACAACACCAGCGCCAGCTTGGCCACCAGCAGCGCCTTGCCCGCCAGGAGCGCCAGGCCACCGAGAGCGATGGGGATGAGCATGCCGCCCATCATCAGCGGCAGCAGCAGCAGACCGCCCATCTTGTTCTTGCGGCCGCGACCTGCCGGCACCAGAGTGTCCTCATTACCTCAGGCAAACCTCTGCAGCCAATTAAAAAGCTCTTCACTTAATCCTTGTAACTAGTTCGGGACTGTTTTGACCCTCAAGGATTTTTGATTAATTTTGAATTATTTTTGTGTTTATAAATTGCCTTCATTAACTTTGTTACATTAACTGACAGACTGATAAGGTGAGGTCTTGTTATACGATTAGATTAGATTAGGTTAGTTATTCGTTCCGTAGATCCATGTTGAGGGGATCCTCGTGGATGTCGAACATGTCAAGAAACAAAATTTACAAGTTGAATAATAGATAATACTAATAATATAAATACAAATACATACACTTATAATATAAATACAGATTGTCAGCAGGTGATGGTAGAAACTAAATGTGGGTTTGTTATTAATAAGTATCAATGCCACAGAAAGTCCATAATAATAATAATAAAAGAAAAAACACAAATAGGGTTGGAATGGGTACATCTTACATCACTTATGGTTACAAATATTATAACGTCCAGATGAGCAATGGATGATTGTACAAGCAAACTGTTTATGCCAAGGAGGAGAAAGGTATATGGAGTATTGGTATGCAACACATATGACAAAATTATTTACACACTGTGAGAACAATAGGCTTATTAATAAGGTGACATTGTTTTAGTAAAGGTGAATATTGGAATTGTGTCTGGTCATTCAGCACTAGGTTAGGATTCTTGGACTGTTGTTTGTTAATGGCCAGAATTTCCTATAATGTGAGTTTTCTACCCTTTTTCCCCTTAACGTGAACATCACATTTAGTATCATAGGAATGATATTCATTCAGAGCATGGTCAGCAAAGGAGGAATTTTTTTTTTTTTTTTTTTTTTTTTTTTTTTTTTTTTTTTTTCAATCTCCAGCTCCTTTCGTGATCAGATAGTCTAATGGCTATAGCCCTACCTGACTGGCATATATATAGTTTGCCACAAAGGTTACAGGTAATTACTACGTATTTAAGTTTTTAACAGTTTGTAAAAGTTATTCGTCTCTACTCAGGTTACTGGATCTCTACCTTTACAGTTCACAAGAGCTGTAAGTTGTTTTTTTTTTTTTTTTTCCATTACTTCTGAAGACACGGCCTCTCTTATGTTGATGAAACAGCAGACATATAGATAGAGTTATGTGATAGTGACAAAACAGTTTCGGAGGCACATGATCTCCCCTAGACGGCGCAGATAGTACACCAGAACAGCAAATGGTAAGCTGTGCAGTAACGATGTCAAAGATAAAACAACAGAATGGAAGACAGAACACCTACTTCAACTGGGACGGCTTACTGCCAGCAATCTAGATCAGCTGACTCCAGGAATTACGAGGTATGCAGCTCCTCGAATTCACTTTTGGCGTGCAGGTAATTCATAGGTATACGAAAGGAAACGGATATCTTTCAAGAGAAAATGCTGCAAGAGAAGCTTTAGAGGGAGGAATATCGCTTGAATCTGCACCGTCCACATCGGAAGAGAAAATATCCTAGGAGTCAAATGACAGGCTCACGTTATCTGTATGGAAAACTGTAAACAAAAGTCCACGGAAACGAGTGAAGTGGAAAGGAGTCACATGCAAGAAAGTAAATCAATAAATAAATCTTCCACAGATAAGTAAAAACTGTTTGAATAAGTTAGACATCCTGTAGGAAAATAAATACACATTTAATTGTAATATTCAATTCCTGTTTTGTTTTACTATTGTATTGGGCAATTCAAATGCATAATAAATTGTGGGGCCTAAATTATAACTTTATTTTGGATTTCAATTAACAAACGTGTAAAAGTATATCTAAAGAATGAGAAAAAGAAACTATGGGTCTCTTGACCCGAACATTTTATGCGTATCTACGAAATAAAACCGTACTAGGGTTTAATTGTCAGGCAGCGGTTAGAGGTGACGCCAAATTGAGTTCATGATCACGGTAGTTCTTGTGTAAGACAAGGCTATAATCTTTCACCATAGTTATTCATACTGTTTCTGGATGATATGTTGAAAACGACAGACTGGTAGTGTTGATGAACTTGCAGCTGTGATACGCAAACGAATCCTTTTTTTTTTTTTTTTTTTTTTTTTTTTTAAGGGGGCATGTTAACGTAATTCACAAAATGAATGTACTATTTTTATAGTTTGACGTGGTATTTACGCGGTATTTTCAGAATTTACACAGTTAGTGAAGAGAAATTGTTATTGAAAAACTGGAAATCATGGCAATATTAACACACATTCACGTGTGTTTGTGTGTGTGCGTTTGTGCGTGTGTGTGTGTTTATGTCTGAGATGTACCTCCGTGCAATGGAAGGTGGACCGTTGCGATGAAATGGGTTGACAATGTCAGACATCTTGGGTGCTATGCCGGACCAGTGTGTCTCGAGGGTATTGAAATATATCTCGCTGTGTGTGATTGGACGGACAAGGCTGAGCAGTGAGTCGGGGGAGTACAATATATTGGGAGAAGTGGTGATAACAGAGAGAGAGAGAGCGGAGGAATAGAAATGTATTCAGTTATGTGACTTACACTTATAGAGGCTAAGCCACAGATAAGTAACTGGCCTTCAATCCGAAGACTGCTTTAATACAGCTCTCGCCGCTACTCTATCCTGCGCGAGACTCTTCATCTCCAAATAACAACTGCAATATGCAGTCTTCTGAATATGTTTTCAGTCCTCGACTCTCGGTCTCGCTTTGAGATTTTTAAGCCCCAGTCCCCCCAAGAACCTCAGTCGAGTGCTAAATTAGCTACTGGTTCATGTCTCAAAACAAATACTTTTTACCAATCCCTTCTTGTACTCAAGTAATACCATAATTTTCTTGTCTATACGATTCTAACACAATCTTATAGACATGCCATTGACAGCTACAATAATTATACATATTGAAAATAACAATCAAACAATTAATAAAGACTAAGATGCTGAATGTTCCTAAAATCTTGATTTTCCTTATATCTCTTTATTGTAGTCAGACTCTTGCAACTGGTTTCGTACTTCGTGGATACGTACTCAGATTTCTGCACGTTAAATATTCCTGTTCGCCAAAATAATCTTCCAACAGCCACTACCCCATTTAGTGAAATTTAATACTGAACTTGCAGAAATGAACTGAGAATGTACGTACCAACAACATACGAGACCGGATTCAGGTCTGTATGAATGACTGCACTCCACATCATTAAAAGCGTAAACGCTGGATACGGACCCCATATTTTCATGTCAACTTAAGGGTAAAGAACATTTATCGATCAATTTCAAGAATTTCTTTTACCTTGTGAAGGTAATCAGACGCGTAGAAAAACTTCTGTACTTAAGAATTCGATTATGTATGGAGTCGGAGATTTTACTAGTTACCAGCAAAAGTGGCAAACTGTACACTCAGTTTATAACAACATTTTATCACCATAATACATTCTGACTTATTTTTAGTTTTCCTTCCATTAAATACCGCTTGATCAGGTACGTTATCTAAGCATCTGATCTTAAGCATTCTTCTGTAGCACCATATTTTAAAATCTAGTATCCTCCACTTGTGTGAAGTGTTTGTCGTCCATATTTCAGCCCCAAGCAAGGTTGTATTTCAGAGAAGCACATTCAGAATTACAAACAGAATTACAATGTTCACTTCCCTCTCCAATTTTCACCTTTTTTTCCTTGCAACTATATATGAAATTATTTTAATAAATATTTAACTAGTTTTTTAATGAATAAAGAAATATAAAATAATTATTTAAATCGTAATTTATTCGCGATGTAACACTGTAAAACGATATAAGAAGTCAGTGGCAACGCTTTTTGAGTAAACGTTTATGACTGCTATGAGGGGGCAGTGCACAAAGTTCACCAACGATTTTCTTGATGTTCGTAATTAATTATTCATAATACTGAGAGACAAGACAGAGATATCCATAACAGTGATGGACGGTAGTGGGTTTATTCTTGCTGGACGGCGCTCTTGGTCTGAAAACATGAAGATCATCCTTCTCCAAATTTTACTCAGATAGCAGAGTTCGGGTACAGCATGTAGATTATCCTCACCAGTGTTCCGGATTCCCATTCCGAAGGAACTCCCATATATTCTCTCATGCACCAGTATGGTACGTCTTTCTTAAAATAAGCTACGTAGCTCGTTATAGAAGTATATGGGCCAATCGGGCACAACCAACCACCGTGACGTCCTCCGCCGATGAGGTCACTTTACGCGGAGTGCTCAGCACACAACTCTCCCAGTCGTATCAGGTATCTTGACTTCGGAACTACAGCTACTCGATCAAGTAGCCCCCCAGTTGAAAACACGCAGATGGAAAATTCTTGGTATTACCGAGAATCAAATCTGGACCCTTTGCAAGGCAGTCAGAGGCACTGGCCACTTTGATACACACTGGTCAAAACAACTACGGGATCAGTTCAGATATCTAGGTTCTGAAGTACTGTCATCGGCAAAATGAATTATAATGTCTGTTCTATGAACTGGAGACAACAACATTACGGAAACAGAGGTAGCGGTAATAATAGAAAGTAGCTTCAGAGAGGGTTGGTGTTGACTTGTGTTTAATCTACCATACGAACGACACAAGCAGTGTAGTGCAGATAGTGTAGTGAGCTATGGCATGAAGAGCCATAGGAAGGCTGTAACCAGAACATACACAGAGGGAGGTGGCTGCAGCTATTGGAGTGTCCCACAGAGTAATTTCCAGGACTTGTACGCGATTTCAGACAACAGGAATGATTAATAGAGGATAAAACCAAAGGCCGGCCGCGGTGGCCGAGGGGACTGAGGCGCTCCAGTCACGGTCTGCACGGCCACTACGGTCGGGGGTTCGAATCCCCCCTCGGGCATGGATATTTGTGCTGTCCTTAGTAGTTCATAAGTAGTTTGTAAGTTTAGGGACTGATGACCCCGTAGTTAAGTCCCATAGACTCTACAAACATTTGAACATTTGATTTGATAAAACCAAAGTCGTCCATCGGTAACATCAGAAACAGATGACCGTCATCTTTGGTTAACGGCCCGTCGAGACAGGAGGCTAGAAGCAACTCAGCTGCAACACCCCATCCAGGTAGCAACAGGTCACGCAATGTCAACAAAAACAGTCCGAAATCGCCCTCGGGAATGTGTTCTCTATGCTGGGAGGCCTATAGTGTGTGTTCCATGGAAACAACGAGACCGTTTAGCCCGCAGAAACTGGGCAGAAGAACATCAGGATTGGAGACGTAACGAATGGCGCCGGGTTCTTTGCAAAAATGAATCAAGATTTGGTGTTCAACCGGACAACTGTCGTTCCCTCGTCTGGAGAGAACGTGGAACTCCTGAACAGTTCTGCTTATGTGCAGAAAACCTCACCATATCATGGTGGTGGTCAAATGGTGTGGGCAGGAGTCTATTGGCGAACCTACGGATTTCTATGTCGTTCAGAATGGCGATTTGATTGCTCAAAGGTATAGAGGCGAGATCCTTCGACCTTTTGTTGTGCCCTACGCTGGTGCCATAAGAGATGGGTTCCTTGTGGTGAACGATAACGCTCATCTCAACAGGGCTACACTGGTAGACAACATGCTTGAATCTGAAGGAAACGAACGAACGATTGGCTAGCTTGTTGATCGGACTTAAACCAGATTGATCCTGTCTGCGATGCACATGGGAGACGCATTGGAGCCAGAACAGCATATCCGACAACGGTTACAGTGCTGGATATTGCACACATGGAAGAATGGCCGAATACCCCTCAAGAGCTGTTTGATAACCTCATACTGTCCATGTCACGCAGGTTTGCTATTGTACTGTCCGTCTGAGGTGATCACACACCATATTAGAGGGCAACGAGAATGACATTCTCACTATTATGGTTGCCCCATGGCGCCTTCTTCTAAGGAAAACGCCACGTAAACCTCAAGTAAAAAAGTGAGACAGCAAATTTCGTACTTTATCACTGAAAATTACAATTGTAACCTTATCTCTGAATAATGTACATTACCATACGTATATTGTTTTCTTATGAGGAGATGAAGATAGAGTAGGATGGAGAAGTGCATCAAACCAGTCTCCGAACTGAAGACCACAACAGCGTATTGCGTGTGACACCTCACCTTATCCCCTATTTTGAGCAGTAGACTCCTCACATATAGGAATACAACTGCCTTACTGCCAGTATTTTTCGATCAGTTCGCGGGAATTCAAAATGAGGTCCTCTATCGGTCTTTTCTTTCTAAAGGCAAATTCCTCCCATTCCAGCTGCTGTTCTTCTCACTCTTTGTACTCGTATCTAGAATTTTCAGCCCATATAACAGTTGGGTTATTCCTCCATAATTAGTGGGTTTCCGTCTGCCGCCTTTCTTAAACAGTCGTACTGTAACACCCTTACCCCCTGCCTGTCGTCTCTCCAATTGCATTAGTGTTCTACGCTGGCATAACAGGCCCTGGACACCTGCTGCCTTTCTCATGTCCTATGGCATATTACGAGGTGCATTCAAGTTCTAAGGCCTCCGAATGTTTTTCTCCGGACTGGAAAGAGATAGAAACATGCGCATTGTTTTAAAATGAGGCCGCGTTCATTGTCAATACGTCCCAGAGATGGCAGCACAGTACGCCAAATGGAATTTTACCTCCAGCGGCGAAAATGAGAACTGTTTTAGATACTTAAAATGGCGACGTTTTCCTTACTTGAACAGCGTGCAATCATTCGTTTTCTGAATTTGCGTGGTGTGACACCAATTGAAATTCATCGACAGTTGAAGGAGACATGTGGTGATGGAGTTATAGATGTGTCGAAAGGGCGTTCGTGGGTGCGACAGTTTAATGAAGGCAGAACATCGTGTGACAACAAACCGAAACAAGCTCGGGCTCGCACAAGTCGGTCTGACGACATGATCGAGAAAGTGGAGAGAATTGTTTTGTGGGATCGCCGAATAACTGTTGAACAGATCGCCTCCAGAGTTTGCATTTCTGTGAGTTCTGTGCACACAATCCTGCATGACGACCTGAAAATGCGAAAAGTGTCATCCAGGTGGGTGTCACGAATGCTGACGGACGACCACAAGGCTGCCCGTGTGGCATGTTGCCAAGCAATGTTGACGCGCAATGACAGCATGAATGGGACTTTCTTTACGTCGGTTGTGACAATGGATGAGACGTGGATGCCATTTTTCAATCCAGAAAGCTCAATGGAAGCACACAGACTCACTGCCACCAAAAAAATTTCGGGTAATCGCCAGTGCTGAAAAAATGATGGTGTCCATGTTCTGCGACAGCAAAGGGCACTACGGTAACAGGTGCATCCTACGAAAATGTTTTGAAGAACAAATTCCTTCCCGCACTGCTACAAAAACGTCCGGGAAGGGCTGCGCGTGAGCTTTTTCATCAAGACAACGCACCCGCACATCGAGCTAACGTTACGCAACAGTTTATTCGTGATAACAACTTTGAAGTGATTCCTCATGCTCCCTACTCACCTGACCTGGCTCGTAGTGACTTTTGGCTTTTTCCATCAATGAAAGACACTCTCCGTGGCGGCACATTCACCAGCCGTGCTGCTATTGCCTCAGCGATTTTTCAGTGGTCAAAACAGACTCCTAAAGAAGCCTTCACCGCTGCCATGGAATCATGGCATCAGCGTTCTGAAAAATGTGTACGTCTGTAGGGCGATTACGTCGAGAAGTAACACCAGTTTCATCGATTACGGGTGAGTAGTTAATTAGAAAAAAAATCGGAGGCCTTGAACTTGAATGTACCTCGTACAATTGCATTGGCTGATATCTGCCTCCTAAGAATGCGAACGCTGCACTACGTAACAAGTGAGCACGGAAAGACCACTGCCACTGACCTAGTCGCGGAGCAGCGAAACACCGCCTCGCTACCAGTCCAGCGGCTGGCCGCTCTCTGACTTCCGGGACTGGTCAGACGTTTCATTCTCCTTCCCCAACCTGCTTCCCCTCTCTCCCTCCTTAATAACTGAGTCTTGCCAACGACAATAAAAGCGACCCGGAGATTTGTAACTCTGTAGAAGGAACTTCAATAAATACAAAAACATCATGCTTTCCCTCTAACTAGACTGTTACAAATCAGTGCTTTGAACTTTAAACGTTGCTGTTTGGTGACACCGTGTGCTCTTCAAACTGACTGCAGTTTTGGATATCTCTTTAGTGATGTGCAAGAATGTAATGTGAGAATATTGAATTTACAAAAGCTGAATAATGATAGACCACATTTAAATAAATTATCGTCGGTGATTGCGCATGATAATATGAATTTTTTGTGGTGATTCAAGGGTAAACTACTTATTCTATTACGCTAAAACGTCCGTGAATTCCTTAAGATATTAATCTGTATTGGAGAAACAGCATTGCTGTAAAATTTCCAATATGTGATGCAATAAAGTACAGAGTTGATAATGAAGTAGCCTTTAGTCGTAAGACTGAACCGATAGAGTAACATGCATAGGTCTCTACCCGTTAGCGTAACCATCACCAACTACATTCATCTGAACTTACTTACTGTATAAATCTGCCCATCACCCTTCCCTGTCAACAACTTCCTTCTTTTAGTCAAGTTTATGTTCAAATTTTTTATTCTTTGCAAATCAAGGGAGAACTTGGTCATCATTTTTACCTCCATATCCTTCAGCAGTCTCCTCTAACAGTTTAACAGTTTTCAAAACCTTTTTTTCGCTTCTTGACTGATATGTATACATTTTTCAAAGGCGAACATGACAACACACCCAGTCAGTAACATCAGGAAAAACTTTTGACGCTGTTAAAATTACGTACTACATTTTTTTCTTCTTCAGAAACGATTTCTTTAAAATTGGTGGCCTGAATTTATAGCCTCTCGACTATGATCTTCGTTAGGCAGATTTAAGAACAAATGAAACTATTCATCTACTACCTTTAGAGCCACATATCCTAACTTCCTTGTGTCTCCTGGTTTCATTAAATCCGATTGTCCTTGACTTTCTTGGTTAATGTTCGTTTTATCATCGGCAAACGTCGATGTTTGGTTTCTTCTTGAACTTCAATTCGCTTTCCAAATATTCACTGTGGTTCCTTTTCAGCTTGCTTAGTATACAGATTTTATAACATAGGGAAGACGTTGCAAATCGTGCTCATCCTCCCCTCAAGTACTGCTTTCCTCTATGCCCTTCGAATCTTGTAACCATCGTATGTTTTCTGTACAAATTTCATACAATTCAGGCCTTACACTCTGAAACCTTGAAGACGTTATAAAAGTATATTCGCCTTCCACTACCCATTTTGAGAATTACTGAGATTCAGTATACAGCTATTTCCATTTTATTTAAATAATTTGTTTCAGTACTTTGCAACCATGAAGATTCATACTTTTACTGAATGATATTCACAACAGGAGTAGTTGACTTGCGTGGAATTAAGTGTTGTTGTTATATCGCCACTCTCATATTCTTCTCAAAGTAATTAAGACTGCAACTTCAACGACACATGCTAGTGTACGGAGAACATCAGTGGGAAATTATTTTACCTGACTGAGTAGATTAATAGATCAATATGTGTGAACGAAAACATTTGTGAAAAATAAAGCAGGCCTTAGATTTCCAACATCAGTTTGTCTCTAGTTTTCACACAGATCTCAACAAATATTCGAAGTTATTACTTCCGTAATTGCTGTAAAATGGAAACACAGCATCATACAGCAAAACAGGAGCAAACCACATTGACATACACTTTTGGTTACCGGGATCTAATACCGGACCTGGTACTAATTTAATTCCATGCTTCACACATATTAATTGTCGTTGATAAAATTTACACTATTCGATCTAAGTATCACCTACGCCTGTGTACATTTCAGAGCCACGGAAATTACGAAACGAATTGAAAAGGAAACATGAAGGTGGTGTGTGTGTTGTCCTTAGGTTAGTTTACCTAGGTTTAAGTAGTTTGTAAGCTACGAACTGATGACCACGCAGTTTGGTCCGATAGATTTACAAACATTTGAACATTTTGACGGTTAAGATCGGGACTCTGCTAAAAATTCAAAACTCGAACATCGCTGTGGTCGGAAAAAGTTTGAGGCCAACTACGTAAGTGCAACAATTCCGTAAATTGCTACTGATTAAGTATTGGGCTATCAAAAAGTGTCAGGTGCAAACTATTCAACGAAACATCAGTGATACGGGCATTCGGAGTCACAGGCCAACTCGTATATTTTTTGACGACTGCACGACACAAAGCTTTCCGCCTCGCCTGGACCTGTTAACACCGTCATTGTACTGTTCATGACTGCTCTGAATATTCCAGTTTCCAATTCTTCGAGCGGATGCATACAACATCATGAAACAATGTACCCTGCGTGTTTGCAGGTGACTGTTCAAGTTGGTGGAGGCTCTATTGTAGTGTGGTGCGTGTGTAGCTGGTGTAATATGAGACCATCAACACTTCTAGAAACGACTCAGACAGCTGACACATATTTACGCATGCTGGATGATCACCTGCATCCATTCATGTCCACTCCGACTGACTTGGGCAATTCTATCATGATAACGCGTCACCTCTCCCGTCCAGAATTGTTACCGAGTGGCTCGTGGAACTCTCTACTGAGTTTGAATTATTTTATATGAGACAGCGTGCTATACTGTATATCGATATGACATAAAACTAGAAATTCTGTCGAATTTGGGGCACCATTAGAGATTTTAAAAAAACATGTAACTTGCTTTCTGGCGGAGCGGGCTTCAAAATCCAATCCGTTCAACCAAATCTATTTTCCATTAGTTTTCCCAAACTGTCGGGCAAATGCTACGAGATGTAATTTAATTATAATATAACTAATTTATTTCCATATATTGTCGATTTAATTCACACCTTGACGTCAACGGTTCATTAAACTGTGTTCCTTCCTTTCTGTAGCATGGTAAAAAATAATACTAACATTTAATTCATTTTCGTCACTCAGATCTGATGTTTCAATGATAACTAGAACTTGTTCTTCAATAGATACTTCAATAGAATTACACCGTCAATTAGGGCTCTTAGCTACACAGGTTGGAAGCTGCCTTTGATAATCCCACTGCTATTACAAGAAATTTCACAAACTGAACTTCGCAAACAGACCCCAGTCTAATGATAATTGTGGTAGAAGTTTTGCATTTAGAAGTTTAACTGTATCAGGTAGGACTGTACATGAACAACGTCAAGTTGAGTATTCATTTATCTATACATATATAAAAATTAATGTCTGTCTGTATGGCCTCTACGTGTTCATAAACCATTCATTCTATTGCAATGAAACTTTCGTGAACTGTTCATCGTGCTGTTCACTGACCCTCCCCCCCCCCCCCAAACACACACACAAAATATTGAATCGAAAAGAAGTCTACCGCTCACAACATTTGCGCTGTATATGTAAAACTGTCGCATCAGGTATCACCTTGTATCAAATGAAGATAGCATTACAGATTTTCATGTTACTATTTATATTTATCTCCAAGTCTCCCTTAATTCTCTTGCATCCAAAATTAAGCAATCTGTTTTCTTAATCTCTATCTATGTAAAAGCGAAAGGATACTCACTCACTGACTAAACACAAAATCTATAAAACTACTTCACCTATGAAGCTGAAAATTGGCAGGAATATAGATATAGGTATAAAGCTAATAAAGTATTTATGATAGGTGCATGGCGGAGCAAAATTCTTACAGACTCACGAAATCTATATTTTCGTTCCGACCTTCACGAAATTTCGCACGCTTGACCTTCAAAACAACCTTACGGTTCATACGGTGCATGTGGGAGGATACTTTGCAATATAAAAATGGGTCTCTAAATACCTTGGTTGCGCCATAACTTGAAAACTGCTCAACCGTTTCACTCTTTTTTTCCCTTCTTTTTTAATAGTAAAAAAAAGGCATTTTTCAATGCTACCCTGCGTTTCTATAGCTTAGAAATCTATTGTTTTACTCCGATCTTGATGCATTTCAAATCAAGAGGAAGGTCACTGGGTACATAATCGTTTGTTGGTACATGACAGAGGGTACCTTCCAGAAAACTTTGCCGAGAGATGGAAGGTGGAAACGAACAGAGAAATGGGAGATAAGGAGGTGAATGCAGAGAGAGGACGGAAGGAGAAGTGGATTACGACAGTTTAGAATAAAAAAATACCCGGGCAACGCCTGGTTTACAGCTAGTTTATGATAAATCTTTTATGTATTACTTTGTTCTAACATTACGAAGTACTGTAATCAGAAATATCTTCCTCTAAAATTTGATAACAGATCCCTAAGCATTACTACTCCGATTTATAACACCAGTCAAAACATTACGAAAGAATCAAGGTGTGTTTGCCTCTGTGTGTAAGACATTAACTTGGACAATCACGCGTTCCTTTAATTTTTGTTTCTGTGCTTAGATTCACCGTGTGATATAATGATATGTACAAAAATGTTCAGATGTTTGTGAAGCTTATGGGACTATATTGCGGGGTCATTAGCCCCTAAACTGACAAAATACTTATGAACTGCGTTATACTAAAGACAGCAATGCCCGAGGGGGGATTCGAGCTCCCGAAGAGGAACCGAGGAACGGCCTTTTTTCTGTAACTTTTGGCCGTTACTTGCTGCTTGAAGTCTCGTTGTATTGTCATTCGTCCTTTTATAAGAATCTGATGGAAATTTTTGCTTAACATCTCCGTCTCTAAGATTTGCATCGCAATAAGAACGCAATTATTCAATGAATCTTTCAAAGTGTATGGCCCCTTTAACTCTAATCTGCATTGGCTGTTCATTTCCAAGCAGCATGCATAGCGATCTAGCTCTGTAGCAGCTCAAAGATGACGTACGACTACCTACAAGACATCGCATTGTATGTGGAGACACGCCATTACTCACCTACGTGGTGTGCACAGCAGCAAGTGTCGCTGAACCCACCAGACTCACACAAACGCCTTAGAAAACACTCTAGGAAAACTAACATCGTTAAATTTACCGCAATAAGTGGTGAAAAACGTTTCAGTACCAAAAACAGTCATCATAATACTAGACTACAAAACTTTGAAGTACAAATTTTAGAAAAACAGTTTTCATCAAGCAGTAATTACGAATCAGTACACAGAATGGGGAAGGTGACTATGTCGGGACGGTATTCGAACTCCGGTCCCCTGCTTACGAAGCAGATGCACTGTTTAGTACGCCAACCAGTCGTAGCGGTCGCCACTGTTCCACAGACTTTTCTACCACGCCTTGCGCCAGACGATATTTTTCATCTTATACGGACTACTGACGCAGGACCCTTGCCAATTATCACAATTACTCGTGGTATTTCCCCCGTTCCCGTAAAGAGTTGAAGATGATGTGTGTCTGTACTGAAGGGAATAGTGGCTTTAATTAAGAGCTTCATCCAGATAGTAAGTTACCATTTTAAAAGAAAAAAAAGACAGCATAATACCCAGAAAACTCTATGGGCGACAAGTACAGCAATGTTACAACTATTTTTAGACATAGTAACCAAAAGAACAGACACATTTATCAAATCGTGGGTTCAACTTTTGTATGTCGTAGAAGTCTGTCACCTGTGAATTGAACCAGAGTGTCACAGAAGTCTTCAGAAC